>OX456526.1:82948673-85348673 GCA_949748255.1 Eustalomyia histrio | reverse complement strand
GTCTGGAATGTTTTCTGGTATTATGAACAGCAGATATTTACCTCAGGAAACTAAGCTACTTCTTTACAAAGTTGCGATTAAATCAGTTAAGTCTACGCTTTCCCAATCTGGTTCTTAATTTCCCCAATAGTGGCTAAAGAATTGGAGATCTTTGAGCAAAGGATTCTGAGAAAATGTATTGGAAAAAATTTTGAGAACTTCTTGAAACGTAAAAAATGGGGTATAAATATCTCGTAATAAAAGCAAAATTTTCAATTAGCATTACAGACTTTTTTTGGTGAGTGTATACAAATGAAATCCCGCAACTTCACGAGATTTGAAAGAAATGTCATTAAAATCTCGCAAATGTGTACAATATACAACACTGCGTTTTGATTATTTTGTAGACTTTTTGCAGCTGACAAAAAATAACCAAAAAATGTGATATAAATTAACTAATTATTTAAAACATAATGAATTTAAACCCAACAAAAATGTGTTAATAATCAAAAAAAGTATTGCGTGTTTATAATTTTTACTTCCGGCGGAGGAAAACAATGGACAAAGTTTTGCAAATTACCTGCATATAGATTAAACCGAGATTTCAATGCAAATCTCGCACAGGAATCTTGACTGTTTATATTTCCACTTTAGCGAGCTTCGATTTGACAACCACAGTATTTTGTAAACAAACCAACATAAAAAATAACCTCAAATTAAAAATATTTCTAAAAAGAACTTTATTCTTTGGCGGAGTACAATTTTCATAATTTTTTGTAAAGATCTAACGCAAGTTGTGTTAGCTAGTAAATTTATTTATGTGTTACCAAGAATTTCCAACTGATGGAAGGAAAACAGGTAATTTGCAAGGCGGTACGAAATGTACGAAATTAAGCACTCCACACGAAAGATACATAATTTTGACATTTGCTACAAAATATGGCTGCACATTTATCTTTAGCCTAGACTTGTCGCTCAAGTCAAGAAAAAGTAACTAGTAGGAAACTCATTTTCCCTTATAGCGAATTTACATACTAACTTTTTTTAGTAGATTTTAATTTGAAATCTATTTCGAAATCAACATCGTTTGTTCTGCATTTCCATGTACGTGTTTTGGCAAAACCTGTGCAAAACAACTCAAACAACGTGTTCAATTTCAAAGCATATCGATAATAGTCTGACAAACACTGAACGGAGTGCAAAATTTATTAGAATGATGAAAGAAACATGTTTAAAAATTGTTTTTATATAAGAGATGACTATTTGGAACAATATTTTTCACTTTTTGTATTGTATGTTTTCTCGGCACTATTCCAATGTTGTTTGCAAAGACTTCATTCGCCGGAGGCAAAAAAGAGAAAGTGGGTTTATTGTATCCATATTGTTAAATTTTCTTATATAACTAAAATGTATTATAAGTTTTTTATGATGCCAGATTTTGACAATATTTTCATACATACTATTGCTGAATGCTGTGCAAACATAGTTATGAAACTAGGTTTACCGAAAATCTAGTTACAAAACTAGGTTTCTTTATATGGGGTATTTGGTTTTAAATTCAGTAATGATCTAGATTTTCTTCATATTCTGTTTAAACAAGATTTCAGGCATATTGTAAAGAATTGAAGCAAATTGATTTTTCTTGTTGGTCTACTCTCTTCGGTATCAACGCAAACTATCAACAGCTGATTGGACAAATTTTTGATGTTTATTTATTGTAAATAAAATATATAGCAGCAATTTAAATTAAAATTTCAGTCCGTTGTTTATCTCAAGCACAGGGTACACGTATACCCTGTGATCTCGAATATGGATAATCTCAACAATGGGAATAATTCCAGCTCATACCAGAACATAGAATCAGCGTTTTCAACGGTTGAAGAAATTTTGAATTCCAGCAACAGTAGTGATATTGATAAATCTACTGCTTGGCGCCAACAATCACTACTTATTAAAACATTTGGTGACAATAATTGCAATGATTTAATGGAACGCAATTTCGCCCGCCGCTGTGCATCAGTGGATGGGGACACGAGGAACTTGGAAAACCATTTAAAAGTGGTACAATCCTTAATTGGTACAGATGGAAAAATTCAAACTGATATCACATTTCCCAACATTAATGAAATAACTATTCCAACCAATCAGGCTTGTAAATCAAATCCTCAGAACGAAGGAAATACATCCAGACCACTTAATATACTGGCGAAAAACTTTTGTCGTCCAACACCAAGTTCTTCAGGGGCGTTCTGTTCAGCGCGTCAACTATTGGCCGAACAATCTATGAAGGTAAGAGTTGAATTATGGATATTAATCGTTTAAGTGAGAAGACAAGGTTTAAAACATCTTCGCTTGTTTCCAGCAAAAACACCATGTTTTTCGACTACTTACCAGCATATTTACGCACTTAATTAATTTTGTTCGCGATGCCCAAAAAGTAATGGGTACTCATTATTCTTTGGCTGTTCGTAAGCGAGAGGGTAATGACCACCCATTACTTTGTTTTTCCTAAGTAAGAAGGTAATGCCCACTCATTACCTTTGGGGTCATCGCGAACGAAAGTAATCAAGAAAGTAAATATACTAGTAAGTAGTTGATACAATGATTTTGCTGGGTTGCGTCGAAAAAATCAAAGGTTTGCACCCTAATATGTGAGTACACCTTAATTTTTTTCGATTTTCTCTGACACTATTCGTCCTATAATTTAAGTAAAATAATTTTCTGAGGGCCAACTAAATTTTGAAATTAAAGGCAAAAGTTGTTTCTAATCTAATACTGTTATTATAGTTTAAATTTTGGCATGATTTTTCTTAAAGGTAAAATTTTCATTATTGAAGTTTATAATTAAAAATTTGAATATATGTGTAAATAGTGTTCATTATTTAATTAGGCACTAATTAAACCTGTTAAATCAAATTTTACAATACGGAATTTCAAAACGGTGTGTGTGGCAGAGCCGGTTTCCACTTTTTGCTTCTTGACAATTTACAAGAATATATTAATTTTTTTTTCAATCTCGATTTTACTTTATTCAATTTGACGTCTTTGCCTATAACATAGATATATTTTGATTGAATTTTCTCCGCCAGATTTTGTTTGGCCGCTAATGAGTTAATATGTATTGCACTACATGAAGAGCTTTGAGGAATAAATTCTTTTTTGAATTCAGTCGCTTCGAACCGAATTTAGTTATTACCTATGCAAATGAATTGTTAATCAATTCATTCAACTGCAATATTGGCTTAACAATTAACTCAATTGCATTTCGGTTTTAACCGCACACAAAATCGAGCGGTTACTGTTAAAATTAATTTCTTTAAAACCCGGGATTTGCAAAGAATTTAGTATTAAAAAGGTGTAGTTTAAGATAACAACTGTGATACTTAGTTTAGGAATAATTCTGTGATATATAAAATTTTTTTTTTTGCTTTTGCATATTTATTTTTCTACATTTGTTTAATATTATTTATGTTTTATGTTATACTTTGAAAAACAAGACAAGAAAAGGAAAATATATTGTGAAATGTGAAACTTGACCAAAGATTATTATTAATAAAAATATCCCTGAAGATGTTGGGAATCTCCAACGAAACGTCGGATAAATAATAAAATAAATAATCTTTTATTTACTTTATAAATAAACATGACCTTAAAAGCCCACTTTAGAGCACTCTAATAAGAACACTAATATTAAAGAAAAAGGTCGATATATAAAAAAAAATAAATAGAAATTAAAATATTTGCAAACATAATACTTATTTACAATGAATTTAAGACTAATTCAAATATTACTTTTCCCCAAATTTTTTTTATTCTTTTTTTTTTTTTTTGTATGTGCATTTTTTGATCAATAGTTTCAACTTTATTTTTTAATAATAAATATGAAGTTTATATAACACCGTCCTTAAGCATTATTATGTTTTGTAAAGGCAAACCTTTATTAAGCGAAGTTTAATTAAGAAAAAGACAACTTGAAAAGTTCCATTTCTATTATATCAGTTAATTTACAATCGAAACTCAGCGTACCCAATTTAAGCAAACTAAAAAGAAGTCAAAAAATTTATATAGAAATTAGAGTTGTTTGACCCACGCTCACGCACGATCTCAAACCAAAATTTACAATCACGCACAAATATTTTTTCTAATCACGCTCACGCACGAGCTCGTGGATAATTTATATTTTTGTTCCCTCAACGAAATACTCTTTAAAGACTCAAAATATTTCGAAAAATTAAACATAAAATAATTTATTTTATTACTTGAATGAAGTGTTACCATACTTAATACATAAAGAAAATAACAACAGAAATTACGCACGAAATTTTTTTGTCGCTTACGCATGATTAGGGGATTAATTTAAATTCTGGCTCACGCGTGATTCACGAAATTTCGTGTCACGTGTCCACCTCTAATATATATAAAAATATGAACTATAAAATAAAACAAATTAAAATTCAAGAAATTTGAAAAAAATGCAATTGTGCGAATCTTAAGTCAAATTTTGTGGACTTTTGAAACAAAGCATAATTCACTTAAGCCAATTGCAGTTGGGCAAAGATAAAAATTATAAAATATTGGAAAATTCTAGTTTAAATTACAAGGTTTTACCTTAAATACAAGGTTTTACCTTTAGCCATTATTAATTTATGATCTCTGCCAAATTGCAAATTCTGTATTCATTTTTTTTTCATTAAATATTATATAAAGTTGATATTAATTTACAGGTTTATGAAGTTTGTTTCTTATTACAAAACTATTCCTGGTTAAAACGTCCAATCAAATCATGGGGTTTAAAACGGTTTAATCTTCTGATTAAGCCTGATGTGTTTAGAAGAATTGGGATTTCCTCATTTGTGTGGCTTAACAGCCTAAGCTTATGTGATTCAGCACGCCTTCGAATTTCATCAGTCACTAAAGGTACAAGGTCGCGATGGATGTCAGAATTTCTGATATACCAAGGAGCTTTTACAATATTCCACAGCACTTTATTTTGAAAACGTTGTATAATTTTGATTACATCGTTTTTAGCACAACCCCATATCTGAATTCCATAGGTCCAGATTGGTTTTAAGATCTGTTTGTAGATCATTAGTTTGTTGTGGATGGATAGTGTGGATCTTCTACCTAGAAGCCAGCTCATTTTGCTATATGTTATATCTAATTGGTCTCTTTTCTTTTTAACGTGCTCCTTCCAACGAAGTTTGGCATCTAGGTTCATACCCAGACATTTAGCTGAGTTTGAGAATGGAACTGGTTGTTGATCAATAAAAACTGGAACATAATAAAACGCTGACTTATTATTTGCCTTTTTGTACGAAAAGTTAACGTGAACTGATTTGCTGCTATTTAGTTTTAGGCGCCACTTTTGAGTCCATTGCTGAATTTCATCCAAAGAAGACTGAAGTTTATTTGAAGCTAATTGAATGTTTGCTGCTGTTGATAAAACTACGGTAGCGTCTGCGAAGGTTCCCACAACACAGTTTTCGTTTATTGGAAAATCATACGTATATAAAAGGTATAAAATTGGACCTAATACGCTCCCCTGTGGTACACCTGCCTTTATTGGGCATAGTTTCGAATAATCGCTTTCTCGTCGAACTCTAAAATACCTATTTTCAAGATAAGACTTTATAATATTACAATAATGTGCTGGTAATAGTGTGTTGAGTTTGTTTTCTAAACCAGCATGCCATACGCCATCGAATGCCTTTGACACATCAAGGAATACTGCAGAGCATACCTCTTTTTTCTCAAAAGCTATTTCTATTGAGTGTGTAATTCTGTGTATTTGCTCAATAGTAGAATGTTTTTCTCTAAACCCAAACTGGTGATCAGGTATTATTTTATTTAAGTAAATAAATGATTTTAACCTTTTTGATGAGAGTTTTTCAAACAACTTTCCAAATATTGGTAATAACGAAATCGGCCTATAAGAGCTGACTTCATCTGTCCTTTTGCCTGGTTTTGGTATCATTATGATTTCTGCTACTTTCCATATACTTGGTATGTAGCTAAGATTAATTCCTGTATTATATATTGAAGCCAGTTTAACAAATCCTCTATGAAGCAAGTGTTTTTTTATATATCCTGTAATCATGTCATAACCGGGAAACTTTTTAGCTTTTAAATACCTTGATTCTTTATTAATTTCAGTGACTGTAACGTTTGGTATGAGTTGTAAATCACGGGTTGTTGTAGTTTCTAGATTAGTTGTGCTAGATTGATCATTAGTGAAGACTTCATTTAGGTATTCTGCAAAAATATTCGCTTTTTGTAGGTCTGTTTTAGCCCATACGCATTGCAGTTTAAATTTAAGTATATTGGGGAATGATCGGAATTCAAGTCAAACCCTTCCTTAATTTCAAGAGATGATTTTGCGATTTTTATTGTAATAAAGAAATAAATTAAATCTGGTTGTTTTCGTGGATCCGTTGGCCAATAAGTTGCACAACCAGTTGATAAAAATTCGCTACCTGAAATTTCGATAGCCTGGTACAGCTCTTTTCCTTTTGTGTTTGATAAGCGTGAACACATGTTTGGCATTGAAGTCGCCTCCCATTATAAATTTATATTTATGCTTATTAATTAATTGTAAATACTGATTACATTTAATATTATGTTTTGGCGGTATATAGACTGATGTAAACGATACTAAGGACATACTTGTTTTCACGGTAATTGTTGTAGCTTGGAACTCTTCTAGGCATAGATTTTCTTCCTCGTAATGATCAAGGTTGTTTTTAATTAATATTGCGCTATCACCTCTAGCATTATTACTTGGGTGATTAGTGCAGTATAGTTGGTATTTTTCAAATTTAAAATAGGATTCTGTCGTGAAATGTGTTTCACATACTAGGCATATGTCTATATTTTCTTTAACCAATAGGACTTCAAGCTCATTTTTATGATTATGTAGTCCATTGGCATTCCACTCCATTATTCTAATTAAGGAAGTCATTGTTTAATATTTATTTTCAAGTGCTGTAAGACGACAATTAATTGTATCATTAACTGCCTCTATTTTTCTAGTTTTTGTAAAATTATTTCAAGTGCTTAATTTAGACCATTTTGTATTAATAATACAAATTTAAATGCTGCTGTTGGACAATAATTTGTTTAAATGATGCTATAATGCAAAAAAAATATCAAATGCTAACGTCTTTTTATTACAATTCCAATTGGAATTAAACAATTTGTTCCCAATTAATATGCAAACATCAATTAATTTGACATTCCTTAACTTTTTCCGGGGCACTATAAGATATCAGTGAAAATTAAACAAAATTTTAATTTGCTTTCGCTTATTATCAAGTTTTATTGAAAAATATGTATTAAAAAAATGTTTATTCTTGTAGGATTCTCAGCAAGGCCATAGTATTTCATATATATCACCACGCATAAAATTAATGATTTATTTATGAAAATCACTAAAGCATGATTTAGTTTTGCTTGCACAAAGAGGCACATTACAAGTCGAGGTCGATTACTGTAGTAGGTCCCTGTTTCGACTCAGAAAATGATGTTATCTGACCTATAGACTTTTGCTTACTTTTGGCACTTCCCGACGTTCATCTTTGTATTTAAATAAATCCCATATATATTTCTTTTTGCACTTGAAATATTTTTTTTATAAAATATAAGCTTTAAATTACATGTTAAAACGGTATTTGTACCATACCAATGCGCACAGAATTTATAAAAAATATTTAGAATAGTGGTATGACTGTTATACCACCCGCCCGGAAGAGTTCAACTAAAACTGAAAATCAGTTTGCTCAGTTAACCTTAGTTTAATTTTATTTTGCGATAAACTTAACTGCTCATTAAACAAAGTTAAACTCATCCCAGAAACTAGCTCCAAGATGACTAAGACATACTATATACAACAGTTGAAATTTTCCCGAAAAAAGGATAAAACGTACCAATTTGTTAATTCGTTCTTAATTTTTTAGTAATTTTAAAACAAAATACCTCTATCGCATATTCTCCGGATTGAAGTGTCATTTTCTATAGATTCTACCGACAAACTTTTTTGAGTATATTTGTTGATTATTTACCCTGCAACAGGGTTGGTAGGCAACCCCTCTAGAATACCCATATCGGATTCAAAACCTTTCAAGCTGGCTATAGTTACCCCTCTAATACCGTTACCGAAATAACTTAAATACCGAAATAACTAAAATACCGTTATCGCTAAAATACCGTTACCGATATAATTAAAATGCCGTTACCCGTAAAATACCGTTACCAAAATAACAAAACTATCGTTGCCCTTAAAATACCGTTACCTACATAATTGAAAAACCGGTTCCCTTAAAATCCCATTATCGAAATAACTGAAATATCGTTACCGAAATAATAGAAAATGGCCTTATCCTTAAAATACCGATACAGTAGGTCTTTTTAAAAAAATTCCCTTAAATGTCCAATTCACTTCCTAAGTTTATCCTATCACCAAAAGGTATCCCTAAGCAGCGTTACTTATAAACATATTTATTTTTTTTTTGTTTTTAAAATAGAAAAAGAAAAAATATATGTATATGCAGAAAAATTTTTTTTTATTTTTTTGTATTCATTTACCAATTAAAAAATCAACTATACATAAACTTCTTTATTTTAAAAATATCTTAACAAGATCTTTAAAGCACCTTAGTCTAGAGTTGTAAAATTTTGATACTTTTGAAAACTCGAAACTGCTCAATACTTTTTAAAAGTTGACTCGATCCTACTCAATACGTTTTACATACATACAAAAAGAGGGTTGTATTTTCAGATCCAAAAACAGTGTTGTTTTTTTTTAATGTTTTCGGGGCAAAATTACGTTCATATACATAAAAATACAACTCTGGAAGTATTGAGTAGGTACCAGAGATTAAAATGCTAGCGCAATTTCAGCAAAAACACCTAAATTTAACTGTTCCAACAGCTAAGTTAAAAACAAAACTAACAATGACTATAACTTTTTAACAGCAGTAGCAGTAAAAGTTTATCTTTTGAAAACGAAAAGCTGCACTAAAAAAGTCATTGGCAAACGTTTCAGTTTTAACAAACAGCAATAAAGAATAAAGCGATAAAAATAATAGTTACATTACACAAGCAACAGCTCGCCAGCAATTAAACTGTTTTTTTGTCGTATAACTGGTAGATTAAAAAACAAAACGAAGAAAGACTGGCTAGCAATAACATCGTAGCTTAAAAAAACAAAACGAGAAAAGACTAGCCATCAATAGATTTTAAAGTATAGCTAAAAATCAAAAAGAAACAAGACACACAAAATTAAATAATCGCTTTTTAAAATGCAATTTTGGACAGATTTATAAAAGTATAGCAACATTTGAGCGTTTGTTCTATGACTATCTATTATATTGTTGATTGTTTATGTGTCTCTCTATACACAAAAAGTACAGATTCACTGTAGCAACCAAATGGTTTAGTTGAAACCACCGATATATTTGTTTGCCGCAAAAGAAATTCGGTTAATGCAACAGAATTCCAGTTGAAACCAAATATTTCAATTGTATCATTAAAACATTTGGTTGGGCCAATTAAAGAATTCAGTTGGCAAGAAATTCGGTTATCACGATGAACCTGTTTTTTCTGTGTATGTAAGGAATAATAACGTTAACATCGCTCAGCCCAAACTGCTGGAGTTAGGAAGCTCAAATTCGGTACGTAAGTTCCCCTTCTGGCGTAAATGGGGGGCAAAAAGGGGAAAAACTCCCCCTTGACGACCTGTCCGAAACCCTTTGGCTAGAAACCCAAAATTTGAGATATGCGTCTGCCGTATTAGCCAAATCACTGATAAGTTATATTATGAAAAAGAAGGGCAAAAATCACCCTTAAAGGCCTACCCAAGGCTAGGAAGCTGAAATTTGGTTTAAAGGTTCCTCTCCTGGTATAGACATCAGCTAAGACGTTTTTTTTTTGGAAAAATTTAGCAGATCTGAGAGCCGGCATTTTATATAAAAAATATACAGACTTAAAAGTTTACCAAATTCCTAACATTTTATAATTTATAATTTGGAAGTAGAGTAAATCTAGGGTTTTTTTTTTTGGAAAATGTATGGGGATTTATAAAAAAATACTGAGAGGAAACTCCGAAACTAAATTCGAAAAAATTTTCCAATATCTAAATTTGGGACATATTCTAATAAAAAATCCTGATAAAAACTCTACTTTTCTATTTTTTTGATGCTTACTCTTGGAAAGTCGAATTCAGAATTTCTTGATGATGCTATATTAGAGATCGATATTTGTACAGAAGATAAATCATGAAATATTAAAAACATATTTAAGTTCGTAAAATAAAAAATATAAAAAAATCAAATTTCAAAAAAAATGTTACATAAATTTATGTTATAAAATTTATATATTTGATTTAAATCGTTTGAACATTAAATAGAAATAAATTAATAATGGAATATAATAATATGTGATTCTTTTAATAATATCAATAAAGAAGATTTTTTTTGTAAATTCCCAGAAAATGGTTTATTTTAATCTTTAACTAAATAGATTGACATCACTGACCGCCAGCCTTTTGTATATTTCCATAAAGTAAGGCCTAGTTTTTGGAATGCCAATTAGCGTTGTTTGTTAGTTAATCAATGTTTAACTCTAGAATTCTGTTTTTGCGATGTTGATTATTTTGCCTTGTTCGGTTAAGCTTCAGTTAGACCTGTCAAATTAAAACAGCTGATATAAGTAAAGAAAAAGTCTTTCACGTGTGAAGAAAATATTATATTTTTATTTAACTAATAAATTAAATGGATTATTCAAGTGTTGATGAGGATTTCAGTGATTCTGAAACATATTACAACCTTAATGTAACAATTGTGGGAAACATTAGAACAATAAATACACGTCCAATTCACTTTTATACATATACTGACTGAATTCTTTCAAAGATTTCGATTGTCAAAAGAGTGGACATATGCTGTACATTTTTTTCTTTTTTTTTTTTATAAATGAATGCAAATTTAATTTAAAAAAATATAAGGACGCGCTTAAGTTTTTTTTATTTATGACATTTGAAAGCACTCGTATTGCCATTGTTCAGGTTGACCAACTTCCAATAGCCCCCGTATACCCACAAACAAATCTGGGAATTACACTCTGAGCAGAGAAACAAAGTCACCAGATGAATTTATTTCTCAGGAAAATAGAATAAAATATGCCAATATGAAAGAAATAAAACCAAAGCAAATTAGGAAAAAATTGGAATATTTTATTTGAATAAATTCAGGATTACAATCTTACCAGTATGAACAACGGCTTGACAAGAAGAAAAAAATTCTAGAATATTTTACGGAAACAGCATCTGCGACATTTTGACTGTTTTGACATTTTATATTAGTTATGCTTTTTTTAGTAATAGTATTAAAGTAATTACCAATGTTATAAAAAAAATAAAAGGTTCGATAACTTTGTATCTTTTATACCATTGGTAACGCAACGATTATAGACTGTTAAGGTTTTCGTAATGGGGATAATGCAAAAAGACAGCGTAGAACTTTTAGCATTAATACAAATAAAACAAATTTTGTGCGGTTTAATACGAGTAAATATGCTTTAAAAAACTATATTATAAAAATAAAAGTTAATTTCACAACATAAAATATATATATAAAAAATCAAGAATAATTTCCTTACTTTGGTCTTTCTAGGCTGCCGTTTAATTCAAATTTGACAATGTACATAAGGAAACTAAGAGACAAATTTTGTGCGGTTTAATACGAGTAAATATGCTTTAAAAAACTATATTATAAAAAAAAGTTAATTTCACAACTAAAAAAATATATATATAAAAAATCAAGAATAATTTTCTTACTTTGATCTTTCTTTGCTGCCGTTTAATTCAAATTTGACAATGTAGAATAAAGAAACAAAGAGATAGTAAAAAAAAAACAGAGTTGCCAAAACAATAAAAATAAAAGTGATTGCCAGAAGACCAAAATATGATTACACATTTGTGTTATAATAAAACTTAGGAATTCAATAGTAGCGAGTTGTCAACATTCTCCCCTCCGGTATCACGATCAATGAACGGGAATACCCAAAACAGCTTTACAATTCAGCTACTTCTCATGTTTAATGTCCAGGACAGCTATCTTAGCTGCAGGTCGATGATACGCGCCACTCGAAGTCTTCACAATTGCACTTCGAACCTGGCCATCCTTCGCCATCATGGTTTTTAGGCCAAGGTAGATTTGAATCAACGACTATTATGATATCACCTACTTCTAAAGGCTTTACTTTTTCGAACCATTTGGTTGTCTTCGTCATGGTTGGTAGAACTTCAGCAACCCATCTCTTCCAAAACTTGTCGGCTAACACTTGCGAATATCGCCACGATTTTCGTAAATACATATCATTGAATTCCCCAGGTGGTTTGTTACCAGATGAGGTACCCAACAGGAAATGGTTCGGTGATAAATACGTAAGTGGTCTAGAGTTGATAATGTTTTCGACTTCCAAAAACAGGTTGTATAATCGTTCATCATTAAGTTTATTATCAGGGGTAATAATTTGGTACAAATAAGTTTTTATGGAATGCACCATGCGCTCCCACGCTTCCCCTATGTGGGGACTTGCTGGAGGTATAAATGTCCAATTCATTTCAGGGCTGATAAATTCGTTCCCTAGGGATTTAAAATCGGTATTATGTGCTTCACGCAACTCCTTTTCTGCAGCTCTTAGATTGGTGCCATTATCGCTATACATGTGCAAAGGCGGTCCTCGTCGTGCTATAAAATTTCTGATTGCCATAACGCATGAGTTCATATCTAAGCTATATACCATCTCTATATGAACAGCTCGTATTGTAAGACAGGTAAACACAGCTCCGTATCGCTTTTCACTTCTTCCGACGGTTACAAGAAACGGACCAAAAAAGTCCAAACCAACATGTGAAAATGGTCTCGAAAATGCTGACATACGAGCTTCTGGAAAAGGTCCCATTTATCACCGTTTCATGAAGAACGTGTCTATACTTGCGATGATACCAATCGACCAATAGACCAATGTAGTGTTTTCTTGGTAGCAAAATAGGGTTTTTCGTCTCCTAAGTAATTATTTTGGCATTTTCTAAACGGCCACGCAAACGTAAGATCATATTTTCATCAAGAAATGGAAATAGTTTTCTTAACTCATTAGACTTGGGCAAAATTAATAAAGGGTTCTGTTGTAATAATTCAATTTCCTTTGCATAGGTATGAGATTGTATTAGTCGAACTAAATATTGTTGGCTCCAGTGTAGTTGCTCACTTGTAAGATCGAGGTTACTCTTCGTAGACTTGGAAATTATTTTATGTTCAACAAATCGCTTCACATATGCCATACTTCTCAATAAACCGTCATATTTTGAAAGTCCGGTATAATCAATCACTGCAGTATTTTGTTGTACTTGGACTGCTACAAATTGTCCCTCGGCAATATTTGCTTCGGCGCTACAGCCTCCATTTTCGACTTCAGATTTTGGCCAATCATTTGGTGATTGGCGTAAAAAGATTGGTCCAGTAAACATGGGTTTGTTGACTCAAAGCTTGGCGGTTTCACCCACCGGTTGCCAAATCTGCAACATTTATTTTTGACGGTACATAACGCCATTTTGTAATGTCCGTTATTTCTTGTATTTCAGCTACTCGAACCATAACGAATTGTTTATAACGTCTTGGATCGGATTTTAAGCAAAGAAGAACGGTTCTCGAATCCGTCCAAAAGTGTGTGAATTCAATTCGTAAATCATGGCCATTTACAATGGCAACGGCTAATCTATCTCCTAATACAGCTGCGAGTAGTTCCATTCTGGAATGGAAACGGGGCGTAGAGGTGCCACCTTTGTTTTGGACGCTACCAATGAAATTTTTATACACAGTCGAATACGCGTTTTCGCTTGCGTCCACAAATACATGTAATTGGACCTTGCTCTCTTGGCTACTTGTATAAAAATAACATCTTGGCACGTTTATACTTTCCACGTTCTGAAGTACGGATAACCACTGTTCCGAAAACTCATCGGATATAGCCTCGTCCCAAGCTATTTCCTTTCGCCAAACATTTTGTAATAAAATTTTCATATGTACTGTATAAAAGGCCAGTAAGCCCAATGGATCAAAAATTGACATTAATAGTCTTTACAACTCTCTTTTTGTAGGCAATCTTTGGCCGGAAAGTATTTCTTCGGTGGCTTTCGTGTACTTCAAATTATAAGTAAAAACATCGTAACTTGTTCTCCACCACATATCAAGAACCTTTTCCGGCTCAACAACGTGCTCAATTTTCCTTCCGGCTTGGCAAAAGTTTCTGACTGCTTGTGTTCGCCCATAGCTGCTAAAACTTCTTTCGAATTAGACATCCAATTACGAATATGAAAGTTACCACGTTTGTGAATCTCGCGTACTTTTTGTGCTAGTTGTATAGTTTCTTAAACAGTACCAGCGCTATCCAACATATCATCTACATGGTGTTGTTCAGTAATTGATTTTACGGCTCTGGGGAACTCTTCTTGAAACTCTTTAGCATTCATATTCTTGACATATTGAGCCAATGACGGCGAGCAACTAGCTCCAAAGGACATAACTTGAAGAATATAATTATCGGGTTTTATTTCAGCATTACAGTTTTGCCAAAGAAATCTTTGCGATTGAGAATCATCTTTATCAACCTCCACTCTGTGGAACATTTCAGATATGTCACCACTTATACCAATTTTACCAACTCTAAAATCGAAAAGTACATTAATCAATGCCGTCAGTAGATCTGGGCCCTTATCTAGGTTACTATTAAAAGACACTCCTTGGAGTTCAGCAGCGGCATCCCAGACTATAACCTGCCAGGTTTATTAGGATTCCTTACTACGAAAATAGGTAAATACCATTTTCTAGGGTACGGCATGTTGTATTCAGTAGTATTAAGTTTACGAATATACCCTTTGTTCAACATATCCTTGATGTGATCATTCACACGATTTTTTAAATCGTTATCCTTTTCTAATTTCCTTTCAAAACATAATCTTTTATAAGCCATTCGAAAATTATCAGGCAAAGTTATATTATCAGATTTCCATTTAGATTCTACTAAATTTTTTTGTTTATTTGTATTTTGATTAGTATGCTCCTCATGAAGGTTTACGAGAGATGGTTTACGTTTTTCACTATCATGTATATTTGAGTTTAGTGTTAAAAAAGTAATAACACTACTAGCGGCCTCTGCCAAGTTGAATAACCAATAACTGAATTCAGTAATACTAATAACATAAAATTTTTTGCGTGTACTGCCCACTCGAGTCACATTTGGGCCGGTAACCGTTCAATAAATTCCTGTATTATCATTGGGTTACACAAATGTGCATTTAAGTTTGCAGCTTCCATAGTGGCTACAATATTTTTAACGTCCAATGAAAAATGTATCAGAGTGTCCAGTTTATTAGCATTCACGTTTGGACCGGTCATTGCTAAACCCACATAATTTAGTTGAATTTTCATAAGCGCTTATAAATAGTGGCCATTGCTCAGGTTTGCCACTTAAAACTGGGAGTTCCCTTGAGACGACTTGCCTTGAGCATACTTGATCTTATCTGATAAAATCATCAGTAGGCCGTTGTGTTACACCTTGATTCGGCAACAATGTATTTGGCTGAAAAGCATTTTCGCTTTGGTGGCCAATCACGCGTCTGTTTAAATCACCACCACTGCATTCATCAAGTCTGCCTTCCCCTACATTTGTCAAAGCATTTGTGTTGCACGCACCTACAGCCAATACAGTTTCATGCATGTTAGCTCGTTCAGAAAATCTACAATTTTGTTCGGACTCAATATCGGCTTCATCACCTTTCGACTCATTAGTGGCTAACATCAATTCATATTTGCGTGCAACAAACAACAAGTTTATTTTACGCTCCTCCTCCAGACGTTGTATTTGCATTTCTATGTTTCGTCGAGTCTTACATGAGCCTGTCGCAACTACACTTGGAGACTTATTACCACATCTCATACCTACCTTATTTGTTTCTTCCAATAGCCCCCGTATACCCACAAACAAATAAAACAAATCTTGTGCGGTTTAATACGAGTAAATACGCTTTAAAAAACTATATTATAAAAATAAAAGTTAATTTCACAACATAAAATATATATATAAAAAATCAAGAATAATTTCCTTACTTTGGTCTTTCTAGGCTGCCGTTTAATTCAAATTTGACAATGTACATAAGGAAACTTAGAGATAATAAAAAAACAGAGTTGCCAAAACAATAAATATAAAAGTGATTGCCAGAAGACCAAAATATGATTACACATTTGTGTTATAATAAAACTTAGGAATTTAATAGTAGCGAATTGTCAACAGCCATGTTAATATTTTGCATTTTTAATGAAGCGATTTGTTTTCTTTTTTTTTCTCAAAAAAAGTATGGCTATCGAAATTGACAGCTTTTAAACCACCATTGAAAAACACAATGATTAGTTAAAGCCCAATTAAATTTGTTTCGAGATTAACCTAATTGTTCGTTAAGCTAAGTGTAATTGACATCCTAGGTTTAATGGACATCCTTATTGACATCCAATTGGGAAATCTGCTATAAACCAATTGGATTTGGAAAGAAAATCAATTGGAGTCGCAAAGAAATTGACAAAAAAAACACAATTAAAGAATCTTTGTAAACTATGTGAACGTTTTTAATACATGGGCGGCATCGTCATGGTATGATATTTCTGTCCTTAACATATGCATACATATCACACCATGACGATGTATATATAAATATATATATATATATATATATATATATATATATATATATATATCATATATATATATCATATCATATATAAATATATATATATATATATATATATATATATATATATATATAAATAATTATATTATAATTATAACTTTTGTTATATAATATGAATGAAATTAATTAATTTTTTCACATTCTTCAGAAACATAAACGAAAATTTACAAAAACATAACATAAAACAAAATTTAATTCATTTTTTTAAATTGCATTTGGAAAAAATAATAGAAACAAAAATTAAAATTTAATACTCCTTTACTTTAATGGAAAAACAATACTTAATCTTATATAATTTTAATACTTTGTTGACCCTCCTTTTTGTGGTATTAGATCCATACATCTGCGATTCATAGAATTCACAAGATTCTCGCACGTTTTCTGGGGTATTGAAAACCATTCTTCCTGGATTTTTTCCCAAAGTTGCTTTTTAATTCGTGGTCGAAAGTCACCAATCCGCTTCTTTAAAACCCCCCACAGATGCTCTATGGGGTTAAGGTCTGGTGACTGCGATGGCCACTCCATTACCTCAACTTTGTTGTCGCTGAATCACTTCTTTACGAGCTTGGACGAATGTTTAGGATCGTTGTCCTGCATAAACTACCATATTAGAGGCATTTCCTTTTTAGCATATGGAAGCATTTTTGTTTTTAAAATGTTTATGCAGTCAGGTGCACACATTTTGCCGTCTATCCAATAAATTGGACCCTCTCCATTTGAGGAAAAACATCCCCATAAAATGATAGACCCTCCGCCATGTTTTACAGTCTTTTTAGTATACTTTGCGTCATAGGCTGCATTAACGGGACGCCGAACATACATTTTCCCATCGGAACCAAATAAATTTATTTTTGTTTCAACGTTTTGGGTGGACAATAATGGTACCTTTCTTGGACTTCTTGCCATTAATTTAGCTTCCTTTAGCCTGTTTCTAATAGTTCTGCCAGTAACATTGATATTTAAGTCCCTTTTTAGCTCCTCAGAAGTCTTAAATAGGTTAATTTTGCAATAACGAACCAACAATTTGATCTGCCGATTCGTGGTTTTTCTTCTTCTTCCTCTGGACTCAACTCTTTTTCCGGAATAAATTGCACTAAAAACCTTTTTCTTAGAGCATTTCATAATTTTTGCAATTTCTTCCATTGTTTTTCCGTCTTTTCGTAGAGTTTTTATAACTTTCTGCTCCGATTCTGTGGAATGTTTGCCTCTCCCCATTGCAGTTTTGATTAAAATTTATTTTGAGTGAAATCGCTGAAAAAAGGCTAGTTTTAAAATTTTTTAAGTTTTTCGTAATTAAACTATACTAAACAATATTGTTTAAAATTTGTACTTACCTCCTGAGTGAACAAGTTGAATTTGTTCCTATTATTTTTTCCAATCAAAACACGTGCTCGTTTCACTTAAACGAAAGTAAAATATGATTGAGTTGAAAGAGAAGCAAATCAAAGCGAGTGAAGGTTGTACCGTTAGGACCAGTCAAGTCACAGTAATGTTCATCAAATAAGAACATTTCATTTTGAAGAAAAAAGAAATGAAAAAAAAAATTATTTTGTTTCTATTATTTTTTCCACCACTGTATATATATATATATATATATATATATATATTCATTGTGCATACTTTGAAGACATCTGTATATACAGCCAAAAAAGTCCCTATAAAATGCGCTGTGTCCAGTAAAATGTCTTCAGTGTAAACAGTAGAATAAAGAAAAGTTTAAGGACAGTCCCCAAAGTAACAAAATGTCTTCTAAAACTTGTGGAACGAAAAACCGTCTCCGCAACATGCGCTGTGTACATATATATATATATATATATATATATATATATATATATATATATATATATATATATATATATATATATATTAGGGCGGGTTAATTTTTTTTGATGAAGCGAATAGCAAAAACGTAATCTATAGGTGATTCTGAAAAATTTTGCTCAAGAGACCATAGCTCTAAGTCGGATTTGGAGCCCCCCAAAATTTCAAAATATATATTTTTTTTTATATATACATAGAATAATTTAATTAAATTCGTCATAAAATCGGATAGAATTATAGTAGATTTCTCAATCTGGTCTTGTTTGAAAGGTATTTTTATCACCTTTCAGAATCTGTATTGATACCAATATTTTTTATTTTTAGTGGAGATATTAGGAATTTTTTGTCGAAAAATAGCCTAAAATGAACTTTTAACTAATAAATTCTGAATTTTCTGTTTTTTTTTTGTTTTCGAACTCCTTTTTGTAGGAAAATCGATCTGAAAAAATCAACATTTTCAAGGTTTCAACAAAAAACACTATTTTTACATTTTTTATTCAATTTATTTTTAAATATTATTCTCGACCTACAATTTAATGGTCTAACGTGGTAATATTATTTTTTAAGGTCCTTTTTACTTTCCATTCGAGGAGTTTTCTTACGACTTTCTAACAAATAACATTGTTAATAAGATATTTTCTGGATGTGCGTAATATGAGTTGTTTTGAATTACACCATCTACAATATTACAAAAGTTTGGTTGTAAGTATCGTGTCCAACGTATAAATTTTAATAAAAGTGCACTGCCGTACACAACAGAGTTATAAAACTTCACATTGAAGTACATTGGCACATAAACTGTAATAATATAAACTGCCAAAGTTTTTAAATTGGTCGATGGTGTATTAGTTGTTACATATAATCGTAGTAATCTACTTGCTTTGGTTATCCAACGAGAATGTGCAATTGGTTCTGGTTTAATGTTAGCTAAATCAACTGGAACAATACCATTCGAAATTGCTTTAGCTATTTGATATAAATATTTAACATCTGTTGATAGTTCGAGCTCATGTTCATGATCCATAATTGCAGGCATATTCTCCAGTGGTATTGGATCAAAATCAGCTACAACCTGAAAAATGAAATGTTTAGATCAATTAAAATGCAATTATTTTATTTTAACTTTATTCCAATCGAAAAAGTAAAATAATGACAATAAATAATGATAATAAATGATGATATTAAATAAAATAAAGTATTACATACCTGCAATTTCTCACACTCTTGAATAGCTTTGAATAACTTTCCACTTACTGCTCGTGGTCCACTGGTGACTGTTTTGTCCAATGCTTCATATAAATGATGAAATGGCAGTTCATTGAAATGAAGCAGACATATAAACCAGTGAATTGGTCTATTTAACTGTTTTTCAAATCGTAAAACACCATTTTCTGTTCCAGCATTTGGTGGCTGCACTGCATATGCCAATTCATTGATCAACTGTTAATGTTTTATTGTTGAAAATATCATTCAGTTTTCTGTGTTTGGTTTTTGCATCTTCTTGACTACCCACTGTCAGACCACTTAAAAATACAGATTTCAGTGTATGTTTAACAACAATACTGGAGCATAATGTTACATCCATATTTAAAAATGTTAGTTTTTGCGGATTTTTTTTTTAAATCACTGAAAGAAAATTTTTTTTTTAAATCACCAAACGTTTGAGCAAAATGAATTCATTTGATAAACAATATGTTACAACTGAATTTTTTGTTTTAAAAATAAATCGAATGGATCCAAATGCAAATTAACCCTATTTAATGATTGCTCATATTAATTCAAAATTTAATAATTGTATTAATGAATTATATCTTTAAAGCTCTGACTATATACTTTCAAATATTGCACTATATGTCTTACAGAAAAATATGCAAAGCAATGGTTTGGGATGGAAACGGATCATGGAAAATAACATCCAGGCAAATCAAGAAGCCGGCTTTAATTTTGCAGCCACCAAAAAGTCCCTCGGATCTTTGGGGCGTGTAGTTAATTCGACTCGAAAAAGTTTTGTTTCGCCTGTACGCTGCAGTTCGTAAGTACCTACACTCATAAAAACAAATATATACAAGCAGCAAAAAAAACTACTAAAAATTAGTTAAAAAGGGCCCTGCGAAAAACCTGCTGAAATTAGCACATTTTTCTTTTTTTGCTAAATATAAATAACATACGAACAGCAAAAACCAAACTATTAAATACACAAAATTTTAGTTATACAGTAGACTCGCGAATTTTCCAAATAAATTAGACATGTGTTTTAACTCAAATTCATATATTTTTTTTTGTGTTTTGGATTGTTATTCAAATACATACATATGTTTTGTTAAGAAAAAAAAAATACGTTGAAATTAATTACAAAAATTGGATACATTTTTCTGCAAATTGCTTTACACGGCCTTTTCGCGGAGTCGTTTAAGTACGCTGATATCTGTTGGACTTATGTTTTCATCTTCAGCCCATTCCCATTATCTTCAGCCCATTCCCATTATTAAAAATGTTGATTGCTTCACTAGACCCTATTCTAGTATGTGCTCTTTCCAGAATACTGTCCTCGCTTTCACTTTCATCACTAGTCAAAACTTCGTTCATTTCGGTTGCGTTTGGAGGATTTTTAGTCCATTCATGGATGTCACCAAATGAAAAACTAACCCGCAAACACACAATTTGAATGAAAAGAGTTACTGCACGGAAGAAAAGGTTCAAACCTCTGGAGTTAGTTGGTGAACAAATTCTTTCTCTCAAAATAGCTAATGGGATATCCTCTTCACAGTCTTCTTTATCTTCTATAGAGCTTAAAATTTTTGTCCAGCATTTTGCTATTGTTTCCTTTTCGAGACGTTGCCAATCTGAAACTAAATAGCCAATAACGTCCCTTAACGTCAATTTCTTTAGCGCTTCAATAACATCAGCCCCTTTGGCTACAATTGATGCCAAAAGACTGTTTCTTTGGTAAAGTTTTGTAAGTCTTATGGCATTTTGATCTATTGGCTGTATAAGAGGCGTGACGTTTGGTGGCATAAACATTGCAATTATTAACTCGTCGTCTGATCGTAATTCATTTTCGGGGGAATGAGATGGAGCATTATCTATCAGAGTTTTATTGGCAATCCTTATTCTTTTAAAAATTTCTGACCTACAATAATAAAAAATACACGTGTAAAAGTTTAAAATCAATAAAACAGCTTTTTTCACCTGGTGAAACCAAGTTTTAAAAATGGCAGCTGCCATCCATGACGATTTGGAGCAATTGTAGTCGAGAGGAGATTCAAAATTTCTAAAAAAGCGAGGATTTTTGTATTTCCAATCACTAGAAGATTAACTTTATGTACCCCTGACGAGTTTGTACAAGCTAGAAAAGTGACGCTCTGTTTTTCCATTTTTCTTCCAGGAGCATTTTTTTCATGAGACGATACGTATGTTCTGTCAGGTAGCAGCTTCCAAGATAATCCCGATTCGTCTGCATTATAAATTTAATCGTGAGACAGACCTAGCTCTTTAATTTTGGCTTCCAGCTTGTCTTAAAAGGGTCCACAAGTTCAGGTATAGAAGCTAACTTATATCCACTTATTTTAATAAAACGCACAAATTAAGGCTTCTTAAATCGTTGCAACCATCCGTCACTCGCATTAAAATCGCTTTGAGTTTCTTTAATTTTTTGAAAAAAAATAGATTTTTCTTTAACTATCAATCCATTGACAGGATAATTTTTTTTTGTTGCTGTTGGTGGAACCAACCGCTCAGTGCACTTCAAAGTTTTTCGCATTCCTGGTCCAGAAAATCTATTCTTAATACATTTTAAAATTTGCTCTTTTTTTGTTGACTTTGCAACACTGTACTGCTTTGCTAAGCTAGTTGCACTTGATCCCCCTTTTAATTTTTCTGTTACATCCACTTTTTCCTTTAGAGACAAGAATTTTAGTAGTTTTTTTACGAAAAACTTTAAAAACTAAACAAATGTCAATCCACATTGAAAATGCCAGTACTCATAAGAAATCATTTACGGGGATGCCCTGTTTTTTTAAAACGATTTGGATAACCGACAAATGTAGGAAAGGAAACAACAATGTTTTCTATGTTTGTGGATTACATTTTAAATTTGTCCACGTTATACGGCCTTCTCACCGTGTTCACGCTATAGAGTAGTCAGTGTAAAAAAATGTTCATGTTAGCCGGTGTTCACGTAAGGCGGTGTTTTTGTTACCGCGAGTCTACTGTAATTGAGTTAAATTTTAGTAAATTATAAATGAAAATTTACCCTGCTAAAAAATATTTTATTTGAAAGAAGACCCCTAAGGAGGGTCCGGAAGGGATAGCTCCTAAAAAAACTGGCTACAAAATCGGATTCGGCGACTTCGAAACTATTACTGTTGAAAACTGCAAAGGCAAGGCAGCCCAACCCGCCAGGAAAGCTGAAGGAACTAAAGCAATAAGTAAGAAAAATATTTTTTTTTTAGAAAATAAAAAACATAAAAAGGAATTAATTCAAACAAGAAAACGCTAAAAAAAATAATTTTCAAGAAAATAATCAAAAAAAAAAAAAGATTTGTTTTTAAGAAAATATAAATATTTTTTTATAAAAAGGATAAATAAAAAAAATTAATTAAATTAAAAATAAATTTTTTTTAATTACAATGTATAAATAAGAATTAAACAAAAAAAAATGTATAAAAGAATTTTATTTAAATAAAGATATAATTTTGTAAAATTATATATTTCAAGGTGTTGCCACTTTTATTTTAGGACCATAACAATTCATTGCATTTGCATTTACACTTAAAAAAACATTTATTTTTGTTAAATGTACTAAAAGAAAAAACATTTTTTTAATGATTTTATATGGATAATATGGATTTTATATGGATGATTCTAATATTGGAATTTTTGGTGTTGAGCACAGAATTCAAATTTAAAGGCCTTAGCAGAAACTGACATTACAGCAAAGAAAGGACAGAAACGACAAAAGATTTTAATATTTAATGAGAATTATGAAATTCGAGACAATAATATTGATAGTAGTAGTTATTTTTGGTACAGGGTGTCCGCCGGGAAGGTATACTACTTTGTTTTGCCGCCATTTTGGTAAACATTAATCTTGACAGTTCATATTTGACAGTCGTGAAGTAGACACGTGGTAAAATTATGGAAAAATATTCGTTAAGCTAACGTGTTTTAATCGTTAAAACATTTTATCAAAATCAATCATCGATTACTGTGACGATGAGAGTTACGTGAAATTTTTGGGTGAAACAAAGTGCCAACAAAACGCACTATTTATTGTGTAGTGAATGATTTCGAAGAAAGAGGGTCTGTAGGTGATATGCCCAAGCATAGACCACAACGTACTGCAAGATCGGCTGAAAACATTATGCTGCTCAAGAAAGTGTTTAAAACAATCCATCAACCTCAATTCGATTCAAAGAACAACTTTGGCCACAATTTTGCACAAGGATTTGTATTTGTTTCCATTTAATTACTGCAAGATCTCTTTCCACAACAAGTTATTTCAAGAAATGGTGATGTCAATTGGCCTCCACGGTCGCCTGATTTGACTGCTCCTCTTTTTGTGGGGATATCTGAAAACCAAGGTTTATGCAAACAAACCAGAAACGCTTGATCAACTCAAACAAAATATTCGTGATGAACTTAATGAAATGCCGCGTGAAATGTGTTAGAATATAATGAAAAATGTGCTCAAAAGGGCTCGTATTTGTGAGGCTAACAGAGGGGGACATTTATCTGATATTGTATTCCATAGATAATTGCCGACATTAAATAAAACATTTATCAATATAAGATCCATTCTCTTTCATTTAATCAAAAATTATAAACAAACAAAGTAGTATACCTTCCCGCGGACACCCTGTATAATTGGGTTGAGGTATCATATTCACAGACAAACGGAGGATCTGAAACAATGGGCAACAAATAAAATATGAAATTTGAACAAGATACATAGGTAGTAATATAACCCACAATAATAAGAGAAGGAACAAGAAAAGGAGAATTAAACAGAGAAATACTTTAAATTTTTTTTAAGAAAAGGAACAAAGATCATTTAGAATTTTGAGAAGAGTAAGACTATAGAACTTTCAGAGGGAAGAACTAGAATTTTGTAAATTTAATGAACATTTTTATCAGGATAAGTTACATGAACATTCTATTAATAACGGACTACTGGAACGGATACAATTAGGATGTCTGTGGGATTGTTCGGCAAAACAGTTGTAGGAAGATTTATTTGTCTGTCTGGAGATGACTGAGGATGAAGTCAAACATATTTATTAATTTAATCTACGATCCACTCTAATGGATCGCCAATCCTTAAAACTCTTTAAAAATGTTCTTGAACAATCCAGAATGGGTGACAAGTCAACTACTCAACAATGGTTGGAAGTTTATGAGCAGTGTGGAAAATATATGTTAATCAATGATTACATAACAACACTCGAAATATTGAATGAACCCTGCGAAATGGGTTTGCCCTATAATTTGGAAAGGACACTGAGTAAATAAATCAAAACTAGTGATTGTAATAATATTACACATTGCCTACTACGTATTAAAGACGATATACGTAATAACATAGAAATGAGTATGGAATACAAGACCTACAAGGATGCTTACTGAAGAAACTTAACTAAAAATTATGGGTATTTGCTGTTTTTGGAGTGATATACAATCATGAAATAGTACTAAGAACATTTTAGAAGATCTGCTTATGAATAAGAAGGAAACCACAACAATAAAGGCAACAGAACCGGTAATTACAACGTAGACCGTGAAACCCAACAAAAATGACGAAACAATAGAAAAAAAAATCGATGGTGATAAGAAACATGATACAATCAGAAAATAACAAGAGGCATGAAAAAGAAAATAAAAAAGATGAATTCCAATGTAATAAGAAAAAAGATGACGCATGAAAATATAAATGAAAAAGAGAATTATAAAAATTAAAAAGGAAATATAACAGAAAATGGTAATGCATGTCCTAAAGAGTCTGATCAACTCAACACTTGGGAATGTACATCCAAGAATGATATAAGACGCGCAAGGAAATTAAAGTGTGTGTTAGATAAAAGGTATACCGACAGAATAATAATAGAAGACTATAATAGTCTCAAAGAAACACGTGTTAGATGTAGTGACAATCCGTATTATTTCGACAATATAATGGAGAAACTACTATCTGAATTAGAGAAGTTGAATTACAGAGATTATGCACTCAGGAGAAGTGATAATGTATTCAATATGATAACAAAGGAAAAACTTAAAGAGAAAGTAAACATAATTAAAGTTAAAGACGTCAGAATTCTTTTACATAGAGATCCTCAACAAATTACAGATGATGGACAGAATTGTGTATTAATAAATTTATATGACAATACACCATGCGGAGGTCATTTTGGAGTTAGAAAAACATTATTGAAGTTAAAACAGAAATACATATGAAAAAACATGAATTAAATGGTTAAAAATTTCCTTAGAACATGTGATCTTTGCCAAAGAAATAACCAAATAAGACGCACAAAAGAACCACTTTACGTTACGGTTACACCAACACAAAGTTTTGGAACAGTTGTAATCGATACAGTAGGACCGCTACGTCCTTCAGAGAATTATCGTTACATACTAACAATACAGTGCGAACTTACAAAATATGTTATTGCATGTCCAATGGAAACAAAAGAAGCTAAATGGAAACAAAAGAAGCTAACAAAAGCGTTAACAGAAAATTTAACACTAAAATATGGAATCTTCAAATCATTGAAATCGGATAGAGGTACAGAATTCAAAAATGAATTAATGAAGGAAATTTGTGAAATATTAAGGATAGAAGAAATGTTTTCTACCCCTTATCATCACGAAACCCTAGGAACAGTTGAAAGCAACCACGGAGTTCTAAATTAATATTTCCTATCATTCGTAAACGACAATAATTGGCATTCATGGATACCATACTATACGTTTGCATACAATATAACACCTCATGTAGATACAGAATACTCTCCTTTTGAGCTATTACCAAGTTTACCGGGTGAACGAATTATTAATTGCGATAAAGTATATGATTTTGATAATTATGCAAATGAATTGAAGATACGATTGAAGAATTCATTGCAAAACGCTAGGAAATTAATAGAAGTAGTTAAGGGAAAAAGAAGAATAGAGTCTCATTTAAAGTTGAAGTGAGAATGAATCACCTTATAACGATCCATATGAAATTATCGATATAAACGATGTAAACGTAATCATAAAAATTAAAAATAAGACTAAGACATTTAATAAAAATTTATTAAAGAAATATACAAAAGAAAAACTTTTAAATATATACTTCATATACATATATAACAAAAATTGATTTGCTATAATGTAAGAACAAAAGAAACATTTTAAAATATAAATACAAATTTAATTACCAAATAAAAGTAAACAAAAAAAATATTTTTTTAAAAAAATTACATATACGTACATATACAAGGTGGCGCAAAAGAATTCCTCCTATCAGAAAATGCTATAAATTTTGCGATTGGCCCTCAATGTCAGTTCTGTTTTGACATTTGTGTAGTAAACACATGCGAAATACACGTTAATAAACAATGTTACGCTACACTGCTCCAGAACGCGGAATATTGGTGACTATTTATTTTAGCAATAATGAAGATGATTTTTCATCAAAAATAATCATGAGTGATGAGGCCCATTTCCATCTTAGCGGGTACGTAAATAAGCAAAATTTACGTGTCTGGGGCACTGAAAATCCGCGTGTAACCCACGAAGAGCCATTACACCCGCTCAAAGTCACTGTATGGTGTGCTGTTTTCGCTAGAGGAGTCATCGGACCTTTTTTCTTCGAAGACGTCAAGGGCCAAACGGTTACTGTGAATGGTGAGCGCTACAGAGCAATGATCAACGAGTTTTTTTGCCGCAACTTGATGAATTGGGATTGGAAAACATGTGGTTCCAACAGGACGGTGCAACGCCACACACTGCACGTGCCACAACCGATATGCTGAAGGATGCATTTCCCGGGCGCCTAATCTCCCGTTTTGGCGATTTGCACTGGCCAGCGAGATCGCCTGATTTCACCGCTCCAGACTTCTTTTTGTGGGGCTTTTTGAAGTCGCGGGTTTATGTCAACAAGCCTCAGACTCTTGCAGCTCTTAAAGACAATATCCGTCAAGAATGTGAGGACCTATCGCCGGAAGTTTTGGCCAAAGTGATGGAAAATGCCATAAAAAGGGCTCAAATGACAATGAACTGTGGCGGCGGCCATTTACATGACATCATATTCACGACTTGATGTAAAAAAAATTAAAAGACCAAATAAAAATAATCTACAAGAAGAATCGAAGTTTTTCATTTTTTTTTAAATTACAGCCAAAAAACATAGGAATGTTATTTTTGCGCCACCCTGTATATATACTTTTAAATTCATTCAAGAATAAATTCATTCAAGAAGAATATTGTAAACAAGGAAATAAAATAAATAATGAAATATAATACATTTCACATCGTAATACAAAAATCATACAATTAGTATAAATAGACAATTGTACGATTTTCTTTTTAGGGTGAGGGTGTAGTGTACGCACAAATACGTGTCATACTGTGCATACAAAATATGAGCTATTGCACTATATATGTTTGTTGTTGTCATGTTACGAAGTTACGAAGTATAATTGTTTACGTTAAATTCTTGCGTATCCTATTACAAACATTGGGTTATCGACACTACGGTCAATATTTGTATGGATTATTTGTTTGTTGGTTTGTATATTGTTTTCTATGTAAATCATTGATTTAATGACACAATAATTTTAAGTGTGTCAAACGAATATATGGAGGTCTTTTTTTGACAACAACAATTTAACCCTTAAATGCACAAGACCACCGATTTTTACCGAAAAAATATATTTTATGTTAATTTGAGTAAAAATAAAAACTGCGTTTTTAGTTTTTTAATTTTTTTTTTAAAGTTATTTTAAAATAAGTGGTTGTATCTTTAAAGACACACTGTGCATTCACCCACTTCTAAAATTTCTATGAAAATATATCAAAATAAAATAAATGTGGTATGAAATTTAATTTAATTCATGTATTTTAAAAAGTTCAAATAATTTTGATACATTTTTATTAAAAATACACTGAAAACTAAAATAATAAGCAAAAACATAAAAAAATAAAAATAGTAAATATATTTTGTAAATTCATTTATGTACATATATAATAGCAAATAATACAATAAATTACACTTTTTACGAACTGTAACAAATATAAAAACAATTTACTTTACATTTGGTACAATACATCCGTGTTTGTCCTGAGCTGTTTGGAAACTTGCATCTTCCCTTCTTATCAATCGTTGCCCAATGATCAATCCTGTCCAATCTGGTATCCTTCAGAGGCAGCATATGATAATTAGGTTTGAGGCGATTTTTTGAATTTGTGCTTCTATACGAGGGCGTTCACGAGCTGGAGGCTGTACCGATTTAAAGGAGAATAAGGTATCAGCTATCTCCAATTTAAAATCAATCAACCTCATAGCCTTAAATCCTTGACGATTTTTATTTATTCGTTTGTATAGGAGCCAGGAATTTACAACTGTCATGTGCAAAAGGTGATTGAACAATCTATTTGTCCATTTACGGCTTTTCATAGCTATCATTCATATGCCAGCCCATGGAGCTGCCTATTAAATCGACACCACCAATGTGCCGATTATATTCTTTATAATTTGAGGCCATGGAATCATTTTGACGGTTTTGTCCTTTTTGTCAAATCTCTTAATGGTTAATGATTTTTCCGTTTCATTTCCTATGCTGGCTGATATCGGTTTTACTCCAACAAAGGTAGATAGTAAGTTGACAATTCTGTTGTCTTTCCAAGACAGAGAAGATACATCAATTCCATGAATATTACATATAAACTCATGACTTGTACCACGCTCGAATTTTTGCATTACTTTTTCGTCGGGAAGCTTACAATTTTTTTCTGTTACATTTCTTTTATCATTGAAGTGAAGAAATTTCCGAATTTTTTCAAAACGTTCAACTCTCATTTGATTTTTTACAATATTTACGGAATGGTCGATTTTTTCAGACCAATAATCGCTTACATTTGGAAGGTTATGATGATATGTGAAAAACTATTCCAATATATTACCGTAATTCGAATATATCGAAATGAAATGCCTCCTCCATTCCTTATTGTTTCGTCAACTATATGTTGTTCCCAAGTCTCAGGAAACAAAAAGCTCCAAACTTGATATAGTGTTTCCAAATCCATTATGTTTTGTGCTAAACTACTGTCACCTCTAAATCTAATTTGCTGGTCATTAAACTGCAAGTTGCCTTTCTTCCATATTACTTTCTCGAATTCAGAAGACTTGCAATTTATTTCTACACTTCGAAATTCTAAGGAAAATTCATTCCAAGTATTTGTAAGTCTGGTAGATGGAATATTATCAGATGAAGTAGATGGCTCAGAATCAACCTGTTCGATATTTTTCGATTCCACGTCAATCAAATCTCCCTCATCAGTATCATCATTGATCATGTTAAAAAAGAAATCCTGAACGGATGTGTTGAGGTCAATTTCATTCTGATTCATATCATCTTCATCAGTAATCACCTCTAAAAGTCCTGCCGTTTGAGAATTATACCCCATCCCTATCCGCTCCTTCCCATTTAAATCGTCGCTTTCGTTATCAATATCATGGACGCTGTCGTCACCTACATCTTCGCTATTACAACGTAATTCACAGACGTCATCATCAGTCATCGTAACTCTTCCAACTCGAATGAATGACGCAATGACTAATTATTCATTAAATGGTCGTTGGCTTATAATGGATTTTATTTAAAAATTGTAATTAATACAATAGACATTCATGTAAATTTATTCCTAAGCTCAAAACAAGTGAACTTGCTCAAGTAAAAAACAAAATATATGTATATGAAAATGTACTGAAGCGTAGCACAAAAAGTTATGTTTAACTGAAACCAAAAACATGCAGAGAGTGCACACTGTATCTTTAAAGATACAACCAAATAAAGTGACCCAGTGGGGTTCCAAACGATCAAAATTTCTTCTAACAACTTAAAATCACTAAAGGACATGTTTTGAAACAAGTTAGTATTTTTTCCTAATCAAAATTATTTACCTATTCCTAGAAGTTACCCAGTAAAAAATCGTGTTTATTTAATTTTTTAAAACAATTTTTTTTGACTTTGTAATTTTTTTAAAAAGTATGACAAATAGAAGTAAAAATATATTTTTTTGGTAGTCCTATAATATTCTAAATAACATAGAACCGATTTGAAAAAAATTAAACAAAAACTATAGCCGTAGGAATTTTCTGAATGGCATTTAAGGGTTAAAAGCAATAGAGTGCAACACGGCATATTTTTAGAATTTAAGAACCAATGTAAAAATGGTATATAAGGGGGAACAATTTATCAATAAATATCAATCTTGGAAAACGCTTCATACAGTTAACACGACTATTGTTTTATTTAGTCTGTTAATCCATTACATGGCGATCTTGCCATGTTAATCCTTTACAGCGAAAATAACTTTTAGTGATATCCATGAGGTAAATATTTATGAAGTTTGAAACAAGCTTTACGATGATGTGTGCAAATTTATGCAGTTTTACAAATAAAAATATTGGTTGACAGTTTGGGTACGTTCGTATATGCAGAAAATTTGTGCACTACTGCGGCAGTTATGCCGATGTTTTGCAGATGTTTTGCTACTGCTCAACAACTGCACAGTGTTTGCCTTTTAGATCATTTTGCAAGATAAAAAACATGGTCACTGCAAAAAAAAAAACATGGTCACTGTTGCCAAATGTGTAGATTAATCTTTTTTTTTGCAGTTTTTTGAAGTGCAAAACTGTCTTGCATATTTTTACCCCAAAAAACAGTTTTTCAAATTAATGCAGTTTTTCAGTTTTGTTCGATTAATACAAAGAAGCAAATTATGTTTTAACATTTATTCTAACCGTTTGTCTACACTAGATAAATTCGTTCCGACATGTTAAAGCAAATTACTGGCGCGTGTAGACATATTATAATGCAAAATTGTTATTTGTTATGCTTTTCTTCATGTGTGAATTTTTTCATAAAGTTTCGAAACAATGGATAAATAATTAACAGAAATTGTAAGATTGCTAATAATTAAAAATGTTTGTAATTTTAAGAGATTTTATTCAAGACAAAGTGGTGCAATACCAGCAACACAAAATGCAGAGGCTTCAAACGGATTACAATAAGTCTTGGGTTATTGAAGTCGTGAATAACAAACGCAAAACAGTTTGGCCTTTATTAAGATTTGTAATAGCAATTACGAGCCAAACAAGAAATAAATTAGAATTTTCTTATAATTGCACAAATGTTATGTAAACAACTAATATTGTTAAATAATTAACTATGATATCTATGTGTGACGAATTGAATAAAATATTATCCCAGGTGAAAATGTTTTTATAAGCTAATATATGGGTTTATATATGTATTATTCCATATATGCTCGGATCCGTAATTATAGGGTATATGGCCGTATATGCTTATATATCGACATATATATGACATATATATGGTCACATATGAGTACTCTTCATTATCATGATTAAAAATAATCATATATATTCATGAATGTCTATGTATGTGTGATCATATATGAACATTAACGAAAATGGAGGTAATATGTAGATTTATGATCATGTATGAAAAAAAAAATAATGACATATTTGTATTTATATTTATTTTATTTCTGGATTACATATATTTTTTGCCAATAAAAAAATTATTTTTAATTTTTAAGTAAAATTAGTCAGGTTTTTTTTATTAATTTTTAAATAACTATCAACTAAATTTATATTAATTTACATAAAAATGTAATGGTTTGTATACGAAAATCTAGGATTATAATCACATCACGGGTTTCCTTGACTTATTAAAAAAATTTAAAGTTTATTACTTTAATGTAACGTACAAATCAAATCTGCAGTTTCTGATTATGTATTCTTCTTCAGAACTTTGACTAACCAACCATTTCGTTCTGGAAGCTGATTTAGGAAGAATAATTGAATAAAAATGCAAGACTTACCGAAAAGAGAGGATCTTTTTAATCCTGCAATTTAACACCAACAAATATAAGGATAACGGCCTAGATTTTGGCTTCTCCATCGGTCAAACAGCGGACATTTTTTTATTACGATGAACTACGTTGTTCGTTTCGCCTTTAAATGTATTGCGCCGTCCGTCTTAAAACAGGATTTGGTAAATACTAAAATTGTAAAAGACATTAATATAGATAATGTAAATAATCTTTACCGCAAACTTACCAAATCTCATAAAATTCTAACATATCAGCCTCGAGCAGCCCCATGTATCACAATAATTAAACATTTTCGTAAAAAAATAAAATAAATCAGACAAAAAATTTTGAACAAAACACAAGAAAATTTTTTGACACAATAAATTCTCATAAAAATTATTTAAAAATATTAAAAACTTAAACAAATAAATATAAAAATTTGAACATTGTGATTTTGAAGTTTGAATCAAACAAATAAATCAAAATAACAAATAGAAAATCAAGTATTTTAACATGTATGATTCCATATATTCCCAAAAACGGGTGTCTTTTTAGCATGCATAGAAAAATATATGCGTCCATAAATATTACATACTTTCATATATTATTCATATACGTACACATATATATGCATAAATTAAACAATGTCAGAATAGATTGGCATATATTTTTATTTTTACCTGGGATATCATAATTTTTTTTTTTATTTTTCAACAAAAATATTGTTTTTTATTAAAACTAAATGTAAATATTTTTCTTATATGTAAACTTTCGATCTATCTGTTTTTAATTATATATTTAATTTTTTAATGTTACTAACGAATAGTAAACACTAATTGGTTTTGAACATGAGTTATTTGTGGCTTGGGTGGTTCGTAAGGAGGCTTATGATGATCTGGTCGCTCGGGTCAAAAGTGTGCACTCTCTCTAGCGCTGATCCTCACATTTTTTTTTAATTAATAAAAATTAGTGTTTACTAATAGTAACATTAAATAATGATCTCGAGCATGACAAAATTAAATATATATTTTTCTTATGTTTACATTTTGCTGATGAATTCATACATTTTGAAGAAATTCAATTTATAAAAAAATTACTTTTGCCCAATCACCCCGTGGAAGAAACTTGAGATCACAAAAATACAAATAAATTATGTCTTCGAGACAATTTTTCAATTATATATATTATTTATCCATGTACAAAGCAACGCATTACATTTCAAAAAGAAACTTTTAAAATTGTTTTGCATCTAATTAAATTTCAATTGTATTATGTTTATTATGTAAATTTTTATGATTAGATTTATTATTAATAATTTTAAAAATGTATTTGACCTAATGTTTATTTGTGATAGTAATTCAACCAATAAATAAATAAATATACTCGTATTTAGGAATTTTTAACGAACAAGTTCCGAATATTTAAAGAATATCTTATTTTTGAAAATAATAAAATAAAAAATAAATAAAAGCCCAGGTGAAAATGTTTATATATGGTAATATATGGGCACATATATGGGTTTATAAATATATTATTCCATATATGTTCGGATCTGTAATTTGAGGGTATATGGGGTCGTATATAATCATATATGGACATATTTGAATATTCACATTTGCTATATATGAGTACTTTTCCTATATGCCAGTGTATTAACCCTTTCAGTCGGCGCGTACACAATTGTGTACATCATATTAAAATCGTATTTCTAAAGTTCTCAGAAGAGCTAACAATATATTTTGAGTGACGTTCTCTTTTAAAATAAATTCTGTTCATACAAAAAAAGAGTTTTTTAGTAAATTTTAATTGTAAATGTTATTTTTCTCTTAATCTTTGATGTAAGTTATAACTGTCAAAGCCACGTGGAAGTAAGTGAATTTAAGACTTTGATTTAAACATTAAATAAAAAGTGATAATATTATAAAAGTTGTTATTTGTGTAAATTGAAGTTTAAATTTCAATATTATTTATTCAAAATTGATAAACTTATAATATTTATTAATAAAATCCACAATAAAATTGCATGTACGCAACTGTGTACAAACGATGTCCAGTCAAATATACACAATTGTGTACATGTACACAATTGTGGACTAACCGACTCCAGCTAAGTAAATTCCACTTTATCAAATTTTAACTTATTTGCAGAAAATGGCTTCAAAATATTCAAAAAAACTTATTCAAAAGGATATTGAAGATATTTTAAATGCAGATGATTCAGAGATAGAGTTTTCTGATAATGATTCTGAAAACGAAGAAATGAAAAATACTGAACCGGAACCTACAAATGATGTTATTAACATCAAGACCCATCGGCAATCAAATTTATTAGATGTTGTGATGAGCAATGCTGACGATTTAATTATAAATGATGAATTGGAAATAGAAAATACAAATTTAAATGTAAATGATGAATTGGAAATAGAAAATACAAATTTAAATAGTACTAGTTCATCCGTGATGCAAGTTCCTCATTTAAATGAAATCACTGAATTCGATTTCGTAGACGAATTTGAACAGTATGTAGTTACTGAAAAGAAAAATATTGAGTTCAGGCGTAGAGAATTCGACCGAGAAAAATTCGCATTCCAATTAGATATTGATACCAACACTGAGCAAAATTCATTGTGTACAAAAACGCCTTTATCGTATTTCGAAAAATATATTCCATTAGAAATGTATGAGCGAATGGCAACTTACACCAACATTTATGCTGAGCAAAAGGGTGTCAGCGCTAGATCTTTCAAACGTACGGACTCTGCAGAAATGATGAAATTTATTGGAATACATATGTTAATGGGTGTTATGAAGTTACCGCAAGTTAAAATGTACTGGAGTAAAAATTTACAAATAGAATCCGTAGCATCAGTTATGTCTTGCGAACGCTTTTTCCAGCTAAGAGCAAACTTCCACCTGGTGGACAACTTAAAAATTAATTCGGATTGTAAGGATAAATTTGTTAAAAGTCGCCCACTTATTGAAAGCATTCGAAAGCGCTGTAAAGAAGTTTCTGTTGAAGAGAATGTTTCAGTCGATGAGCAGATAATTCCTTTTACTGGACGTTTGAGCGTTAAACAGTATATTAAAGGTAAACCATGTCCATGGGGAATTAAAGTGTATATGTTATGTGGTAAGAGTGGCTATCCTTATGACTTCGTCTTATATCAAGGAAGCAATACAGAAATATCAAGTTTTGACACTTCTCGATTTGGGCATGGTGCTGCTACAGTACTTCATATTATGAAGAGAATTTCTCGTGTAGGTCACAATATATATATGGATAACTATTTTACAACATATCAGCTATTGGAAATTCTGCAACAACGAAAAATAAATGCTATTGGAACAATAAGAATAAACCGCTTTAATAAACCAAGTTTTATATCTGATATAGAACTAAAAAAACAAGGTCGTGGATCCTCGGATCAGCTGATAAGCAGAGATGGAAAAATAATCCTTGTAAAATGGCAGGATAACAAAGCTGTGTATTTAGCTAGTAATTATGTTGGAAAAAGGGACGAACAAGAAATTCAACGATTTGATAAAAAAAATAAGACTTAAATAACAATAATGCCTTACCTTACCTTATATTGTACATTTATATAATTTTGGAATGGGCGGCGTCGATCTGCTAGATCAAATGATATCCTACTATAGAATTTTCATTAAATCTAGGAAGTGGCCATTTAGAATTATTTTCCATTTTATAAATATTGCAATTTGTGCTTCCTGGATTGAATATAAACAGGAGTGCATACAAACTAATCTACCGACAAATGAAATTATGCCTTTAATTGACTTCATGCAATTATTAGGAAGAAGTCTTACTGTAGTTAATAACACTGAACGTCGTAAAAGAGGAAGACCTTCTTATGAACTCGAAAATTCTGTAAATTGTCCGAGTACTTCAAAATTTGTCAGAGGAGAAGTGAGGCCATTGAAAGAAGTTCAGTATGATGGAATTAATCATCTCCCCCAACATGATGATGCAAAAGAAGCTACGCGCTGCAAAAATTCGAATTGTTCCGGTCGCACCCGTATAATGTGCCAAAAATGTAAAATACATCTATGTTTATCAAAAGACCGTAATTGCTTTTCTGCATTTCATACCAAATAATTGAATGAAAGAATTTATTTTTTAAATTACTGCCTTATAAACTAATGTGATTGAATATATTACTAGTTTTATAATCTTTTCTAATAATTTCAAATTTTATGAATTCTAAACTCTTATGTTTATTATTTTTTGTTATTTTTTTTTTCGTTATATAATTAATAAAAATAAAGTTAACTGAATTTGAATTAAATAAAACATTATTATATTGATATTAATAGAAATGAATTGTTTTTTTTTTTTAATCTATCTTACGGTTACTATGTCGTTAATGAAATATTCCACAATGCTCAACTCGTTATGTACACAAATGAGTACATTCTCAAAAAGCTACTTCTAAAAAAAAATAATATTTTTTAATATTAGATATGTTTTCTGTTGTTGTATACTATAATAAAAAGCAACCACATATTTTTTTTCTTAGTAGAAATAAATAACGACTGAAAGGGTTAAAAAAACTTGTTTTTTTATTTTTCAACAAAAATATTGCTAATTTTATTAAAACATAAAAATACTAACTCAAATCATAAACACATTATTCCTTTCAAGATTGTTTTTAATGATTTTAAAATTATAGAAATTGATGATATATTAAATATTAACGACATTATTTAAGTTGAAAATAATTTACATATGTAAGCCATTAACACATCCCAGTATGCAGAATTTACACTGCCGGATTAGTCTATTAAAAAGTGGATTAATTGCTAACGGTTGCACCGAATTTGCCCAGTTATTCCACTTTTTACTAGATTAACTTTACAGTTTAAACGCATTAAATACATTTTACTTAGTATTTTTGACAGCTTTTTAAAGTTTTTCCAAAATTTGGTTGTTTATTACTAAATGTCTTATGTCCACACCAATTTTCGCTTAAGAATTCGAACTGGATCTTAATTCGGTAGAACAAGAGTTTAAATTGATAAAGAATCTTGGCCATATCTGATAAAAAAGAAAACATATTACCTATATATCGAATAATATATGCAATATAATATCATATATTGTTGTATATGGTATATATTAGAATATATACACTTTTTCTTTAAATATAGTTGAATATATATATGAACATATATGATCATTTTTACCTGGGATATGTTATTTTGTTACTTTTAGTATTATATATTTCTTTATTTGAGCGCCCCGGTAGGCAAGTTGGTAGCGTGCTAGCTTATCAGTGCGGGGGTCGTGGGTTCGATTCCCACCGGAGGCTCTGATCTGTTTTCGCTACAACGAGCTGAAAGCCTTCGTTGCTTGTGCTCGGTTAGGGCAATAAGATATATAAAATAAATAAATAATATTTCTTTATAAGTAAGTAAGTAAGTAAGTTTATTTTAGACTTTACGAAAAAAACATACAATATAAAAGAAATTAGATATGATTATAAAGGAAACTTAAAACTATAATGTTTTGTTTTAATTAAATTATTAGTTAGTAAACAGTAACAAACTTTTCAGTTTAAGTGAATTGGTAAAAAAAAGTGTGTATAGTGCTTGCTCCCGGCACAACATTGTTTGAAAATTTAATTAATGGTGTTGTTAGGGTTTTTTGTCATTAATGTTTAAATTTTCCAATCGGGTATTAATTGTTTGTCAAATCGCATTCCTTTTGACAACAACAATTGTACTATCATGCAATATGGTAAGTTACTGTAATGCAAATAAAACATTTATTTTTTGTTTTTTGTTATGACCGTTGGTCGCTACAAACAGTTGCTTTTACTAAAGAAATTGTAGTTTTTGACAAACAGTTAATTCTCTGCTAAAACAATTCTAAATTTTTTCTATAAGAGTCACTTGGCTTGCATCATTTATACAAATAAGAACAGAACCAGTGATCTCGTGTATAAAAATTATACAAATTTGTAACTAAAGTTAAACTTGTAATAAAAGTGAATTTTGTTAGAACAAAAATTACACACAAATGTGTTTTATTTTCACGCAGTGAAAATAGGTAACATCTTAGCATTAAACCTTTGCTTTGTAGACAGGAAAAAGCTCCTGTCTTCTCCACGGTCCCTCGAACCGGATCTCAGTAACCAAAATAATCGGTAGATTGCTAGCCAAGTCAGTAAACTATGTCGCAAGAAAACCTATCGAAACAGTTTGATGAGGGACCATATACTCCTTTGATGGCCAATAGTGCGGGTAGTATACGTGTAAGAGAATTACAACGCGAACAAATAATGACGCGATTGTTATCTGATAAAAATAATCTCTCGCAAATGAATTTAATGACTCTTCATCAACTAGAAGTAAAGCTAACTCTGTTGGAGCGCCAGTGGGATTTCTTTGAAAAATTACAGTTGCAGCTGGAAACGTTAGATGAATCGCAGTTTAATCAAAATCATCGTAGTGACTTTGAGGAGGCATATTTTTCTGTCAAATCGCACATATTAGAAAATATGGCTGCTCTGCGAACAAATACCAATAACTCTGAAACGTTGTTATCCAGTACTCGCATGGTCCAAAATTCAATGTCTTCAACAAGAATAAATTTGCCCTCCCTGAAATTGACGACGTTTAATGGAAATCCTAGAAAATGGCTTGAGTTTTATAATTTATTTTGTTCCCTAGTACATAATAATACAGACTTAAATGCTGTTTCAAAATTTCAGTATTTGCGTTCATGTTTAGTAGATCCTGTTACAAAACTGGTAGAATCGATTGAGGTCACTGCCGAAAATTACGAAAGAGCATTAGCAATCCTCATTGCTAGATATGACAACAAATTTGAAATTTTTCAATCGCATATGCAGCACTTGTTTGGAATTCAAAAAATGAAACAGCCTCACGTATCGACTCTTCGCGAATTTATCGATAGCATAACGGCAACCATTCGTGCACTAGAAACAATTGCATCCAAATCCCAAATTGCAGAGGGCATCATTTTACATATGGTTGTATCAAAATTGGATGCCAACTTACAAGCAAAATGGGAGGAGGAATCATCCACAAAATTGGTCGCAACCTCATCAACAACGTTGAAAGTCCCAACATGGGAAGATTTGTCTGCCTTTTTGGAAAGGCGTTGTAAAGCATTGAATATCATCAATAATAACCATTCACCACAATCGAATAACCACCAACCATTAAATCGTTCATCAGTTTACAAAAAACCATCGTCATCATCCCTTGTTGTATCATACCATCAACCAAATTGTATCATTTGTAATTCACCTACCAATCACGGTGCATATCGCTGCACAAAATTCATCGAAATGAATGTTCTAGATCGCTTCGCGATAGTCAAACGTCATAAGCTTTGCCTAAATTGTTTAGGACTTAATCATACTGCATCATCGTGTCCATCACAAAATCGCTGCCGTCATTGTAATGCTGCTCACAACACGCTTCTGCATAGAGAAAAAACAACGACACTGTCATCCGACCAAACTAAGTCTACAACCACCAGCCGTTTCGCCCCTTCTAACAACGATAAACAAAATCAACCTATAAATGTCGAAAAAACTAAAGCTGCAACGTTACATGTGGTGAAAGAGAAAAGTCTGGTTATACTAGCTACAGCATTGGTAGAATTGTGTAATAAAAAAGGGGTTTCAATTGTTGGACGTGCATTATTGGATTCAGGTTCACAGCTAAACTTTGTCACAAAACGCATGGCCTAATTTTTAAAACCATCTAATCAAAAAATCAACACCGAAATTTCTGGGCTTGGAAACAATACAGTTTCAGCAAATTATTCGTGCTCGATCATAGTAAAATCAGTCACAACTGCTTTTACAGCACCAATTGACGTCGTTGTTATTCCTTGCATAACATCATGCCATCCACAACAACAAATCGATACATCGAATTGGCAGTTTCCAGCAAACATTAAATTAGCTGATGCTAATTTCCACACTCCAGGTCCAGTTGACCTTCTTATTGGAGCTGATTTCTTTTGGGATTTGTTAATGGTTGGTAGAATACGAATAGAAAATCAACCATATTTTATTAAACGAAACTTGGATGGGTGGTGACAGGTTCAGCTGTTACTTCTAATTCGCCGCAACCATCTGTGTCTTTTTTGACATCACCAGTAAAAGCTCATGATTTAATGCCATTAAATGTCAGCACGATTGCTTTAACCTCGCCCTTGCTTCAACCGTCATCTGTAAAGACTCATATTTTAACTACTGTGTCGCCATTGGAATCAACTCAAGTAAAAGCTTTTGAGTTAACCACTAATACACAACAACCAACATCACATATAACAGCATCATCAAATTCGCCTCAAAGCTCATCTGTTAACATTCATTCGGCATCAACATATATACCATGTTATGGTGATATGACGTCACACAATAAAGAGGTTTGTTTACAAAATGCATCAGCTGATCGTAGTGGTTTAGTCTGTGGTAAGAAAAAACTAAAATACAAATCGTTTGCTGCAATTTCTAGTGAACCACTCTTAGACAGTTTGCTAGAAAAATTTTGGCTATTAGAAGATTGTTCCATGAGGGCTAAAGAAAAGCTTTCTGCTGAAGAATTGCATTGTGAAAAATATTTTTTTGAAACCACAAAAAGGTGTACAAAAACAAATAAATTTATTGTACGGTTGCCCTTCAAGTCTAATCCAGCTGCACTAGGGCAGTCATTTGAAACTGCTATTCGGAGATTTTCATACTTAGAATCAAAATTTTCGCGTGATGTTAATATATTTAAAGAGTATAGTAAGTTTATGGGAGAATATTTAGACTTAAATCACATGGCTCCAGCAACACCCGACCAGAAACCCGGTTATTTCATACCGCACCATTGCGTTATAAAACCCGATAGTTCTACAACTCGTCTGAGAGTCGTGTTTGACGCGTCTTGTCGCACAACGTCTGGGAAGTCGCTAAATGATGTCATGCGTAGGGCCAACACTACAAGATGATATATTTTGTATGCTAAATCGGCTTAGATATCACAAATATGTGCTTGTGGCAGATATAGCAAAAATGTACCGGCAAGTGTTAGTACACGATGAAGATACACGATGGCAGTGCATTTTATGGCGAAACGAACAATCATCACCACTCGTTACATACAAACTACAAACATTAACATATGGTACCGGCTGTGCCCCTTACTTGGCCGTAAAATGTTTACAAGAACTTGCTCATGATCACTCTGACATATACCCAATTGGTGCTAAATTCACTTTAAATGATTTTTACGTAGATAACTTAATGACAGGGGGAAAAGTGTGAAGTCATCGAAATAAAACGCCAAGTGGTAGAATTATTGGGGTGCGGTGGTTTTCCGCTACGTAAATTTGCTTCAAACAATGAAATTATTTTGGATGGAGTTTCCGAAGAAGATAAAGAAGATTTAGTACAGCTGGACGACATGCCTTATATCAAAACGCTTGGATTGAGGTGGTCACCGAAAGAAGATTTTTTCAGTTTTTCATACACACCGCAGCAAAAAAGCTTCAAAATAACAAAACGAACAATATTAGCTCATACTGCTGCCTTTTTTGACCCATTGGGGTTAATAAATCCAATAAATAAGCCAAAATTCTACTACAAAGTCTATGGAGACTTAAACTACACTGGGATGAAAGTGTGCCACAAGATGTTTTTTCTGAATGGGGGCATATCCGTACTCAACTCACATGCCTAACCAATATTAAAATTCCTAGGTTTGTGTCTTTTAATTCATTTTCTAATATTCATGCATTTGCAGATGCAAGTAAAAAGGCTTATGGAGCATGTGTTTACGTGGTAACTAAGTCATCAAATGGCATGACAACATCACTAATATGTGCCAAATCTAGAGTGGCACCTGCGAAGGAGATTTCCCTTCCCCGACTAGAACTATGTGCGGCATTATTATGCGCAATTCTCGTGAAATCTGTTCGAAATTGCTTTCCTCAACAACCGAATACGACAATTTGTTGGTCGGACTCCACCATTACCTTGGCATGGATTGCAGGAGAGGCTCATGGGCGTCCTACATTTGTGGCCAACAGAATAACCAAGATTCAAAAACTTTCTGAGCAGATCAAATGGTGTCACGTCCCATCTGAACAAAACCCTGCAGATCTGCTATCTAGAGGTGCTACTGTTAGCGGTATCATAGACAATGATTTTTGGTTTAAAGGGCCGCACTTTATACAAGATGAGTCGCAATGGCCACGGTTTATCACACCCACAGCTGATTCACAAGAATCCACCGTCACTTTAGCAACGCAAGTAGCAGTTAAAGTTACATCAAAGGATATGCTAGAAAGCCACAAATTTATAAATAGTTACGAAAAGCTATTACGCATGGTTGTATATGTTGAAAGATTTATAACATTTAGTTGTACCTCCAAGATTATTCCCGGAGCCGTCACAGTTGCGGAAATGAACAGCGCCCTAATAACCTGTTGCAGAGTTGTGCAAAGATCATGTTTTTCTGTCGAAGTAAAACAACTAAAAGATGGTAGGCCAATTACCAATTCAAAATTAATTCATTTATCGCCGTTTCTAAATGACGGTTTAATTCGTGTTGGAGGGCGATTAAAAAACTCGTCATTGTCTTTTTCTGCCAAGCACCCTATTTTGTTGCCTAGTTATCATCCATTTGTAAAAACATTAATTGTATATCATCACAGAAAGCACCTTCATGCAGGTGTACTTTCGCTGCACAACATTTTACGCGAGCAGTTCTGGATAATAAATGGTAGAAATGTTATCAAACAAATAATACACGCGTGTGTATTATGCTACAGATATCGCCCAATAACAGAAAATCAATTAATGGGGTCACTTCCATTTGATCGCGGAGAACCTTCTTCACCATTCCAAATTTGTGGGGTCGATTATTGTGGACCATTTCAAATCACACTAAAAATTCGTGGTCGATTGCCGATAAAGGGATACATATCGCTCTTTATATGTTTTTCAACCAAGGCCGTGCACATGGAATTGGTACCAGATTTAACAACAACATCATTTATTGCTGCATTAAAGAGATTTTTTGCAAGAAGAGGCCGATGTTCAACAATTTATTCCGATAATGCCACTAACTTCATTGGCGCTAACCGAGAATTAAGGGCATTGTTAAAAGACTTTTTATCAGATCAACATAACACAGCTGTTCGTGAAGCTTGCCAGCAAGATGGAATATCGTGGAAATTTATTCCTCCTCGCTCGCCCCACTTCGGTGGCTTATGGGAGAGTGGGGTTAAACAAGCTAAGCATTATCTACGCCGGGCGATTGGTAACTATACTTTAACTTACGATGAATTGAATACTATAGTTTGTCAAGCAGAGGCCATAATAAACAGTCGCCCTCTAACACCCCTATGAAGCGACCCAAACGATTTAAGACCTTTAACGCCAGCCCACTTCTTAATTGGTCGCCCGTTAACTGCTCTGCCAGAACGAAATTTGTGCAGCGTAAATCCCGCATCTCTGAAAAGCTACAAACTAATAGAGTGGATACAACAACATTTCTGGGAGCGTTGGCGAAAAGAATACTTGAACTGCTTGCAACAAAAAACAAAGTGGTCCGTTAAAAGACCCAACATTGAAGTCGATGATTTAGTTCTGCTGAAAGAGGACAACATTCCCCCCCTCAAATGGTCCCTTGCTAGAGTTATTGAAGTTAATCCAGGTAATGACGGTGCAGTTCGTGTTGCAACCGTTAAGTCAAATGAAGGTGTATTTAAAAGAGCTATTACTAAATTATGTAAACTCCCTCTTGAACAGTAAAATTAAATGTTGAAAGCTTAACTTTCAAGGGGGGGGGGGGTGAATGTTAGGGTTTTTTGTCATTAATGTTTAAATTTTCCAATCGGGTATTAATTGTTTGTCAAATCGCATTCCTTTTGACAACAACAATTGTACTATCATGCAATATGGTAAGTTACTGTAATGCAAATAAAACATTTATTTTTTGTTGTTTGACCGTTGGTCGCTACAAACAGTTGCTTTTACTAAAGAAATTGTAGTTTTTGACAAACAGTTAATTCTCTGCTAAAACAATTCTAAATTTATTCTATAAGAGTCACTTGGCTTGCATCATTTATACAAATAAGAACAGAACCAGTGATCTCGTGTATAAAAATTATACAAATTTGTAACTAAAGTTAAACTTGTAATAAAAGTGAATTTTGTTAGAACAAAAATTACACACAAATGTGTTTTATTTTCACGCAGTGAAAATAGGTAACATCTTAGCATTAAACCTTGCAATACGTTTTTTTTTTGGTTTGTAGACAGGAAAAAGCTCCTGTCTTCTCCAGGTGTGCTTAAAACTATACTTAAACCTAAAAATTATAATAAAAGAAACAAACATAACAAAATTAACCTCTGTGGGCACTTTGAATTTTGGTAACGTAAAATTTTGGCACTAAACTGTTAACACATGCTACTTCCTGTTCCACATAACCCAAGGGAGAATAGTAGTTGGTATTAAGCCAATTAAAACCGACCTGACTGCTTAATATATTTTAAATAAAAATATTATCCATATATTGTAAAGAATCAATAAAACGTTTCATTAAACCAAATGCATATGTAGCGAGGGGTTTAGTTTTTGCCAAATCATAAATAAATTCATTTGAAAACCGTTTATTGTACGCTTCATAGTGTTTATTAATACATAGCCTGAGAACTTTTCTTTCAAAAATTTCAAATTCCCTCATCACAGTTGGTGAAATTGCATTTCTTAAGCAAATAGCCTCACTTTTAGAAACATTTATCTTTATAACCCAATCCTTATAGTAGTTGTTAACAACATTTAAATGCAACGACACTGTTCTAAGAGTTTCAATGGGAGAAGTTCCATGTGCATAAAGCAACGAATCATCGGCATATAGAATACCAGTTGATCCATCATATTCATGCGGGAAATCATAAATAAAGATGTTATACAAATGTGGGGCCAAAATCGAACCTTGAGGGACGCCGCATTTAATTTCTCCAAAGGTGGAACGTTCGTTTTGCAACTGAACGCAAAACTTTCTATCAACAAAGAAATTTGTTATCAACTTAATTATGTAAGGTTCAAAGCCAATATTAATCATCTTGAAAATAATTCCATTATGGTATGCGTGATCAAATGCCTTTTCTATATCGAGGGACACTGCAACAGTACATTTCCTTTTCCTTAAATTATTTATAACATCATTTTGAAATTTAAGTAGTGCATGACTAGTAGAATGTGACTTTTTAAAACCAAATTAAAGTTTATATCCATCCCTAAACGAATAATCTTTTCGAAAAGCTTTCCTACATTCGACAAAAGCGATATAGGTCTTATATTACCTAAATCGTAATTGTTCGGTTTTTTTGGTATTGGACAAATTTTAGCTAGTTTCCAAGCACTTGGAAAATACCCATTGTTTATACAATTGTTAAAAATTATTGCTTAAAACTCGAATGCCAGAATAGGAAGTTTTTTTATTATAAAATTGGAAATACCGTCTAAGCCTGAAGATTTTTTATTATTTAATGATTTTGTAATGATTTCAATTTGATTGGCATCAGTCAATTTGGTATTTTTCTGAACATTTGTTGCAGAAAATTGATCATCAAAGTCAAACATAGAATTTGGTATCTGGTTCAAATGTAAATCTATGGTGTTCTCTACCTCTGATAAATCCCTGTTTGGCATTAAAACAGAATAAATTAAAGAAAAATGCCTTTGCAGACGTGTTAATTTTTGAGTATTATCTGTAACCTCTATTCCATTTATTAAAATTTTTAAAAATGCAGCTTTCCTATAGTTTCCTAAGATATTATAAATTTCCTTATATGCCCTTGGTCCTGGTTTTATGTTTTTAAGACGATTACGAAAAATTTCTGCTTGTTCCATTTGAACTTGTTCCTTGATAATAATTTTGATTAACTGAATTTGTTTTGATAACAATATGTAATCCGAGTGATTTCTAACTTTAAGTTCTTTTGTATAATCTTTTTAAATTTTTTTGCCATTCAAATTTAATTTTATATAATTTTTAATTCTGTTTTTTCGCAGTGATTATCTGTCACTTGGTTAACGCAAGAAGAAAATTCTTCGACAAAATTATCAATTTCAGAGTTTGATAAGTTAATATTTGATAGAGGAAAGTTTAAAGAAATTTTTGAAATGGTTTCCTCTCCCTAAACGAGTTCCAATTAGTGTTAGTAAACGAAGTAATAAGACGTGGTTGTTTTAAAACAAATTCAAAATTTAGAAACTTTAACTGTAAATTTAAAGGAAAATGGTCTGAAAATGTGGGAAGTGTTCTAATTGAATAATTTGGATTAAAAATATTCACCAAATTTGTATTTATTAAAAAATGATCTAAAAAGGAGTTTCCATTAGGTAAGGAAGGAATTGAATCCGAAAATCTTACAAAAGTGGAACAGTTATTTGTCAACCATTCATACAATGCAATACCGTTACAGTTATTTAAAATGTCCCCCCAAGTTAAATGTTTTGCGTTAAGGTCGCCGCCTAAAATAATCCCGTCATAGTTGGACGCATTGTTCTTGATGATAGATAATCCATTATAAATTAAATTATAGTCTGAATTGCATGGAATATACAGAGATCCAACAAGAAATCTTTTACACAACCCGTCGATTATCAATTAAATTTCAACAAATAAATTTGGAAATAAAATATCCTCAAAAATAATACGACGAAAAGAATAATTTTCTTTCAGAGCAATAGCAACACCCACTGAACTGTTATTCCTTACAAATGAATAGTTATCCAAAAAAATTCGTTGGTTTCTACTAATATGTGTCTCCTGAACAAAGGCAACATCAATCTTATTACTTCTCAAAGTGTTGGCTAAATCTATTCTTCTACTGGAGTTTACCAGAGAACGAACGTTAAAAGTTAAAATGTCCATTGTTCTATTTACCATAAACAGATTCAATTTTCTTAAGAAGCTTTAAGCAATCAGATTTAGCCTGCGTTCGTGTACAATTTTTGTAGTTACTAATAAAATTCCTAATTTTATCTTCCAAGGACAACGTTTCCTCTTTACAAAGTTCTCTAGCAATATTCATAAACTCCTCAATTAACGGCGATTTCTGATAAATATTACTTGCTTTTGTTGAATTACTGAAACATTGTGCAAAAGTTTTATCAACTGAAACATAATTTGATTGATTTATTACTTTCCTAACATTTTGTGTAGCTAACAAATTCCTTTCCTTAGCAATATCTGCAATTTCCTTTTTACGGTTCGTGTATTTCACATAAACTGGACATTCTCGCCAATTTGCCGGATGTCCGTATTGTTTACAGTTATTGCAAAATGGTTTTGTGTTCTCATCCATTACCAACTTACACTCACTTGGGCCATGTTTTTCGGAACACTTAACACATGCTTGAGGTCTATTACAATTGCCAGAAAAATGGCCCCATTGTTGACAACGCCAACATTGAATCTCTCTAGAATTTGCCTTAGGTGATTCCCAAGAAACAGATTGACTTATTAAATACCTTATATGTGTGAAATCATTTGCGTGTTTGCCGGGAAGCAGTGTAATTAAAAATAAACCAGTGTCAATATCAAATTTCCTTGAATATATGGTTTGAAATTTTGAAACTTTATCCACGGTGTTTGGTAAAATCGAATCAAGTTCATTTTTAATATCAGCAATATCAGTTTTGTGGTACAATCCTCGAAGAACAATATTTTTTTTCTTGAGCACTTTTGGAGTGAATGTGTAAGATTCAACTTTTTTTTTCCTTTAATAATGTCATCATTTCTTGATGTACCAATGGATCACGTAAATAAAGCTTACTTTTGTGTCTTGATTTATTTATGATTTTGAAATCAACATTTTTGGCCTTTAACTGGTCAATCAAGGTTTTAATGTTTAGGTTGTATATAAAAATAGGAGGACAAAAACTATCAACTTTTAGTTTGAAAGATTTTTTTTCGTTTTGAGCTTTCTTGTTTGCCTTGACATTGGTAGTTTCCATTTCAATTTCTCCCAAAATTTGAAAACGATTGCTGTTATTACTTACATTAACATTGGAAGCATCAAAATCTGACAAATCCAATTGAACTGAATGATTACGTTTTCGTCTTTTACCTTTAACGTTAATAAACTCTTGCAGATCTTTTGTTAAATTATCAGCATCAAATTCCATTGAAGATACAGATAAGGAACGTAAAATGTAATTTGGATTTTCTTCATTATATTTGTTCGTTGAAATTTCTTTTGATTGAGCATTTTGATACCGGTCATTAGAAGCATGATTTGATACTGATGACCCTTTATTTTTAGCCTCAGAATTTGATGTTGTTTGGTCAATGAAGAACCATTTTCATCATAACCAGATGGCTTCATTTTGTCAGGAGGTAATTTTAAAGGAGGAAATCCACCCCCACTTGCTTGAATTGGATATTCATTTAAAAGGCTTTTTCTTTTAGAAGATTTCAATAGATAAGCAAAATTTCAGAATATTCACAATTAAAAAAAAATGAAAAAGTTTATTAATTTAATTTGATTAAATATTCGGAGCATGAAAATTTTCAACCGACTTTCTTGACAAATAAAACCAAACTCAATATTTCTTTATATATGATATAATACAATGGTGGGCAAGTGCGACTCTTTGAATTTCATCTTTCCCCATTTTTTCCAAATATATTTTTTTCCTCGGCTAAAAATATTCACATATGTTCACTTATACCCACATGTACGAGGGCGCATCAATAAGTCCGTGACTTTTCGAACTTCCCTCGTAGTTATATGAAATGCAACACTGCTCTCATCAAGTACCACTTTTTAATAGACTACTGTCAAATTTTGAGCAAGTTCCGTCATTTACTTTGCGTTTACTCACAATGGACCGCATTGGTCTCCGAGTGGAAATGCGCCCTTGGGCGCATAACCCTTCTTAACCTAACCTAATGGCCGTTTGAAATTTTAATTTATTGACCAATATTATATTATATATGACTTAAAAACCAATAAACTTAATTCAGTCTGTTTCCCCAATTTAATTTTATGAGGAAATTATTCGGTAGATATAAAATCTTGAGAAAGCTGAATTGTGGTTTATAACTTCACGTTGAATCGGTTAACTAAGAATTTGGCAATTTTGATCCATTTCAATACATTCGTTTACATCTTACAGGGCATCAAATATTTACAAATAAGCAGTGATTTATTCCTTTTCTTATATCACTGATTCAGACTAAATTTTTTTTTCACCACAAACATTTTTTTCACATCAAAAAATTTTTTTCACTTCAAATTTTTTTCCAACTACAAAATTTGTTTTCACATCCAAAAAAGTTTTTCACCTCAAAAAATTTTTTTCATCTCCATAATTTAACTTTTTTATATTATTTGTATCAAAAACAGTGAGAACATTTGTTTTAGGACATTGGTGGAGGGAATTTAAAGATTCGGCATAGCCGAATTTAAGCATTTTTTACTTGTTTTTCAATACGATTACCTGTATTTATTTACCGTCAATTTTTTCAACGTTTTTTTTTTTTTTTTTGTACAATTATTCTGTTTTTCTGCAGATCTCATTACTGATTTATAAATACCTTCTTGTGTTGGCGTTGAAATGTTAATTCCAATTTAAGCTGCTTTTGAAGTGCTTACACAAACATTAGTCACTAGTGATGCTGCTGCCTTTACATAAATTTTATGCATTTTAGAAGAATTGTAATCTTTGTCTTTTTTAGAGTTTCGGCTTTTTGAAGAGGTATCATCCTCGGATATATTGTCATCTTAAAAAAATCATCTTGATCATAATCGGACATTAGGATTGATTCTGTGTCGTTAGTTTCTTCTATATTGGCCACAATCTTCTCAAAATCTACTATCAGAATTGTAACTATTTTTCAATAGACGTGAATCACTTAGGGTAGTTAATCAATGTTTAATGTCAGGAGAACGTATGGTTGTCCCTTTAAAATTGAAAACAAATCTTTTAAAATAACTTTTAAAGGTATTGAAATGAAGAAAGTAATTGCGAGATCGTACATTTATTGGTCTGCTATGAATTCTGATATTTAAATATACATAAAAAAATGCTCTGATTGTGCTACTGTTTCAAAGTCACAAATTAAGTTCTTGGCCCCAACCACAAGAAGTTTTGGACCGACTTCATCTTAACATAGCTGGACTTGTTTGAGGCCATTATTATTTAGCAATGGTAGATTCATTTTCAAAATGGCCAGAGGTTGTTAAAATATTATCCATATCTGCAAAAAAAAACTATTGTCATGCAAATGGATGAATTCGTAGGTATGTATGTATTGTTCTCCTTAAACAATTGTGTCCGATAATGGAACACAATTTACTAGTGATGATTTTCAATATTATTGTTAAAATAACGGTATAAATCATATGACAACTCCTACATGTCATCCTAAGTCCAATGGAAAATTTAGTTTTTGCTAATGTTTTTAAAAATAATAAGTTTGTTTGGTGTCCTGGACAAGTAATAGAGAAAGTTGGTTCTGTTATTTATATTGTTTTAGTGGAACTTAATAACAGAAAATGTTAATCAACTTCGACAGCGTACTTAACTACAAATAAAAAGGGATGTAGGAACAACACCTTGAATGAACTACTTGTTCGTTAGTAAATAAAATATATATTGAAAAATTAGGTATAAAACCAAAAATCATAACAAAATATGTTGATGACTTATTTTGCATTATTTCTGAGAGTTCGGTTGATAATATTTTATCAACATTTAATTCGTTTCATGATAATATAAAATTTACAATTGAAAAGGAATATGATTCTAAAGTTCCTTATTTAGACACATTAGTAAATAGAAGAGGTGATAGATTATTAATAGATTGGTATCAAAAACCCACAGCTTCTGAAAGAATTATGAACTATTATTTAAAACACCCAAAAAGAATCATAATTAATACTGCAAATAATCTAATTGAAAGAGTATTGAATATTAGCGATTTAGAATTTCACAGAAACAATATAAAAAAGATTAAAAATATTTTAAACAATAATAATACTGTGCTACACTGAAAAGAACTTGCGAAATGACCTAGTGTAGGTGTATTATATAACCGGTTTTATAAGTTGCAATATATCCTCAAAATTTCGAGATATGGGGAAAAGAGTATTTTTTTGGACTGCCGCACTTAAACTTTTATAACTCGGTCATTTTTTAACCGATTTCGAAACGGTAAACGGCATTAATTAGAAATGAAATATACTTCCCGTATACTATTTATATAAATGTGTAGAGATTTTTTCAATAATATAAAAAATTTTCATTTTTTTTTAAACTTTTTCATTATTACAATGATAGAGTACTAAACTATACAGAGTGAATTTTTTTTATTTCTCCTTCGCACTTATGTCTTGTTTGTATCATACTCGTATAATAAGTCCTAACACTAGAACTGTAGTTGTGCTAAGTTCCTTAAGTTGGCTTTGGCATACGCCGAACTTGAGTAACAATCTAAAGTAAAAAACAAACAACTTTTAATTTCTTTGTTAATTGAAACGCAAATAATAAAACAAAAGCCAATTTTAATTGGGCTTTAATGGCGATTCGTTAACAAAAATAAGGAATTCTAATATCTCTTGATTAGAAAAAGTACTATAACTTTGTCAATTTTTAACCGATTTACACGAATAAAAGCTTGTTTTACTCAGAGGGACACTGACTTTAAGATTATTGTTGTTTTAAAAGAAAATTCGCTCTTAGAAAATGAAAAAGTTTAAAAAAATTGAAAAAATCTCTACACATTTATATAAATAGTATACGGAAAGTATATATATTCCGAAAGAGCGCGTTCATTTCTAATTAATGTCGAAATCGGTTAAAAAATGACTGAGTTATAAAAGTTTAAGTGCGGCAGTCCAAAAAAAAAATTCTCTTTTCCCCATATTTCGAAATTTTGAGGGTATATTGCAACTTATAAAACCGGTTATATAAAACATTCAGCTAGACCTACAACCTACACTAGGTCATTTCACAAGTTCTTGCAATTTTTTTTTGTAGCAGCGTGTAATTACCCAATTCAACTGACATGTAGTTTCATAAGACAATACAAGAACAGAAATAATTTTAACACAAGAAACGTTATTGAACCTAAAATTTATAAATCTCTAACTTATGTTCCTCTTATATCTGAACGGTTAGAAAAATCAAATATGATAATAAGAAATATATAGTAACACATAAAACATATAACACACTGAGTAGAGTATAAATAAAATAGATAGATCAGAAATGTCAAATTTAGTTTATAAAATACCGTGCAATGGTAATAATAATGAAAATTGTAATAAAGTGTACGTAGGTACAACAAAGAATAAACTTAAAACCAAAATTGCAGGACATAAATCAGATCAAAAACACACGAACACCACTTCTACACAAAAAACAGCATTGTCATTACACTGCAATAACTCTAATCATTATCCTGATTTTGATAATAGGACAATTTTGAACATAGAGAATAATTACAGACGTAGATATATGTTAGAAATGTTACACATAATGTAAATACCATCTACACAACGCATTAACTATAAAACAGATGTAGTCAAATATAGCCCAAAATTATAGACATTTAGTAATTAAAAACTAAGCTAATTATTATAATATTAAACAATATATATATTTCAAAATATGTAATATTTTTATTTTAAATATTTATAAAAACATTTATGTTTCCTTATCTTTTTTAAATTTAAAATATTTTTGTTTCCTATGATATTTATATTTTTCATATTGTCAAAAACTATTTTTATGATTTCCCGCCTTTTTAAAAACGTTTTATATATAGAGCAATTCCATATGAAAGCGATCACCTTTTGGACGACCCCTCTCCGATTTTAAAATAAATAGTCTCAATCGATTGCCCAGCAAAAAATAATGTACCAACATATTTTTTTTTTTTTTATAGTGACTGGTTTAGTGGTGGTGTACACCATTGTCATGTGACAAAATTGAAGAATTCTTCATAAGGGATCTCATTGAAAGTTGTTTAAAAAAACTACTAAAGCGATCGCAACGAGTGATAGCTCGTTGGAAAGGTATTGAATCAGGCTTTAATTGAAAAATAAAATTTTCCTAATTTTTTTCAGAAATTTACCTTTTTTCCCATGAAAATTAAATTTTCCCATGAAAATTAAATTTTCCGATTTTCCACAGAAGCTCCTAAATTTTCCGGCTAATTTTATTTTTTTTTGGATTCCTCATAATTTTTGCAATAAAAAAATGGGCCCCGACTCCTTGTTTGGACAGGAGAAGAGCATTTAAGAGACCACCTTGTTCTCATTGTTTTTATATTTTTTATAATTGAATTATTTTTAATTATTTAACATTATTTTATTTTATTATTCAAAATACATTTTAAAAATTATTTTACAGTTAAAAATACATTTATGAAGAAAAAATCTTTCTTATTTTGCTGCTTATACTTAATTACAATATTTATTAAAAATTTCAATTGTCTTGGCATCATTATAAAATTAAAGTAATTTTAAATTTAGCACGTCGGCAGACGAAGAGTACCGCTTTACATTAATTGACATATCAGAAATATTTGGTATGAAGCAATGAAACTTTTGCGTTCCAGTTATAGTTTTGACATTATTATATCTGTTTTGAAGTCGTCGCTCCATGGCATCGTGTTCTCTTTGAGTGCATAAAACTGTGTTAATGGCAATTTCCTTGCTTTGAATCCACGAAAATAAATGTTGTACATTAAAGATCTGGTCAGTATAGTCGCCATGCGTTTTAGGGTTCCCCCTAACGCATCGCATGGGCCCTTACCGTGGGACGTCGCAAAAAAGTGCCACTCGACCTTGCAGTTTTGTTCTTCTTCAATTATGCAAAGATTGTAAAAATTTTTTTTATTCTTGTACTGAGAAGCCGTCTGAGAAAAACGTTACTTTGTCGATTGCATCGAATTTTGATCTTAAGAATTCAAACAGTTTCATTTGAAATAAATAAACGGACACATAATTATGAGCTAAACTCTCCGCGACAACAACAAGGCTTACGGTCTGTAGTTCGTTATCTTCGTTTTTGAAATAAATGCAAAAAGGATGCACCGTGCACTGGTCGTTTGCCCAGTGATAAGCCTGAATTTTATCCTGAACGAGAAAAGTGTAATTCTCGGCAAAGTCGCTTATCACAATGAATTCATTTTGGGCTAATTTCTCCTTACTTTCCTTTAGAAATTTCGATTGCATCTCGGATATGAAATGGTGCGCCTTCAGTTCATTCAACTTGAATCCGAATTCCTCGATGAATTCCGGAATCTGCTTTACCACGGTCTCAAGGGAACATCTGCCGCTGCTAATTATCCACTGTTTGAAATGCACCTCCTGAATTAACAGCTGTTCAAACTTTTCCGCCAAATATTGCTCTAGCTCGTCAATCTTCGGACAATTGTCGCATTTGGACAGATGACAATTTTCCGTGGGGTATGCGCACAACGACTTCGACAGGAGGTCCCTATATGTTTCAATTTCACCGTGAAATACTTTCAATTTCTTGCATGGAAAGAACATTAATTTGATGTTTTGATGAAACATGCAAACGCAGACTGAATGCATTCCGTGCCTGTCTAATGCCAGCACGCATTCTTTTGGTCGTAGGATGGCAAACTTAGAAAATCCCACTTTTTCTGCTGGGTATTTCTCTTTGAACTGATGGTATGCTTCGGATAGATTACATAATAATAATCTGCGCTGCTTGTGTACTTTTTCTCCATCTTCACGTTTGATAACATAGTCACGTGTACCTGGGCAGGCGCGGCTGTTGTCATCATTGCAGTAAAAATCTTGAATCAATTTCACCGTTGCTTCGCTGAGGGTCCTTGAGCCAAATTTCTTGGTGGGAGTCGCCAATATGCCCTTCTGTCGAACTAATTCTTTGCTTCTTCTCGCGATGTAAAAAGATGTTTGAAACTGTTCAGAAATCTTGCGTATAGACCATGATTGAGGCAGCACAGATAAAATGAGATATTTCTCCGGAAAAGTGGTCGCTAAATTGAATTTTCTTTTCAACTGCTCAATCATTTGTTTGCCGTCATCAACGTCATCTGCTTGACTGCATTCGTTATCAGAGCCTTCATCAAATATTGTCGCGATTGCACTCATAACCTTGCCTTTTTTATCTTTCCTGTATTTTTCACTTCGCAACTTTCTTTTTCTAATAGGCGTTTCACCTAAAGTGGTAATAGCCTCATTCAAAGGACTCAAAGACATATTGACCATCGGAATGTCTGCCTCACTATCAGATGAAACATTTTGTTCAATTGTCATTTCACTCTGGGATTGTGGTTGCATTTGTTTCAATGCATTTGCTTGCTGAGACAAATCGATTTTACACTTGGGGCAAATGAATTGTGCTTCTTCACCGTATTGTATATTTAATTCATTCATGTATCGCTTCGAAACACCAGTTAATTTTAATACTTTTATCTTTTTCGAACGATGTCCACTCTTGTTAAACGGATTGCAGCAAAATTTATTCATTTTACTTTAAATTGTCTTTACAGCTTCACTCTTTACTTTACAAAAAAAAACACTTTAACACTTTCACGTTTAGTATTCAACTGAAATTTGACTCAGAGTGTGTGAAGTATTTATATTTATTTTTTGGTAAAAAATAGGTAAAAAATAAGCGATATTTGCTTTTCTTTAATAGGAAAATTTGCGTGAACTACTCATAAAATGTTTTTTAAAGAGGGACTTAATTGGTTACTGCCAATAAGCCGACCACAGGTCATAAAATGTTTTGTAAATTTTTTAAATTACCAGGTAATAAATATTTCGCCATATTTATGGAAAATCCGTGTTTTATGACTTGTTTCTGCACGTGTCATTTTAGGCAAAATATTTATTACCTGAGGGTCAATTCTCGTTCTGTGAAACGGTGAAATGAAAAGTTTTTTCACGTTTTCATAGTACTTTTGATTCGCGTTCTGTGAAAAAATGTAAAGAAATATCAAAACGTTTTCATATGAAAAAAAAAAGTGAAACGAAACAAGATTTTTTCACGATTGCACAGCACTGGCGATTCTTGTTTTGTGTAACAGTGCAAACAACTGTCAAAATATTTTCATATGAAAAAATTGTTTACACAGACTATTTATAAGTGAAAAAAAAAGAGAAGATTGTAAGAGGAAAGCGTGCCAGCGAAAGCCAAAAGGGGTATTTAATTAATTATTAAGAAAAGCATGTGGACATTGCAAACGATAAGTAAGTAGCTTAATAACCATAATCACACTTTTATTAATCCCATATTTACAGATTTGTAACTGCAGATGGTGCCAAATTTAGAGACGAAAAGTGTAACGAATTAGCGGCGAGCCTCACCAGTTTTATTGGGACCCAAAAGGACAGTGAAAAATGGCAAAAGTATGGCATATTTATTTATAGTTTATTTATATTCTTTATGAAATTTTTTTTCTTTAAGTAATATTAGACTTCATACGCGCACCAAATATATTTCATTTAAAGTAAGCCGATATAAATCAATGAAGTGCTTGTCGGTTGTCATCTCGAATAGATTGTGGTCATCACGAAGTATGCGTCTCAGCACTCTCAAAAAATTCCTATAAATTATTAAATTATTTACTGCAATTAAATGCTTGTAACATCATTGTCTTACCTTTGTTCATCCGGAATTCTTTGAGTAATATCCAATAATACAATTAATCCAGATATTTTTATATAATTATTTAAAATAAATTTTACGAACTTAATTCACTTTTGTTTACGTTTTTTTCTGTTTTGAGATTTGCTTTAAATTTTGGATAACACAGTTACAAAAGTTTCATGGGTACAGTGCGAATGAAACATTTTTTTCATAATACATACGAGAATCGCAATTTATGTATTTGTGAAAAGTTCGAGTGAAAAGTGCTTATGAAAACGAAAATGAAAAGTTTTTTTTCACTTCACATTATCACAGAACGAGAATTGACCCTCTGGTAATTTAAAAAATTTACAAAACATTTTATGACCTGTAGCCTCAATCGGGTTTGGTGTGCCATTACATGCCACTGCTGCTATTATCCATGGATTTATGGCCGATCTTGTGAAGGCAGGCAGACCATATTCACTACACACTCAACTTGGGGCTCTTAAAAAAAAATTGATTTTTTCTTCATAAATGTATTTTTAATTGTAAAATAATTTTTAAAATGTATTTTTAATAATAAAATAAAATAATGTTAAATAATTAAAAATAATTCAATTATAAAAAATATAAAAACAATGAGAACAAGGTGGTCTCTTAAATGCTCTTCTCCTGTCCAAACAAGGAGTCGGGGCCCATTTTTTTATTGCTGATTCTTAAAGCAAAAATTATGAGGAATCCAAAAAAATAAAATTAGCCGGAAAATTTAGGAGCTTCTGTGGAAAATCGGAAAATTTAATTTTCATGGGAAAATTTAATTTTCATGGGAAAAAAGGTAAATTTCTGAGAAAAATTAGGAAAATTTTATTTTTCAATTAAAGCCTGATTCAATACCTTTCCGACGAGCTATCACTCGTTGCGCTTTAGTAGTTTTTTTTTTAAAACAACTTTCAATGAGGTCCCTTATGAAGAATTCTTCAATTTTGTCACATGACAGTGGTGTACACCACCACTAAACCAGTCACTATAAAAAAAAAAAAAAAATATGTAGGTACATTATTTTTTGCTGGGCAATCGATTGAGACTATTTATTTTAAAATCGGAGAGGGGTCGTCCAAAAATTTGCCAATTTTGATCGTTTTCATATGGAATTGCTCTATATAAGTTTTAATTATTAAAAAAATTAATTTATTTTCCTGAAAAAGTCACCCAATGTGGAGACGAAATATTGGAAAATAAATAATCATTATTATAATTTTCATAAAAAGATCTCAAGCTCAATTTAAAAGAATATATTATAAATTATCATTTGTAGTATTTTGAGTTTTTGTGTTATAATTTGAAATGAAAAAATCAGAAAATTGGTGTAATTTGCTTTTGATTTCTCTTCATTTAAATAAAATTGAAATTAATATTTTTTTATTTTTTATATAAGATAATTTTGAATCCACAATCATATCAAATAGCAATGCCAATTCCCGAGTATACTTTACTTGTTTCTCCTCAATTTTTGCACAATTTATTTGAAAAGTCTTGTTGAGTTGATAGTTTATCACTTTTTTTGCCAGCGATTTTTTCTGTTTATTAATTACATTTTTTTTATAGTTCTAAAGATATGGAGAAAGAAAACATTGACACTGAAATGGCTACATTGTTGTCACACCCCGCTCTAAAAAATGTTGACACCAAAATGGTCGAATTAATAAATAACGAAATAATACATAAATTTAATCCACTTGGTATGTTATTTAATTTAGTTCTTACTCACAAATACAAATAAATTTAAAAGAATTTTCTTGTGTTCATATTGAAATTTTATGCAGATTGGAATGATATTGCCGGTCTTGACTATGCCAAATCAATTATAAAGGAAGCGGTGGTATATCCTTTGCTACGTCCCGATATATTTACCGGTCTACGGAGACCACCAAGAGGTATTTTACTTTTTGGACCTCCTGGAACTGGCAAAACATTAATTGGAAAATGTATAGCGTCACAATCTTGTTCAACATTCTTTAGCATAAGTTCAGCGTCATTGACATCTAAGTGGATGGGTGAGGGCGAAAAGATGGTTAGAGCACTGTTTGCAGTAGCTGAAGCTCGTCAACCTTCGGTAATTAATAAATAAAGGGTTGCGTATTCGCTGCTATTTATGAATTAAACATTTATATAAAAAACCTTTAATTTAGCATGCAAAATTGTATATATTTTTAAGGTAATTTTTATTGATGAAATTGATTCATTGCTATCCCAAAGGTCTGAAAGCGAAAATGAAGGAACACGTCGCCTTAAGGTAAATTTCTAATAACTACACCAGCAAAATTTTTTTATAACCGGTAATGAGTTGTGTACGAAAAAATAATGTTAGGTAACCTCTCATTTTTCTATTGCAAAACCTATTATTTTAACAAAGTAATGCAAGGGTAAGGGTTTTGATGTATTACCAGGTAATAAGCATGGATACCAACATTTTGCGAAGGTTTTGCTGGGTATTTATTAAAATGTGCATTTATCTTAGGACTAATCGTGTTACTCTACAAATTTTAGACTGAATTTCTAGTGCGTTTGGATGGCGCAGCTACCTCAGAAGATGATCGTGTTTTAATTGTTGGTGCCACTAATAGACCTCAAGAACTCGATGAAGCTGTTCGAAGGCGTTTTGTTAAACGTCTTTATGTACCATTGCCAGAGATGAATGCACGTACTGATATTCTTAGAAATCTTTTGCGAAGTGTTGATAATAATTTATCTACAAATGAATTGATAGAAATATCTCAATTGTCGGATGGGTATTCTGGCGCTGATATGGATAGTTTGTGTCGCGAAGCATCAATGGAACCACTTAGGTCGTTGACAGCTGAGTCAATAATAACGTTTAAAAAGGAAAATGTAAGTTAATTAACACTAAAAATTTCCTCTTGTAATGGCTAAATTTTTTTTTGTCAATTACAGTTACGTGCAGTTGATATCAATGATTTCCATAGTGCTTTAAAAAAGATACGACCCAGTGTATCACAAAACGATCTTAATCAGTATGTTGAATGGAACAAAACCTATGGCTCAAGTTATTAGTATTAATGTGTTTTAAGATTTAATAAATTTCATGCATTTATAACCGTGTTGTATAAAATATGTATTAAAATTTTAAAAATATGCATTTATTATTGACTTTGTTGAAAATTGCCGTTAATCATCGTCAGAAAGTAGTTGTAGTAGTTGTATTTTTCTTTCATTTTTTTCTTCGTGATAAATCAAAATTTAAATATTTATAAATTCGTAAAAATATTTTTTTTTAAACCCTACCATTTATGGTGAGGGTATATAACAGTTTGTCATTCCGTTTGTAACTTGTCGAAATATAGGTCTAAGACCCCATAAAGTATATATATTCTTGGTTTTATCCAGGGACTGAAACCCTGAAAAAATGGGTTCAGGTTTGGGTTAATAGAAATAAAAAATTCAGGTTCGGGTTGGGCTCAGGGTTCGGGTTCAACATTTAAAAAAAGTAAAAATGTTTTATCAAAAGGGTATTTGTGTATTTTGCAAAGAAATTTTCGTTAAATTTTATAATTAATATATTTTTTAAGTTTTCTTCTTTAAGATTTGTTCTTTGTGGCGACAAAATAAATTTCTAAGCCGAAAAGGCCCTCTCATTTGAAGAATTTGATTTAGCCTTCTTTTTTAGAACTTGTTCGAGCACATATTCATCAAATTCTGAAGAACAAGATATTGATTCTCTCTTCTCTTTCTTCTTTTTCAAGTTTAGAGAAAGAAGCAGTGAAAATCAGAAAGAATTTTTAAAAATTGTTTTCATTCATTAAACTATTTTAGTTTCATGTTTTAAATAATTTTGAACAAAAAATTAAAAAATAAACATTTTTAGTCTTATTTCTAATAATAAAAACAAATATTGCCTTAAGTCACGGCTAAAAATTGTACAATCGTAATCAAAGTTTTTTTGGAGTTTTTTTACACTAAAAGAAATGTACAGTAACATATATTAAAGTGTATAAACAATAAAAAAAATGAATTACTTTTTTAATTAAAAAATCATTTAATAGCGTTAAGATAGATGTGGTACCCGGGTACCGCGGTTGTGCGAATGCGGGTTAAATAATTACTATTTATAATTTGGGATGTCCATGGATTTGCCTTTAGTTTCTTCCAAAAATATCGATATATAAAATAGGCCAAACGCACAGACTGTAGCACAAAACCACATGACAGCAGAAAGGCCAAACGAATGCATTGCAATGGGAAAAATCCGAAGAAGTGTAAAAGCAAATACACTTAGCATAGCCAAACAGAATGAAGAACCAATAGAACGAATCTAAATATAAAAAAAATATATATATAAAATAATAATTTCTGTACATACTTATACTAAGTATAAATTTGATTTACCTTGTATGGCATTATTTCGACTAATACCACAAATGTTACCGAAATAATACCAACATTTGCCAGAAATATTACAAAGGCCATTAGTAAAAGCGGTAACCAACGACTGTAATTCGAAAGATCAACGTCTGTTTCTTCGGCAAAAAAAGCATACATGCCAAATGCAGCCATTCCTATACCCATGCCAGATGTCGATACAATCATTAGAATCTTGCGACCATAACGATCAACCAATATCGTTGCAGTATAAGTACCAAACACTTGTACAACTCCAATTATTATAGTATTGGTATCCGGATGCAATTCTGTTTTTGTAGCAGCAAATATGCTTGACATGTAATTGATGATGGCAAACGATCCGCAAAATATATTAAGAATCATAAGGACAATACCAGTGCAGATGATCTTTAGAGATTTTTTGTTAACTGCAAGTAATAAAAAGGATTGTTAACTATATTTACTCAATTTAAATGCACCGGTTTTGACATTAAAAACATCAACTTACAAAAATCTCGATAGGTAACACTTTCGCTTTGACTCTTTTGATCCATTATCGATATTTTCAAATCATCAAATTGATTTTGAATTGTAGTCTTTGTTGTGGTTTCACTATTTTTCTTCGTCTGGTAGTCAATGCAATTTTGGTAAAATAAAAAAGATTTTTTTGCATCTTCATCTTTGCCTTTTCGTAAAAGAAATTGTGGAGTTTCAGGAAAGTAAGTTGCAAGAATGAAATACACTACAGGAACTGGTAGAACAATCCATGGTATAATGTGATAGGGAACATGTGAGGATAATATAAAACCAAATAATACACCGGTATTTAGTGTCAAGGAAAATACAGCAGTTAGACGACCACGTATACTAAATGCAAATTACAATAGACTTATTAAAATAAATAGAAAACTAGATGGTTGTTTTATCATCTAACAGAATCTCCTCAAAATTTATTATAATAGTGCATTCAGACCCAAAATTTAATTTATTAAATTATTATTTATTAATTTATTAGTTATTAGTTAACCTACAAAACATTTTCACAGCCATATGTATAGACGTTTAGTTGGTTCTTATAACAATCTTATAAATCAAATTTGTTGATGTTTTGCATGTTAATTTGATTTAAAAGTGTTGCTGTTAATCTTCTTCCTTAAAATACAGGGACCGTAAAAATAAATCCTATTGTCACTAAAGTCAGATTAAAAAGGTTATTTTTTTACTAGCAAAAATAAAAGTTACTTTTTGGGCAAAAATAAAAGTATTTTTTTGATTCTTAAAGTAACCCAGGAAAAATTCAGTAACAGCAGCTCATTGATTTTTGCATTACCAATAATGACCTACGCCTACCCTCTGCATTACTTCTAAAGTAAAAAAAAATGAGTTACTAATAATGTGTTTTAAAGCTACTTACATTCCACGGCAACTTCTTGCATACTGCATTACATTCAAACTGAAAAAAATGAGTTACTAGTAAGGTGTTTTAACTACTTAATTGGCAGTTAAAATCTATTTTTTTTTTATTATTTTTTTATTACATGATTTGTAATGAGTTATTTTATATGTAATCAGTTACTATTATATGAATTGTAAGCAGTTATTTTTGCTATCTACCTCTAACGACTCAGCGTTTTAAGAAAGGCTAGTCTACAAGGATTAAGTACCCGGCTGCCCAAAATGTTGTTCTGATAAATGAAACAACATAATTAAAATTAATTTGAAATGTTTATTAAGACCTTTAAGTTTTTTTCATTCGTTGTGGAGAGAACTTCGGGACATAAGTTATCGCACTCTTGGTGGATATTCTCTTTGAGAGCATCCAGAGTCTGTTGCTTGTTCACAAAGAGCCGTGACTTCAAAAAACTTCGGAGAAAAAAGTCTAGAGCAGTTAAATCGGGACAAGTTGCTAGCTAATGGTTTTGTATCTCTCACCAGACATAATAGCCACAGCGTTCTCGAAAAAATAATCCAGTGACTTTGAGTGGATGTAAAGGCTATTCGTGAAGGATACGTGCCCAGAGGCGAAAATTTTGTTTGTTTACGTATCCATTCAGATGAAAATAGAACTCGTAGATCATGATAAATGTGGACAGAATTATTTTGTAAAAAAATAGTCACGAGTATTCCGCCATCGTTGTGTATTCTGTATCCGTTTACTTCACAAATATTAAAACAAAACTGACAGTTGCCGTCATTTTCAAAAGTTACAGCATCTTTCGATAGGGTGATACATTTTGACCCACCTTGTATATCATATTGAATTAGTTCCCAAACATAAGGTTTTTTTGTTCAAAAATTGTTAAATATTTGCTTAAAAATAATTAAGTTCTGATTTCATAAGGATAGATCTTTCTTTGCAAATCTATGGGAGTAAAATCGAAGATAATCACAGGCTGCGTTTTACCCTGTTATTGGATATCTCTACCCTGGTAGTGATGTTCACGTTCGGGTCGTGGACGTAAAAATAGCGAACGGGATTGTAAGACCACGGACGGATGTTCAAAATGCAAAATTTTTAGCTTCAACCATAGCCTCGCTGCCTTGCTGCTTCGTTGCCACTTAGCCGTCACCACAAAATTCTTAGCCGACAATTGTATGATTTTTATAACACACTTATAAATCAAATTAACATGCAAAACAACAACAAATTTTCCTTATAAGAGTGTTATAAGAATCAACTAAATGTCTATGCATATGGGGGTTAGCTTCAAGTTATAGTGCTAGCCGAAGTACAGTGATTGTGAATGTGTACATATTTGAATTTTTTTTTTGATTTTTTTTTTTTTTGCCAAGACAACAAACAACAATATTAATTTTTATAACAAACAAATTATTAAATCTTAATTATATTATTTAAATATTATTATAACAAATTATTATAGCACTATTAATTATTATAACAAACAACACGAGGCTTAAATATAAAGAACACAACTTGGAGTAAGAATGAGATAAAAATCACAAAACACCATCTGCACAACTGCACAGAATGAGACAAAAACACAAAACATCGGTTTTGTGTTTTTTGTCTCTTTCATACTCATGTTTACCCATGTTTTGCTTGTTGTCTTAGGCGAAAAAAATTTAAGTATAAATTTGTTTGTTATAATAATTAATGTTGTTTGTTGTCTTGGCCAAAAAAAAAAAAAACAAAAAAAATTCAAATATGTATACTAGGGTTATTACTTTGTTTGTTCCGATATTCGTGCTAGTTCGCGATTTAAAAAAAATTTTGCGGATTGGGCAATATGGGTATTAAGGTTTTTCTTTTGCAAAATATATTATAGTCGTGTGAAAACAAATTAGAATTTAGTAATTTTAGTGCATTTTTCATGGTGCTCTGGAAGTTAAAACAATGTTGTATTGTTATTTTGCATTATTTGCCGTCCAGTTTTGTTTCTGGATTATATTAGCAAACACAGCAACATACATATTTTAATCACTTTTTAACTTAAAAGAGGTTGTACAATTACTTTTTTAATTTCGTGCTACTTCGCGTTTTACGAAAAATTTTTACCAAACTTATTATAGTGGTGTTGAAATAAATTGGAATGTAGCAAATTCAATAAATTTTCCATGGTGCTCTAGAGTTAAACTAATTATTTGCAATAGGCTTAGTTTTTGAATAAGATAAACAAAAAGGAATTAGATCCCCTCAACAGACAGAATAACACTTTTTCCCCCAAAACAGCAAAATAAAGAAAAAAAAAAAACTAAAGAAAATCAATGTATAAAAAACTGTGACCTCTAAATACGTATATGTGGTACATTAATGGTATTTATATGGTATATACTTTGTATGATTGAATAAACTTTTTTCACGGGAATATAACAATGATAAAAAGCTAAGTTTTTGGGTTGAATGAAATAAATTTTAAGTGTAGAGTACGAGTTGTTTTACAGACCTAATAAATACCTTGCGCAACTTTGATGGAGCATATATTACTGCGCTGCTGATTCGAAATTATGGACGATTAGAAAAATTTATAAAAATTCATGCTGGATTATGGGCCGGTGGCATCATGGAACCGTACTTTTTCAAAGACGACGAAGGCAGGAACGTTACTGTGATTGGCGAGCTCTACCGTGCGATGTTAACAAACTTTGTTTTGCCCAAAATGGCAGAGCTAAACTTGGCTAACATGTGGTTTCAACAAGACGGTGCCACATGCCACACAGCACGCGATACAATGGCCAACTTGAGAGTCGAGTTCGGTGAACAGTTTATTTCACGTTTGGGGCCGTTCAATTGGGACAAACCCGCAACGGTTGACACACTGGAAGCCAATATTGAAGAATTTATTCGTGAGATACCGGCCGATATGTTGGAGAGAGTATGCCAAAATTAGACCCAGCGTATGAGCAATTTGAGGCGCAGCCGCGGTCAACATACACATGAAATCATCTTTAGACATTGAATTATATAGACTCAAATAAAGATTACGTACATTTCTTTAAATTTTATGTATTTTTTTTAAATGAAATCCGAAAGCTATTAAAAAATCACCCATTAGTAAATCAGCTAAGAATTTCATGATTTCGACTAAGAATTTTATGGTAACGGCTAAGTGGCAACGAAGCAGCAAGGCAGCGGTGCTAAGATTAAAGCTAAAAATTTTGCATTTTGTACATCCTGAGTTTTACACCGTCCTTGGCTTTACAACTCCGTTCGCTGTTTTTACGTCCACGACCCCAACGTGACCTTCACTACCAGAATAGACTTTTTCGATGCGGCCTAGTCTCCACGAAGTTGGAGGTGTTTGTGCCGAAGAACAACTAAATCATCTACCTGAAGTTCACGTTCTGGATTTTGCCACTTATAATGTTTGTGTAAGTTCATTAAATATCCCTCTTTCTACCGACGGCAGAAATGCTGCGAAAGACCTTTCATTTTTTGGAATCGATTTATTAAACTTAAGGGAGGGTCAGTAATTGTGGGCTCCGACGAGCTAAAATTGGAGAACCAACTAACGACATTATCCGCATAATTAACTAAAGCAGTTGAAGACTGTTTGTTCACACCCGTGCTACATTTCAAATTTTGCATCTTTTCGTTAATTGCAGACAAACTATTTAAGTATGCGCAAAGTGCGTATTTCAAAGAAGACGTGTCAATATCATCGGGTTTAACCGAATTTGAAATTTTAAAATTAATCCGACAAATGGATTTAAGCGTTGTTTGCCTCCTACTTTTTGGTTTAAGTTCGTGTTAGTTCTTCTTACAAAACGATTGGTAACTTCGAATTACAACTACTTTCTACGAAGGTAATATATATTATTTAAATTAATATAGACTTTTACTTTCACTTTTGTATTTTACTTTTACAAAAAACTTTGCATTTACGGTAAATACTCACAATTTAAGGACAAAAATATGTAGCAAAACTGTAACTAAAGTGGCACTCCTGGAATCAGTTCTGAAGTGACTCCTTGGCAACAGTATTGTACCAGTTAGTAAATAACTGAATTATATAGACACAAAATAATGTATTTCGTTTTACAAAACATAGATTGGACTGTTGTTAGAGATAATTAGGTTCTTTTACTAAATGATGTTCGAAATAATTTATGTTTATGATTTTTATTCGCAATAAAAAATTTTAGTGTTGAAACTTGCAAACTCAGTTTACATTACTAATAACAAATGTAAACAAAATTATAATTTAAAATCTCGTATTTAAATTGAATCTTTTGAAGAAGTCTGTAAACAGTTCCTTTAAAACTAAAGTTTCTTAAACTAAAACAAAAAATTTAAATGGAATTTGACTAGTTTTCAAAAACCTCATTTCAGTTGAAAATAAATTAATTGTTGGCAATTCTTTCATACTTTCTTAGTTTACTACAATATTATAACTAGAAATGCAAACAAAGAGACCCATTCTTTGAGGAAGAAAAACAGGAAGTCAAACTGGTACTAATGATATATTTACGAATCTACTTGTTCTGAAGTGACTCTGTGGTATCAGTACTGTGTCAGTTAAGTTGCACATCAATTCAATTCACAATAAAAAATATTTTCATGGGGTTTCCACAAGACATTCGTATTTTGTATTGTATGTATTTTGTTGTTGTATTTTCGTTCGTCTGAAGAAAAAGTGATCTGGAAACACGACCTTAAACTGTGTTTATATTACGCTCGAAAACTAGTTTAATGTAAACGATTTCGAGTGTAAGGTAAACGCAGTTTTAAATGTGTTTATTTGCTAATTCTGATATTAATAAAAACAAGTAGAAAAAGGCTTAAATTCTGTGACGAATCTTTGAATACCCTCCACCAATGTCCTAAAAAAATATTCTCACTGTTTTTGATACAAATAATGTAAAAAACTTTCGAAGTGAAATTATGGAGGTAAAAAAAATTTTTTGAGGTAAAAAACTTTTTTGGATGTGAAAACAAGTTTTTTAATATAAAATTCAATTCTAAGGAACTGGTTATAAACAAGCCAAAATATTTTAATTGCCAGTCGCTTCTATGAAATTGTACTAAAATGCTCCAATTTGTATGGAAAATTTAGAGGTACCTTCACATTTTTACTCATAAGTTTTTAACCGCTCGGCCGATTTCGCTCATTTCGCACCGAACTGCTCGGGAGGATGTACATTAATCTTTAAAAAAAAATGAGCACCCCCGCTTGCGTCTTCTAGCTCCTGAGGATCACAAATATATATACTTTATGGGGTCTTAAACCTACATTTCGACATGTTACAAGCAGAATGACAAACTGATATAGACTCTCATCCAGTATGGTGGAGCGTATAACAAATGTCAACAAAATGAGATTTTGAAAACTTGTATTTACTTGTAAATTAAGGCAATTTTATTAAAAAGTCCCTACATCTATTAAACATAGTACATATTTGGTTCAAATTATTATTTTGGGAACTAGTTTCGTTAATCCTCGTTCAAAAGCTAGTACTTTTTAAGACTAGTTCGACCATTTGCTACTGGGTTATTTTGCAAAATCAATTCAAATTTTTCTAAAAAAAATAACTTGGAGCTTTTTCTTCTAGTCTATGTTCTTTATAGACCCAAATATATGGTAAAATGCACTCATTTTATGGTACACCACTTTCCCCTTTTTATTTTTAGCATTAAAGGCCCATTCACAGTTATGGAATACACTCTGCAGAGTGGATATTGTGTCTTCTTCTTTCACTCTGCAGGAATACTCCATTCCATGCGCCTTAATATTTTGCAAACATTTTATTTGTTTTTGTTATAACCATACGATATGTTATAAATCGTTGTCACGTTGCGTACCGAAATTTTAATCATTTTGATTAATCTTTAGTTTGATGATTATTTTTTTAATAACTCAGTGTAGAAACGATAATGAAGTATCATTAATTTGTTGACTACTTCTACTATTACTTTAAGGCCCATTATTATAACTTGCCGATAGCTAAAGTGAGGATGTTAACGGACAGATTATTAGTTTTTCGTTATTATAAGTATACTTTAACCTAAAAGTGACCGATAAGCTAAAGGTAAGTTCATCTTACCTTTATCTTTTAACGTTAGCTTTAAGCATTTGAAGTTGCCACATTTTCTGCTCTGCAGTGTAGTTGCCGTGTAGTTTTTAGACCGTATCTTTGCTGTTTGGTTTATTTCTGTGTTCGGCGTCGACAATGTAAATTTTTTACAACAAACATTTTTATTTTTTACAAAAATCGAAGAAATTTTGTTTTTCGTTTGTATTTTTTGTTTGTTGTAAGTAAATAAATAAATAAAAGTACATCGTTGCCACTACGTATTTTTAAGAACCATTTTAATTTGTCAAAAGTAATCGGTTTTTGCTCTGGTAATGCCATATTTTCAAAAAACTTAATTTTATTTTATAAGGAAGTTGTAATAACCAAAAAAAGTTAAAGGTCACTTTATTCTTCACTTTAGCTAAAGTTACCTTTAACTAACACGCACCTTAAAGGCAATTTATAATATTGGGCCTAAATCTACCACGTTTTATAACAAAAATTGAACAATAAAAAATATTTTTTTATTATTGCTAGTTTTTAGCGAGGTTTTAACCTCCGTATATTTACAAAAACAATCCAAACTAACGATTTTTAGCTAGGTTAATACCTGTATTTCGATCCGGCAAAAGATCTCTTCAGAACCCAAAGCTTTAGACAAGCTAGAGCCTCCAGAAGAAGGTAGAGCCTGAACAAAAAACCTACTGAAAACGTATATTTTGCTACATTTCTGTGTAACAAAAACAGTACAGATATCATGTGAACGTGGAATAGCCACGTACAAACTTTTTGTCAAATCCAATGATCATTTCAAAAACCATTAGCATGTTTCAAAAAATTTTGGAATGACTCCAAATGTAATTTATAAAACATAAATTATAATTTAGAAACACCAAATCAAATAAATATTTGTTGAATTTCAATAATTTTTTAATTGCGTTTGGTATTTCTTAAGTATCAATTGCGAATTTTTGAATTTTATTTGTAATTTTTACAAATTGTGTCATTTATGTATTTCGGTTTTTTAATTTTATTTGTCATCTTTGGACAATTATACGTGTAATTTTAAAATTTTATTATGCCGATACGGACAAAATATTTTTATAAGAAGATTTACTTGTAAAGAAAATAAATATCCCTACCTACCTGACTTTTCTTAATTTTATACAAATACAATTTGAACATTTGGGGCCGCCTTTGCACGAAAGCTGTTTTCGTATATGGACTTCACCAGAACGCGAAATATAGCAACTACATTTTATGCCCTGCTCTATCTATACTAACAAACACATAATTCATTTGTTAGCTTTTGCTGTTTGTAATATTAATTACAAATACCAAAATTCCAAATATATTTTTACATTTAAAAGAAGAAAGCCAAGAATTTGCAAGACTTGCCAGCATTTTTATAAATTCTTAATTTTTAAGCAGCTATATTCATAACTACTTAGCAAGTCCCTATCTACGAACTTCCTTCGTAGTTATATGAAATACAACACTGCTCCCATCAAGTACCACCTGTTAATAGACTACTGTCAAAATTTGAGCAAGTTCCGTCATTTACTTTGCGCTTAACAGCTGTTCAAAACATACAACCTCGGGTTTTTTTTTAAATGGAAAAAGTGAATTTCGAGTGCTCACTAAACATTATTTTTTGCGAAAAAAACGTCAATAAAACCAAGGAAAAGCTTGATAAATACTATGGGGACTCTGCACTATAGATTTCAATGGTAAAAAAGTGATTTACTGACTTTCGTTGTGGCCTTACAAGCACGGAAGATGCTGAACGTTATGAACGCCCATTGGAGGTCTCTACACCCAAAACAATTCAAAAAATTCACGATATGGTGTTGGCCGATCGGAGACTGAATGTGCGATAGATTGTGGAAGACATAGGCATCTCACATGGCTCGAAAAATCCTGCTGTTAAACGCAAAGTAAATGACGGAACTTGCTCAAAACTTCACAGTAGTCTATTAACAGGGGGTACTTGATCAGAGTAGTGTTGCATTTCATATAACTAGAAGGGAAGTTCGAAAAGTCACGGACTTATTGATCCGCCCTCGTACTTAATTTTTTTTTAGATATTTATGTAAAATTCGGAAAAAAAACAAACCTAAAATCAAAGGTAACCATAGAATGAGTACAGCACATTTCTTTAGAAAAAAGTAATACAATTTGAATCACGAATTTTATTGTTTTAAAAGAAAATATAGAATTAATAATAATTCCATTAAGTACCTGTGCGAGGTAGCTAAAAAAATTCTAAACTAAATACAAATTAACAAACGGTTTTGAAATTTCTTTGAGAAATATTTGAAAAATTTACAGATTACAAAGGTTCGGAACTGAGAGAAAATTTACCAAATTTGCCTGGTTTCAAAACAAATTTTCCCCCTTTCTGCACAAATTTGAGCAAAACGCAATTACACTTTCAAAAAAATTATTTTGTCTTGCAAAGAAAATCGATTAGAAAATGTCAAACCTTTGTAATATGCACATATAAAAACCAAGACTACGTCGTGAAAGATATCGTCATGGTGTGGTGTCGTTTCAATATCTTACATCCTCAAAAACCCACGTAACTATACCCTGATCTTTGCTATTCAAAAAGATAATACGTTTTTACCATTACTTTTTTAATAAAAAATTTATCAGTTTTATTTGGTTCGACCACACCATGACAATGTCTTTCATGATACAAAAACGTAATCTTGGTTTTTATATGTGCAGATAATAAAGGTTCGGCATTACCGTATAAAATATTATATCTGATCCGATCTGCTTAAATCTAATTAGAAAGGATTGAGTCTAATTAGATATGGGACCTTTTGGACAGATCTAGCACCAGATTTGTTCATATCCAAACGCATCAGGAAAATTTTTTGATTTTTGTGGCCAGATAGTAGCAAATATTGTCGTTTGGTACTAGATCTGTTCATATCAAATCCAGAACAAAATTGTACCCATTTGAACCGTTTTCATGGGAAGCAAAATAAAAATGTATATAAAAATGAAGGCGTTTTTTTATTTCTTAATAAATCTGATAGACATATTATAATATCCAGAGCAAATTGGACCTGATTATATACGGTGTGTCCCAAATTTTGAGATCTAACAAATTTTGTTCAGATCTGATCTTTTTTACTCCGGTTTTTATAATAGTTTTGGTTTTTGCAATTTTAATTGAGTTTAAGGAAGATAGGGAAATTTGTGCAGGAAGATGAAAAATTTGGTTTTATATCAGGGAAATTTTCTTTATTATTTTTCAGTTACTGAACTTTTTAATACGTTCAAGCTAAAAATAATGAAAAAAATTTAATTTTTTTAATCATACCCCTGGGCACACCACTGATCGAATAAATTGTGTAATATGTTGAAGTGTAACTTAATAGAGTTTAAATAGTGTCTTTTGTAATTGTTTTTAAGTTTTGTGAAAATAAAGAGTTGGTATCAAAAATTTGTTTATTATTTGCGATATAAAAAAACTAGATTTATTTAAAGTAAATAAATCAACAATTTTTAAAGGTAAATACTAACAATATTTTTAATTTTGTTTTTGAAAAAAAAATACAAAATATTTCGAAAAAGTAAACATAAAAGAATTTATTTTAACATTTAAACCACTTGAATGAAGTGTTTCCACACCTAGCATGTTCATACGGTAATATGATGCACATGGGTCGCTCTCTGAACCACGAATGCGAATTATTGTGTTCAAGCGATTGTTCTTGTTTTATTTCGACGTTTATATTTTTAAACTTTACACTATTTCTTTTTTTTAAATTTTTATTTTAAATATATACTTTTATTAATGATTATATTAATACCATGATTGTATTAATACAGAAAGAAAAAACAGTCATGATACATGTAATAAAATCGAAAAAATATAAAAAAACGAATAAAAGAAATAATCACGAAAAATCACGACAAAAAATCGACTAAGGCACGATTAATTTAAATTTCGGCTGACGCTCATGCATGATTTACATGAATCACGAAATTTCGTCTCACGTGCCCACCTCTAGTCCTAAATTTACAAAGCATTTTCATTATATATAAATTCAAAATTTTTCAATGAAATTATTTCGCTTGAAAGTTGAAAAAGTGATATTTTTAAAAACTTTAAAAGGACAGCTATTAAGTACTTCTGACTGCAATGTAAATTTTTTAAATTAACTAAGCGAATATGTTGTCCCGTTAAGCAACACTACCCAACAAACATAAATGGAAGTGATTCTTAAGCTCGTAAGACACTTGCTAGATTTCGTATTGATTTTGTTGACGAAAAATTAATAAATTTTTTTATGGGCAAATAATGAGTGTGAGGAGTTCAACTATAGGGAATAAATAAGTATTTGCCAAATGGATGCCGGTAACGCAGCGCAACCATTTGATTTTAATAGCTGTCAATATAAATCCGATACAAAATACGGGCGTTAAGGAATTAATTTTTTACTGATTCCAAATTATCATTTATTTTTGATTTTCCTCTTCCAAAAATGTGATTTTAATGAAATTTAATTCTTTTCAAACCTATGGCGGGTAACTTATTTTAAAAATAAACAAGGATAAACATTAACTATAGATATTTAAGTACTTATCTTTTGTTTTTTTGAAACATGTTATCAAGTTGAAAATTGGCAAATATTTTTAACTTATAATTTCTTAAAATCGTAGTTAGCAATACAAAATGTAAAAAATTTATTGTAGCAAAAATTGCCAGAATTTCAAATAAAGCAATTTAATAAATAACCCCCGATTACTGAATGTGCCGTTATAATTCAACCAACATGGGAAACTACAAGAAATGTGTTAGTTAAATTCGCAGGTAGAAGCTAACGAGACATTGTGAAAATGTACAAATAAAAATTTTATTTGGGAACATCAAAAGATCTTATTTTTCACTGCTGAAAAAAAATCATAAAAGAAAACTTTAACCCTATGACACCCATATGTAAAAATCATTGGTTCCGATCCAAATTGTCATAACACCAGAATCAAATTCAAGTCTTATTTTTCTCTTCTTTTGCTACTTTTTTTTGCTGGGTAGTTAAAATAGTTGAAAATAAATATGTGCACATATTAGAGCCAATTTATACGATGCAATTGATTGCGTACAATTTACTTAATTCCCTTTTCAAATTTACTTCCAAAGTTATGTCTATTTACACGGTGACTTTAATTGCACGAAAACTGAATGTGAATGAAGCAACAAAAGAAGAATACATATGAGTGTGCAAGAGAGATAACAAAAACATGCACGAAATGGGAAAACCGTGCCTTTTTTGTTACCCCGTTCGCCAACAAATAAAAATTGCATGCAATAATTGCGTGCAACAAAGTCACCGTCTAAATTAGCTCTTAGAAAAATATATATTTAAATAAAAACCGGTTAACCGTCACTAAAAACACAGTTTTCGGTTTTTTCGAATTTAGGAAAACACCGAAACCGCTCGGGTTTTTAAAAGTGAAAAAACAGTTTTCGGTTTCAGTTTTAAAAACAACTCCAGTATCCATTACCAGATATGTGTAAAATACTGTGACTGGGCTTGCATTAATGATTATTTTTAATAAGTGTAATCTTTGCTTTCAAATACTAACGATGGATCAGAAATTTCACTTATGAATATTGGTAACACCACAAATATTCCACCTCCGGTCAGACCACCACATATCCGAGCAGCATACAAAAATTCAATTGAGTGGGCGAAGTAAAGCACCAACCAAAGTGCCTTAAATATAGTTAGGGAAAACAAAAGAAATAAAGGAAATTGGTTATAAATATTTTTACGACAAAAATAATATTAAAAACTCTGTAATTTTGGAAAGAAAATGGCCAAGTTTATAAATCCAATTCAATCTTAAACCAAATAATACCGTCAAAAAAAAAATATTTGGAACGCCTGCCAAAAGCTCAAAAGTGTATATACTGTGTGCGTCAATAGAAACTGCACATGTATTTTTTCAGTTTTATTTCAATTATACTATATTTAAAGTTGTATGTTTTTTTAATTATATATTTTTCTTAATTTATATAAACAACAACAATATTAAAATGACAAAAGTCATAAAAAAGATCTTCAAATTCTTAGTGTTAAAAAAAACTGTACAACTTGTACATCAACTGTAATAAATAATTCGGTAAAAAGTTACCGTTATTTTTAGTGATCTGTTTCACTATCACATGCTCAATAGTAATAATAAATAAAATGTACTAGTTACACCAAGGACCCTATAAACCAGGATGAACAAACTACCAAATTTTTGATGCCATGATGACTACAAAAAAATTCTTAGTCGAGACTACGAAATTCTTAGCCGATTTACAGCAAGGGTTGTAGCGCAAGTACAGTGATTGTGATTTGAATGTATATACGTTTGAATTGGTACAACCCTTGCTAGAGGCTAAGTTTTTCTGTAAATCGGCTAAGAATTTCGTGGTCTCGACTAAACATTTTTTTGTAGTCGCACCATTTGGCATCATGACATCATGGATGGCTAAAATTTTGGTAGTTTGTGTTTGGTTACACTGTGCTAGAATAGAAAACATTTTTTTAGCCGACAAGCGGGGCAACAGGTGGCTTAAACTAAGAATCCAATGGCGCTAATATTTTTCTAGGTTATCTCTAAAAAAAGTTAGCGAGATGAAAAATTTTAGTATTTTTAACAACCAGGCGAAACTTTATATATAACCTTGCATTGCGTATCAAATTAAGTTATTTTACAATTTTAAAAATCCTATGTAATTATATATTCCAAGTTTGACTAGCTTGTTTCATTTTTGGACCTAGTCCATACAAACCATTCTAGCATTATTACACTTAAAAGTTTAAGAAATCGTTAAAAATCTGTTTCAAATTCGGATAATTTCTTTACTGGTTTTTTTTTTTATCAAAAACACAATTTTTTGAACATTTTTTTTTTCAAATATTCGAACACTTTTCTTTTATGTAATGTAAACAAAAAAAATGTAAAATTAGAATCTCAATATTGTACTAATGGGCTTATGAAGTTGTACTTTTTCGAACCTGATTGTACTATATATTTAATTTTTGTTTTATTATAGAAAGTTTGTAAATTGTTCCAAATAAGTTATCGGTGTACCATTGTACTTTTTAAAATGGTACAGTTGCACCAACTTTTGCATCCCTGATAGAAACAAAGTTTGACGTTTGCAATACAGGCAAACAAAAAAATAAGTATTATGTTTAAAGTCTTTGATACTCTTGTCTCAAACAGTTATATTACAATATCTAAGATGGAGGCATGCAATAAGTTTAATTACTTTTGTTATGTATGTGGGAAATATACAATTATGCACAGTTGTCGTAAAATCATTGTTGAAATAATTAACTTGAATAAAACATATTTTTCTTTAAGTGTAAATATGTTTTAACAATTGTCATTATTATTTTTGCTTGGTAATTCCTGTACTGTAATTATAAGATTAAATCTTGTTGTGCAGGATATGACATTAATAAATAAATAAATAAAATATTAATATTTTATGTGTAGTAAGACTTAGCCACCGTCGATAGTGTGTACAACGTGCATTTCCCGTTTTAATAAATGAAAAAAAAAAAAATGGAGACAGCGTACCATTTGCTTTTTCAATGATTTGGAGAGATTCCATACTCCATACTGAAGGTGAGTATTATGCGTGCACAAATCAACCAGTCAGTATGAACAGAAAAAAGTCTCAATTGCTAAATTTCCGCTGCCACATTCTAATGAAATTCCTGTTCCGAATAGCCAAATACCAACAGAAGATTATCCCTCTGTTCAAACCTGTGGAGCCCCCGCTTGTCGATTTTTTCAACTATCACAGTGTTATTAATAGTCTTTATGTCGTCATTAACAGTTTACATCGGAATTTTTCGTATCCAACTTTATTTTGAAAATTGTTAAGCAAACCTTTCTGCATGTTTGTGAACTTGTGTTAAAATATTACAATAACTGTGTTTGGGAACTCAAAAATTTGTACAAATTTGTAAAAGCTTTTACTGGAAGGTGTTTGTTTACACAAATACTCAGTAAGGAGATAGCAAACATAGAGAGTAAAGTGACAGTTTGATGCAAGAAAAGTTACTGGTTTTTACTGGATAAATTTTTTCCAGTTAGAATTTGTATGAAAAAAACAGCTATTTGAAAAAATATATTTGAAAAACAAATAATTTGTAAAACACATTAAATATTATATTCATAATTTCCATATATACCAGTTGAATTTTTTTGTTGTTTGGTATTTACAATAAGCTGTTTCAACTATCTTAATAATTCTTACAAATTTTACGTTTGCGTACTTTTTGTACATTAAAAAAAAGTTAGTAGAAAAATTTTTTAACGGTTTTCAATACTGTGTACGGTTTTCGTACTGATTTTTAGTAAAAAAAAATATTATTTGGCAAATCTATTTGCTATTTACATTTACAAATTTTTGTTGCTAATTTCAGAAATCATTTTACAAATTTTTGAAAACCGTATTTTAAAAAAGTGGATGTTGAAAGAAATGTTATTTCTTAAAAACTTAAATTGCTTTAAAATGTAACATAGATTAAAAAAAATGAATCGGAAGGGAATATACCGACTCATGTCTAAAAATAGGATATCCACTTAAAATAGCACTAAAAAGTTTTTTTAGTTCTAAAAATCAGCCCTAAAACCAATTAAAATTTCACCTTAAAAGAAACCAAAAATTTACTAAAATATTTTTCAAAACAGAAATTTTCAGATTAAACCAAAATTATAAATTCGTTTGTTTTAAAAATTATTAAGCCTTTGATTTTTTTTTTAATTTTGTCTAAAATATTTTTTGAAACAAAAAATAAATTTGAAATTTCGTATTAACATTATTAATATTTAGTAAATATTTTCCTGATTTTAGCAAACAGATTTTAAATTCCACTTTAAAAAAAGTTTACTAAAATTTAGTAGCGGCAGCTTATTTTTCCACCACTACATGTTTTTCACCTCAAATTTTTTTTCATCAAAAAATGTGTTCACATCCAAAAAAGTTTTTAACCTCAAAAATTTTGTTTACCATAGTTTTCAAAAGTTTTTTACTTTATTTGTATCAAAACCACTATATATGGTGAGGGTATATATCAGTTTGTCATTCCGTTTGTAACATGTCGAAATATAGGTCTATGTAAGACCCCATAAAGTATTTATGGGGGTCTTCATTTTTACCTAGATTATTGGACATCCTCCCGACCAGTTTGCTATTGAGCAAAATCGCTCAAGCGGTTAAAAATTTCTAAGTGAAAATGTGAAGGTACCTCTAAATTTTCCATACAAATTGGTGTATTTTAGTACAAATTCATAGTAGCGACTGGTACATAATATATTTTCTCATATTTTTTCACCAGTCGCTTAGAGGTGAATAATTTTTTGTATTCACCTCAAATTACCACTAAAATTTTTTTTACCACAAAAAATTTTTTCACCTACAGAAATTTTTTTTCCACCAAAAAAATTTTAAAACTTCAAAAAATTTTCTTCACCTGCATAGTTTTCAAAAGTTTTTTACATTATTTTTATCAAACCCAGTAGAGAAAATTTTTTTGTTTATATATTTTTTTTTTTTAAAATTTAAATTAAAATAATTAAAATTAATTGATTAATTTAATAATTCATTTTTGTTTTTGCAATATATGAATTTTTATGAAATGACTGAATATTTTGTTTTTTTAATTTTTTTGTAAAGACTATGTAATTTAAATTGCTGCACCAAATTCATTTTTAATTTTTTTAGTCTTTTTTATGTTTAAACCCCTCCATCATATATGGCGAGGGTATATATGAGGGAAATATAGGTCTAAGACCCCATAAAGTATATATATTCGTGATCCTTATGTAATTTTAAGTCGATTTAGTGATGTCCGTCTGTCTGTTGAAATGTCGATCACAACGCGGAGACGCAAACGGGAGTGCTCATTTTTACCTAGATTAATCCACCCGAAATGTTTGGTATTGAAAATGAGCAAAATCAGTCCAGCGGTCAAAAAGTTATGAGCGAAATTGTGAAGGTACCTCTAAATTTTCTAACAAATTGGTGTATTTGAGTACAATTTCGTAGTAGCGACTGGCAATATTTTCACTTGTTTTTTACAAGTCGCCTAGAATTAAACAATATCTTATATTCACTTCAAATATTTTTCACCTGAAAAATTATTCCAAGTCCATAATTTTACTTCTAAAGTTTTTAAAATTATTTGTATCAAAAACAGTAGAGAACATTTTTTTAGGATATTGGTGGAGGGTATTCAAAGATTCGGCACAGCCTAATTTTTTACTTGTTTTTTACTTGTTATACCCTTCACCATAGGTGGAAGGGTATATATAAGTTTGTCATTCCGTTTGTAATTTCTACAATATTGATCTTAGACCCTATAAAGTATATATATTCTGGGTCCATATGAAGAGCGAAGTTGATTTAACGATGTCCGTCTGTCCGTCTGTCCGTCTGTCCGTCTGTGTGTTGAAATGGGTTTTCCGAAGAACCCAGACATGATGAGGACTTGATTCTTTTTTATTTCTGTTACATGTGATCCATTTCTGTTTGCTATTAAAAATCAGACAGATCGGTTAATAAATGGCTGAGATATTAGCAAAAAACCAGGACTACCTCTAATTTTTCCAGTAAAATCCCTTTGTTTAATAAGAGTGTGAAGATAAATACGTAGGTTAAATACGTTTCACAACTATTGTGAATGATATAAATAAAAAATAAATAGTAGTGTCGCCAAATTTTTTTTGCCTAGAAAATGCCAAATTTGACAAGAAAAGCGCTGAAACTTATGGAAAAATATAAATTTGAGATTTTACATGACATATTATTTTGGATTAAAATTTTTGGACATTTAAGAAAAATAAATGGGGATACCGCTTGTTTGTGGAGAGCTATGAGGTAGTAGATTCCAACGATGTATTCATCTCCTTCAGAATACCATGGTGAAGGGTATATAAGATTCGGCATAGCCGAATTTAGCCGCTCTTACTTGTCTTTTTTACTTGTTTTTTGTAAATAAACTGTTAAAGCAAATTATTAAGTTCCATAAAGCATAACAAGGATCCTCATAACCTAATGAACCTTTGTAAAACAGCTAAACAAAAAATATCATTTTCAAATTATACAAGTAAAAAAATTCTAAATTCGGCTGTTCCGAATATTTGAATACCCTCCACCCATGTCCTATGAACACAATCATTTAGCTTATAACAGATAATACATAACACATGTCAACAAAATATTTAAAAATTCAATCGATATTTTCGGTAAATTTTATATTGTGACATATATTTTTTTGACCTGACCTTTATGTGTTTGATCCTGGGAGCACTTTCAGACAAAATGTCTTAAAATAAAAGGTGTTGAACATGTTTGCTTTAACTCCACACACATTTACCTTATATACTTAGAGACCGATTTGAAAATAAATTCAAAGCTTTCTAAAAAGCAAACGTAACCCCATGCGTTCGTTGGGAGTTAGTGAACCCAAAAGAAATCCGCTTAATACTAAAAAAATAAAAAAAACTTTTGGGCCTGGTACAATTTTTAAATTAAAGCAAGGCACATATTCTCATGGCCTTCCCTGCAGGGTACGAAACTACATTAAAACACACAAATGTCTTAATATCTACGAAATCAACTACATTATAGAAATTAAAATCTTTTATATTGTATAAGAAATGACAAACATTTATATCTTTAATTCTTTTAGGAATAAAAGTACATTTAAGGTTCTAAGGCCCATTATTATAACTTGCCGATAGCTTAAGTGAGGATGTTAACAGACAGATTATTAGTTTTTCGTTATTCTAAGTATACTTTAACCTAAAAGTGACCGATAAGCTAAAGGTAAGTTCATCTTACCTTTATCTTTTAACGTTAGGTTTAAGCATTTGAAGTTGCCACATTTTCTGCTCTGCAGTGTAGTTGCCGTGTAGTTTTTAGACCGTATCTTTGCTGTTTGGTTTATTTCTGTGTTCGGCGTCGACAATGTAAATTTTTTACAACAAACATTTTTATTTTTTACAAAAATCGAAGAAATTTTGTTTTTCGTTTGTATTTTTTGTATGTTGTAAGTAAATAAATAAATAAAAGTACGTCGTTGCCACTATGTATTTTAAAGAATCATTTTAATTTGTCAAAAGCAATCGGTTTTTCCTCTGGTAATGCCATATTTTCAAAAAACTTAATTTTATTTTATAAGGAAGTTGTAATAACCAAAAAAAGTTAAAGGTCACTTTATTCCTCCCTTTAGCTAAAGTTACCTTTAACTAACACGCACCTTAAGGGCAAGTTATAATATTGGGCCTAAGTGTGTGTATTATAGTACTCGTATAAACTATATCATCCCCAAAAAATTATTTTCTATCAAACAGCCTTTAAAAGAAATTAGATCACAAAAGTTGTCATAAATATAAAAAATAATAAATTTGTGAATAGTACCAAATGATTAAAAAGAGTACCATAGCACTTTTAAGGTTCTAATAATGTAAAAAATTAGATGTGAAATTATGGAGATAAAAAAAACAAAAAAAAAATTGAAGGTGAAAAACTTTTTTGGATGTGAAAACAATTTTTGAGGTGAAAAAAAATTTGTGTGAAAAAAATTTAGTGGTGAAAAAAATTTTAGAGGTAAAAATTATTTTTGAGGTGAAAAATATCTGAGGTGAATATAAAATATTCACTTCTAAGCGACTGGTAAAAATATATTATTTACCGGTCGCTTCCCAAAAACATTTTGCGGACTCTCCGACACGTACGGATTCATGAATTCGGCTTCTACTGCACGTTTACAGGCCGTAAATACGTATCCGTCAAAGCTTGTACGCAAACGGAATATTAACGGACCGTATAATTGAATTTTCGAAAACAATACGTTCTGACTCTGTTTTGGTGCATCCGTTTCTGTACTGTCTGTTTTGCCGAAATATCTTCTCAGAAAATTAAGGAAAAATAAAACAGAAATTAATTATATTCAAATTCAATTTTATATCTTCGGGGTTTTAAATTTTGTACGTACCGCGGGTATACACAAGTATAAAAAATTTAAACACTAAACAAACAAAAGCAAGTGCCAAAAAACGAAAAACACGAGAAAACAATAACACAGAAAAAGGGTATACTGAACAACAAAAAACCAACGACCCTATAAAACAGTATGAACAAACTACCAAATTTTAAGCCACCCATGAAGCAATGATGCCAAATGGTGCGACTACAAAAAAATTCTTAGCCGAGACCACGAAATTCTTTGCATTTACAGAAACGTTTAGCCGCTAGCAAGGGTTGTAGCGCAAGTACAGTGATTGTGATGTGAATTTATACATGTTTAAATTGCTACAACCCTTGATAGAGGCTGTTTCTGTAAATCGGCTAAGAATTTCGTGGTCTCGGCTAAGAATTTTTTTGTAGTCGCACCATTTGGCATCATGGCAGCATGGCATCATGGGTGGCTAAAAATGTTGTTGTTTGTACATCCTGGTTTATAGGGTGCTTGAAAAAACAGCATTACCCTTTTGCGCTTAAACACCATCAAATATGGACTTCCTCGATTTTCATTAGTTTGAATTCGTTTTGGTGTCAAAAACGAATAACTAAAACATGCATATTTTGAGTAAGCTCTCTTAAATCTCACATCGAAAATAAATATAAGTGATTCTATGAGCTAAATATTCATGAAATTTAAAACAAGTTTTACGTTGAAGTGCGCAAATTTATGCAATTTTGCAAATAATAATATTATCTGCCAATTTATAAAAAGTTTTGTTTAAAAATATGCAAATTTGCGTTGTATGCTACATCATTTCGTAAACGCCGTCAATTAAACCTAAATTTAAATGTTGTTTTATTTTTTCATGATATTCAATGGGCCATTACCGCAGTGATGGATAAAGATGAATATTCCATTTAATTAAATTTGTAAAAGCTTTGTTTTGTTATTTTATTTATTAAATATCTTTATAAATAAATTTAAAGAAAAATAAGTAAAAAAGTCTTAAATTAGGCTGTGCCGAATCTTTGAATACCCTCCACCAATATCCTAAAAAATGTTATCTACTGCTTTTAATACAAATAATTTAAAAAAATTTTAGAAGTAAAATTATGGACGTGGAAAAAATTTTTGAAAAAAATTTTAAAGTGGAAAAAATTGTTTGTGGTAAAAAAATTTTAGTGGTGAAAAAAAATTTTGAGGTGAACAATATTTGAACTGAATATAAGATATTGTTTAATTCTAAGCGTATGGTAAAAAACAAGTGAAAATATTGCCAGTCGCTACTATGAAATTGTACTCAAATAGACCAATTTGTTGGAAAATTTAGAGGTACCTTCACAATTTCACTCATAACTTTTTGACCGCTGGGATGATTTTGCTCATTTTCAATACCAAACTTCTCGGGAGGATGTCCATTAATATAGGTAAAATTAAGCACCCCGCTTGCGTCTTCGCGTTGTGATCGCCATATCAACAGAAAGACGGACATCTCTAATGCATATGGATCACGAATATATATACTTTATGGGGTCTTAGATCTATATTTCGACATGTTAAAAACGGAATGACAAACTGATAAAACATAAAAAAGACTGAAAAATTAAAAATGAATTTGGTACAACAATATAAATTACAGCCTTTACAAAAAATAAAAAAAAACCAAATCAGTCATTTCATAAAAATTCATATATTGCAAAAACAAAAATAAATTATTAAATTAATCATTTAAGTAAATTTTGTATATTATTTGATCTATATGTTTTAATTATATATTTTTAATTTTATCAGGCTGGAGATCTAATTTTTAATGTTACTAACGAATAGTAAAAAAAATAGTGTTTACTATTCGTTAGTAACATTAAAAATTATGGTCTCGAGCCTGATAAAATTAAAAATATATAATTAAAACATATAGATCAAATAATATACAATACAATATACCCCCGCGTGCGTCTTCGCGACGTGATCGCCATTTCAACAGAGAGACAGGCAGAAAGACAGACGGACATCGCTAAATCGAATTAAAATTGTATATGGATCACAAATATATATACTTTATGGGGTCTTTGGGTATATATCATTTTGAGATATATACCCAAAAGCTTGAGCTGATCCGCGCTCAAAAAAACAAAAAATTATAAAAATAAAAAATATTTCAAATTCTTTCGTCTCACTTTTTCTTTTTTTGACGATAATGTTAAACATTAGCTTTGTTTGTGCGATTAACTATGTTCGAAAATCCCATATAAATTTGACATTAGTTCACGTTGCATGTATTGCTATTAGTTGAAACCATGTGTGCTATTAGTTAACAGCTTGCCGCACAAACACAGCAACTACTTAAGCATTGAGTACGTATGTTGGCTGAAAATACTTTATAATTTTCGAATTTTAGAACTTTAAAAACAAAAACATCAACTAAGTTTAGACTTTTAGTTCCTAATTTTTCGTAAGAAGCAAAAATAAAAAAAATCATAAAAAAGAAACCAATTAAAACTACCGTTTCAATACTAAATATACAATTGTGCTTAAAATACCCCCTTTCTGGAAGGAAAACCTAATCTTTTGGCTTGCAGAAATTGAAGCACAATTCGAACTGCATCTTATTACGAACGTAAGACCTAAATATGTCATCATCTTGGCCGATTTGAATACAGAAATTTTGAGCCAGGTGAGTGATATCGTTATGAATTCGTCCGATGATACATACAATCAAATTAAAAAAGTTGCAAGATACATAAGCATCTCCGAAGTGAATTTCCCGTCCGAGCTCTCCGAAATTAGACCGCATACGTAATCTTCAAATATTTGGAAATAGATTCCGAAGCAGATCTAGAGAATCAACCAGCAATTCTAATCGATATTCATATGCAGGTGGTGCATGTTGCTACCATCAACGATTCAAAAACAGAGCCCATAAGTGTAGTTCTCCATGCTCATTTGTTGATACACAATCACGAAACTTGCAACCCTATCACTAGAGACGACAAGTGATCGAGAAAAAACAAACCAATTCCTCTTTATCTATGACAAATCAGTAGGTAAACATTTCCTCATAGATACAGGCGCCGTTAAAAAAAAAGTGACAAAAATTTAAGCTTTTTGCCACTTACGACTAATATAGAGAAGTAATTTTGTCACCATTTTTGGTCTTCGGCGGAATTTTCCTTGGAAATTCGTGGTTGCTGACGTTCCACAGACAAATTATTGGAGCTGACTTCGTAAAGAATTTCGGTCTTCTTGTCGACATCAAGAACGCTCAACTTATCGATTCAACAGCAGGCCTATCTGCAAATAGCGAATTACTTTGAGACAAACCTTCCCAAATTCTACACCACGCCACAATATGCTATTGGAAACTCCTAAAATAACCAAGCCCTCAAAAAAATTAACATTCATTCATGTCAAAACCTTGCTGTCTTCCTTCTGAAAAGCTTGAAATTGCCAAAGCTGAGCTTAACTTTATGATTTTACAAGGTTTGTGTAGGCCATCGAAAAGCTGCTGGTGGTGTCAATATCGTCGAAGAAGAATGGGCAGTGCTGACCTTGCGGCGAATACCGTCGCCCAAACAGTCCCCTAAAAATACTCCATATTGCACATCCATGATTTAACTCACAATCATTTTGAAAACGAATTTTTTGTCGATCGAGATGGTAAGAGCTCACAAAAAAATATCCGTTGAAGAAAACGTCCCAAAAACAGCAATCATAACCCCTTCGGTCTCTTTGAGTTAAAATATATGACGTTTGGGTTATGCAACGAAGGACAAACTTTTCATGAGGTACTTCGAGGACTTGATTATTGTTTCGCTTATATTGACGACAAGCATCAGGTGCAAGTTTTACAATGCCTTCAAGTATTCCAGGTAGTAATCAATATTGAAAACATAAGTGTATTTTTAGTCAATCTTTTGTTAACCTTCTCTTCCCAAAAAGTATCCTGCCATTGGTGAATTTCCGCCTAAATTGTCAAATAAGTTCGTCGGTCGTCGCAATGGTTAATTTTTAGCAAAGATATATTCCGAATGCCGATTCTTCAAAAATGCCACTTCTTGCACAATAAAAAGGAAACCAGAATCTTTAGCTGCTTTTGAGAAATGCAAAACGGAATTGTCTTATTTTGCTTAGTTAGCCCATGTGATATTTACCCGTTATGCATTATCGTTGATGCTTTTTCTCGATAGAGTTAAATGATACACGGTGATACAAAGTGAGCTCTCGGATCAGTTCTCTACTGGCATATGCCATATCAAGTGTGTAAGCAGTTATTTCTAAAACAAGAAAATGATGCAAAGTTACAATACTTTTTATCAAAATGAAACGACTAACTCCAGATTCTGTTATATTTCAACCAAACATGTTCGACCATTTGTACCTAAAAACCATCGCGAAAACACTTTCCATGATTCAGCTCACACTGGACTTACCCCAACTTACGATTCCATACGAAAACGATTTTGTGGCCTAAAATGGGAAAGGATATCAAAGTTTGGATCAAATCATGCATAACGTGCCAACGAGCCAAAATTACCCGACATACACGTGGTGAAATTTCATCATATTTTTCACCAGCGGAGCGATTTTGTCATGTACATATTGATTTTCTTGGGCCACTTCCCTCCTGCAATAGTTTCCCATACCTGTCGACATGCATCGATAGGCTCACACGTTGGACTGAAGCCATTTCGTTGGAAGACTGCAAAGCTACAACCGTAGGTGATGCTTCGGAGTATCTTTACGAATAATCTCAGCTTTTCAAGGAACTTACTTATTTACTCAGATCACAACTCATACGCATATTTCTATATCACCCATCCTCAACCAGAATGATCAAAAGTTGGCACCGGTGTTTAAAAGCCGCTTTAATGTGTCATAGCAACTCTAAATGGTATGATGTCATACCTACAGTTCTTTTGAAGCTTCGAACAAATTTCATGGAAAATGTTAATTGCACTCCAACAGAAGTAGTTTATGGAATATGCGAAATCTCTAAAGATTAAAATGAACTCGTTAAAGCCAGTTCCCTAACACCAACTGTAGATCATTCGTTTCTCAAGAGCTACAAAACTGCAAATTTGTTTTTGTACGAGAAGGCTGCGTTAGAAAACCACTTCAACCTCCATACAAAGGAACGTTTCGTGTTGTCCAGAAATCTAAAAAAGTTTTTACTCTTGATATAAATGAACGTCAGAAAGCTATATCATCGACGGTTGAAGCCTGCCTACATATTTAACCCAGAAACAAGCGAAGATTCAATACTACTACATACAACCAATACAAGAAGGGCAATTAAAAGGCACAGTCTTATTTCAATTCAAGTTAAGAGAAAAATAATTACTTTTCGATAGAGATTATGCTCTGCATCTCTAGGGGGAGTATATGTGGGCAATCTAAAAATACATTAAACTAGTTTAGATTTTTAGTTCCTAATTTTTCGTAAGAACCAAAAATATAAAATCATTAAAAGAAACGTTTAAAATAAAAACAAAAGAAAAATGAGAAATCATTTCAAAGAACCATTTTAAGTATAATATAGAGAGATTCTGGTTCTCTTGATAGCTTTGCGAAGTGTCCTCAAAGAGAAAAATCCAGAGGAAAACCTATTCATAAGAAACGCGTTGAAAATAATAAAAGTACCGGTTGAATACCTTAGAGAAGTATAATACCAGTCTGATTTAAGCTATCATAAAAAAAAAACAAATTTAGTCTTTTTTTGACACCTTTAGCTATAACAACACACAAGAAGTTAAAATATCGAATGGTATTACGACATTCTCCAGCCAGACCCGACATAAAGGTATTTTTTATTAGAAATTTAGAAATATTCTGATTAAATATTAAAAATGTTTATGATTTTTAGAGAAGAATAAACTCCTTCTTAACCTCAAAAAACACATGCCGTGTCTCGTTGGAGCAGCGTCGATTTGTCGAATTGATGACCTATTAAAAAAGGCAAAATGTAGTTCGGACCATGCTTTGTTTATAGATACCAAGAAGTACCCATAAAAATAACGGTATTCGTATTGAACCTGTATTTCACTGATAACAGTATTATAACAATAACGACAGCTATTTTCACGTGAAACTGATCAGATTACTTAAACAGCTCAAGAGAGAATATTTAACAGATTTATAAACTTTTTTTGTCTAAGCAGAGAAATTAATGAGTTTTGACAGATTCCAAAAATTTTTAATTAGAAATTAGTATCACTTTTGTTTTATTAATTTGAGAAATTTTAGGCATCAAGTTCCAATTCTGAGAGTTATTTTTACAGATTTATTTAAAGTGTAAAATTTGAGTTGTGCTAATTTTTAAACATACCATATGAGGAAAAGCTAATCCATAAATGGCATATTTACGACCAAAACGATCTAATATGGAAAGAAATAATACATTTCCCATTATACCACCTAAACTAATTGTAGCACCAATCCATGATGCTTCATTAACATCTATAGTAAAGTCAAATGGAGTTTGGCCTGGAGATTGCAGTTTCATTAGCATAGGTGACAGCCATCCTAAACCAATACCATGAGACAATGATATCAGTGTAACTTTTAAGAATAAATATTATAAAACGTTAATACATCTGCAAATATGTATTTTAAAACTTTTTTACAAACCACTAAGTGAGGCCCATAATTGTCGTCTAAAATTTATATTGAAAACTCCATCATTGTTAAAAAAATTTAAAAACATGTTAAAAAATTAAAACAGATTAAATCACTTTCGTACAAAAATCAATCAAGAATTGAATGTTTTCCTTTAAAAATATGACATTCTTGTAGGCATCATTGTGCCTGCCTTATACTATGTGTTGTATTTAAGAAGAGAGAAAGCAAAAGACTAACTCTAATGAATGTTTGTATGAAATTTGTTAAAAACATCTTTGTTATCATTATTACCATTATATTATAAATGTTTATCTTTAAATCATATTTAATAATTTATCTTTAACGTGTATTAGGGTGTCCCCTAATGATTAAAATGGGCAATAAAAGTAGACAATTACATAAATAACGCTACTGTTTTTGCTGGTTACCTTTCAAAGGATATTGCTAAGTAAGCTCGGATTTTTTTACATTATTTTTTGAAATGTCTGTTTGTTGCAATAGGTATTAGGTCAAAAATATGTTGTTTCTGTTATCGTAATATGGAAAATAGGTCAAAAACTATTTAGTTTAAAAGTTTTGAGTAAAAATGTGAATACGCCTTTAATGTGAAAATAACCCTTCATTTATTCGAAATGCTCATATTTATTGATTTATAAATGATTTTTATCGCGCATTTTTATATTATTCATAAAATAACAGTTTATTTGTGTGCCTAGCAAATATATTTGTACCGAAAAGTGCTTCTAATTCTGCATGGGATTGTCATATAAAGGAAGTATTCCTTTATATGACATCGAATCTTATTTTTTTAAATTATACTTTTGAAATTTATTTAGTCACATCATATTTATAAAGTTTAAAAACAATATCTAAGGAATTCTTTAGGCATAATTTTTCCAAAAATATCCAAGGAAAGCTTACTTTCTATGACAAGCCCATGTTAAGTTCATCTATGAAAATGCCGAATTGGAAGGACTTCTTTATAGAATTATATTTGCTGGGTGATTGTCTTATACTGTATCACACGTGATAAGTCTAAACGAGTCGATAAAAATAGAGATAAAACAAGAAGAGAACGCCTATTTGACTTCCCTAAACACGTGACTAATACCATGACTCCGTTACGCGGAAACCAAAAATTTAAGAAGAGAGGAAAAACTTCAAACTGTTTCCATTAACCATGAAATGTTAAGTTTGTTCGAGTATAGATCATTTGAGAACCTTGTTACAATAGAAATATTCCTCTTAAAATTGTTTTTAAATGATCTCCAATAATTCTTAAGTTATTTACAAGTCATCTTTCACCGGACGCCAGGCTTTAACATATGAAAATTATTAACATACTGCACATTGTCTAACAGTAGGAATGATGATTTCGAATTTAAATCATAATAAAAAATTTTATAGGAACACTATTTGTGTTTAAAATAGTTCAAAATTTTTTTAAAGTTTTTATTTAAAAACACAAAAATTATTTTTTCGGTCTTGACTATATTTTCACATATTTAATTAGAATATTGTTCTACCTCAAATACAAAATTTATATGATATTGACATATAAGATTTTTTTTCGTTGCTTCAAAAATTTTTTATATTTCCATTATAAACAATTGTCTGCATTAGAAAAATGATGGCTGGGTAATTCAAAAGTTATTGCTTCAAAAATTGTAGACTGACTCTTGGTAGAGTTCTTACAGTATTGGCATTGTATGTACTGTGTCGTTTTTTTTATAAAGAGAAGCAACTCAGGAAATTCTTCTGTTTTTTTTGGAAATGAGCAACGCCGCATCATATGATAAATCTTAGAAGACTTGTTACCCTTTATCTTATGGAAAGTTGGTGACATTGTAATTTTCTTACCATTTTCTTAATAAGGTCAAAAAGAATAGATTAATACCCACGGAAACAATTGTAATATTTGTTATGAGATCATTGCAATTTAAAAAGTTTACAAAGGCACCGAAATAAAAATCTACTAATTCAGATCTGTAGTGCAATTCTCTAAATTTTTTTTAACGATTTTACCAATTTCGTTAAGTAACGATAATTGTCGGTTGAGTTACCGAAAAAGGTATTCTGTATTTTTTAAAACTATTGAAAAGAGATACCGACAAAAGTTGTTAATTTAAAATTTATTTACTTTGAAATTTTATAAAGTAACGATAAAAATCGTTAACTTGGACTACAAAAAAAATTCTGTAGATAAGTTAACGATTGTTTTAATTACAAGTATCGGTTAATTGAATTTTGACAATGTAACTATCGAATTTTGTCGTTATTAAATTACGGAATCCCACTACTGATCTTTTTTATACCAAAACCGCATTTAAATCAAAGTAATTAGTAATGATTTGGGGGTAATTTTCGTCTGCAGAAACAGGCTAAAAATTGTCTTAAAAATTAGGACAAAAATCGATAACTTCGCTAACAACTTAAAAAAAATATACTACGTTTATACTGAACCTTAAAACACGTATTTCAGTTTCTTTCAAGTTTTTGACTTTCAAATTCCATACAAATCGAAAACTTAAAAAAACGAAAATATATATTTTGCGGTTTATTATGAATCGCACAAGTATCGGTACAAAAAACGAAGAGTATCAGTAAAAGTATTTTTTTTGGTATCGGTATTGGCATTACCGATACCTACAAATATTATTTAGAACATAGAACCTTATAAATATAAGATACAATATAACTAACTAGAACTATCTCCAGAAGTTGTTCTAGGAATAATAATTGGTTACTTTTGGAATAATTTCAAACAAAAATTATAGGTGTTAAAACTGATAGAAACAGGAAATTTGCCTTTTAAATTATTGATCTAGTGCCCAGATTTTATAAGACAAGCAACGATTATTGTCCACTAATTAGCAAACTGTTGAACTAAAAGATTGAACGTTACTGTCGTTTACCAAAATTTGTAACAACAGTATTCAATTTTCATTGAATATGATAGAAATTTAATTCCGAAAATCGTCCACGATAATCGTCTTATGAAACCTGGGAACAAATTCTGAGAAATAATAATTCTCTCTCGAAAATTCTTAAATTCTAAAGTTATTTCTACCTCATAATAAGTTATAAAAGCTAAAGCCTCCATTATAGGCAGATATTAAACAAAAACCCACAGATAATAAAGGACTTTTCCTCATACAAAATTGAAAAAATTCATTATACAAAAAAAAAATACAATATTTTTTAGAATTATTTATTGAATAGTGTTCCGGTTTATTTAGAAAATGTTCTACAATAATTTCTCTGTAATAAAATACTGTATACACTGCATTTTTCTGTTTTAGGTTTAAGGGTTTACTTGAGCACTCTGTGTCCTAGCTGGTGAAAGATACACTTTTATTTTTCATTTAACGATTAATCGTTAATCAATTTTCGTCATTTTTCGAATAATGCCCTAATTGGAAACACTATTTTTAATACAATTTTTAAGAAAACTCAAATTGTGACGCACGCTACAGAAATTTTTAATTGTAGAATTTTAATTTTTGTATTTACTTAAAGCAGTAAATAAATTTGATTTAACATTATAGAAGACTTGCAAACATAAAATTTATTCTACTCAACATAAAAAAATCCTTATTTTCCGTGACGCTCGCTACAAGACATGGACCTAACATTTCATACCTAATTTCAATATTTCCAAAAAAGAAAAAAACAAATTTTACTAAAATTAAAGTGAATTGAAAAATATGGCCTTCGATCGGACTATCTATGTTAACACTAAAGTTAATGACCTAAAAAATTTTAATTTTTTGTATAACATTAAAAGATCTGAGGTAGGGTAGGATTTGGTAATAATTTTCGTATTAATGATCATCCAAATACATTTTATTTTTATATTTACAATATTATACAACAAGTCTAATGTTCCATTAAAAAAAAGGAAGTTGGATATATTTAAAAAATTGTTGGTTGGTGGACTGTTTCTGGGACTTGCCCATATTTTAATTTTCAGGTTTCTATAAAAAGCGGTTTGATTAAATGGGAGAATTTTCCCGAAACCCCGTCTTAGGGGATATCTTTGCTGGAGTAGGAACTTTCACACATACAAAATTTCAAGTTCTTAGCTTCAACCGAATGGATTCAGTCTTTAAGACAGTCAGTAACAATATATAAATATATATTTATATTCGGGCACTAAAATTAGTATACATATGTTTATAAATTGTTATTATTTTTTTAAAAAAATATTTACCCTTGGCAACACCAGTTCTTTCAAGCGAGTAAGTAAAATATAAAGGACGTTACCAGTTACCACCTTAATTACTCGCTAAATTACTTTTGTTAATTAAGTTATAACCCTGTAAATCCTGAAATTTATTTATAATTTATCATGGAGACTATAAGGATTTTTAATTTCATTAAGTTTTTACCGTGGTTTGATACTATAGGTTCTATACGAGGGTGGATCAATAAGTCCGTGACTTTTTGAACTTCCCTCGTAATTATATGAAATGCAACACTGTTCCCATCAAGTACCACCTGTTAATAGACTACTGTCAAATTTTGAGTGAGTTCCGTCACTTACTTTGCGTTTAACAGCTTTTCAAAAAAAAACCTCGAGGATTTTTTTTAAAAATGGAAATAATTAAATTTCGAGTTCTCATTAAAAATTATTTTAATGAGAAGAAGTTTTTTTGGATGCACGCGGGATAATCCACATCGATTACCTTCAAAAGGGAAAAACAATAAACGGCGAATATTATGGCAATTTAAACGAGGATTTAAATAAAACGACCCCATATGGCCAAGAAAAAAGTTCTTTTTCATCAAGATAATGCACGGGTACACACATGTGTAGTCTCAATGGCAAAATTCCATGAATTGGGCTACGAATTGGTACCTCATCCGCCATATTCTCCGGATTTAGCCCCCAGTGAATATTTCCAATTTCTAAACCTAAAGAAATGGCACGGTGGAGATTTAGCTCCAGCGATGAAATTATTGATCAAACAAATGCCTATTTTATGGACCTTGAAAAATCCTATTTTTTGGAAGAGATACAAAAATTGGATGAATGTTGGACGAAGTGTATTGAGCTAAAAGGAGATTATGTTGAAAAATATTTTTTTTTTGCAAAAAAAAAATGTGTTTCATTCAAAAAGCCACGGACTCATTAATCCGCCCTCGTACTATAGGTTTTATACCATGGGTTCTTGTAGGAGTTATATTAATATATTAATATATTAAATTATTAAATTCCCTTTTGGTTTTTCGAAATTATATAAGTTGAGTTTAAACAACATAACATAACATTATTTTTGCACTTAAATATTAAAATTTATATACAGTAGATTTATCTGATATAATTTCAATTGCAATCCTATTACACATTAGAAACCCGTTAAAATCTTCAAAAAAAATTCTTTGGTACAGCGGAAAATTTTTTATTTTGTTGTAAAAATTTTCACAACGTTATAATAAATATAAAATTATAAAACGGAAGTACGAAACATTTAACCCATTATCAGTAAGTCATTATCTTGTATTTGAAAGTAATGTATAGGATAATCATAAGGTAATGTAATCTAATTAATATAATTATCTGTCATTACCTGGGTTAATAAAAAATACAGTATAGCGCCAACAACGTTTTTGTTTTAACAAATTTAACTACACTTACAAATCAGAAGAAAATGTTTGTGAAAAAAAATGTTTGAATTGTGCAATATTGAAAGGGATTTTGCATTTTTTTATTAATTTAATTAATTTTTATTAATCTTAGCAACACATGTCTGCTGGCGTGTAGTACAATGAAATTAGTAGAAAAAATTTGTAGCCCCTACTAAATTTTAGTAAACTTTTTGTAAAGTGGAATTTAAAATCGGTTTGCTAAAATCAGCAAAAAAAAATTACTAAGTATTATTAAAATTAGTACAAAATTTCAAATTTATTATTTTATCGAGGATCAAAATTTTTTTATTTTATTTATTTTTTTTTCAAAAAATATTTTAGACAAAATTAAAAAAAAATCAAAGGTTTAAAAACTGTAAAAACATTAACAAATTTATCATATTGTTTTGATTTGGTAATTTCTGTTTTGAAAAATATTTTAGCCATTTTTTTTTACTTTTAATTAGAATAAGATTCCCTTCAATATCCACTTTTTAAAATTAGTAAATTTTTTTTGCTTATTTTAGCAAATCGGTTTTCAAAAATTTGTAATTTTACAAATTTTTGCTAACTTCTGAAGTTAGCAACCAAAATTTGTAAATATTCTGTAAAAATTCTGTAATTTGCAAAATGTAAATAGCAATAATATTTGCTAAATAACAATTATTTTACAAAAAATCAGTAAAAAAAAATTGTAGTGGGATTGAAAACTGTTTACAAATTTTTCTACTTACTTTTTTTTTCTGAGTGATTTAAAGTCGTTTTTTTAAAAAGCCGGCTCTAGGGCGGGCCATTGTGTTTGTGCGTTAAAAACTAATATTATATTGTTACGATTTTACCCTTTATAAAATCGTTGATTTATTTGCCTTTTAAATAAATCGAGTTCTTTCTATATTGCAAATAATAAACACTGTTTGAAATTATTTATAGCTCTATTTATTTACAATAGTCACTAAAAATTATAGAAAAACACTTTAATAGCACACTTTATGTACACGATGTATGTAGACTAAACGTTAGCCACACTTTAGTTCTTCACACTCTGCGTTTTACTTATGAATTGAACTACTGCGTCATCAAATACCCGTATTTATATGAGTAGTCAGGTATTCTAGTTATTTCCAGTTTATTACGACTGTAGATGTTTCCAGCTGTCAAAATTCGCGTGAAGAAATTTCGAGTTGTGTAAATTTCTTGTAACAATATTATATATTATGTTGGGTAAAGTTCGATTAAATAAGATTTAACACAAAAAATGACTCACGAAGAGACAAAAATGTACATAAGTGCGCTAATGCAAAAATTCATATTTTTAGCCCAAAAACTGTACTGACATTTTAGCACCTGTTTGCACTGTTGCCAACTTTTTAGAGCCAATGCCGTAAATTTTGTTATGAGGAGCGTTAGAAACAGTTAAAAAAATAAGAATGCGGGAAAACGTTTAAAAACATTTAATTTACTATATCCATCTAAAAATCGAAATATATAATGATACATGTGCATACATGGTCATATACGTCCATACATTGTTCAATATATGACCATACATGATCTCATATATGATCATATATCTTCGGATCTAAAATTTGAGGGTATATGGAGGTATATGATCATATACGAGCATACATGAATAATATATGAGCATGTATGATAATATATGCACATATATCACCATATACCCTCAAATTACGGATCCGAAGATATATGGTCATATATGAGATCATGTATGGACGTATATGACCATGTATGCCCATGTATGATCATATACAAGCCCATGTATGATCATGTATGTTCATATATATTTCGATTTTTACATGGATAGACAAAAATTGTTTTTTTTTTCGATAGAGCGTTTTTTTTTCGCCATATTTCAAAACAATAAACTCGTAAATATTGATAAAGATTTCAATAAAAAAATCGAAAATATAAAAAATTTGAATTTTTGTTTATAAACGTTTTCTCACAATTATAAACTCAAAATCGGCTGCCACTGTGCAGCTTAAATGGGTAATCCGATTTCCATCCGTTTTTTCTTTTGTAACCAATTAAAAGCTCTATCTCTTTCGTGGCTTTTTTTAATTTTAGTCAACAAAATTTTATATCGCTTAATGTTCTAAGCAGGCACCGGATTTTACAAACGAAAAAATTAATTTTTAAATATATTGTGATGATGTTTTTTTTTAATGTTGATAAAATTATAGATATAGATATGTATTAAATGCTATTGAATTAAAAATTTATATTTTAATCACATAATAACATTCAATAAATTAAATTAAAACATAAAAATTCGCGTTTCTTCTTATTATCACGGTAAAATTACTTATCGTCCAATTTGACAAGTGATTTCGCGTGACTTAGGTTTATAGAATTGAAATTTCTCTCACTTTAACAGTTTTTAAACAACAACAGGGTTACTTTCTGTAAATATGATATGTTAAATAACATTTACAGAATAGCTAACCCAAAAAAATCATGTTATTGAACTGTTATCGTCAGTTTTAAAGTTATAGAATGATGGTATTAATTTTTATAAATAATGGATAAACACAATTTCATAAAATTGTGATAACACTATTGGATAATATTAAAAACCACATGTTTAGCATCTCCCTTAATTGAAAGTTTTTAATAATGGTTGGATTAAGTTTAATTAAAAGTATATTTTCTAAAAATTCTGGAGTTACGTTTTGTAGATTTTTTGTCATCACGATGTGTAGGGCGCTAAAAACTCTTTTTAGAGATACCTGAGTGGCAGGTATTACTACTTCTGCAATTTTCGATATGCTACTTCTTTCAAAACTTTTGGATTTTTAAAACTCAAAAATATTCGTTCTAAATGCTAGCTTTTCCTCATATTGCAATCCAGTACTGTACACTCTAATTAATTTCTGTTGAAATTTACCCAACTTATAGCAGGAAACTGTACTCCACACTGTATTACTCACATTATGCGTAAATTAATGAACACAAAATAGGTAAAATTACCTAAATAAAATTTTTAAAATTTGAAGAGTAAATTTAAAAAATTTGTGCGTAAAGATACACGATTTTCCTGTTAATGTACACATATAATTCGTAAAGGTCCTAAAAAATGCGCATATTTTCTACCACAATGTTTGTTTTGTGTTTAAAACAATAAATTTATTGTTTAGTAATTCACAATAAAAATAAAAACAATAAATTTATTGTTTAAAAACTCACAAAGAGAATAAAAACATTAATTTTTTTGATTAGTAATTCCAAATAATTGATAAATTTAAAAAACTAATAATTTGGAAAATGTTTTAGAATTTTTTTTCAATATCAATATGTCATAATTTTTTTTACCATTATAAGTTGGTATATTTACAAACTTTGAGCGTAAAATTTTTATTTAACAAAATACATAATACTAATTTTAGGCATAATGTGTTTAATTGTAAACACATAGTGTCTAAAAATACTTTGTGTGTGTACTATTGTATATGAAAGTGTGCGCAAAAAAGCTTTACGCATTTGGTGTTTATAATTACCGAATTATCGTAATATTACATAAAACTTTACCCATTTTGAAAACAAAACAAAAACATCATTGACTGAATGGCATGTGCATCTAGCATACGTGACAGTTTTTTCAACATACTTTAGAAATTCTGACTTATCCAATTTCAATGAAACCATGTGTAACACTCCTTCGTGGACATTTTTATAATGACATTTTACATTAGCCATACAAGGACTTATACATTTTTCACACATTAAACATTTTTCAATACTATTATTGTCCACACATATGAAATCTTCTGGATTATAACGCCTGTGACGTCCCATATTGCAGCTTTATTTATTTGAATGTTATTAAAAAAAAGTTAATAAATATTTTACTCTATTTTATTATCTGAAAGAAATAAACAGAGAAAAGTTTTTTTATTCGGTTTTATTTCTTCGACCTTTTAAATATAAATTCTAAATAATAAATATTCAAGCCCAAGGTCAATTTTATGAAAAATATTTATTTTTTATCCAATATTTCGCAGTCTCAATGTAAAGCTTCTTCAGGGATTTTTGGTTATTTTAATTTTATCATCTCGCACAACCACGAGTCGACGTTGACGGCGAACAACAGCACAGGTGTTTTCACATTTCCTACAGACCCGGTTTGCTGCAATTTGCGCACAATTCTCCTAGTTGTGGACACATTCGGTCGATTATGCTGACCAAAAAAATTACGAAGTGCACGAAATGCATTTTGATTTAAGCTCCCATTTTCGTAAAAGGCTTCAACAATCTTAACGAGCTGTTTAATTGTGTACGTCTCCATGGCTGGATTTGTCAAACACTGAAACAAAGAAATGCCAAATTAAGTTGGGCAAAAAAATTGACATTAAGGTGTGACTCACAATTAACATCGTGCATTATGGACCACCCTTTATAAAACCTTAAAATAAGACAATATCTGGTATATGATCAAAATAGATTATATTTCTATTCACTATTCAAATTTTGATTTTTAAACATATACCTCGAAAAAATGTTATAAAAGTATATAATTTATCAAAATAAGTTGCAACGAAAAAATCAATTTAAAAATTTTTCTAATAACAAATTGGTAAAACGGATTTTTCATATGGGATATTTAGATTCACATAGATTTTATTTTTTCTTTATAAATTTTTTTTATAAAAAACATCATACAATTTTTTCGCATTGGTAAGTAAGTAGATGACAATATCTCATTACTCTAAAATTTTGATTTAAAGAGCGCTGCTCAAAAATTGTCCGTTAAAGGCAGGTTACATATGATAAGATGGTCAATTATTGGTATGTTTTGCCGAGTAAAAAATTAATATGCTGTGATATCAGATGCAATTTAATCCGAAAAATGGTGAATACAATTGGACTTAATTATTAGAAGTTATATACAATTTAATCGGAGTTATGACTAGACATTATTGTACTAAATAATACCTTAATATTTAAAATTTAATACTATTAGGTATAATTTATACTTTTATTAAACATCCCAGTAGCAATTAGTTAAACTACCTTTAAAATATACTAGCTTTTAGACTAGTAATTACAAAACTAGTTTCCAACAAAAAATATTTTGAATGATTTTGTACTACTGTAGTTTAATGGTATCGATGTAGGGATTGTATATTAATACTTAAATGTTTTATTATCATAAAACAAAATATTTTAAATATCATTAAGTAAATGGGCCTATTTATCTTTATTTAACAAGTTAAATTTAATTAGTTAATTAAATTATAAAAAACTTTTTTAAACAAAAATAAAAACAATTGTAATACATTCAAATAAAATCGTTATTTAAAAAACAATTGTGTAACATTTAATGAAAATAGCCAGAACCTCCATAATTTTTTACAATAAAATCAGTTATTCTAAAATATACTTGAAAGAAGTCGCTTCACACACCAAACAAGAACAAAGAGAGTTTCTATTTATATTTTATTTAAATTAACCAAATGAAGCAAAACCGGGGAGTATTAGCATTTAAACTCGATTATTTTTAATTTAAGGGACACCTTAATATACGTATGCAAATGCTATATACAAGTTTATGGAAATTTTTAATGCAAATACTTAGGCAAAATATATGAATATTTATACACCTTTAGTCGTCATTTTGCCAATTAAAATGTCACCCAACATTTAACTGAAATTTTTAAAAATAAATTGAAATGCCGTGACGTACCAGTAGTAAAATTCAGTAACTAGTTTAAGCGATAACAAAATCGTTTAAAATAAACAACAAAATTAAGCATTTTGCTTTTCAATAACATTTTTAAACAATATTCAATATCGTTAAAGTCAGCTGTTGTTATCTAAACAACAATTTTTGTGTTGTTTATTCAATCGACCAAAAGTTTAATTTTTAGCTTTTTTAAACGACATGAATATTTGGCTTAAAATTTATCACAAAATAAATGAAATTCAAAATCATAGCCTAATAAAATAAACATTAAAAAGTTAAAAATTCAAGTGCTTTAAATATTGCTTGTATTGTGCTTTATTTTAAGTGTTTTTTTTACAGTAAAAATCATATAATACAAATAAAAATAATTTGTTTCATGTTTTTAATTTGTTGTCAATATTTTAAAATAAAATTAAAGCAGTTGTTTAAAATTTAAATTTCTTCCATGGCTTTTAAAGAAAATGTAAATTACATTTATTTGGAGCTAAACTCTGTCCTTACATTATCTTATTTCTTATTTCACAAAGATTCTACAAATGTCTACCTTCTAAGTAAAAAAAAGGATGAGTGTAAACATCAAACGTCAAAAATCAAAAAATGTATGTATGTTAAAAAGATTTAATAAATTGTACCAAAACCAATCATTACCGTGTTTTTATGGCTTTGTTTAAACTAGAAATTAGGGCTCGAAAACAAGTGTTATTATTATGTTGTTTGAACTTGAATTGAACTGTGATTCAAGGCTTTAATTAAAGTATATTCTCACTGTAGTGTTCGACTTGAATTCCAGTTTCCGTTTTGCTGGAATATGCTATTGAATTAAAGTGTAGTTAGAGTATAAATCAAAGCTGGAAATTGGAAAACGTGACTTGAATAACACTTGATTTTAGCTTTAATTCCAACAATTTGATAACATGTTCTTAATTGGTAAGCTTTTTAAGTAATTATTTTTATTCATAACAAAATTATCCATTACAAAGTTTTTTTATTTTAAGTTACTAGGAAAATCATATCTACTGGTGGTTCTGGATACCCATTGGAACCGTGGCTGATGACTTCTCTACCAAACCAACAAGAGTGCAGTCCTAAATTTCGTTACAACGAGGAATTGTGTAAAAATCATTATCATTCGCAATCTAAATTTCATTAGCAGTAAAAATTTCTATTATTTAACTAAAATTTTCATTTAGAAATAAAATAATATTATTATTTTTCATTTCAAAATTATTTTTTAATAAAATAAATTTTTATTTTTGGCCGGGAAAGTAAAGCTATCGCTATACGCAGTTAGCTTTTCTTAACACAAGCATTTCAAAATTTACATCGCTGAGTTTTTGCCTTGACATTTTAGTTTTCATTATCAATAAAAATTTATTTTTACTGAAGTTTTACTGGCACTACAATTAGCCCATCTATGCTTTCCAGCACGAGTTGTTTTCTTTTATTCTTCGTGCATTTCACTTATTTTGAATTTTTTTGACAGAAATACAACTCGATAATAATTTAAATGTATAGAAAAAAAGAGATGTCGATTATCGTTAAGGTGTACTTTATGAATCACTTATGCCCGTAATTTCAAGCAATAGATACCTACCAGTGCTTAGATACGAGTATATATTGGTTTTTATGTTATATATGTTATAATGCTTAAAATAACGGGCATTAGGCCGAGTTTTAAGGATTCAGATTATCTTTAAAATCAGCTTATAGCAGTTTGTAACTGGAATACAACTTTTGAAATTTGGTTTATTTTGTTTTTTTTTTTTTTTTAAAGAACAACAACAAATTTATGTTAATAAACTCGGAAATGGCTGACAAAATTTGTTTTCGGTTTAACTAAACCAATTTTAACTTACATCCCAAAAGCTCGGCCCTAATCGTAATTGCAAACAACAAATGTTATATAAGGTTTGGTTTTTTCGAATTTTATATAAATTTAAGTAGATATCGACTTGCTAAGTAGTTATAGATATATCTACTTTAAAAATAAGAATTTATAAAAATGCTGCCAAGTCTTAGAAATTATTGGCGTTTCTATTTTAAATGGAAATAAAAATATTTGTCATATAAATATTTAATATTTTTATGTGTTTTTAATTTGATAAAATATCAAAAACAACAAAATCTAACGAATAAATTATGTGTTCGTAAATACAAGTAGAGCAGGACAAACAATATAATTACTCTATTTCGCGTTCCCGCTAAGTCTATATACCAAATCAGCTTTCGAAAAAGGCGGCCCCAAATGTTAAAATTGTATTTGTTTACAAAAAAAAATAAAGAAAAGTCAGGTAAGCAGGGATAGTCATTTTTTTTACAAGTAGTTATACACAGACTACCCAGACAGGTTACCAATGACAAATGTCAAACCATAATTCTCGAACCGTATGGCTATTTTGACATTGATTTGCAAAATGAGATAGAAAAAATAAATTCCATATATAGTATATAATATAGTACATATTTTTTATATCTATCCCTTTCTGTGTATCACTGTAATTTTTACATTTCCTTTAACTCATTTTCTAGTCGCCATTTTGAGTCAATCAGCTGTTTCCTGTCTGGATAGTCGGTGCATTCGATTTTGATTGAATAAAATACGAAATTATTCAATCAATAACACGAATTTTGCCGAAAATTTAATCAATAAATAATGTTTTACAGATCGATTGAGTGGTGTTACTTCTTATTTTTCTATCGGGACACCCTAGTGTGTATATATTTTCGATATATGTATATTTGTATAAAGTACAATATTATTTTACAGTAGAAAAAGAAGTTTATTTGTTCTTAAATTAAAACAATAAAAAATATATTATCAAATTTTCGACAACTAGATAAGGACAATATACACGAGGCATCTGAAAAACAGAACATTTTACACAAAGCGACATAAAAATCAATGCCAAAATAAATTCTTTACCTATTTTTTAGTAGTAAATTTACAACCATTTTTTAGAGTGTACTTTTACACACACATATTAAAACTTGAATTCTCAGTAAGACAAGTGGTACAATGATATCACAATCGCGTCAAAAGGAGCATTTTCTAAATAAATAAAAAATTTTAATATTATTTGTTGTGAGATTGCATTTAAAATAATAAAATTTTAATTTATTTTTAAGGTGGTGTCACTTTTATTTTTTGCGATAAGATATGACCACACATGCGTAGTTTAACAGAATGAATGTTATATCTTCTGCAAAATTAACTATCCTAGCCAAAAACATGTAAAAAGACCTTAATTCGGATCTGCCGAATCTGTGAATGCATTACATATATCAGTAAACATTTGAAAATTCGGTCGATATTTTCGATAAAATTTACCATAACATAGAGGGGTACTATTTATATTTCGGGAATAGCAAATAATAACAAACATTTTTAAATAAAAATGGCTTTATTGTTGCCAGATTTTATCTATTGACATTAGTGTTGCTAGTTCCGGATTCTAAAAACCAGGATATACAGGGGTGTCATAGAAACCATGTCGGTTTTGCAAATTGTCGTTTTTGCAAACCAATGTTGGTTTCATTTGGTGTCATGAAACCAAGTTGGTTTTGTTATTTTCGAATGTAAATAAAACCAATGTTCGAATAAGCATTTGCTAACATGTGTTTAGTTGTTAACAATATTCATTTTTATTTTTTTTTGCAGAAATTTGAAGAAAAAAATATTATTATCATTGAAATACAACAAAAGTAATTATATTTAATTAAATAAATTGAAAAAAGTAATAAGTAGCTATAGAAAATTAGAATGACATCAGCAGTGGTAGCATTTTTGTTATTAGAAGAAGAATGCTAAGAAAAAGAGAAGAATTGAGGGATCGCAGCAATCCACTTGAGCTGCCGAAGACAGCGTAAGTCCATTATTTTATTGTGTTCTTCTATTTGAAGCTGTCTTGCAGATTTGTAGCTAATTATAGGTTAAACGAATGTGCATTTTGTATTACTTGACACTATTAAAGGACATTTGTCGCGTTCTTAAATACTTCCAATTATGCAACTTGCTGCTTCGTTGCGGTTTTTAGTGGGAGGATCTTATTAGAGAGCAATCGGGAACGATTCAAATATAAGTCTAGGTAGACGTACAGTATCCACAATTTAAGGCGATGTCCTCAATATTATGGAGCGGTATATTTGTCCTCAGTGCGTCCAACTGGAAATGAAAAGCATTGAAAAACGCATGTCAAGAGCATTTCTACAATAAATAGAAAATGCCTTCTATAACACTGGTTTACAAATTTTTAATTTGGAAAAATACCAAGGACGCCACATGCCTAGATAAGCTAATTGGGACCTCTTGAACACGAAAAACGCTGTTATTTTTTTTTTCTAAGTACCGTTTTTTAGATAACGTTGTATGGTCCCACTCAAACCTTGTGGAGTCCAACCGAGATAAGTGCCATATCGATGGAAAGGTAATTGAATGCCTTTTCCGTCGAAATTCTATCTGATAAGAAATGGCTGAGATATGGCACCTCAAAATTTGCCTATTTTTTACTTTTTTTCAAAATTTTTAATTTTTATTTCATTTTTTTCTACGTTATATTGAAGATCTGGAATGTTTTTTTTTTTGCCAAATAGTTTATTTAATTACCAATATTTTAAGCGTAATTTGAAAAAAATCGGAGGAAAAGTAAAGTTTCTATTAAGGGTTTTGTGGAACGACAATATTTTCATTTTCATTGCTCACACACTATATTCGGCGTAAATTAAAAAAATTAAAATTAAAATGAGCGTCTTGAACTTTTGCGTTTTTTTCGGATGGATCTTCGCGAATGAGAAACCAACAATAGTCCGCCATCATTTGTTCATCCCTCCAGCCTTTGTAACGTCTCTCGATTTCTTCCATTTCCTGGTGAAATCTTTCACCTTGTTCATCACTTTCGGAGCCAAAGTTCGTGGGGAAAATATCCAATTGACTGAATAAGAAGTGTAATTTAGGTGTCATATTTGAACCTAAAAGTTAAAAAGAATAATTTTTCAAATAATAACGGTCTTTTTGTTATACATGTTTTTACTCAACGCTTACCAATGGCATTGAATTTTTGCAGTAATGTATCGATCTTCTCAGTGTAATCAGGACTTCTGTAGTTTCCCAAAAAGTTGTGAACGATGTCCTGAAATACTTCCTATGCCTCCAAATGAGCCGGACCTAAACACTCATTAAATGCTTCGTCACCGTACAAAGCCCGAATTTGAGGTCCATCAAATATACCAGCTTCAATTTTGCTCGCTGTGGCTCTCGGAAATTTTTGTTTAAGGTAATTCATGGCAAGATTGTCTTTTGGCAACTTTCTCACAATGTTTGTAAATAACCCAAACTTAATATGTAATGGAGAAAGTATTATCTCTCGTGAGGAATGAGTGGGTCATTTTTGATATTGTACTCTCCGTGCGTAGGTCCACTTCGCTCACGGCTGTCCCATAGACATAGAAAACAGGGAAACTTCGTATTGCCCCCTTGCAATCCAGATAGTATGGCAACTAATTTAAAATCAGAGCAAACTTTCCATTGATGTTGGTCATAATGTATGGGATCAAGAAGTTCTTTCATTGCTTCATATGTTTCCTTTATGTATTTTTCATATCCGATTTGTTAGCAACACTGAAAATGACAACCTTGATGACAACCTTGGCGGCGTTAAGTAGTTAGTCTCGCTGCTGCACTCAACACAAAAAGACGTGTCCTGACAAAAATATTAATAAAACCAAACATATATTGTAAATTATATACCTAATCATTTGTTTTCTAACTAATTAAATAAAAGAACTTTTAAAATAATAAATAGAGCTTTTAGTTCAGAAGTGGGATAATAAAATCCAAAAACGTTTTTATAAAGAGACAGTGCGGTGTTGAATAAAAAAGGTTGAAATTGCGTTGCAATAAGAAAAATAGGGGAAATATCGAACGAACAAATTGAAAAAATACCACCCCAGATTTTTGCATGGAAACAAACGCGAGTGTAGTGAGTGAGATCAGTAAGCATAACGAACGTGCTTATATATGTTAAACGAAAGAGAATCATCGAGTTTGTATGAGTGAACGAATTAATACCCATACCAAACACAAACTAACGGGAAATTAAGGAGTGTATGAGTGAACGGATAAAATATTCGTACTAATAAAGAAACGTACGCTTGTAGGAGAAATAACATTTCTTAAATAACGTGTGTGTAAGTGAACGAAGCAAATACTTCTCCACAAAACTACGAACGTAAGAAAACGCAAATTCTCAGCAAACGAAAATAGAAACAAATAAAAAAATTTGCGTGTGTGAACAAAGTGAACAATAAAAAAAATCCTTTTTTTATATAAAATAAAGAACGTGAGTACGGGACTACTCATTTGACGGCAAATAAAAGAATACATATATATAAATACGCAAAAGAACACAAGTGAACGTTGAATATTGGTAAAAATAAAAATACGAAAGAGAGAAAACATGTATGTACGCAGTGGCATTGCAAGTTAACGCAAAATACTTGTAGAGTAAATAAGCACGATAGAACGCAAACGGAAAAGTTTATATACAAAAAAAATAGTAACGTATAAATTTTAAAAAGAAAAGCAAGCACGGGTTTCTAAGAACGTAGAATATTTTAGAAGAAAAAAAAACAAAGTTAACGTGAAGAAGAAAAATTTGCAAATTATAACAAATACAGTGAATAGTAAAGTGCGCAGACGGACGATAAAAACCTAATTTTTGTAAACGAAATACGGAAAATAAACGATAAATAAAATTAAATATTATTTTAAACAAACGTAAAAATGAGAAAAACTAATTCATTGAAAATAGAACAAATTAAAGTGATTCTACGCGAAAAAGGATTGTCAACGACGCCATAAAAATCCGAATTAGTACAACGTTTAACGGAAGAAATTGGATGTGACGAAATAGAAATGAGTGATGATAACGTACACGACATGGCATCAATTCAAAGTCAGATTGATGAGATGCGCGAAATGATGATGACTTTAATGCAACGAATTCCTGAACCAGCACCTCGGGCAAATGAAAATTTAATTGATATACAAACGAGTGCTACGACAAAACGCGAATACGAACAGCCTCCAAGAAATAATTCTGTTAAGGAAATCGCAGAAACCATTCCTGAGTTCGATCCTACCAGTAAGTCTTCAATTTCAGTGAACCAATTTATTCATCGTGTCAATAATTCATTAATGGCATACGATTGGAGCGAAAAATGTTTATTATTAGCCGTTTACTCAAAAATGAAGGGTGTAGCGAAAATGTGGTTGGACTCCACACCAGTTTTGTACCCAAATTGGAATGAATTTTCGAAAAGTTTAATGGAGAATTTGGATCCACCTGTGATGAAGCTGACGTACATTTCAAGATGAGGAATGCTATAAGAGAAGATGGTGAGCGTATAATCGATTACTGTTTTCGTGTTTGTACACTAGGAAAACGTTACGATCTTAGTGATGCAGCCATTATAAAATATATCCGTGAGGGATTACGTCATAGATATTTACAAAACGCTATAGCCGCGGTAAAATTTAATTCATTTAAAGAAATGCGTGAAACGATTGAGAACTATTTACGAAACGTGTCGGTTGTGAAAAACTATTATAACGATAAAACGAAATGTAATAACAACAATAACAATAAAACAAAAAACATTGTAAAAAGTGAAAATAAAAAGACCATAACGTGCTACAATTGCTCGGAACAAGGACATATTTCTAGCCAATGTACAAAACCATCTACTCGTAAACGTTGTAACGACTGTCAAAAAGTGCATAAACGTGGTGAACCGGAAAATTGTGGTAATAAACGAAATGCAAACGTGCATAAAACAAATATAATCGATTGTGAAAATAAATTTATAAAATCGGTACGTATAAATGGTAGAGACTTTAAAGCATTTATAGACTCTGGCAGTAAATGCCATATGATTGGTGAAACGGTAGTACAAAAGCTACCATATGAACGTAAAAAGTGTTTTTTGAAAATAAATGGATTTTGTGGTGGTTCGCGGTACTCGAATCAAAAGATTTTAACCGATATCGAAATAGACAATATGAAACGAAATATAGAAGTTTACATCGTTGACGATGAACTACTAACTACAGATTTGTTGCTTGGCGAAAATATTTTTGATAATGCCGATGTAAGTACACAAAATGGCAAACTTCAATTTAATGATATAAGTGTAAAAACCGTTACATATAAAAATAAAACCCCGATTGATGTAAATGACATTATATGTGGTAACGAAGATATTTTAATAAAGGACAATTTGGCAAACTTTTTGAATCAATATCGAGATGTATTCGCAAACGATTTAAGTGAAATCGGGAAAACCGACGCAATTGAAATGCATATTGAATGGGATACCGATAATCCAATAACACAACAACCTTACCGTGTGCCGGAACCGAAAAAAGAAACGGTCAATAAAATGATAAATGAACTTTTACGTAACGACATTATAACGAAATCTGAATCTCCATACGCGAGTCCGATAATTTTATTAAAAAAGAAAGACGGTACCGATCGAATGTGTGTTGACTATCGCCGGTTGAATAGTCACGTTAAAAAAGAAATGTATCCGATGCCGAATATTGAAGAAAGACTTCAGAACGCAACTCGGTGTAAATATTTTACGACACTCGATTTAAATAGCGGTTACTACCAAGTTTCTATTGCACGCGACGATAGAAAGTACACAGCTTTTGTGACAACTGATGGACATTTCGAATTCAAACGTATGCCGTTTGGACTTAAAAACGCGCCAGCAGTTTTTCAACGCCTTATGACGCTTATCAAGGAGAAAACGAAACCAGACGATTTGCTACACTACATGGATGACATCCTCATCGGTAGTAATTCTAGTAACGAAATGTTTGACAAGCTGTCAAGACTATTCATGGCATTACGCGAATTAAATTTGACACTAAACGTTAAAAAGTGCGAATTTCTACAAGATTCCGTCGAGTTTTTAGGGCATAAACTTACACCAAATGGTATAAGTCCTGGAACGATCAAGACGTTAGCGATTCAACAATTTAAAATTCCCTCAAACATACACGAAGTACGGAAATTTTTAGGTTTGAGCGGTTATTTTAGAAAATTTGTACCATGTTATTCCGTAATTTCCGAATCAATGAGAAGACTGTTAAAGAAGGATGCCCCATTTGATTGGCGTGAGGAACAGGAAGCCTCATTTCAAAAATTGAAAAACGTATTAACAACACAACCAGTAATGACAACGTATCGTGTTGAAGCGGACCACGAGATACATACTGACGCCAGTAGCATTGGTTTGGCAGGTGTACTGCTACATCGAGAGGAAGATGGTTGGAAACCAGTAATTTATTATAGTCGATCTACAAGTAATGACGAACGAAAATACCATAGTTACGAACTCGAGACATTAGCTGTTGTTGAAACCCTGGAACGTTTGAGATACTATGTGTATGGTAAACAAGAAAGGTTATAACTGACTGTAATGCAATTCGTACTGCTATGCAAGAACGCGAACTTATTCCTCGAATAGCCAGATGGTGGTTACGTATACAAGACTACGAGATTACAATTGAACATCGACCAGGTAAACGTATGGATCACGTGGATACATTAAGCCGTTATCCAGCCGAAGAGTCACGCGAAATTGAAACAGCATCCCTGAAGATAATGAAAACAACTATTTCCGACGAAGATTTTCTGTTCAGCATGCAGCTTCAAGATGACAACATTAAACAGATTTTAAATAAAATTAACGAAAATGATGCTATTGTATCGAAAGAATACGAAATATCTCAGGTAGACTTTATCGAAAAGTAAACGATAAAAAGCTTTGGGTTGTACCAAAATGCCTACGATGGCGTATAGTAAACAAAAATCACGATAGTGCAGGTCATTTAGGAGCGGATAAAACCATCGAACGTATTCAAGACTATATGTGGTTCCCAAGAATGAGGAATTTCGTGAAATCCTACATTAAGTCGTGTGTCGACTGCGCATACAACAAGAAACCTAGTGGTAAACAGGAAGGTGTTTATTATTATGACGACGTAGAACCACAACCATTCCACACAATTCATCTAGATCATTTAGGACCATTTCCTAAAAGCAGCCGCAGAAACGAGCATATACTTGTTTTAGTTGATGCTTTCACAAAATATACGATTATACGAGCCGTTAAAAGTACAGCAACAAAACATGTATTAACGATCCTTGACGAAGTAAGCAGTTATGTGGGCGTTCCAACACGAATAGTTACAGACAGAGGCACAGCATTTACCTCCAAAGAATTTAGCCGATACTGTAATGATTATAATATTAAACATATTCAAAATGCCGTTAGAACACCCCGTGCAAATGGTCACGCTGAACGTACCAACAGAACTCTGCTTTCGATGCTTAAGACAACTACAGATATTGATAAACGCTAGGATGATAATTTACGTAACATTCAGTGGTCTATCAATACCATGCGAAATAAAACAATGAAACAATCACCCCATGATTTAGTTTATGGATTTACCCCACGAGACATTTTAAAAAACAAAATAACCTTGATTCTACAAGACGATTATGATGATGACGAAATGATTTACGAGAAGCTACAGCTCGACGAGTATCTCAAGCGAAACAAAAAGCTAAGGAACGTTATGATAAACAACATGCAACACCAGTGAAGTACAACGTGGACGATTTGGTTCTAGCCGAAAATGAAGCACCCAGTACAGGCGAATCCCGTAAATTGGAGCCCAAGTTCAAAGGTCCTTATTTAATCAGCCGTGTATTAGACAACGATCGTTACGTTATTACCGATTTACCAGGTTCATCAAGAACAAAAACCAAACGTCATTATACGGGTATTTATGCTTCTGATAAATTAAAGCCATGGTGTAGCTTAGCCGAGGGAAATGAAGATAGCCAAAGTGAAGATGAAGATAATCCGAATGACCAGGAAGATATTCACAATAGTCGTAGTGAGGTCATTCCGAATTCTCAGGAAAGGCCGACTGTTAGCAACACTGAAAATGACAACCTTGATGACAACCTTGGCGGCGTTAAGTAGTTAGTCTCGCTGCTGCACTCAACATAAAAAGACGTGTTCTGACAAAAATATTAATAAAACCAAACATATATTGTAAATTATATACCTAATCATTTGTTTTCTAACTAATTAAATAAAAGAACTTTTAAAATAATAAATAGAGCTTTTAGATTGGAATTGATGGTTTCGTATTCCCTTTATGAAGCAAGACTGCCTTCAAACTATCCTTGCCTCCATCCAGAAAAAGACGCCATTCCTCTGGGTCATAATTTTGATGAAGAGCATAGAAAAGACCACATATGTTGGCAAAAGCAAATGCTTGCCGTTTTTGCGAAGAACTGTGCAAGTTATTTGCTGCGATCACGGTAATATGTAACACGTGTCTCAGGAGCACAATATCCCCACCGTTGCAATCGTGATGCAAGTAATTCAGATTTCGATTTCGGCAAATACAAATCTCGTCACAACTCATTGAACTCGGCCTGAGTAAGTAAATGGGGTTTCTTATTTGCTTGCATTTCTGAGTCACTGCACTCATCTGATGAATCATTTGTTATTGTTCTTTCTTGTATTTCTGTGGGGCCCGCTACATTCAGCTGCGGTTTGGGGCACGATACTGTGTGCGGCACTGGCAGCGTTACCGAGCTAACAACTGCATAAACTGGTTGAATTCTACGTCCGATAGCATTTTCCGTTAAACAGAAATAACAATCTGTTGTATGGTTGATCTGGTTTCTCCATTGCATTGGCTTTCCAAATGTGAAGAAACACTCTTGACCCTTACCAATTTTATTTAATATTGTTCGGCAGTTGTTACATGCACTATTCGGTGTCCACGGCTTGTCGAGAGATGCAGGTCGAAAGCCGAAATACTTCTTATAAGCTTCAGATAAATTTTTCGTATTCATTTTTCGCATCAAATGTTGTGATTTATTTTTACAAGAATACCACAAACATAACAAAATTCGTTGGGATCGATTGAACACATTTTATTTTTTGCACGTACAAAGCCAAACTCACATGTGTATACTGTGACAGAGAGAGAGCAAAATGTCATATTTCGTCAATCAGGGCTACCAACATATACAGAGATTAAAATTCCGTTTTTTTAAATACGTTAAAACTGATGGACGCCGAATATAGTGTGTGAGCAATGAAAATGAAAATATTGTCATTCCACAAAATCCTTTAGCTGACATAATAATGCATTGATTTTAACGAAACTGACTTTGTGACTGAAGAAATGATGACATAACACTAATCTATTAAAGAAGTGATTTCGCAACTGTTTAGATAGTGACAAATAAATGTTAATGCATTTAAAAATGAATCCAATGTGCATGATAGTGTCAATGACAGGCAAATCAAGCTGTCCGCGACTGACTACTAGGTATAACAACGTATTAGAGTTTCTTAAGAAACACTTAGAGGGGATGTTATCCCTAAAAATCCAAAAATTGTTATCTGCCATCTGGCTGAGCAAATTGAGGTTATGTGCACGTTCTTATGTCTTTTTCCAAATTTTTTTTAAAGCTCTGTATCTCGGCGATTTAACTTTGTTTTTTTATTGATTCTGAAAGGTCTCCAAAGACCCAAAGACCGCTGTCACCTGCTTGGTTTATTTCCAATGAGAAAACCGATAACATTGGTTTCTCTGCCAATTTAAATTGACATTAAATCTATTTCGAAAAAACCGATAAAATTGGTTTTCATGACACCAAAGCGAAAAATTGGAAAAATATGTACTTAAGGGGTAAATTCATATTTTTCCATAAAAAAAGAAATACAGATTATGAATTACTCATGTCAGCAAAGTTTTTTGAAATTTGATCGATATTTTCGGTAAAACTATATTGTAACATAAGGGTGGTTAAATTTAAGGGCCGATGTGGATTTTGAATAAAACAAATTATTTAGGAAATTATTGTCATTTCTTTTTATTATGATAATATGGTATGGTTCAATTATGTATGGAACAAAATATCGGCCAAATGGCCGCCGCGACCTCGGCGGCACACCTCCATCCGATGGTCCAAATTTTCGATGACGCTGATTCATAATTAATGTTCTATGCCGTTAATGTGCCGAATTATCTCATCCTGTAGCTAGTGAATTGTTTCTGGCTTATCGACGTACACCTTTTCTTTCAAATAACCCCAAAGAAGGAAGTCCAACGGTGTTAAATCACATGATCTTTGCGGCCAATTAACATCGCCACCACGTGAGATAACACGGCCATTGAATTTGTCGCGCAAAAGAGCCATTCTTTCGTTAGCTGTGTGACAAGTGGCACCATCCTGTTAAAACCACATATCGTCCACGGTCATATCCTCAATTCCTGGTCACAATAAGTTGGTTATCATCTCGCGATAGCGAACACCATTCACGGTAACTGCTTGGCCGACCTCAGACACACTATCGCGAACAACAGCAATGTTTTCCGCAAAACGAACTGGGCGAGCATTTCACAGAGCTGGTTTGCTGAAATTCTCCCGATTGTGGACACATTTGGTCGATTATGCTGACCAAAAAAAATTACGAAGTGCACGAAATGCATTTTGATTTAAACGACCATTTTCATAATATGCCTGAATAACTTTAATGCGTTGCTCGATTGTGTATCTTTCCATGGTTCAAATTGAGTTAGTCTGAAATTGAGAAATGTCAAATGAAATGCAGAAAAAACCTGACGTTTAGGTGTGGTTCACATTCAACATCGGCCCTTAAAATTTAACCACCCTTTATATGTTTTGTGTTCTTTATTAGCTCTGTTTATGAGGGAAGCTATCTACATTGGCATTTGTTATTTCCAATGTTACCGTATTGCCAATTTTAACTTTTTTTCCAGTTTTTTAGGTTGGTAAACAGTTTTACATGAAAAAACATTTTTTTTTAAATTTGTTTTTTTTTAGTGTTTTCAGTTTTTTCAGTTGAAAGATTTCAATACAAAAAATACTCAAAAATTTCCAATGAAAAGTACTACGCAACCCTCATTTAGTTTCTTCTGTTTTCGTTTAAATTTCTTTGCAATACAAAAATATAATTTGTATTCTAGGCTTAATTATTGAAAACTGATATGTAATTTTATTACAAAATACAACTTGTGATCCCAGATTAAAGCCTTTTTAGGGGTTTTATCAATATTTTTGATTATTTACTAAGAACTTAAAAATTAATAGAAAAAGACCTAAAAAGGACTTAAGGGGACAGCCTGAATTGGAGCCTTCAATATATCGAGAACATTTATTTGTATACATCCAGTGGCTGTCCAAGGGAGCCCAACGCACCCCCACGAAATGATTTCAAAAATAATTTTTTTATTATGTTCAGTTTACATACATATATACAAAATGGCTTGTATTTTTTTGTTTCCAATTGATTTTCTTTGCAAGACCAATTGATTTTTTTGCAGTCCAATTGGGTTTTAGTAGATTTCAGGGCAATTTGTGCAAAACAATAGAAAAATTTGCTTTGAATTCAGGGTTACTGAACCTTGTAGTATGCTTACGATCAAATCTTTATACTTATCATTCCTCGATAATACACACACTCATAATATTATTTAGTAAAAACAACTAAAAATACACTTTCAAAACCGGTCAGTTGGCTTTTTATTTAATTTAACTACTTTTATCTTATTTGAACGTTATCTAAAAAGTAGTAATTAAAGGTTGATTTACACGTCTATTATTACTCAGTGGTGAGTCTAAAAACCCGCAAAACAACAAAATAGTAAAAGCGTTGGAACAAATATATGTGGTTTCTTGTTTTTAAATAATGTATTTAGTGTGGGTGTAAACTTACTAAATAAAAATTAAACTCAGTTCAGGTTTCCAAATTTCTATGATATTTGAAACAATTTTCAAAAAACACTGCAAAAATCTATGAATTAGGCAACGAATTGCTTCTCCATCCGCCCTATTTTGCGGATTTAGCCCCGTGTGACTATTTCTTGTTTTCAAACCTGAAGAAATGGCTGGGCGAAAAAAGATTTGACTCCAAAGATGAAATCATCTAACAAGCAAACATATTTTGTTGACCTCGACGAATTTTATTTTTTAGAAGAGAAAAAAAATTGGAGAGACGTTGGACAAAGTGTATTTGAAATCTGATGTGGAAGCTGGAGGCGATGTTGAATATTTAATTGAGTATATCACCAGCGCATACGCCACCGTTAAACGCATCAACAAGAACTACAATATATGAACAAACTAGAAAGAGCAGTCACCAAAACGAAATAGGTCGCCCAAGCCAATATAAGAGCCAATTTACATGTTGACTTTTTACATGCAATTATTGCGGGGTAGAGAAGCAAGCGTGGTCACAAAAAAAAGCACAGTTTTCGTTTTTCTTGCATGTTTTTGTTATTTCTCTTTCGCACTCATATGTATTCTTCTTATGCTATTTCATTTTCAAAAAAAGAAAAATGCATGCAATCAATTGCATCGTATAAATGAGCTCTAAGTTTTAGTTGAAAATTATGAAGTTATAAATTTGAATATGGGATTTTTGATAAAAATTGCGATATAAGAAGCAACCAAATTCCGTTCGCTTTAATTTAAACAGACACTGTGCACTAATGAGCTAAAATTTAAAATTTACTAATTCGATCAGACTTGTGTATGTCTTAAATTTAAGCGGTTGTTATTTATAATTATATCACATAAGTACATTTTTTTTTTAATTTTTTGAAAAGCAATTGGTGTAAAAATATTTTACAGTGAATGCGATTAAGCGTTAACTGCATCCATTTTAACCGAAACCGCAGTTAATTGCGGTTAAATGCAAACCCTACTTCAAGTGGATCAAGTAATAAAAAAAAATCCTTTATATTTATTTTTTCGAAATATTTTAATTTTCTTTATCGTGAGTATATCCCGAGCGTAAGCAAAAATTTAAACTACTCAAGTTAGCGTGAGTGGAAAAAAAACTTCGCTAATGATCGTGCACATATGCACATAAAACATATATTTTTCATAGTTTTTGGCAAATATTCATTTATGTTACGAAGAAAATATAAAATCAATAATACTCTACTGGATATTGAGCACAATATGGCTAATGGAGACTAGCTCTGCAGCAAAATATGCCTAATGGAGAGAATACACCTTCTGATGGGCCATCTATTGACAAATAGTTACAACTCATGTTCTTTCTTTAACAAATCAATTTCTTTTTTAATTTATTTTCCAAAAACTATGCTTTAAAATGTGTTTTTTGTGTAGTCCATGGTTAAAAAACTGAAAATGTAAGGGTGCCTCTAAATTGCCCATACAAATTTAGTACAATTTCATAGTAGCGACTGGTACATAACATGTTTTCTCATATTTTTTTCACCAGTCGCTTAGCAGTAAATATTTTGTATTTTTCACCACTATAATTTTTTCACCACAAAAAATTTTTCACCTCAAAAAATTTTTTTCACCTCTAAATTTTTTTCCACCAAAAAAGTTCTTTTCACATCTGAAAAAGTTTTTCACCTCAAACATTGTTTCACCTACATAATTTTACTTCAAAATTTTTTTATATTATTTGTATCAAAAACAGTAGAGAACAATGTACGCATTAAATGCCTAAAAATGAATTTCTTATGGGTAATTATATAAAATGCGTATATATACAAACGCATGGTTTAAATTAAACTGCAGCAAAATATTTATTTTGAAAGAACAAATTTATTTTGTGTGTGTGTGTTTTAATAATGATGAATTATAAATATAATACATAATAGTTTTCGAATAGGTATGTGCTCTCATGATGGTCATCTTCAATTTAAAATCACAATATTCACAAATATATTTAAAAATTTTTGAAAAATTAATTTTCGTTTTTAGCTTTTTTTTATTTTTTATATATTAATTACCATTCTAAGTTAGTATATTTACAAAATTTGTGTATAAAGTATTAATTTAACAAAAGAATACTAGTTTTAGGCACAAAGTGTTTAATTTTAAACGCATTATGCCCAAAAATAGTTTTTGTGCGTATTTTTGGATATGAAAGTGGTACATTACATTTTTAGGCATTTTTTGTTTATATTTACCGAATTTTCTTAATATTACAATATTCACGACTTTCAACGCATTTAGCTACGTAAGAGTTTGAAGTATTTATCTACAAATTATAAACACTACTAACTTAAATAGTTTCCGCCTTTTTTTTGGACAGGCGTCATCATTGACCTTCCATTAAATTGTATTAATTGTTTTGTGTTATAATTGTCAGATTGCCTCTATATGATAATTTTTTCAACAACCCGTCGGCTGTAGGAATTGAAATTGTGTTTATTTAGTCTATATTACAAACGTAAATATGCCAAGTTGCGACGACTGCTTAACCATCTCACCCAAGCAAGGCCTTGAATGCAATTTAACTAATTCGCAGTTTTTTTCCTTTTCTATTCAGCTTCTCTGTTATTGTTTTTTATTGTTTGAGAAGTGACCAACTCAGACACACAAACATTATATTTTTACAGACATATGCATAAACATTTTTTTGATTATATAAAGAAAATTTGTTGTTGTTTCACATGTTAATTTGATTTTTAAGTGTGTTATAAAAATCAATAAAATGTCTATGCATACGGCTGTTAGACTTTTGTTTATCTTCTAATTTCTGTTTTTACACGACACAATGGTACGTAAACGTTCCTTCATTGAAGGACATTCAACGGATTCAAATCAGTTTCGATGTTCATTAAAATCCGTTTTATAGTCCGTATACGGATACACAAAACGGTACATAAATGGATTCCGTTTATGAAAAACCAAAAACGGAAAGTTTAGTTTGTTTTGTATTTTGTTATACGTTTACTTTGCATATGGGTCACACTATAATCTAAATGCTCCTGATATCTCTTTCCATCATTAAATGGTGACCAAAAGTGTTTTGTATTTTACTCAGCAGTTAGGCGAAATTAAAAACTTTAAATGCAATTATCTCGAAATCTTTTTTTTTAATTATGCCGGTCTTCTCTCAAATGAGCGATATGTATGTTATATGATTGCGCCATTACATTTTCTGTGTTCGTGCGGCAAGGTGTTAACAGGAACATTTATAATAAACTAATAGCACTTGTGTAAAAGAGATGGAGAACAACGTCAATAACTTTACGCGTTAACTCTTTACGTTAACAAATGCCAAAATTACGAAGGCGAGCTAATAAGTCCGTGACTTTTTGAATGAAACACAGGTTTTGGATAAAAAATTATTTTATTTTTCAACATAGTCCTTTGAGCTCTATTCACATTGTCCAAAGTTTCTCCAATTTTTTTATCCTTTCCAAAAAAGAACATATGTCGAGATTATCAAAATAGGTAGTTGGAGTCAAAATAAGTATTTGGGGTTAAACTTCTTTCCGCTGAGCCATTTCTTCAGATTTAGAATCTAGAAATAGTCACTCAGAGCTAAATCCGGAGAATAGGGCTGATAAGGGAGCGAATCGTAACTTAATTCATGGAGCCATGTGAGATTCATATGGCTTCCATGATCTCTCGCACTCCGATCGGCCAACACCATTTTGTTAATGTTTTCAATTTTAAACTTATTTACCACATTGACATAGATCTAATGTATATATTTAATATTGAATTTCTAAATTAATACGACAATTTTTTGACATAAAACTGTCAACAATTTTGTCTCGGTCTAGAGCTAATGCAGAAAGTCTTATTTCGCACATTGAATTTCTTAAGTATGTTTTAATACATTTCTGTTGTAAAACTTCTCTCAGCTTTTGATCATTTTGATAAAATTCTATTAGGCTACAAAATTCTATTGACAAATGTCAACGACTCGGTTTGGTACAATATTGTATAAATTCTATACCACATTTTCATGACCGAAAAATTTATTTGCCATTCATGAAATTATTTCATCTAAATATGGAATGAATAAGACTAATCTGTAATATTCCGTTGGCCCATCTGTTTGTAAATTTGAATAATATTTGTGTATTCCTACCCGGCTTGGCAACTTTGGCTCTATACCATACAGCTTTACGATTTCTTCGCATGGAATTTAACATATCAATTACTAAATTGGTTTGACTTTATAATATTAACTCATATTGTCCCAGTGTTCGATTATTCACACTCGTTTATATATATATCTATATATATATATATATATATGTATATATATATATATATATATATATATATATATATATATATGTATATATATATATATATATATATATATATATATATATATATATATATATATATATATATATATATATATATATATATATATATATATATATATATACATATACTAGGGCGGGTCAAATTGTATGAAACGATTTTTTTGATGAAGCGTATAGCAAAAACGTAATCTATAGGTGATTCTGAGAAATTTTGCTCAAGAGACCATAGCTCTAAGTCGGACTTGGAGCCCCCCAAAATTTCAAAATAGAAATTTTTCCATATATACACAGAACAATTTAATTAAATTCGTCATAAAATCGGATAGAATTATAGTAGATTTCTCAATCTGGGCTTGTTTGAAGGGTATTTTTCAGAATCTGTATTGATACCTGGCAGCATTGTTCAATTGAACAACTTTGTAACACTGAATAATGACGTTATAAAATAATGACGTTTACCAACACTAAACGTTGCCAAGCTTGCTTTTCCTTCTTCCTTAATCGTTCATCGTGCAATGCGCACGCAGTTTGCCAAAATACTTAAATAAAAACTCGGTTATCACAATACCAATATTTGTTTATACCCTCCACCATATATGGTGAGGGTATATATCAGTTTGTCATTCCGTTTGTAACATGTCGAAATATAGGTTTAAGACCCCATAAAGTATATATATTCGTGATCCTTATGCAATTTTAAGTCGATTTAGCGATGTCCGTCTGTCTGTCTGTCTGCTGAAATGGCGATCGCGACGCGAAGACGCAAGCGGGCGTGCCTATTTTTACCCAGATTATTGAACAACCTCCCGAGCAATTTGGTATTTAAAATGAGCAAAATCGGTTCACCGGTTCAAAAGTTATGAGTGAAAATGTGAAGGTACCTCTAAATTTTCCATACAAATTTGTACAATTTTTCTGTATCTATTTTTTTTCTGTTCAGTAAGTTAAAAAGTTATTGTCTTCTTAAAATGTGAATGTCTTCTTATTGTTCGATTACACCTATTGTCTTACATACTATGAGAATAATAACATTCTTAGAGCTATATGTATGTTACTCTAATAACTAAGTTAACGTAAAAATCAACAATGTTAAAGTCGCTAACAGAGCAGACCTCTGTAAATAACATTGCTAAAACTAAATAAATAACATTACTAAAACTAAATAACAAAAGTTCGTTACATAAATTGACAAAACATATTCATATTACAGTTCATGCAAAATTTAGTTTATACGTACATCATCTTCAGCCCCTATGGTGGAGGATATTCAAAGATTCGGCACAGCCGAATTTAGCCCTTTTTTACTTGTTTTATTTTTAAATTTAGTGTGACACAAGCAAAGAGAGCAGTGATAATATAAAAGTTATTATGGATAATCAAGAACCATAAACATCGTCTGCGGTGTCTTCGCAAATGGAAGCAACAACATCAACAAGTTTTGACTCTAGATTGACTAACATGTCTCATCAAGACATGGTTTATCAAGTGATTTAAATGATCTTAGTTTGCCTACTAAATGTGACATTCTAAAATATTAAGTGATAAATTGATCCAAATTTGGTGTAAATCATTAATAGAAAGAGTGTTTTAAAAAAATTAACTGGTTTGCTTGATAAATACCAGAAACATGTACAACATAGAAACAAAAGAGATAAATTTAAAGCATTTGTTGATTCAATAAACGAATTATTTTATATTGGCAAATGTAATTGCAAATTAAAAACAACAGAATGCTCGTGTGGATTGATTCCAGAACATCTAAAAGAATTTATGATAGACCAGCATAATGATAGAAAATTCACAATACCTGAATATACGGAAGACGTTGAAAAAGTAGCTACAACAATACCAACACTTACAACTGGTACCGATGATCCAAGTTACGAACCACCTGAATTACACATAGATGAAGATGAAAATGAAGCAACAACAGAAGTTCCAGAAGCATCTGTTCAAATGAGACGAGGTCATTATACTCAAAAATACGATGCCTTAAATTTTGCTATGATGTGTGATAGATTCGGTGTTTCAGATAGAGTCGCTTCATGTTTAGCAACAGCTTTATTCGAAGATATAAATTTTAGAGATGTTCATGGTAATCTTGTTATTATAGATAAATCAAAAGTGGCTAGAGAAAAAGTTAAATCTAGAGATGCAGTGCTTCGTACACGACATACAAATTCTTCTATAACTGCATTCTCTTTCGATGGTAGAAAAGATGACTCATTAACTACAAAGAAAATTAATGACAAATTTCATACCACTATGGTAAAAGAACCGCATTTAGTTGTTCTGAAAGAGCCCTATAATGAGTTACTTGGATATGTAAATTTGGGTAGTCAAGAAGATGCAAAAACCAAACACAGAAAACTGAATGAATTTTTCAACAATAAAACATTAACAGTTGATCAATGAATTGGCATATGCAGTGCAGCCACCAAATACTGGAACAGAAAATGGTGTTTTACGATTATTTGAAAAACAGTTAAATAGACCAATTCACTGGTTTATATGTCTGCTTCATTTCAATGAACTGCCATTTCATCATTTATATGAAGCATTGGACAAAACAGTCACCAGTGGACCACGAGCAGTAAGTGGAAAGTTATTCAAAGCTATTCAAGAGTGTGAGAAATTGCAGGTATGTAATACTTTATTTTATTTAATATCATCATTTATTATCATTATTTATTGTCATTATTTTACTTTTTCGATTGGAATAAAGTTAAAATTAAATAATTGCATTTTAAAATAAAATAATTGCATTTTAATTGATCTAAACATTTCATTTTTCAGGTTGTAGCTGATTTTGATCCAATACCACTGGAGAATATGCCTGCAATTATGGATCATGAACATGAGCTCGAACTATCAACAGATGTTAAATATTTATATCAAATAGCTAAAGCAATTTCGAATGGTATTGTTCCAGTTGATTTAGCTAACATTAAACCAGGACCAATTGCACATTCTCGTTGGATAACCAAAGCAAGTAGATTACTACGATTATATGTAACAACTAATACACCATCGACCAATTTAAAAACTTTGGCAGTTTATATTATTACAGTTTATGTGCCAATGTACTTCAATGTGAAGTTTTATAACTCTGTTGTGTACGGCAGTGCACTTTTATTAAAATTTATACGTTGGACACGATACTTACAAACAAATTTTCGTAATATTGTAGATGGTGTAATTCAAAACAACTCATATTACGCACATCCAGAAAATATCTTATAATGTTATTTGATGATCGAAAAGCAATACGGGATAGAGCTATCAAAAATATTTTACACTATCGAGAAAAATTGTACGATCCAACTGAACTCAGAGTTTACAAAAAATATATCTTAAATTTCGATGCTACCGATTATGTCAATATGGTTGATATGAATAACGACGATATATTATTTGAACCAGCATTTACTCGACAGATTCCATATGATCACTTGGTAGATTACTTAGATTTCGATGAACCACCACTGGCTGATCCACAAATTCCAATGCACATACAAGGAACAGAAAGACATGTACAATTATTAACGAGTGTTTCAAAACGAGTTATAGAAAAGAATCGTAAAGGAGTTATGCCAGTGACATTAGAAAGTCGTAACAAAACTCCTCGAATGGAAAGTAAAAAGGACCTTAAAAAATAATATTACCACGTTAAAACATTAAATTGTAGGTCGAGAATAATATTTTTTCAGATCGATTTTCCTACAAAAAGGAGTTCGAAAACAAAAAAATTTATCGTAATAAAAGTTGTTGGAAATTATCTGAACTTTCATAATCTGCAAAAAAAATCTCGAAAAAAATCGAAGAAAATTCAGAATTTATTAGTTAAAAGTTCATTTTAGACTATTTTTCGACAAAAAATTCCTAATATCTCTACAAAAAATAAAAAAAAATATTGGTATCAATACAGATTCCGAAGGTGATAAAAATACCCAGATTGAGAAATCTACTATAATTCTATTCGATTTATGACGAATTTAATTAAATTCTTCTATGTACATATGGAAAAATTTCTTAGACTTAGAGCTATGGTCTCTTGAGCAAAATTTCTCAGAATCACCTATATATTACGTTTTTGCTATACGCTTCATCCAAAAAAAAAAAAAAACGTTCAATACAATTTGACCCGCCCTAATATATATATATATATATATATATATATATATATATATATATATATATATATATATATATATATATATATATATATATTGGGTTTACTATTGGGTCTACTAGATTTTGCTGAAATTTGTTCAGAAATGAGAAAAATTTGCTTTGAAATCAAGAAAATTTGCTCAATTTCCTCGCAGCTACCGAACTTTGTAATATGTAAAAAATTTTATTTGCCTTATCCTTTCTCTATCATTAGTTATTTCCCAAATCGTAATAGTATTTGGGTAAAAACAACCAAAAATACACTTAAGTTTTCTAAAAAAAGAAGTAATTAAAGGTTGATTTACATGTCGACTATCCTTATCTGCTATTATTCAGTATTGGGTTTAAAAAACAGCAAAACAACAAAATAATAAAAACGTGTGAAAAAATATATGTAAGAAATTTTTAAATCTTTTGTCAATTTGTATTTAGTGTAGAATTTATTTAGCTACCTCGTACAGGTCCTAAGTGAAATTATTTAATTTGAATATTTTCTTTTAAAACAAAAAATTCGTCTTTCCAATTGTATTCATTTTTCTAATTAAAAATCTGAATTTCAAATACCACATTATGAGTTTATTTTGTATCAAAACATATGCATTTAAAATTGAAAATATTTAATTAACAACTTAACGTATATGACAAGTCTTGGCAATTCTTTGCTTTTCTCTTTTAAATGTAAACAACAATATTTGTCATAAAAATATTTTACATTTTTATATTTGTAATTTGATAAAATATTAAAAACAACAATACCTAACAAATAAATTATGTATTTGTTAGTAAATTTAGAGCAGGGCATACAATATATTTGCTATATTTCGTGTCTTGTTGAAGTCCATATATGAAAACAAGTAGTTATAGATATAGAGACCTAAAAATAAAGTTTTTTTTTATAAAAAAAAAATATACAAAATTGCCCAAAAAATGGCAAAAAAAAATGCAAAAAAAAAATCCGAAATAAAATAATACAATTTATATTCAAAAATTTACAAATAAAATTCAAAAACTCGCAATCTATACTTAAAAAGATCAATTATTGAAATTCAACAAATATTTATTTTATTATGGTGTTTTTTAATTTCAATTGATGCTTTATAAGTTACATTTGGAGTAATTTCAAAAGTTTTAGAAACAATCTAAACGTTTTGAAAATGGTATTTGAATTTGACTAAAAATTTGCACGTGGATCTTCCACGTTCCCATGATATCTGTGATGTTTTTATTTTTAAAAATTCAATGTAGTTTACGGTTGCGTTGTCAAAAATGGCCTCAAGAAATATGACCCCAATCTTAAAATATAATTCAGGGGCAGATCCAGCTCAAGCTTTTGGGGGGAGGGGGGAACTTTTTTATTTTTTTATGACCTCCACTGTATATGGTGAGGGTATATATCAATTTGTCATTTCGTTTGTAACATGTCGAAATATAGGTCTAAGACCTCCATAAAGTAAATATATTCGTAATCCGTATGTGATTAAGTCCGTATGTCTGTCTGTTGAAATGGCGATCACGGCTCGAAGATGCAAGCGGGGGTGCTCATCCTCTTGAGCAGTTTGGTATTGACAATAAGCAAAATCGGTCCAGTGGTTAAAAAGTTATGAGAGAAAATGTGAAGGTACCTCTAAATCATAGTAGCGACCGGTAAATAATATATTTCTTCACCAGTCGCATAAAAGTGAATAATATTTTATATTCACCTCAAATATTTTTCACCTCGAAAATTATTTTAACCTCTAAAATTGTTTTCACCACTAAATTTTTTTTCATCACAAACATTTGTTTTAACCTTAAAAAATAGTTTTCACATCCAAAAAAGTTTTTTACCCCAAACATTTTTTTTTCAACTCCATAATTTCACATCTAACTTTTTTACATTATTTGTATCAAACCACTGGAGCTCAGGGTTGATAAAGTTTGTACTTAAGTACTGAACTATTGAACTATTAAATTTCTTAAAAGTGCTATAGTATGCATTAGAATCATTTGGTAATATTCACAAATGCCCCCTTTTTTATTTTTTTGTTTATGACAACTTTTGGGATCTAATTTCTTTTAAACGCTGTTGGATAGAAAATATTTTTTGGGGATAATATAGTTTATACGAGTACTATAATACATTTTGTGCCACACAATTAGAACCTTAAATGTACTTTTATTCCTAAATGAATTAAAGATATACATGTATGCCATTTCTAATACCATATCAAAGTTTTTAATTTCTATAATATGATTCATTTCGTAGATATTTATACATTTGTAGGTTTCAATGTAGTTTCAAACACTACAGGGAAGGCCACGAGAATATGTGCCTTGCATTTATTTAAAAATTGTACCAGTCCCAAAAGTTTGTTTCGATATGTACTTAGCTGAAAAAAAAAGTATTTTCATTTTTTTATGGTTTCAGTTTTTAGCGGATTTCTTTTGGGTTCACTAACTCCCAATGAACACATGAGGTTATGATTGCTTTTAAGGAAGCTTTGTATTTTTTTAGAATCGGCCTCTAAGTATGTAAGGTAAATATGTGTGGAGTTAAAACAAACATATTCAACACTTTTTATTTTATAACATTTTGTCTGAAAGTGCTTCCAGGATTAAATAAAAAAGGTCAAAAAACATTTTAAAATAGTTTTTTGACATGTCTAATATCTTATCTGGAAATATACGGCACAACCGAATTTAGTATTTTTTACTTGTATAATTTAAAAATCATATTTTTTGTTTAGCTGTTTTACAAAGGTTCATTATATTTAAAAGTGGAAAATGCAACTTTTGTTACAACAAACACAAGGAAAAAAATTTCCATCAAAATTTGTATATTTAACAACCTATAACAAGGTGTAAAAAAATCTGGACAAAATGTTGTAATTTTCCACTATAAACGTCAAATTAGTGATGTTGCCACTTTTAAAAAAATCGTTAATTTGTAGTTCTAAGTACGTAATATTACATCTCTTTTTGTAAAACCCTGAATTATACATTTATGATTTTAAAAATTATGTCTGACATTTATATTACAAATTTGATTTTTTCTCGATTTAAGAAGAAAAAATTAAAAATGAGTTCTATGAAAAAAAATTATTAAAAAAGAATCTAAAAACAAAAAAGAAATGGGATCTAAAAAATGGATGGACGCAGAAGTTCATAAAGAATGTTCTTCCACCAAATTGTCGGCCATTTCTTCAGTTGCTAAATCGTCGTCTGATGTAAACTATCTTTATATACCGATATTTTCATAAATATTATTTCCATAAAAAATGCAAAAAACTTTAGATGTAAAATTTTGAGGTGGAACAATTTTTTGAGGTGAAAAAAAAATTTTTTTTTTTGCTGTGGAAAACAATTTTAGTGGTGAAAAAAATTTTTTGAGGAAAAATATTTGAGGTGAATATAAGATATTGTTAAATTCTAAGTGACTGGTAAAAAACAAGTGAAAATATTGCCAGTCGCTACTATGAAATTGTACTAAAATACACCAATTTGTATGGAAAATTTAGAGGTACCTTCACATTTTCACTCATAACTATTTGTAATAAATGAGCACCGACGCTTGCGTCTTCGGGTTGTGATCACCATTTGAACAGACAGATAGACAGAAAGATAGACGGACATCGCTAAATCGACTTAAAATTGCATAAAGGTATCTTAGACCTATATTTCTAAATGTAACAGACGGAATGACAAACTAATATATATACAGGTTGGTTGAAAAGTTCCTGCGCTCACCAAGAGATAACACTGCTTGCTTCAAATTTTTTTTTCTCAAGTTGGTATAACTGTCCTAAGAACACATGCAAAGTTGCAAGTCATTCTGTGAATTCTTTCTTTGTTTACAAGCCATTTTAAGTTGACGTGTCATTGATTTTTTTTAATATGAAAAAAATTGAATATCGTGCAGTCATTAGATTCTTTGTTTTGAAGGGTTTAAGAGCAAAGGAAATTTATGAACAATTGTTAGAAGTATATAAGGAGTCCTCACCTTCAAAACGCACCGTTGAATTTTGGGCTGGTGAACTTAAACGTGGTCGTACCAGCCTTTAAGACGATCCACGCGAAGGACGACCAAAAACTGCAACCACAGCAGAAATCATTGAGCAGGTACATAATATGGTTAGTGAATATCCAAGTTTGACTAAGCGTGAAATTGCTAATGCCATAGGCATCTCAGACGAACGAGTACTCCAAATTTTACATGAAGAATTACGTAGGAAAAAACTGTTTGGAAAGTTAGTGCCGCACACATTAACAATTCAACAAAAACTGGATCGAAAACAAATTTCTCAGCGTAATTTGGAGCGTTTTAAGCCGAATAAAACCGACTTCTTGCGTCGTTTTATAACTATGGATGAGACTTGTATCTACCGCCATGATCCCGAATTGAAACAAGAACGTTTACAGTGGACTGAAGCTGGTTGCTCAGCTCCAAAGCAGGTGAAGTCACAACGATTTGCAAAGAAGGTTATGGCATCAATTTTTGGGGATGCAAAAGGAATTTTGTTGATTGATTATCTTCAGAAAGGTAAAACAATCAACTCTGAATATTATTGCAGCCTTTTGGATCAGCTGGATGAAAAAATTCGTGAGAAAAGACCTGGTTTAAAGAAGAAAAAAGTCATTTTTTATCAAGACAATGCACCTGCTCACAAAAGTGTTTTGGCTAAATTCAAAGAATTAAAGTACGAATTGCTTGAACATCCACCGTATTCACCAGATTTGGCTCCCAGTGACTACTATCTCTTCAGAAATCTCAGACAATTCCTTCGTGGAAAGCATTTTTCGTCGAATGAAGAGGCCATAGCAGCCGTAGACGGTTATTTTGCAGAGCTTCTGGAAAACCATTATAAGGATGGGATAAAATTATTGGAAGATCATTGGAACAAGTGTATTAAGCTTCTAGGAGATTATATTGAATAAAAAAATATATTTCGTAACAATAACAGTATTCTTTCATTTCGAGCGCAGGAACTTTTCAACCAACCTGTACCTCACCCACCACCATGCGTATAGTAACATAAAAACGAAAACTAAAAAAAATTAAAAACGAATTCCGTACAACAATTTAAATTATTTAGTATTTTCAAAAAAATTAAAAATAATCAGTCAATTTATAAAACTTAAAAATTTTATTTGAATTGTTCTTTAAAAAATTAATATAAAAAAACAAAAACACAACAGTTTAAATAAATTAGTTTTTAAATAAACAAGTTGCATAAAAGTTTAAAAAAAAACCAAATTAGTATAAAATAAAAGTTTAAAAAATAAAAATTATAAAGAAATAAAATTGTCATAATTGAGTAAGATTAAAAGATACATAGTTTTTTAACTAATTTTGGTTTCCATTCTGAAAATAAATTTCTTATCGGTCAAGCGAATTTCAGATGAAGCATTACGATTTTTATTTCTTTTATTACATAATCTTTATAAAAAAAATCCTTTTTGTACATTATCCATTATAGGTCCTTGAGCATTCTCAACGTCATTATATCAATTAAAGCTTAACTAATTCAAGTTTTGATTGCGTTAAACCAATCATTTTAATTTTTTTTTTTTTTTTTGCAATATCTAAAAATCAGATTGACCGATCTATTTTATTTCAGAATCGTCAATAATTATAACTATTTTAAAACAAATTTTAAATTCTTAAACCTTCCAAAATTTTAACATTTTGCGCTACAAAACCCATTAGCAGATATATTTTTAACAGATTTGGAATTTTTTTTTAATTTTTCCGCAATAGGACCTATGCTCAAAACAAAATTTTATATTAAATGAATAATTTAAATTGAATTTGTTTAAATTAAAAAATTAGAATACAAAAACAAAAACTCAACAAAAATTAAGTCAATTCCATTTATCATTTCTACTTGCAAAATTTGTTGAGGCAGATGTGTTTAAGAGTTAAATGTTAAGGAATTTTTTTAGTAGTTGCAAAACATAAATCACTTGATTTTTTTTGTAATTTGTAACCGAGTTGGGGGGGGCAAATATCTCGTTATCCCGCCCCCCCTTAATCTTCGCCTGTATAAATAAGCCCCATTTTTTGGGGCAAAATTTCATAATGAAAAACATCACTAAAAATATGATGAAAAAATTACCAAAATATGATGAAATGAAGAATAACCAGCTTTTAAGAAAAATTTGAAAATTTATTTTGGCTCCCCCGGACCCGAAACACTTGCATTTTTAACTTTTCAATGTTTATTGGGTTGTAATAAGTAAAGGAACGGACCTAATAATAAAAAATAATTTATTTGGTTGTTAAGTTTTGAAAAAGATTTAAGACAATTTTAATTTGTTTCGTGAAAATCTTTTAATAAATTCTACATTTAATAATTTACCAACTGGTATTGGATTTTGTATCGCTTATTTAATTGTGCTTGTGTAAGAATGGCTACATTGAAAATTCGTCAACTTATTGACATGGCAATTGGTACTCCCGACCCGGGACATGTAAATTTTAACGCACTTCATTGTTTACTCAATTGTTTTGCAGAAAAGCTGGAAATAACTGACGAAACAATTGATTACTCAAATTATGAGACGATGGCATTCGGTGACATCAGGAAAGAATCTTGTCGTAAGTTCAGATTCGAATTTCTTGCTAATCGAATGGATTTTTTTAAGATGTGACAGCAAAAAAACTATTGATTCAGAAGTAATTTGACTGTCTATAAAATTTTCGTCTAAATCCTTCGATTGTCAAAAAATTCGGTTACCAATCAGTTTGTACACTTTATAGTCTTGGGACGATTAGAAAAAATGTGTATTTCTTTTAGACGACTTGAGTAAACTTGCAGCTATTTCACGATTACGAGTATATGGTGGATATAATCCAGAGATTGAAACACTAATAGAAAAAGACCAGGTATCTAAGCCAGAAGTGGCTGCTCCAAATGAAATTATTGCACTAGAAGTTACAGAACCAGGACCAATCCAGATTGAAACATTTGAATCTACAGAAGAACCAATCCCGATTGAAATATCAGCACTAACATTAGAAGATACAACTGAGTCTATTGATCAGCCTACAGTTGATTTACCGATGTCATCAATGAAAGTAGATTCTTTTATTGAAACACAAATCGGACAGCCTTTAGTTCCAGTTCTCAGCCATTCGCCATCTAAAGTTTCTTTTAATTCCGGAGATAAATCTGTTGCTTCGGATTTGTCCATTCAAAAACTGGACAGCCGTATTTCTGAAATGGAAATGGTTGTGCAAAAAATTTCAATACCTGAAAAATTTTCTACAGACATATCCGTTATCAAGGATCAGCTTCAATTGGTCGTCGAACAGTTACTTCTTCTCACATTTCTCACTCTAAGTAAGAAGCCGGCTTCAAAACTAGTTCAACAACTTTACACTATGGCTCAAACACTAAGTTCAATGCGGAAACAAAAAAATTACACCGAGAAATCCAACAGCTTCGAGCTTGACACCGCATCTTCGCTTAATTGGAATTCTTCGGAACTGCAACTAAACAAGAATATATTGGAAGAAGAATTACCACCGACATATAGTTCTGAGTCAAAACAATATAATTTGGAGAGTCACTTGTGCTACTCTCCCGAAAAAATCTTCGATCAACTTATTGAACTCAAAGGCGACTTTTGTCGGCTTACGAATATTGTGCATGAGTTTTCCGAGCGTTTGCTACAGCAAGAGAGCCAACGTACAATTGCTCTTATATCTGAAATACAAAAAAAAATTCGAGATGTTAAATTGACCGCAGTACATTTGAAAGAACAGCAAGACTGCATGGAGATACGAATTACAGGCACTGTACAAAATGTAGATAGTATCAAAAAATCCATCGAAGAGATTTTCGAAGCGAAAGTGGACAAGGCGGAGTTTGAAAATTTATTGGCTGATAAAGTTACTTACAATCAACTGCAACGAAAGGTGTCACTTGATCAAATGTTGGAAATTCAGTGTAAAATTGACAAAAAGTTTAGTGAACTGTTGAGGCAGATCAATGAGAATGAAAAAAAGTTTGGTTTGATAGTGGATGATATTCAAAATTCTCTTGGCCATGCATCCATCGAAGGAATTCTAAAAACATTTGAGAAACAATTTGACAAGAAAATCAATACTCTACAAGAACTTTTGCAGAAATATATTCATTCTACCAACGACGAATGCGCTGCAGCTGGTGCCCGTTTCAAAGTTCTCCAAGATCTGGCTTGCCTATCATGTGATACTGACTGTACCATGCTTACTATGGAAAAAGCTAAAGTGGCAAAACTACCCAGTGCTCATGCCTCAAATATTCTAAGTCCACTAATAACTTATGAATTGGGTTCCATACGTAAATCTGGCATCATGGGATATTATTGCAAGGATAACTTCCCCCATGCTCCAAATGCTTGGACGAAACGTCAGGATGGTGGACTGACCTTAAAACAGTGTGTACCCCGACATGCAGGAGGACAGCATACAACAAGTACTGCCAAAGAACGCATTGAAAAAGTGATGCTAAAAAAGAAGTAAATTTATTTTATAGTGTTTGTTTAGATTTAAAACTTTAGAATCTTGTTGATAAAATTTGGTTTGCTATTTCATTATATTTTTGATCCCTAATAATAAAGTATGTGTGTAAAATTAGTAGTTCACTGTACATTGATTGATTAAACTAGTTTATAATATTTTGTATATATATTGCAAAAAATTTAAATATGTATTCAAATTTAGCTATGAAACAACATATCGCCTTTTATTTAAACTTCTTGAAATGACTGCCAGAGAAAAATAACAGTGGTTGAGATTAGAGGCTACAGTCATAACCGGTCGACCGAAAGAACGGCATGCCCAGGGGGCGGGGGCCGTAAGCAGCGGCCAAATACAATTGTTTACAGATTACAAAGTTTCGGTAACTGAAAGAAAATTGAGCAAATTTTCCTGATTTCAAAGCAATTTTTCCCCTTTCTGCACAAATTTGAGCAAATTTACCTGAAATCTGCAAAAACCCACTTAGACTTGCAAAACAATCAATTGGAATTGCAAAAAAACAACCGTGTAAAAAAGATTATAATTGTACTTGAAAACGGCTCAAATCTTAACAATCTTGTAATGTACCTGATCTGGCACCAGATGACCATATGTGGTTATATCTGGCCACATAAATCAACAAATTTTCCAGATCCCTTTAGATATGAACAGATATGGCGTTAGATCTGATCAGATATGTCCATGAAGTGTATGACATATGCCAAATCTAATCGTAAGTTATCACATAAAGCCCTTGATCCAATTATATTCCATCAAATCTTATAGATTTCAGATCTATTTTTTTTTAGACGGGAATGCCTAACCTTTGTAATCTGCAGATATAAAAACCAAGAGCTCGTTTTTTGCATCGTGAGAGACATCGTCATGGTGTGGTACAATTAAATAAAATTTATAAGTTTTTATTAAAAAAGTAAAGGTTGGTACGCATTATTTTTTTAAACATCAAAGAAGATCAGGTTATAGTTACGTGGATTTTACAGGACACCACACCATAACGATGGCTCTAACGATACAAAAACGTACTCTTGGTTTCTATATATGCAGATTATTTAGATTCGGCTTTTTTCCAATTTCGAGTAATTTTCTTTGCAATACCAATTGATTTTTTTTGCAATTCCAATTGGGCCTTAGCAGATTTCAGGGAAATTTGGCCGAATTTGTGCAAAAAGGGGAAAAGTTTGCTTAAAAATCCGGGAGATTTTCTTAAAGTTACTGAATTTTTGTAATCTGTACAAAATATTATTTGGCCGCTGCTTACGATGAAATCTCTATACTTATCCTTCCTCTATGACGACACCTAAATAATTATAATATTTAGGTAAAAACAACCAAAAATAAACTTTCAAGTGGTTAAAACACGGTCTATTGGTTTTTCATTTAATTTAATTTAATTTAATAGGTCTGTACGAGGTAATTTTGGGTAAAGTCTGGTAAAATGAGAGTAAGCCAAAAATTCTCTCACAAAACCATAAAAATGCCCAAAATACTGCGAACGCACAAAACCACATTTCATACCCAAAAATAAACGTCAAATTTATTCATATTAAAAAACAGTTTATTTAATAGATATATTTGAAATGGCAAATTTCTACTTACATTTTCAAATCTATTTTTCATTATTAAGAAGGAAAAGTTCTTTATAATAAGTTTTTAGTTAACTTTAATTTTTTTCAAAAATGCAAAACAGCTAATTTATTAGCAACAGCTGATGATTTGACAATTTTACCATTTTACCCAAACAAAAAGTACGGGTAAGTTCTGGTAAAATGAGAAACACAATTAATCTCTCATGAACGCTCTCATTTACCCAATTTTCGTTACAAGAAACGCTTTCTGGTAAGATTGGGTTCCCGCGGGCACCCGCGGTAACGTACGTCGAACACACCTAATTTATTTAGCCACCTCGCACAGGTCCTTAATGGAATTATTTAAATTCTATATTTTCTTTTAAAACAATAAAATTCGTGATTCTAATTGTATTACTTTTTTTAATGAAAAATCTGAGATTCCAATAGCACATAAAGTCTTAACCGCAAACCCCAAATTTCAGAATTGTGGGTTTATTTTTATATCTAAACATATGTATTTAAAATTGGAAATATTTAACTAACAAATATTTCTTTTATTTCATTTGGGGTTTTGAATTTCAATTAATTATTATAAATTACATTTGGAGTAATTGCAAAAGTTTTTGAAAAAATCCCATGATATCTGTGTTCTTTTTTGTCTTTCCAAATTCGATGTAGTTCACGATGTATCGCTGTCTAAAGTTGGTTTCTTTTTTTAATACGAAGATGTATATTTTTTAAATATTTGCGAATAAATAACGTTTTGAATTTTGCAAAATTTCTGTAAGGAGGACATTTATTTTCGAAACAACAAAAAGTGGAAGTTTTGAGCTTTCATAACACAGTACAACATTTTCCATCTCATTGATTTGGTACTCAATTCTGAGAATTTCACGTGAAAGTAGCCCCAAAAATAAGAACTTCTGCATCATTCGTTTTATCAAGTTGGATGCATTAATAACACTGTCCAACAGCATTTTTGGAACAAAATAACGACCCTATAATTCTAAAAGGGTATGTTGAGTAGATCATTTTTGTAGAACAAACTTATGGTCCAGCACTTCTGAGTATTTTTTTACAGTGGGTCAAAGTTTTCATTTTTCGGTCGAAGGGAGCATTATACTATATGAACAAAATGCTGTAAGTTAATGTCTGAGAGAATTCTTATGGTCAGAGTTGTATTGTGGAATTGTATGAGGATTATTTTTGTGGAAGATCTTAACCCTCTAACTGGTCTCTTTATGGGTCAATTTGACCCTTTTTTCGAGAAAATCAAAAAATATCCTTTAAAAAAGGACATTTAAGGATTAAAATATTCTACGAAAATGTTTGCCGGAAAATTTCAGTGGGGGTCACCAAAGACACCATTGTTGTAAATAAAGCTGTTTACGATTAATTGGCAAAATTACACGCCAACTTCTATAAAAAAATTATAATTTTGTTTTAATAGTGGTTTATTATAGTATGTACATATTTATTTTTTTGCTTCAAATTTTCGAGTAAAAGGGAATTGGGAAATAGCAGAAGTATGACAATGGATTAAAGATTAAACTTAATATGCTTTCCAGTATTTAGCTTGACGTGAATGTTCCCTTTAAATCTTTCTTCCAATACCTTTATATCCTGATGAAACCTTTCACCGTGTTCATCTGAAACCGCTCCAAGGTTTTCTTTAAAAAAATTGAGATGATAGTGCAGAAAATGCAGCTTTAGTGACATCTTAACGCCAATATTATTAAAACCGATTAGCAGCTTTCAATATTTTCTGCATAGTTTTGTGCTTTTGAGTTTCCAAGGAATTCTGATATAACCAGCTGCATAAAGTCAAATGCTGTCTTTTGCATATCCGACAGATGACCATAAAATTCTTCATCTTGTAATAATTATCTTATATCGGGTCCAACGAGCATTCATAGAAAAGGTAATTTACATTAAATAAAATAAATTATTTCTTAAAACCGTATTTTACCTTCTTTTAATTTTGCTGCAGATAATCTGGGAAAAATTGTTTGAATGCGTTTGAAAGCATTTCCTTGTGTATTTAAGTTTTTTATAAAATTTTTCACCACGCCCAACTTAATATACAGCGGTGGAAGTATGACCTTATCTTTTGGGACAAGGGATTCATGGATTACATTTAAGTCACCAATAATATTTTTTTACGTTCTTCGAAATATTTAATATGATAATGGCTACTGGTAGCACGTGAATCTCATTTACAAAGAAAGCACATATATTTTGTGTATCCTGTTTGCATTCCAGTCAATATTGCAATCATTTTGAAGTCTGCGCATACTTCCCATTTATATTTATAGTATTCAATTTTATTTAAGAGATTTGAAATATTTGCGTATGTTTCCTCCTTTTTTGTGGAATACGCAACCGGTATTGATGGATGCTGATTTCCATTGTGCAGTAAAATTGCTTTTAAGCTGTGTTTTGAACTATCTATAAATAGTCGCCAAGCGGAAGAGTCCAGTGGAAGCTTTAGATATTTTAGAACCACTTTAATACTGCAACAGTATACAAGTTCTTCTGATTTTTTTAAATAACTTTCCAGATCGGCGTGTCTTTTTCTTGGAAATGTAACTTTTACATCGGCTTTTATCAAATTCCTGTTTTTCAATCTGGAACATAATATTTCAGCTTTCTCTTTTGTTAGTCCTAAATCTCTTTCAAGATCTTCAAAATAAGTTTGGTCTATCAAATTAGGACATATGTTTAAACCATTAAGAGGCAAGTAACTTATATCTGATATGTTTTCAACCGCCGCTGTTATTTCTGTATTGGCGACTGTCATATTGGCCGAAAATGTATGTGTAGGCGGTTGAGGCACCGGAACACCTTCACAGCGCACTTCTGGTAAAAGTGACATTATTTGTTGCTTCGTATGTCATTATCGTGTAGTGCCTTAGGCTTTTACCAAATTTGTAATTTACGCAGAAATAGCATGTATCTGATTTGTGATCTTCAGGTTCAATCCATGTAATAGGCGCAGAAAATGGCAGCGCCTTAGTACCGCCTTTGTACCAGGTCAAAAGACCACTTTCGCAAGTAGTACATACGGTTTTTGGTATCCAAGCTTCAGATACAAATCGTATTCCAAAGAAAAGAAAATATGGTTCTTCAATTGTAGGGAATATGTTTCTTCTGCTTTGATGGTGCGTAAAATGTCCACAAATAAAACAAAACCAATCTCTTAATTTGCAAACAGAATCCGCCATGCTTATTTAAGCTTTAATTTTTCTTTTTTTATATTAATTTTAGTAAAAATCACACTCGTTATGTACTGCTTAGTAGCTCAATTATGCTTGAATTTTTTCTTTTATTTTTTTTATTAATTTTAATAAATATCACACCCGATTTGTAAGTCACAGCTGACTAGACGCGAGAACTCAGTGTTTGGCCCGGCCGTGTATAATTTTACTAATTAAGCGTAAAGAGCTTTATTTACAACATTGGTGTCTTTGGTGACCCCCACTGAAATTTTACGGCAAACATTTTCGTATAATATTTTAATCCTTAAATGTCCTTTTTTAAAGGATATTTTTTGATTTTCTCGAAAAAAGGGTCAAATTGACCCATAAAGAGACCAGTTAGAGGGTTAAGATCTTCCACAAAAATAATCCTCATACAATTCCACAATACAACTCTGACCATAAGAATTCTCTCAGACATTAACTTACAGCATTTTTTTCATATAGTATAATGCTCCCTTCGACCAAAAAATGAAAACTTTGACCCACTGTAAAAAAAACTCAGACGTGCTGGACCATAAGTTTGTTCTACAAAAATGATTTACTCAACATACCCTTTCAGAATTATGGGGTCGCTATTCTGTTCCATTCAAAAAGTCTTAATTTGTTGGACAGTGTAATTTAATGGCCATAAGAATTTTTTTGTCAAGGTGGATTTTAATCACTTTTTCTATATTTTAGCACGGTCATATCTCGGTATACCGTAAGAAAAAATATTATTAAAGGACACAAATCAAAGTAACCATTAAAAAAATTATCGTGAATGATTGTAATTTTTGGTTCGTGATCGTGCGTAAGCGTGAGTCAAAAATGGCTCACGTGCCCATCTCTAATATTAAAGTCTTAAATATTGAACTTAAAATAGCTTATATTTATTATAAAATTTTATTAGCAATAGGTAAAAAATTTCGAATCTGCGCTTTTATGTAATAATTTTGTTTGCTGACTACAATACAAAATATCGCAAACACATTTTATACATTACGGCTAATGGCTTTCCTATAATTGACATTGCGCCTATTAAACTATATTATTATCGAAGGTACTAAAACTATTTTTTTTTTCACTTGATAATAAGAAAAGTTAAAATTTATATATGTCAATTAAAGTTTAAGCTAAAAAAGTCATAAAATAAACTTATGACATTTTCCATTTTCCAATAATAACAAGAAATGTAACTGTGATATTTGTATTTTTGCAACAATTTCCTTAAATTAGTTAATTTAAGAAGATCCTCAGTGTTCTTTAGCCATAGATGCCGTGTGTTAGTTACGGCGTCCCTTAGTTATCTCAATCAGAACCGTTAATTAACTACGAAAAGGATCTAACTTTGTCACAATATTTTACGTTTCTGGATATCCTGCCATACATTTTTTAATATGTTTACCTTTTTGATAATGAAATTTAATTTATATTTTAAATACATGAGTTTAGTATAATTTAATTTATTTAAAGATAAAAATGTATAGCAAAAAGCTTGTTAAGAGCAGTGTCCTCACAAAGCGGAAGTCCTCCGAAAGTGGGATAATACTTACACAATAAGTGTAAAAAACTTTAAAATACATGGTAAAACATATTATCTTTACCATATTTATTAGAAAATTTTTTTAAAAAATAGAAGGAGTTATCATAGGATACTGAAATTGGGCACGAGATTTTAGTTTGAGTAAATTAGAACATAAACGAAATTTTAGGACACGCCTACCTTCCATATATCCTGAAGTTTAAAAATGTAATAACATCTTCAAATTTGGTTAGAACAAAACGAAAATAAAACAAAAGTTACTAACGTGTCTGCCAATTTTATTTTCAATCGAAGCAAGGACTCGCTTACCTGTCATATATCCTTTTTAAAAAAAAAATGCTATAAAACGTTTAAAAGTTGACCGATTGCATTCAAACTTATCAAATTATCTTAAATAAAAATAACAAACATGTAAACTAAAATTCGTTGAATTCGGTTTTGTAACTAAGTTGTATTAAAAAGAACCAGGCATTATTTCGATTACCACGCATGTTAGGAATCAGAGATTAAATTTTATGAAAATTTTTTATTGAAAAATACAATTAAACTTAATAAATTTTAATAACGGTAAAAGAATTTTAATATAATAAAACAAAACAAGTACTATCAGGGATGGAACTTTTTAAATAATACTAAAATTTAACCAAATTTGAAATTGGTGGTACTTTTAATAACGTAATTTTTTATTATTGAGCTTCATTTAGATCAAAAAGTTTTTTATTTATTTGATTTTGATCCCCATTTTTATAACTTTTTCTCTTTTCTATGTATTTCAATATTTCTGTGTCTAAATATTGTTAAACATTTTTCAAAAGAAGGTTTGGAAAAAAGTACTAAAGTTTTAAGTTCTTCAACTCTGGTATGTTTATTTTTTTGTTATAAATACTGGAATCAGTATCAAATTATATCCATCAATTAGTATGTTACTGATGTATAAAATCAGTTGACAATTGACTTTATTATCCAAAGTTATTTTTAATATTGCTGTGTTGTTGCTCAAACTTTACATTTATAAAAAATAATAAGTTTTTCGTTTAATGCTTTTGAAAATAATATAGAAGCATTTCTTCAATTTTGTAATTGTTGAAATTATTTTTATACGTTTAGTTACACGTTAAAATTGACATTAAAATTCAGAAACAAAACTTGTTGTAGGTTTATATAAAAAATTATATTTTAAGTTTGATAAAAATTAACTATAGAATTAAAAAACCAAATATAAAATACTTTTATGAAAAAAATAATTTTTGATATTTTTTGTGAAACAACTAAAACTAGAGATTTCACGAATATTTACCGAATTTGCTACTTTTCATCCAAATACCGAATATTTGACCCTATTTCGCCGAATTATTCGTTTTATAAAAATGTGCGAAAATCAATGTTTTTTATTAAAAGAAAGCGAAACAAGTCCAAAATTTAAAAAAAAAATTATAAAATTTGTTCAAGATTACAATTAGCGAAAATTAAGTGTTATAGTCGAAAAACTTTTATTTGTTGCCTAATCTTTTAATCTTTTTTTGTAATCTTTTTATTAAAAAAGTTATGAATGTGCACTTTTTATTCGGAATTTGGTTTCTTTTTTATTGGCCGAATATCGAATAGTCGATTAAAATATATATTAAGACAAAATAAGATATATAAGTTATCTTGTGTTGATTTAAGTTAATTAATACCCAAACCTCAAAACTAATAACTAATTGTCATATAAAGACAGGTGTAAATAAAATGGGGAAAAAAAATAAATTTTTTTCAAAATGAATTTTATACAACAACTAAAAGCCATATTTTTGTTATACCATTATTGCTTAAAATTGTCCAAGTTTGGCGCCCTCTCATGGCGCCAAAAAGAGTCAAACCAAAATATTTTTTTAATAGCTTTTAGTTGCTTTATATTCTTTCCAAAAATATATTATTTATCAATATTTATGACCAACATTTTATTTTTGATTTTTGTCTATGGAACTAAGCACTGTGGGCCCGCGCCCCAGGGTTGAACTTACCCAAAATGGTAAGTGTGACGTCTCAAATTAAAAGAAATTTTCTCATGATTCTAAATATGCATTTTAAGATCCGGGAAATAGAATTCGCGTTAGGTCCATTTTACTAAATTTTAGGTAGTACAAAAAGTGAGTTAATTTTTCGCTCAAAAATAAAACTGAATTTTATTGTTCGAATTCCGAAAAAAAAGTTTTTTTTTTTATTTTAACACATACATTTTTTTTGGCCATAAACACTAAAATCGTACGAATTCAAGAAGACCGTTTTTGCAATCAGATAAATTAAAAAAATTTTGCGTTATGATCCAGCCTTAGCTACTGTTTACGCCGGAGTATGAACCTTTATACCAAATTTCCGAAAATACCATCTAGAAAGAGGCACCTACATAGTAAATTTTAACTTCCTCGTTCCAGCGGTTTTGACAGATCGTCAAAGGGGAAAATTTCCGCTTGTCGTCCAATCTTAGCTGATGTTTACGCTAGATGAAGAACCTTCATATCCAATTTCACCTTCCTAGCACCAGCGATTTTTGCAGGCCATCAAGAGGAAGAATTTCCCCTCTTGTCTCTCCACTAGGCCTTTCCCAAAACCCCTTCTTAACTGTTGTCTACACCGGAGAAAGAACCTTTATAACAAATTTATTCTTCCTTTATACTCCTAGCTCCAGGGGAGAATTCCCTTTCCCCCCCCCCCCCTTAGGAATTTTAGAAAATACAACCGTGGTTTTTGGAAAAAAATGTTCCCCTTGGAAGCCCCATTTTCACCATGTCCCTGGCTAAAGTTCTAAAATGTACCTGATCAATTAGTTAGCCCATACTTCTACTAACACATATTTCAAATTTCGGAGGAGGAACCCATGTGCCAAATTTTAACTTTTTAGCTCCAGCGGTTTTGGCAGGCCATCAAGGGGGAGAATTTCCCCTTTTTGAATCTCCCCGTCGGTTTTTTTCAAAAATCTTGTCTTATCAGATGTCTTCACCAGAGAACAAACCTTCACATCAAATTTCAACTTCCTAGATCCAGCATTTTGGGCAGGCCGTTAAGAGGGACACTTTTCGCCTAAGTGAATATCTACGACGGAGAAGGAACCCATGTACCAAATTTTAACTTTTCAGCTCCAGCGGTTTTGGCAGCCCATCAAGGCGCAAACTTTTTGCCCTTTAAACCCCCCATTTTTACCATGTCACTGGCCAAAATTCTAATAGTACCTTATCAAGGAATTTGCACAGAAAGCATTTTTCAAATTTAAGGTTTCTACCTAAAGGGGTAGAACGGGCCGTGAAAGGGAAGTTTTTGCCCTTCACCGAGAAATTTCCAAAAGCTCTTCTTAGCGGATGTTTACGCCGAAAGGGGAACCTACATACAAAATTTAAGCTTCATACCTTCTGCGGTTTGGACTTTGCGATGTAGAATGAGGAAGCTGAAATTTGGTATGTAGGTTCCTCCAAGGGCGTAGGCATTTTATCAGAAAGGATTTCTGAAAATTCCTATGCGAAGGGGCAAAAAGGAAATGGCCTGCCACACCGATTTAGAAGCCTGAAATATTGCCTAAAAATGGGTGACTCCGGGTAATCATATGGAGACTCCGTGTACTCCCGGGCCAAAGCCATTTTTCTACGCTAACAACGTAGCGGGCAACGCTAGTAATACATAAATGTGTAGTATAAAAAAATATGCAACCTTTATAAAATTTTTCGATTTTTTAAAATGATTAAAAAATGAATGATACTCGTATTTAGTAGAATTTTAGATCATAAAATCATATTCTTTTTTAATTGATTTTAAATGCAAAGAAACCTAAGAATTTTATTAGTAAATTATAGAGAGTAAAATTCGAAAAAATTTGATCAGAGTCAGCAGGATAGAATACTAGTATTTTTTTAAACATATTTTATATTTTTAATAAAATTTTCAAATTTTTACTAAATTTATGGATTTTTATAAAATTTATAAATTTATATGTATGAAAATATATTTTAGTCTGGTTCCAGATTATGGAAAATCTTTTCAAAAGAAAAAAATTCTTATTTTTTATTTAGTAATCATGGAGAATACACAGAAAAAGTTATTTAAAAAGTATTCCTCATGATTACCAAAAAAAAATTTTCAATGATCTCGAACCAGACTATAAATACAATTTCATACATATAAGTATTAAAAAGATGAACTATAAAATAAAAACTACTATTTATAAATTTGTATTAAATTTTTCAATTTTAAAAAATTTTTATGGATTTTTAAAAATTATATCAAATTGTTCGATTGTTTAAGAAATTTATCGATTTTTTAAAAACATCTTGATTGTTAAAAAATTTTTTAATTTTTAAAAATTTTCCAATTTTTTTTAAAAAATGTCGACTTTTCAAAAAATTTTCGGTTTGTATAAAATTTTGCGATTTTTACAAAATTTTTTTGATTTTGATAAAATTTTTCGATTTTTTTTATAGATTTTTATAAATTTTTTTTAGTTTTTTTTTTTTCAAATTTATATAAATTGTGGCAATTTTTCCAATATTTTATTAAAAGTATCTAAATCGTACATTTCGAAAAAGTACTACAACCCGGTTAACCTGGTAGACCGTAAAGACGGGTCGACTGATTTTAAAACTGGTCCGACCGGTCTGTCTATCGATCGTAAAACCGGGAAATAAGTGGCTCTAGTTGAGATGTATGCATGCTAGGGGCCACTAAGCTTGTATGTGATAAACCATTCCAGCCCCTAGAAATGTTCATTTCGTTGTAAAACAAATTCTTGCAAAAAATTAGGATAATCGGACATCGGGCTGAGGTGCCGCATCGGCCCTAAAGTTGGAAAAAGAGATTACAAGGAAAAAATATTACTTTTTATTAATTTTTTCACACATAATAAAAAATGATTGTTATTTGCAGTAAATTATCTTTCTAATAAGGCAATAAACCCCAAAACCAGTTGAAAATAGCCAAGTTTTGGGAGTGCTTTTGGGGTCTATAGGTCCCAACGGAAAAAATATCAGTATATTTAGACCCCACCGGCACTTAAAGCTAATTTTCTGAAATAAAGTTAAAATATTATTTTAAGACGTAAGAAAATAATATCAATCAGTTTCATCAATATTCCTTCAAAAATATCTGTTATATTAAAATGTTAAAGATATGAAAATTTCCTAAAATTTTACCTTAATCAGTGGAAATTTAATATATCTTTATATCGCCATAATTTAAAGGATTAATGTATTTTATTTATATTGTTCTGAAATATTCTAGCCAAATTTGCAAAAAATAAATGGAAAACTTGCCTAAACGAATTAAAAGAATACAAAAATGTTATTGTAGTAGATAATTTTAATAAATTTTAAAATTTGTGATCGAATTTGTTGATCAAGTGGACTGTGACGCATTAATTACCAGGGGAATTTTTATAACTTGTTTATTTTTCAGCCGATTTTGGTTTTTATTGCCTTATTAGAAATATTATTTACTGCAAATTACAATTATTTAATCATTTTTAATCAAACTTGTTTGAAAATATAAAATTTTTTTAGAAAATTAAAAAAAATTCATATTTTCCCCTTGTAATCCCCTTTTCTAACTTTAGGGCCGATGCGGCACCTCTTCCCGCCGTCCAATTATCCAAATTTTTTGCAAGACTTTGTTTTACAACCAAATGAACATTTTTAGGGGCGGAAATGGTCAATAGCTCATTTTTTTTTTTTTTTTTTTGAGAACCCTAATGCATACGCTTGGGATTTTATGTTCGTTAATTACACAGCTTTACTCTAAGGTAAAGCAAGTTAGCACAAATGAGGAGACGCAGAACAAAACGTGCGTTTTTTGCTTTTTAAAATTTTGGGAAATTGAGGATTACTTTTCTCATCACCTTGTACAACAGCATGAACCTGGAAATAGTAAGAAGTTTTATGATTGTCATAAGATGCATCAAACCACAATAAGTCACCACAATAAATGTTATGGGTGCGGGGTGCTATTTTTTTTTAAACTGTATTATTTTTTAAATATCTAAAATTATCTTATACCCATTGGTTCGATAAAAATTATAGACCAAAAAACAACAAAAACTTTTATGATGCCAGTAAACTGTATTATTTTTTAAAATATCTAAAATTATCTTACACCCATTGGTTCGATAAAAATTATAGACCAAAAAACAACAAAAACTTTTCATGATGCCAGTTTTTACTGCAAATTTTAAAAAAATAATAAAATTGGATACAATGTAACTTCAAGCTAGTTACAATCAATATATTCGCCTATTATAGCTGCGTTTATGCGGGAAGCTATAGACATTGACTTCTGTCATTCCCATTCAAAATTGACGACATATCTAACGTTAAGCGTTAATACTAAACGTCGGCTTATGATAGTTTGCGACATACTTTTATTCTCTGTATTTAAAAATGAAACCAAGGATGGAAAATGGAATTTTTTCGGTATCAAAAAAAATTCAAGAGTACTTTTTTGACCCTCAGAGTACTAAATTTTTTTTAACAAAAAATTACATGAAATGAATATAATTAATTATTACAAATTTAATAACTTTTTCATTTTTATATTTTTTCAATTTTTTTTTCGGATTAAATAACACCTGGAGAATATATAATGGAGAGATTCACAACTGAACAAAAATCAGAATAATAGAATTTTATTATTTGAATCAGGCAAATTTTTGGAAAGCGAACAATTTCCAAAAATTCGGAAATTAATTGGCCAGCGCATTCGCCAGATTCGTCAGCACCCGACTATTTTCTTTGGGGTTACTTAAAGGAGCAAGTATGTGTAAACAAGCCTAAGACAATCTTTGAACCAGGGATGGAAAATATGATTTCTGTTATTGTACCAACAAGACAAACAAGTTGTACTTTTTCGATCCTCACGGTACCAAAATTTTTTCCGCCTTTTTTTAACAATTTTATCGTATTGAGTTAGATTTGCTTAGACACTTAAAAGACTTAAAAAAATTTAAATTAACGGGGTGAAACAAAATTTATCGTTAATTTTATGTAGTCGTATAATTACCACAAAACTTTGTAAAATTTTACTCTAATTTTTATAAATGTCACACCTTATTTTCTGAGTGTCTGCCTCGAGGGCAATTTAACCTTTTCAGGATTTGCTATTAAAAAATTTAAAGACATTTAATAGCTTATTAACAGTAATACACTTTTTTATTATTTTTTTGTTTTGAGAAGTAATTTAAAAACAGCTGTTCAATGTTGCCACTTCCGAATATTTTAGTACAATATGTATGCAAACATTTAAACTTAAAACTGACTTTATTTTTCACTATAGTAGCTGAATAAATAAAAACAGGTTTTTAATTTAAAGTTGCTTTTAAAAAAAGTCGACTTTATGTTATGTTGTTTTATCAAGTTATAAATTGAAAATTTTAAAAAATTTCAAATTGTACTAAATGAGCCGCGGTAGTACCTAGGTACCAACAAAGGTAAAAATGTACCAAAAAAAGTACAATTGTACCATGTTTTTAGTTAATTTTTTTTTTTCAATTTATTGAGAGTTAGAGATGTGAGCAAATTAGCATCATAGAGAGTTTTTATTTAACCGTAATTTTCCTTAACCGCGGTTACTGGTAAAATGGATGCAGTTAATGGTTAATCGCACTCACTATAAAATATATTTTAACCTAATTGTTTTTTACAAAATTAATACGAAATTTTCAAATTTGACTAGAGTATTCAAAAACCGAAACCGAAAACCGGTCAACCGATTTCTTTATTTTTAAAAACCGATCGGTTTCGAATATTTTGTAAATTCGAAGAATACCGGTCTTTTTTGTTCGGTTAACCGGTTTTTTTTAATTACATCACCAACTGGGTTACTTGGCCTCTTTTAGTTTTTCCGAAGACATAATCGTTTGTTTGGTTATGAAGATTTAGATGTAAGTCGGATAGATTCCGATGCAGACTCAACTTTGGATATTCCAAATTCAAATAGTTTAATTTCTGATCTAAATAACACAACAAACAGTATTCAAAATCCTAAAAAAGAGACTGTACAAAATCATTCATCATTATATGATGATTTCATATATCTTGATAAATGCGACAAAAGAACTGAAAAGTTGGAAAATTTATATAATTTTTTCTTGACTATTTGTCCAACATCTACTATTAGTGAAAGAGTATTTTCCACTTCTAGCTTTATCAAAAGCAAACAAAAAATCGTCTTAAAACGAAACATTCTAATTGCATATTATTTCTAAAATATTATTTTAGAAGTGAAAAATAGATTTACTTTTACATATTTAAAATGTAATATTAAAAAAACTTATTTAATGCCAAACGTTTTTAACGTTCAAATTACTAACGTACCTAATTTTACCCAATTTACAATGGGTAAATGATCTCTATTCATTTGATATGAATATAGTTTTATGATATTAATTTTTAAGATATTATATTAAAAAATATTAAAACCAATGAATGAAATGTTGAAATGAAATACAATAAAAAAATTATTTTTTTTTTTTTCAAAGAATGTATTTTTTTATTTTTATTACTTTATATATTAAATTTCTGTTTTTTTACATAATTAACAAATTATATAAGCTTTTTATCCAAATTAAAAAAAAAACCGAAAAAACCTGTTGACCGGTTTTTTCTGCAAAAACCGAAACCGGTTTTTTTAAAATTCTATTTTTCGAGAAAACCGAAACCGGTTTTTTCAAAAGGCCGGTTTTTTTTAATACTCTAATTTTGACGTTAAAAAGGGCAAAGTATACTTAAATGACATATTTATAAATAATAACAGCTTATATTTCAAATGGAATTAGTAGTGTCGACCAAACAATCCCCCGGGGCCGAGCAATAATCGGCTTTTCACTCGTACACAACCTAAGCGTCAACAAAATTCATAACAGAGAGCGTAAAAAAACAAAAAACTTGAATTAGTTTAATCAAAATGTATTAAAAGCTAAAGAGTGTCAGAGATCTTTTAGAAATTCAACATGGTACTAGTTCAGCTGCATCAGGTGTATGAAATTGGGCAATATTTTCAAAGTGGCTAAAGTGTTGGAAAACATTAAATTGGGTTGATGCAGTGTTGCCATATAAGCAATTTAATTGTTTATACCAGTTTTTGGAATTCATAACAGTTTTCAAGTTTTTCACATTATGATAACACTTAAAAGTATATAATCTAAATAGAGTAGTTCCCTCTCACCAATTTTTTAGTACTCTCTTAGAAGACGAACATAGTTTGGCTGCAACAAGGCTGAGTTTTGGCCGTCAATTTCGAAATTGAATTTTTTTGTTTTTATGGTAGAAACTAACATTTGCCACCCGATTGCATTCTAATCTTGACAACTTTTTATGAAAACAAATTTAAGCCATTTCGAAAACCCCGTAAGCGCTATACATAATGACATTTGTAAGCACCATAGAATGGTTTTTATATTTTTAAATGTTAAAGTATCACTCACAAAATTTTTTGTTTTAGAGATACAAAAAACCTGAAAGTTTCAGACCAATTGGATAATTTTTGTGCGGCGCCACAAAGTCATTAACTTCGTTAAAAACGACACTTTTCGTCGAGTAACTCAAAAACTACGTATACTATACAGCATAAATGTTCCTCGAGCACCCATTATTATTATAAAAGCTATTTTTGTTTCCTCTTTATAGATATCTAAACATGGCTCTTCTACAAAAAGCCGTTCTGAGCTGAAATTCGTTTTCGGACCCTATTAGTTAACGAGTGTCCATAAGAGGTTAATTTCTAAGACTGACCCCAATTATTTTTGCTTATCGAACATTTTTTTCAAGGCTCTATCTCTGCTCCTTATAGTAGCAGCCATACAAACTCTAAAATGTATGAAAAAACATGAAATTTGTTGAATTTGAGTTATTAATTAAAAAAAAAATATATTTTCCAAAATCTCAATGTTTTCTTCAGTTTTCGTGTAGTGGATTCAATAAAGAAACTTTTGGCCCCTTCCGGTTACAATTAAAGCACTAGTTCTGTTTTCATTTTTTGAAGTTAATGTTAATGATTTAAAGTTTGACCAGTTTGCAATATAATGAACACGGTATGTTCTATAAATTAAATTTTGAAAATAAATTTGTTTTATCTCCACATAAAAAAATATTTTGATCTTAACATAACTTTGTCTACACTTTAGAAAGAAAAGCTGTATTGACACTATAAAGCAAAAATATGAAGATTTGATAATTTTGAAAGTTTTTGAACAACTCGTTATTAATATTAAAAAGTAGGATTTCCCAAGTATTTTTTTAAGTTTAAGAAAACCTTTTTATTTACCATTTTTTATTACATCTTCGGTTTATAACTAATATACTTAAAATTTTTGATATAAGAACCAAATTGCTGTATTTTGGCTTCTCTTTAAACGCCTGTAAATCCAAGAGGAGAGGAAATAATCAATATACTTTTATATTCATTAGCGCCAACATTGGAGTTCAGTGAGAAACACAAAAAAGAACAAAATAAGCGTATTTTCAATACCATGTTATTTTTCAGATATATGAACTAAGTAACTTTTAATTTTTTTCTTAGAAACTGTCGTCTTTCAGCTTTAAAACGATACCTTGGTCAGGTAGATATATCTAACAAAAAATATTAGCTAGAGACAAAAATGGGAATTTTAAGTTGCTTTATTTTGCGTGAACCGGGAGTGGCGCGTGCAAAAATTAAATCTTCTTGATTTAATATTTTTTGTGATATTAGGGGGTTCATTAGGGTTGTAGGAACTGAGATCTGCATACTTGAGAACGGGATACTTGAGGTCAATGTCCCTTAGACACTTAAAGATCCGACTGTAAAAAAAAAATTTCGAAACTGTCTTTCAAAAATAATTTAGTGAGCAGTGTGTTGTAGAAAATAGTGTAGACTATACAAATTTGGCAATATATTTTAATTAATCAATAGAAACATAAAAGGTTTTTTTAAAAACAGAATTTAAAAGTCTCCAACAAATTTTTTTTACACACACAACAACAGTCAAATTATCATATATTTTCTTTTAGTTTTCTGAAGTTGTTTTTCTCCTAATTGGATTTTCACTCGGTTCTACCAAGGCCATTATACGATTTTTTTGGCCTCCCATGAAAGTAAATTCCAAAAATAGTTAAAGCAATGAGATGGGAACATAATTTGCGTTTTACTTTCTTGGCCCTTTTTCATCCATACTTTTCCCATCATCCGTAACTCTTTGTTTCTTTCCGTCCAGCCGTTTTGGTTATTTTTAACCAAAATTAGTAATTTTTTTCCAATGTGAATGGCTCTGAATTGAACAATTTCTAAGTAAAATTAAAACACTTAAAAACAAGCATAAAACATTGAATAAATGCACAATGGATAAGTAGTAATTTGTATTTTACATGTTTTAAGGTGTGTGAATTCAATAGTATCTTTTTTTGCAAAAAAAAAACATTTTTTTCGCAAGAAACATTTTAACGAACTCTCCGACACATGAAATCATGGATCGGGATTGTACGGATTGTATATATATGAAATTTATTAGATTAAAAAGGCTAAATCAAAGTATAAAGAGCTAAATTGTCATATTTTTTTCCATTAAAAGTTTCTTTGTCTCAACTAAGGTGTATGTCTTCACTAAATAAGTATGCTCATATAGCAATACTGCGAGCTACGAATCGAAGATTAAGAAATTCACCCAGGCTTGCCATTTATTTACTAGATTTTGCACATTTTGTATGAGTTAGCACCCAAAATTTATAAAAAGGTGCTAGGTGCTATTTTTACTATTTTAATTTTTTTTTGCATTTTTAAACGTCGTCAAAAATTTCTGGAACCCTAGAAGCGTTTAAAAGACGTAAGCTTCGAATAAATATATTTACACTAGGTTATTAAAAAAAATTGATATATATTACCTTAAAAACATTCCCTGTGTGTATTTTTATCCCAACATTATTGCTTTAGATTAACAAGACGTTTTCCAAGTTTCAGAAAGAATAGAATAAAAATAATAAGGAAGCACCGTTGGTGGGTTCACTTCGATTGCGTTAAAATTTGATTTAATGGGGAGGGGGGGGGGGGGGAATATTAATATGGGTACCTTTATAGCGGTTAAATCTCACGTTTAACGGTTAAAATGTAAATTCAAAAATTTGTTTGATGGGGTGTGGGGGGGGGGAATATAAATATGGATACCTTTTTATCGGTCCAATCTCACGTTTATTGGTTAAAATGTAAATTCAAAAATTACGCCTTGATAAAAAGTTAGCCATTGATATGTCTCTAACAATTTTTTTTATAACTTTTGTCTCCTTTGTCTTGCATCCAAATTTATTTGAAGTCTAATGTTTTTAGTTTTTTAACAGAGCTTCCGATATTCTATGGCTTTCACGTTCTCTTTGTGTACCATCGCATGAACAACGTACTATAAACGAACTTAGTATGTTCCTTTCAAAATTTTTATTAACATAATTATTACCTTTTATTGTTTTTATAAAATTACAAAATCTAGCAAGTGCCATACGGGCTTTAGCAAGGGAAGGAGACAATGGAGAGGAAATAATCTTAACGGTACTTTTTACACAAAAATATTGTTACGATTTTACCCTTTATAAAATCGTTGATTTATTTACCTTTTAAATAAATCGAGTTCTTTCTATATTGCAAATAATAAACACTGTTTGAAATTGTCTATAGCTCTGTTTATTTATAACTGGCACTAAAAATTACAGAAATATACTTTAATATCACACTTTATTTACACGATATAGATAGACAAAACGTTAGCCACACTTTAGTTCTTCACACTTTGAGTTTTACTTGTAAAATTGAACTACTGCGTCACCAAAATACCCGTATTTATATGAGTAGTCAGGTATTCTAGTTATTTCCAGTTTATTACGACACTAGATGTTTCCAGCTGTCAAAATTCGCGTGAAGAAATTTCTAGTTGTGGAAATTTCTTGTAACACTGCCGCCCACTTAAGCCTGTTCGTCCCGAACAGACATAGCTATTCCTTTTCCATAGTTGGCTAGTCGTTCTAGATGAACAACCTTCATTTTGGACCTTGGGCTCTGATCTTTCTGTATTCTGTATACCACATCATTCAACCTTTTAATTAATCTATAGGGTCCGTCCCAATGCGTTTGTAGTTTGGGAGATAATCCTTTCTTTCGTTGCGGGTTAAACAGCCGAACCAGCTGGCCCTCATTAAATCCTTCAGAATTCGATGCTCGATCGTACCTCGCCTTCATCTAGTCGCTCGCCATTTTAATTCGATTGCGGACGAACTCCTGACGTTTGTTGGGGTCTTCTTGTTCCCGGGAAGAGTTGTCGTTTTCACTGTCTGTTGCGGCGGGCTTAACACCAAGTTTGAGTTCCGTTCCAAAGGTCCTTTGGCTGCGATGCATTGCGCGCAATTTGCTACCCAATCGCCTACAGCTTGTTGACAGCCCACCCAGTAAAACCGTTGTTTTAACTTCTCTCTAGTTTTTGTGATACCAAGATGACCACCACTGGGACCTTCATGGAACTCCCTCACTACCTCGTTTATTCTAGATGCCGGCACCACAATTAAATTGGCCACATTTTTGCAATCGGCACTTTCCCATGTACGGTATAAGCAACCATTTAACACTTGCAGGCTATTCCACTGGGCCCAATATGCCTTCATCAGCGGACATTCAGCTGATATCTGCTCGCGGGTAGACCTCCTGTTTTCTTCTTTGGCTGATATAATCTTCGCTAACATGGGGTCACTCCGTTGCGCCGCTGACCAGGCTTTACTCGGCTCGATATGCGTTTGTCGAATGCCCACGATACGGTCTTTTTCTTCAGCCTTTGAACTGTGCTTGCCATGTTTCCTACCCTTGCTGTGCTCAATGATAACCGGTTTTCTTACTTGAGCCTTGCGGTCATATCCAACATCAAGGGGTATTTCAACATTCCGCCAAATCATAACTTTTTGCCCCATATGCAGATTAATGCCGTGACTAATCATGACATCTGCACTAATGATTACTTCGTCCACAATATCGGCAACAATAAAAACATGATTGACGCTTACGTTGGAAATCGTTAGTTTTAAATTCACTTTGCCATAGACAGTACCAGCCTCCCCAGTAGCTGTGTGCAGTCTCACCCCATACAATGGTTCAATTGCCTCCTTAACTAAATCGGGTCTGATGACAGACTGTGATGCTCCTGTGTCTATAGTACAAATGTGTTTTTTGCCGTTGATATATCCACAAGCAGTAAGACTGCTTTTTCCCTGCTGTATTCCAGATATGGAGATTGTGGGGCCCTCACGTGCTAGCTCTTTTTGGTTTTAACGGTGACTTCTGTGCTAATTGATTAACCGGCCGGAAGCTTTTTCTTGATGCTCGGCAGTTCCGCTGAAAATGTCCCACTCTTCCGCAGTTATAGCACTCGGCCTTAACTTGCTTTTTCCCTAATGCTTGCATAACTGCCCCCTTTTAGCTCTGTGAGCATCTCTTTGAACCCATCTGCTAGCATAGTTCTTATATCTTTTTCTTCAATTACTTCGAGGCTACGCACATTAAATATTTGCGGCTTAGCAATTATTTTCGCAGTGACAGCGCGAATGAAAGAGTTTCCGCAAAAGACGATTTTCTTGTAGCACACACCGCGTACCTTACAACAGGATCATGAATTCCCCTCACAAATGCTTCAATTTTGAATTCATCTAATAATGTATGATTTTCGCCCGGATACGACAGCTGCACCAACCTCTCAATTTCTGTTGCGAAATCCTGCAACGACTCGTTTGCTTTCTGCAGTCTACCTCTAAGTTCCATTCTGTATATTTCTTTTTTGTGTTCGCCACCATGCTTTCGCTGCAGTGCCACCATTATGTCGTCATAATTATTTCTGCAGGTTATTGGCACACTTTCTAGAATTTCTGCAGCGTTTCCTTTAAGGGCCAGAATCAACTCTATAGCTTTTTCTTCGATGTTCCACGTGTTTCTGGGGGCAACTGTCTCGAACTGGAACTTGAAAACATTAAATGGTACGCTGCCGTCAAAAGTGGGGGCCTTTGCTCTACCAGAAGTTTCCGAAATAATTCTTAGTCGGCCCTCTTGACATTGAGAATTATTTATTTTACTTTCCAGATCTTGCAGTTTTTTCTCGACGTTATTCTCAAAGTCAGAACCTCGTTTTGAAACCTCAGCAATTTTCTTATTAGTGGCTCTAGAAGATTCTTGAAGATTATCTTCCACCTTAGCTAATAATTTCTCGTTGTCTGCTCTCGAACCTTCAAACAATTTCGCGTTTTCTGCTCTAGAAGTTTCTAACATTTTCATGTTGTCTGCTATAGAAGTTTCTAGCAGTTTCTCTTTTTTTCCATTTTTTCATCATAGCAGTAAACATTGCGCTTAACTCCACGTTACCTTCTGTTGCACGGGTACAAACCTCAATTTCTTCTTTTTCGTCCAATTCGTAAGTTGCAATGTCTATGTAACGCCGCTCGAATTCCTCTATCAGCCGCTTTTGTAATTCTTTCATATTACCTGCTGTCGATAGCTCCAACTTACTCAATTCCTTTTTGAGTTGTTCCACTTTAAGCTCCTCCAATTTCATGACTGCTTATTTTTTTGCAATCCCACTTCTGACACCAATTGTTACGATTTTACCTTTTATAAAATCGTTGATTTATTTACCTTTTAAATAAATCGAGTTCTTTCTATATTGCAAATAATAAACACTGTTTGAAATTGTCTATAGCTCTGTTTATTTATAACTGGCACTAAAAATTACAGAAATACACTTTAATATCACACTTTATTTACACGATATAGATAGACTAAACTTTAGCCACACTTTAGTTCTTCACACTTTGAGTTTTACTTGTAAAACTGAACTACTGCGTCACCAAAATACCAGTATTTATATGAGTAGTCAGGTATTCTAGTTATTTCCAGTTTATTACGACACTAGATGTTTCCAGCTGTCAAAATTCGCGTGAAGAAATTTCTAGTTGTGGAAATTTCTTGTAACAATATGATAGTTTTTACAGTCACTGACATACTTTGTTCTTATTCTGAGGCGATATTAATGCGTTAAAATATATTGCCATATTCAAATTTTGTATACAAAATATATATATTCATAAAAGTCATAAAACTTATGAAAGTGTAAATTTTCGAAAATTAAAATTTTAAGAAACACATATATAACGGAACGAAGCGTAAGTGTTATTTATTACAGGGCCTTGTGGTGTAATGGTTAGCGCATTGGATGTTACACAAAAGGTTGCAGGTTCGATCCCCGGCGACGACATCAATTAAAAAATATAATATGTATGAGCTTTGTATACCTCATATATATCGCAACGTCCTTCCATAGCACTTAACGCCACCGAAGTAAAATAACATGACAGGGCTATGAAATAAAAGGATTGAATAATTTCGCAAGCTCTCCATCAGATGGCGAGCATATTGTAAGCCCTTTTTCTCTAATCAGTTTCCAAAGAAAGCATCGCATTAATTAGTAAGAAGTCTTTTCTGAGTGTTGCTTCTCTTTTAAAGAAAATTGCTTCTTATAAAACTCGTCTTTTTATAAATTATAATTCAGTAATCAATAAAAACTCATATACATATGTACAGGGTGGCGCAAAAATAACCTTCCGATGTTTTATGGCTGTAATTTAAAAAAATGAAAAACTTTGATTCTTCTTGTGGATTATTTTTATTTTGTCTTTTAATTTTTTTTACATCAAGTCGAGAATATGATGTCATGTAAATGGCCGCCGCCACAGTGATTGTCATTTGAGCCCTTTTTATGGCATTTTCCATCACTTTGGCCAAAACTTCCGGCGATAGGTCCTCACATTCTTGACGGATATTGTCTTTAAGAGCTGCAAGAGTCTGAGGCTTGTTGACATAAACCCGCGACTTCAAAAAGCCCCACAAAAAGTAGTCTGGAGCGGTCAAATCAGGCGATCTTGCTGGCCAGTGCAAATCGCCAAAACGGGAGATTAGGCGCCCGGGAAATGCATCCTTCAGCATATCGGTTGTGGCACGTGCAGTGTGTGGCGTTGCACCGTCCTCTTGGAACCACATGTTTTCCAATTCATCAAGTTGCGGCAAAAATAACTCGTTGATCATTGCTCTGTAGCGCTCACCATTCACAGTAACCGTTTGGCCCGCGACGTCTTCGAAGAAAAAAGGTCCGATGACTCCTCCAGCGAAAACAGCACACCATACATTGACTTTGAGCAGGTGTAATGGCTCTTCGTGGGTTACACGCGGATTTTCAGTGCCCCAGAAGCGTAAATTTTGCTTATTTACGTACCCGCTAAGATGGAAATGGGCCTCATCACTCATGATTATTTTTGATGAAAAATCATCTTCATTGTCACCAATATTCCGCGTTCTGGAGCAGTGTAGCGTAACATTGTTTATTAACGTGTATTTCGCATGTGTTTACTACACAAATGTCAAAACAGAACTGACATTAGGGCCCAATCGCAAAATTTATAGCATTTTCTGATAGGAGGATTACTTTTGCGCCACCTTGTATACATAAAAAAATCTAGCACTTTTTATTTTCCATCTAGCTCTTTTTAACGTTTTTTTCTAGACCATCTAGCACCTCCTCAGAATTCTAATATGGCAGCACTGCATTCACCACACTGAGTTAATGAGATGTTTTGTAGCACGCAGCTTTTTGATGTATACAAACCCATAATAAATTAATCATCATTTTGTTAAATATTTTCAGTCGAATTTTATTTTTAAAGCTGTGTGGTGTTGTAGAAACGCGCGCGATTATTTTTGTTTTGTTTTTGATAACAATTTAGACAATTTTTTTAAGGTAGTGTGAAGTTAACAATAAAATGTACTGTAGTTAACAAAAACAAATTTTATGTATATTCTTATTGCCTTGTCGTACGTACACCACTATTTGACATTGTTTTATTGTTGGTTATTGATAGAAATATGCATATGTCATATTTATTACTCATTCTACAAAATTTGCAAAGTATCTTAAAGATTTACAAACAAACTCATTCGGTTAATGATCATCAACTATTGTTTTTAGATTGTGTGTGTGTGTTCATAATTATGTTGAATGTTTACAATAAATGGTGCTAATTATTAAGTTTCTAGTTAAATTATAAATTCCGTAAAATTTATTTACAATCCTATTCTTCTCACCTTGTTGTGTCATAAGGACGGACGGACAATCAAACAAACATCATTAACAACATAGTTTTGAATAAGTGACAGTGAAATTTAATTTGTTGTTCGATTTTTATTATTTTTTAATTTGTATTTCATTCGTTCGTTGTTTTCTGTGTTCTTCATTAACTTTTTGTTTTTGTTACACTTTTATTTCCAACAACTTGGCATGCATTTAATTTATTTTTACCAAATTTTTGTATATTTTTAATTTTGTTTTCTTTTTGTTATTCTTCCTCTCTTACTTCTTTTTTATACAAATAACATTAAAAGCAAAGTGTGTGTTTTTGTTGTATTTCTATACTGTGGATTTTAAAGTAAAACAAAAATATTTTTTTTTTTGAAACCACAACGACAACAACAAAATTTCGACAGTGAAGTAATATCGCAAATAAGTAAGAAATACTTTACAAAAACAACGATACAATTGATCAAAAAAAATAATTTGCAAACATAACTACTACTACGACTACAGCCATGGCAATGTTACAACGAGAAGTTGGTGTTCCAGATTTTGTTCTTCTGGACCAAATTAACTTGGAAAAATTCATGGATAATTTAAGAAAACGGTAAGATCGCAAAATTAGTATATGTATGTATGTATAATGAAGACTATAATCATGAGTCTTAAAATAATTCAAAATCAAACCAGGCTTGTCTGACTTGGCGATTTAAATGCACATAAGGGGATTTTTGTAGGTCCATGAAACTAATATATTTCAAATAAGTTCGGCGGATTTTATTAAATCTAAGGATATGCAAAAATCAAGGGCGTGTCAATAAGTCCGTCACTTTTTGAATGAAACACAGGCTTTTGAATAAAAAATTATTTTAGTTTCTAACATTGTCTCCTTTGAGCTCTACACACTTTGTCCAACGTTTCTCCAATTTTTTTATCCCTTCAAAAAAATAAGATTGTCGATGTCATCAAAATAGGTATTTGTTTACACCCATATTTTCTACTAAATTTTTGAAAAGCTAGTAATTTTAAAACCTAAATTTTTCGACATATTTGAAACATTAAAAACTAACTTTACTGCTTTTAAATTCATACAAAATTGTTATTTAAAACTTATTTATAACATTGACTGAGATTAATGTATACATTTAGTATTGAACTTAAAAATTAATGCGACGATTTTTCGACATAAAACTGTCAACAATTTTGTCTTCACTACATACACAATATAATTTCGTTAAAAACAATACATATTGATATTAATCCAAAATACAATCATAAAGAGGACTACTGATTTTTCATTATATTCAGCCCATTTTTTTTAAAAGTCGTTTAAAATAATCATCAATTTTTAACTCAAAAAACGTTAGAAAAAAGGACTTTTTTGCTTTGTTTTTCAAATTGAAAGTTTTTTATTTTTATGGAATTACAAAACACAACACACACAGTGTATATAAATAATTTCTTGTAATCTTTATTTAAAATCAAAACGTATTGAAACAAGCTATTTTGATAAAAAAAAAAAGAAATTATTTGAATTTCTATTTTAAGAAACGGAAAACATAAAATTTTATAGTTTGTTTTTGATTGACTGATTCAAAAAATTAAAAAATATATTTCTTTAAATTTCTATTGATTCATTTAAAAACAAACTCTACGCATCACTCTTTAAATAAACTACAGTCGGTAACGGAAAATATATTGTGAGTGTACGTTTTGATACTTTTTGTGTTGGAAGGCTTTTCCACGCTTTTAGATCATTTTAATAAAATTCTTTTCAAGAAATGCCAACGACTCGGCTTGGTACAATATTGTATAAATTCTTGACCACATTTTCATAACCTGAAAATCTATTTGCCATACTTAAGATTATTTCATCTAAATATGGAATGAATATGACTGATCTGTAATATTCCATTGGCCCATCTGTTCCTACCTGTCTTGGTAACTTTGGCTATATACCATACAGCTTTACGAGTAGTTTCCATATAAATAATAATAAACTCCTCCTCAACTCCTCCCCCGCATCGCATTCAATATATCAATTACTAAATTGTTATGTTTTTATGCCTTTATATTATTAAAATTGAATGACTAATTAATGATTAATTAATAATTAATTTTTATTAGAATATTTATTTAATAAACAGAATTTTTCACATAAAAAATAGCAATTGTAAGTCAAAAAGTCACATTTAAAATTCAAAACATATTAAAAAAACTACGAGACATTCTATGGATATCACTAAAAATTTCGACATGGAAATCTCACGTTCCTGTGATATGTATGCTTTTTTGGTTCTTTCAAAATTCACGGTGTATTGGTGCTAAAACTAAAAAAAAATCTTCGATTTAAAAAGAAAAAGTGACCAACTTTGAGCCGCGATACATCGTGAACTACATCAAATTTTGAAAAAGAAAAAACAGCACAGATATCATGGGAACGTGGAAAAGTCACGTGCAAATTTTTTTAAAATCCAAAGACTATTTCAAAAACGATTAGATTGTTTCAAAAAATTTTCGAATGACTCCAAATTTAAATACATCAAATGAACTTCGAAAATACCAAATTAAATAAATATTTGCTGAACTTATATAATTCTTTTAATTGCATTTGGTATTTTTTAATTTAAATTATTTTTTTTAAGTATCAATTGCGAATTTTTAAATCTTATTTTAAAATTTTTGAATTTAAATTGTGTTTTTTTTTCTTCGGATTTTTTTTTTTTGGCAACACTGACTTAAATATTTTCTTTTTAAAGTTTTTTTTTCGAATTTTATCTCTATACCTATAACTACTTGTAAAGAAGACTTGCCTGAATTATCTTTATTTTTTGTGTATATTTGGGCCAATATATTTGGGGCCGCCTTTTCCAGAAACGCGAAATATAGCAATTATATTGTATGTCCTGCTTTAGCTTTTTGTCCAAGTACAAAAATTACAAATACTTTTTTAGGCAAGTATGTTTGTTTACATTTAAAAGAGAAAAGCCCCGAATTTCCAAGACTTGGCAGCATTTTTATAAATTATTAATTTTTAAGCAGCTATATCTATAACTACTCAGCAAGTCTATATATACTTAAATTAATATGGAATATTAAAATAAAATTCGAAAAAACCAAACTTAAAATAAAATGTTAACGATTGAATGAGTGTAGCACGAGTTGCGTAGATATACATAAGGACATATTGATTTGCTGAATGAGCAGTTAAATACAATTTTACAACTGGCAAATGAAATACAATATTTTATTAAAAAATATACAGTACACTCGAAAATAGAACGTGAATGTATATTAATAGGTAATACATACAACAACACTTTAATTTGGTAATTAAATATTTTCAATTTTAAATACATATGTGTTGATATAAAAATAAACTTATAATGTTGAAATTTTGGGTATTCTAGTTCAGACTTTTTGTGGTATTGGAATCTTAAATTTTTAATATAAAAAAGAATTAATACAATTGGAATCAGGAATAAAAAATATAAAATTTAAATAATTCCATTAAGGACCTTACAAAATGTTTTTAAATTTCTTTGAAAAATATTTGAAAAATTTTTCAAATTTCATACAAATTTGGAAACATGAATTTAGTTTAGGGTTTAGTTAGCCAGCTTGCACCCATATTAACAAACAATGAACCACATATCGTCGACTGGCCTGCAAAATGTCACATGTGTAATTTTCGGATTTTTTTTTATTGGCCCATTGTAATCCACTATTGGTCATACATGTTCCTACCAAACCGTTTTGCGATATCTTTATTGGTTTAGAATACAACAAAATTTCCTATGTGTAAACCATATTAACAAATTTCCTGCAAAATGTCATATGTGTAAATTATCAAGTAGTAGTTCTTGTTTTAATTAATTAAAGGTTATTTATAAGATTTTTCTGTAATAGTTCATCTACTGCTAATACTCTGGCAAGTTGCGACACGTCAAGATTAACCAATTAATGCACATTGACAAAATATTTCCCTGTATTGATATGTTTGTAGGGTTATCAAGTTTATGTCAACGTGCTTTTTTATATGAGAGATTAATACCGGTATTCAACAATAAAATCAAAACAGCTGTTTTTTTGTTTACATCATCATGACTGTTTCCTACCAACTGCTAACGGTGAAAACTTCGAGTTTGTAAATCTTTTTTTTATCAACATTTGGCTTGGAAAGTCTTGTTTTTCAAAGATGGATAAATCCTAAAAAACCAAACGTAACAGGGCAAGCAGCAAAAGAATTTATGTAGAAGATGTTTTCCAAACAAAAACTCATATGCATAAATTATATTCTGATTGGTGTGCAGAAAACAACAAAGATTGTGTAAAGATGAAAAAATTCAATGAAATCCTAAAACAGGAAAATATTTCAATATTTTTGCCTCGTAAGGACCAGTGCGATGTTTGCGTAGGTAACGTATCAGAAACGGACTATGAATTGCACCTAGCTAAAAAAGAAGAGGCAAGAGCTGCTAAAAAATTAGCTGTTAAAAACATGTCGTCAGAAGTTGCAGTGGTAACAATGGACATGCAGAGTGTACTTCTTTCCCCAAAACTTTTAGTATCGGAACAATACTATAAAACAAAATTGGCTGTACATAATTATACTTTTTATTTGAAAAACACAAAAGATGTCCACTTATACGTATGGCATAAAGGAGAGGGAGGTGTAACTTCCAATAACATTACCAGCTGCATAATTGATTTCATAAAAAACTGTTGCTCTTCTTATAAAAAAATATACCTAATATCGGATGGCTGTACATATCAAAACAAAAATAAAGTACTTTGCAGTGCATTGGCAAACCTCTCGTTATCAACAGGCAAGTATTGGAACAAATTATTTTAGAAAAGGGCCATACTATGATGGAAGTCGACAGCGTTCATTCAACATTGGAACAATTATTTAAACCTCCAATATATTCTCCACTTGATTATGTTAGTCGCATGAGACAGGCAAGACCATCCCAACCGTATATTGTTAACTACTTGGAGTATTCATTCTTTAAGGATTACGAAGGTGTCCCTGGAAACTTTTCCTCAATCAGGCCTGATAAACGATCTGGTGATGCAACTGTTAAAACATACATGCATTGCTTTTTAAAAACAACGAAGTATTTTACAAGCTGCGGCACACCGATAGTTGGGAGTTACTTAATCAAAAAAGAAGTATGGTGGTAAAGATTAGTGAGCCAACAAACTTATATGAATCCCCACCAAAAATTGATGAGTTCAAATATAACAACCTCCAGTCATTGAAGAAATATATGCACAGAGATTACCAAACATTTTATGACAACCTTTATCACTAAAATTTATTTATTTTTAACTTGATGTAATAAATGTTGTTTTTATTATTAATTTTGTTGAATAAAACGTTATGTTGTTTTCGTTTGCATAGTGTTTTATTGTGTACTCGTACCACGATTTTAAAAAATATAACTCTAGGATTTTGACCCAAATAAAAACAATTTCCTTAAATAAAGAAAAAGAGATGAAGTCGAAATCAAAAAATTAGTGAACTTTTTATTTTTGTAGCTTTTGCAAATAATTATTAAAAAAAATAATGAAAGTATCTTTAACGTGTGTGGAGTAGTAACTGATTAAACCAACGAGTTATTTGGGTACATTTTAATGCAAGTATGATCAAAAGTGGTATATTTTCGGAACTTTCCCATGGGTTTCGTGGGTTCTAAGTATCATTTTCGGATTCAGCGGAAATCCATAAATATCAACTCTGATTTCACTTTTACCTCCGTCGGCAAAAAACGCCACTTTTTCGACACCGTTCTTTATCCCGAGTATTCAAATTTACACATTTTTCAAGTTCATCTCATTAAAAAAATACATCCGTGGATTTTTCAAAATTTGAAAAACTAAAATCATCAATCTTTAAGTGGTTCGATATATTCCCTAAACACTAAGTTTTATTAAAATCGAAAGACCAAAATATGAAAAAATTCATTTTTGGCGGGTATTCTGTGGAACGGCCGATATATGTATATTTACAACATCTTCTAATTCTTGTATGTAATAAATTGGTGTAAATTTTTTCCTGCAGATTCAAATAAATACCATGTAATTTTTCAATGGCAAAATGTCCTATGTGTATAAAATAGAATAATTATTATAAATAAATTTTAAAAAAGGTTGCTGCAAAAAGTCACTCTTTAACGGAGATCGCTATTGAACTTTTGTTTGCGTCAGATGTTTGCAAATGAGGTAAGGAATAAATAATGCACATTATTTGAAAAAAATGTCCTTCAAGGACTATATGAATCAGTTTTTTTGCTCTCCTGAAAACTTGGTAAAATACACATATGACATTTTGCAGACCAGACAACGATATATTCTTTTCTAACGTTTATATTATTTTATTGTTTTGCCGATTTCTAAACCCAATTCAGAGTAATAGTATATAAGGGTAGTCGACGTGTAAATCAACCTTTCATTACTCCTTTTATAAAATGTTCGAAAAACCTGGGCACGCCACTGAATACCTTTATTGATTGACTCATATCGATAAAAAAAAAATAAGATAAAATTGTATAATTTTATATAATTACATAATTTTACATCAAACAATTTGAACATACATACATAAATCGCTAGGAAGATGTTGCAATTTACATAATATATTCATTTCTATTTTTTGTAATGCACTCATTGAGAGTTACATACATTTGTTACGTTTGTTCGTTTTCTGTTTTTGTTTTACTAACGATACTGGAAAATTTGTTTGGCATTGCGTGCAAACAAAATCGTTAAAACTGAAATCAAACCCAGGAAAAACTTGATTTTAAATTTAATGTTAAACTAATTTGTACAATTGATTGAGTACGTCCCGTTGAACGTGGACTATCGAACTCGTTAAAGCAATATCTCTCTTACGATAAGTATTATGGGAGATAAATTTAAAAAAAATAATGGTCTTTAGGGTTGGAAAATCGGCAGTTATTAATATAACTGTGGAGCAAATCTATGAATAATATATTCCTTATTATTTTTATTTTTTTATATTAGTGATATAATTACAAATTATATCCTAATATCCTAACAGAGCACTAGCAACAAAGGCTATCGGCTCGTTGTAGCGAAAAAAGACCAGAGCTTCTGGTGAGAATTGAAGCACGACCCCCGCACTGATAAGCTCGCACTCCACCAACTAGCATACCGGGGCGCTCTCTTATTTTAAAAAAAGATTTAAACAAATGAGTTTTAAATTGCCCATTAATGTTAAATTTTAGTTTGTTAAAAACTCGAATATTGTGACTAAGGCATAGTAAGTTTTTTCGTGTTTTACTAAAAAAATGTTATAAGGTGCGCGACAAAATGATAAGGTCTGTTATTTTTTGTTCTGTTTATGCAAAAGTACAAGTAGTATAGAATAGTACCGTTAACTAAAATAATTGTTTATATATTTTATAGATTATCAGGTCCGAGATCATAATTAAATGTTTAATGAATAGTAAACACTAATTTTTTTAAATGAAAAAAAAAATTGTGGGAATCAGCACTAGAAGGAGTGCACACTTTCTCATGGTTTTTAAAAGGCTTATATGGGTAAAGTTTTATGTAATGTTACAAAAATTCGGTAAATATAAACATCAAATGTGTAAAACTTTCTTGCGCACACTCACATATACAGAAATACACACACAAACTATTTTTAGACACTACGTGTTTACAATTAAACACGTAATACCTAAAATTAGTATTATTTTGTTGAATAAAAATTTTACGCACAAAGTTTGTAAATATACTAACTTATAATGGTAAAAAAAACTATAACATATTAAAATTGAAAAAAAAATCTAAAAGATTTTCAAAATTAAAAAAGAAAACTTTATTAGTTTTTTAAATTTATCAATTATTTGGAATTACTAAACAAAAAATTTATTGTTTTTATTCTTATTGTGACTTACTAAACAATAAATTTATTGTTTTAATTTTTATTGTGAATTACTAAACAATAAATTTATTGTTTTTATTACATAACAAACATTTTTGGGCTGTTTAATTTTCAACATCGTAGTAGAAAATTTTGTAGGATTTTTCCTAATTTTATGTGTATATTTACAGGAAAATCGTGTTTCTTTACAAACACATTTGGAAAATTTACTCTTTAATTTTAAAATTTGATTTAAATTTTACGCACTTTTAATGTAATTTTACCTATTTTGTGTTCATCAATACATACATTGCCTTGAGGACCATGGCTTCTAAAAATTTATCAATGAAGTATGGTGTAAAGTAATGCATCGGGCCCACAGCTATACATTACTTTACACATTATTTGTTAATGTGTGGTTGTGCTGGGGAGTTTAAGAAAAAATGTTAGAATCATTAGGTGATCAACTTTTTAATTTAAATTTGCGAGTACATGCACGACCATTAGAAGTGTGTTCAGTGACTTTTTACTTAGGCGTGTTTTAAAATTATTTAATATCAACAACATTTGCAATGATCTTCGAAATTATGATTCATACTCGTTTAAAATGTTTTTGAACGAACACGCATAAGTAGATGTTTACCTACTACAATACACAATTTTTATTATAAAATTTTATTTCTTCAAAATAAATTCAAAAACCGGTTGATGGCGTCAGTTTCAGTAGCATGTGTTATATGTGTAGAATAAAAATAAATAACAAATCAAACAAAAAACGTTTAAAACAATAAATGTCGGTCATGCCAACGATATGATATACTACACCAGTCTGGTTGAAAGTAAACCAATATGTATTTGTTTAGTCCATAAATTGTTAAAAAAGATAGAAAAACATTAAGGAATTATAATTTTTTCAAATGTCAAATGCACTTAAGAGAAAATCGGGAATATCGAGAATGATTCAAAGATATATTATAAAAAATATAGAGTATCTATATCAAATAAATAGATTGGGTCCACATATTAAATATCAGCTAAAATAAGATGATTTTTTTATTTTTTTTTAAGTGAAGCAACACTCAGGAAATTCTTTCTACAAATTAATGTGTTACTTTCTTAAGAAAGGGAATAGAGGAGAAATAAGGTACTTCAAATATAGCAACACTGTAATTGCGCGAGATGATAAACCTTAGAACAGTTGGGAACCGCAATCTGATGGAGAATTGGCAAAATTGTTGAAGCTTTTTGTTAATAGCCCTCTTATCTTATTTTATTTCCGTGGGGTTAAGTGTTATGGGAACACCGAAGAAGGACGTTGCGATATGTATGAGGTAAGAAAATTGATGTTGTCGTCGTTGGGTATCAAACTCCCAACTTTCTGTGTAACAGTCCAACACGCTAACCATTACACCACAACAACGCCCTAAAAAAATTAATTAAGAAAAACAAATAATAAAATAACAAATAATAAAACTTAAAAACATATCACAGAAATTAATTCTTAATTAGCATCACTTTCTAATAATCGCATTCGTTTACGATAGACCTCAACACCACTTTCATCGCTAGAAATATTTTCAAAATCATCCCAGCAAAAACAGACCTTACCAAATAATGAGTCTAGTAATCTAAACTAAGGTTTTCACGTATTACCCTTTTTATTATAATTCTAACTTTTTTTTTATGGGATGTCCCAAAATGTAAGGTGTTATGCTTACGTGCAAGCTTACAAAAAAATGAAGAATAATAGGTTACGCGTATGCATATTAATAATTGGTTACTAATAACCAATTATTATTTTTCCGTAAGAAATTCAGTAAGACATTATTTTTTAACTCCTGCGAATCCCAATTTCTAATCCGCTTTTCTTACAAAAGCAAATATATAAATTAACCCCTTGACGGCCAATGTTTGATAAATGTCCCATTTCTAATTTTTGTCATATTTGGTCCATTTTTAACCTATTTTCTTAAATGTGGCTTGTATCGACAGAGGATAGTTGTTGCTTTCACACTATACTAAGAATTTGGATCAATATGGTCTCTCGTATAATATTGGACAACACAGGAGATTAAAATTTTGGTAGGTCCATTCCTTTAATTTTTAGAAACATCGGAATTGGTTTACTCCATTTTTCACAGGATACTCATACAATTTGGGACATATACAGACGTGCTCAAAATAAAAAGAACAGGCGAAGTGAAAATAGAGATCGTTCCAAGAAGTTTTAAGAGTAAGATTTAAAAATATCGCTTTGCTTTAAATTTTGCCACAAATGTAGAGAGGCCTTAGTTTTTAACTTACATTTTTTCAGAATTTTAAAAAAATTGGACTTTGAGATATGGGTCTTTAAAAATTAAACTTCAAAAAATTACCCTTAACCTTTTAATACAAAAAAACTTTTGCGACGCGTTTTTGAAGGTAATAGGTTCACCTTTAAAATGGTACCAATAGAAAAAATTTAGGTTGTATAGTTTAGAAGGTATGGGCGACTTTGTATGAACACTTTTTCGATATTTTGACGTTTTCGCCAATTTTCATGACGTCATATTTCGAAAACCGAAAGGGTTTGGGACCGAAAGGTTAATGATTTAATAAATACTACCCATTTACAATATTTGTGGCGAATTTCATTAAAATCGGAGATGACAAATCGGAAAATGACAGTTTTCTGTGCGGTTTGACATGGAATGGAATAATTTTTTACATCCATTTTTAGAACGCGTTAAATTAATCAAATCCTGAAAAACAGAATGTAATATTTTTTGGTATCGCCTTAAATCAAATTTGCCAAAAAACAGAATTAGGTGTATTATTAAAATTATGTTGGCACTTTTTGAAAAATTTTTTAATTACGGACCGTTTACACTTTTATTGTATAACTTTTTATTAATTAGAATGAATACAGGAATTAAATTTCCCAGAGGTTTTTAATAAATATAATTTAGTCAATATTTAGATAAATTAAGTTTTTATTGAATTATTTGCACCAAATTCCCAGTTTCTGGTAAAAAAAATATTAAAAATTTTGTCAAAACCAAACTGGTTTTGAAAGAAATCAAAAACGTTTTTATGTTATTTTGTTAGTTTTTTGCGAAAATATTTGTCCAACAAATATTGACATTTCGGTTTGCTACAATATGATTATACTTCCAAAATATTGAAACAAGATAGCAATTTGAATAGTTTTTATTAATAGCCTGTTCCTCGATGTCGAACGAAAAACTAGTCGAACGATAGCAAGTCACTCGAATTCGAGTCAATTTGGGTTTCTCTATTTCGAAAGGCTTCGATCGACTTGACTTACGTGTGTCAATTTTTGTTTCTTACGCATTTACAAATCACAGAGATGCCAGATCATATATTTTGAGCATTTGTTAAAATTTTCTTTAAAAGTAGCAAAAATACTACTAAACTGCTTAAAGACAAAAACAACCCTGTTTAACAGTGATCAGCTGTATATGACAAATGAAATAAAAAAAATAACAATAAAAAAATCAATTTTTATTTGGAAAGTCTGTTTATTTGTGAAAATTTTTGTTACCGATTGGTTGTGGGTGAAATTGTTGTTTGAAGAGCTTTTCTGTTGCCTCTTGTCTGTTCGGTGCGGTCACTGCTAAAGTCCTTGTAAAATAAAAAATGTAAATATGAGTTTCTTGGGCAAACGTAAGCCACAAACAACACACACATACCTTTTCCAATCAGCAACAGCGTAATAGGGGGAGAAACGGAGTTTAGTTTTCTGGTCAAATTTTCCTCCTCTGCGGAAAATTTGTTTGCTCCGAACACCAGAGTCCTTCTGGCAAAATCAGGCCTTTCTTCCATATAAAATACAAGCGTCTTCGGATGGTCCATTGTTGATTTTTTTTAACTAAAATTTACAATTTTAATAAACTATAAATATTTGTATTATTTTGTACTTACTTTTTGTTATCCATTGCTTTTTTACTTCATTTTGTTTTTAAAAACATCAAATATATATTTACTCGACAAAAAATAGCAAGTGACTGATGTTGACATTTGCGTTCGAGCTGTTCGAAATAGAGAAACCAAATTTTTTATGAAAACAGTTACGTTTTCATTCGACTTGTCGTTCGAGTCATCGTTCTCATAGAAATAGAGTTAGAGAAACCCAAATCAGTTTTCTTTCGACTAGAAAGCGAACGAACGTGTTCTTTCGAAATAGAGGAACAGGCTATAAGTTTTTATCTAAATAATAAGCAGTAGAAGTGGGGTCTACTACAAAATTCGGAGTCAAAATTCATTATTTTTGTTCTACAATGTAATTTTTAGGTACTTAAGGAACCAGTCCTCTTTTCTTCTATCTCGTGATACAATTCCTATAGAATGCCAACCAATTTTTTTCTGTGTGCAGTCTTATAGACAGATGGATATCGCTTTATCGACTAAAAAAGTGATTCAAAGTCGATGGATATACTACATGATGCTTCTGTGTTAGGTGCAATAGTTTTTGTTGTTACAAACATCAGCACTCACTCTTATACCCTTACCGCGTGGTGATGTAGGGTATAATGAGTTCCCCCAAAAATTTGTCTACATGTACAAAGTGCAGTGCTGCCACTTTTTTCAATAATTTTTCAAAAAACGCGACGCTTTAAAATAACTCGATAATTATTTTTGTGTAATTTCTGTATAGTGTTCAATTTTTCGTCTAGATAACGATTCGGTAGACAATTGTCTACAAAATTTTGCACTTCCGAATTTCATGAGAAAGAGCACTTAAACGACGCGTTGTAAAGAACTAACTATGGAAAAAATACTTATAGCAGAGAGAACGTATTTCAGAGGGAAGTTATATTTCTCACGGTTCTCCATATAAAGGGTGATTTTTTAACTGTTTGGGTTTTTAAAATTGAAAACAAAAATACAGAAAGTTTGCAAAAGTGAATAAAATATAAAAATAAAAATTGAGACGATAAATGAATGCCTGCCATTTACTTTTTAAAGATTATTTCATGTAAATGTTACCCGCGACTACGCTGAAGGTTGTCCTTCCCTGAGCTCCAATTTTGACATACTTTTTCAAGCATTTCGGCCAGTACCTCACCAATGGCAGTTGTAATGTTGTCTTCCAGGGTTGGAATTGTGGCTGGCTTGTCCCTGTACACGAGAGACTTCATGTATCCCTAGTGGGGTCAAATCGCATGATCTTGGCGGTCAATGGACTGCTTCAAAACGTGAGATTAATTGTTCACCAAACTCGCCTCTCAAAAAGTTCATGGTATCGCGTGCACCGATGAATTGCGTATCGTTTCATACCGAGGTCCTTACGTAAAATCTTCCAGGGGGTCGAATAACACAAGCCAACGGCAACGAATTAACATATGTCGATTTTCATTGACACAGTCCGAAACGCATATGGGTTGGTGGATTAATGTGGAATAAAGTGGAACTGGTGCGAAATTTGGTCACAACAGCTTGAATAGCCTGTTCGGTGAGTCGATTTTGAAAACCATAAAATCGACGTAATTTACGAAACACATTTCCCACACAGCGCGAATTTTGATAATAAAATTCAATCATTTGCAAGCGTTGTTCGTTTGTTAGTTTACTCATGGTAAATTGGCAAGCCTTACTGAGCATTTTTGGCATTGCCACATGTCACTAATATTTTTTACACCGAATAAATTTCCACTGAAAAAGCAAATAGAAAAAAAATCGCCCTTTACCAGCGAACTCGTTTTAAAAGAAAGTCTATTCATAAAATACAGAGTACGGGTTGAAAGTTAAAAAGTTTTGAAATTTTTCGTTTGCGGTAAATTTTTTTTTGTTTCGAATTTTGGACAAGATAGGACTCAAAATTTTGGAAGTGTTGATCATATTATGAAGAAAAAAATAATTTTTTAGCACCAGAGTTTTGATCCATGACTGTATTGTTTAAGAACCATTATCATAATGTCTCGTTAGCTACTAATTTTAACTGACACATTTTTTGTTGCTTACCATACAAAATTTAGTTTTTATTAAAACATAAGATATATATATTCAAATTATATTTCAAATTTATTTTTATTTTAAAAAAATTAAATATGTAATACTTTTTGAAGTTTTGAGTAATTTTGGGCAATTTTTGAGCAGCGGCTGTGCAAAATTGTTTTAGTGGTGGCAACACTGACCAGATAAACTGGTTTCTTATGGTCTACAGATAAACATAACAAAAACAAAAAAGAGGAATTACATAAAGTGAATAGAAAGATACAAATAATTGAAAGTGAATTTAAAGATGGAAAATAAACTGCATATTTCTGCAACCGCAATACAATTACGTCTATATTCTACTAGTAATATAAAAATTCTGTATGTATGAGCTCAACTACCTTTTTACTCATAAAACAAAAGTGCTCATTGTATGTATATTAGGGTGTTTCGTTTTTGCCGATAAATAAAAAAGTTAAAGAAAAAAATATAAACTTTCTATAGAAACGTTAAAGAGCTAACTATATTATACTTTTGCTAGCTTAAGCAAATGTGCGAATACATGTAATCAAATGTGTATGACTATATTGTACTTAACAAACTTTTCGTTCAGTTTCGTCAAGTGTCATTTGCTAAGCAAACAGCGAAACTGACCGCACTTTACTTAAGGAATCATATGTTTTTAGAAAAACTGTTTATGAAAAAAAAACCAAATTGCAATGTACGCGGAAAATATTTTTATAGAAAATTTAATTGAAAATGTTAAAAAACAAACGTGCATGTTAACAAAAGGGGTGGGTTTTGTATTTGTTTTTCGATTGAGATGCAAGCACTGTTGCATTTTTTAGTACTTTTTTATTTATGTTTTCATTTGTTTCTTTAAATTATTAAAAATTAATATAGATTTACTTGTTAATTGTAAAAAATTTATAAATTGAACACATTAAATAATATTTTTCGAAAAGATACATATATTTTACAAATATAAGAAGAAAACAGTTTTTGCAAAAGTACAAATATTTGCAACTAAGTGTAGTAAGTATTTAAGTTTAAAAAGTACATTGTAGCCACCCAAAAGTCTTCAATAAGTTGATTAAGCATTTGACAGACTTTTCGTTAATTTTTGACAGTAGCTTAAGTTAGCAAAAGTATAATATAGTTAGCCCTTAACCCGTTTCAGCACTAAAGCCAAAATTCTCAAAACTCCATGCCCAAATTTCTAAAATTTTTATTAAACAACACACATAAAATATGTGATATCTCTCCTTGATTTTATAAAATACATATTAGAGAATAAATAAAAAACATTGCAGATATCCCTTCAGCAGGTTTAATTGTGCAGCGATTTCAATTGAAAGATTTTCGAGGAATAGCGTTTTTGTAACTTTTTGAGTTAAAATAATAGTTTAAATTATAGTTTTGGAAAACGGAGTTTTGACCATAATAGCTCAGGTAAAAATGTCACTTTTTTACATCGAAACCAGAGACCCAAAATAACTGCTATAATTGAACAAAGTCACAAATTAAACTTCATTCAATCTATAATTAAATTAATCCACTAACGCTTTCAATACCAAACCAATCCAAAAACTACACAATTTCGCAAATATTTTTATTTTTCCGATTTTTATTTAAGCTCTTTAAATTTCTGTTGTATTATTGATTTTTATTTAAAAACTATTTATAAAAGTTGCCTCATGATTTCTTTAAAACAACCATATTTGGTTTTGAAATATTTTTTTTAGAATAAAAAAATATTCTAATAATTTTTATATTGTTTATAAAATTTAAGTCATGTTTCGAATTTATTTTTATTTTGAGTTCTAATTCACACAGGGACGTGAAACAAAATTTCAAAACAATTAAACAAAAAAAAAAATGAAAAAAAGTAATTTTTATGAAAACAAAAAACACATGAAGGCTTAATATTTCTCAAAAAAATTACGTCAACGCAACCACAACGCAACCACACAAAATTTTCGTTTATATAAAACGAAACAAATTGCCAGTTAAGTCAAAATCAGACGGTAACTAATTTGCTTTCATTTAAAATAAAATAATAAACAATATTTTAACTTTTGTAATTGTTTTGTTTCTTATGAACAATAGATTTAAAAAAATAGTTACAGAATATACATATGTACTATAGTTATATTATATTTTCTGTTGTGCAATAATACTGGAACATACATATACATTTTCTATAATAATAAAAGTTTTGACATTCCACTTTAATTACTAAAAAATTAAATATATTCGCTGCTACAAATTTAATAAAAATCCCAACGATGTCCTTTAAAAGTATCCTGCTAGAATCCTGCGTGTCCTTGTACCAAAGAAGGTAAGATTGTAGCTAAAGCTTTAATCTTACATTGTGTTCATTATCAATGATTTTTAGTCAAATTTAATATTTTTTTTAAATTTGTGAAAATTGTATTAATTTCAACATGTGTATTTTTTAAAATTTTACGAATTTTTAATTTACTTTTTAATTTTACTTTTAAAACACTTTTTCGCTATCAAACCTTGCACTGTAAACGAAAAATCATTGCACATAAAATTTTATTTGCTATATGAATAGCCTCACTTCTAATTATAAGGAACTCGTTTGAAGCATTTGTGGCCAATTTCATAAACACCGTCTGGAGGCGGGATTGCCGGTTAGAGGGTTAAATTATTACACTAGGAATAACAATAAATATTTCTTCATTTATTGTTAAAACAATTATCAAATAACATTTATATTATCAAATAATTTTTTCTGTTTTACTTATATATTGATTATAATCATAATTTGTTTTAACCAAAATTTTTAAGAAAACTTTGAATAACTTAAGAAAAAAGCAAATGGGGTATAACGTAATAAACGTAAGTTTAGACGAAAATTATTAATCGTGATATCGTTCGTATAAGTTTCTTTTTTTTCGATATACAAGCTGATAATTTTAAGTATAAAACAGAAATTTATTTAAATAAATCGCTTAAAAATCTACATTGTAGTTTATTTATTCATAACTGCTTGTCTGAAAACAAAGATAAACTATGAAATCGTTAACCCTGTGGGACCGTTTCAAAATTTGTACGTAAACTTCTCACAGAAAATATCATTCGAGTTGAAAAAATACATCTTTAAAGTCCATGTAGGTGGATCGCTTTTGCCTATATTACATTTCGCTATGAAAATAATAATTTTAAGCAAAAATCCCTAAATGAAATTTTCGTCTCAAACTTTAAATTTATTTATTCACACATTTTTGGCATCCTTCCAACATGGGTTAACGACGACAAAAAATTATATGTTGCACCTGAGTTATTGTTTTGATTGCTTTTTCCAAAAAAATATTTTCAAACAATTATTTTAATCTAAAAAGTGAAAAAAGTATTCCTTAAAAATCGCTTCACACTTAAAGCTCCATTAGTCATACGTAGACCTATCGTAATAAATAAAGCTGTTTTTGACACTTATAAATAAATGAAGAAGAAAAAATGTTTCCAAACTAAATATTTGTTTTTTTTTTTTTGCACAAGTTGACATTTGTGTATTACATACCATTTTTAAAACAAATTATTAACAAAAAAATAACAAAATGAACAAAAACTGATATAAAATATATTTTAACTTATATTTATGGAAAAAAATTATATTGTTTGTAATTTTTTTCTTTTAGTTTTTCCCGACTTTTATATTAAATCAGCTGTTTTGAGCTGTCATGTGAACAAGTGAGAAAAAAAAATCCAATATCACCGGATTCGTCCATCACGACTCGTTACGTTTACGATGGATAAGTGCTGGTATGTGTTTTCTATAGATATGTCGAATCAGCTAATTGTCACGTTAAGCCTATGTATGGCTAATTCTAGCTTTAGAGCTGTCAAAGGGATACGTTCAATTTTTTATTCTTAGTAAAGAAACAGAATAAAAACGTTCTGTATTTTTCTACACAAATGTCGAGCTTTGCAGTTGGGAGATATAATCTATTTTATTTTCAAGACGTTTTTTCTAATCCTCTTGTTTTTTATTGTTTTTATAACATTTAAATGTAAAAACCAAAAACAAAATTGTGTTGTTTTGCAGTTACTGTCATACGCCATTATTTTGGGTGGGTCTTACCTCACAACAACAATCGTTGTATATCGTTTTCTTATTCTGGGCCGTCCCTTAGGTGTATTTTATAAAATCAAATGTAACAAATTTTTTAAATATTGTTTAATCAAATTTTTCATCTGAGTAGTCTTAAATTGCCCTACACATATAAAATTTTAAGCAGTAATTAGTCTCATAAGCATGGTTTTTTGTAATATTGCTAATTTTGAGGATAATGTTGTAACTGAAGATCTCAACCGATTTAAAAAATATTTAGATATTTAATGACTGTGGGGCGAATTTTTGGCGAGGCAGCCTATTTTAGGAAATACCCCTAAATATTCTCAACAGGTATCGTTGATTAAAAATGTTATACCGAGTCTTACCGAGAACATTTGAAAATGCACTTTTTATTACTTCCATCACTTCTTGTTTAAATCAACTGTAAAGTGTTAATTGATGATTAACAACTATGTTTATATTTATTTAAGTATTTAATGATTTAACAATTCTTTTGTTCGCCCTCCATTAATTTTGTCTAAAATTGTTGTAGTTAGATATACTTATATAAAGGCTAAACCCCAACGACAGTCAAGTGGGAGCGTGCCGTGATAGCGCACTTGGTAGCTAAATAAAAACAGCAGGCAGACAAAAGTCGTAAAACAATACTCGTAACACGGCTGATGGCCATCAATTAATAAAATTGTTTAAAAAAGAAATCTTTTTTTTTATTTGTTCGAACGTTTAAAGTATAACCACTTTCACGATACTCCAAAAACATAAACTAACAAAACAAAAATCAGGCTCTAGAGATTAGAGTAAACGTCTTTGGTAGGCTAAATCCCAATCTATCTGGGGAATTAAAATATATTATAACTAATTAATTACACTGTGCTGGAATCCGTAACTTTTTTGGTAACAAGCTGGGTTATGGTTACAACTATCTAAAAAAATTCACCTATCAATGAACATGCATCCAAACAAAAATTTAAAAAATCATGAACAATTTTTATAATTAAAAAAAATATATATATATTTATAAATCACTTTAAAATAGTTTTAACCATTAAAAATTAAAGAGGTCTAATATTAATTGTATTTTTTATTCAAGTCTTACATATTATAACCATATGTTGTAAATTTTTTCGCCAGCAGCGTGTTTTCTAAAAGTCTATATATTTATTTCATTGTGAAAAATGTATTTATTTTAGATAATTTTTTGGTCTGAACTTGTGACTCCTATCATGTCCAATGTGTTGGTGTGGATGACATTCTCATATAGTTCCGTCCGTTTACTGGATAATTTATATAAATTTGTACAAATTTTTACTTGATGGCGTTCGTTTACAAAAATACTCAGTAAAGAGAAAGTGGTAGTTTTTAAATCGAATTTAAAAATGGCTTTCTAAGATTTAGTACTTTCTCTTTTTTGAACTAAATGGGAGTATATTATGTTCTAGTTTTTTTATACCCACCACCATATATAGTTGGGGTATATATCAGTTTGTCATTCCGATTGTAACATGTCAAAATATAGGTTTAAGGCCCCATAAAGTATATATATATTCGTGATCCTTATGCAATTTTAAGTCGATTAAGCGATGTCCGTCTGTCTGTTAAAATGGCGATCACGCGGCGAAGACGCAAGCGGGGGTGCCTATTTTTACCCAGATTATTGAACATTGGAAATGAGCAAATCGGTCCAGCGCGCAGCGGTTTAAAAGTTATGAGTGAAAATGTGAAGGTACCTCTAAATTTTCCATAGAAATTGGTACAATTTTTCTGTTAAGCTTTGTTGGTTTTTCGTTTCATTCCATAAAATGTATTTTTTGTTTTTGTAACCAGACATTAATATATAAAGAAAGAGCAAAATACATAATTGCTTTAGTGCCGCTACTTTTGAATAGGTGGCGCTGAAATCACACAAACAATACCCTGCCCCATGGCTGGGTCCAAAGAAATTTATATATAAAGAAAGAGCAAAATGCATAAATGCTTTAGTGCCGCTACTTTTGAATAGGTGGCGCAAAATTTAAAAAAACAATACCCTGCCCCATGGCTAGGTCGACATAGCCTTTAATTAGGCTTTCAATGAATTTATTTACCAAAAATATTAAATTAACTCCATACTTCAAATTCTAATGCATTCAGATGTTAATAGTGGACTTATTACATAATTTTAAAGTCAATTTTTCAAATGATTGACGTAATAATAGCATTTCTTTCACATTTTATGTCATAGAGGAAAATAGTATTTTTTTTTCATTTGTATTTGTATTTTTGAGAATTAAGGGATTGGCAAATGTATACTTATGTTGATTTTTTCTTTCATAAAAAAATACACATGAATAAAGTGCAATTTTGTGCTCTTAAACATATAAATGATATTGATTTAAAAAATTAAGGTATAATATGCACATAAAACATATATTTTTCATAGTTTTTGGCAAATATTCATTTATATTACGAAGAAAATAGAAAATCAATAATACTACTGCATATTGTAGCACAATATGGCTAATGGAGACTAGCTCTGCAGCAAAATATGCCTAATGGAGAGAATACACCTTTTGTTGGGCCATCTATTGACCAATAGTTACAACTCATGTTCTTTCTTTAACAAATTAATTTCTTTTCTGTATTCTCTCCATTAGACATATGCATATTGTTATACAAACACACTTTAATTTTTTAAAGAATGAACATTCGTTGCAACTATTTATCAATACGTGGCGCATCAGAAAGTGCATTCTCTCCATTAGACGTATTCTGCTGCAGAGCTAGTCCCAATTAGCCAGTAACAAAATTGAGTATATGCCAAAAACTATGCTTAAAAATTAATTTTTTGTGCAGTCCATGGTTAAAAAAACTAGTGAAAATGTAAAGGTGTCTCTAAATTGCCCATACAAATGTAGTACAATTTCATAGTAGCGACTGGCACATAATATATTTTCTCATATTTTTTTCACCAGTCGCTTAGCAGTAAATATTTTGTATTCACCTCAAACATTTTTTCACCACTTAAATTTTTTCACCACAAAAAATTGTTTCTCCTCAAAAATTTTTTTTCACCTATAATTTTTTTTTTTTCACCAAAAAAGTTCTTTTCATATCTAAAAAAGTTTTTCACCTCGAAAAATTTTTCACCTACATAATTTTACTTCAAAATTTTTTTATATTATTTGTATCAAAAACAGTAGTTAACCTCTTTTTTGGATATTGGTGGAGGGTATTCAAGGATTCGGCACAGCCGAATTTAGCCCTTTTTTACTTGATTTATTATATTTTAGTATGAAAAATTGTTAAAACAAAGACTTTTTAAAATTGATAAATTTTTATTTAATAGACTTGTTTTTTCTTTCCTTAAATCAAGAAATATTGCTTAAGACAAATATTAAGTATTTCTGAGAATATAAACCATCTCCTTTTTACTCAAACTTAGGAATTTTTATTCTTTTTAAGAAAATTTTTCTAAGTTATAATAACATTTAACTTAAATTGAGGAAAACTTTAAACTATTTTGAAGGAAATTTTGGATTAATTTTAAGTTCATGTCTTTTTATACCCTTCACCACAGGTGGAAGGGTATATATAAGTTTGTCATTCCGTTTGTAATTTCTACAATATTGATCTTAGACCCTATAAAGTATATATATTCTGGGTCCTTATGAATGGCGAAGTTGATTTAACGATGTCCGTCTGTCCTTCTGTCCGTCTGTGTGTTGAAATGGAGTTTCCGAAGACCACAGACACAATGGGGACTTGATTGTTATATATTTCTGTTAAATGTGATCCATTTCTGCTTGCTATTAAAAACCAGCCAGATCGGTTGATAAATGGCTGAGATATTAGCAAAAAACCAGGACTACCTCTAATTTTTCCCGTAAAATTCCTTTGTTTTCTATGTATGTTGAATATAACGCATTGCAAACACATCAATTTTTTTTCTTTTACCTCTTCACCTTTAATACACAAACAACAAACACATACAAAGATTTATCATTTAAATAAAAACCAAACAAATCCCTATTGAACGAAAACTGTTCATTTAACTCTATAAACGATGATTCCATATTGCCTTCATAGCCGAGTCGTCTAAACGCTATGTCACAGATACTTTTTTTTCTCTAAGAACGCGAGCTCGAATCTTGCTCAAGACACAATTCAACTTTTTTTTTGTACATTTTTTTTTTATTTTTTTTTTTGTTTTTTTTAACATTAAATAATTAATTTAAATAAAATTTTATATTAATAATTAAATAATCCATAAATTGGCTAAAAACATCAAAATTTGTATAAAAACCCTCTGATACAAACAAAATACAAACGGTTTTATTTCTATTTTTTGCTCCGATTTAAAAGAATTTATAAACCGATTTTTAAACCATTTTCTCGTATATTAAGAAAATTTTATACATAATTTCCCTTTGAATGCAACTATTTTAGGTCATAACTTATAATAATTTATCAAAAAAAAAAAATTATAAACTATTTTCCTTCAAATTTTTAAAATCAAGCTAAATAAATTAAAAATATTTTTTTAATAAAAAAGCGAAATAAAATCCCAAATACAAGTTTGCCAGCTAAATCAAACTTTTTTGTAAAAATAAAACACATGCAGTTCTAGTGATTTCTTTTAACGATTTGCTGAACTTCTTTTCTTTCACCTCTTCACCTTTGATACACAAACAACAAACACATACAAAGATTTCTCATTTAAATAAAAACCAAACAAATCCCTATTGAACGAAAACTGTTCATTTAACTCTATAAACGATGATTCCATATAGCCTTCATAGCCGAGTCGTCTAAACGCTATGTCACAGATACTTTTTTTCTCTAAGAACGCGAGTTCGAATCTTGCTCAAGACACAATTCAACTTTTTTTTTTGTATATTTTTTTTGATTTTCTTAAGACTTTTTTTTATTTTTTTTTTAACATTAAATAATTAATTTAAATAAAATTTTATATTAATAATTAAATAATCCATAAAAAGGCTAAAAACATCAAAATTTGTATAAAAACCCTCTGATACAAACAAAATACAAACGGTTTTATTTCTATTTTTTGCTCCGATTTAAAAGAATTTATAAACATATTTTTAAACCATTTTCTCGTATATTAAGAAAATTTTATACATAATTTCCCTTTGAATGCAACTATTTTAGGTCATAACTTATAATAATTTATCAAAAAAAAAATTATAAACTATTTTCCTTCAAATTTTTAAAATCAAGCTAAATAAATTAAAAATATTTTTTTAATAAAAAAGCGAAATAAAATCCCAAATACAAGTTTGCCAGCTAAATCAAACTTTTTTGTAAAAATAAAACACATGCAGTTCTAGTGATTTCTTTTAACGATTTGCTGAACTTCTTTTCTTTCACCTCTTCACCTTTGATACACAAACAACAAACACATACAAATATTTCTCATTTAAATAAAAACCAAACAAATCCCTATTGAACGAAAACTGTTCATTTAACTCTATAAACGATGATTCCATATAGCCTTCATAGCCGAGTCGTCTAAACGCTATGTCACAGATACTTTTTTTCTCTAAGAACGCGAGTTCGAATCTTGCTCAAGACACAATTCAACTTTTTTTTTTGTATATTTTTTTATTTTCTTAAGACTTTTTTTTATTTTTTTGTTTTTTTTTTAACATTAAATAATTAATTTAAATAAAATTTTATATTAATAATTAAATAATCCATAAAAAGGCTAAAAACATCAAAATTTGTATAAAAACCCTCTGATACAAACAAAATACAAACGGTTTTATTTCTATTTTTTGCTCCGATTTAAAAGAATTTATAAACAGATTTTTAAACCATTTTCTCGTATATTAATAAAATTTTATACATAATTTCCCTTTGAGTGCAACTATTTTAGGTCATAACTTATAATAATTTATAAATCAAACTTTTTTGTAGAAATAAAACACATGCGGTTCTAGTGATTTCTTTTAAGGATTTGTAAAAAAATATTTTTTTGGTCGAAAAAAGCTTTTTTTAGAACTAAAAAATATCCAAAGATCGAAAATCTTTAGTAGAACATATTTGCTGAAAGTAGTTATGACCAAAACCTAAAAAATACCTGTTTTCGGGAACTATAAATCTTTCAGAGTCCAAGTTTTATCACTAAACTAAATGGTAAATTTCCACTTAAAGATGTCCGTATATAAATCTGTCCATTCCATATATGTCCATATATAAACTTCACTATTTTCCCAACCATGGTGAAGGGTATATAAGATTCGGCATAGCCGAATTTAGCCACTCTTACTTGTTTGAGTATAAGTTTGTTACTGAGTAATTCTAATTGGACTTGACTGAGAAAAGTAATCGCACGGACCTAATATTATATTTATGTTTTGGAAGTAGATATCTCGTATCATAAACCTATTGTGAAAAGATTTTTAACAATCTGAAACCGTTGGAATCTACTCATTAACCCACAGGATCAATTTCATTGAGAAATTATTGCAAAATTTTGTTTGCTTACTTTAATTTTATTCTGGGTGTAATATTTTTTATTTCAAGCACAAACAAGTCTTGATGAATTATGGGGTTAGCAAGCTACGTGATGAGAAATTTCTTTAAGTGTTAGAAAACCTATGAAGTTTAAATATGATGAATCTATTTCCAAAATCATTTATGTATGTATGAAGGAGCAAATGCATAATTGCGTTTGTGTCTCTATTTTTCAATTAACAAAAAAAAATACCCTACAATATGCTTAGGCCTGTTTGTTATTGGATTTGGCTTTCAATTTTTTTATTTACCAAAAATGTAGCGACAAAATGTTTCAACTAATGCTCCATCTTTAGGAAATAAATTTCTGCTTTTTCCTTGAGTGTACAATTTTATTTACTACTTTTACCATTTTTATTGCTTTTACTGCAAAAGCTTTAGAGTTCAAAAAAAGTAAAAGTACTAATGAATTTAAAAGGATTTTTACTACATACAACTTCACTTTTTACACTCATACATAAATTTTTTTGTCAGAAAAAAGATTTTCAGATTTTTAGTTTTTCTGACGTTATGCCAACGTAGGAAAATTTGTTTCAACAAATCTTATGCCAATGTTGGTATCGGTTGCCGCTTTTTTAATTTTGTTTTGGCGTTGCTGTTTTGGGATTGTTCGATTGCTGTTTTTATTTTATAAGGTTATGTTTACTTCTACTCCGCCTAACTTACGTAGTGAATTTGATTTTATTATGTCTACTTGTAATCCACAGATGGATATTCCGATTCATTCTACGACAATCTTTGAACGTTCGTTTCTAATAAGAGTTGCTCGCCTATGGAATAATTTGCCAGGTCATTTAAAAGTTTTTACGTATTCAATCAATTCCTTCAGGAAAAAAATGTTTTCATATGCTTGTGAGACTATATAGAACGTAATTGTTACTTTTTCTTTACTTATTTCTTCTTTTTTCAAGATTATTATTGACTCTTTTATGCATTGTCATTAACATGGACCATATACTGTCCCAGCAAAAACAGGGTTTTAAATACTTACCAGCCTATTTACTCGCTTAATTACTTTTGTTCGCGATGTCCCAAAAGTAATGAGTGGTCATTACCTTCTCACTTACAAAAAACACAATGTAATGGGTTGTCATTACCCTCTCGCTTACGAACAGCCAAAAAATAATGAGTACCCATTACTTTTTGGACATCGCGAACAAAAGTAATTCAGCGAGTAAATAGCCTGGTAAGTATTTGATACAATGTTTTTGCTGGGGTATATTGTGTATCCTTCTCCCAATTATTTTTGGCGGGGGGCCAAAGAAAAACAAAAAGAATTATTAAATTGAATTCTTAGATTAATCATTATGTTAAATTCTTATATTAGCTAATTTCATGAATTTAATTTGTGTTAATTTATAGATAAATTGTATTTTATAGATATATTTTATTAAACTCTGTAATATATTTATTGGCCTAATGTGGCTTTAATATTACAATAAATAAATAAATAAATAAATAAATAAATAAATAAATAAATAAATCTATTGATTTTTGTTTCGCCAACGTAATGACAACATTAGAAAGTGTTTGAAGCTACCAAGTATTGTTTAGATCTGTAGTTTGATGGGTAGAGTACTCGTCAACTATTTGTATGTCCGGGGTTCCAAGCTTTATTTAAAATTTTGTTTTGAAAAATCTATTCTTAGGCCACCTGTTTGTTGTTTCCCTAAAACTTTTTCGACGCTTTTTGATCAGAGCGTCAAATGATGTTACAACATAGTTTTGGGTTTGGAAGAGCCCTTTTGGCCAGCACTTGTTCCACCTAAAAAAACGCCTTGTCATTTGTATTTTTTCTGACTAGGCAGTAATATTTGTGTACCTTTTTAATTTTCCAACACATCTGGCTGTAACTAAAATCATACGAATATTGCCAATTCTCAAAAAATACGTGCTAAATTCAAATTAATATGATTCAGCCAGAGTATGTTCATTTATTACAAACATCCGACTCGATTTGTTTTCGATATTAAGATTACAAAAAAAACTCAAAGATGAAAGGGCTGAATATCATGGAATTTACAAATGCTAGATAGAGTTTTAAAATAAAGTATCTTTCTTTTTTATAATCATTTATTACTTGTTTAAAATAGCAAAATTTTAAGAATTAGATTGAAGTTGTTTACAATATTTATTTTCTTCCCACAAACATTAAAAAAAAAAGAGTTTATAACAAGATGAATGTTATAAACAACGTAATTTTAGCCCTAAAAAGAATTAGATAATGCAGTGTAAAGGAACTTCAATTTTGTATATTGTGGTATTCATATACACCAGTCGCTGTTTATACGGCTTTTTGTTCTTACGTTGTTCTATGGAATTAAAGGATTACAAATTACGATATATTTATTTATCAAAAAATAATTCGATATATATACTGTAAATTTAAAAATGATGCATTTATATTTTAAATTTATATTTTAATTTTATAATACAATTAGACCACCCGATGAAAAACGTTCCGATACAATAATATGTAATTATGTATAGAACACACAGAAACCTGATTCGTAGTTGCATCGAATTTTTCGCCAACCGAATTTTTGTAGTTCCAAGCACAATCTGTTGTATTCCTTTTTAATATTGTCGTAATTATCGAAATTTTTTTTTTCAAATTCAGAATTTTTATTGTAATAAATGATTGCTTTTCTATTTATGGATTATACTAATATATAATCCTTTATCCTTTTGATTATAATGATAGTTGTCTACCACGCTCTGATGAATACCGATACGAAACTGCGATTCCAATAGTGGCATGTGTCTTCTAATATCACGGTGCTTATTTCATAATATTACCTGTTAATATTTGTTATATCTCTAAAATACCTTTATAAATCGATGTTTCGGTAGTTTAGGGTTATAATAACGGTAGTTTAAGATATTTTAATTTTAAACAGGTAAAATAGCGCAATAAACCCGGTTATACAAAAAGACACATGCCCTTAATCGAATTATAATTTTAAAATTTTAATATCGGGCTTAAAATGGCTGTGGTAACCAACTACCGTTTTTATGAAAAGATATTGAATGCCAACCATGATAAATATACATTAAATAGTAGATACGCGGTCGACAAAATTTACTTTAAAATCAAATAATTTCTATGCCGCGAATTGAGCCAGAACCGATGACCTTCCATTTGTCAGGCCATTGCTTTTCCTCTAGGCTTAACTCTGTTTAAAATTATTTTGTAAAATTTCAAACTTGAATATTTTTCAGGTTTAAATTTTAAACATTTTTGTTGTACATTTACAAGACTAAAACAGCTGATCGTTTAGCCCTCAAAACAATTGTTTGATTATTTTATTTTTCATTTTGTAGTCACTATCAAAATAAAGTTGAATAATGGATCAAAATAATGAAAAACCCAACTTAAAACAAAAGCGTTAAAAAATAAGTAATAAAAGATGGACCGACAGTGAAATTCAGCAGCTATTTGTTTTATTATTACAAGTAATACCGTATCTTCAAACCCAGAATCTCTGCAAATTCTATTTGGCTAATTACATTTTGCTCTAAAAAAATTATAATTTTATCGTTTTCCGTAATTATGGGCATTTTTGTTAACTTTAAATTCTTTTTGATATTTTAAGTTTTCAAATTAATGAAAAGCAAAACAAAAATCAGCTGATTCATTAATTTACAATAGCTGTAAATATACCACCAAGAGTAAAAAATTGGCGACCGACTGACTTCAATTAAGATAAGATGTCTTAGGAAAATCTTTGCCTCATTAATATTCATATACACTAATTCCAATGGTAGTTTTTATCGTAGGGACCATAGCTGCCAAATTTTACGATTTATTGTAATTTTGATGATTTTTGTCCAAAAAATGGCAAATGACGAGTTTTCCTTCATAAATGACGATTTTTCATATTTAACTATGTTAAGAGCCAATTTAGACGGTGACTTTTTAGCATCCAATTCTTGTTTGGAAGCGAACGGGGTAACAAAAAAGCACGATTTTTGTTTTTCGTGCATGTTTTTCTTATTTTTCTTTCACACTCATATGTATTCTTCTTTTGTTCATTCATTCACATTCGGTTTTTGTAAAAAAAAAAATTACCGTATGAGTAGACATAACTTTGGAAGCAACTGTGAAAAAGGATTTAAGAAAAAAGCTGCCGATCAATTGCATCGTATAAATTGGCTAAATTTCGAAATTCTCTTGAAAAGGATTCTATGGAGGTTATTATTTATTCCAAAGATTACGTAGAACGAAATAATTCAAAATGTTATGATACTTTAATTAAAACTGACTTCCCGAGTAAAAAAGTTTATATATAATTATATATAACTAAATATAGCCCAATATATAAATATATATGCCTTATATAGTTAGATATAATTATATATGGTTTCATGCAAAACATTTTTAAACGCTTTTTAATAATGATGCGAGTAGAACGAGACTTATTGTATCTCAAATAACTTCTGGATGCTCTTCAAAAATTCTCGATTAAGTTAGTTTGCTTTAAAAACGAAGTAAGTTTGCAAAAATATTAATTACAAATTTCAACTACAACATTAAATTTACTCCTAGAAAATAAATGTTTTGAAATAAATAAGCGACCTTTCAACAAATTAAAAAAATTACAATTATTCGTGATAAAACAGATTCGGTAGGTCCGCGAAGGGTTCCATGGAATTTTTATAAAACAGCCACAGGGTGATAATATAAATAAACACTCTCCGATTATACAAATTTCCATTCTCGTTTCATTTCGTTCGTATAAAAATGGGTCACCGGGATGTCTTCCGGACCTGGACTATTTTTTATTATCCCGTTTTGCTCTATCTCGCTTAGCTTTCGAGATACCGGGCATTTTTAAAAATTACCATTTTACAAAATGACGAATATCTAGAAAACTAATGCATTAAAACTAATTAAACATGTTTAAGTAATCTTGAACAAGCACGCAGCTCATTCAATTGTTTATGTACATTCCGAATGATAGCAATTTTTTGCTCTTCATTTTCGAATGCTATTGAAAAAAAACTTTGATGCTCCTCTTCATTTGTGAATAATTTTAAAAAAATGTTACATCTCAAAAATGTCCAAGTGTATGAAAATAAATCTCTCTTATTTCTTATTTTTGTATGAAAAACAATACAAATAGTATCATTCAAGAACGAATAAAACAAACTATTTTTTGTCTCTTCAAACACGTATAGAACAAAACACAACAAAAAATAATTTTTTTTTCGTTTACATAAGTGATAAATGAGGTAATATTTCGTACTCTGTATTTTCCCAATGCAAAATATTGCATTATCAGTAAATGGTAATGAAATTCTTTCATTTACATTGGTTTCCACTAACGGTTATGAAAATTCAAGTAAAAACTAGTAAAAGCCAAATACTGGGTAGTTTTTGTTCAGTCTTAAAATAGAATAATATTTAAAAAATAATATTTAAAAAATAAATTTAAGAAATTGTTTTTGGAAACCAGCCGTTAAAATCGTTTCTGATGTGATTTACTATTTTATTGATTTGTAATTGTTTTTGTTTTCTTTTTTATATTTTTATACACTTACAATTCAATTGTTATATTGTGATGTCTTAAAGACAGACATCTTTTTCCAACACTTAATGATCCGTTATTGGGGTTAAAATGGTTTTAAAATTATATTATTTCTTTTTTTTATTTCATTCTATCTTTGTATTCACTTGATTTCATAATCTCTATCTAATAAGGGTATTTATTTTATTGTTTTTAATTGATAAGTGCAGCTGTGCACTTAAAATAATATTTTTATAAGCTTAACAGAAAAATTTATAAAATTTAACAAAATGTACCTGTTTGTTTTTCGCTTCAGACCGATTTGTAAATTTTAACAATATTTTGGGTAAAGTTTAACAAATATAAGTTTAAGAAACAAATTTGTAAAACTTCAGTTTTAGTGCGTACTTTTACGAAATAATTCAATTTGTTGAGATAATTGAAATTTAAGAATATCGTGACTTTCTCCTTACCCAGTCCATATCTAATTACGGCATGAATTAATTCTAAAGGTACAACATTTTGTACGATTTGCTCTATTTCTTTTAGGTTTTGAGATATGCGACATTTTTAAAAAAGAAATGACTTCCCGAGTAAAAAGTTTAGACATAATCATATGTGGCCTTATCTAATAATATTTTATTATATATAAATACAAAGGTAGTTATGTCAGTATGTATTACCATGTATAATCATATATAACGTTAATTTTTTTAAAATTACCTTACATTGTGCTTTATATAACCACATCTAGTTATATATTGATCCGAGTAAAAAAGTTTAGATATAATCATATCTGGCCATATCTAATAATATATTATATATATTTACATATGTCAATAGGCATGTATAATTATATATTACAATAAGTTTCTTTAAAATTCCCTTATATTGTGCCATTTACTCGTATAACCACATCTAGTTATGTATTGATCTTTATAAAATTAGATATGATTTAGATGATAAAATATGATTTTTATTATATCAAATACACAAATTTAACATACGTAAGTTTTAGAGTTAACACTTAACTTTAGGCGATCTCAAATGTATTATTATTTTTTTTTTTATTTTTATAATTTGTCTAAGTAACTTTAACTAAAAGTAAGTATATTTGAAAAACAAATACAGTTCTACTTTTTATTTAAATCTTATCAATTTGCTATTCCTTTAATATATACTTTAAAATATGGCAATCTTAATATGTACATGCAAAAAACATAATATCAGTCTTTTCAGGGCCTTAGGTAGGAATTTATTTTGGGGTTGCCAACATTTTTTTTGAGAATTTTACGCGCTTTGTGAAATTTCAGAAATTTTTTTTTCAAAATCCAACACTTTTACCAAAAATAAATGAAATGAGGTTAGCCTTAAAATAGTGTTAACGAAAAAATCCGAAATAGCGTTAACCTTTCCACCATATTGTATTTAAAATTTAGAACACAAATTTCATACAGACATCTAAATATCATCTAAGCCCAATTCAAATTTTAAAACCCTTAAACATTTTGATTCTTCAACTTTATATAAAACTTATTAAATTTTCCGTATACATATGAAAATATTAAAAAAAAACTTATACTGGTTTTCTATCTCTTCAAGAATTTTTTACGAAGGGATAAAGAAACAATTTTTCAAATATTCATGTATTTTTCTTATAAAAAATACAAACTCTAAAAAGTTGTTTTCACTTTAATATAACAACTAAAATACAAAAATTTCAAAACTTTATTCTATATCGTTTCCTTAAAAACCCGTAAACAACTGCAACGCTCGACGAGTTTTAATTATCAATTTGTATGCAAAAATACAAAATACAATACTATGATTCTTAAATATTTTTCTTAATTAAAGATTCCGAGATTCTTACCAATTTAAAAAATCCTTTGAATCAAATATATTTTTCTTTAAAACATCTGAATAATTCTCAGATTCTCATATTTTCCAGCCAAAAACACAAAATGGCCCCCCCGGCTCGGCTATGTATTATTATACATATAAATAAATTTGTTTTGCAATAGCTTCAAAGAAATTGGCATTTACGGTGATAAAAAACTTGCGATAAGATTATTTATTATTAATTTTTTAATAAAAAATAATTGTATGTACATAACAAAAAAAAAATTAAAAAACAACTGCGGTCTTTAAAATACTTCTTACAAATAGTTATGTGGTTCTAATGTTGGCTTTTTTTCATGTAGTATGCTTAAAATTTTGATAACTATGAACAAACCAATTTGATTTTTTTTAATTTGTATATAAAAATTTTGATAAACATCAAAATAGATTTAGATTACTCTTAACAAAATGTTTAAATAGTAAGGCAATAAAAACCATTTAACCCAAATTTTGTGCGAAAATTTTCAAAGACTTGTACCCAAATTTTATTTTTCTGAATTTTTTTATTATCTCACTACGTTCTTTAGCAGAGATATTTGCAACCAAAGTCGAAACGTTGACCGACTGACATTCATCATTGCATTCAGATTTTTCAAAAATTAAATTTTAAATTTATTTTCTAATTATAATCTACTTAATTAAGTTTAAAAAAATTATACGCAATTTTAAGAATATTTTTTTCAAGGTTTCTTTAAAATTCTGACATTTTGTTCTTTCAATCAATATGTGACAATCTTGAAATGATAATTTAAATTATTGATTTTTTTTTTTATACGAGTCAATTTATTTTTCTAGATGTTAGGAATTGCCATAAAAGCATTTACTAGATTGATCGTCCAAGTCTAGCGAATTCTATTCATAACGATTATTATCGCTTTAAGCTCTTTTTTTCTTATGAAAAGCATTATATTGTATATTAGAGATTGATGCCTTTATACTTAAAATTTTTCATAAGTACGTCAAGAATGTTTATTAATCTATATAAATTTTTCGTTTTCGTTAGAAGGAAAACTTATAGAAACTACCGCCAAAATAAATAGGTTTAAAAAAAATTAGGTTTGTGTTTTTCGAAATTTAAATAAATTATCCATGCAAATTTAAGTAGATATGGACTAGATATAGCTACTTTAAAATTAAGAATGTATAAAAATGCTGCCAAGTCTTACAAATGAATGGCTTTTCTCTTTTAAATGTAAACAAAAATATTTGTCATAAAAATATTTAACGTTTTTTTGTATTTTTAATTTGATGAAATATTAAAAACAGCAAGCTAACAAATGAACTATGTGTTTGTAAGCAAAAATAGAGCATTGCAAACAATATTATTGCTATATTTCCCGTTCCCGCGAAGTCCATATACGAAAACAGCTTTCATAAAATGGCGGCCCCAAATGTTCAAAATGTATTTGCTTACAAAAAAATAAAGAAAAGTCAGATATAGATTTAAAATTCTAAAAAAAAACAAACTTGATAAATTATACTCATTTAAGAATTCCCTGCAAATAAGAAATCTTTTTAGACTACATTTGAAAATATTAAAACCTCGACTTGACACATAAAAATAATATGCCAACAGAATTAAAAAGTATATTTTGGTTGCCAACCGATTTTAGGTGTAGAAATCGAATTTCATTTGGAAATTGACTGAATTTTTTGCTGTGCGTTTAAATCTGATTTCAAAATATCTTAACTAGAGATATACGAAACTAAAGCAATACAAAAAGGAAAAATTTAAACATTTTGGGTATTTGAAGCCTAATTAGACTTTTTTCCAAAAGTTGAACTAATTTATTCACAATAGGTCTGTTCCACGTCGTTACTGCTGACACCGTGGAACTGCAACCGGGAACCTAAAATAACCGGTTCAATAATACATATTATTACTTAATAGTACATAAAGTAATGGGTAGTGCACAGAGATAACAGATTCGTATTGACATTTGAAATCCGAATCTTTTAGTTGTAGCAACATAAATTCAATTAAAACTAAAGTAATTTTGAAGTAATAGAATTTTTGTTTTCTCGCTAAAAATACGTTGCTGCATGAAAATCATTTGATTGGCAACATATTCGGTTGTCAACACCAATCTGTTTTCTATATGTGAGTACTGAGTTCGAGTATTTGAATTTTTTGTAAGCAGTACGAAACTACATAAAATTTGGCTAAAGTACACTTTAACGGACGTTGCCTCTGGAATAAAAAAGAACTGTTCTATCTTCGGGTTTTGGGGCCTGCTGCGATAATTCAACCACACAAATATTTTCACATTTTTCCACTAAAACAATATTATTTCCCCAAAAAATTAAAAAAAATTAATGTTTTAAAGTTCATTATTTGTTTTATTGCAAATTTCAATTTCAATTAAGAGTTAGTGGATTTAAAGGGAGCACCACATCATGGATCGTGAAGCAAAATACACTTTTCATATCCAGAGAAACTTTGCTTTCATTTTAGTACCCACACTTATATGTTAGAAAAAAATATATTGTTCATTCCATTTTTTATTAATCTCGGTAAAGTTTACTTTTGTAAAAAATTTACTTTTGTAAAAAATTTACTTTTTAAATTCAATGACGTGAAAAGTTAATTTTTAAAAAAAAGTTTTGAATTTTTATGTCTCAATTACGTTACCAACCCCAATTGGAAGTGTAATGAGTGCATGTTTGCACATTCTGTCTTCTTACTTATTTATGACAATGCCGTTGGTGTTTGACCTATTTTTATTTTATATATTTTTCTATTGAAAATGTTTTCTGTAAATATAATACATTATTTTATAAAAATGTTTAGATACACTCAGGAAATTATGCAAGTAGACTAAAATGCAAACAACTGTTAAAATAACAGCATTTGCACTTTAAAAGTTGTGCACTACGTTTAAATCAACTGCAATATGTAGTTATTTTTAACCGTTAAAACGCGACTGATGTAGGTAGTTTTAATGCAGTAAACAAACAACTGACATACGAACAATGGTAAAACTATAAAATAACTGTAAATGCAGTTAAAACAACATACATAAAAACATTTTAAAAATTACTAATTTAATAAAAATAAATTTATGTAAATATTCTTTAATTTATTTTATTTCGAATAAAAACCACAATTGGAAAACAGTATTTTCAATAAATATTACATTCCTCAGTTTTTCAAAAAAAAGGGTTTGAGAAACATGCAATTAATGTTAATAAACTCTACAAAATCAATACCCTATAATTTTAGAACTACTTGGAATTTCGTCCTAAAATTTTAGTATGAAAGTTATAAGTAGATGTCGATTTATGAAAAACATTTTCTTTTTTCAAAATATTCAACTCAAAAGATCAACTGTCAAAAGCATTGAAAAAGTTCATTGCACATAAAATAACTAGAATTGCAGTTAAAAGAACTACAATCACATATGTATGTTATACGAGGGCGGATCAAAAAGTCCGTGACTTTTCGAACTGCCCTCGTAGTTATATAAAATGCAACACTGCTCCCATCAAGTACCACCTGATAATAGACTACTGTCAAATTTTGAGCAAGTTCCGTCATTTACTTTGCGTTTAACAGCTGTTCAAAACATACAACCTCGTCCATTTTTTTAAAAATGGAAAAAAGTGAATTTCGAGTGCTCACTAAACATTATTTTTTGCGAAAAAAAACCGTCAATCAAACCAAGGAAAATCTTGATAAATACTATGGGGACTCCGCACCATCGATTTCAATGATAAAAAAAGTGGTTTACTGACTTTCGTTGTGGCTTTACAAGCACGGAAGATGCCGAACGTTCTGGACGCCCAGTTGAGGTCTCTACACCCAAAACAATTGAAAAAATTCACGATATGGTGTCAGCCGATCGGAGATTGAATGTGCGATAAATTGTGGAAGATATAGGCATCTCACATGGCTCAGTGGTTTCAATTTTGAACGATTACTTGGGTATGAGAAAGCTTTCCGCAAGATGGCTGCCGCGTTTGCTCACAATCGACCACCAACGGAATAGTGTGACAGCTTAGTTTCCACGGCGAAAATCCATGAAGTAGACTACGAATTGCCCCCTCATTCGCCTTATTCTCCGGATTTAGCACCCAGTGACTATTTCCTATTTCCAAACCTAAAGAAATGGCATGGTGGAAAGAGATTTAGCTCCAACGATGAAATTATTGATCAAACAAATGCCTATTTTATGAACCTCGAAAAATCATGCTGTTAAACGCAAAGTAAATGACGGAACTTGCTCAAAATTTGATAGTAGTCTATTAACAGGTCGGACTTGATGGGAGCAGTGTTGCATTTCATATAACTACAAGGGAAGTTCGAAAAGTCACGGACTTATTGATCCGCCCTCGTATACACAAATAACTGTCCTGTAGTAACTGCAAAACTTTTTTGAGTGTACTTCTACCCCATGCATGTATGTATTTATATTTTATGTTTAAATATAATTGTATCTTTAAGTACACTAGGGCACATTAGCCACTTTTTTTAAATATTTTCGTTACATTATATTGTTCTTTTAAATCGAGTTTAAGATCTTTTTACAAAAAATAATGATTATTGGAAGAAAATAGTTAATAATCATTATTTTTTGTAAAAAGATCTTAAACTCGATTTAAAAGAATAATATAATATTAAAGATCGAATAAAGAAAAATAAATATAAATGTTTTCGTTACTAAACAAATTCCAAAATTCATAAAGACCTAATGTAGATTCCATTTAAAGTTTCAGTTTTAAAGTTTCAATCGGTCTAAGCCAAAACCGAAACCAATTATATTTAATAAATTTATAAAAAATAAATTATTGCCTGTTGTGATCATTTATTTATTTAAGGAGGTTTTATATACTCTAGCAAAAAATAACTACTTTTATATTTATTTTATTTCGATCGAGGGCACTTTACTTCAAACATTTCAATTAATAAATCGTAAAAACAAAAGGTTTCATTACTTTTTTAATGTTTATAACAAAATACAAACAAATTTTATTATTTTTTTAATGTTTATAACAAAATACAAACTTAAAACGCACTTTTTTCACAACCATGAAATCAAAAAATGTTGCCAATAACAGTCCAGAGGGGTTAGCCGATTTCAGTGCGTTTTTTATTTAGTAGCCAAGTAAAAATTCTAGTGCTTGTCTTGGCCCTTTTGTGATTTTTTGTGAAATAAATTTTGAATCCGAAAGCAAAGTTGAACTTGTTTTCTTTTTTTGAATTTTTAAGTTTACATAAAGAATAAAAAACATAAAAATCGGGCCACGACAATGATTAGTTAATTTATTTGGCATTAAGAATTGCCGTACAATTTTATTTTTTCGAAAATTTGTTAAGGGTCCACAGTGGAAGCCGATTTTTGGCTTTTTATACAAAGCAACACTGACGATTGTGGTTCACGAAATTTGAAAACCACACAAAAAAATCGATTTTGCAGAAAACGCGTTTAAAGTTTTTAATTTAGACTCACTCACACTCAATGAAAAATATATCAATACCATTTGTTTATTTGTTTTAGATTATGGTGTGGCCCATATCATTATCTCAAAAATCACGTTTGTTATTATAAAAGCAATGATGAACACCGTTTGTTGCGGATTCAAGACTGATGAAAAACGGTGAAATCCGTTTTAACGGCACAGAAACGGTTACAACAAACGGGGTAAAAACGTAGTGCTTTTGAAAACCCGATTATCCGGTCCGTTAATATTCCGTTTACATACAAGCTTTGACGGATACCAACACTTAAGTTTACTTAGCAATTGTTCAATTTAGAATCCTTGTTCTCATCGTTAGAATGCCGCCAATTTAAACAGTCATGCATATTTTGGTAATCCAGAGCTGATTAACATATGTGTGTTGTACAACGAACTACATACTTTTATAAAAAATTTAACAGTGATTTCAAATCAACGTAATAAAAACGCGTTTATGAAAATCTTTACTGTTAAATAAAATTTTAAAACACAGAAAAAAATAATTTATATTTTTGATTGCCTAAAAAGTTACCAAAATGAAAAAAAAGTTTACAGCTCCACATTGGAAAAAAAATAACCAATTTTGGTTAAAAATAACACTGATTTGTGATGCAAAAATATGTTAGGATGTAGATTATCTTTAAACTCAGCTTATCACAGTTTGTAACTAGAATACTGATTTTGAAATTTGTTTTAATTTATTTTATTTCAATGAAGAGAAAATTTTGATGTAACAAAAAGTTGTTCCGATAAATTTATGTTAATAAACATGGAAATGGCAGACAAAATTCATTTTCGGTTTAACTGAACCAAGTTTAACTCACATCCCAAAACCTCAGTTAGGCTGAATTTAAAACTTTAAATGTATCTCGCAATCGCTTCTTTGAGTTATACCGGTCTTCTCCCAAATGAGCGACAAGTACGAGTACTTTGAATAAAAATATAAATTTATAAAAAAAAATCTGTAATTAAAATTTCTGGCAACCGTATTTGAACGGAAAAGAAAAAGAATTAATTAATAAAAACAGCCAAACACGAGTAGTAAAAGATTTATAAATTTCAGTCTCCGTGCTTTACCAAGGCACATATGTAAGTTTGTGTAAAGGAGCAGAAATACATATTTTAAGTAATACTTTACTGTGATGACTACCCACTAACTGGGACTTTAACTGACACAATTTTCGAATATTACATGGAAAAATTTGGATTTAACGTTAGTTAAATTTTGAAATACGACATCTGTTGGTTGGGCTGGCTGTTTTGGGTAATAATCAGCCAAATTGTAGCCGATTATTGTCGGATTGTCTATTTTTGGTCGATGCCAAAGCAGTTTAGTATTAGTGGCGGAATTGAGTTGGTGAGGAAGGCACCCTAGCCTACCCCATGCATGTTAAAATATTCTTATATATAAATACAGTGGAAAAAACTTGTGCACTTATATTAACAAATTTTTAACCACACTATTTCTGTAAATCGATTATTTATTGACAAATTTTGGCTTTTCATTTCAAATTCATAGTTTCCCGTTAGCAAAAATCTTATAATTTGATCATATTTTGCTCTAAAGGTCATTACTTTTGTAAATATACATAAATCCCAAACTGGTTGTAAAGTCATATGAAAGTAAAACAGTGTTGTGTACTACTAGGCCCAAAAAATCCGAATCTAATCTTGTTTTCATGTAATTGTTAAACAGACACCTAAAAACACTTTTCAAAATAAAATTTTTCAAAATCATCCCACAAATATGGACTACAGGATCGAAAGTATCTAACAACCTCTAAAATCCCTAATTAAATAATTTTAAATCATTAAAAACATATGCATTTGAGTCTAGATAGGCAAACTAAACCTTGTTTGGAGTAAACAATTCCAGTTTGAAATATTTATTAAAATTTTGTAAAAACGGCCTGGAAATACACATTTCACAGAAAATAAATACAAATTTAATGAGCGCCCCGGTAGGCTTATCAGTGCGGGGGTCGTGGGTTCGATTCCCACCATAGGCTCTGGTCTGTTTTCACTACATCGAGCCGAAAGCCTTCGTTGCTAGTGCTCGGTTAGGGTATTAAGATATAATTTGTAATTATATGTTTAATAAAATAAATAAATAAATAAATACAAAAAAATATTTATTGAATGCAAAATAGACACAAAACAGTAAGCAATTAATTTAATTTGTAGTATATGTATGTTTGGTTTTTATTTTAGAAATTTTACAGTGTCCCAGTTTTTTTGTTTTTTGCCGAATAATTGTAGTATTTTTGAGGACATGTTAACAGCGGTTAAAAACGGGTAACTTTACAAGTTTGAAATAAAGAGCCAAAATTAGTCAATTAAATAATTTTTTATTGTGGTTCAAAATTTGTTAAAATAAGTGTACAAGTTTTTTTTTATTAACAGAAAATTAATGATCAATTTGTTTTTTCTTTTATGTCAATTTATAAAACATATTTGGTTTATTTAGAGGGGTGCGAACTGGCTAAACTAAATGTAAACTAAATTCATACTTCTAAGTTTCTATGAAATTTAAAAAAAAATCAACTCTTTTGTCAATTTGTAAATTTGCCCACCTTGCACTGGGAATTAATAAACAAAAAACAAAATTTTATAAGTAAATAAATACATATTTTTTGTATTCACATGGAAAGCCTTGAAGAAACCCAAGCAATTTTGAATAAATACAATTAAAAATAGTATAATTTTATGTGTCATTTCTTATGACTCATTGCAAATCGTTATAAACTGTTTATGCGAATAATAGAAAATGACTAACAATATTTGTTGCATTGTTTGAATTATAATTTCACACATTGTACAATATTTACACTTTGCCCAAAATCAACAAGTTTGATCTTATCTATATCAACTGAATACAATACATAAATTGTATATAGTATCCACTCCTTCAGTATCAGACATTCAGTAGATGACCCTTCAACTTTCCATCCCTCACGTTACAACTGCTAAAGTATTTTGCTTTTTTACACACATACACTTCAACTGACTACCGTTAGCCTTAACCGTTTCCGAAGTACCGTTATACTTAAAATATCGTTACAAAAATAACTGAAATATCGTTATCATTAAAATACCGTAGCTAAAATAAATAAAATAGTGTTATCCATAAAATACCATTAGCAAAATAATGTAAAATAGCGTCATCATAAAAATTTATATAATTTAAGAAAATTTATTCTTGCGTTAGTTACTAACTTGGACTTTAACTGACACATTTACATTATTTTAAATATGTAGCAACCCTGTTGTAATTTTTTTTATTAAGTACTTTAATGCTGTGTCAAATAAATATAAATATCAGATATGTTTTCATACAAAAATGGGCTAATTTTGGACCCACGTTGTGATCCCTCAAGCATAAGATTGGAATGCTAAACAAAATACGTTTTTGTTACTTTCTTTTCCTCTATTCACATATCCGAATTTTATTTAGATCGGATGGAACCAATTGGGATGGTTTCTTTTTTAACTGTTTTCCCCCAAATTTAAAGGCATTTTCATATTGACAACCCTTAAATTTTTTGTTGTTACTTTTTTCAGTTTAATAATTGTAATACTCGGACACTTTCTCCATAGTAAACCTGTCTGGTTCTGAAATTTTGTCGCGTGTGAAAAAACTCTTAGACAAGTTATAATATGTTCGTATTAAAAAAAATACATTTTTTACTTAATTTGACTACAAGTCATACCAATTCATAGAACTATTGTAATTGCAAGCAAAACATGTCAAATATTTATTAAAATATTCTATAAAAAAAAAACTATTTTTTTATGGAAAATAAGAATATTTGGTTGATTTTAAAATATGTATGGATTTGGGTTAAGTAACACACTTGTTTACAGAAAATTGTATTCAATACTTTCTAAAATTCGGAAAATAGAAGAAATCATATGAGAATGCTCTTTGTGGTTATGAAAAATTGTAATCCTTAAAATTGTATAATCCAAAACTCGTACAAATCAATGTTAATATGGGAATACATAGCCGCTGAATCCGCTAGATATGGAATGTACGTCCGCTTTCATTTGAGCCAAAGATATGTATTTTTATTTATATTAATGTAAGGCCCTCTGCAATGAATATGTATGGTATGTAGTACTAATAAAAATAAAACAATAAAAAACTTCTTTAACACTCTGAATATTTAAATTGCACTTCACACATTGATCTTAATAAAATTATATGAAGAATTTAAAGTAAAATAAACAGATGTGAAGTTGCCTTTGACCACCATTCTCCCACTGCACTATGGGGAATTTTACTGAAGTTTCTGGTCAAAAGCTTAAATGTTGAGATAACGACTCGAAATTTGGCAAGGTTATTTGGCATGCAGTTTTTAGGCTATGTATGCAAAATTAGCATGATCGGTCATGATTACGGCTGCTTCTAATGAATTTAAAAATAAATATATCTTTTTTATATAAAATCGTTGATGCGTATAAATCTTGAACCATTAAAGCTATTCACCATATATTCGATTGGTCCTCTCCTTGACATAATTTTCGTGTGTCCTATAGCTGACGCTGGAATCGAGGTATTGCCAAAATTTGTATTTATAGTCCAATTTGGCTCATATCCATAATATAGTGTAGTCGAGCTATTTACGAAAATGTGTAACTATCGTGTGATTCGGCTCGCACTCGGAATATGTGTGTGGAAAAAATTTGTATGCATTACTAGAATGGTTTTTAATTTATCTACATATGTCTTATAAAATTAGTTACCAGGGCCTACAAAATTTCTTCGAAATTTCTGGAAAATTATCACTTATTTATTCTTCATTTCCCAGGTGAAAATGTTCATATATGTTCATATATCATCATATATGGCTTCATATATGATCGTATATGTTTTCATACATGAGCATATATGAACATATATGCCATGTATGGAAGCATATATGGGCCAATACATTTAAAGATGAAGTTCATATATGGTAATACATGAATCCATATATGGCAATATATGGTAATATATTGCATATGTTGGTTCATATATTGGTTCATATACGCCATATATGTTCATATATGAGTACATATATTATTCCATATATGGGGTAATATTTTTAAATTTTTATCAGATATTGCCATGAGGGAAATTTAAACCTTTGTTCTACCGAATTAAGATACAGTTTGAATTCTTAAGTGAACATAAAGGCAGAAACGTAATTAAATTAAGTGACTTACACTAGGTATTGTATTTCCGTTATAAACAAAATTTCTTAAAATTAAAAATTTGTATTAATAGGTGAAAATTTTCATATATGTTCATATATTATCATATATGTCTTCATATATGATCGTATATGTTTTCATATATGAGCATATATGAACATATGTATATGTCATGTAATATTTAACAGATATTGCCATATATGAGGGAAATTTAAACCTTTGTTCTACCGAATTAAGATACAGTTTGAATCCTTAACTGAACATAATTAGATTTAGTAATTAGTTTTGTTTTGAACTGAAATATTTTTATTTTTATTGGAAAATAAAAGAAAAAAAGTTTTTTTAATATACTGCCATGTAGATAAAGTACGCATATGCGACCATATATGAAATTTCATATATGTCCATATATGACCATATACGACCATATATCCTCAAATTATGGATCCAATCATATATGAAATAATATATGAACCCATATATGTGGTCATATATGAGCATATATGAACATTTTCACCTGGGTTATTTAAAAACAACAAATTTACAATTAATCATTATATCACAATTTTTGTAATAAATAAAAAAAAATTAAACTTTAAATATCATTTCCCTATTGTGCCGCATGGATTAGCTGCCATATACATCTCACCTATAAAGAGTTCCTCTATACCATAAAAAAGTATGCAAATATATGCAAAACAAATTGAAATCTAAAATTCCAGTAAAACATGGCAATACGAAGAAGAATCCTTAATAGTATTGCCTAGACGAAAAATTATATTAATCGGCTTCGTATTGCGGAAGATACCCCATTTGCTAGAAAACGTGCCGCAAAGAAAATACTTCCACGTATTACGAAAATAATTCTTCTAGAAGAGAAAATAGCAATACAAGTAATATTGTAGAATTATCATCTGGAAGATGATAACACCCAGAATATAAATAAAAAATATAATTACATATTGTATTTTATAACCTTTGATACACGAAATTCGCACAACAACTTACTTTATCGTCATCCTCTGACGGTATTTGCTCTTCTTTTTGAACGATTCTTTTGAATTATATTTTCTGCAATGGAAAATAAATAGTTTTTATTTTAAATTATTATGTAAAAATTAGCTTACCTTGGGTTACATGATATATTTTTGTTAATTTTCCGTCTGTCCGCTATGTCGCTAATTACCATTATTTACAAATTTTGTTTATATTTTTTCCAAATGACATTCAATTTTTAAAAATTTGTTGGTTTTATCTTCCAAGGGTTATTAAAAAAATACCTTCGCAATAAATTTGACCTTAATATCTTCCAGCTTAAATTTAAAAATTAAAAAAAATTAATTAAATTAATAAAAAAAAAAAATGTAAATCTGCATAATACATTATTTACTCTATTGCTAAATTAAATAAATTTTAAAATATTTTACAATAGTATTTTTAGTTCTTTAATATGGAATTTAGGTTTTATCCTCCGAAATTAAAAAAAAAATTAAAATAGATAAAAAATTATTCTTGACGCTTACGTAAGCGGTAAAATGGTTTGGTGAAAAAAATATGTGTCAGCCTACTTCTAAATAGTTGACTTTATAATGGCATCACAGAAAATTATTTTGAAACACATAAAAATTAACGTTTTGGCTAACAATTCTTTATAAATTCCCCATAGTGCATTGGACGACAAACCTCCAATATTTACAAATGGTAATAATAAATAATATAAAAGTTTGAGTTAAAATTTAACAACACAGACATACCTTATTTAGTCTGTGTTGGGTAAACTATTTATTAACACTTGTGTATTCTTATGAGCAATAAAGATGACTTAAAGAGTTCCAAAAACCAGACTATGTGTTTGGTGTTCATAGAATCGGAATAAACGTGTTTATACAATTGTATCCACGGTGTTATTTACATAGGTCAGTTAACATGGTATACATTTTATGAGTTCAACAAGTGTTACGAAACACGTGAAATGCAAATTACGATTGAAAATTGATTTGTTCATTCAAACATTTTAGAATTTTTCTATTCTTGTTCCACTTATTGTTGTTGTTGAGTGGATTGTGGCCAATGAAAATGAAAATGAAAACCAGAGCAATAATAAATATTTGTTCTATGACACGGTCCGACAGTAGTTGTCACTCACTCGAAATCAATTTGCTGATTCGTTTAAATCCGAAATTAAATTGTATTTAAAATTTTTGCAAGGGAGCGTTTATTACTTTTTTCATAGCGTTAATGCATTCTGAAAAATATGAAGTTTGATACCTGTATTGGCAACGCATGGGACTTTAGAAATTCATTTTTCACAGTGATGACGTAAATAATATGAATGAGCTTTCTACATCTCCAACATATCGGATATCGGTGTTCCCATAGCACTTAACTCCACCGTATGGATACAGAGTGCTGTTTTTTGTGAAATATCAGTTAAGACTACTGCGTTGGAGGCATATAATGTTTGTTCAGGGAAATTTAATGCAATCTGAGACTTTTTAAAGAATCAGGCCTTATAATCTTGAGGTTTTTGGAGGAATCTGGGGACTCTTTACAATAAAAGTGTGGCCACACTTGGAAATAAAGCCTAAAAAAGAAAAACGCACTGTACACAGGGTTTTACCGCAGTGCGGCATTTTGTCGATACCCGGATTTATTCTCGAGAAATTAGAAAATTTTCTAAATAAACAAGAACTGCCTTCAAACACACTATTTAATAAGAAATTCTTAAAAATGTTGTGTTTTGTTTTTTGCGAAATTTACAGACATAACTACCACTGTTCACTGCCATTTTCACTATCTGGTTAGGGCTTTAGAGTTAAAGAGGTTTTCCTTTAAAAAAGCAATAAAAAACTGCCAGTGATAGTAATTTCAAAATATGCGAAATTGAATAATAAATGCCTGTGGACTTGACAAAAGCACTTAAGTCGACTTAAGAAAATTTTCCAAGATTTTGAAGACTATAAAACTTTTTATTTTGCATATTCCTGGCAGGTCCTTACCTAGTAAAATGTAATGATATCTTTTTTGGATTCTACTTCAGTTCTACTCTTTGACAAATCTTTTTATAAGATTTTAAAAATTTAACGAAACTGTTTTCGAGAAAATAAAATTTTCGAATTGAAAGTAGTTTTTTTTTTTTTTTTTTTTTTGCACTGAAGCCAAAATAATTCTGAAATTGTACATGAAATGAAAATATAAATAAATAACAAAAAAATAGGTAACGTCATAGTGCATGTTAGGAAAATACAAAGCCACGTGTTTAATTAATTGGAACAAAATATAAATTTTAAAAGGTTTTCAGTTTAATATCTGCCTATTCTAGAGGCTTTAGCTTTCATTATATATTCTAAGAAAATTCTTTTAGTTTTCTTCGATCTTCTTATTTTTTATTGAGCTTAATATCTTTTATTTATAAAAAATTTAATGATAAATATTTATTTATTTATTTAAATAAATATTTATCATTAAATTTTTTTAAGGTTGAAATAGCTACAGAATTTAAGAAGTTTTCTGTTTAAATTATTTCTCAGAACCTGGATCAATAATTTAACAGACAAATAATAATCTGTTATAAGCATTCATATTTCGCTTCAAGAGTTGAAGAAATCCAGCAAATGGTTTTTGGTAAAACGCCCTAGTGTACATATTTCCTAGTGTACATATAATTCTTTAACTATTTAACATATTGTAGAATAGACTTTGTTGGGAACCGATTTCAAGAGGAATCGAAAACTGAAATATATAAAAATATAATTTACAATAATTTAAATTATTTAGGGAATTTGAACAAAAATTAAAAATTTTCTATTGTATTTCTTAAAACTTCACCGCATTTTAGGTAATGTTTTTTTCTAAACTTTTCTTGCCAAAGTTACTGAAATTAAGAAGATTTTAGACAAAATAACAGAAAAAATATAACCGGTTAATCGACCTATTTTAACCGATTATTCCAGTCGAATAACATAATTATTTAACTTTTAAATAAGTTGGTTTGACATTAACCGAAATAGAGGCGATTAATCGAGGAACCGGTTAATAGATTAACCGAACTGGAAACACTAGTTTTCAGCAATAACCGCAAATGAAATTGTTTATGAGGGTCAAAACAACGTCCTATTTGAAATTTATTTTTATTTTTTTTAACTATCATGCATGCAAATTTAAGAAAAAAATCGGAAAAGGATGAATCATACAAAAGGTTTCTTTGAAAAAACAAAACAGAAAAAATAACCCAACAAAACTTTGATAATGGGTGCGATATACTCATGCGTTATAATAAATAAGGAAATAAGTACAATATTTAATAATATTCTAAATATAAATATAACTAAAACGATAATATACAAAATATTGATTTTTTCTAAGTAAAACAACTACAATTGGTAATAAAATATGTAACTAAAATATTTTTTATGTTTGTATTCGCGTTTTAAACAAAGCAACGAATTGATCTAAAAAAACTTGATGACACGAAAATTTTATTTTCAGCTTTTCATTTCACGATTGCAACCAATAGTTGAATTTGACGGACAGTGTAACACTTCCTCTTCCGATACATCATTTATAACAAACATTGGTACGCTAAGCACATGCCAAAATTTTGAATCCAATGGTTGTATTTTGATTTATTGCTTCTTAAAGATTTCCGTTAAATATCCTAGTTGGTAGCGTGCTAGTTTATCGTGGGTTCCATTCCCACCAGAGGCTCTCTTTACGCTACAACGAGCCGATAGTCTTCATTGCTAGTGCTCGGTTAGGGTATTAAGATATAATTTGTAATTATATGATTAATAAAAATAAAACAAATATATAAATAAATAGTAGTTTTAACTTAAAAATAAACATCACAGTTTCACCGAGTAAAAAATCTACGTGATGAATTAAGTTTGTTTTATTTATTTTTCTTTCCCAGGTGAAAATGTTCATATATGTCCATACATTATTATATATGGTTTCATATATGAGCATGTATGGTTTCATGTATGATCATATATGAACATATATGTCATTTATGCAAGCATATATGGGCAAATACATTCAAATAAAAAGTTCATGTATGGTAATATATGATACCATATATGGCAACATATGATAATATATTGCATATATTGGTTCATATATGCCAAATATATTCATATATGAATTTCATATATTATTCCATATATCCATTTTTTATTTATGCGCTTGTTCTACCGAATTAAGATCCACTTCGAATTCTTAAGCGAAAATAGGGTGAACATAAGACTAAGTAATTTTCAGTTTTTTTATCCTACGTCTCTACGCAAAAGGATTCTCCTTCACATGTGGCTAGACGCCACTTAGAGGGCGTTTTGTCCAAAATATCAAGGTCGAGAGCGCCAAATGGCGGAATATGAATTTATAAATGTCAAAGCAAAAACAGCCACTGTTGGTGCACCCACGGAAAAGATTAGTTGGAAAATTTTTGTAATTACAATAATTTTTCGACTACAGCAAAATTTTAGTTAAAATTTTGAAATATTAATTATATTAGTTAATAGTTCAATTGAAATATTTTTTTTATATAATTTGGAATTCTCTATTAATTTAGACAAAAATAAAATTATTTAAAACAAACCAAAATTGTTATAAATTTCCCCATCATTTAGTAAAAACAATTATATGAAAGTTGGGACTTTCATTAAGAAATTTGCAGTAACCAATTTTTAAAATAAACTCTTGATTTATTTTCAGTTACTATATCAAACGTAATAACAATGAAATGTTTTAAATGTCAATAATAAAAATATAAAAAGCTGTGTGAAAATTAAAAAAATATACAAAGAATATTTCAAAATCATTTCCAATTTTATAATATATACGCAATTTAAAAAACAAATGACGGTAACTTTTTCTAATAACGTCTTTACCAGTTATATTTTTTCTCTTTTTTATTAATTGTTATTTTTCATGAAGGTGACAACTCCAATAAGATATTGAAGCAAGAGGGTTCATAATCAAACTAAAGTCCAAATTATTGCAGTATTCGTATTGTGAGCAGTATATTAAGCGGAAAGCCGTTAATGAAATAACCTTGGAACGATTTGAATTGCAATTCAGTGTTAATTAAGAAGAGGAGCTGGTATCTGAGGAAAAAATTCGTGAGACCTAAGGTTTTTATTCTAGAAAAATGAAAAATAAAAGGACCGAACTAAATACTTTTCGCAAAAATACTTCAAGCTTATGGTTTTAGTCGTAAGTTCTTCACATCTGAGATTTATAATAAGAAGAAAAACTATGATAAACTAAAACTTTCATATAAAACACACCTCTAACTCTCGGAATATCAAGTTTTTTTATACAAAATAGCACATTCAGAATCAAGCTCTTTTTTATTTAAAATTTTGATTCTCTCTCAGTATATTTTTCCATTAAAAATACTTCAGATTCTGGGGACGTCTTCGTATAAAGGTCACTCACATTTGGTGGACTTTTTCTTTAAAAAAAATCATCAGACTCTATCGCTTCTTTCCTGAATAAATCTCAGATTCTGATAACTATTGAAATATTAAAGCTCAAAGATTTGGAAGACTTTTTACTGTAAAATACCTGCGAGTTTTGAAAACTTTTTCTATATAAAAACCTCATAGATATTCTTCTGAATCTAAAATCTTATTGAATAACCTTTACAAAATTTCTTAGAATTCGTCTGAAATCCAACAGATTCGGATGATTTTTTTCAGATTTGGAGGTTTTTTATATTTATTTTAGCTCTTATTTAGTTTATTAATTCATTAGTTTCTTCAAAATGTATGAATTCATCAAATTCTAAATAGTAATATAATATTTACATTCCATTTTAATGAAAAAAACAATATTTCTGTTGAAAAATAAAATAAAAGTTTTTCAATAGAAAAAGGGCTCATATATGACTATATATGAATATTTATATATGTCCATTAGGGAGGCCCACGCTTGTATAGAAAAGTAAAAGTATGGTGCAATACTTTCTCCACAAGCTTGATTTTGTTTCTTTTACTAAAATATATGTGTATATTAAAAATTGGCTCAAAGGGATAATATTTAGAGGTCGCGATGAATGGCGACTTTTATATTTCACATCTTTTATTACATGCATTTACTACTGGCTTAACATTATTGTACTTGTTTATGTATTTTAGATACATTTTCACTATTTTCTTTGATCTTTACTTGATTTACATTCGTTAAAATTTAAATATATTGAACAATTTATATAATTATTTAACTTATTTTGAATGCAGAATTACAAGAAACGAGTTGATGTTAGCAAATTTCAGAATTTCTTATTTTCCTTTCATGCATCTACTTTCCTCGTATCAAAACAAAATACTGTATTAATAAGGGGCATCCACTGATTGATGTTTCAAAAGTAATTTCGGAATTTCATATCTTTTTTCATGCACTTACTTTCCTCGTATCAAAAGAAAATACTGTATTTATAAGGGGCATCCCCTGAAAAATCTTAAGGATACTGGACGGACCAAAGGTTCAACAATGTTTTTTAATTTACTATGCGATGATGGACAAGAAAAGGCACAATTATTTCTTTCAAAGGATCCTACAGAGTGGAAAGACGACGTCATTTTTATTTCGATGAAAGAAATGCTAGACTTTTAAAAGTTATAAATGACTGTGCAGAACGAGGTTTCGCTTTGGTGAACGAATTTAACAGCTCAATTACGAAAAATGAGGAGCAAAAGCAATAGTTGCTTAGATTAGTTGATCACCATAGAAAAAAATTTCCCAGGGCTTCTAAAGCTAATATTCCATAAATGGCTATCGATAATTTAAAAAAATAATAAAATATATAATAATTTGCACTTAATATACAGATTTATTTATACTATATTTATTTGTTTTAATAAATATTTTTATTTTTAAATAAACAATGAATATCACTATAAAAAATCATTGTATGTTATATTTCTATCTAACCACGAAAAATCATTAAACTATCGCAACCTCTAAATATTGACCAATTGTGATCAAATTTGGACTGAACATTGTTAAGCACTATTCGAATAGGATCAGCGTTGTGGAGCGTGAATATTCGATGCTTTTGTATTTTGGGCCACCCTAATGTCCATATATGAGCATATACGGTAATATACCCTCAAATTACGGATCCGAGCATATATGGAATGATATATTAATCCATATATGTGGCCATATATGAACATTTTCACCTGGGAATTGTCTAATTTTTTTTATATTAAAACAAGTAAAAACATATTTAACCCATAACTTCTTTTTTTTTTTATTAAATTATTGTATTTATTACGTGTCCAGATCTGCCTAGATTTGAGCAGATCTAATGACATCTTATCAGATCTGATTTTATCAATATATAATTATATCCCATTTAAAAATCGAAATATATATGAGCATACATGATCATACATGGGCCTGTATATGATCATACATGGGCATACATGGTCATATACGTCCATACATTGTTCAATATATGACCATACATGATCTCATATATGATCATATATCTTCGGATCTGAAATTTGGCGGTATATGGACGTATATGATCGTATACGAGCATACATGAATAATATATGAGCATGTATGATAATATATGCACATATACCTCAAATTTCGGATCCGAAGATATATGGTCATATATGAGATCATGTATGGACGTATATGGCTATGTATGCCCATGTATGATCATATACAAGCCCATGTATATGAACATACATGAATGTTCATATATATTTCGATTTTTACATGGAATGACAAGAATTGGTGTCTTAAAGAGAAATTACAATAGGTAGTGGTACAATATATCCAAATATTATTAAGATCCATTTTGTAGTTTCCTTGTAAGTGTTGCTAACTTCAATATGCCCTAACTTCAATATTTTTTCTTCAAATTTATATATTTGCTACATATATAAAGTATATAGGCCCAACTATATTAAGCGAAGTTAAATTAAAGAAAGGAATGATACCATATAACTTAAATGCATTGAAGCACCCATATTCAGCTTAAGTCAAAAAATAGCAACTTAAACATAAAAAAATACAAATTAAAGTCGAGAAATTTTATGCAATTGTGCAAATCTCAACGAATACATTCAAGTCAAATATGGGTGTTGTAAAATTTGGGGTTCACTTAAGTGAACTTTTTTGGACTTTTAAAACAAAGCTTATGTCACTTAAGCCAATTGTAGCTTGGCCTTATTTTTTTCCACAAAATCCGTTTCCGAGTTAAGATAATGGCTGTAAGGCCTTCGAACAAAATTATAATACATTTTTCAAGGAGAAATTTTAACCTAATTTCGTGTTCATTAGGACTGATTTTATTTTTGGATTTATTTCATTTCGTTAAAAAACGAATTGTAAGATTGTGGCACGAATCTGTTTTCTCGTTGCAGGAATGTGTTGCTTCGAAACTCTGAAGCATATAAAATTTTGACATGTGTTTACTTTAAGTTAATACATACATATTATAAATGTTGTAATAATGATCTGTTAAACAAAAAATTAAAAATAAAGAAAAATAAATAATTCTTACTGTCGGCGCCATAACATATTTACATACTTCTCAAATAGTTATAAAAAGTTCACTAGAAGCACAATAATATTTGTACGTATGCCAATGATATAAGGCCCTTTTCAAAAATGCTATGCATTTCGAAATTTTGATAGTTTTTGGTATCAATTGATATTAGAGTACAATTATTTTTCTTTCAACTCGTAATTCCATTGTAACATTAGAAATCTTAGTGTTTTTGTGAGTGTGTGAAAAAAGACCACCAATTGACAGAGTCAAATGATGCGTATTAATCCTCAGCAGGTTTTTAAAATAAAATTAACGTTTCAAATGAAATAAAAATATTTACCTGGCAGACCTCACACCAACACAATTTCCACTACTTGGAGTGAAGCTAATTTTTAAACAGATACATATATGTACTTAATGTGTATTTTCAGTTCAATATCGTATTTATTCAAACAAATTTCAGTACATGTAGCAAATTGTTTTACCAAAATGCTTTACTTAACATTTAAATATTTATTTTTTCGTTATAGATTTCAAGCTGGTTCCATCTACACATACATTGGAGAGGTATGCGTTTCGATGAATCCCTACAGACAGTTAAATATTTATGGTCCAGAGACAATAAAAAATTATAAAGGACGGGAACTATTCGAGAATCAACCACATATATATGCAATTGCAGATGCTGCATACAGAATATTAAAGCAACGTCACCAAGATACCTGTATATTAATATCGGGAGAATCTGGTGCTGGCAAAACGGAAGCTTCAAAAATAATAATGAAGTATATAGCGGCCGTTACAAATATACATGGACAAAATGAAATTGAAAGGTGAAATAAATGATTTTTAAAATTATCAATATATCGATGGTCATAATTGGAAATCTTCTAACTGATCTGTAATACCACTTGCCAACCGACATCATATTAAATTTAGTAGTAATTTCATCATCAGTTCGAGTTGTCTATTTATTACCATCTATATTCATTTAATAGAAATTCTCACGATTACTACAATTTAAAAGTTTTATTTACTTTTGTATTAAAATCTTCTTCGTAACTCGTTAAACCATTATGTTTAAATCTGGTTTAAAATCGTGTTAAATCCAGTTTAAAATTCTCCCCGCTTACACTAGGACGAGGGTGATGTATCCCCCCTTCCCCCCCCCCCCCCCCCAAAACGATTAAAGAAAATAACAAAAAAAATAATATAAAGTCAAGTGCAAAATTAATGGTAATAGTGACAATTTTTAATAAGACTACAATTTGATTTGGGAATGCGTTTATCTCTAACTATCATCTAGTAGTGAAATTCTTAAGCAGCAAAGATAATTAACATGTCAAAGCTTTTAATTTGAGAACTTGCTATCCGAGGAAAATGTTTTCTTAATGAATATTTTATAATAATACAAATAATACAAATATAATACATATAGGATTTTAATTTGAAAATTATTTTTGTATTGTTAGAACACACCATGACGTTGTCGCTTACGATCCAAAAAAATGTACTCTTGATTTTTATATGTGCTGATTATAAAGGTTCAGCATTTTTCTAATAGGTTTTTTTTGTAATATCAAACGATTTTCTTTGTAATTCCAACTGATTTTTTTGCAAGTCCAATTGGTTGTTAGGAGATTTCCCAATTGGTTTTAAAACAAGTAAAATAATGATAAATTCGGCTGTGCAGAATCTTTAAATATCCTCCACCCATATCCTATGAAAAGAATGATTTACCAAATCACAGATAATGCACTATAAATTTCAACACAATATTTTAAAATATAATCGATATTTTCGGTAAATTGATATTGTACAACAACATATTTGTTTTTGTCCTTTTTATTTCAACTTAAGAGCACTTTCAGGCACAATGTTTGAAAACAAAAGGTTTTCAACACGTTTGTTGACTCCACATATATTTTTAGTTATTCAATGGGCGAAGTAAGACTTTATGCATTGGCTCTAATGTATATCGTGAAGCGGTGAACCCAGACAAAATTGTTGACAGCTTTATGTCGAGAAATCATCGTATTAATTTTTAAGTTCAATATCAAATGTATACGAGGGCGGGTCACTGCGTGACTTTTTTAATGTAACAATGGTTTTTGAGCGCTATACATTTTGAGCTCTATACACTTTGTCCATCGTTTCTCAATTTTTTTTTTATTCTTTCCAAAAAGTATGATTCGTTGAGGTCATCAAAATAGGTATTTGTTTGTGAAATGATTTCATCGTTGTGGTCAAATCTCTTTCCGCCTAGCCATTGCTACATAATTGAAAACAAGAAATAGTCACTCGGGACTAAATCCGGGGAATAGGCTGGGTGAGGGAGCAATTCGTAACCTTACAAATGTATTTTTGCCATGGAAACTGCACTTGTCACAGGATTGCGGTTGTGATCGATAGCAAGCAAACGCGGCACCCATCGGAGAGCTTTCTTATACCCAAGTGATCATTCAAAATTGAAACCACTGAGCCATGTGCGATGCCAATGGCTTCCATACTTTCAATCTCCGTTACCCACTTGTAAATTAACATTACATTTAGCGCTTCTTGCTTATTTTGCATCTGCGATAGTGCTTTACACTCACAGACATGCATGCATACCTTTCATTTTCTTCCTCAGACGAAGTTAATACGGTATTTGTTCACGTACAACTAAGTTATGGAGTTCTTAAAATCAATTCGACTTCTGGGCTTCTGCTTGGTTTATTTTAGCAATCATGCAATGCAATTTCCATGTATTTACATGACGCTGTCCAAGCTCAAATTTATTTGAACTTTGAAAGTTAGGTTTTGTTAAAATCAAAACGAACTCCAATAAAGTTTGGCGTCTTTTGAGATATCAACATTGTTAAATACCAGTGTGGAATTAACTTTGCCGATTACAACTCTGAATTTTCCGAGAAATTGTGGTAGCCAACATGATCACGCAAAACGTTAAATTTAAAAATGTCCGGTGAGAGTGAGATAGTGGTGAATATTGAAGCAAAATGAAAACAAGAAAAAAAATATGCATTAAATTAGTAAGTGATATTTTAATTTTATAAAGTGAAATTCCAATTAGTTTGGAATTTTACTTCATTAACATTTTCATTGGAATCTTTTGCCCAAAAACCTTTTAAATCATGTTTTTGGTATAACACATTAAATCGATGCTGGCGCCTTTTCTGTGCAACAAATTAACTTATTTTTATTTTTTGTATTTAAAGTTGTATTTTAATTTTTTTTTTTGTAAATATCAAATGCACAAAAATATCATTTGAATTGTTCTCTAAGTTTTTAAACATAATAAATTCTGGAAAATAATTTAAAAAAATGTCTTGAACTTCGGCGTAAAAATATTCGGATACGATATCTGTTATTTTTGTTTGTCTTTAAAGTTTTGAAAGAAAATGTTTTAACATTTTTTTTTTGCATTTTTTTACACATACTATCAACATTTAAGTAAAAATTAAAGGAAAACATTTCATATTTTGGTTCATAGATGTGCATTTTATAGTTCAATAAATATTTCTTAGGGAAAAAGTGCATTCGCTTTACTTTTCTCAAGCTTTTTCTATACGGAATATTCCTCAAAACTTTTTGTGGATGTAGATCATTTAACAACAATACAATTTGGAGTGTTTTGCTTTAGTATATTTTATGTGGATTCACAACTAATGGGGTTATTCTGTAACTACGTGAAAATTTTTCACGTTCCAATATGCAGCTCTAATATACTTAGAACAGGTCGAGTCACGAATATCAAAATTATATTTAGGTAAATTGTTGTATATACCTTTAGGAAAATTTAACATTATGTGGAGAGTCACATAATGTTAAATATGGTAGAGTGGCATACTTCGATGTGACAACTTCTCATATAGTTACAGAATTATCCCATAAGAACAGCGATGTATGTTCGTCATAGTTAAAGTTTTTTTAAACAGAATTTTTTTGTTTCGGCTAAATTGACTTAAAATTCTCTCGGTGTATGTCCCATATATCCGCTTTAATAGAATAACAATGAAGGGTAATCTACACGTTGACTACCTCTACTATTTCCCAGTATTTGTGATACGAATTTATCAAATCTACCGCAATTTTTTTTTAAAAATTACATTTTATATCCCCAATAGATATGGGTGGTCAGGGATGGCTAGCGTGTGAATCGACCTTAAATTTACCTTTTGAATAAGCAAAATAATTGCGAAAATATAACTTTAATCGTGAAAGCTTAAAATTTATTACACATTTTAGTTTATTATTATCTTTTTAAAATGCTGCAATTAAAGTTTGATAGCGGCAGCATATAATGCCGCTCCTTGCTTTTATTCTATTAAAAGTTCTTTGGGTTTTCTGCACTAAAAACCTCCCGCAATGACAGTTTAATGCCACGCACATACTAAGACTTCTAAATATTTAATACCCATTTTTAGTAAATGCTATAATAATCGTCTTCCACGTACCTTCCATGTACAAATGTTTATCCTTCCATGACTTCAAATTATGTTTTTTTGTTTCTTTTCGTTTTAAGCAATTTGTGTTTTTAGCATTTTTTAATTAGCAAACTGTCTTGGTGTAAATTATAGGCGAGAACTATACAAACACATATATAGATAGATGTAATATTGTAGATATGAAAACGATCTAATAATACTTACAATAATAACAATAAAAAAAGTCCATATCATCGCAATAAATATATTTATAATAAAAGTTTTTATTTTAATTCACTTTTTATTATTGTATAGTTCTAGCCCAACTTTTAACATACATATTTAGAGGGGATCCTTGAAACTATAAAATGTTTACTGGCTCACACTTTACTTAACAGTTTATATTAAAGTTATGAATTTGATTGTTATTATATGTATATACAATAACATGCCTCAAGTCTCGTGCTAAATGTACCCTGCTGAAATTTAATATTTTACAATAAACTCTAAAACCGATGTTTTGTTTGAACACATTTCCAGCGATTCCTTAAAAACAAAAAATTTATTTAAAAATTGCGAAATTTTTTTGAACTCAATTTAAATTCCATAAAATCATAAGAATTGTAATTATATCCAGAAAACAAATTCGTTGTCCCAATCTAATCATTCGGATTGAAAGCGAAAATATTTCTACAGGTCGATATGAAACTTATAATATTTATGTATTTTAAACTCTACTTATTATATTTAATCGTTTTATTTTTTTATTTTCGTTTTAGAGTGAAAAATGTTTTAATCCAAAGTCTACTTATTATATTTAATCGTTTTATTTTTTTATTTTCGTTTTAGAGTGAAAAATGTTTTAATCCAAAGTAATGCCATATTGGAAACATTTGGCAATGCAAAAACCAATCGTAACGATAATTCTAGTCGGTTTGGTAAATATATGGACATAGAATTTGATTATAAAGCCGACCCAGTTGGTGGTATTATAACCAATTATCTTTTGGAAAAATCCCGTGTTGTACAACAACAGCCAGGAGAACGAAATTTTCATAGTTTCTATCAGGCAAGTATTAAGTGAAACTGTCAAATATTGAATTTTGTGTAAAGTTTTTTATGAACGACTCTCTTGTACTTTTTATCAAATTGTGAGAATTTTTTTGTCACAGTTTATTGCATTAAAACAATGCTGTAAATGGTGAATTTTTCAGAAAATTTTTTATAGGAATACATATAGAAAGAAAATCTTCTTTTCTTCTTCTTTTGTTTGCTAGACCAAAATAATGTTTTAAAAATGCTAATTCTGCCAAATTGTTAGGTTAGGTTGAGTGGCCCGCCAAAATAAAAGGCGATTACACTCGGGGGGCATGTGAGCTATTGTTATTCCCTTAAGTCCACCTCACATAAAAACTGCTGCCTAAAATCATCTGGGTTTTTTAATAATCGGCTGCTCCTTTATCCCGACCACAGACAAAACATTTTCAAGTCCAGAGACCTAAAAAGACCAAAAGTACTATCATTGCCAACTCTTTCGTATTTGGAGTTAGAATGAAACAAACATACACAATACAGTGTATACAGTGTTTACAGTTCTTAAAAACTTTTTGGCATCTGTCACTTGTCTCGTGTTTGTTAAGTATGTGCCCGGGTACTCTCAGAGTGATGCTGTACTGCCTCCTCCGCGTCCCTACAATACATGCGGGCATCCCCAACGCGCAGCCATCCGTTCTATCGCCTAGTACCCAGGTGGAGTCCCTATAAGCCTCCAATTAAATTTAGGACATCATTTTATTAACAATTACCTATAACCGATTTATAAATATTGTATTGAGAAGTAAAAATAGAAAAAAGGAACTAAAAAACAATCCTATTACCCAATTATTGGTATTTCCAATCATCTTTTTAAAAAAGTCGTTAAGTAATTGAGTACAGTATAATCAACGATTTATGTAGTGAATGCACTAGAAAATCAGTACAATCAAATGTATAAAAAAATCAATATTCAAATATGGTAACTAGAAAACGGTTATGATGATCAAATATACATTTAAATTGGGGTTTCAATAGAACCAACCGAATTAAGGATTGTATTGATTATATGACAATATTTGATTTTAAATTCAAAAATAGCCATCAACAATTCGTTAGTCTGTGTTTTTTATACCATATATGGTGAGGGTATATATCAGTTTGTCATTCCGTTTGTAATATGTCGAAATGTAGGTTTAAGACCCCATAAAGTATATATATTCGTGATCCTTATGCAATTTTAAGTCGATTTAGCGATGTCTGTCTGTCTGTCTGTCTGTCTGTTGAAATGGCGATCACGACGCGAAGACGCAAGCGGGGGTGCCTATTTTTACCCAGATTATTGAACATGCTCCCGAGCAGTTTGGTATTTAAAATGAGCAAAATCGGTTCAAAAGTTATGAGTGAAAATGTGAAGGTACCTCTAAATTTTCCATACAAATTTGTACAATTTTTCTGTATCTATTTTAATTTTCTGTTAAGTAAGTAAACATGTTATTAAGTCTTCTTCTTGTTCGATCACATTTACTGTCTTACATACTATGAGAATAATAACATTTTAGAGCTATATGTGTGTTACTCTTAATAACTAAGTTAACATTAAAAGCAACAATGTTAAAGTCGCTAACAGAGCAGACCTCTGTAAATAACATTACTAAAACTAAATAAATAACATTACTAAAACTAAATAACAAAAGTTCTTTACATAAATTGGCAAAACATATTCATATCACAGTTCATGCAAAATTTAGTATATACGTATGTATATCATCTTCAGCCCTTATGATTGCCGGAGGCTGGGCTCATATAGAATGAGGTAAGGTCCAAAAGGGAGCTGGATCGTCGTTAATACGTCCATTAAGTATACCGACAGGAGAAAGATATGTAGCTCCAGCCCAGATGGTGTTTTTCTCGCTTTCGTATATTTGGCTGACAAGCATATTATCGTGTAGCGCAAGTTTCTCAACAAATCTGGCTTGCAGCGACATGGAGTACCTACAGAAGGGTAGAACATCGGCATTTTCATAGACGTAACTATTTGAAAATAGTTTTATGAAATTTTCATAATTTCTTCCAATGCATTTTCTTAGGATTTTCAATTCAAATATCTCCAATTCTTTGGCTACTATAGGAGATATAGTAAGCCAGATTGGGTTTTTCTGTTAAGCTTTGTTGGTTTTTCGTTTCATTCCATAAAATGTATTTTACATAATTGCTTTAGTGCCCCTACTTTTGAATAGGTGGCGCTGAATTAACTAAAACAATACCCTATCCCATGGCTAGGTCCAAAGAAATTTATATATAAAGAAAAAGCAAAATACATAATTGCTTTAGTGCCGCTACTTTTGAATAGGTGGCGCAGAATCACATTAAAACTTTATCCTGTCCCATGGCGATATAGCCTTGGATTAGGCTATCAATTAATTTATTTACCAAAAATATTAAATTAACTACATACTTTAAATTATAATGCATTCAGATGTTGCTAGTAGACTTATTACATAATTTTAAAGTCAATTTTTCAAATGTTTGACGTAATAAAAGCATTTGTTTCACATTTTTATGCCAAAAAAGAAATTTTCATAGAGGAAAATAGTATTTTTTTTTTATTCCATTTGTATTTTTGAGAATTGAGGGATTGCCAAATGTATGTATATGTTAATTTTTTATTTTATAAAAAAATACACATGAATAAAGTGCAATATTGTGCTCTTAAACATCTAAATGAATATTGATTAAAAAAATTAAGGTATAATATGCACATAAAACATATATTTTTCATAGTTTTTGGCAAATATTAATTTATGTTACGAAGAAAATAGAATATCAATAATACTCTACTGCATATTGTAGCACAATATGGCTATTGGAGACTAGCTCTGCGGCGAAATATGCGTAATGGAGATTGCACCTTCTGATGGGCCATCTATTGACAAATAGCTACAACTCATGTTCTTTCTTCCATAAATTAATTTTTTTGCTGTATTCTCTCTTTTAGACAAACACACTTCAATTTTTTAAAGAAAGAACATTTGCATCAGAGAGTGCATTCTCTCCATTAGGCATATTCAGCTGCAGAGCTAGTTCCCATTAGCCGGAACAAAATTGAGTATTTGACAAAAATATGCTTTAAAATGTTTTTTTTGTGCAGTCCATGTTTAAAAAAACTAGTGAAAATGTAAAGGTACCTCTAAATTGCCCATACAAATTTAGTACAATTTCATAGTAGCGACTGATACATAACATATTTTCTCATATTTTTTCACCAGTCGCTTAGCAGTAAATATTTTGTATTCACCTCAAACATTTTTTAACCACTAAAATTTTTTTTCACCACAAAAAATTTGTTCACCTTAAAAATTTTTTTCCAACAAAAAAGTTCTTTTCACATCTAAAAAAGTTTTTCACATCAAAAAATTTTTTTTCCTGCATAATTTTACTTCAAAAGTTTTTTATATTATTTGTATCAAAAACAGAAGAGAACATCTTTTTAGGATATTGGTGGAGAGTATTTAAAGATTCGGCACAGCCGAATTTAGCCCTTTTTTACTTGTTTAAATAAAAGTTCTTCAGCTCTAAAAAAAATAAACATCGCAGATATTTATCACAGGAAAATTTATTGAATCTTCGTTAACAATTTGGGAAGCACTGTTTGCATGCGATAACCACAATTGTGCAAATTATAAAATGCTTTATTTTATTTGACTGCTATCATTATGTTAGGTTAAACACTCCCTTGTCTTTTTAGTATGGCATTTAATTAATCGACTTTTAAATTTAATCGATTAATCGTTTAAATAATTATTCGAGTTTTTTCTTAATTAACTAGTCGAATAATATTTGAAGATTAATCAAAAACAAATTATTAAATGACACATTTTTTTGTATTTTGAACACATTTATTTAAAAAAAGGAACAAAAAAAGGTTTAGTAACACTTTACCGGTTAACCAGTTTTTTTACTAAATTGCAACAGACCAAACCCCGGTTATTTGGTATTATAACACGACAATGTTAAATTCATCTATGTAACCATCAGAAAAGAAGTGATGTATTTTGCCACAGTAGTTCTGTTGTTGTATAACACGGCAATTCTAAAAAAAATCAATTTGAAATATATCTTTAAAAAAACATATCCCCATAGCTTCCTCACAGTGGCGTAAGTTCATGGTCGCTGGGTGGTGCACTGCACAAGGGCCCATGACCGACAGGGGCCCTTTGTTGAGAGTAGTAAATATTTTTTTTTTTTTTTTTTTGTTTAATGTATTTCTGTATTTTTAAATGTATTAAAATTTTTACGTTAAAATAATAAAATTATATGCATACAATTTTTTTAAGGATTCAATATATTAATAATCAAATAAAATGTTAAAGGGGATCAATCTAAGGGATCAATAATGCTGTACAAAATGTCCAGCATTTAATAATGTATCGCTTTGTTTGATTGCCTTTTTTTAATATTTTATTTAATAATTTCAAAATAATACAATTTAATATATATGTTGTCTCGCGCCAAAATGGCTTCGTGAGACGAGCTGGCAAAACATAATTTCAAATTATACAAAATTAAATACACGGAGTCATGAAGCCATGCTGTCCACGATCTCGCCATTAAAATTCGTTTTTTTTTTGACATAAAAGCATTGTTTGAAATAACTTTAAAAAGTACAAACAAGGATGAACCTACTGAGGCCAAAATGTTGAAAAAAACAGTAGGCCATAATATTACAAATTTTAGCGACAGGACGGAAGTCTACACAGCAATGCTATTATTGTACACAATTCTAGTGACCTTAGCAAGTGCTGTAAGATCATTTAGGAAATTAAAAATAATTAAGAATAAAAAATAAATTATTTGAGAAACAATTTAGGCTAATCTAGATTTTCCAATCTGGCAATGACATTAAAATTAGATATATCAAAACTAATAGAAAATTTTGCAAATGTAAAAGCACGAAAAAAAATTTAAATAAAATTTTTCAAACTATGTACCATTTAATGATATTTTTTGTACTTGTCAGTGCTATTTTTTATAAGGGGCCCAATTTAATGTTTTGCACATGGGCCCTTGATGACTTAGCTACGCCACTGCTTCCTCTGTAGTGTGTGAAATTGCTTTAAAACCGACAAATCCCTAAATAACTCCGATATCTACCATATTATAGAAATTTAGAACTTGTATTTGCTATTAGAAGAACTGACATTTATTTTTATATTTAACTTTGAGGTACAAAGGTACATTTCAGGTTCTAAATTGTGGCACAAAATGTAATTACTTTCAATCAACTATAATTTAGAAGAAATTATATCACAAAAGTTTCATAAAAACATAAAAAATCTCAAAATCTCTTTGTGGATAGTACCAAATGAGTCAAAGGAGTACCATAGTACTTTTAAGGCTTGAGTAGTACCACAAAAAGTACTTCAGTACCAACTTTATCATCCCAGTCCTCTACAGTGTTTTTAATACAAATATGTTATGTAAAAAAATATTGAAGTAAAATTATGTAGGTGAAAAAAAGGTTTTGGTGAAAAATATTTTATTGATGAAAAATTTGTGGGGTGAAAAATATTATTCACTTCTAAGCGACTGGTCAAAAAAATACGAGAACATATTTTATTTATTAGTCGTTACTATGAAATTATACTTAAATACCCCAATTTGTATGGAAAATTTAGAGGTACCTTCACATTTTCATTCAAAACTTTTTAACCGCTGGACCGACTGCTCAATTTCAATTTCTAGGTAAAAATGAGCGACCGCGCTTGCGTCTTCGCGACTTAATCGCCATTTCAACAGACAGACGGACATCGCTAAATCGGCTTACACCGTCCTTGGTAATATAAATAGTTTTAAATTAAAAATTTTTACACTCAGAAAAAAATTTGTAGAAAAATTTGTAAACAGTTTTCAATCCCACTTTACTCTTTTTGTACTGATTTTTAGTAAAGAAAATTATTCAATAATTTTTTTTGCTATTTACTTTTACAAATTACAGAACTTTTACAGAATATTTACAAATTTTTAAAAACCGATTTGCTAAAATTAGCAAAAAAAAAATGTACTAAAAAAGTAGATATTGGAGGAAATGTTATTTCTTTTAAAACTTTTAGATACAAACTTAAATTGCATCAAAATGTTCCATAGGTTGAAAAAAGGAATCAGAAGTGAAGATACCTTTCACAACCGACTCATGTCCAAAAATAGAACATCCACTTAACATAGCACTAAAAACTTTTATAGTTCTAAAAATCTGCCCTTAAAACAATTAAAATTTCAACCTAAAATCCAAAAATTTACTGAAAATATTTTTCAAAACAAAAATTAGCAAATTTAAATAAAATACTAAATTCGTTTATGTTTTAACTATTTTTTAAGCCTTTAATTTTCTTTTTTTTAATTTTGTCTAAAATATTTTTTGAAAAAAAAATAAATAAATAACAAAAAGTTGTTTGATAAAAAAATACAAATTTATATATTCGTATATTCGTAAAGCAATTTCATAAAAAAATTAGCAGCTTTAAAGTGTAACAAGTGTATCTTAAAATAATTATGTTTATTTGTGCATTTTAATTTTTTTTATAAACTAAAATTTTGCTATATTTTACAATTCATTGAGTTTACAGCAATTAACTAAAATTTAGTAGTGCTTACTAATTTTTTATACTAATTTGGTTGTACTAATAATAATAATACTTAGTAATTTTTTTGCTGATTTTAGCAAATCGGCTTTAAATTCCACTTAACAAAAGGCTTACTCGAATTTAACAGCGGCTAATAATTTTTTCACGTTAGCAAAAATGCGTTGCTAAATTAGCAAAATTTCAAATTTAGAGTCTGAAAAAATTAAAATACTTTACAAAATTACTTAAGACAACAACTTGGAGCCATCTTGAAAAAAGTATAATTTTGTCGGGCTGCGTAATCTGATAAAATTTGCGACTTAATAATGCAAAATTTTAGGATTTAATACTCAGCAAAAACAGACATAACCACGTAATTAAGGGAGTAAGTAGCACACATACTATTTACTCGCGTAACTTCTCGCTACAAAAAAGTGAGAATAATGAGTTACCAGCATGGATACTCATAGAGAAGAAATAAGTGGTTACCTACAATAATAAAGTAAGTAAATACTCTTAATAAAACAATAGTAATATTCAAGTAATATTTTCTTCCCTAAGAAAATCAATAAGAATAATTTATAAAAAAATCTTTAAAATACCTACTTTTTGAAATTTTTAATGCAATCATAATTCAAAGCTATTTCACATTATAAACCCTTAAAAATATTTAAATTTTTGTAAAATCACTTTTTAAAGCAGAAATTACGGTCGGTACTAAAAACACAGAATTGGGAGAGCATTGTTTTTTTTTATTTTGCCAGTACTATTCAAAAGATGTTGTGCCAGTACTGTATTTTGCAAATTTGAAATAACAATTTTATTTTTTTTCACATAGTTAATACGAGCAATTGTTTGTTTAAAAATATTTATAGCTATTATTCATTATAATATTGTTACAAGAAATTTCTATCACTAGAAATTTCTTTACACAAATTTTGACAGCTGGAAGATTCTAGTGTCGTAATAAACTGGAAATAACTAGAATACCTGATTACTCATATAAATACTGGAACTCAGTGACGCAGTAGTTCAGTTCAAATAATTTCAAACGGTGTTTATTATTTGCAATATAGAAAGAACTCGATTTATTTAAAAGGTAAATAAATCAACGATTTTATAAAGGGTAACATCGTAACAATTGGTGTCAGAAGTCGGATTGCAAAATAATAAGCAGTCATGAAATTGGAGGAGCTTAAGGTGGAACAGCTCAAGAATGAATTGAGCAAATTGGAGCTACCCACAGCAGGAAATAAGGTCGAATTGCAAAAGAGGCTCATAGAGGAATTTGAGCGGCGTAACATTGACATTGCAACTTACGAATTTGATGATAAAGAAGCAATGGAGGTTAGTACTCGTAAAACTGAAGGTAATATGGAGTTAAACGCAATGTTGGCTGCTATGATGGAAAAGCTAGAAGCTTCTAGAGCAGACAACATGAAAATGTTTGAAGCTTCCAGAGCAGAAAATGAGAAACTGTTCCAAACGTCTAGAGCAGACAACATGAAAATGTTAGAAACTTCTAGAGCAGACAACGAAAAATTGTTAGCAAAACTTCAGGAAACTTCGAGAGCAGACAACGAGAAACTGTTGGCTAAGATGAAAACGGAACTGCTAGAAACATCGAGAGCAGACAACGAGAAATTGTTAGTTAAGGTGGAAGAAAAGCTTCAGGAAACTTCTAAAGCTACTAATGAAAAAATTTCTGTGGTTGAAAAACGAGTTTCTGACTTGGAGAATGACGTCGAGAAAAAACTGCAAGATCTGGAAAGTAAAATAAATAATTCTCAATGTCAAGAGGGCCCACTACGAATTATTCAGGAAAGTTCTGGTAGAGAAAAGGCCCCTACTTTTGACGGCAGCGTACCATTTAATGTTTTTAAGTTCCAATTCGAGACAGTTGCCGCCAGAAATATGTGGAACATTGAAGAAAAATCTATAGAGTTGATTCTGGCCTTAAAAGGAAACGCTGCAGAAATTCTAGAAAGTGTGCCAATCACCTGCAGAAATAATTATGACGACATAATGGTGGCACTGCAATGAAAGTATGGTGGCGAACACAAAAAAGAAATATACAGAATGGAACTAAGAGGTAGGCTGCAGAAACCAAACGAATCGTTACAGGACTTTGCAACAGAAATTGAACGGTTGGTGCAGTTGACTTATCCGGGCGAAAATCATCCATTCTTAGATCAGTTCAAAATTGAAGCATTTGTGAATGGAATTCGGGATTCTGATGTGAGACATGCGGTATGTGCTACGCAGAAATCGACTTTCGCCGAAACTGTCTCATTCGCGCTGGCCCAAGAGACTGCGAAGGTGATTTCGAAGCCGCAAACATTTAAGGTGCGCAACCTTGAAGTGACTGCTGAAAGAGACCAAGATATAAGCACAAAGCTAACAGAAGGATTAACAGAAGTGCTCACGGAGTTAAAAGATGCATTTAAGCAGGCATTAGGGGAGAAAGAAGTCAAGGCCAAGGATAAATGCTACAACTGCGGTAGAGTGGGACATTTCCAGCGAAATTGCAAAGCACCAAGGAAGAGCCTCCGGGCTGATCAGCAATCACCTAAAGAGTCACCGTTAAACTAAAAAGAGCTAGCACTACGGGGCATGAGCTAGCTCCCACAACCGATGGCCCCACAATCTCCATATCAGTAATACAGCAGGAGAAAAGCAATCTTACTGCTTATGTGTACATCAACGGACGAAAGCACAATTTTACGATAGACACAGGAGCATCACAGTCAATCATCAGGCCCGATTTAGTGAAAAAGGCAGTTGAACCACTATACGGGGTAAGTGTGCGCACAGCTACTGGGGAGCCTGCCTATGTCTATGGTAAAATAAATGTAAAACTAACGATTGCCAACATAAGCGTCAATCACGTATTTATTGTTGCCGATATTGTAGACGAAGTAATAATTGGTGCAGATTTCATGATTGGTCACGACATTAATCTGCATATGGGGCAAAAAGTTATGATTTGGCGTAATGTTGAAATACCCCTTGATGTTGGATATGAGCAAGCGGATCGAGTAAGAAAGCTAGTAACCATCAGTCATCAGAAAATACCGGCACGGTCAGAAACTTTATTATGGGTGCGCATGGAGGGAGATTGTGAGGACAGCAGCTTGTGGGTGGTAGAACCAACAGAAATAAAAAGTGACCTGGTAACAGCGAAAGCCCTCGTGAAAAGCAGCAAAGACAAAAGAGTTCCTGTAAGAGTACTGAACCTATCAAATTGTGAAAAAGTTGTCAGAGCGAACTCAGAAATAGCCAAATGTACTGCGCCAGAAGCAATAATCAGTTGCGAAAAGAACTTGGAACCATCCAGTGCGTCCGTTAAAGATCGAGAAATGCTGGCAGAATATGTGAAAAAATGGGTAAAAGAACTGGCGCCGCCTGATAGAAATAAAGCGAAACAGCTAATTAGGAAATACGGCTCTGTCTTCGCCATGAAAACCCAAAATCAAGGAAAAGAACGGCAATTGTAAAACACCGAATAAATACTGGTGAAGCGAGGCCAATAAAGCAGGCGCCCAGAAGTATTCCTCTAGCAAAACGAAATGAAGTAAAGGAGTTAGTCAACGAAATGGAGCGTAGTGGAGTAATCGAACCATCTTCTAGCCCATGGAGCTCGCCTATAGTTTTAGTTGAGAAAAAAGATGGCAGCACCCGATTCTGTGTTGATTACAGAAAACTAAACGATATCACGAAGAAGGACAGCTATCCACTACCGAGAATTGACGACACTCTAGACACGCTAGCAGGAACCAAATGGTTCTCCACATTGGACTTGCAAAGTGGTTATTGGCAAGTAGAAATTTGTGACCAAGACAAGGAGAAAACTGCCTTTAGCACAGGTGACGGATTATGGCAGTTTAATGTGATGCCCTTTGGACTCTGCAATGCTCCAGCAACATTCGAGCGGCTAATGGAAAATGTGCTGAAAGGACTCCACTGGAAAACTTGGCTAGTGTACCTTGATGACATAATTGTCATGGGAAAAACTTTCGATGAACACCTGAAGAACTTAGCAGAAGTCTTAAGGCGAATATCTGCGGCTGGACTCAAGCTTAGCGCAAAGAAATGTACACTGTTTCAGAGGGAAGTCAAGTATTTAGGGCACCGCGTAACTGCAGATGGTATATCAACCGATGAAGATAAGATTCGGGCTGTAAAAGATTGGCCTTGCCCGAAAAATCTGCACGAGTTGCGCAGCTTTCTAGGCCTCTGCACATACTACCGACGATTTGTACCAAATTTTGCCAGTGTGGCTGCGAGTCTACATGAGCTGACTAAGAAGGCGCGACCATTTCATTGGGGTGAAGCCCAAGAACAAGCATTCCTAAGGCTCAAGGAGTTATTATGCACGGCACCGCTTCTTGGATATCCTGTGGCCGGGGAAAAATTTGTGCTGGATAGCGATGCAAGCGGACACGGTATAGGAGGTGTGCTTTCGCAGGTGATAAATGGCACCGAAAAAGTCATAGGCTATTACAGGCGAGTGCTTTCGAAACCCGAAAGGAACTACTGTGTAACACGGCGGGAACTCTTGGCGGCGGTAGAATGTGTAAAGCACTACCACAAGTATCTGTACGGTCAGCACTTTCAACTAAGAACCGACCATTCTGCACTAAGGTGGCTGCTGCAATTTAAACAACCAGAAGGGCAGCTAGCTCGTTGGATTGAACGACTTCAAAGCTATGATTTCAGCATCGAGCACAGGAAAGGCATAAAACATTGCAATGCGGACGCCCTTTCAAGACGCCCCTGTAATTTAGAGTGCAAACATTGTTCGAGGGCTGAAGGAAAAGAGTGCATCGTTGATATAAGACTAACGCATATTAAGTCAAGTGAAGCCTGGTCAGCGGCGCAACAAAATGACCCCATACTGTCAAAAATTATGTCAGCCAAAGCAGAGGACAGGAGGCCTACCCGTGAACAAATATCAGCTGAAAGTCCGCTAATGAAGGCGTATTGGGCCCAGTGGAACAGTCTACGGGTAATTAATCACTGCTTATACCGTATATGGGAAAGTGCGGACGGCAAAACTGAGACAAAGCTAATTGTGGTGCCGTCAAGCAAAATATAGGAAGTGTTAAAAGAGTTCCATGACGGTCCCAGTGGAGGACATCTCGGTGTCACGAAAACCCTAGAGAAGTTAAAACAACGATTCTACTGGGTCGGCTGCCAGCAAGCTGTGAGCGACTGGATAGCAAATTGCGCGCAATGCATCGCAGCTAAAGGACCAGTAAGAAGAAGTCGTGGGCAACTTCAACAATACAACTCGGGTGCCCCATTTGAGAGGATAGCAATGGATGTGGCAGGCCCTTTCCCTGTCAGTGATTCCGGAAACCGCTACGTTCTTGTGGTGATCGACTATTTCAGTAAATGGCCTGAGGTATACGCTATATCGAACCAGGAAGCCAGAACGGTAATAAGCGCATTTGTGAACAACTGGGTGTGCCGCTACGGTGTTCCATTAGAATTACACTCTGACCAGGGAAGGAATTTTGAATCTGCCATCTTCAAGGAAATGTGTGAGTTGTATGGAATAAGAAAGACAAGAACCACCCCGCTGCATCCACAATCTGATGGTATGGTCGAAAGATTCAATCGCACTTTAGAGGAATACTTAAGAAAAGTGGTCAGTACTCATCAGAAGGACTGGGACGAACACATCCCCAAATTTTTGCTGGCATATAGATCGGCTGTTCACGATTCCACCTCCCGGACACCTGCAAAAATTATTTTCGGGACGGAACTCAAATTGCCTGGCGATTTGGAATTTGGTGTTAAGCCCGCCTCTATGGATAAAGACAACGACAACGCTTCCCGGGAACAAGAAGACCTTAACGAGCTTCATGAGTTTGTGCGCAATCGAATTAAAATAGTCAGCGATAAGATGAAGGCGAGGTACGATCGAGCGGCAAATTCTGAAGGATTTAATGAGGGCGAGTTGGTTCTGCTGTTTAACCCGCAACGAAAGAAAGGATTATCTCCCAAACTACAAACGCATTGGGACGGACCCTATAGAGTTATTAAAAGATTGAATGATGTGGTATACAGAATACAGAAAGATCAGAGCCCAAGATCCAAAATGAAGGTTGTTCATCTAGAACGACTAGCCAACTATGGAAAAGGAATATCTATGTCTGTTCGGGACGAACAGGCTTAAGTGGGCGGCAGTGTTACAAGAAATTTCTATCACTAGAAATTTCTTTACACAAATTTTGACAGCTGGAAGATTCTAGTGTCGTAATAAACTGGAAATAACTAGAATACCTGATTACTCATATAAATACTGGAACTCAGTGACGCAGTAGTTCAGTTCATAAGTAAAACGCAAAGTGTGAAGAACTAAAGTGTGGCTAACGTTTAGTTTATCTAAATCGTGTAAATAAAGTGGGCTATTAAAGTGTTTTTCTGTAATTTTTAGTGACTGTTATAAATAAATAGAACTATAAATAATTTCAAACGGTGTTTATTATTTGCAATATAGAAAGAACTCGATTTTTTTAAAAGGTAAATAAATCAACGATTTTATAAAGGGTAAAATCGTAACAATATTCTCAAAGTATTAATTTAAAATCCATCATATGTATATTTATTTAAATATTTTTATCTAACTTTTTAATATATAATTATACTTCTTTTACAACCATAAATAAACATACGTTGACAGAATGAGATATCTTAAACCCATCAATAATTACAATTGAAAATATAACTTCCAAGCAATACTTTGGTAATGGGTGCGATATTCTCATGCGTTACCTTGCAAGCATAAAGTAATTAGTTACTCATTATTGATTACGGAATATATGATTTATAAATGTAAAGTAATAATTGAAATATTTTTGAAAATATATTTTTAGATACATTACTTTGTGTTTTTTGTAAGCAAAAGGGTAATGTATGTTTGTTTTGATAACACTATCGAAAAGAGGAAGCGCAACAATTCATTTAATTTTAAAGAAATCAAATACCATATGCGTCGATAGCTCAGTGGGTAGAGTTCTTGGCTGGCAACAACATTTCCCTGGTTCGATTCCCATCTTGACCACATTATTTTTAATTACAAATATTTTAAATAAAATAATTGTAATATTTTTTTTTTAATAAAATTCCTCTTTTTTCAAAATCTATTTTTAGACACATTACTTTTTCCATTCTCGTAACCATATAAGTAACCCCTTACATTATCACCTCTTAAGTAATGGGTATATACATTACTTTGAGGCTTATCGCCTGTAAAATTCATAAATGAAGTAAGGTGTAAAGTAATCCATCGGCCCCTATGGCTATACATTACTTTACCTATTATTTGGTAATGTGTGGTTTTGCTGGGTTTTGATCCAAATGCTTCAATAACATTTCCAAGACAACATTTTGCTTTTATATTCAGATAATTCTATACATAAATTATCCGTATGAAAAATATTGTTATTTTTAGTAAATTTGTGCAATAATATTCGTAATGTATTTCATTTAAAATAAAATACATGTGTACATTTAAGGTTGTGAAAATTAATTTTTTTGTGATGAATGTCAATAGAAATGTGGCCGAAAAATTATCTTAAAAATCAGTTAATTTTAAATTATTACATAATACATAGCTTATCGTTCGTTTTTAAAAATTGATTAAATTCTCATACGTAGTTTTTGTCTTTTCGGCAAAGAATTAAATTTGGTTTGGTTGAAAAAGAAGAAGAATCGAAAGTGAAGATAACTGACTCGTATCCAAAAATAGGGTATACACTTAGGTAAAGATGGACATGTGAGTGATTTTTGACTTACGCTCACGCAATATCACGAACCAAAAATTACATTCATACGATAAATTTTGCTTATTCACGTTGACGCAAGATCACGTCTGTAATTTAAATTTTCGCCCACGCTTACAAAATACGAATTAAAAAATATTTCGAAGAATTAAAAAAAAATAATTTATTTTATCACTTCAATCACTTGAAGTGTTACTATACCTAATACATAACGGTCTTGCTGCATACATGTAAAAAAATAAAAAAAAAATTACAAAAAATATATTATTTATTTTGTAATTTGTTCGTGCTCGACGTCTTGTTACATCTTAATGGGACTTTGCGCGAACAAATTACAAGAAATTGAATTTTTCAATTGCTTGTGATTTGTTCGATGTGTTAGTGAGTGGTCTTGTGCGCGACCATTAAAAAATTTTTTATTTTAGCTTACAATAAGACGTCATAGTATATATATTGCGGAGATGGGCAGCAAGTTTATAGTGTTCTGGAGTTGTAATTTTTATATTTTTTTGTAATATTACATGATAACGCCTTTTTTTAAAATTCGTCCACTTGCTCTTTTTAATTTTCCTTTTTTGTTTCCTACACATATTTATTATCAAAACAGCAATTGCATCATCCGCTTCCCATTTCATGTTTTCTCTTTGAAGTTTAAGGTTGTTGTGATTTGTTCGTCGTGTGTGGAACAATAGTACGCTAACAAATCACACGCACAAATCAATCGTCTATGGCCAGCTTAATCCATTCTGTTGCATTCACAGGAAATAACAGAATGACAAATTATAAATAATTTGAAAATCTTGAAAAAATGTTTGTATACCAGTAAACAAAAATTCTTTGAACAAAAATATAACAAACAAAAAAATGATAGGTTTGTTTTTTTTCGAATTTTATATCTATATTCATAACCACTGATCTTTTTACCGTCCTTGCATGTACTACCGACTCCAACACTATGCCAGTACTGCGCCCTTCTTATTTTTCTACTTGGGTAATTTCCTATTTTGTTGTAAAGTTTTCCAAAAAGTAACGATCTATTATTACATGGTAATCTACACAGTAACGACCTGTCTTTACCATGTTTTGGTTGGGTATCAAATTATCAATCCAAGTTTTGAGAGTTATATTCTTAATTAAGAGCGTCATACGATGAAAAAATATACACATTTCTTATCAATATATGGATTTCTTAGAAAGTTAAAAAAAAAACATTTAAGAGGTTATTTAAAAAAAAATCTATCAATTTGCGAATTTTATAACATTTTTGAAAATACAAATGGCTTCTAAATGAAATTACCTTTGATAACAATCACTAGATTTTCGGCTAATAGCGAAAATTTTTCTTGCTAGAGGCAATAGCAAAAACTTTTTCGATGCGCAAAATATCGAAACGGGGTTAGTATTCTTAAAACATTTGTGACACAAATTTCAGCGTATACAATTTACATGAATTCGCCCATCTGGTTTTATTTCTTGAAAATATTACAAATCTTTCATGATTTTTGTTTTTAACATTTTTTTCGATGGTATTTTAATGTAAAATAAATAACCTAAGAAACTCGAAAACCGGATCTTTGAATATTCTAACCACATCGCAAAGTTTTTTTACAAAGTAAAGCTTAAGGTGACTTAAAAGGAGCGGTATACCTGGGTTAAACGTTAATCTCATATATTTCCAAATGAATGCACACAGAAAAAAAAAAGTATCGTTATTCAAAACTTTTAATTTTAAGTACTTAAACTTTTTCATCAGGATAGTGAAATTTAATTATAAACAGATATATAAAATATATAAAATAAGCGTAACACGGTCACATCGTCCAAAATATTGGTTTTTCTAATCAATTTTGAAAAATATCTTCTACATTAGTACCAAAAAATTTTTATCAAAATATTAGCCACAAAAATTTAATATTACTTTTATAGAATATTATAATACTGATACAACATTAAGGAAAAATTTCTGTTAGTTTCGCTAAAAATGATCAAATTACAAAAAAAAATTAACTTTGGAAAAGTTCGTATGAAAAATCAAAAATTATATGAAATTTTGTTTTTGGAACCATCAGAAAAAAGTTCGTTTTAGGTAACAAATGTTTTTATTACTAAAATTGTTGCCAAAACGTTGGGACTTTCAAACCAGTCCGATAATTTGTCTTGTCCGAGTTTGTCTTTAACGAATATTTCCGTGTATAGTTTCACCTTTACAAATAAAAACAAGCACTCTTCTTTTTGGTTGCACTCGTTATAATTCATTTCAGTAACAATTTATCATTGCTGTCATTATCATCATCATCACAAAAACAAATGTTTAAAATTGACACTTCCTAATTAATTCTAAGTTGGTTGAACCAATTGTTTAATTAGTGCGCTCAGTGGCGTTTCCAGGGTAGTACTGTTCGAAAAATCAAAACATGGATGAAAATTAATTAATTATTTTGTTCCAATTACAAAAATCTTATACATAAGATTTGAGAGCGATTAAGGAAAGTGAACCAAATTAAAATTTGTCTATGACGTAAAAATACTTTTACCAAAAAGTGCCAGAATTTGTATTTAAGAATGTATTTGTTAAAAAAACATTAATAAAATAATATTTAGAATTTGTCGGGATCGAGATCATAATGTAATGTTACTATTGAATAGAAAACACTAATTTACAAATGTAAGAAAATATGGGAAAAAATATAAGAATCAGCGCTAGACGGAATGTCACACTTTTGACCTGAGCGATTAGGTTATTATCAGCTTCATTCTGTACCACCACCCACAACAAACCATGGTTTGAACAAGCTTATATATCAAAACGTGTTGGTTTCCGGAGCAGTAATAAACATCTTAAAAAATCAATTGATTATATCAAACAATCAAAGGAAAAAGGGATATGCCAAAATACTTTTTTCATATTTTCTTACATTTGCAAATTAGTGTTTTAAATTCAATAGTAACATTTAATTATGATCTCGAACCCGACGAATTAATTAAATCATGGAGATCGACCTAATAATACATGCAAAATTTACACTAATAAAATTATATTTCAAAAATCGTTAGCAAATAGAGTTGCTACAGGAATTTTCTAAAAAAAAAGTTTTATACGTTTACAAATTTGGGATTTTTATACAAAGAAAAGAGAAATCTCACAATTCTTAAAATCTGTGAATTTTAAATTTTACTTTTGAAAACTTCATCTAAATATATTTGAGATTTAATCAAAGGATTTCAAAACCCTTATCGAGTAGTGTTAAACATTTTTACATCTACCCTACAAGGTTTTTGCAAAGCAGAATCTGAAATCAAAAAAGTTCTTTCCAATCTGGGGTTTTTTCTTTTTTTTAACACCTTGCCCAGGAAAAATATTTCACAGGTATACATAAAATTAACAATCATGTCGGCAAATATTCAAAGTTTTTTAAAGGGCCCGTAAGGATAACGTGTGATTTTTTTTCCAGTAATTCTCCTATTAGCTTTAAATTTTAATAAACAATTTTGGTACATTAAAACTATATTAATTCCAGACACTTTAATAAATACACCGATGGGTCAAACTTCCAAATCCATTCACTAGATTCGAAAATACTCGTAAATCAGACTCATATCTGGGCCAAAAAAAATTAGTGTAATTGAAATAATTGAAGGCCCAACTACAATTGGCTTAAGTGACTTAACCTTTATTTCAAAAGCCAACAAAAGTTGACTTAAGTTTGCCTCAAATTACACCACACCCATATATGACTTGAGTGAATTTATTGACTTTCGCATAACTGCATATTTTTTAAAAATGCTGAAATTTTTTTGATTTAGATATTTTTAACTCTATATAATTTTTTGAAATATTTTTAATTTGTTTAAATTTGGTACGATGAGCTTCGACAGTAAATTAACCGAATTATTATAGATGGAACTTATCAAAAATTGACTAAAGCTAAATGAGTGTACTTCAATGTATTTGTATGGTATCGCTCTTTTCCTTACAACATAGTTGGGCCTTAATTTAAAGTGAAACCCAAAAATTATAGCAATACTTCTTTCATTTTGCATAAAACCTTTTAAATAACTTTGCAAAACCTTTCAAATAACTTTGGCATTAATACGAATTTCAATTCTAAAATGTTTAATTAAATTGATCGTCCGAGATATATTCTTTATTGAAGAAACATTTCATTAAAAATTTAGACCTATTTTTGAAATATATTTGGATCTTTTCATTGTATTATCCAGTTATGTTTATTGAAATCTCTATGACAATTTTTGATATCTTTACGAGTTAATTTTATTTAAAATTAAAATTTATAAAAAATATTAAATATTATTTATTATTTATTATTTATTTATTTTATTTATTAATCATATAATTACAAATTATATGTTAATACCCTAACCGAGCACTAGCAACAAAGGCCTTCGGCTCGTTGTAGCGAAAACAGACCAGAGCCTCTGGTGGGAATTGAACCCACGACCCCCGCACTGATAAGCTAGCACGCTACCAACTAGCCTACCGGGGCGCTGTATTAAATATTTTGGAGTACTTCTCAATAATATTTTCGCATAAAGTATTTCCCCCTGAGTCAGTAGTTAAAAAAGAAAAGAAATGCTCACGACTTGCGAAGGCAATCCGATAAATACTTCAAAACAGTTATAAGGGTGCGCAAAAAATGTTTACTTTTAAAGCGGGGCTTACATTATACCACAAGTCATAGGATCGGATGGCAAAAATCCTATGGTGTGAACTTATTTTGTCTGATCCGTACAGAAAATCCGATTACTAATTTTGACAGTCAGATTGATTTCTGCGTTTTTTAAAATATTTCACAAAATTATGAGAATCGAATGGTATTAGTGTCGTGTTTTCTTACAAACAAAGAAAAACGTAAACAAATCAGTTGTGAAGTAAATTGACGGTAAAAAACAATTGAGCAACAAGCAAAAACAGCTGTTTTCATGTGATTGCATACAATTTGCATCTGAAGATGTAAACCCAAAGCAGTTTACCAAAGAGATTTTTTAGACAAGCGCATCATTTCATAGGATTTTTAGTTTGATTTTTTTAGGTAAAATCAGAAGCAAAATCAGATAATGTAAACTCTGCTTAAGTAGTACAAATAGAATTTAAATTTTTCTATAAAACAACCAAAAAAATTTCGGTCTAATTGTATTGTATTTTAAAACGTAAATTGTTGAAAGAAAATAGAATGCATTGGCAATTCGGTCTTCAAATATTTTTGAACTTTCAGACACAATTTTATAGAAAATTTATGTTGGGTTCCCCTAACCAAAATACTGGATACGCCACTGGTTGCGCTATAATATACTAAATATAAGTATGATTTTAAATATTTTAAGCTACAGTCAATTAGTCAACAATTATGATGTTAAATATTTCTACAATAAAAATAAGAATATGTCACCATTCGAATTGCGAGATTGTCTTGTTGCTGGACAGGCGAAATAAAATGCCTATTTCTTTACATAATAGTTTTTCTCTAAAATTAGTTTTTGGCTTGAAATTTTCTAATTTTTGAATTCAGTTGTTTATAATTATTAAGTTTGAAAACATTTTCTTTAATTCCACTTAAAAATAAAAGAAATTTTCGGCAATTCGTTGATAATTTTTAAATTTACTATTTTGTACTACAATGTTACAGAGCCAAGGTTTGTGTTTTTGAGGAGTCGTAAAAAATGAAATTATTTAAAATTGATTATAATGTATCTTTAGTTTATAACGGTCTGCATATTTCGTATACTACGCATTTATGTACATGAAAAAGACACTGTCTTTGGCGGTCCCATTTACGATGTTTTTATACCGTTGCTCACAATGGGTTAAAATTTTGTATGAACAATGTAGACATAATTTTGACTTAAGATTAAACAAATTTATTTGAGTTGTGGAGCAAAAATATTCCCAAACTGGCTTTGAATTCAGAATATCCATGTACGGTGTTTTTACGGCTTGGCTCACAATGAACTTAGACTTTGCAGAAATAATTTAGACGGAATTCTGACTGTGTTTTTGCAAAATCTAGCAGTACTTTGTCATTTTGAATCTAGCATAAAAATTAACATATTTATAAAAAGTAATTAATTTACTGACAAAATTTAACATACATTATGGAAGAACAATGTAAATTTTGCTAATGTGTTTTCTATTTGTGATGACTACGGCAAGGAAACACATGTTTTATCTCAGCAGTCCAAACCTGATGTGGTTTTAATATTTATCCGAATCACAAGAACATAATACCTCCCATAATATCTTATTACAACACTCATTACCGAGTAATACCAATGGCTTTCCAACTCTCTCAACTTCTGTTTGAAAATTTTTATTGGCCTGTATAAGGGCTAGATCAGTCAAACGTAAACGTATCTCTGTATAGCAAATTTAATGAGGTAAATGAGAATAGAAGTTGTAGTGTAGCCTTTTTTTATTGGGGTTGAGCGAATTGTCTAATCTTTTATGTTTTATGGTCGATGATAATAGAAAGTCTTGCTGGGTCTGATAAAGAGTGTTGTTGGTTTAGAGTTGTTTTGGCCAAATTGGGGATTTTATTTTGTGAATGGGGATAAAAATTTATGCTTGTAGAACCGGGGATCTTCTTAAGGATACCAACAAAGTTTAACGGGATTTTTGGGGATAAAAAATTAACAATATTTTCTTTTTTAATTTTTATTATTTTTTCAACCCTGTTAATATATTACAATTTATAGTAACGGTATATGTTAGAGTTGTAAAATGTGGATAACTCAATAATACGCAATACTCTTTATATTCATATTAAAACAGCGTTGTATTTCCACACCAAAAACAGAGTTATATTTTCATAATATTTTTCTGACCAAATTGCGTTTACAGTGTATTATGTGGATAGTTTTAAGTATTGAGTAGGTACTCAATACCTAAATGCTCAATACTGTTGCAACTATATAGCAGTGAATAGTTGTATGTTCATATTGAACCCCAAAATATGTACTTCGTTATTTTTTTAAGTTTTTGACTTTCAAGTTTCATACAAATTTTAAATGAAAAACTTTAAAAAACGGAAATACGTATTTTGGGATTCAGTACAAACAAATTGTATCTAGCAATACTATATGAGTACAAATTTAAATTCATGTCCAAATGTCTATCGCACGCGATCTTTTAATGAAATTTTCAATGACCGTTTTGCATGAATGCTGCGGTATTTCATTAATGCAGCGTCCAATTTTCTCTTTTAAGTCTTGAGTCGTCGTCGGCTTATTCGCGTAAACCATCGACTTCAAAAAACCCCAAAGAAAAAAATCTAATGGTGTTAAATCGCACGATCTAGGCGGCCAATTCTGATCTCCAAAACGCGAAATAACACGACCGGGAAATGACTGATGCAGCAATTAAATTGTTTCTCTGGCCGTCTTGTTGGAACCACATGCCCTCCACATTCATTTCTTCAATTCTAGGCAAGAAAAAACTTGTTATCATTTCACGATACCGAACACCATTGACTGTTTGCGCTTGACCTGCCTCATTTTCATAAAAAAAGGTCCAATGATTCCTCCAGCCCAAAAACCACACCACACAGTGACACGTTGAGGATGCATTTGCTTCTCGTGAATCACTCGAGGATTTTCCTCACCCCAAATACGACAATTCTGCCTATTGACGAAGCCATCAAGATGAAAATGGGCCTCGTCACTGAAGATGATTTTATCGGCAAAATCAGCATTTTCATGTTGTCTCTCCAATACCCAATTAACGAACTCCCTTCGCTGTCCATGGTCAGCTGGCTTCAGTTCCTGAGTCAATTGAACTTTGTATGCATGAAGATGCAAATCTTTCGTCAAAATTCGCTGCAAAGTGGATTTGGAGACACCAATTTGCTGAGCTCGGTGTCGAATTGAGGTGGATGGAGTTTGAGCGACATCATCACGTACAGCTGCGACATTTTCGGTCGATCGACCTGGTCGATGGCGCGTTTTTGTCTTTACATCACTAACAGACCCAGTTTCGGCAAATTTATCCATTAATCTCTTTACAGTTGACTCTTTTGGAGCATTATTGTGACCCCAAATTGATTGCAATTTGCGAACTGTAGCCGCAAAACTTTCACCATTTTGGTAAAACAATTTCACAATGAGAATGCGTTGTTCATTCGTGTAGCGCTCCATTTCTACTAACCTCGTACCTTCTACTAGCAAACAATAACAATTGTTCAAATGTCAAACAATGACACTTCGAATGTTGCCAGATTTAAAAATTGCGTTCTTCTTGGGACACCCTTTACAACAAAATTTCTTAAAATGTCCCAAAAGTAAAGAGTAGCCACTATGTCTTCTCTTATAAAAAACACAAAGTAATAGGTAATCATTACATACAGCCAAAAAATGAGTACCCATTACTTTTTGGACATCGCGAAAAAAAAGTAATTAAGCGTATATAATTAGGCTGGTAAGCAGTTGAAACCCTGTTTTTGCTGGGTACCGTTGCAAATGATTTACAAACAAAAATATGTTTTAATTTAATTTAAAAATATGATATTTTTTAGAAACAAAATTTTGGGGACCAGAAAATAACAATTTGAGGATTTTCGGGGATGAAAAATCGATAATTGGGAATAATGCCTTTAAAAAAACCGGCAACACTGCTGATAAATTGTGTTTAGTTTTACACAAATTAACCGGCCTTACTGCTATTTATATAAGTATGTTTTAATTTACATGCATTTACTTCAAATTTAGTTATTCAGCATACTTGTAAATAAATTTGATTATAAATGAGAACATAAATATATTTATATGACAAAACATTAGGCTCACATTACAAATGTATGTTTGTTATATTTGTTAAAAATTTTATTATTTTCTTTATTATTTATAACTAAGAACGGAAATTTTAACAAATTCTTGTAGGTTGTGCGAAAGTTATTCGTGTAGTAAATGGTAAAAGAGATATTTAACTGTAATTTCAGTTGTTTTAATATAAAAAATTGTATGCACTATAAAATAAATAGTTTTCTTTTTTGTTAAATTGTTTGCTTATATAGTAATATATAATAATATTCACATTAAGTTATACTACGTTCATACACTTATGGACAATTTTTCATTAATATGGTAAAGCTGTTTCATAAACTTTCAACTTTCTTAAATGTGATGAGGTATTTTTATATATATAAGATTTACGAAATACATCTCGCTTATGATTTTTCTACAGTATGTGCAAAATTTCAGAAATACAAAAGTCAAGTTTGGCAGGTAAGATAACAAATAAGAATCCATTGCTAGCTTCCAGGTGGAAATTGTGTCTTTAGACACATTGTTCCTATTGGGAATGGGCAATATGGAATGGAACGGGAAATGAGTGGAATTCGAACATTGAAAATAGGCAACTGATTTGGAGCCAAGTCAGCAGGTGTTTACAAAAAACGTCTTTAAGACATGTCTGGACTATATCTCTTTTTCTAAAATGACGCTGACAAACTGCGAGTTTGTCAGTATAACTAAAATTTTTTTGGAATTGGCACTGACTATCGTAGCTGCCTATTTGTCAGAATTGCACAAAAAATCTTCACAAATCTATTTGAACCGCGAACCTGGGCATCCACACATACACACTATACCCGATTTTAAAATTAAATATTTGAATTTTCATATTGGAATATAAGTAACTTTATAAAACTTATTATGGTTTATAAAAAATAAAGAACTTTGCATTTTTAATAGAAGAAAATAAATTACAAATAAAAGCAATAATAAAAAGTAAGTACGAAAAATAAGGGAGGAAAACTACGCAATATATATTTTTAGTGGGTTTTAAATATTTATGTGGTAATGACAACTATCTTGCAACTTTTTTTAATTTGAATTTAAAAACCACATATTTTCCTTTGATTTTATTTCAAAATAAAACAGTTGTTAGTCGAGACTTAAATGCAAACTAAGTATTCGAATTAGACCACAGAGCTAATCCCTTTCGTAATGAATTCACGAAATATTTTAATATTTATCGTTTTTAGACATTAACACCTTAGTATTCAATGGATATTAATATTGAAGACGTAGGCGTTAATTATTTTTTAAATAAGGATATGAGAGTTTATAAAGCATTTGATTAAGATGAGAGTAAGGCAATTCAATTGGAAATCGGAAATCTCAGTTAAAACTCAAAGTCTTAATTAAGAATTTCAGTTGGACTTTTATAATTTCATTTGGGATTTTCTAAATTTCAATTGGGAATTCTAAATTATCAATTATATTTTCTGAGATATATTTGGGCTCTTATGATTTTCAATTTGGGAATTCCCAATTACAATTGGTCTATTCTCAATTTAAATTGGAAATAGTGTAGTAATCTCTGAAACATATTTTAGCCAGAAATTGCCAACCGTACAAAAAATTAGTATTAGCAAACCTCTGTTCGCTTGTAAATCCCACATATAAGCAATAACCAAAGGTGGAACTAGCACCTGTTTTGTTTGTAAAACTATGGTAGTACACACCAAAAAATCGTTGCCAAGTAACTAGAAATGTTTCAGCGAATAAAGGTTTTCTCAAACATTACGCGAAAACTTCATTGTTGAATATTTTATGCGAAAAACTTTATTAAATTTCAGTCGAAAGCAAGTTATTTCCTATAATAAAAACATTAGTTAAATTATTATATTTTCACAAACAATTATAATATTTGAATTACTCAAGGTAAATGCGATTCATTTTTCTGTTATGACTAATTAATCTTAAACAACTATGAAAATTATATTATAAATCGAAACATATTTTCTTATTAAATAAAATTTAGCAAATTATTTGGTTAAAATCAGCAACCAACAAAATATTGTAGATGTATTTGTAGGTTTACAAATAAATAGCCAAAGTACTTTGCAAAATCTCAAAATAAACTAAAAATTACGTCCAAAATTTTTAAAGTTGAGTTACTAACGGTTATACTAATTTTTCTACTTTTCACTTTTTATTTGAAGGCCAGCTTACCCGGCATCGAATGTGAGAGGGTGTCGGAACACCGTTTATTGGCAGACTGCGATTTTCTTATTCCTGACAGGGAACGGTGGAGGGATGAAGGTATTTTGGATGATACCAATGGAATTCATTTCTACATTTACCGCTCCAAACTGTTTCCTTTGTGGAGATCTGGGAATAGAAATGGGCTTCCGACTTCCGGACCACAACACCGTTTTTCAGGCGGAAGTTGTGGCTATTACGGAGTGCATTCGATTTTTAACTGCAACTAATTACTCTGGAGATGCAGTTATCTTGACTGAAAGCCAGGCTGGAGAAACGGGAGCTGGCCAACATGATGGGAATTCTCACACGCCACTCTACGCTACGATCACACCTTTCAAAATTAGGATAGAATGACTTGTAGTGTGTAGGGCCTGTGGGGAGGATGATGAGACCCTGGAGCACTTCCTTTGTTTTTGCATTTTGGGGACGTTACAGTCTTTGGAGTGATTTGGGAAAATGGAAGGGAAACTTTAATCTTCAGGTAGACTGGAATGTTTATTCACCCGGTTTTGCAGAGCGCACAACATGCCAATTCTTTGGCATGTTTTGGGTGATCATGAAGGGCGAATGGCCATTTCTCTTTTCGACCTAACCTAACTTTTTTATGAGTGTATGCATCCGACAAAAAATTCTAGATAAGTCCCTAAATAAGTCCTCCTATCAAAGAAAAAGTCCTCCGAAACAAAAGATTGTTCTATAGGAATAGGTTCTCATTTAGTTTTTTGTAAGAAAGGATTTTTTCATAAGTATAGGCTATTAGATTCTAGCTGCTGTCTATATAGAGGACGGATCAATAAGTCCGTGACTTTTGAATGAAACACAGTTTTTTTTGCAAAAAAAAAATTATTTTTCAACATAATCTCCTTTTAGCTCAATACACTTATTCCAACGTTCCGCAAATTTTCGTATCCCTTCCAAAAAATACAATTTTCGAGGTCCACAAAATAGGCATTTGTTTGATCAATAATTTCATCGTTGGAGCTAAATGTCTTTCCACCGAGCCATTTCTTTAGGTTTGGAAATAGGAAATAGTCACTGGGGGAGAATATGCCGGATGAGATACCAATTCATGGAATTTTGCCATTTAGACTACACACGTGTGCACCCGTACATTATCTTGATGAAAAATAACTTTTTTTTTTTGCCATATGGGGTCGTTTTTATAAATCCTCGTTAAATCGGTCCAATAAGTTGGCATATTATTCGCCTTTAATTGTTTTTCTCATCCCAAAATACTGTTGCCATCACCTTATTGGCCGACAAACTTACCTTGGCCTTCTTCGGAGCTCGTTCACCCGGAAAAACGCATTGTTTAGACAGCTGCTTGGACTCTGGAGTATTGTAATGGATCCATGTCAGTTACAAAACGCGGCAAAAATTCATTATAATTGCTGGTAAACAACTTCAAACAATCCTTTGAAGTTGTCACACGATTACGTTTATGGTCAATTGAGAGCAAACACGGCACCAATCTTGTAGACAGCTTTCTTATATCCAACTGATCATTTAAAATCGAAACCACACTGCCATATGAAATGCCTTTGGTATCAACAATCTCACGCACTTTTATTTTTCGATCGGCCAACACCATATCATGGATTTTTTCGACATTTTCGGGTGTATTGACCTCAATTGGCCGTCCAGAACGTTCAGCGTCATTTGTACTTGTGCGTCCACAACGAAAGTCAGTAAACCACTTTTTTACCATTGAAATCGATGGTGCAGAGTCCCCATAGTATTTATCAAGCTTTTCCTTGGTTTGATTGACATTTTTTCGCAAAAAATAATGTTTAATGAGCACTCGAAATTCACTTTTTTCCATTTTTAGAAAAATCCACGATGTTGTATGTTTAACAGCTGTTAAACGCAAAGTAAATGACGGAACTTGCTCAAAATTTGACTCTAGTCTATTAACAGGTGGTACTTGATGGGAGCAGTGTTGCATTTCATATAACTACGAGGGAAGTTCGAAAAGTCACGGACTTATTGATCTGCCTCGTATGTTTTATTTAAAGATTTCCGTTAGGTAGTATGAGCCCTTAGAATTTTATAAATGTGTTAAGAGAATAGTTCCCAAAAAGCGAATTTAAATAAAAATATTCTTTGAAGTGGTCTCCTTGTGCGGCTTTGCTAAAGTATGTGGAATGAAATACGAACTGATCCATTAACAGTAATGAACTGACCCATTAACAGTTTGCTCAGCTATCGTAGTGAAGAATTAAAATTAATATTTTTGTTTTAAAATATATATCATAAACTAATTTTGCAAAAAAAAAAATCATAACCATAGCTATGGGCCGTTGCAATATTTTGAGGCACCTTTCGCATTGCCTCTGCTATCTTATAATTTTTATTATAAACAACACATTTCTGAAATTTTAACATTTTTTATACACATTCTTTTCAAATTTGCCCAAAAACTAACATTTTTGCTATCAATCCATTACCATTTTCTCTGAAATAGCTTACATCATCCATTGTGCAAATGTATGGATAGCCTGCAAAAAAAAAACTATTTTTGCGTGAGAGCACGTAATCGATGATTAATCAAGGGCTATGAAACAATAGGATGTAAATAATTAAAATCATAGAGCCAATCATCCAGTCACTGAACCAATTGCAGACCCCAAGAGTTTTAAAACTACTATTTAAGCAAAGACTGAAACTTTCAGGATGTACAAAGTTAAAAGTATCGTACCAAGGTTCTTGGCGAATGCATTAGATACGTTAGAAAAAAGTCCTAAGATTTCGATATTTATCTTATAGGGTAAAATCCATCAAAATCGGGTGATTTTTAACTAAGAAATTTCGATAACCAATGGTTTTTGATTTGTGTAAAACCAGATAAAGATTATGCCTTTCTATTCCATCTCTCGTTTATTTTTTTTTTTTTAAGAGAAGCAACACTCAGGAAACTCTTAATACTTATTACTCGTAATGTGTTGCTTTCTTTGGAAAGGAGATATGTAGATAGCCCCTCTGGTGAAAGATGGTAGACTTCAAATATGGCAACACTGTAATTGCGCGAGATGATAAATCTTAGACAAGTTGTTGCTCGCCATCTGATAGCCCTGTTTTGTTATTTTACTTCAGTGGGTTAAGTGCTATTAAAACACCAAAGGAGGACGTTGCGATATGTATAAGGAAGAGAAAAATCACACATATTTTCTAAATTAATGTTGCCGTCGCAAGGGTTTCAAATGTTTTTTCTAAAGAAGCACTTTATTTTGAATATGTTTAAACATAAATTAAATAACCAAATTATTGTATTCTCTTGTAGCTTCTACGTGGTGCAACCGATAATGAACTTCGTCAATACAATCTTACTAAAGATCCCTCTAAATACCACTACATGAATCAGGGAAGCATGGATATTTTATCTGAGAAGGCTGATTACAAGGGCACAAATAATGCATTTAAAACATTAGGTTTTACATCGGAAGAGGTAACAACAATATGGCGTATTGTAGCCGCCATATTGCACTTGGGAAATATTGAATTCCAGAGTAAGTAAAAACTTGTACATATCTACTATTATTTTACTCTAATATTTTTTTACTCTAATATTGTTTTGCTAGTGATCGAAGATGAACTGGTCGTAAGTAATAAATCATCTCTACAAGCGGCAGCTAATCTTTTACAAGTCACAGAAGCAGAACTATCGTCCTCTTTGACAACCCGTGTAATTGCTGCTGGTGGTAATGTGATGCAAAAGGACCATAATGCTACACAAGCAGAATATGGAAAAGATGCCCTGGCAAAGGCGATTTATGATCGTCTTTTCACATGGATTATAACACGCATCAATCGTGCCATTTTATTCCGTGGATCTAAAGCTCAGGCTCGATTTAATTCGGTCATTGGTGTACTTGATATTTATGGCTTTGAGATTTTTGATTCAAATAGTTTTGAACAATTTTGTATAAACTATTGTAACGAGAAGTTACAACAATTATTTATAGGTAAGCATATTCCAATGATAACTCAAAACTTGTATTTACATAATTTTTCTGGGTCAATAACAGATTGGGCATTTGAAATTTGTCCTTAAAATATAAAACGGAATAATATTCAAAATGATGTTTATATCTTTTACACGGAATTCGGAAAATCCAAATATTCTAAGACAACTTTCCATTAGAAAATGCAATTTAAAAACCATGAAATTTCATTTAAAAGCCGGTCTAAATAATTTTCATTTAATATAATATACCTTATTGAGCCAAAGATCCTTTATTTATAAAAATTTAATTATAAATCTTTATTTATCCCAATATTTCGTCATTAAAATTAAAAATGTAATGTATAGCCATAGGAACGCTACATTACTTTACACCTTTCTTCATTGATGAATTTTACAGGCATTGAGCCTCAAGAGGCCATAAAGTAAGTGGTTATTTATATGGTTACGAGGATGGAAAAAGTAAATTGTCTAAAAATAGATTTTCAGAAAAAAATTATCGAAAAAAAGTTATTACAAATATTTCAAAAATTATTAAATATAACATGGTTATAATAGGAATCAAATTTGGAAACTCTGGTTGCCAGCCGAGAACTGAACAATCGACGCATATAATATTTGTTTACTTTGAAAATAAATGTACAGTTGCGCTTCGTGTTTTCTTTCATGTTGTTAAAACGTACATAATGTATGTACCCTTTTGTCTACAAAAAAAAGTAAGGAGTCTAAGAAAAGGTTTTCAAAAATATTTTTATTTATTTCTTTACGTTTATAAATCAAGCAATACGTTATCAATTATCGGTTACTCATTACTTTATGCTTGCAAATAATGCGAAAGGTAACGGGCTATCATTATAAGGTAATCCATGAGTATATCGTACCCATTACTTAAGTTTTGCTGGGAAAGAACGCAACACATCAAATAAAAATTATGAAGGAATACTTTGAATATATATTTTAAAACATTTTTGAACAAACATTTATATTCATAATAACTGTAACGGAAAAAATTTCCGTTCTTGCTAAATAAAATCTAAATTGAATTTAGGTTTCTAAATTTCTTTGAAAATAATTACATAACTTTATTTGATCTTTTTTCAATATTAATATTTTATTTATTCAGCTAAAGATCTTTTCTTTTTTTAAAAAAATTCTTATTTTATTTTCAATATTTCGCTAACAATTTGTTAGCATCTTCAGGAAAACAAAATTTTTTTTCTTTAAAATTGAAAATATTCTTAAATATTTTTTAAAGAAATTATAAACCCTTTTGTCATTTTGTATTTAGCTTAGAATTTATTTAGCCACCTCGTACCGGGCGTAAATTTCAATAAAACGAAGAAAGGTAGTAAATCGTTTTGAACAAATGAATAAATAAATTGAAAAAATTATTTTTTTAAAAATAAATTTATTTTTTTTTTTTTAATTTTTAACTTAAATGAAAACTGTTGTATTAAACTACAAAATACATAATACTCTGAGTGAATATTTTAAAATCCCGTCATAATCCAGATTTATATTAAGCTTAGTTTTTATGTTGAAAAAGTGTGATTTAATAAATCGTGTTTGGTCAGCGCAGTTTTTATTGCTCTAAGACATTGTTACCCAGCTTTGTCAATGCTTGCTAAGTTGTGCAAACTTCGGCGATTCATTAATGATTTTAACATTGGTGTGTCATTGGGAAGAAGTAGTTTGTTTATGCAACTCGGTGCTATGAAAAATCGATGATCAGATGGACTTTTTCATTAGTTAACATAAGTTGTTAGGGACTATAAAATAAATATAGGGATTGGCTATGCTTTAGAGTTAAAAATGTGATTTTGAACACGACAAGAATTATTATTGTATTAAATGACTGAAGAAAATAACCATTTATGGACCAACCATTTATGGACCAACATTTTCGAAGTTTTTTAAAATAACTTCTTACAAATCGAAAAATTTCATTGGATGTTCTGAAAAGAGATTCGTTAAGAACAGCATCCATTATATTTTGCTGGGAATAGTATGGACTTAACAATGGTTTGTCTTAATCTCTGGCTATATTTTAGATAAGTGACTCACCCCAAAGGCAGAAACAGAATTAGCTTAAGTAAATAAAGCTTGGTATCGGTATGAAACAAAAAATAAAAATTTGTTAAAATTGAAAATTTTTATTTCTAAAATTTTGTTTCACACAAAACAAAGCTTAATTCACTTAAGCCAATTGTATTATTAAAAATATACATTTTCTTATTTTATATATTGTATTTGCCAATCATAAATATTTTCGATGATTATACATTTAACATATATATATATAATAATATATATATATAATAATATAATATATATATATATATTATTTTTTTTTTTCATTTCAGAACTTGTCCTTAAACAGGAACAAGAAGAGTATCAACGTGAAGGTATTGCTTGGACAAATATTGAATATTTCAACAATAAGGTAAGACAAATAATATCAAACTACCTGCTTACAATTTTTCATTTAATTTTTTATAGAACAATTTACTGATTTTTATTTGATTTTAGATTATTTGTGATTTGGTTGAACAACCACATAAAGGTATGATAGCTATTATGGATGAAGCTTGTCTTAGTGTGGGTAAAGTAACCGATGAAACTTTACTTGGAGCAATGGATAAAAATCTTAGCAATCACCCTCACTACAGTAGTCGTCAACTGAAGCCAATGGATAAAGAGCTGAAACATCGTGAAGATTTTCGCATTACTCACTATGCCGGTGATGTTATTTACAATATTAATGGGTTTATTGAAAAAAACAAGGACACCTTGTATCAGGACTTTAAACGTTTGCTACACCACTCGTCCAATGTACATATAAGTGAAATGTGGCCTGAGGGTGCTCAAGATATTAAAAAGACCACTAAACGTCCCTTAACCGCTGGCACTCTGTTCCAGCGTTCCATGATCGATTTGGTTAATACACTGTTGAAGAAAGAGCCATTCTATGTGCGTTGTATAAAGCCAAATGATATAAAAAGTTCCACTGTATTCGACGATGAACGTGTCGAACATCAAGTGCGTTACTTGGGTTTGCTGGAAAATGTGCGCGTTCGTCGTGCTGGTTTTGTACATCGTCAGCGTTATGACAAATTCTTGTTGCGTTACAAAATGATCTCTCAATACACATGGCCCAACTTCCGTGCTGGCAGCGATCGTGACGGAGTACGAGTACTGATCGAAGAAAAAGGTTTTGGTGAAGATGTCAAGTACGGACATACCAAAATATTTATACGATCGCCGCGTACATTGTTCTCTTTAGAACAACAACGCAACGAAATGATTCCGCATATTGTAACATTACTACAAAAACAAGTACGCGGATGGATTGCTCGCCAGAATTACAAGAAAATCAAAGCTGCCTTGACTATAATGCGAGCTTATAAAACATACAAATTGCGTTCATACGTCCAAGAGTTAGCCAATCGCTTTAGGCCAGCTAAGAATATGAAAGATTACGGTCGCAGTATTCAATGGCCCCATCCGCCACTGGCTGGGAAAAGTGCAGAGCCAGGTCTACATCGCATTTATAACAATTGGAGAGCTTATATGATATTGCGCAAGTATCCTCGTTCGGAATGGCCACAATTGCGTCTTCAGATTGTTGCAGCTACCGCCATTAGGGGACGTCGCCTCCATTGGGGTCAACAACGCCAATGGTTGGGTGATTATTTGGCAAACTCGCAAGATAATTCCGCTTATTTGGCATATAGCACTAATGTGAAAAATTTTAAAAATCATGATGGTTACAAATCCGTGCTATTCTCATCGTTTGCCAAAAAATTTAACAAACACAATAAACAAGCTGATCGAGCATTTATCATTACAGAAGGTGCAATATACAAATTGGATGGCGCTAAAAATAAATTTAAAAATATGAATCGTTCCATATTTATTCGTGATGTAAGTACATAATCAAAAGTTGTGTTCCCGTAGTTTTTGGGTAGAGTTTGGCAAAACGAGAGTAAGCTCTAAGTACTCTCACAAAATAACAAAATTGCCCAAAAACATAACCTACTTTAGAAAAAAATATGAGAGTGTCTAAAAAGTATAACTTTTTATTGATCACAAAATGTCTTTAAATTAGAGACACATAATTTTCCTTAAAATAAAGAAAAAATCTTTAATATAAAGAAAAATTTGCTATTGCTGAGTACAGGGCAAAATTCTATTTTCTTATCACATGTATATTTTTCTTTCTTTGTTTTGAAATTGTGCAAACAATTTCTTCAAGTATGTCCAAAATTAATAGTTTCAATGAAAGATTTCTTATTATGAAGATTTTTTATACTTAAAATTTTATTTAAAATATAATATTAAACGTTCAATTTACTTAAATTATGTATATACATAGTTTTATTTAAATCAGTTTAATTTATTTATTTGCATTTAAAGTTCTTTTTGATTGTTTTCAAACTCTTGCTTATTTATTTGAATCAATTTTTCAATTTATATTCACAACCATGAAACATCTGTTTTTTTGTTAATTAATACATCAGCTATTCTACCCAATTCACCCGAAGAAAAAGTCTGTGTAGCTTTTGGTAAAATAAAAATACAAATTCACTATCACGGGCGTTCTTATTAATCCAATGATCTTGGTTAAATTTCTGTAATTTTGGGTACCCGCTCTAATGTAAGGGAACACACATAAAACTACAAACAATCAGAACATTTAAGAAGGTCCATGTAGAGAGGCTGGCAAATGTTGCATAAATGCACAACGCATTTAGCTTAAGGATATGAAATACGTTAAAAATTGTTGCCGCATTTTTAATACACACTCAACAATGTTTATGCACAGAATTTTACTAAAAATTTTCAATTTTTATATCTCACTTTTAATAAAAGTTGCTGACTTTTTATTTGATAATAAAATAAAAAATCAAAACTAGTCTGTATTGTATTCCAGAAGTTGGTGGAAAACACAAATTAACTTCCTTTATATTAATGTTCATTCTTTTATTAGCATCAGAATAATATAATTGCAGAATTTATCAGTTTCGTGGTGTTTGATTTATATTTTTATTTCTTGCCATAGAAAAAGAAAATTTTGGTACAGAAAAAAAATAAATTTTTTTAATAAAAACATTTTTTGATTGAATTTAAAAGATATGTAAATCACACAGGCCCAAAAAACAGAAACTGAAATATATTCAAACAATATATATTCCACAAAAAAAGTAATTTTTTTAATAAAAGTTATAACTGTTAGGTCACTTTAATAAACAACTACCAATACAGTATTTTTGCAGTAAACAATGACTTGGGACGGTTTACTCTGTTGAAAGCGTCTAAGGGTATGGCACCCTTTCTCTACTGGCTTTGATTAGGTCAAATTACCTTCAATGATTAAAATGATAATCGCAGGACCTTGAAGGATATCCACAGGACCTTTAAAGATAGTCGCAGGACCATTAAGCATGTGTGCAGGACCCTCAAGGACATTTGCATCTTTTCAGGAAAATTGTTCTCGTCGAAAGATGTTCTCAAGAGATATTAGTAGAAAATTATTCTGTGCTGTTGTGTTTTTTGTATATCACAGTGCTACAGTTGGATGAAGTGCATTAAAATTGTCTGTATTTATTGAAAGGATTTTTTTATTTAAATACCTCCAAAATTAAGAAAACAGTAGTTTTTACGAATTTTTCTCAGTTTTTAGTCAGAAATTGCCGACGCGTCGGTTCAAATAAAGTAGTACATACTGACAAAACCACGGTTTATTTGTAAATCCAGTGTTTTGCCAGTACTATCCAAAAAAGTGTTTTGCCAGTACTGTGTTTACTTATCTAACAACTGTTTTTTCTTTTTTTTTAATTTTACAAGTTCAAACACCAATATTTTAATGGACTCTATATTTTTTACATATATTACCCGTGGTTTTGAAAAAATACAGTATATAAACTGTATTTTTGATTTTTGTATTCTTGCTATTTTAGAGGGGTTCAACTTTGTATGGCCATTTTTCAAATTGAGTTGTAAAGCCAACGAATAGGCTAAATTGGCTCCTCTTCGAGAAATTCAACATGCTTCAGAGTTCATCGGCAACATGCTTATCGTATATAGGTGACAACATTTTCAATGTTGCCAATATGTTGGAAAACATTAAATTTGGTTAATGCAGTGTTGTCATATAAACAGTTTAATTTTATATACCAGTTTTTGGGATTATTAACTGTTTTTAATTTTTTTTCATGGAAACAACTTTTTTTCAATTTCATGCATTTTTTATAGTTTTTTAGCATATTTTTTATCTTTATTATATATTTTTAACATAAAAATGGGAAATAATGGATATGAATAGACAGAGTTGGTCAATGTGTTGTATACACTTTAATATTTTTCATTACACAATGTTATGTAACTATTTTCTAACACAATAGCAAAGTTTGGTTGTATTTTTTAATTATATTAAATATGTTCAATTTTAGTAAAAAATAAGGAGTATATTGAACGAATATTGTATTTTAAATAAAAAATCTGGAAAAATACATGAATAAAATAAAGAGTAACGGTAGTTTATGAAAAAATCTGAAATATCTTAAGCATTCCAAAAACGGCAAAAAAAAACAGTTAAAATAGGTTATATGGCAGCACCGCTAAACACTACTAAAAGTTGCCGACCAAAACTCCTCGCCACACTATGTGCGTGTTCTAAGAGAATACTAAACAATTCGAGATAGAGAACTATACTCTTGAGAATTGTATACTCTTTGGTTTGGTGTCGATTGGATAAAGAAAAGTCGAGGCTGAAATCGATTGAAATTTGAATAGTGAATAAAAAAGGAAAAATCACTTTTTTAGTTTTTTAGAAAAAAATTGTTACTAAAGACATTTCTTAAACCAAATTATAAAAATGTATACTTAATTAACTTTTTTAAAATGTATAACAACAAATGGAAATCGAATGCAAAACATTCAAGTTAATTGTAGAACAAACTGTATTTATTTTTACATTTTATAATGCTACATTATTCATAAATACTCAAATATGAAGTTTAATTCCACTTACAAAGCGTAAACAAATACTAAAAAATAAAATATTTCATAATAATTTTGAATAGTTAAAAATAATTACATTTTTAATTATTTTAAATGTATCTTTGCCGCCATTTTAACTTCATACAGGTATCCTTATTTTAACTGTAATATTCAGTAGGTGTCGGAAGAATATTTTTCTTGAGTGTAGACTTAGTAGCAAGAGTAAAAAGTAAATATTTTAATTTTATTTTGATTATTCTAGTTCAAATTCGTTACTAGGGCTATTAAGTAGATGCATTTCCAATTGTGTTTTATGTACATAAAATAAGAATTAAAAAATATGCTTTTAAATTTTTAAAAATATGCATTATTGATTTTTTTATCATAGTTTTTAATATTATTTATCAAAGTAAATGCTTAAGTGTAATTGTCAAACATTGACAATTACACTTAAGCATCGTGAAAAAGTTCATATTCATATGTTAATTAGAAAAATTATTTGTTTAAAAAAAGAATCACGGCTTTTAGTAATATATCAATTTTAGCAAAATATCCAAAAATGTGCATTTTTAACAAAACATGCAACAAAATTTGCATTGGAATTTGAGTTTATATAAAATATGCATTAACGAATCTATGACATTTTGTTAATTTACAAAAATATTTAGCTTTCATTGTTCTCCAGCTAACAAGAGCAAACATGTAATCACATGCACTATCTAGCTCTATTCATTACTTGTTTTTTAATAGTAATTGCATATTAAAATTTTAATATTTTTTTTCTATTTAGTTGACTTCCATAAGCATTAGTACGGGACGAGATCAATTGATTGTATTTCATTCTCCTGTCAACAATGATTTAGTATTTGCCTTACAAGGAGAACATAGTCCATTAAAAGAAGATCGTATCGGTGAATTAGTTGGCATTGTCTGCAAAAAATATTACGAGTAAGTTCAAGAGTACAAACAAGTTTTTCTAGCATTGTCTTAAATAAAATTTTAATTTTCTTTAGTATTTGTGATCGAGAACTCAGAGTCGATGTGTCTCCTAACATAGCCTGCCGTTTAGGTGGAAAATCTCGCACAATTGTTATTGAAGCAGCAGCCGGTGTAGAGAATCCAAGTTTCAGACATGCAGCTGGCAATATAGTTTTTGAAGTACCAGCCCACTATTGTGTTTAAATCGATTCTTTCAATTATTATTATTTATCTTTTAAGTTTTTTTTTATAAAGCTGGGCTTTCTTTGTTACATTCTTGTTTAATCCTACATGTTTTTTCTTACTCTACATATTTTTTGTTTAATTATGATTGATTCCTTTTTCTATTAATTTCTATTTAAGAAATTATTGTTTGTTAATTATTTCATGTTTTATTTATAGTCTTTTTTATTGTAATCGATGATAAATTAGTTAGGTGGTTCAATGATAAAAAAACAAAGAAATTATGATAAAAGTATTAAGTGCATTATGTAAATGTGCATAATTATTTAAATTTAAATATTTATCAATAACACACTAGAGTTTGCCTATAATTATTAAAAAAAGCTCCACTAAATATAAAAAATATGTATTAATATTTTGAAAACTAAAACACAAAAATTAAAAAAACAAAGCATTTGTTTAAACAATGACAACGAAAATTAAAGCATTTTATTTTGCACATTATTTATATTGATCTGTATATGAATGCAAATTGTGTAAAGCACATTATATAACGTAGTACTTAAATAATATGATAGAGTGTTAAGTAATAAAACTAACCGACACAATTATCAGTCAGGTCGTGTTTTAAATACAGTAAAACATCACAATAACCAATAACTACAATATGGGGAGGTTCTCGCTATTGGGAGGTATTATAATTAGTACTGCATAAAAGTTTTGTAATGAAAACATAGAATTAATAAGGGGATGCAAACGTAGTAAAAATTTACCTAATTTTTTTTTTTTTAATCTGAAAATTTGTAAATAATTTTAAAAGCAAACTGAACAGCAAAGTCGAAAGCTGCCTTAACAGGAACCGAATTTGCTTAAGTGACTTGAGCTAGGTAGCGGTATGAAACGAAAGTTAAAGATTTAAAATTTGTTTTCATGCTAAAACAAAGCTTAAGTTACTTAAGCCAATTAAAGTCAATTTCAAAATTTTCCGAAAATATTATTTTAATATGTTTTATTGACAAAAAAAATCATAATTAATATTGGTGGCAGAAACCCTTGAAACTTATACCAGAGAATTGTAGCACTTTCGTTTTTTTTAAGTAAAATTTTTGTTAGTATTTCCTTTGATTTTTTTTTTTTTTTTTTTTTTTTTGAATGCTTACTATTTTTTATCAAATAGTGATACTTTAATTGCTGATTTTTTTTTAAGAATAAAAAAAACAAACATGATTTTAAAACAAAATTTTGAAAAAAATCAACAGGAAATATAGACATTTAAAAAAAATAAACACAAAACACAAAAAAATATCGTTCAGCATACCTAGAAATCATAAACCGCTAGGTTTTTTTTTGGCTAAACGCTACCATTGACTGTATGAATAAATATTTAAATTGTTGTCAAATTTTTTTAACAAACCTTTTTAACCTAATTTCTTAAAACACTTGGGTGAAGTTAAATGAATATTTAATGTTAATTGATTTTGTTATAAGTACAATTTTAATTCTTTGATTTGAGACACAACCGCTGCGATATTGTCCGTTATTGAGGGGTGTCCAATATTGGAAGTGTCAGTTATTGGGAGGATTTGCTGTATTTTGCCATGTACTTTATTATAAAGTGAAAATTAAACGTAGTAAAATATATATAATATAAAATAATATATTTCAGTTTCACTCAAAAGTCAAAGTTAAAACACAACTGTTTGAAATTATTTTTATTTGATTTGACAAATTTAAAATTTGTTGCCAAATTTAACACGACTTGTCGAAAAATTGTATTCAAAGAAATGGTGCCATCCACATAATACATAATATTCATGAACTTATGTACAAAAATACATATTTAAATTGCAAATATGAATTTTATTTCAATATATTGCAAATTAAACAATACTTAATTTTAATTATATCTAAATACAAAGAGACCTTAACGAAATGTTTATGTGCCTTTTTTAATACAGTGCTTTGATTATTTTATTTAGCCCTTAATCGACATTCTTAGAATATAATTAAAAGGTGTGTCTTTGATTTAATTGCATTTTATGTCATTTGTATTTTTTAATTTATTATACACAAAAAAGTATAAATGTATACAAAACAATTCAAATAAAATAAATGTATTTTTTTAACAATTGAAAAGATTTTATTTTATACTACTAAATACATAGCTTAAAATTCCAACTCTGCCAGGCCATATTTGCCACAAACTTTCTTTCGAAATATGCCTAAAATATATTAAATCTAGAAAATAAAAAATATATGCCAAAAATCTGCCAAACAAATAATTTTGAAATATTTTTACTCGAAAAATCTACTAAAAATCTTGAGAAAAAAAAAAGTTTCCATACAAAAACGGATTAGTTTTAGAAGCCACTTTTTTACCTCTTAGCATGATACTGGACCGCTAAAAAAAATTATATTCTTCCCCTCTATCAAAATTCTTCGCCTCTATGAAAAATTTTGAAATAAAATTTTTTTATAAAAAATTAATTTTTTGTTTTTAGTCTAAAAACTTTAAAACTTAAACATTTTGTATAAAGAAATCCTATTAAGTTCTCAATAAACCAAACGATATCGTTTCGATACCATAACGATACCATTTCTATGATAAGTTTGCCAGACAATGATATCATTAACGACAGGTAGCGCGATAATAGCTTCGCCAAATGCCAGAACTCTGTCCTTATTTTATCCATGAAATTATGATATCTTTAACGATATCGAAAATAATGTTAGTAACGATGTCTAAAATGGTAATATTTAGAATATTGCAAGAAATAAATAATTTTTTTTTTTTTTTTTTTTGGGTATTACTGGAAACGAACAAGCGGATAAAGCGGCGAAGGAAGCGATCACGTTACCATTAATATCGGAGATGCCATGTTTTGATGTTGTTATTACTAACATCTTTAAATATGCTCACTTGAATGCCTTAAAGAATGAATGGGAAAGTTGTAACTGTTTTTTTGAGACAGCACAACCCCGGCATATCTAGGCCTAGATACCATCATGAAAATTCAAGGTCACAATGCATTTCGCTTGCTCGTACTAGAGTAGGAAAGTGTCTATTTAATTCACGGCATTATTTTGATAATTCAAATTTACCATTGTGCTCTCTCTGTCTGATAGTTATTAGTGTGTCTTATATTCTTATGGATTGTTCTGTATCTAGGTTATCTGGAACACTTGATAACATATTGGACTGCTCCAAACCTCGCCTAACAACGCTAATTTTGAAATCGTTTGCCAAACACAGTATATCTGATATTTAGTAAATCGTGCTTATTACCACCAGTATCTATTCTAAATTTATTGATTTCGGTCTGATACGTATACTTTTATATTTAATTTTTATAACTATCTTTCTTACTTTTATATATTATGGAATTTTGTTTTTAAGAGAATTTTTTGGATTATCGTTTTTTTTGTATTATTTTAAATAACTAGTAGTTTTATGTTAATTGAACGCGCAATATGGTTTTTGTTACCCTGCGCTTTATCTTTTTTTTGTATTTTATATATTAATATATAAAATATACGTTTAATAAATAAATAAATAAATAATTTTTTTGTGTTTTTAATATTATTTAATACATATTTTAACAATTATAAATAGAAATATATACATAAATACAATGCAAAACTTACAGCTACAATCGGTTTCTGGCCTTATAAGTGCATCTAAAAGTATAAAATGATATTTTTTTTTTTTTTGCTATATATTTCTTATTCGCCCTGTACCTACATAAAAGCTAAGATTTGTAAGGATAAAGATATCTCTTATATGTATAATAAATTTATTATATTAACCCTCGAAGTGGCACATGGTCTGGCCAGACATATTTAATTTTCATGCTTCAATTTAGCATACTTCTATTTTAGGTACATGGCTGTAATTTCAGGTAATCTCCCAAAATATTGTTGGCTTTCGATGTATAAATTAATAATTGAAAAAAAGTCCTTGGAACAGGACAAAAAAGCCAAATAAAAAATCTTCACCTTTCTTTTGGTACATGGTGTCTGGCCAGACCCCTATGCATTTTGTATGAACGCATAGGCAAAGCACATGGCACGAGTTGGAAATTTGTATTTACTTTATTCTTTTATGCTTCTTTCTTTCTTCTGATTTTGTTTGTGAGTTAGTTATTCATTGAACGTTAAACAGTGAAGAAGTAATCTAGTTTTTGTGCGGTTATTTTGAACTTGTGAATAATTTTACGCAGGTAGATTTGTTGCGTTGTTAGTATATTATGGCTGATGAACTGGAATTTATTTATAATACACGCTTGCGTAGCGAAAATTATCTTCAGGCCACTACTATATGTTTTGAAGAATTCGATAAGGACTTAGTGATTTCGTCAATTTATTCTCCCCCCAGATTCTCCATAACGGAGGATCAGTACACAGTCTTTTTCGAATCATTAGGACCGCGTTTTCTGGCAGCTGGAAATAATGCCAAGCATACATTCTGGGGGTCACGGCTTGTTACCCCTAAGGGCCGTGTTTTGTTTAATACAATTTCTAAGCTGGGTATGGATGTGATCTCTAGTGGAGAACCCACGTACTGGCCAACGGATCGTCGAAAAATACCCGATCTGATAGACTTTGGAATAAAAATGTCTATTGCGAGAGAATTGGTCCATGTAGAACCATTATTGGATCTCTCATCTGATCACACACCTACAGTTGTTACTGTTTTAAACCCCCGAGGAACTGTACCCTCCTCTGGTGACTTAGCACTGACAGGCAAAACAACAGATTGGTTGAAGTATAAAAAATTTATCAGTACACATTGCTCGGAAAACATACCGCTAAGAACACCGGAAGATATCGACCTCTCGATTCAAAATTTTGAACTAAATCTCAAACTTGCTGCTCAACTTGCTACCAAACCCCCCCGACACAACAGACAAAATATTATTTTTTCTGCCGATGTCGAACGACTCTTAAATGAAAAAAGAAGAGCTCGAAGAGAGTGGCAACAGCACAGATCCTTCATTATGGCGTGCAACGAAAAATTTAAAAAGACCTGTCTTATGTAAGCCTCCTTTGAGAAAATCAGACGGAGGTTGGGCTAGAAATGATACTGAAAAAGGAGATCTGTTTGTAGAACATTTAAGAAAAGTATTCACGCCAAATATAACAAGTTCTGTAACAGAGTTGCCACCGATTTTACCCCAGCACCGAGCAGCTACCCGATTAACGTTTGAGATGAGAGAGGTCGAAAAGGCTATTTTTGAACTAAACCCCAAAAAAGCTCCCGGTATCGATGGAATCGGTAACAGGATGCTCTTGGAGTTACCCCGTATAGCATTAAAGATAATTCTCTTTATTTTTAATGCTATTATACGCCTTGAATACTATCCCCCAGAATGGAAAGTTTCACTCGTTAAAATGATACCCAAGCCAGGCAAAGATCACACAAAAGTGGAATCGTATAGGCCTATAAGCCTATTATCCAATTTGTCAAAGCTGTTCGAGAAAATCCTAATGGAAAAGATATCTGTTTATGTGGAACAAAACAACTGTATTCCATCACACCAATTTGGCTTCAGGAGAAAACACAGCACCATTGAGCAAGCCCACAGGCTAGTTACTGTTGTCAGAAAAACGTTCAAGGAGAAAAAATACTGCTCTGCCCTTTTTATCGATGTTTCACAGGCTTTCGATAAGGTTTGGCATGAAGGTCTACTGTTTAAAATAAAACTTTTGTTACCAACAAATACTCACAAGCTACTCAAAAGCTATATAACAAATCGAAAATTCACTCTTGCTGAAAAAAGTTTTGTCAGCTCTCCTCAAGATATACAAGCCGGAGTTCCACAAGGTAGCATTTTGGGTCCTCTGTTATATATCATTTATACTTCAGACATGCCATTAGATATTAATACCCACACATCGACTTTCGCTGACGATACTGCAATCTTAAGCGTCCACGATGACTCAAAAAAAGCGTCTAGAATGTTACAGACTCACATTTCACAATTGGAAGCTTGGTTGGATAAGTGGAGAATTAAGGTGAATGAACAGAAATGTATCCACATTACTTTCACACTGAGAAAAGAGACGTGTCCACCCATTAAAATTAATAATCTGAATATACCCCAACACACATGTGTGAAATATCTCGGTATTCACCTTGACCGTCGACTCACGTGGAAAAATCATATAGATGCGAAAATAACTCAGATGAGGCTAAAAACTGCTCAACTCACTTGGCTTACTGGCAAAAACTCTAAACTAGGCCTGGACTGAAAATTACTCATTTACAATTCGATCATGAAACCCATATGGTGTTACGGAATTCAGCTCTGGGGTACTGCCTCTGCGTCCAATATAGGGAAAATTCAGAGAATGCAAAATAAATTCTTGAGGACGATCACGAACGCACCCTGGTATGTTAGGAATTACAACATACATAAAGACCTGAATGTACCCCTGGTCAAAGATGAAATTATTAGACACTGTCAACGCTATTTAACAAAACTGGAAACACACCCCAACATACTAGACCGTAACTTAACTGATAATCACGGCCACCAGCGTCTTAGGAGGAGGGACACTGCGGATCTGGTCCGCTAATAATAAGGGGAAATAATGGTCCCAGTTGAACCACATAACATTAGTCTGGCACTGGCTGGACTCAACAATTAATATTTAGTTTTAAGATTTGGATAATTATTGTTAGTTCACAGTTTTTAAAAGTGAAGATTCAATAAATAATATAAAATAAAATATGGAAAAAAAAAACGCTTGCGTAGCGCGAATTTGCAACCCCAATTGTCAGAGGCATTAGTGCGTGATTTTCAAAGTCAGGTAGAAGCTGATGAAAATTATGATGTTTTTGAAAACGATGGTGACGACACTGCTGATTATGTGCCAGAAGATGATGCATCAGACATAGAAAATGATTTGGAAATTGAACCTAACGAACTTTATGATAGTGATGAAGACGTAGATGAAGAAGAAGAAAGTGGAAATGATGCTGAAGCAGCAAATGAAGTCGACTCAGGCTGTTTTTATGGTAAAGACGGTACTAAATGGAACGAAACTGAACCCCAAGCATCTCGTTTGCTCCAGCATAATATCATGCGTTTTCGATCTGGAACAAAAACAAGGCTCACCAATCCAGTTGAGGTATTCAAGCTATTTTTCTCAACCAATATTACGTTCGTCATCATTAGTGAAACAAATCGGCATGGGCGAGAATCAATTAGAAAATGGAATGAAGAACATCCAGTCTACCCAAAGAAAATGGATTGATTTGACAAGCTCTGAGCTAGATGCATTCATTGGGATTTTGTTGGCTTCTGGTCTCAGCCATAATAATATGCAAGACTCCAGTATATTGTGGCGTTCTGATTCGCTGCCCATATTCCGTGCGGCTATGTCGCACAAACGATTCATTACTCTGTCCAGATATATTCGTTTCGATAATAGTCGTACGCGGGCATTCCGACAGCAAACAGATAAAGCAGCTCCTATCCGGGACCTTTGGAATTTTCTCAATGAAAATCTGCAAAATTATTATGAACCTTATGAAAATATCACCATCGATGAGCAGTTGTTTCCGTATCGTGGGCGCACAAAGTTCACCCAATATATCCCATCAAAACCTGCAAGGTATGGGATCAAAGTTTGGTGGGCATGCGATGCTAAGACTAAATTTCCATTGAAAGGAAAACTATACACTGGAAAGGTAGGAGACAACCGGGAGATAAATCAAGGTGAAAACGTTCTAATGTATTTCGCAAATTGTTACGCAAACAGCGGCAGAACAATTATTTCTGATAATTTTTTCACCTCATTGAACGGCGCTAAACGACTGGCTGCTATTCGAGCAAACAAAAGATGTCTTCCTAAGGAAGTTATGAAGAGCACCAGACGACCAATTCTTTCAAGTGTGTTTGGTTTTCATGAAAATCTTGTTGCACTTTGCAGCTACGTGCCCAAAAAAAATAAGGCCGTCAATTTAATTTCAACCGTGCATTACACGAAATATGTTGAAGGCGTAGCCATGAAACCGGAAGCAATTTTATTTTATAATTCAACTAAAGCCGGAGTCGATACGATGGATCAAATGCTAACTCATTACACAACAAAACGGTCAACCAGACGCTGGACATACGCGTTTTTCTGCAACATAATTGATGTGATGGCATTGGCATTGGCAAGTTACATTATATGGAAGCTAAATGATGAAAATACAAGAAAATAAAGAAGACGCATATTTTTATATAAACTTGCAAAGCAATTGGTACTGGCCAACGTTGAAAATCGCATCAATAATCAGCACATTGTGGCTCAACCAACAACTCGTATAGCATTTGAAGCGTACTTTGGGAGACCTCTCAATATAGCAAACCGTAATGTGGCTTCACGCAGTGGTCCAGACACACTAGCTGCCAAAAAAGATTGCAGAATTTGCCTGCAGCAAGGTGACAAAATACGCCGTAAGACACGCTTTTTTTGCTGCAAATGCAACAATCCTGTTTGTCAGCAACATTCAAAAGTAGATTATTTATGTTTTTGTTGCCTTCCGCAAAATTCTGAATAAAAAAATCAATGTATTCTTCATAATAATTTTCTATTTTGTCATAAACATTTATTACTTTACCCATAATAAAGAGAAATATATATAGAACAAAAAAATTGTTGCCCTTTTCATTCCAAAGAATTTTTCAGGTCTATTTTTTCTTCCTCAGGTAGCTAATAACATAGTAAAAAGAAATAGAAACACAAAATATAACAAATATTTTCCTATCTTAGTAAAAAATTTAACGGCAAACAGCCCTTATTTCCATACAAATGCATGTGTCTGGCCAGACACCATGTGCCAGAACTAAGGGCTCAAAATATGTGCCTGACGAAAAAATCCACATAACTTTTCTTATTGGAAGCCCAACAATATGCAAATTACTTACCAATGATTTTCAATTATTTAAATTTTATATGCAATTATAAAGAGTTTTATAAGTCTGAAGGCGGATTAAAAAAATATATTTAATACATATCGCGTTTGCAAAAAATGAGCATACTTACAAAATAAATGAATTTGTTTGGAATAATTTAAATAACCAATATGTGTGACATTCTATTTGATAATTTTTGGAAGTTTTTCTTTCAAAACAAACAGTTTTATAAACTAGTTTTCGTTATTTTATCGTTATTTTTCAAAAGTATTTGGCCCAACAAACCAAACGATATCGTTCGTATCATAATGATATCATTTCAATGACATGTTTGAACGAAAATGATATCATAAATGATTCACTGACTGTGGAGAAAAATGCACATTCATTAAGTAATTAATTAATTAAAAATATCGTTTATCCATAAAATATCTTTAACGATATCGAAAAAAATTACAAATGTTTACTTACCAATTTAGTTATTTGTATTCATAATTTGCAATTTTATATAGTTAACTTAAGCAGTATTTATGAAATTATTGCTATTTGTTTTAAAAATTTATTCTTCTAATTTTTTTACGAAAAGTTTTAAAGTTATTTTCAAATTATTATTAATTTTTTTATTTCATATTTATATCGTTATTTTTATGATAAATAATATCAGTATGATATTGTATCGCTCGTTGGTTTATTGAGATTGTCCATCTCACCTCTTTGGGTGTTATCGTCGTCTGAGCCATTTTCTTTTCGGCGATGTACTGGGCCATATATGCTGGTTAGATTTAAGATGTGCGTTTCCATTAAAATCCTGAAAAAATACGTTGTAGTTCCTGAATTAATACGCTGTGTACCTTTGCATTTTTTCACTATATCCATCAGAGCTTGGGTCGCCGCTTTACTCCGATGGAGGTTTATCTGCAGTAGTAGTGTCATTGACTCGCTCTTGGAGTTGTTCGTCACTGACCCTCTCTCATTTTGGGTTACTTTCGTGGGTTCCTCTTGGGTCCCTCCTATTTACCCCTCATTTTCGGTAGCTATTTATTGAGTGTGTCCAAGGCGAAAATCATGTCCTTTCCATGCGATTGGTAATTTGAAATCTTCAAATAGGTTTAATTGTGTATTTCTAACCTTTTTACAAGCTTTACAACTTTTATTGAATTTAATATAGGGTCCGCCAAATACCTTTTTTTTTTTTGAAAATGCTATACAAAAAACTACTGAATATTGTGTGCAGCTGTATTTCACCAATGGCTTCACGAATATTGTTCTTTAAAGCGTCAATTGTATCTGGCTTGTCGGCGTAACACTTATATTTGACGGCACCCCACAAATAATAGTCCAAAGGTGTCAAATCGCAGCTCCGAGGTGGCCAAACGACATCAGCTCTGCGGCTGATAATGCGATCTTCAAAAACAGGTCGCAAAACATCGAGTGTAGCTTCGGCTGTGTGGCACGTAGCGCCGTCCTGTTGAAACCAAATTGTTGCCAATATCCTCCTCTTCAATTTTTGTGAACAAAAATTCGTTCAACATGGCCCGATAACGATCGTCATTGACTGTAACGGCCAGCCGAGGCAGCCATTTGAATGAAATTATTTTACATTATTAACCGGAAGGATTGTACTTTCAAATAAAAAAAGAAATTTGAGAAAATATTCAGTAGTTTTTTTTATAGCATTTTTTTAAAAAAAAAAAGTTATTTGGCGGACCCTATAGCATATGCTTCATCAAAAAATATATTTTTATAATGTAATGTAATACATCATTTATAATATGTATTGCACAGTTTCAATATTTGTTAAGGTTTATTGGAAACGGATTTTACAGTAACGGAATTAACATTTCGTTATTTTTTTTTTTAATTTTAATTCAGAAACCCTTTGTCAGAAATTAGTTTCCAAAAACAAAAACTTTAGATGTCTACAAGGTGTATTGTAATATGTCTTTGTTTTTATTATTTAATGGACAATTTGGTGGTAATAATTGGAACGGAGTTTACAACATTTTTTTTATTATTATTTATTTCTGATTCTCATCTCGAGAAAGTCACTTGCCGCAGAATAACTTTAAATCAGTTAAAATATATGATGCTTCATAGTCTTACGATTATTTGAATATAAATAACCCTATACTATTCGCAATATAGTTTGTAGAAATGTGTAAAATGCTGTTATGCGGTAAAACCTTAAATATAAACCTTAATAAAAAAAATGTTACATGATCGAATCGTTACACAATTGAAACGTTACACGATCGAAGTCGTAATCGACAAGTTTTAAACAAGGGAAGTTTCAATAAATAAATACCAAAAAAAAAATGTGGTAAAAATGGGGGTTTAAAGGGCGAAAAGTCTCCCCTTATTTGCCTGCCAAAAGCGCTGCACCTAGATTTTAGATTTGACATTCATTTAACCACCATTTTATTATCATTAAATAATGATAGTGATAATGATTTTAATTGTTTGATTTTATTTAATAATGGTAATGTTTTTGAAATTCCATTGCAATTAATAATTAATCAATTAAAAAATATAATTTACTCAATGGCGAATACCTCGAAAAATAATAGGAATAGCTTAAAACAGGGAAATTTTTCTCTCCTAGACTGTTAATATACTGCGATAACAAAAATAGGCGAGGTCCGGGAAAGATCGCAAGGAATACATTAAAAAAACAGCCTATGTAAAACAATTTAAACATCCCCCTTTTTTGTAAACAAATGCTATTTTGCTCAATTGTAAATAGTTTTTGAGACACTAGTACGATTTCATTAGCATTAGCATAACTCTAGTAATGCTAATGAAATTTCAATGCCAATGAAAAAATCCCAAGTAGGAGTCACAGCTCAAAACAAAAAAAGAAAAATTTAACAAACTGGTTCACTAATTCGAATTGAACGAGAATGACTGAGTCGCCAAAATAATCGATTTAGTCCAACGCTATTTGTATTTAAAGGCTACAGAGTTGTATGTACTATCTTAAATATAAATTCGTAGAATTGCAAATAAATGTTTTATCTATGTTTAGATGGGAAAATATGACTTACATACAACATTTGCCTAGAAGTATAAAATAATTGGATGCATTCAAACATATATATATGTATTATATCGATGGCTTAATATAAAAAGGCCCTAACTCGATTTTTTGTTACTTGGAAAAAACTTAAAAAATACGTAAAATTTTATATACAAAGAAAGTTTTAATGCAAATTTTTAATAAAAAGAGGTAACACATTTTTGGAAATTGCATTAAAACTTTTTTTGAATCTAAAATTTTACGGATTTTTTTAAGTTTTTTCCTTCTCCTGTCAAGTAAGGAAAAATTCGAGTTAGGGCCTTTTTATATTAAGCCATCGATATATATATGTATATATATATATATATATATATATATATATATAAACTTGAAATATGTGTTCCCTGCAGTATGGGCTAACACACATTTGTTATTTTCGCCAAGGACTTGGTTAAATTGCGGTTTCAAAGGACGAAAAATGAGCTAAGACGGGATTTTTGGAAAATCCTACACTTAGGAGCAAAAATTAGAAACTCTGCTGCTGGTAGGGCGTCATTAATGCTGAAATATGTTTACGTGCCATAAACTAATTAACTGGATACAGTTTTTATTAATTTGCGTAAAGTGATCCATTTTATTTCATGTTTGTTTGTTGTTTAAAAAATTTGTAAGCGTTTTATTTATTTTTTTTTTTTTTTTTTCAAATAAAAAAATTCAAAAATACGTTTTCGATTTTCTGTGGTTATTTAAAAAAAAATATGATATCATTTGTGAATATCATAAGCAATATCACTAAAGTTTTGAAATATGATGTCGTAAACGATAATGTATTGTTCCTAGGTTTGTTATGACTAGAAGAAGGTATTCACTAGATTTAGCACATACTGGTAAGTAGGAATTTTTGGGCATCCACACGGAAAGAGGGAAAATCGACCAAAACGGCCTGCACACACCCATTTGAAGCCTGATTTTTCAAATTGCTACAACGATTGAAAAAGTCTCCCCTTTGACGCCTGCCAAAAAAACTAAAATTTATAATATCGTATGTTCACTCTGAAATATAAACACGTGCCCTTCCGTGTGTGCTAGTTTGCTAATAAGGTACTTTTTGAACCATTTTCATCTGGGTAGTCCGACAATCCCAGGCTTTAGCTCGGGCAACATTGTTTCTACGCAAACAATGTAGCGGGCTGTGCCCGCTAGTATTTACATAAAGAAAATATGAGCTTTTAGCCATATTTTACCATTGTACAAATAAGGGATTATGATAAAAAATATTTTTGATTCTTTTTTATTTCCATAATCCTGCCGGCAACTATTGGTAAAATTACGGTTTGTACACAGCTATCAACCTAATGCCTGTACTGCAAACTAATTTATTTATATACACTTACTTACTATGTATTGCTCAATAAAAATGCATTAGCGCCAAAATAAAAATAAAAAACAATTGTCTGATAAATAAAAGTACAAAACAATGGAGATGTATCTCTACATATTAGGGTATAGCGAAAATATATGATTCTTAAACAGAGTAATAAATATATGTGAACTTTTGACAAAAGCATTTATTTCCAAAACACAATTTTTCAGAAGAACCAAAAAGACACAAAAATGTGTGTATGAAAACGTTATAATTTAAAATTTCTTTATATTTTTAGTTTTATGCACCCATGTAAAAATCTAAAGATATATGAACATACATGATCATACATATATCTTCGGATCTGAAATTTGAATTATTCATGTGTGCAGATATAAAACATGGTTGCAACATGATCTCTGCTATTATGTTATCATTGCTGCATTCTGGTATGGTTTCCACAATCAAGTTATTGGTCTATAAATAGGTTCTAACCATCAATATGGTCGCTACCATCATTATTATAGTAAATATTTTATTATTTCATGATTGCCATTTCTTATTTTACAACATTGGCTGTAACCATACTGTGGTAACAAAAATTTTCACTATGAAAAAATATGATATTTATTGGACTATAAAATGTTAACAACAATCAATAAATAATTATAAACCAAATAAAACATGACTTTGGCATTTACAGTCATTGAGATACATACATTGACATACAGTCACCCATGTAAAAATGACAATATATGATAATTTTCACCTTAGCGATTTGATTTTTGTAAATGCCTTATACACAAAAAATTATAATTTACAGTAATCAATTCAATGTCGAAAAAATTACTTGTCAAAAAGATTATATATAGAGATTTTAAATTAATTCTTTTAAATTTTTAATTCTTTTTAAAAAAATATGTTTAATTCATTTCTTGTAAAAAAATTATTCTTTTATAAGAAAAAGTCTGTGGAACCCAGGAGTTGTTCTGTAAGAAAGGGTTTCTAAAGAAATTTTTCTGATGAAACATTTTCAGGTTCTCAGATTATGCAAACTGTTTCTTAGATGAAAATATATATATTCCTAAAAAAACTTAGATTAACAAGAGTTTTATCACGAAAAATACCCAGATCCTAAGAACTTTTTCAATTGGAAATATTCTTAGATTGTAAGGACCCATTCTAAAAGAAAAAAATCTTTTTAGATAGTCCTCAGAGAATATCTAAAAAAATATTTTAAAAATTAACTTAGAATCTAAGAAAAATCCATAGAATCTATGTTTTTTTTTATTAAAAAAGCGATTAGAATTTACAATTTTTTTTTTAAAAGTCCTTAATATCAATTTTTTTTAGGAAAAACATTACTTAAAGAAATATTTCTAAATTTAAAAAACTTTTTCATTGTTTCGAATCATAAAAAACTGTAAAGATTATATTACAGTAGAATTATGGTTATTTTATTATCATAACATGAAAAATATATTATAATACGACTACGGTTGGCACAATCATAATCTCAAACATATATGATGGCCTTCGAATATGAAATTTTGGCCCATAGCTGCCAAACTGTGGAAAATTCAGTAAACTAATCTTCAAAAGATATATTTCCTTTAATACAATTCATAGTTCTTCAGAACATTGAAAAATGTTTTTTTCACATTTTCCAGCTAAATTTTACATCGAAAATTCAAGATTTGAGTTTGTCAACTATGTGCAATTTTTTCCATAGGTGCCGTTATTGCAGGTGCAGGCACCTAAGTCGCGGAGGACGATAGATTTGAAGAAATATTTTTTATGAAGATTACTGAATTTTCCACAGTTTGGCAGCTATAGGCCAAAAATTTTTTAAATATTTTAGTAATTTTGAGGCACAGGTTTTTAAACAATAAAACATTAATAATAAAATTGAGATGATGTTTAAAGCGATGCAAACAACTGATTGTTGTTATAACAGTGCAGTGCTGCCAACATGCGAGAACTCAAAAACTAGAACAAATCTTGAAAAACGAAATCCGGATTCGAATTCAGCGCCTCAAATAACGTTAAGATTTGTTCTTATCGGCTCTGATCCAAAAGTTGACCGGAATTTAAAAACTTGTGTAACTATTACTTAACTTATTAATAATTTATAAATAAAATGTGAAAATTTATATACAAAACAGCAACAATATTTTGGCTTAGTTAACTCCAAAGCCTTCAGTAAAAGATCCAGCGTAAGAATGAAGCCTACCGTTATTTTCTTTAAATGTCATCCATTTTCAGGCTGAAGATCAAGTCGAATCAAAATGAAATTTTGCGCAATTAACAAGATTACACTATACCCTACTATACATGTAAGTATGTACATTAGAGTGGCCCAAGAAAACATCAAAGTTTGAATTCGCCATCTCCACAATTCCTTAATGTCTAAAAACCCTCTGTGGCAAGTTTCAACAAAATTCGTTAGAGTAATTTATACAAAAAGAAGGTTTGATTTGAAATTCAATTATTTTTTAAGCTATTAATTAATGTGCATTCTCAACTTTTAATTAATTTAAAATTTTAGAACAAATAGAACTTTAAAACTTCAATGGCGATTTGTTACCCCTAAATAAAACTTTTTTTGCTAGACCTTATTTTTTTCCTAAATGGCATATTTGTAGTTTTGGAGCGCGTGAATTCTAACTTGTTTTTGACCACATTAATGTACATTAGGGAAAAAACTTTTTATCGAAAAAAAATTACAGGGTACTACCTTATGAACAATATTCGGATTAAATACCTTCCGCACCAAAACCAATTCCTAAAAGCTGTCAAGAAGTTTTTTATTTAAATATATATTTTTTTAAATATATAGTATAATACAAAGATCCGATATCAATAATTAGGAATATTTGCAAAAAAATATGTATTGCTATAGTGTCATTCTTTCTCTTCGAAAATATTTTTATTTATTTGTTTTTAAAAGCTAAAAGAAAATTTTAATTCAAAAATCCTTTAAATTTTGTTTCAAGGCTTAAAATCCAAAAAGTCATTACCCTAATGTAAATATGTAGGAATGTTTGTGTGTGTGAATATGTATGTAAATAAATTCACATTCATTTTTAGAAAAAACTTTTAAATAAACTAAAGATTTACATCATTAGAGAGCATCAAATCAATTGCATAAAAATTGCGGATATTTGTAATTTCCGTCTATCGAATCGGTCGGTCATTCACTAGTATCAAAAAGAAAACGACAAATTAGAAAAAAAAATATAATAATATGACTACAAAAATTGATTATAAGAAAAAATTAATGGAATATAGAAAATCCATTGCGGGCACTACAAAATCCGTGGCATTTAAAGAGTGCACACCAAATCATCAAGACAACATAACGCAAGAACAAAAACAACAAGTACAACAAAAAGAATCTGCCGAAGAAAATGTAAAACTTACACTAAAAGAATCTGTTAATTTGAAATTTTCATCACCACCACCAACGCCACAACAACAAGACAACCAAACGTCTAGTCCCACCACAAGTGTAAACAGCATACTTTTTGATCCTATTGGGTGTTATACAAATTGGAATAGCCATCATGCCGTGCTGGTATCTCAACCATGGTGTTGTGTCGGAGATTTAATGCGATTTTGCGAGAAATTTGAATTCAAAGCCATCAGTGTTTCGGATGTTCAAACACATGCCAATATTATCAGCGAAGTGCGTGCATTACTTAGCGGCAAGGCACCATTCGATAAGCGTAAACGTTTTCCGGGCAACATTCGTAATCCAGAAAATCTATATGTATGCATCGGCCGCTGTCCCAGTGTTGAATATCATTTGGAGCGAATATTGAACGTTTTTCGTAGACCGCTTAACAAATTATCAACGGATAAACAAAATATGGCAAAGCAAAATTTCCATTTGGCCATCAGAGAACTACATCTTGATGTATCGGCACGTGTAACAGAAGTGCGTCTTTATGATCAAATTATATTTGAAAAAGATTTCCATTTAAAGTGGCAAGATACTATGGAGTAAATATCTATAGCTGCGCTTGTGTGTCATTCGCATCAACATTATATGTCAAACGATTTAAACAGTAAAATGCTAGAATACCTTGAAAACGTCAAAAAATTGTTTGAATTAGCGCCGATGCGCATATATGCGAATGTACCTTAACCAGTTAGATTTTCAATATGAACAAAAATGTGTCATAAAATTGTATGTATTTTAATAAATTTTCTATTTACAAAGATTTGTACATAAATTTATACTATCCATGTACTACTAAATTATTTAGGGGCTCATGAACGGGCTGGTATATGTTTTGTTGTATAAATGCACACACAGTGTTGTGCAAAAAAAAGCAACAAACTCTATAAAACAAATAAGCTCATTTATTTCAATATATAGTTCATTTCAAAATAAAAAAACTTTTTTCATAATTTATTTACATTCGTGCATTCAAAAAGGCAACTTATTACGGCTTCATGAATACGCTTCCACTCAGATTCGTTTCTATTTCAGAATCGTTTACCGGAAACACTACTCTTTAATATGCCACAGAGGTTTTCAATTAGTTTCAAATCGGGTGATTGTGCCGGCTAATTAAAGATTTGAACTCCATTATCTTCCATGAACTCTTTGACCAACCTCGATATATTTTTCGGGTCTTTATCGTGTTAAAACACCCATCGAAGCATGCGGAATCATTGTCGTTTCAAGAGTGCGTTTTTACATGAAACGGTCTATTTTCCCATTAATTAAACCTCATTTTTCAATTGCTTGGGTCAAGCCTCTTGCCAGGTAAGAGCCAAACTGTACACATACTCTCCAAATTTATCTAGTTGAAATTTGATTCGTCACTAAATAAAATGGTTTTTATCTCTGTACCGTCCCGTTCTGGTATATTTTTGCAAAATTTAGTTCTAAAAAATAAAATAACTCCAAATGATAAGATAGCGTTGAATAAATACAGTTTTGAGTTTTAGGTAAAAATAAATATCAAAAATGGATTCCTCGACCACAAAAACAGTAAGATATCACAACAATCCAGGATAATAAAAATAAATAAGCATTATTTTATTAAATTTTTGATCATATTTTCTTGTTAGACAGCGTTCCAAGATCACCAACTTCACAGTGTCGAAATGATAACACACTTGGCGGTTGGTAATTTCAACGTTGGTACAGCGTTGGTTTTTAGTATTTTCCCAGGACTGTAAATAAAAAATATTCAGAATTGCGATAGTACTTTAAACAAAATAATACAGTATACAGCCAGTACCATAAAACCAATCAGAAATGTGGTGGTAAAGCATCTTAAAATTAAAAAAAAGTAATACAAATTAATATATTTTTTAACAAAATATTAATTTATACATAAAATACTTATGTTATTTTATTTTTTTTTAGACAAGAGTTCAAGAATTGCTTAAGAATATATGTATTTAACATAAGTTTAGCCATAAAACAATTTCAAATACGAACGCTTCGCTAATTTTTGAGACTTGATTGATATTCAAGTGAGTCAAAGATATTCGTCTGAAATCTTGTCTTGTCAGTCAGCTGGTCGCAGGCTCTGAAAAATTAAGGTGTGTGAACAAAATTTTAACCTACATGAGAGCACGTAACAGCGACCATAAAATAGTATGTTAGTAATTGAACGAGATACTGAAGAGGAAAGGATCCCTACTACCGTCGTAGATAGTTATTTTAGGCTTATTTTCTCTCACAGCGATAATCGTCATACGGCACGTTGTTCTTCTAGGCCATCAGTAAGAGTTCAAATTAGAAGCTAACAACAAACGATTTATGGTCAGTGATATGTTTGCATTGTAGTGTTTCCAAATACTCGGCCTCGACAATTACCCGGTTCAGGCATTGTTCGAAAAAAAAATCACTTAAACTTATTAATCTGTTATTCGACAAAATTGGCGATCAATCGTTTAATGTAAAATATATCGATGGCTTAATATAAAAAGGCCCTAACTCGATTTTTGTTACATGACAGGAGAAAGAAAAAACTTAATTAAATCCGAAAAAAAGGTTTTAATGCAATTTCCAAAAATGTGTTGCCTCTTTTTATTAAAAATTGCATTAAAACTTTTTGTATCTAAAATTTTACGTATTTTATTAAGTTTTTTCCTTCTCCTGTTAAGTAACAAAAATCGAGTTAGGGCCTTTTTATATTAAGCCATTGATATATAATTCAACTTGATTGGCTTAAGCCTTTATGACACTAGCCTTTTTTCTTAACTTTTTCTTGACTTCTTTTAAGTTTTTGGTTATTTACGAAAAAATAAAAAAGGAATAGAAAAATCGAAAAAAAACTTAAAAAGTCAAGAAAAAGTTAATAACAAAATATAGTGTTCAGGATGATTCAATAAATCTAAAGATTCAAAAAAAACATCCCTCAGAATATTGATGTTTTATTTAAGAGGAATCTGAGCACTCTTCAAAAAGAAAATGTTCTTAGATATCATCAGTGAAAGTAAACCCTTAGAGTTGACGAGTTTTTATGTTAACAAAAACTGCCATTTGTATTATTGTACTATTTTCAAAAAATATGTGATGTGAGTTCAACTTCTGTTTTCTTAACCCTAAAAAGAAAATAAAAATTTATGGTTTTTAAATATTTTTCAGGAGCTTTAATTTGAGAATTTTTGTAGGAAAATATTCTTATATAATATAATTTAATCAGCTTAATTTTCTGTTCCAAAGAACGTCTTGGAGTAAACCTTCTTTTCCTTTATTACTCGTAATACTTTCCATTTTATACCCATGATTTTTGTTTGAAATTGTTCCAAAAGCAACCGGTTCTATTGCTCCAAAAAGAAACCGATTCGGTTGCCTTACGATTGAAGTCCAGTTTAAACTTGATTTGGAGCGTAATGTAAACGGTTTTAAGTTCAGTTAAACGATTTCAGGTTTCATGGTATTAGTGCCATGGAACATGTTGAGTTTGAGTTTTAAATTATTTGTTTCCACATTAACCGAAATAGAGGCGGTTAATCGAGGAATCGGTTAACCGAAAAACATAATTCAATTTTTATATCTGATTCTGATGAATTTTACAAAATTCCTTTTAATCTTTAACGTGGAGGTGGTTGTAAATTTTACCCTTGTTTACGTTTTTATGTAATTTAAAAAAAGATTTGTTGATGTTTTGTATTCTATTTAAAAATAGCAATTGATTTCAAATTATTTTTTCTTAAAATAATAAAAATAACAAAAATGAAACGTTGATAATTTACAAATTTATTTTCAAAGTAGAAAAAAGCAAGATAACCTCCCCTAGTGACAACGTCAGAGTTTTATTCGCACAGTTTTTCCGGATCGCAGCATTCGTCGTTGTGTTGCTGAAGGTATTGTTGTAGTTGATTTTTCATTTTTATCTACATATTGTTTTCCTAAATAACGGTCAACTGAAATTGTTTTTGTTCATCACAAATGTTTTTCCCTTTTTGATATAACTTTAAGTGGTCCCTTATATAAAGGTTTCAGAGTTGGTCGAACAAAATCATCATCACTTTTTTGTCTTTTACATCTTGCATGTCTTCTTTTTAACCCAATCAGAGTTAGTTTTGTTTACCCTATAGCTGCTAGCGTTAATTCCATACCATAAACATAACGTGCATGAGATACTTTGAGGTCGTGATTTATAGAAGAACGCCAACCCAACATAACAATTGGCAAAACAACTGACCACAGCTGATTTCAATTTGAAATCATACGTATAACATGAATTCCTATAAATTTCGAAAATTCCTTAAATAAAATTCAAATTGATATCCTTGATCAGCAACAACTTAAGCAGCCAATCGAACCCTTGATATTCAGCCATTAGGGAAAGCTTTTGCAACTGTGTCGGCTGTAATATCACTCAATGGAATCTACTCAGGCCAGCGAGTAAATCTGTCAATGCAGGTAACCCAGTATCAATATTCACCTGACAGAGGAATCAGTCCAATTAGGGATATAACTACTGACAACTTTAAACCTTTCATATGGAACGGGAAATAATCCAAGAAATATCCCAAAAATTCCAGAGAAGCCTATCCAAAATCACATTTATTGCAATTTATTGTAGCTCAATATTCAAGTAATCGAGTAAACAATTGACGAATATGATCCACGTACTCTTTATCATCATTATAAGACACAACAAGAATGTCATCGATAAGCATAACAAAAGTCTAGACCTCGCAAAACTTCATTAATGAAGCGTCCAAATGTCCAAATGTCATCCACGTGAATTCAAATATCCCAAATGGAGTAATGATGACTGTCTTGGGGATATCGTTTTCTTCCACCGGTATCTGGAAGCAAAGACATTAATTTATTAAAGAAGGAACATAAGTTGAAACTATTTCACAATAGGTGGCGCATCTGAAAATAAATTCTCCCTATTAGGCATATTCTGCAACAATATGCAAGAGGGTATTATTGATTTTCTATTTCGTTTGTAACATAAAAGAATGTTTGCCAAAAATATATGTTTTATGTGTTTATTATACTTAAAGTTTCTAAATCAATATTCATTTAGATGTTTGAGAGCACAGTATTGCAGTTTATCGTATGTGTATATATTTATTTTAAAAGATTTAACATAAATATGCATTTTCCAATGTCTCAATACTTTAAAATTTTATAAATCACGAAAAAATATAATTTTGAACTATGAAAATTTGTTTTTAAAATAAAAATGTAAAACAAATTCTTTTACCACGTCGAAAATTTCAAAAATTGACGTTAGTATTATGAAATAAGTCTGCTAGTGACAGCTGAATGTTCTAGAATTAGAAATATGTATTAAATGTCATATTTGTGGTTACTTATGCAATTGGAAGCCAAATCCAAAGCCATGCCAACCTAGGCGCCGACCTAGGCATGGCGCAGGGTATTGTTATCTATTTTCTTGAGGGCCATCTACTGCAATGTAGAGACACTAAAGCAATTATGCATTTTGCTCTATCTTTATAAATTAATGTCTTTGTCTGGAAGTAAGTTGTTCATAATAAAACATTATATTCTGATGAAAAACTATCAGTCGTTTTTCTATGAAAACATCAGATCATGCGGATTTTTTCTAATCACAAAGAAAATAGGGGGTCGTAGCCCTTTTCAACATTTGAAGGATTTTGGGCTTCAAGATCAGCAACTTCTTAGAAATATGATAGTTCAAAGTTTCTTCCAACTCGAAGCACACAATAGAATTGAAAATCCAACCATATAATACTGGAGATGGCATGAACTTTATTATTATATTGAATTTCTAAAACAAACAAAAAAAGAACGGATATAAAACATTTGCAACATTACAGGTAATTAAAAAATATCTTAGCTAACGTTTTATTTAAATTTTATTTTAAAAACAAAATAAAATTAACGCAAATTAATAATAAATAATTTCAAAATAACTTCAAATAGATAGAAGTATCTATTTTTAAACGTAAAATTAACATTGACAATAGGTAAAATCACAAGGTATGAATAGATAAAAAAAAAACTATTTTTCTTAGTATCGCACAAATATAGACTACCTATGCAATACAAGGCTACCTATGCAAGAGGCGTTAGATTCTGAGGCCTTTTTGCACAGAAATGCTGCTTCATTTGATGGTTATTTAATTCTGAGAGTTATGTTTCCTGGAATAAGTCTTCCGACTTTTTAATTTATCTGGACTTTGACACAATTGGAATGACAATCTTTAGTGATTTTTGTATTTTTCTCCTTGTTTCATGTGCAGGTTGAAAGGAAGATTTAAATCAAATCAACAGGACATATTTATAGTATTTTAGAAAAAAGCACAATTGGAAGACTACATATCTTTAAATATACATTATGTTATGCTCAATAGGAACCACGGGAATTAATATATATTTATATGTTATACCAAGGGTTATACACATATTTGTTATACATACATGTTACATATCGTCGCTACTCCGACGTGATGGGTTATGTGACATTTTTTTTTATTGCACCATTTAAAACCTTTAGTGGTCTTACGTCTGCCCACCAAACCGTTAAAAGATATCTTGATCGGTTCAGAGGTTACAAAAACGGCTATGTGTAAACAGCAATAAAATGTTCCAACAAAAAAGGTTATGTGTAAAACACCAGACAACTATTTTGGATCATAATGGAATGTTCTAACCGAAATTCTGTTGTAATATTCAAAATTCTATTGTAATAACCGAAGTTTTGTTTCCACTAACAGAAATGTCGATGGATGCAACCGAACCATGCAGTTGGCAAAAAATTCGTGGTCACAATGAATCTGTTTTCTGTGTGTAGTCATAATGAGTACTTAGTGCCCATTTACTTATTTTTATAATTAATTCCTGGAATTTATTAAAATTATGAAGCTAAATTCTATGAACCAAAACGGCTATGTGTAAAAAATATTCCAAATTAAAAAATATTTTGATTGAAATGCTATAAACAAAATGGGTTATGTGTAGTTTTTTGTGTAATTCGTTTACAGCTTCCTAATGGCAAAATAATCTGAATTTTTTTATAGCAAATATTAAGTAATTGAGATAAGGTTTCTGTAAAACAAGTGGCTTCAAAAAATTTAGCGTAATTAAGAAATAAAAGTTTTTTTGCTATCCTGAAATTTGTAAGGAAACACATAACCCATCACGTCGGAGCAGCGACGATATATTAATGATAGGGAGCCAAACATTCTGGAGTAATACAGTGTTTTTTGTGGGATGCTAGAATAATTAATATTTATGTAAATTGATCATATAGGATTACTACATAAAATTAAATAAAACGTTACTGGGAAAATTTTGCATCATTCCTCCACATAATAGTTGTAATTACCAGATCACAAAGATATTGTCCTGGTATATGTTTTAAATGTAGACATCATTTTTTGCACACACATAATTTTTCATTTTACAATTTCTATATAAAACTGTTATTTTTTCATAAAATAATGAAAATTAATTATAATGTTGGCGTTTATAATTTCAAAAGAATTTTTCGAAGAGTTTCCTATTTACAGTAGTAGAAATTACATTGCCAATAGGTAAAATATAGGCTACCTAAGCCAGCCAAGGAAATATAGCCTACATAATTTTTTTGTGTGTATACGTATTTTAGTATTATTACAGCATATCATATTCTGTGTGACAGAAAATACAGAAAGCTTCACACCGGAATCGAATAGGTACTTGTGCTTTGACTCAGTATCTTGAACAAGCAGGCGACTTATGTGATGGCCCATCACCCATCATCATAGGGGAGGTGCCTAGTTGTTTTCCGAAGATTTCAAGGACCATGGTTAACGGCATTTAGTCGCCCGAGAACCAAATTTGTAATGGTACCAACAAAAGGAGCTTGAAGAGGTAGAACAAATATGATTTTGTACAGAGTTTCTGAAAAACTTCTTCTTCTTTGTGCTTGGGATCGTTATCATGGTAGTAATGTATGCCAAAGTCTTCACCACTTTGGGGTAAATTTCGCCTCAGCAAGTCTAGGTACATACTTGGGAATTTTTCATTACCATTGAAATTTTATTACCATTAGTTGACACTAATGCAAATGAAAAAAAAAAATACCATTTAATGGAAATTTTTTTTTCACATTTGATATTATTTATTGGATCTTCACTCTTAAAAACTGTGAACTAACAATAATTATCCAAATCTTAAATATAAATATTAATTATTAAGTCCAGCCAATTCCAGACTAATGTTATGTGGTTTAGTAGAGGTGATTACTGCTCCTTATTATAAGCAGACGCTGGTGGCCGTGATTATTATTTAAGTTACGTTGACAGTGTCTAATAAATTCATCTTTGACCAGGGGTACATTCAAATCTTTATGTATGTTGCGATTCCTAACATACCAGGGTGCGTTCGTGATCGTCTTTAAGAATTTATTTTGCATTCTCTGTATTTTTTCTATATTGGACGCAGAGGCAGTACCCCAGAGCTGAATTCCGTAACACCATATGGGTTTCATGATCGAATTTTAAATCAGTAATTTGCAGTCCAGGCCTAGTTTAGAGTTTCTGCCAGTTAGCCAAGCGAGTTCAGCAGTTTTAAGCTTCATCTGAGTTATTTTCGCATCTATATGATTTTTCCACGTGAGTCGACGGTCAAGGTGAACACCGAGATATTTCACACATGTGTGTTGAGGTATATTCAGATTATTAATTTTAATGGGTGGACACGTCTTTTTTCTCAGTGTAAAAGTAATGTGGATACATTTCTGTTCATTCACCTTTATTTTCCACTTATCCAACAAAGCTTCCAATTGTGAAATGTGAGTCTGTAACATTCTAGACGCTATTTTTGAGTCATCATGGGCGCTTAAAATTGCAGTATCGTCAGCGAAAGTCGACGTGTGGGTATTAATATCTAATGGCATGTCTGAAGTATAAGGGATATATAACAGAGGACCCAAAATGCTACCTTGTGGAACTCCGGCTTGTATATCTTGAGGAGAGCTGACAAAACTTTTTTCAGCAAAAGTGAGTTTCTGATTTTTTATATAGCTTTCGAGTAGCTTGTGAGTATTTGTTGGTAACAAAAGTTTTATTTTAAACAGTAGACCTTTATGCCAAACCTTATCGAAAGCCTGTGAAACATCGATAAAAAGGGCATAACAGTATTTTTTCTCCTGTGGGCTTGCTCAATGGTGCTGTGTTTTTTCCTGAAACCAAATTGGTGTGCTGGAATACAGTTATTTTGTTCTACATTAACAGTTATTTTTTCCATTAGGATTTTCTCGAACAGCTTTGACAAATTGGATAAAAGACTAATAGGCCTAAACGTTTCCACTTTTGTGTGATCTTTGCCTGGCTTGGGTATCATTTTAACGAGTGAAACTTTCCATTCTGGGGGATAGAATTCAAGGCGTATAATAGCATTTAAAATAAAGAGAATTATCTTTAATGCTATATGGGGTAACTCCAAAAGCATTTTGTTACCGATTCCATCGATACCAGGTATCGTTGAAATTTTTTCCATTAAAACTTTCATTACTAATGGTAATGAAATAACACAAATACATAAAAAAACTAATTATAATTGATTAAAAAATCATTTGTTTACAAAAAAGTTATACGACTTGAAAATTATCAAAGTAGCTTTTTATACAGAAGTTACCCGTACATTTTACCAGAAGTTACCCGTACTTTTGTTTGGGTAAAATGGTAAAATTGTGAAAACATCAGCTGTTGCTAATAAATTAGCTGTTTTGCATTTTTGAAAAAAATTAAAGTTAAATAAAAAGTTACTATAAAGAACTTTTCCTTCTTAATAATGCAAAATACATATGTATGAAAATGTAAATAGATATTTGCCATTTCAAATATATTAATTATTTAAGCTGTTTTTTAATATTAATAAATTTGACGTTTATTTTTGGGTATGAAATGTGGTTTTGTGCGTTCGCAGTATTATGGGCATTTTTATGGTTTTCTGAGAGAATTTTTTGCTTACTCTCATTTTACCAGACTTTACTCAAAATTACCTCGTACAGACCTATTAACATAAATATTTACATATAAAATTACGGTTAATAATGCTAATGGTTTCTTTTAATTGATACATTTGTAATGGTAATGAAATTCAAAACATTGTCATTGATCAATGAAATCAGTTTCATAAATCATTACCATTAATTCAAGCAATGGTAATGAAATATATTAAATTTGCTCTCATCAGCAAAAATTACTATGTTTCAGAAAGAAATCTTTGTTTTCATGGTCTATTGCAAAATGTATGTGGGCTTTTTGATTTTACCTATCAATAAACGGCTTTTATTTTTATATTCGCCCATGAAAATAAGCATATCTAAGTACTCTGCGTACAGTTTCTGGATGACATTTTTTTCCAAAAAACATTTCAACATCCTTGGCAACAGCTTGAACTCTTAACATGGGATCTTCTTTAATCTTTCACAAAATTCACCTCTCAGCATTTTGAATAAAATTTTTTTCTGGGGCCTTTCTTCCTTTGTTGTGCACACGATTTTCTCGAAAACGCTGAATAATATACTGAACCGTAGATGGACTTCAATCAACAATTTGTTTTTATGTTTTCTCACCTTGGAAGTATTTAAGAACTAACTCACGTTTTCTATTGAAGTGCGTCGACCCATCTTGTAAAAACACGCAATAATAAATGATTTTAATACTTTTAAATAGACGAACTATTTCTGATATCATTAGGTCTATTCGTTTACTTTTCTCAGTTAAGTCCAGTAAGAATTTCTCACTAACAAACATACAGAGAGTAAGATAAATTTACTCTCAAATAAAAAATTTTCTAAAAATGTACGGGAACGGAAAATTTGCAATAATTTACAAGTTTGCTAAGCACCTGATTGTAAAACCAAATGCAAACATAAATTATAAACTGGTCTATATGAAAAAAGAGGATTCTTGTTGTAAAATCTTAAGTAGAAACATATTTGTTGCTTTGCATAAAACAACGTAGTTGTAAAACAATTTTATTTGTATATACAAAAAATTATCACATATTTTTCAATCATACGTTTTTTTCTGATTGTAAATTCTTGCTGGCAATAATTTGTCCAGTAAAAATTTGCAGTGTTTTATATTGAGGACTAAATTATCTACAAAACTGCATCAATTGTTTGCAGAGTTCAGAATAAAATTTACCACTTTTATGGTTGGTTTATCAAAAATGTACCTCACATGAAATAAGCTGTGAGTCACTGTACGTCATTTCCATATAAATTTGACAAAAGCCAACATTTGTGTTAACGCTTTAACGTTTGTTATGTCAAATTTGTATGGCAATAACAAAAGCCAACGTCGATAGCTTATCGCATAAAACCACAGCTATATTTGGGTTACATATTGTAATATCAAAAGTCTGTTAATCTTTTTATAACAATAATGCGGAAGTTTCCTTTCATTTGAGTACCCGCACTTATGTTACTACGCGTGCCAGGTTTTGGGGCCTGGTGGCCTCACAGACCCCCCCCCCCCCCCCCCACCAAATAGAAGATAAAAAAAATTTTCTTTTTCTGTTCTAGAGGTGGTCATATATTTTTTTTAATAAAGTAAACTTTTTCGGGACCCCAAAGGGAGTCTTAAATGGATATAGAGGGCGTTACCTACCATGCATCGTGAAACAAAATGCATATTTGAGATCCTAAGGAAATTTCCTTTTAAGTACCAACACTTATATGTTACTACGCGTATCAGTTTTTAGGCCCTGGGGGCCTTATAGGCCCCGGCCAAAAAATGGGAGATAGAAAAAAATTTATTTTTTTTATTTCAAAGGGGTCATATTTTTTTTATCAACACCCGACAAAGTGCATTTTTGCCTAAACTTCAATTAAAAAACAAATTATTTTCCATTTTTACTTAAATTTTGTGCTTTACAAGTGCATAATTTAACCATAAAGAAATATTTTAAAAATTTACTGCGAGAATAAGTATAATGAACAGTATTATGAAAGTATCAAAAAAAGCAAACGTATTTGGATTCATTAAACTTTAACTGTTAAAAAATGTATAAGACAAACATTTTTAACAATTTCATTAGCTAAAAAAGTGTACGGTGATTGATTCTGCTGTACTTGTTATTGCGGATCAATCGGGTAAAATGGCTTGTGAATTTAAATACATATTTTCCGATTTAAAAGAAATGAATAACTCAACTTTTGTTGATAAATGTAGCAGATGGTGCCATGGAGTACCAAAGAGCTGAATTACAAAACGACGAATCTTTCAACATAAAAATATCTTAGCTTTCTGTTGAGGCAGAAAACAAGTATCCAAATATTGCAAATTTAGCAAGAAAACTTCTATTACCATTCCCTTCCTCATTTTTTGTTGAAAACGGCTTTAGCGCCATCAATGACATTTTATTAAAAACAAGAAATCTATCGAGACGATTTCACAATGCGAGAAGATTTAAAACTGAAGTTGACTAAATGAATTCCTATACATAAAAACGCTTTACAGCTCGCATTAATTTCAGGGATCTCATTAATTTATTATTTTTAATTCTATGTAAAACAAATAAATAAAAAAAAATAAGTATTTTATTTCACTTTTTCAGAAAATTTTACTTATGATATGCAGTGAGGACATGAAAGTTTTTGAAACTTTAAAGTGGGGCATGGCACAAACATTGCCCTATAGACGTCAAGTTTTGGGTCAAAAACAGATACCAATACTTAAGTAATAAAAATAAGATTACGCTCTAAAACCTAAACAAGCTTATCTCCAGTTTTTGCCAGAAAACTGTTTTACATATGTATTATTTTTGTTAAATTTGAGTACACACATATATGATTGGGAGCATATTTAGGTGCAGGTTACCCTGGTGCAAGGCTTTTATAATAATACAATATGACAAATAAATAATCGGCCACAAAATTGATGCGTTCCAGTTGTGATCAGTTGAAATTTAACAAAATTTTAATTTCATTTTTGTCGTTTTAGGTACATTTCGTATTGTTAGTGAAATTCGTTTGCCTCTTTTCAAACAATCACCCATTTTGTAGGAACTCTCACAGTTGTCATAGTTACAAATACGATCGCAAAGAATATCATTGTCAATCTCACTGATGGAATGTAAATAGTCTGTATAGAGTTCATCCTTAAGTATTAACAAACTACGTGGCTCCAGAATCAGTTTGAATAAAATTTCCCGTTTGGTTGATGCTTCCAATTCCATATAATTTTCCTTTGGATTAACTTCCGTCTTCGCCGCCTGCTCCGCTTCAGGTGTTACTTTTTCTCGTTTAGTGAACTCCAAAATAGTATGAGAGCCACATGATATTGTCGATATGGTGGGATAGAAAAGAGGGCCATCTGTATGTGGCATTATTCCTTGACCTGGCCGATATTCATTAACCAAGACGTGATTAGCATTTTGAGTTTCAAAGATGCTTAGATTGTTGATTTTATCGACATAAGTCTGTAACCATTCGGGAATTTCTTCGGCAAGCATACCATTGGGGTGTGGTATGCCTCCGTAATTAATGAGACGACGATTCAACAACTGGGTCCACTTAGGTTTTGGTGTCCTTTCAATGTACGAGAGAATACGTTGTTCTTCCTCTGATGTTATAAAATTTGGAATGTACATAACCGTCGGAGGACACTATAAGATGTCAAAAGACAATATAAACATTTTCTTCTATAATATAAAAGGAGATGCATTTACCTTACGTACTAGGAAATCTGTAAAATCCATTTTATGCAATTTTAATACAAATTAACAACAAAAGGAAATCAATTGAATTTTTAAGTTCTTTTAACATAAAATATAATTTTGCCGCATCAAACAACTTTTTTAATACAGTGGCCTTGAAATGTCAAAATAACATTCATTCACAGCAGTGATGCATTTTGAGTTTTTGTGTTGGGCTAAATTGACTATTAAAAAGGGACAAAATACCTTGGAGGGCCGAATTTTTTTTGGAATATATATTTTTTATCTGTTAGCCATGTGTAAGATTTTATCCAATCTCTTTTTAATTTTCTATTGGATTTTCTTTTTAAAGATAGCGTTCGATCACATCGATCGGAACATGAATTGGCTCTAAAAGTATAAAAGTATTTATAATTACTTTGATATATAAAAGTATATATTTTAAACTTAAAGGGCTAACTATATTATACTTTTGCTAACTTAAGCTATTGTCAAAAATCAACGAAAAGTCTGTCAAATGCTTAATCAACTTATTGAAGACTTTTTGGTGGCTACAATGTACTTTTTAAACTTAAATACTTACTACACTTAGTTGCAAATATTTGTACTTTTACAAAAACTGTTTTCTTCTTATATTTCCAAAATATATGTATCTTTTCGAAAAATATTATTTAATGTGTTCAATTTATAAATATTTTACAATTAACAAGTAAATATATATTAATTTTAAATAATTTAAAGAAACAAATGAAAACATAAATAAAAAAGTAATAAAAAAAGCAACAGTGCTTGCATCTCAGTCGAAAAACAAATACAAAACCCACCCCTTTTGTTATACATGCTCGTTTGTTTTTTAACATTTTCAGTTTATAACCTGTTCCTCGATCTCGAACGAAAGCAAGTCACTCGAATTCGAATCAATTTGGGTTTCTTTATTTCGAAAGCCTTCGATCGACTTGACTTACGTGTGTCAATTTTTGTTTCTTACGCATTTACAAATCACAGATATGCCAGATCATATATTTTAAGCATTTGTTGAAATTTTCTTTAAAAGTAGCAAAAATACTACTAAACTGCTTAAAGACAAAAACAACCCTGTTTAACAGTGATCAGCTGTATATGACAAATGAAATAAAAAATAACAATAAACAAATCAACAGCGTAATAGGGAGTGAATCGGAGTTTAGTTCTTCTGGCAAAATCAGGCCTTTCTTCCATAAAATACAAGCGTCTTCGGATGGTCCATTGTTGATTTTTTTAACTAAAATTTAAAATTCTTAATAAACTATAAATATTTGTATTATTTTGTACTTACTTTTTGTTATCCATTGATTTTTTTACTTCATGTTGCTTTTAAAAATATCAAATATATATTTACTCGACAAAAAAATAGCAAGTGACTGATTTTGACATTTGCGTTCGAGCTGTTCGAAATAGAGAAACCAAATTTTGTATGAAAACAGTTACGTTTTCATTCGACTTGTCGTTCGAGTCATCGTTCGCATAGAAATAGAGTTAGTGAAACCCAAATCAGTTTTCTTCCGACTAGAAAGCGAACGAACGTGTTCCTTCGAAATAGAGGAACAGGCTATAAGATATCTTACATTCAAAGTCTTTACCACTATCACAGCGAAAATAACTTTAAGTGATATCCATTTAAGCAATTTTGTCTGACAGTTTATACTAGATTTTACAAAAAAATGTGCAAATTTGCATTGTGTGCTACATCATATTGTAAATACCACCAATTAAGCCTAAATTTAAATCTTGTTTTATTTTTACACGGTTTTCAATTGGCCACAACTGCAGTGATGGATAGGTATGCTAATTGTGCTAGAGATGAATACAGCATTTAATTAAATTTCTAAAAGTTTTGTTTTGTTATTTTATTATTTTTATTTTAAAATGTTCATAAATAAATTTAAATATAAAAAACTAAAATTTGCTATTTAAAATTTAGGCACACAAACCCGTACTCAACGGATAACTTCGTTTTGCACAAGACATATCGGCCCGTAAACGCACAGTCATTGGCGGAATTTCGACAGATTCGAATCAGTTTCGATGTTACTTAAAATCCTTTTTCTGGTTCGGATCTAGAAAACGGTACGTAAACGGAGTTGGATTCCGTTTATGAGGGACCGAAAACGGAACGTATTGTTTGTTGCGCTTGACCTCCTCTGAAATAAAAAAATTTTTCTTATAGTAGAAAAAATATGAATTTTTTGTATGATGTGCTGTTTTGCCATCTATTTTTCGCAAAACTGTAAAGTTGTGTTTACACTTGTCAGTAAATATCGAGTTTTCGATTAAAGTCTCCTCCGAAATTTAGGAGTGTTTACATTGCAATTACAAGATTTCGTTTGACATCTAATATAAACAGCCGATTTATGTATATAACAATTTTATAAAAAAAAAATTGCGAAACTGAGAAAAATAATAAAAGTAATTAGAAATATGAATATTAAAAAAAAGAAGATTTTTATTATCGTATTATGCATCTAGTGTTAAGACAATACAATCTGAATTAGAATACCTGCGGAATACCCTCATTTACTTAATGTTCTTATTTAAAAACAAATACAAATTTATTATTCGTAAATATTACAAACAGGATGGAATTAAATTAACACTTATATAGAATATAATTTAAAATAAATGAATTAACACCGGCTTTAAACCAGGTATAAAATTCGTACTTGTTCATGTAATAAAATAAAGTTATAATAAAAATAAAGTTTAATTATTTTTTCCCGTGTTTTTGTATTGTTCTTTTGTAAAAATGGAACTTGAAACGTCAATACTGTCATGTACAAAAAAGGTGCTAGATTGTCGCAATCGCAGTGTTGATTAATGAGATTTGCATTATATTTTCCAAAAATTCTCGTCCATTGGCGAGATTTCCATTTGTATGGGAAATCTCGAGATTTTTATGAGATTTGTGCCGAAATCGTATTTTTACAAGATTTGAGTGCAGATGTTATCGCAACTTATATTAAGCGTAATTTAAAAAAATATTTTAATTCGAGAATCAAATCATATTCGAGAATTAAAATAATCAAATAAAACTCAAAAAACATAAACAAAAACTTTAAAAAAATATTTAAAATTATTATGGCCGTATTTATAATGAAAAGTTAGTTGCTGCTAATACATCGCACACAACGATGTACTAACTAGTATACCGATTAGTCTTAGTAGCTAGTTGGTACAGAGTTTATTTATAATCCCTTTTCTGCTGTCAAATAAATATTAAAAAACAACTCTGAAAATTGTGATGCCATCATATTTGTTGGTAATAATGCCACCTGTTTTAAAGAAAATCAACTTTGCGGTTTACATTTCCCTTTCCTTTCAGTTCGTCCTTCACCATATTTATTAATTTTTTTGCATTTTGTTTCGTGAATCTATATTTTTTAGAAACTCAGCGTCGGAATATTTAAAAAATGGATTTGTTCTCTTTTTATAAATTTTAGGAGAACGACGGCGAACTTCACTTCTTAAAAGGTCCAAATCATTTAATTGGTCAAGAATTTCCATTATTATTAAATTTTTTTGTATTTTTTCGCAAATTTGCACACAAATTTTTTTATTGTATTTTTCACTTTTGTTTACAAATTTATTTTGACACAAAACAGATGATTTTCAAACATTTAGTAAGTGTTTGATAGTTCGTTAACTAGAGTTTAAAAGGTGGATAAGAAATTTATTATAAATAGAACTCATGATAGACGCTAACTAATTTTTCATTATAAATACGGCCGTTGGATTCTATAAATGGTTCATAAAAACTAAATCAAAATCGAACTCAGTTGTGATAAATTTCAAAACAATTTCTGTCCGCAGTAAAGCACATTGGTTTTTAACATGCGAAACAAATTGTGTTTGATTGATTTTCGATTCCGTTTTTTGTGCAAGCAGCACATTGCTTCCTGACTCCTCCGTCCTTGTTTGATAATGTCCAGCTAAATCTGGTATTGCCCCAGTCTTGACCGCTTAAATGATTATCGTGGTGTCGAGGTAATACCAACTTTTCGACTACAAAAGCCGTCTATTAACTGTGTAGCCTACATCGTGCGAAACTCCAGATGTAGAAAATGGTTTTGAATTACTTGTGCATACCATGTCATACACTATGTGTGAGTTTTTGAATTATGTGCTCTACTAGTGTTTCGAAATCACTAACTGCATTGAAGATTTCTGAAACAGTTGGGACTTCCCCATCAGCGCTTACCTTTGTATTTAAAACCTGCCCGTAAATGTAATCGGCGAAACGCAATTTTGATTGACTTTTTTCCACTGAAATTTTACTAAAAGTTATTTGTCATTTTTGGTTTTGGGAACATCTTGTGTCATTGACGCATCAGGTATAGAACTTTTGTTCGTTGAAGGTTTTTCGGTCTGCAGAATATCTTTGATTTCGAATTCGGCTCCGTTCGCTAAATCCGTAAAAGCATCAAAAACAGCTCTGTACTCGATGTCTAATTTAAACAAATTTTCTTCATCTTCACTATCCGATGCCTTCAAAAGCTGTACAATTCCATCCTCAGTATAATAAACCTGACACAATATGCTCATTTTCAAAAATAACATGTGGTTTACAATAATTAGATGGAAAATATGTTTTCAAAGCACAATCGTTGGACAGTTGATTGAAACTAATAGCTTAAATTGTTTTTGTGTGCTTCGCAATCTAAATAAACCAACATTTTGGTGCATGCATTATCATGCAAACTGGACAAACGATAAGAATCTGATAGCTATAACAGTGTTTTTTTATTTTGCAATGTAAATAAACCATCGCGTTAGTGCATGCGTTTCCATGTTTACTTTTTATAACGACAAAATGCTTTTTAATTTTAAATACATTTGTTCCCAAATTTTTACCTTTGACGACGAATGGGACAAATATGTCCCATGATTTTTCTCGTAGAAGGAGTAGCAATTTTTAAATTTTGACAACACTTTAGTCTTGAAATGTTGTGTTTCCGAGTAAGAATCTACAATAAATTTTTAAAAGCTTCTTTTTTTTTTTTTTTTTTATAACTTCTAGCGGAAAATTCTTCGTCGTCAAATTAACCGTCGAATTAACCGTCAAAATTTAAATCAAATTTGAAAATTGATTTATTTTGAATTCAAATTTATTTCAACAAAACGTTAAAAAACATAAAATATAACATAACTTGGTGTCTACACCTGCGATTGATATAATATTTTTCTGTCAGCAAAAGTCATATCCAATAGCAGAAAGAATTATATTTGCGTGTAGACTACATATTAATGTTGCTCTTAGTGTTATATTAATATTATAACAAAGTTATCATAATAAATATTATAACAACTATATCATAATATCAGCTGTCAAAATCACGCCAGATACAAATACATAAATGCCACCAATAATATACAGCAATTGTTTTTAATGACATTTTGTTTGTTTTACTACACATTTTTTATTTAAAACACTTAGAGCACATTTTTTTTTGTATTCCAATAAACACTTTTTTTATTATATTAAAAATTACAAGCAAAACAACGCGAATAAACACTAGTAAACGACTTTACTGCACAGCTGACTGAAAATTGTGAGTAGATATAATATTAACATAAATACGTGTTCTCCACCCTGAATATTAATATAGATAATTTAGTCCCGTTACTCTGCGATTGAAAGTGACGTTTGCAAATAAAAAAATATTTATAATAATGTCAGGTGTAGACACCAAGTATAAACAATGCACCTGATTGTGCTTGGCGTTGTCGATATTAACAATTATAGGCTTTTTACACTGAACAACATATTTGTTGAAATAGTAAAACATGTATTTACATGGTAACATCTTTCATCTGTCAAAAATATAAGGGAAATACGCATATTTTTTGTTAAAAATAAAAAATGGATTTGGAGAAAGCATTAATCATTGGATTAGTTGTTGCTTTGCAAGTACAAACTCGAGTTTTAATGCAGTATATTGAAATATTAAAGGTCATTCTGGAATATGATGATGAAGAAGAATTTTTGGTAGACATAAAAATGAAGTTCATACATGTCCGCTCATTTTCCTTTGTTGAATAATTTTTTTTTGTTTATTTTCTGCAATGTCAGTTTGCTAGTGATGGCACAAAGAAAATCGATTTTTTTGTCATTTTTTTTAGTGATGACACTTAACATAACGAAAGATGTAAGATTGAACAAAATGAGAAAGGATCATCTTTTGTAGATGTAGAAAGATGTAGAATTTTTGGCCTGTATAAAATTCTTATGGGAAGATGTTAACATCTTTGCAAATTGATGAAAGATGTAGCTCAAAAAGGCTATTAGGAGTTTTTACTAAAGGCCGTATGAACTAGTTACTTTCTAGTCTTTTTGCTAGATTTGTTACGTGTGTGCCATTTGATTGCCTGGCAAAGTTATCTTTAGATATTATTGGTGTGTGTCAAACGGTAGCAAAATGGCATGGTAAAAAATATTTTTTCTATTGTGAAAAAGTTTAAAATTTTTTTGTGTGAAAAAGAGTTGAATTTATTTAGTTGTTTTCATTTGGATTTAAGAAGTTTTCAAATTTTAAAAATTTCTATTCTTATGTCAAAAATTCTACTAGCCCTATGGGCTAGTGAAATTTTATTTACCTCAAAAATTTACCAAGAAGCAAACTTTGCTACCATTTAACACACACCCTATGACATCTGTCGTTTTTAACAAAGTATCACTCCTAAGTGCATGCTATTTATGAAGAAGAGAAGAAACAGCGAAGTGTTTTTGGGAACTTTGGCACGAATTTGTATAAAGTGACCAAGATACAAGATATTAATCACAGACTACACAGAAAGGTTACCAATGACATATGTCAAACAAGAATTCTCGATGCGTATGTTTATTTTCACATTACAGTGATTTTCAAAATGAGATAGAAAAAATAAACTCCATATAAATTGTATGGTAAATATTTTTTCGTATATCTATCCCTTTCTGTGTATCACTGCAGTTTTGACATATCCTTTCACTCATTTTGATTCAATCAGCTGTTTCCAGTCTGGGCAGCCTGTGATATTAATGATCCAAAAATTGGAGGTCTATAACTTGGGAACTAGAGCTGGCCGATAAAAATGTTAAAAATTTGAAACAAACCCGATACATGATCGTTAAGGCCAATGGAGACTATCAAATGAACCCGTCAATCAGTGCATTTGTGTGAATGTCGTATGTTTGAAGCTTTAAAGGAGACGTACAATTAACACATCAATCACCATTTGTATTTTGATTTCGTAGCGTTCGTATCAAATCATGTCGTGGTCGGATGATAATTTATTCTTATTGACTATTTTTTTTATAGTTTTGGTAGTTTTCACTAAAACGCAATATACACTTTTGTTCGTCATTCATGACGGCAAACATAAAGCAAATGAAATTTTGTGCAAATGAAATGTGTGATTTTATCAATCATTGCCGACAACATGTGTACCCGAAAAAAAACGACTGCACACACACAACGTTAAGATTGATGGGTTTATTTTATCTTCACCATCGGCCTTAAATTATAAAGTTTACAGCCAAAAACTGTAGAAGTACGTTGCTATTTATTCTGTGATTGATGCATTGCCAACAACGTTTTTGGCAATGTACTTGTATTTTGATCAAGAATTTGAAGTAATCGAAATTGTTTCAACACTATAGTTAAACCGCCAAAAATTGTTTGCATTTCGCAAAAAAAAATAAAACAGAAGCTTAAAAGAAAAGGATAAGTTTTAACTGCTGTACGTACCATGTAAAGTTGAATAAAACTTTATGGTTATTTGATTTCAACAGAAATACTGAATGCTTTTTTTTTTATTTAGATGCAAACTGAACAAAAGTCGCCAAGTACAAAAAAAATGAAACTTGATACAAAGTGTGTGTTGCGTTGGGCCAAACTTACTGAACTGGCTTATGAGCCCGTACGTGGTTCTAAACGTGCAGCTGGATTAGATTTGCGCAGTGCTTATGATTTAATTGTACCAGCACGTGGTAAAGCTTTGGTGAAGACAGACTTGCAGGTTCAAGTCCCCAATGGTTCTTATGGACGTGTCGCACCCCGTTCCGGATTGGCAGTAAAAAACTTTATTGACGTTGGTGCCGGTGTGGTGGACGAAGATTATCGTGGTAATCTTGGCGTTGTGCTTTTTAATCATTCCGATGAAGATTTCGAAGTTAAACGGGGGGATCGAATTGCTCAGTTGATATGTGAACGTATCTTTTACCCTGATTTGGAGCACGTTGATAAATTGGATGAAACAGCGCGAGGAGAAGGTGGTTTTGGATCAACTGGTGTTAAAGATTTGCCATCTTCAAAAAATGAAGAAGCTACCATTGTTGCTGATGCTTAACCAGAACATTCGTTTGTTTCTGCAATGCTTCAATATTGATTCGTTGTAAGTAGTGTTAAGTTTTCCAATATATACGTTTTTATGTTAATGTGATGAATTAAATTTGTACTCCAAATCTGAATGTGTTTTCTTTCTTAAATCATAACCTATTGTAGCTGCTGCTGCTGTCCTCATTGTTCATTCAGGAAGTTCTAAAACGAATATTGGTTAATGTATTTGCACTACTTTATGTACTGCTTTTTAGTTATTTACGTTTTAAGCAAACAATCGAAAAGCATATCTTGAGAGGAGCATAGTTTTTTTTGTTGGTATCGTGACTGTAGTGACTGATTGGTTGAATTCAATGTTTGGCAGGTTAGATGTTTGCTACTAATTCTTCTAAAGTGTTGCGTGTTGATAATTGTTGCACATCCTTGGTTGCATTTTGGCGCAACGGTTCCGCTTGACACGTTCATATTCAGAGGTCATGTTGCACATTTAATTATTGTTTTAATTAGAGGCATCGCGTACTGCGCGGCACATGTTATAAATACGTATGTTCATAGAAATGTACTGAGTATACATGCACCCATTCATTGTGTTTATGGTGCATATGAAATCTGTTGAAACTGGCTTATAGTTTGGAATGCTCATTCAATGCTTAAAAGATTATGTACCGTTCAATTAATTGCAGCAACAGTTTCAGTACTGTACCTTTTTTATACCGATCGCTTATATTTAATATGGGATATCTAAGAATATATAATTGATCAGGAAAGCTGCTTAAACCGTTTAACTCACATTTTATGAATATTTTACGAATTAATATTTCAAAATATAACAAAAACTATAATTATACCTACATAAAAAGTTTTTTGTAAAAGTTTTACGCTTTTCGCGTTTTTATTGCTTTGGAATATTTAATATTTTAATATTAAAATTTGTATATAGCACTTTTGTGATTGTTAAATGACTTTCTGGCGTACATGTCAGCCTTTAAAACTCAACTACAAGAGTCTTGGTATCAGTATGTAACGAATATTTTAAATTTTTTTTAAATTAAAAATTTGTATGTATTTCTAAAATTTCGTTGCACACCAAACCAAAGCTTAAGTCACTTAATTCAATTGCAATTAGCCTTAAAATTCGCCATTTAGGTTGTGTTTACATTACGCTCAAAATCTACCTTAAACTGGGTTTCGATAATATGGTACTGTATACTATTATGGACGAACTAGATTTCGAAATGAGATTTTAAACGTAATGTAAAAGTAACCATAAATAAATTTTCTTAAGCTCTTTTGAACGGGACCGATACCAATTAACGCTACTTGAGTTCAAAACTATTTTAGATACAAATACCTCATACTGAGGAAAATCCTTGGTGCCCTACAATCGACATTTTAAAACTATGAAATCAAATTTGGCACATTTTTGAAAAAAAATATTAAACCTCCGATACTTGAGTCCAAGAGCGATTTGAAATATACCATACTAGGGCCCAACAACCGGCACCTAAAAAATATTCATAAAATAGAATTTTGCAAATTAAAAGAACACATTAAATTTCTCCAACGATTTGATGAACGGGAAAACTATTAATGGACACTACTTAAGTCCAGGAGTAATTTGGGCATACCGCATACCATAAATTAAAATTTGGCGAATTAAAAAATTTATTCCAAGTTAAATTTCTTGGTGAACGGGACAAGCACCAATAAAATCTAATAGAGTCTAAGAGTAATTTGAGACATAACCTATATTGGAGAAATTCCTTGGTGCCATACAATAAGCACTTTGCAATTATCTATAAACTAAAATATGCTGAATTAAAAATATAGTTAAATTTCGTAGCTCCTCCGATCATTTTGTGAACGGAACAAACATCAATGAACTCTACATTAGTCCCAGAAAATATTTGAGATATTCCAAAAATCAAGCGATTTTTGTTAAAACATTTTTAATTTTGTTTTTCATTTATTAAGAACAAATATAATTATTAATAGGTTTCAATATTGTCATGCTCTAAGACGCAAGTTTTCACACAATTAAAAATTTTTAATTCAATATATATTTGTAATGATTTTACATTAGACCGACTCACCAAAAAAAAGTTTATTTTGTTCAAATCTCAAAATTTACCTTGGTTTGTTTTATGATGATTCCCAAATATTTCGAGCCTATCTATGAGATCTCCTCAGCTGGACCGTTTTTAAAAAGGGTATTTTTTAAGTTCTCAAATAATTTTGTACGTGTCGAAGCATGTCCAGACATATCCTTTTTTCAGCGATATTCTCTAAAAGAGTGGATTTTTCTGAAATTTGTAATTTTAATGTCAAATTGACATATTTTAAAGTTTAGTTGATTTAAGTAAATACGTGTTTTAGTTTTTTTTTTTTTAAATACACGCTTGTTCCCGTTTTACCAAAAATATGACATTAATTACGCGCTTTTTTGGCGGCATAACTTTTATCGCGAATTAATGGATTTTTATGTTAATATACATAGGTATATCGAGTTAACATTTTTTTCATTTAGAATATGTGTTTTTATTTTCCCGAAATTGAAAAAACTAACGGTTTTATTCACGATTTAGTTTTCGAAATATGAAAAAATACAAAAATTGTGTAAACAACTTTGTGAAAAAGTTCGTTCTATTCTAATTGATGTTTTACAAATTACTGGAATTTTCGCATTTTTCCATATATTTACAATTTGGATAAAAATTGGAAAGTCCAAAATTCTTGTTTTTAATTTTTTCTCTCATAAACTAAAATGCTGGATTATATCGTACTTTGTTGGTAATTGTGTGCTATTTAATTTGCGCGAAACAAAATTAATGTTTAACCTATTATTTTTAACAATTTTCGACGTATAGTAATAAGAATAAATGAATACTACTTCGCTTTTTGTCAATTTAAAATGTCGAAAAGTAAGTGAAAGCCAAACAAACAATACGTTCCGTTTACGTACGGTTTTCGGTCCGTCATAAACTTAAAAATAAATCCGTTTGCAGATTTGATAAATCTAAATTTAGTACACTTTTCAAATTTTTTCAAAATTCCAAATATATATCTATACAGGGATGATCTACTTGTCAAAAGAAAAGATTTGAAGCCCATTGAGCCTTGCTAAGAACATAATGTTCCCACCTTATTGCATTCTTGGTAAAACGCAAACTAGCGCGAATTTAAAAAAAAAAATCGCAAATATTCCCATACAAAAAACTGAAAAATACACTTTTTTTGAGAATATCCCTGAAAAAAGGATGTCCATAACCAGTGGAGTAGCTAAGTCATCAAGGGCCCATGTGCAAAACATCAAATTGGGCCCCTAATAAAAAAACACTGACAATTACAAAAAATATCATTAAGTGGTACATAGTTTGAAAAATTTTATTTAAATTTTCTTATCTTCTTGATAATTTTTTATTACAACATAATTATTTTTCTCGTTTCAATTTGGGATAGAAAAATATTTTATATTTTATTTATTTATCAGGGTTTTAATTTCTAAATTTTAAGATAATTTATTAATTGGCCTCTAGGCTTTGCAAATTACAAAATGTTGAATAAAAAAAAGAAAAAATTACGTGCTTTTACATTTGCAAAATTTTCTATTCATTTTGATACATCTAATTTTGATGTCATTTCGTTTTCTATGGCAATCACTGCCAGATTGGATAATAATTTTTAATTTCCTAAATGATCTTTTAGCAATTGCTAATTGTGTAAAATAATAGCATTGCTGTGTAGACTTCTGTCATTTCGCTAAAATTTACTGTTTTTTTCTAACACTTTGGCCTCAGTAGGTTCATCCTTGTTTGTACTTTTTAATGTTATTTCAAACAGTGCTTTTATGTAAAAAAAAAAACGAATTTTAATGGCAGAGACCGTGGAAATTTTACTTGACCAAGCTGTGAATATACTATCAAGCATGCTGTACAGCATGGCTTCATGACACCGTGTAGACGATTTTGTAATGGCAATCAAACAAAGCGATACATTATTAAATGCTGGACATGTTGTACAGCATGGTTGAAGGAAGGCCCCTTTAACATTTTTTTTTGATTATTAATATATTGAAATCCTTAAAAAAATGTATGCAAATAATTTTCTTATTTTAAGGTACAATTGTTTATACATTTAAAAAATACACAAATACATTTAAAAAATATTTACTACTCTCAACAAAGGGCCCCTGTCGGTCATGGGCCCTTGTGCATTGCACCACCCAGCGACCATGAACTTACGCCACTGTATATTTTACCTGAAAATGAAATAGTGCTCAATTGAGTTAATTTTTTCCTTAAACTAGAAAAAAAATCGTCATATTAAGAACATTTATTTCCATTGTGGTTAAAACAACTTTCTTACTTTCTAAAAAATGGCGAAGTATTCTAATATTAAGATCCAATTTTCAAAGTTGCATTCAAAGTTATGTCTATTTATACGATGACTTTTTCTCTAAAACTAATGTGAATTAAGCAACAAAAAAATATAGGTGAGAAAGACAAATAACAAAAAATGCACAAAAACGAAAACTGTGCTTTTTTGTTACCCCGCTTGCTTCTCTCTCCGTTCTTCAGCAAACAAGAATTGCAGCAATAATTGCATGCAAAAAAGTCACCTTGTAAAATACCAATAAACAATACGTTTACGTACAAGCTTTGACGGATACGTATTTACGGTCCGTAAACGTGAAGTAGAAGCAGGATTCATGAATCCGTACGTGTCGGAGAGTCCGTAAAAATGTTTTTGGGTTGGCTCTTATTAATGTTTAGACTTGGGCGTACTATTTCGTTTTAATGACTGCTTTTTCTAGTTCGTTTTTACATTTTTCATACGTTCTTTGAAAATATCATTCAATCGTTCATATAACTGTTCTTAATCGTAGGCTTGGTCATCTCGTAAGCTAACTATTTTGTAATTTTTTTTGCTGCTTTTAGTTAATACAGTAAAAAAATTTCAGAAAAACTATTTTGTTTTGGTTTAAAACTCTTTCTTTTTCTCTATTTCTTACAATTAATACTAATGAAGGCGTTAAAGTTATCTATTTCACAACCACGCGGTTTAAAAGTTGAAAAGTCATTGAAAAGAAAAGTGTAAAAATGTTCGTGAAAGTAAAAATTGGTGGAAATTTTCAATTGTAAAAATTGTTGAATCACGAAGTTAGGATTTCATTTCAAATAGAATCGTTATTTCAAGTAAGTATGTATTGAATACTTTTATAACACAGTTAAATATTTTTATAATGCAGTTTTTTTACACTTTATAGTTGTAAACAAGCTGAACATCGACGTAGAAGGCAGAGAACTGCAATTTAGAGATCGGGACGGTGCCGTAATTGATTTCGATCGATTTATTAACACCGGATATTATAGAGTAAGCCAAATATTAAATACTTTATTATCAAATAAAAAATAAATTAAAAAATTATAAAACTTAAAATTAAATTTTTTTCATTTATTTTCAGTGAAATTTTATAAATAAAGGGTGTCAATTTTAGTCCTGCCTAGATTAAAATCAACACCCTTTTAGTATAAAATTCATTCCATCGGGTATTGAAAATAATACCAACACCCGTTTAGTATACGAAAATAACACCTAAAGGGTGTAAATTTCTGTTCTGCTTAGCTTAAAAACAACACCAGTTTAGTATAAAATTCATTCCGTTGGGTCTTGAAAATAACACCTATTCAAGAATACAATATATTCCTAATGGTATTAATCCAATTTTCGGTCAGGTGTAGAGTCTAATACATATTGGTGTTTCTTTTATGCTCTAAAAACAAAACTCTCTCACTGTCTCTCGTTCAATCTCTTTATAAGTATACCATATTGGAATGCATTTAATTCTTTTTCGGATTTGTTATATATATACACCGGCTCGGCGTTAAAAATAAACTAAAACTTTTTACGGTGTAATAGTTAACTCACACTCAAACTCGGGGTAAAAACTTAAAAAAAATATATATTTTTCATAAAAATTGCGAATATTTAAGTTTTTTACACCATTTTTATATTGAATTCCTTGCAAAAATTGGGTTTAAAAGAATTTAATTTTAAACCGGAATGTAAACTCTAACTTGAAGGAAGTGTTACCATACTAAATACAAAAAGAAAAAAGTCTTGATACACAACATATAAAAAATTCGAAAAAATAAAATAAAAAAGAATAAAAGGAATAATAACGAGAAGTCAGGACAAAAAGTCGACTCACACACGCTCACGCGAAAATTTTTTTCCCACTCATGTTCACGCACAATCAAATGAGTAATTTAAATTTTGGCTCACGCGTGATTCACGGAATTTCGTGTCACGAGCCCACCTCTAGTTTAAGGTAAGTTTTAGAAAAAAAAATCTTGTTAAGCGGCTATTAGACGGTCATTCTAATACCGAAAAATTCGTGTATGTCAGTTTGGTATATTGAAAATCAACAAATCTTGCCATCATACCATCATACTTGTATAATAGTCCAAAATATATTTTCTAATTTTTTTTTTGAAAGCTAGTATTTTCCAAACATAACTTGTTTGACCTATTTGAAGCATTTACAACAAAATTTACAGCTTTAAAATTCATATAAAAGGCTACAAAATTCTTTTGACGAAACGTCAAAGACTTGGCTTGGCACAATATTGTATAAATTCTTTACATTTTCGTGACTGGAAATTATATTGTCGTACTTGATATTATTTTATCTAAATATCCCTTTAATGTCAAATGTTGCTTATAGGAAACATTGTTTTTGTTTTGTTCCTATTGTTTTCTTTGTTCCTATAGTTGTTGTTATTTTTGCTAACGGTAACTCTGGTTCTATACCATACAGCTTTACGATTTCAGTAGTCTCCAATAATAAACTCATCAGCATTTCTACGCATCGAATTCAACATATCAATTACTAAATTGATATATTCATGTGTTTACTTTATTAAGACTAATTAATAATTATTTAATAAGTAATTTTAATTAGAACATACAAAAAATAGCATTTTCATTAAAAAATAGCAATTGTTAATCAAAAAGTCACATTTTAAATTAAGAAAATATTATTTTAAAAAACTCCATTTGAAATTTAAAAAAATATCAATTGAAATCAAAAAATATGAAATGCTATTAAAAAAAACCAAAGAGTCATTCTACGGTTATCACTAATAATTTGGACATGGATATTCCATGTTCCTGTGAAATTTGTGCTGTTTTCGTCTTTTAAAATTTACGATGTATCGCTGCTAAAAGTTAGATACTTTTAGTGGTTCATATTTAAACTAATATAACTTTTTAAGGGGTTATTTTTACAAATCGTATCTCGTATGCAACCAAATTAAATTAAATAAATATTTGTTGAATTTCAATAAATTGTTTAATTGCGTTTGGTTTTTTAGTTTTAATTGATCTTTTTAAGTATCAATTGCGAATTTTTGAATTTTATTTGTATTTTTTTTGAATTTAAATTGTGTTCTTTTATTTCGTTATTTTGGGGCAGCATTTGTACGAAAGTTGTTTTCATATATGGACTTCGCCGGAACACGAAATTATAATGTATGCTGCTCTACTTTTACTAACAAACACGTTACTTATTTGTAACCTTTTATTGTTTATAATATTTTATCAAATTACAAGCACAAAAAATTAAAATATTTTGATGTCAAATGTTTTTGTTTACATTTAAAAGAGAAAAGCCGAGAATTTCCCAGACTTGGCAGCATTTTGATAAATTGTAACTTTTTAACTACTATAATTATTTTGAATGTCTATATATGTTAATTAAGTATTTCCAATTATAAATTTTGATATAAAAATAAACTCATAATTCTAAAATTTTGGGGATTCCAGTTAAGATTTTATGTGGTATTTGAATCTCATATTTTTATTAAAAAAAATTTTAAAGGGTGATTTTTTTAGCAAATTTCTTTTTGGCAACACTGCTTTTGGCAGCTTAACTGTTAGTCTAACATGTTACTGTCAATCATGTTCAGTTTGGTCTATAATATAAACCCGAACAACTTGCTATGCTTTAGTGAATATCAAGCTATATTTCGTAAGGTGGCCTTCTTGTTTTTAAGCTTTTTTAATACATTTGTTTCTTTGGCAACATTGTTAAATTATTATCCTAAAACATACAAATTTTTCGGAAAAATTTGTAAATTTTTGTAATTTTTCAACAGAAATTAAAATATTTAGAAATTTATTACAAAGTTTTTTAATTTTAATAATTTAGCTTATTTTAAGCAGTTTTAGATATACACTCACAATATATTTCCCGTTACCGACTGTAGTTTATTTAAAAAGTAATACGTAGTTTGATTTTAAATGAAGAATCAGTTGAAACTCCTAGATATATATTTTTTAACTATTTGAATTAGTCATTCAAAAAACAAACTATAAAAGTTTACAGGCATTCAGTAGGAGTTGATATTTCCAGTTAAATGTAAAATTTTATGTAATTTGCTTTTTGTGCTTCAAAAAATAGAAATTCATATAATTCCTTTTTGTTTTTTTTACCAAAATAGTTTGTATATATACAAAATTATTTTAATAAAAATTACAAGAAATTATTCAAATATACATACACACAAAGCCAATAAAAATGTATACATCTGCATGTGTTGTTGTGTTCTGTTATGTAATTACATACAAATAAAAAACTTTTAATTTGAAAAACAAACCACAAAAGTAGTTTTTTCTAACTTTTTGTCAGTAAAAAATTTATGGTTGTTTTAAACGACTCTCTATTGTTTTTACTTTTGTCGATTATTAAACAATGATTAAAAATAAACAACAAAATGAGCTGAATATAATGAAAAATCAGTAGTCCTCTTTTTGATTGTATTTTCGATTAATTCGTTCCCATTTCATTTATTTCCCCTCGTCTAATGTTTCATTTCATTTCATTCCATTTTATTTTTTACCGTATCAAGTGTATCGATTTTACTCGTTCCTCATTTCATTTCATTCCATTTCAATCCCCATGTCAAGTATTTTAATTCCACACATACCCCGTTTCATTCCATTTCATATCCCTTGTCTAGTGTTTCAATTTTCTCGCACCCTTTCCATTCCATTTATGTCCCCTTCCAATTTGCAATTTTACCTTGCAAATATTTCCCCATATAAACCATAGCGGGCAATATAAATAAATATTTACACATTTGCACATTGGCACATGTGCATAGTTACACATTTGCATATTTGCACATTTACATTACCATCAAACCACCAATCCATCAATACATCGATCCATCAATCTATCAATCCATCAACAATCAAAATTTGACTTTTGCACATTTCCACATATGTACATTTGCACATTTACATTAGAGGAGGAATCTATGTGGAGAATCTATGGGGAAAATTTTCGCTTTTTTGCCCCTCCGCGTTAGATTTTCCAAAAGTCACTTCTTATCTGTTATCTACAATGGAGAAGGATCCTGCATACCAAATTTTAACTTTCTAGTTTCAGCGGTTAGTGCAGGCCGTTCGGGGGGAGACTTTTACCCTTATTGCACCTTCCAGTAGGAATTTACAAAAATTCAACTTGGGTGGTTGTTTACCAAATTTCAACTTCCCATCTCTAGCGGTTTTGGCAAGTCGTCAAGGGGGAGAATTTTCCCCTTTTTTGCCCTCCCATTGGTTCCCCAAAACTGACATCATAGCTGTTATCTACACTGGAGAAGGAGCCTGCATACCAAATTTCAACTTCCTAGGTCTAGAGTTTTCGCCAAGCCGTTAAAGGGGAGACATTTCATCCTTTTAAACCCCATTTTTACCACGTCCCTGACTGGAATTATAAAATACAGCTTACCAGTGAGTTAGTCCGTACTCCAGGTAATACGCATTTCAAATTTCAGGTATCTTGCTATTTCGGTGTGGGCAGGCCGTTAAGGGGGAGACTTCCCCCTTTTAACCCCTACCCGTAGGAATTTACAAAAATACCACCTGAGTGGATGTCTACATCTCAAGTGGAACCAATATACACAATTTCAACCTTCCAGCTCTAACGGTTTTTGCAGGCCTCTCCCTGTAGGATTTTGCAAAAATCACGTCTTAGCTGTTGTCTACACTGGAGAAGGATCCTGCTTACCAAATTTTAACTTTCTAGTTTCAGCGGTTAGTGCAGGCCGTTCGGGGGGAGACTTTTACCTTTATTGCACCTTCCAGTAGGAATTTCCAAAAATTCAACTTGGGTGGTTGCTTACCAAATTTCAACTTCCTATCTCTAGCGGTTTTGGCAAGTCGTCAAGGGGGAGAATTTTCCCCTTTTTTGCCCTCCCATTGGTTCCCCAAAACTGACATCATAGCTGTTATCTACACTGGAGAAGGAGCCTGCATACCAAATTTCAACTTCCTAGGTCTAGAGTTTTCGCCAAGCCGTTAAAGGGGAGACATTTCATCCTTTTAAACCCCATTTTTACCACGTCCCTGACTGGAATTATAAAATACAGCTTACCAGTGCGTTAGTCCGTACTCCAGGTAATACGCATTTCAAATTTCAGGTATCTTGCTATTTCGGTGTGAGCAGGCCGTTAAGGGGGAGACTTCCCCCCTCTTAACCCCTACCCGTAGGAATTTACAAAAATCCCACCTGAGTGGATGTCTACATCTCAGATGGAACCAATATACACAATTTCAACCTTCCAGCTCTAACGGTTTTTGCAGGCCTCTCCCTGTAGGATTTTGCAAAAATCACGTCTTAGCTGTTGTCTACACTGGATAAGGATCCTGCATACCAAATTTTAACTTTCTAGTTTCAGCGGTTAGTGCAGGCCGTTTGGGGGGGAGACTTTTACCCTTATTTCACCTTCCAGTAGGAATTTCCAAAAATTCAACTTGGGTGGTTGTTTACCAAATTTCAACTTCCCATCTCTAGCGGTTTTGGCAAGTCGTCAAGGGGGAGAATTTTCCCCTTTTTTGCCCTCCCATTGGTTCCCCAAAACTGACATCTTAGCTGTTATCTACACTGGAGAAGGAGCCTGCATACCAAATTTCAACTATCTAGGTCTAGAGTTTTCGCCAAGCCGTTAAAGGGGAGACATTTCATCCTTTTAAACCCCACTTTTACCACGTCCCTGACTGGAATTATAAAATACAGCTTACCAGTGAGTTAGTCCGTACTCCAGGTAATACGCATTTCAAATTTCAGGTATCTTGCTATTTCGGTGTGGGCAGGCCGTTAAGGGGGAGACTTCCCCCCTTTTAACCCCTACCCGTAGGAATTTACAAAAATCCCACCTGAGTGGATGTCTACATCTCAGGTGGAACCAATATACACAATTTCAACCTTCCAGCTCTAACGGTTTTTGCAGGCCTCTCCCTGTTGGATTTTGCAAAAATCACGTCTTAGCTGTTGCCCACACTGGAGAAGGATCCTGCATACCAAATTTCAATTGAATGAGTGAACCAGTCAGTAACGTTATTCCCACCGTTATAACCCACTATATTTGTGGGTTAGATTTGGCAACAGTGGAGTATGTAAAAACTAAATCCTTTTTAAATTTTAAAATTTTTTTTATTTTTAATATTTTGAAGCAGCATCGCTGTTCATCTTCAGGAAAAAAATTAAATATCTGTCGCCAAAACGTGTAATTAAAAATTGTCTGTACTGTTTAACGTTCCTTTATCATCTCTTTATTTTTTTGAAATCAGTACGCACGAAAAATAAAATATTTTACAATTTTAATCCTCTTTCTTGAAACTATTATTTAAAATTACAGGAAGGATAACATTATCTAGGAAACTTCTCACAATATATGACTTATTTTACGTTTTCTTTAATAACTTTTTTTCAAAAACACGATCTTAAATGTTTTGTGTAGTGAGTAAAGCCAATACTATGGAAACACCATAATTAACTTAATGTTTATTTTAAAAAAATTATAGGGGAATGTGTTGTACTTTAAAACATTTGATTTTTTACTCCCTCTATTTTGCCGTTCGTAATTGATAAGAATTATGGAGGGGTTCTACCTTAAAACGCTAAAAGTAAATATTTTAAAAAACTTTGAAGCGTAATTGTTATTGTTATCAATATAATTCTAAATTATTTTGTAATATGTCTGTAAGGAATAAATTCCTTAGAAGCGGGAGTGTGTCTAATAAATTTAATAATTTTTAGTATGATTACATAATTTGCAAGTACAATCAATCTTATCCAATCGTTCGGTAGATACGAGTAATAGTGTAATATTAAACATACTTGTATGTAATTAAAAATTAACATTTTGTACCTTCGTTTCACTCATTTAACAAACTATAAAAAATTAAAAATTTTGGTATCGATCCATTCTCTACCATGCACTATAGGTCAAATGAAAATTTTTCTGTGCGAAATTAATAACTACTACAAAAACATGGTATTTAATGCATGGCCATGCAGCGAATTTCCCAGATCCTGATTGATTGTTAAAAAATAAAACGACTTGTATTTTTAGTGACTAGTTGTTAGATAAAATAATGTATTTGAATTTATTTCATTAAATTAATTTAAGTATAAAAAATTATATATTTATGTATGCATATTAAAATCTATCAATAATTATGTCATACATATTTATTGTTTGGATGCAAATATTATGTATATATGCATATGTATATCTTAAGTACACTTGGGTCTTTAACTGTTGTAAGTAAACAAATTCAAAAAAGTTAAATATATTTAAATCATATAAAATAAATCTTATTATTACAATTGACTACGAAAATTTTTAATTTTTTATTAAAATTATTTAAATAAAATTAGTTATCATAAATTCATAAGTACTAACTATATCTATAATTTTCAAACATACATTATATGTATGTTCTAATAACAATTTATTATTCTTTATTAATTTTAATTTAATTGGAAGACTTTGCGATTGTTGCTGTTTGTTTTTCAAAAAAAAAAAAATATTGAAATAAATATTTTAAACAAAGGCATTTGTTTTATTTAAGGCAATTTGGTATTTAAGGATGTATGGTTCTCTTTTCTATTTATAAACAAAATATTTACATTTTTATTAAAACTAAATATACATACATATTTAAAACTAGATCATATTATTAAAGCTATGTTTAGATTATCCCACTAACAAGGAAACTAATTTAGGCCGAAATTTGAAATGTTAATGAAATTTGGTTATATGGTAGAAGGTTTGGCGGCCCAATCTTATGTCTAACCTCTAACCCATTATTTACACATGCCATTTAGAGTTCGAAAAACTCAATACACTCACAATTTTTTACTAATCCACCAACATTTTTCGCAATGGCAGCAAATTTTACATAAGAGTTAAATTTGGCTTTTGCATGCCACTACATAAATGTCAAAAAAAAAAAAAACGATAAACAATGTTACCTTCTTAAATATTTAATGCAAATTTACTGGATTACTGTAATATTGTAATTAAAGTATTAACTTGTTAAATGTATTATAATGAATTATTTCTTCCGCATAAAAAATGCAAGTTTGTTAATTTTAGCGTTTCCCCAAAAATGTTCCTATATGAAGAACTCGGTAACTCTATTTACCACTCGCAAGTGTAAACAGAAAAGCAAATGGCAAGATATTCGACTATTTCGAAGAATTTTTCGTTGATAATACGTATACAACATTTGCATGCCACTACCTGCATTTGTAAATGCAGGATAAGGGTGTTCAAAATTGCTCGATGCGTTTTTTGTTTAAAACTATTTTTACAATTGGATAAATATTTTTTTTAAATCAATCTTTCCAATTTATTTTTAATTTTTTCTTTGTATTAAAGCGCTAACAAGCTATGTTTCATATAATATAATATTATATTGTCTATATTTTTGACACAGTCATGAACTTTTAAGTACGATTTTGTATATAGTTTATGTGGTTTTAATATGAAAATTCCTTAAACAACCTAGCGACATTTTTTAGAATCGATTACCTCTGAATCCATTCTAGAACAGGTTTTTTAACCAGCGGATCCATGGAACAGATTCTAGAGCTGATTACGGGCAGTAAAAATGTACGGTTTCACTGTTCCAGAACCAGTTCTATAAATACCCTTTTAGCAAAAAAAAATACTACTACAAAACAAATTATGTACTAGTGTATTTGAACTAGTACAAGTTATACCGCCTCTCTATACAAACAACTGTAGAATTTCACAAGGAGATGTCATTGTCCCCAAACTGCCACAATTGAGCTAGTTGTAGAACTACTTTGAACTACAATTTAGAAACAAAAATTGTTAGCATAATGGTGCTAATATACTACTCGCGGAACTAGATCTGAAGTGACTCTTTGGCAATAATATTGTACTAGTCGGTTTGGATCTAAATTATATAGATTAAAAAATAAAGGATTTTATGAAACGTATATTAGATTCTTTTAGAAAGGATATTTAAAATATTTCTAGTCACAATCAAAAATTTAGTAAAAAAGTAAAAAAAATTAGAATTGCAAACCTTGTATTTCAATTGAATATTTTAAAACAGTCTTCATTATTTTTATCAAACTAATATACAACTGGTTCAAAATTATTGTTTAGGTTCTGGAGTGTCTCTTTGACACCAGTACTGTACCAGATAATTTACGCCTCAATTCACAAAACAAATTTAAACAAAATGATAATTTCAACTTATTTTAATTTAGTACATTTTTTTTTAAAAGTCTTTACATTGTTACTATTGAACTAGTAAACATGTAGTTTAAAATGATTGTTTTGAAAACTAGTTTTCTAAATATTATTCCAAGAATTAATAGATTTTAAAACTAGTTCGGCCAATCTTGTATTTCAATTAATTAAAGAAAGAAATTAAGTATGTAATTTCAAAAATTTATGTTACTTTAACTATTTGGACAACATCTAAGTGAAAAACTGTCTATAAAATTTCAGAATTTCAATGAGCTTTAGAATTTTCAGTTGAATTTGTATAATATTAATTGCATTTCCAAAAATATCAATTATACTTGTGATATACAACTTATAACTAGGATGTGAAAAAAAATTATATTTTTATATTCAATTGAAGATTTCCAAAATAAAGTTAGAAAGTTTGTAAAATAGATTAATATAAAAATATTTTTTTTAACGGAGACAGAAAAAATAGAGACTTGAGCTAAACATTTCTGGAATTCGAGCCATATTTTTATTAAAATATCCCGGGACTTGGGGATTGACATATCTAGTTCGCATTAAAGTAGTTTCCTGTCAGTTGAAGTCGTTTTTTTAAGTGTATTTATTTGAATATTTAAAAAATATAGAAACAGTTTTATTTTTTTTAATTTTCAAATAAAAACCCTTAAAAAGGTTACGAAAAAAATCATACATTATAACTGCTTTAGTAGCTAAAATCAGATTAAGACTTTCTTAAGAGAAGGAGGAAGTTTTTTGTCTAAATAATTGTCAAATATATTTATGTATGTATAATACATATGTATATGACATTTATAAAAGTCACATTTAAGAATCAAAATTATTAGTACTAACTGCTGGAGTCCGCATTATCGTGACGATTGTTGGCAGCATTATTATTATTACTATTATTTTTGCTGGTATTGCAGTTATTGTGCGATTGTGGAGTTGGTGAAAAATTACCAATATTTATATTACAATTGCTGTTGCTTCTGGCATCTGCATTGTCTTCGCTGTTACAAAAATTAGTAGTATTGCTGTTTGTGGCAATTGCATTGGTATTGCTAGTTGTCGTTATTGTTGTGCTTTCGTTCTTGTTAACATAGCTATTACTGATGTTGTTGTTGTCGTTGCGGCTGTTGTTTTTATTATTTTTGCTACTGTTACAATTCATAATAGAAAATGTATCTTTTGGTAAATGACTGTAGCAGCTACTGTTACTACTACCAATTGCTGCTTTATCAGTTTCAATACTACCACCACTAAAGTGATCTGAAGTGGATGCAGTATTTGTTAGTGCTGCTGTTTTTGAGACTGCAACTGCTGCATTGCCACTCGTTTGCAATGCCAACACCTGTTGAACTTGTGCAACACACGCTACGCACGGACAAGGTCCGCCCAGTTTTTTCGCCAGCATAGAACGTAACTTAAGTGCCGGTCCTAATTTCATTCCCAACGAGTTTACTAGATGATCTTCTGTTAACAGCGGTAAACCAGATCCATCAATGCATTGATCACGGAAATGCTGCAAAGAATATTAAAGAAAAAATAAAATTAATATTAACAACATGACTAGAGACGGTTAAATTAATAGAGTAAATAAGATTTTTAGTTTTTGCGTGGTGAAAAGCAGACATTCAACCTGTGTCTGTATGACTTAAGGAAATCTATAGTAGTTCGTTATGCATAGATTTTTATATGAATGGTACATGATTAGGGTGACCATTCCTACTGATTTAATCAGTATATGTACAGTTTATTGTGGTCACGTGCTCTGATATAACATCGTGTATTGATTTTTCTGAATTTGTAATGAATGTTAAAATTTGCAGAAAACAAATTTTCTACATACATTTATTTCCCAAGGCAGGATTGTACGATAAGTTGCGACTATTTATCCCCAGACGATGTATCAGAAAGTGCATTATGTATCTTCAATAGTACTATTATAGTCTCCATTAGCACTGTTTTACTATATTATGCAAAATAATAATATTAGTTTTATATTTCATTCCTAAAATAAATAAATATTTGCCAAAATCCTTGCAAAAATATATATATTTATGTGCATATTATACCATAATTTTTTAATTAATGTTCATTTGCATGTTTCCGAACACAGTATTGCAATTTTTCATCTATTAGTTTTTGTGAATGAAAAAAGAAACATAAATATACATTACTTTTTACTTTTAATGCAAATTTAGTGAAGACATTCCATTTTACTCTCCCAAAATCAAAGTAAGTATACGTATGAATTTGTTGTTTTTTCACATGCTATTTTTGTTTGATTTGACACACGCCATACGCCGACCCAGCAAAAACAGGGTTTCAACTACTTACCAGGCTATTTTCTCGCTTAATTACTTTTGTTATCGATGCCCCAAAAGTAATGAGTGGTCGTTACCATCTCACTTACAAAAAACATAATGTAATTGGTAGTCATAACCCTCTCGCTTACGCGCAGCCAAAAAATAATGAGTACCCATTACTTTTTGGACATCGCGAACAAAAGTTATTAAGTGAGTAAATAGCCTGGTAAGTAGTTGATACCATGTTTTTGCTGGGGACGTACTAATTTTGAATTGACTGAGAAATGTAAAACAAATAATTTTATTAAGCCCAACATATTCATGAATGCGTACGTGTCGGAAAGTCTGTAAAAATGTTTCTTGGAAAGCTTGTTTTGGCATGAAACGAAATTTTGGGATACGAATCCGTAAATACGTATCCGTCAAAGCTTTTACATAAAATAAAATAAATAAATACAGACTTCAGCGATTTTCATCAATTTTTCTTCCGTTGCTTTTGAATTTGTTTTGTTGTCAAAAACGAATAATTAAAAAATGTCTGTGATCATTATACGGATCGCGCGCTGAAGTTAAGAAAAAAGATGCTCATTTTAAGTTTTTACCACCATCACACAGCGAAAGTAATTTTGAGTGGCATCCATGAAGTAAAAATTTATGAAATTTAAAACAAGTTTTACGATGATGTGTCCAAATTTATGAAATTTTGCAAAAAAAATATTGTCTGACAGTGTATAATGGATTTTGTTAACAAATGTGCAAAATTGCATTGTGTGCTACATCATATTATAAATACCACCATTAAACCTAAATTAAAATTTTATTTGATTTTTTCAACATTTTTAATGTGCCACAACCGCAGTGATGGATAGAAGTGCTAATTGTGCTGGAGATGAATATATCATTTAATTAAATTTGTAAAAGTTTTGTTATTTACTTTTTTCAATATTTTTATAAATAAATTTTAAGGAAAAAAAAACTAAAATTTGGTAAGCAAAATTAAAAAATGTAGGCATTTACACAAATCCGTTTTTGTTGAAAAAAAAACGGTGCGAATACGAACAGGATACGGATCATAACAACTGAGCCAACTCCCTTTTTGACGACATAACGCTCCGTCATTGACGGACTTTCAACGGACACAACTCCGTTTTTCACACGACATTGGCGGTATTTCAACGGATTAGGATCAGTTACAATGTTCCTTAAGATCCGTTTTCTGGTCCGTATGCGGATCCAGAAAACGGTACGTAAACGTATTTAGATTCAGTTTATGATGGTAACGGTACTTAAACGGAACGTATTGTTTGTTGGGTTGAGTCACTTAAGCCAATTGTAGTTGAGCCTTTGGCTTCATTCAGCAGCCGCAAAATTTATCGGACATTTGAATGCGGCTCTCCGATATCACGACAAAACAGTGAACTATGGGGAATTTATAAGTAATTGCTGGCCAAATTTTATGTGTTTCAAAATAATTTTCCGTGATGTCATTATAAAGTCAACTATTTAAAGGTAGGCTGGCATATATTTTTTTTTACTAAACCATTTTACCGCTAGTACGTAAAATAGTATTTTAAAATTTTTTAAAATTCCAGGTGATAAGTATTCAAGCTCAAGGTCTATTTTATACAAAATTATTTATTTTTTATCCAATATTTCACTATCTCAATTGATAGCTTCTTCAGGGATTTTTTGTTCTTTCAATTTTAAACAAAAAAAAATTTTTTTTTTTTTAATTTATAACAAAAATTGTGAAATAATGATTTATTGTAAGTTGGTTCTTTTTAAAAAAAATAAGCTTTTTGATAAATTTCAATATATTTCAAAGGAATTTCGCTAAAAACCACTCTACCTTCTTGCCAAATTTTAAGCAGATGGGTCAACTTCTTCGTGGGTTATAATGGTTTTTTAAAAAAGATAACAATTTTAAAGCATTTTTGAAATAAGAGAGTGTTTCCGTTCATTATAAGACATATGTAGCAGATATATATCTTTTTAAATTTGTTCAAAGCAGCCGTAATCATGTCCGATCATGGTGATTTTTTATACAGAGCCTAACAACTTCATACCAAATAACCTTGCCAAATTTTGAGTCGATATCTCGTCATCTGGGATTTTAGGCAGAAAATTTCGAAAAATTCCACATAGTCAACTGTGAAACAAGGTATACATAGTATAAAGAGTTGTGAAAAACTTTGGAATTATTGGAACAAAACTGAGGGGTATCAGCATTGAACATCGACAATTCGTAATTTAAGAGACACCATATCTGAACTTTATTGAGTTTTTTTTAAACAAAATTAAGCTTAAAAGTTTAACAACCCAGCAAAACTTTGGTAATGGGTGCGATATTCTCATGCGTTACCTTGTAATGATAGCTCGTTACCTTTTTCATTTTTGCAAGCATAAAGTAATAAGCTACTGGTTATTGATTACGTAATATATTATTTATAAATGTAAAGTAATAATTTAAATATTTTTGAAAATCTGTTTTTAGATACATTACTTTGTGTTTTTTGTAAGCAAAAGGATAATGTATGTTTGTTTTGAAAACACTAGCGAAAAAACGAAGCGCAACAATTCATTTAAGTTTGAAGCAATCAAATACTATATGCGTCGATATCTCAGTGGCAACCAGAGTTCCCTGGTTCGTTTAAAATATTTGTAATCATTTTTTTTAAATAAAAATTCCTCTTTTTTAAAAATCTATTTTTAGACACATTACTTTTTCCATTCTCGTAACCATATAAGTAACCCCTTTACATTATCAACTCTAAAGTAATGGGTATATACATTACTTTGAGGCTCATCGCCTGTAAAATTCATCACTGAAGTAAGGTGTAAAGTAATGTGTGGTTTTGCTGGGAAGATTATTTATTAACATGTTGTATTTACAACATATTTAGGTAATTCATAAGGAGTGTACTTCTTATTGTACGTATTGTATTGTACTATTGGAAAGAGAGATGTAAAAGTTAAATTAAAAAAATATACAACAATATGTAGATGACAGTAGGACACAACATTTGTACATAAGTTTAGGGTGATATGTTTAAGTGTGCTAACAAAAAAAAAAAACCTAACAGAAAGACATTGTTGTAGAGAAATTAAAATTTTAAGAACTCTGTATTTTTAAATACGACGAGACAACAATACAACACTTAGTACATCTTTTGAACTCCTTTATTGTATTTTTCTTAAACTTAAAATACAGTGATGTATCAAATTATTTAAAAAAGTTTTTAATAATATTTTTGCCTCAAAAACCAATGGGTTTTGTAAGAAAAAATAAAAATAGGTGCTATTATTTAATTTTTTAACGGGACACCCTAATGTACATATTCACATCCATAGTTATATCATGTTTATCCGATCGCGTGCTATTTACAATACTCTCTAACTAACATAAAATCCTAATAGTGCGGTTTTTTAAACTTAACCCTGAAATGGTATACAGGTGCAAATTCACACCCTTGAACATTTCACGCTGTAATTCATTCTACAACATTGATAATATGACTATACTCCAACAAATACACCACTTATGTACCGAAAATAAGTGTCAAATCAAAAATTTAAAAAACATGTTTTTGTGTAATTTAAAAGGTAGATAAGTAAATTTGTTCATTATCAGACCTTTGAAAACATACTTGCTTTAATAAATTTTTAAATCTGATTTAAATTTTGACGAATTAATTCGCGAATTGTTCTTTTTGTTTGATATTATTCTTAGAAGAAGAATCAAGCTGATAAAAAATGGTAATTTTATAAAATGGCGAATATCTCGGAAACTAAGCGGTATTTGCAAGTCATTTTTTATGTATATTTATTTTGTTGTAACTCGCAAATTAAATCAATATTTTTTTAATTCGCAAATTAAAAAATAATTATTTTTGAAATGATTTGATTAAACCGAATCAAAAAAGATTCAAATGAAATTAATTAATTAATTATGATTTAAAGGATATTGAATCAACGCGTTGATTTACAAAAATAATTATTTTTTTTGCGAATTAATTTATCTTTTTGAAGGTCTGATTATTATAACAAGTAATAAACAAAATATTTACTTAGAAAATGTTTACTTAGTATCAATATATTTACCAAAAAATAATAATAATGAATATAATTAGGTTGCTTACAGGGGTTGTGCTATGTGTTGTATTGTGCTACTGGAAACAGAGTTGTTAAAATTTATTTTTAAAAAACACAACAAATACAACAACATTTGTACATATGTTTAGTGTGCTAACAAAAAAACTCCATCAGAAAATCGTTGTTATAGTTAAATAAAAATTTTATCGGCCCTATTTTTTAATGCGACTATACAATATTACAATACTTACTACACCTTGTGAACACTCCTTTAATATTATTCCGAAAAACTTATTTTTTCAAAAAATGGATTTTTTAAAATTAAGTTTTTATAATTTAATACATTCTGATATATCATACGTTTACCTTCACCATTATTTATTCATCAAATCATTAGATGAAAATCAAAAAAGTATTTACCCGTTGGGTGTTAATATCTTTATGTTGTAAAAACATTTAACAATTTTTTTTTTCATTTTCATTTATACTTGCACTCAAAACAAAAATTCAGTAAAAATTTAAGTTAATTCAACAAATTTTCAACATTTTTTTTGCAAAATTGTGGTTTTAACATATATTTAAGTTATCTTCAGTTAATATGTGGTTCTACAAGTAGACTATTCAAATTTTCATAAATTTTGAGGTATTATTATTTTTTACAGAATCGTGACAGAATAGATAAACATTCAGCTATACTCTTTTTACAGATTGCATTTTTTATAAGGTGATACGTCATGTTACGTCCAAGTAATTGCTAAAAGGGACGTGACGAATGATAACAATTTGTCAGTAAGTCGAAATCACATGATAACAAATTTTTAAATAAAATAATCAAGAATAAAATAGATTCTATTCACAACTGCAACGCTCGATTACGGTCAAAATTAAATTATTTAAAACACAGGTTTTGTAAAAAATTTAATATAAAAATGGTATAAAAAATTAAAATACTTGCAATTTTTATGAAAAATAAAATTTTTATACGTTTTTACGCTGAGTTTCAGAGTAAGTTAACTATTAGCAAACCCTAAAAAAACAGTCAGTTTGTATACATCTTTTTTGCATTTTCTTTTAATCAATAGTTAACATCATTTTCAACTTTTCAGTAAGAAATTAAGCAATATTTGTGTTAATTTCCGAAATTTTTGTAAATTTGAAATCTTAATGTTTTAATTTTTTCCACAATGATAATAAGCGATGTTTTCAAACATTCACATAGTTTTAATTGAAAATTAGGTTGTTGAAATTTGGGATATTAGGGGCAAACAAATTACGGTCTGTTTAAACGGACACTGTGTACTAATTGGCTTAAATTTACTAAATTAATTATTGACTTAAATTTAAGCAGTTAGTATTCATGATTATATCACATAAGTTCCCAGCAAAACTTGCATTAGTTCCACAACTAGATCTTTTGAGCCAACACTAGTTATAATTTGGCGTTGTCACCCATAGTTTCTATGAAATAGTTTGAGGAACTGGTATCAACCAAGGGAACGGTTCCAGAACCTATTTGTGTTTCCGTAAATTTTGTGTGAAATTCTCAGCCTCGGAACTAGTTTCAAGAAGCCATCAAGGAGCATTAATCCCTAAGGTAGATCGAGTTAAAAACATATATTTTTAGTTATTGTTGAACAGGTTCAATAAATGTTGGTTCAATTTTTTTTTGCAAAATATACTTTATACTAAAAGAAGTTTCGTAAAAAAAATTTGTTAAATTAATTTTTAAATTTTTTTAAATAAATTTTTAAACAAATTCGTGTGCATTGATTTGTTAGTTAATAGTATTTCGAGGAAAAATATTCCAAAAAAAGTCGAAGCGGTTACCCTGGATAAAGCAATATGCATTACGAAAATAGGAACAAAACAGATTTTGAGGAGTTGGTTATACAATTTATATTAAGTTGTCCTTCCTTCCTGTGTTTAGGTAACATTTATTTTGATAAATGCTGTTTTCTATTTTTATAGGAGAAAATTTTCTAACATTTTTTTTATTTAAAGTGGAAGAAATATTTATAATTTTTAAAGTTTTTTTAGGTTTTGGTAACCGATGCGGAAGTATGGTAACTGATGCGAAAGTCATGTATAACTTAATCTAAATCACTTGCTCCTAAAACACACTACAGATGTAGATATAATGCAAACATGACTCCTTTGCATGGCTTCTAGCACTAGTAACACCACCAGTAGTTCCAGGGATGCTTTTAAAGAATATGTAGTTATTCCCTGAGAAGTAGTTCTAGAACTAATAATTTTAGAACGGGTTCCAAAAATTTTCCGCGGTATACTTCCGTGGCATACATCCATTTTAACCGTAACCGCGGTAAAGGAAAATTGGGGTTAAATGCAACTCTAGTATTAAGTATAGTAGCACTTCATTCAAGTGGTTCAAGCGATAGAATAAATTCTTTTATGTTTTATATAATATTTTGAATTTTGAAAGCGTATTTCGTGGCCGTATTTTGTGAGCGTGAGTAAAAATTTAAATAACTCACGTGATCGTGAGTAGAAATAAATCTTAGTGCGTGATTGCAATTTTTGGTTCGTGATCGTGCGTGAGTGTGAATAAAAAAGCGCTCACGTGCTCATCTCTACTTTAAACTTAACTTTTTTTATCTGCACCAGTTGATAACTTCAGGATAATTTAATCGCTGAATTTATCAGTTTTATGGCTTTAAATTTATATTTTAAAATTTTAATTCTTGATAAAGAAAGATCACAAAATAATTTTTATTGTTAATTTAAAAATCAAAGTTATGTTTTTAAATGTTTTTGTTTGATTTTATAACTAGTTGTAGGAAAGCAAAAATTAACTAGTTATCATTCATATAATAAAAAAAACTAAATATCAAAACCAAAAATATATTTTAACTGCCAACTTAGTAGTTAAAACACATTATTAGTTACTCATTATTTTCACTTCGAAAGTAATGCAGTATGCAAAGAGCTGGATTGAAATAAAAGTAGCTGTATATCCCATTATTAGTAACTCATTATTTTCAATTTAGAAGTAATTCAGTGGGCAGGGGTTTTTAATCAAAATATGGAACAAAAGTGTAGCCCATCTGTAAGATAGTCGCGAGTTACATGTTTTTTATCACAGTTTTTGATATCACCCATCTACTTTATGGGGTATTAGACCAATATTTCGATATGTTACAAACGGAGTGACAAACTAATGTTTTCCCCCATCACATGAAGGGTATACAAAACGGTTCTAAGGCGAAAAATACTAAAATTGATTGTTAAATTTAAGTTGTTTCTATTGACCTATTATTAGTTTTTCTCCTGAGTGTACACAACTACAAGTATTTTCTCCGAATTCTTTCCTTGTATGGAGATGAACAAAAATCGATCATTGTATACACGCGTACTAAACAACTAGATCATGTTGTAATTTTTATGTAGCAATAATTGACAGTATTGACTACATAGTCGCTCTAAAATGTGTAAACGAAAACAAAAGAGTTTCTTTTTTGTTTTGGAGGATAAGAAAAAATCTCAACAGATTTTATTTGCAGACAAAAAACTATAAAATGCACTTAGAAAAATACATTTAGGATTAGCTATTTTTTGACCTTACTATAGAAACGATATTTAAGTTATTTCTAATTAAGAACAAGTTCTAAAATATCCTATTCTGATCTGACGAAAAAAACAGTATAAGATGATACCGACTAGTTCTTTGCTTTTTATTATTATGCTGGTATGTATGAATAAAAATTGGTTACATGTAACATGATTTTTGCTGAGTGTATTTGTTTAGGTAAATACATGGTTTCTTCAAGCTATGAGTATCATATTCCATATATGGAATGATGTTTAAAAAAATAATCATAAAAGTATGTTTAAGTTGTTATTTTAATGCAAAACCAACTATTAGATGTAATATTGTCGGTATTATTTTTAATGACATTTTAGTCTAAATAAAAATGCAACAGTTTTTACTTACTTGTGTTTCACGTAGCCTCAGAAACAATTCAGCAATATTTCATTAAAAATGAATAGATTTTCAATTTTGTTTAATAATTTTCATTTTGGTCAGAAGCTGAATCAAAAGAAAACTCACATGTTTTCGTTTACACTAAAAGATTCTCAGGTAATGAACATTGTTTCTTAAATGATTTAATTTTTTAAAAATTACAAATGTGTTAAAAAATAGTAGGGAAAAGTTTAATTTATCGCTTTATTTAGGTGATATAGCACAATAAAGGTTGAAGACAAATTAAGAAAATCCAATTATTAAATTGTTTCGGGTTTTGCTATAAATAACACTATCAGTAAAATAAAATTACATACCGAAAATTGTTGATATAGATTCTTTTTTGGTTTAGAAGTTATGGCAATTTTTGCCCATTGAAAAGGCGAAGTTTAGCAAAATTAACACCAAACATTAATAAATTTTAACGAAATTTGTTCTACTTACTACAAAGTCTGATTGTATTATCTGTGTTTAAAATATGTTAATTAGTTTTTGATGTAGAGAGATATTAGTAAGATATGTACTGATAATGTCCTGTGAGTCCTTGAGCTTATAATTTTACAAGTGAAGACTTAACTACCTTTGTTATAATCAGTAATGTATGACGATTTTTTATATATTTTTTCTGTAAATTTTTTTTAAATTTAAGAAATTTTAACTTTACATCATTCTCGTTTGAAAATCGTTCGTTGTATAAAAAGAGTTTGAAGGCAAGAAAAGTAGTTTTCTATCGATATAATACGAGGGCGGGTCAATAAGTCCGTGACTTTTCGAACTTCCCTCGTAGTTATATGAAATGCAACACTGCTCCTATCAAGTACCACCTGTTAATAGACAAATTTTGAGCAAGTTCCGTCATTTACTTTGCGTTTAACAGCTGTTCAAAACATTCAAGCTTGTGGATTTTTTTAAGAATGGATAAAAGTGAATTTCGAGTGCTCATTAAACATTGTTTTTTGCAAAAAAAAACATCAATCAAACCAAGGAAAAGCTTGATAAATACTATGGGGATTTCAATGGTAAAAAGTGGTTTACTGACTTTCGTTGTGGTCGCACAAGTACAACATATGCTCAACGTTCTGGACGTCCAATTGAGATCATTACACCCGAAACTGTCAAAAAACTCTACGATATGGTGTTGGCCGATCGAAGAGTAAAAGTGCATGAGATTGTTGATGTCATAGGCATTTCATATGGCAGTGTGGTTTCGATTTTAAATGATCAGTAGGATTTAAGAAAGCTGTCTGCAAGATGGGTGCCACGGAAAAATTCCATGAATTGGGCTACGAATTGGTACCTCATCCGCCATATTCTCCGGATTTAGCCCCCAGTGACTATTTCCAAACCTAAAGAAATGGTTCGATGGAAAAAGATTTAGCTCCAACGATGAAATTATTGATCAAGGTTAGGTTAGGTAGAAGTGGTAGCCTGCCAATCAGACTCACTTAGACTATAAAGTCCCTTTTGATACCACGGAACCATTCGATTGCCTCACGTCGAACCATTTCGATTGCCTCAAAAAGCCCCTAAGTCGGCCGATATCGATATCAGCCAAATCACCCAGGTCCTCAAAGAAACATGAGCCCAAATGCAGTCCCCTCCTGCGAGCCAGGGCAGGACAAGTGCAGAGAAGGTGCTCCACAGACCCCTCTTCGTCACCACAGCTTCTGCAAAAGTCACTACCCGCAACCCTTAACCTAACTGCATGCCTTCCAATCAGACAGTGTCCCGTCATGACGGACACAAGTAGGGATATATCGGGCCTTGACAGTGACAGCAAACTGTGCGTGCGCTTTCTATCCAGACGGGGCCACATCTGTCTGGAACGAATACAAGCACGGACAGAGGCCCACCTATCTCTCGTATTTTTTGGAAGGGATAACAATTGCTTTAATAAAAAACTTAAGAATAAGAACTTCTTAATATCTGACGACTGTTTTTTTTGAGGTCTTGGGCATTAGAGGGTTAAAAACATTTTTAAGATGTGGTTAAAATACCTTTGATACCTTTTTAACCACTGAACCAAGATTATTACAATTTGAAAATAGTCAATAAATGCAGTTGGATACAAATAACTACAACAACTTAAAATATAATGGTTACTTTTACTCCTTGTTACCAATACAATTCAAGTAATATGAGCATCAAATAAGAATTTAGTAGCATACAGCTTCCTTACAACGGCAAACATACATATGCATATATAAAGTGGCAAACAAATTGATGGAGTCGAGTCGAACAACTTGACTGACGACTGACCTGGCTGTGCCAACAACGACCGCCCGCTTAAATGCACTGACAATGAACACTTACTGTTTCTGTATTTGAAACATAATCAAATATACTTATGTACAAGTGTATATTGCCGCCGGCATTGAATTGATCTGATTTTCTTGTTGTTCCTTTCGTACTCTAACCTTTAATTATGTTTAAAGTCTAAAAAGAAATCATGGAATAAGAGTTTTTTTTCAAAGTTGATAATTTTTAAAATATAGTGTCTTCTAAGTTGTGAATTTTATCCACATTTTTAAGTAGAATAGGATATTAAATCAGATATCTCATATAAAGTATTCATGCATGTTAACTGATTCACACATACTCACATATTTACGCAAGTCTATTCATGAAAAAGGGATTTGTTAATTACGACAACACTTGTGACTTATGCCTGTAATTTTAACTAATATATACCTACCGTGTTTACAAATTAGGGGCACTATCGTGTATACAAATTAGGGGCACTAACCTGCGTTATATAAGACCCTGACAAATTTTCATTTAAACCCTTGTTACGTTAAGAGCAATGATGGGGAGGGGGACGTCTAGTCTTTTTACCCAATGTAGTGTAATAATCTGAAATGCAATGTTCGATATATATTAGGGTAACTTCTTCAATACGGCATACGGTACTCGTACCTTACACGGTGGAATCTAACTGAAATAAACTTAAATATTCTTCTTCATTCAATGTTTCTTCGCATGATGTTTCTAGACAGTTTCACTGTCATTTTGCATAAAAGAAAAATGTAGTTTACTGTTCCGCTTTTAAAACACCACTTTATTATTTTTACTGATTTACTACAAAAATTTTTGTTAGACAATATAAGCTTTGATACGCACCTTATATTGTCTAACAAAAACTGTACGCCATTAAAAACAATAGCATTATAATCAAAGAGAAGTTCATTTGGATAATGAGAGAATATAAGTGGGCGGGTTAATAAGTCCGCGAATTTTTGAATTTTCCGCCTCTTAACTAAAAGGGCAACACTGCTCCTGTCAACAGGCATCTGTCACTTGACTCCTGTCAAAATTTGAATAAGCTGTGTCATTTAGTTTGTGCTTGACAGCTATTGATAGCAGACTACCGAGTGGTTTGATTTCAGGATTAAGGGGAAAATGGAAAACGGCAGTTTCCATACAAAAAATCCATGAGTTAGGCTACGAATTTGCTCCCTCTCCGGGGAATAGGGCAGTTCTCCGGATTTAGCTTCGAGCGACTATTTCTTGTTTTCAACACAAGAGGAAATGGCACGGCGGAAAGAGATTTGACTCCAACGATGAAATCATCTTACAAACAAACCTATTTTGATGAGAAACGGTGGACAGAGTGTATAGGGCTCAAAGGAGGCTATGTTGAAAGGGGAAAATGGAAAACGGCAGTTTCCATACAAAAAATCCATGAGTTAGGCTACGAATTTGCTCCCTCTCCGGGGAATAGGGCAGTTCTCCGGATTTAGCTTCGAGCGACTATTTCTTGTTTTCAACACAAGAGGAAATGGCACGGCGGAAAGAGATTTGACTCCAACGATGAAATCATCTTACAAACAAACCTATTTTGATGAGAAACGGTGGACAGAGTGTATAGGGCTCAAAGGAGGCTATGTTGAAAAATAAAGTGATTTTTTATCCAAAAAATTGTGATTCAGATTCATTCAAAAATTCACGGACTAATTGACCCGCTCTCGTAATATTAAAGGTGAAAAAAATTTTGTAAGTTCAACGTTTTGCTTTCAATGTGTACCGTTGGGTTGAGTTTAAAAAATCACTTTCCTGGATGCTTCCAACCGTATCAAAACTATACGATACAACATTTTTTTATTTATTATTTCACAAGAAAAATTTTCTTCTGAATTTTTATAATCAATATGAGCACCTTTTGCATAAAAAGTATTAAGACCTATTATATTTTTTTTTTTGCGAAATTGCAAAAAATGTTTCCGGACCAAACGCAATTACTTTTTTTTATCAGAACTGCTTAAAAAAGAAATTTTGTACAAATTTTTCTTCATATAACTAGATATTTATACTTATATACTAATAATCGTCCTCCTACTATACTAATAATCGTCCTCATACTCCAAAACCCTTTTAATAAAGCTAAGGGAAGTATCCTACCCACCCCAAAATCAAATTCGCTTCAGAAAATGTTGTTTCAATACTAAAAAATTAAAAAAGGAAAAAGCAAGTTTTTCGAAAACTCGCATAATGAAATAATAATAAGATCGTATTGCCATTGTGTAAATCATTACATACTTTAAACTTAAAACTTATTTCATACACAGGTTGGTTGAAAAGTTCCTGCGCTCGAAATGAAAGAATACTGTTTTTGTTACGAAATATATTTTTTTATTCAATATGATCTCCTAGAAGCTCAATACACTTGTTCCAATGATCTTCCAATAATTTTATCCTATCCTTATAATTTTTTTCCGGAAGCTCTGCAAAATAACCGTCTACGGCTGATATGGCCTCTTCATTCGACGAAAAATGCTTTCCACGAAGGAATTGTTTGAGATTTCTGAAGAGATAGTAGTCACTGGGAGCCAAATCTGGTGAATACGGTGGATGTTCAAGCAATTCGTACTTTAATTCTTTGAATTTAGCCATCGTCAAAACACTTTTGTGAGCAGGTGCATTGTCTTGATGAAAAATGATTTTTTTCTTCTTTAAACCAGGTCTTTTCTCACGAATTTTTTTTATCCAGCTGATCCAAAAGGCTGCAATAATATTCAGAGTTGATTGTTTTACCTTTCTGAAGATAATCAACAAAATTCCTTTTGCATCCCAAAAAACTGATCGTTGTGACTTCACCTGCTTTGGAGCTGAACAACCAGCTTCAGTCCACTGTAAACGTTCTTGTTTCAATTTAGGATCATGGTGGTAGATCCAAGTCTCATCCATAGTTATAAAACGACGCAAATAACGCTGAGAAATTTGTTTTCGATCCAGTTTTTGTTGAATTGTTAATGTGTGCGGCACTAACTTTCCAAACAGTTTTTTCATACGTAATTCTTCATGTATAATATGGAGCACTTCTTCGTCTGAGATGCCTATGGCATTAGCAATTTCACGCTTAGTCAAACTTGGATCTTCACTAACCATATTATGTACCTGCTCAATGATTTCTGCTGTGGTTGCATTTTTTGGTCGTCCTTCGCGTGGATTGTCTTTAAGGCTGGTACGACCACGCTAAATTCACCAGCCCAAAATTCAAATCCCTTCAAAACAAAGAATCTAATGACTGCACGATATTCAATTTTTTCCATATTAAAAAAAATCAATGACACGTCAATTTCAAATGGCTTGTAAACAAAGAAAGAATTGACAGAATGACTTGCAACTTTGCATGTGTTCTCAGGACAGTTATACCAACTTGAGAAAAAAAAGTTTGGAGCTAGAAGTGCCATCTCTTGGTGAGCGCAGGAACTTTTTAACCAACCTGTACTAACAATTGAAAAAGTTTTAAATTAAAAATATTAAAACAAAACTCTGACTTTTTTAGAAATCGCGTTTTGTGCGGAACATTTTAGAACCGAAATCACCTAAAAAAGTGTCATTCATTAGTTAGTGATGGAAGCATTAACAGTTGAAATGGCAACCCTGTCAATTTGTGCTTCGAAAAACGAAGATAGTTGCCAAGGGTAATAAATAGATGGAAAAGGACTCATTTGTGCGGATAATCCTTCACTAACTGTGAAAAAGGAATTTCGCATAGTAACTTTCCTTAGAGTCAGATGGAAAGTGTGCACTCCCTCTAGCGCTGATCCTCACAATTTTTTACATTTATAAAAAAGCAATTAATGTTTACTATTCGTTAGTAACATTTAATTATGATTCCGAGCCTGATAAAATTGAAAAAATATTTAATTTAAATAATCTCTTTGGCATTGAGTTGAATATATTTTTTAAGATGTTACCTCAATGCAATGTGTGTATTATATTCTTGAAGTAACAAATTGTAGTTAGTTTTTATTCAATTTATTTTCGTCTGAAAATATAACTTTATTAAAAAATAAAAAGGCGAATTCTAAAAATGTATTTTTTTACATACTGAGTCCCAACCGGTGTCTAAATTATATGACGCAAAATGAACATGTGCCGCCTTATGATGTAGACGTAATCTTTGAACTTCCTGCATTACAGATCTTACAATAGTTTCCGAACTATTTATGACTCGCCAAAACGTAATTTGGAAACTCTTTTGCTGCATTGGCCTGGAAGTTCCGCGAATGAACGAATTGCTTGCTTTGTTAATAATTATTCGGTTGTTACGGTCCGATAGTTTAGACTTACGTCCAAATTTATACTTTTCGCAATACTTATCTTGATTTTTCAAAAAAAGATGCAATAACACAACGCGAAAGACCGATTTTTCGAAAAATGTGTGCATAAGTTAGACCTTGATATTCATTTTCCAGAATTTTGCATTTTTTTTCATTAGATTACACTTTTGCACGTCCCATTTTAACAGCAAATTAATAAAATTATCACTAAACTTAAAAACTTGGCTTAAAATTATAATAATATTCTTTTTAAGCATATTTAAGGGAGTGTCGTATAGTTTTGTTACGATTGTAACTAAGCATAAAGAGATCACTGAAACTTGAAATAACGGTACATATGCAACGCATTTTTTAGCGGCCCAAACTTTAGTTTAAGGGTTAAGAAGTGGTGTCAAACATTACATAATTTTTGTACAGAAACATATCAGAAATTCTAATTTATTTGTACACAGTAATATGATACCTACATTGTCTATTAAATAAATATCGAGAGAAGTTCAGACAACCCCCGATTAAGGTAAATAGACATTATTATTTTTAAGAGGTTAGGTGGGTTTGAAAATTCCAAAATTCACAAGCAAGAGCAAAAGGATGCTCTGGGTATTGCTGCTGCAGCAGGTTATTTACTTTATGGTGCCGGAATCGATGACTCTTTGTAAATTAAAACAATTCTTTTTGTTTTTCAAACTTCATTTGCGTTTTTCTCGAAACTCTATTTTTGAATTCGGTAGTCATGATATAAATAAATAAAAAATACGTAGTGAAAATTTTACCAAAAAATGGGACTTTTTGTTGACAATTCCCCCAAAAATTCTAATTCTAATTTTGATTTCTTTTTTTCTTCGTTCTGATGAACCAGTCCTGAGTATCCTGACCACGCCGCGAGAACTTTTTTTGAGTGGCCAAGGAAGCTTAGGTCTCAATAGGTAATTTTTCAATAAAAATTTCACAAAGTGATTGTTAAATATGTATCCTTGATATGCTAAATTGTTTGAATAAAATATTTCATTTGAAATATTTTTAAAAAATCTGTTGAAATGCGTTTATTTTGAGAATTCGAAATCCACTTAATCCCTTACATTAATTATCGTAATTATCTCCATTTCTGATTTATAGCCTTTTTCCACTGAGCTACATCTTTCAACAATTTGCGAAGATATTAACATCTTCCCATAAGAATTATACAGGCCAAAAATTCTACATCTTTCTACATCTACAAAAGATGATCCTTTCTCATTTTGTTCCAACTTACATCTTTCGTTATTTTAAGTGTCATCCCTAAAAAATTACAAAAAAAATCGATTTTCTTTGTGCCATCACATTTTCAACATCTTCCACGCGTTTCACAAAGATGTTGTTCAGTGTAAAAAGCCTATTAGAGATTAGGCTAAAAGAAATTTGGTCATAATCTCCAAAATAAAATCGGGACCATGACTAATATAATTTTAGTTATAATTCCCTCTTAAAGATAGGAATAAATAAAATTTTGCAAAAGGATATAAACGTTTCTTTGTAGCCGTCTTGTCGCCCTGCGCTTTGTCCGAAGATGGCTTCAATAAGTAGAGCTTTTATGCATACTTTTTTTTACTCTGTCATATTGCTGGAGCCGCCTTTGCTGCGGAAATGTTTTCTGGATAGTGGCCTTCGATTGGGTTTGGGGAGTTTATCCTTTAAATTATGTCATAAGACGGCTCCGCTAAGGATTGCTCTTTTGCATAGTTACCTTCGGCTGGAAAACTAGAATAATGTCCATAAAAACGTTGGTAATTATCCTCAAAACAAATCCGTATTAACCACCATGGAGACTATGGCCGTTTTGTAAATGGTCATATCCCCACTTTCTGTTTAGGGATTATATTCGGTCATACTAATTAAAATGAAAATAGGAATATTTTCCGTTCGTGTAATTACTCTTCGCCGTAAAGTTCACCACAAACCAACAAAAACTTCATAGGCAAATGTGCTATATGCAAAAAATAAGAATTAAATAATAATAAATGTTAGACAAGCTCGATCATGTTTACTATACTGGTAGACGCATCTCCAAAAAACCCTTGCATTTGTTATAAAATTTGTCCACATTTTCTTCAAGATAAAATGAAAGAAACCAAAAACTAACCCTGAAAAATACGTATCTAATTTTTTTTCTTCTCTATAACATGTTCAAATTTCATTTCAATCGAGGGCGAACCCATCAACAGCGCTTTCTTGCACATTTATAAGCCAACTCGAAACCGATGACACCATGCTGTCCTGAAACCCTTGTCAGTCTGACTGAGCGTGGGGAATTTGGCCAAGAGATTCAACACATACACCTAGATAAAATTGTAGTGGATTCCAAGGGTCTTAAAGCAGCAATACAGTCCACGAAGATGATAATAAATAAAGGATCCATATCCTGTTCCATTATTATCCACGCCAATATGCCAATTGCATGGAAAAGGCAACCTTCGTCTGGAGGTCGCTTATATACCCGAATGTACAGTTCCCTTAAATAAACTCTCGATCCTGTTCCCGTCTTCTCTGCTTGGTACAATTACCTCAAAAATTCTCTGATAGTTCTCGATCGTTAAAATTTTATCCGTGTTACGATCATGGCTAACTACATTTTAAAGTGTGAAGACTTCAGGTACAGCCACTGACCGCTATCATCCAATATCATATTTCCTCTGTAAGATCTAGTATATTTCGTATCTTAAAGATTACATATCTGGAACTGTTTATATTTCAATAATAATATTAAGAAATTGATTTACAAGTAATTTAAGACAAAGACATACAAATGATGAATTAATAGTTTTATATCTAGCTTTGTATTTTTTTTTTTTTTTTTTGATAACCAGTAGTGTATCCGCAATCAGTTCAATGAAGGCTAGTATTCGGTTATGAGGTTATAGCTGAATTTAAATTTTATTTTAACTATTAAGAATGAAATCGCCTTAGGTTAGACGCCAAAGATACAATTTTAGATTATGTGCCCACTGCGTTGCACATGCGCATACTAAGTAATACTTACGTTGTGCATACATGCAAACATTGCTATAATACTTCTGGTGTTATACACAACTGCCAGCAACAACAATTGCAACAGACCACTTTGTTAGTGCTATTCCAGATTTGATAATATCTACAGTGGGCGGTTATGTTGCCACATTACATATAACGTTTAACAACAACAACGGGAACAGTAATAAGCAGCATCAGTCAGTTGCAGAGTAGAAGCGGTATTTATGAAATATTTAAGTTATAAGAAAGTTACTAGCAACTATATACAACTAAGTACCAAACTACTACGACTACTACTAACTACTCTGGCTGCTGTTGCTGTAGCACTTAATAATATTGTTTTTGTTATTTCGCTACTGATGATGGTGCTATTTGTTGTTGCTGCTGCTGTTGAATGATCTTTATTTAAACCATCTGAAGCTGGTGGCAAATAATAACAACAGCCAAAAAGACGTTCTGTTCGTTGGTTAGTCAGTTGGTTGGTTGGTTGGTTGCACGCTTGTGTATGCCCAAGTATAATCATCATTGGGTTTTGATAATATACCACAAATGAAAAATAATAAAAAATATTGTACGAAACATGGAATGTTGTTCTTGCAAAAAGAACAAAAAATAAAAAAAAAAAACCTTTAGCGCAAAAAGGAGCAAATAACCAGCCAGGCCAGATCACAATGAACGACCTGAACGAACTTAAAACTTCAACCGGTCCTGGTATCAAACTATTATTATGCTCCAACGACCTCACAATCTACGTATTCGTATTGTATACAACCATGTGATTTTAATGCAAAATTCAGTTTGGCATTTGACTTTCGGTTGACTTTTAGCTTTGAGGCACTGTTTTTGTTGTTGTTTTGGTTTTCTTCATTCTGTTAAAGTTTATTAACATTATTGGCCCTGTTGAAGTTCGTTTGATGGTAGCAGCATTATTTGTTGTTTTTGTGATTTTAATCCATAAATGAACAAGTTTTTGTTAAAATTGTTCAGATGTCGTAAAGGTAAAAACTTAAAAAAAAAGAAAAAATGCAGATAAATTGTGATATTTAAAGTCATGTCATAGCATGATATCCAGTGGCAGATCCAGCCCTTGCTTTTGGGGGGATATTACACACAACACTAAAAAGATTTTAAATTTGTTTTGTAAAACTTACTATTCCTATTTGTTCTATTTTCCTCTATTTATATTAATTTCATCTTTTTGCTTCTTTGGAAATCAATAGAAAAAATACCACACATCTGATTTCCAAATTATTTTAAATATTTTTTTTCAATACCAAGTGCAGAAACAAAGTCTAACAATACCAAAAGAATTTTCAAATTAAAATAAAAAAAGATCAATAAGAAAACATTTGCTTTGGAATAGTAAGTTCTTAAACTAAAAGCTTTGACATGTTAGTTATCTTTGCTTACACTCAGATAAAAAGTTAGTAGAAAAATTTGTAAACGGTGTTCAATCCCACTTTTCTATTTTTGTACTGTTTTTTTAGTAAAAAATTATTATTTACTAAATTTGTTAGCTATTTACATTTTGCAAATTACACTATTTTATCAGAATATTTACAAATTGTTATTGCTTAATTCAGAAATCATTTTACAAATTTTTTAAAACCGATTTGTAAAAATCAGCAAAATAAATACTAATTTTGAAAAAGTGGATATTCAAGGAAATATTATTTTTAATAATTAAAGCTTATACCTACAAACTTAAATTGCCTCAAAATCTTACATAGGTTGAAAAAAGGGTCCAAATATAGGACATCCACTTAAAATAGCACTTAAAACAATTAAAATTTGACTAAAAAATTTATAAAATATATTTTTCAAAACAAAAATTAGCAAATTAAAACAAAATGAAAGCCTTTGATTTTTTTTTTTAATTTTGTCTAAAATATATCTATAAAAAAAATATAAATTTGTATATTCGAATTCGTAAGCCAATTTCAAAAGAAATTAGCAGCTTTAGAGTGTAACAAGTGTATCTAAAAATAATTGAGTTAATTTGGGCATTTTTAAAAATTTTTTAATAAATTAAAATTTTTCTATATTTTTAGTTCACTAATATATATCAATAATGTGTATAGAATTTTACCAATGTTTAGTAGCGGTTATTAACTTTCGTGCTTTTTTCATTTCACTTATATTTAGTAAAATTTGTTGATGATTTTAGCAGATCTACATATTTTAAATAGCAGTTTACAGCAATTTACTAAAATTTATTATCGCCTACTATTCTTATACTAATTTCATTGCACTAATTTTAAACCTATTTTAAAATCAACTTTACAAAGAGTTTATTAAAATTAACTAGAGGCTATTAATTTTTTCTACTAATTTCATTTTACTACACGTCAGCAGGCATGTGTTGCTAAGATTAACATAAAATACTGTTGGACTCAAAATTTTCAGTTACCATTACAGACTGTTTTTGCTGAGTGTAGTCTTATTAAGAGTTGCCACTATTAAGATGGCTTTTAACATTTTAAATAACTAAATTAGTTTTAAGACATTTCACGGCACAAAGTTTGTTGTGTATTATATTTTATTTTTAATTTTTTAAATCGTTTTGGGAGTATATATTACACTCATCCCCCTGTATTCACGTCTGATGACACCCTCAATTCCTTTCAAAATAACTTTTTGTACACTTATAGGAAAAAAACTAAAATAGAAAAACAACTTTGCAAGTTTTTACTTAATTTTTAGTTAAAATTTAGATTTTAGTAAAAAATTGAAATCTGTGAATATAAATATGTCAGTTAAATATGTAATGACATAAAGTGTGAAGTTAAATATGCTTTGACGTAAGAGCTAAATATGTTATGACGTAACGAAAGTATTATAAATACAGCTCAATAACAAATTCTAAGCATACTTAACATGTTAAAACAATGTGAAATACCAAAAAAAAAATATTAACTATTAAATTGTTGTTCAGAAAACTTTGAACACTTTTTTAATATCAAACATATTTTTGAATGTTGAGAACGAAATTTCTCTTTAGGATTTTGGCCACTGTCGCCAAACTGGACCGGGTACACATGCGTCCTATCTAAATATCAAAGCAGTTTTTCTGAGTTGCTTTTCAAAAAAAATTTTTAATATCACACATATTATTAAATGTTGGTAACGACATTTCTCTGGAGGATTTCAGCCACTGTCTTTCACTTTCAGCCATACCTCAAGTTAATGGTCTAAGCATGTCCTATATAAAGATCAGAGCAGATTTTCTGAATTGTTTTTCAGAAAACGTTAAACATTTTTTTAATATCACACATATGTTTGAATGTTGAGAACAAAATTTCTCTGGAGGATTTTGGCTACTGTGGCCAAATTGGACGGGGTGCCCATATGAGGCATACCTCAAATTGAAGGTCTAAGTATGTCCTACATAAATATCAAAGCAGTTTTTCAGAAAACTTTGAAACATTTTTTAATATCACACATAAATTTGAATGTTGAGAACGAAATTTTTCTGGAGGGTTTTGGCCACAGTGCTGTTACGGTTAAAATTAAATTCTTAAAGCCCCAGCTTTGCTGCAAAATGACAGCTTAAAGCTGGCGTTTTCAATATTTATGTATAGTCAGTATGAAATTAAGCATTATTTGTGTTCTAAATTCTGAAATTTTTATAAATTCTAAATCTTAATATTTTATTCCAAGTCAACAAGTCCCCTGCGGGAAGAAAGGGGTCAGTTGGGAATTGGGACCTGTCCCGGGATAGGTGAAAACTGAACCGGTTCCGAAAAAACATATCACGTGACCGGTTTAAAAGTCACGACTAGTCCTTATAGACCAGTCCTGTGGCATGTCACAGAGGGAAAGCCCATGTTAAAGTGATCGGTCCCGTGACCTATCCCTATCACAACGAACCGGTCATGTGACGTGTCCTGGGATAGGTCCTTTTCCCGTAGAGTCTTCAAAAAAAAAAACACATTTTTTGTTTGTTTAAAGATATTCAAAATAGGCTTCAGTTGCGCAGATGACCTTTCGATTCGAAACTTTTTCCGCTGTAAATGAATTCTTTGTGTAATTATGTAAAAAAGAGTTGCTATAAAAATTTATTTAACAAGGGACAATATTTATAAGCTTTTCATAAATATTATGGTGTTACTCCTTTAAATGATACTTTACACACAGAAGAATAAAGTGGCAACCGAATCGAAAAGTGCAGTTTCGTTGCAAAGAGTAACGAATCCAGTTAGTATAACCAAATACAAATGTGATTTCTAATTATTTTGGGTGTTGTAACTAAAATTCAGTTATAGTTACCGAATTTTGTTGTGAAAATCAATATTTTGTTGTTCCAATCAATTTTTATCGTAACAACTATTTAACTAAATTTTAGTAGCGGCTACTAACTTTTTCTTCTAATTTCAATGTAGTCAGCAGACATATGTATGTTGCTAAAATGAACAAAAAAAAAAACAGGTAAATTAAAAAAAAAATTTTCGTTGAGTGTACTTTATGTTTATTTATTACTTATTATTTTACAATTAAAAAGCAAATGTTTATTTTTCGATTTTTTATGATAAATTATGACATCGTAAAAAATAGATTATGATTATTCAAATTAAGAATTCTCAAATTAGAATTTCTAAAGTTATATACTGATAACTAGGGCAATGAATTTCATGCAAATTCATGTTTTTCTCGAAAGTCCAAAATCGATATATAATTAATATTTTGATAATAATTGATAAGCTCCTACTTTGGTACATAATATATTTTGTAGTAGTTTTTAATTTGCCTAGAAAAAATTGTAAATATTTATTTATTTTATTTATTAATCATATAATTACAAAAAATTAAGAGCCTTCGGCTCGTTGTAGCGAAAACAGACCAGAGCCTCTGGTGGGAATTGAACCCACGACCCCCGCACTGATAAGCTAGCACGCTACCAACTAGCCTACCGGGGCGCTCAAAAAATTTTAAATATGCATACTTTTTTATATGTAGTTTTAAACAAAAACTTTTAATTACCCAGTTTATATTTAGTTTTGGTTTGTTGATTTAAAGTGTGTTGGTTTGTCAAAAATAACTGTCTTAATGCAAATCTTACTTTTATGGCTACATTTTTTAAGTGCATGAAATTTCTTGCCCTGTTTGTTAACACAAGAAATGTTGTGCTGAAAACCTACAGCTGAATTAAGTTTTATGCCCATAATTTGAGTCAAAAATGTAATCTTTTCAAGTTCTGATTAGATAAATAAGTTTTTTCTACACATATTTAAATATAAAAAACTTATGACGACATCATAAATTGATTTGACCGATTAACACTACCTTGTATGAAAGTGTAAAATAATCTATAATTTAGGCATTTAAATTCAAAATTGATAGACAATATCGATATCCAATGTTGTCATTTATAAAAAAATATTCCATTTAAACCAATCTTGATATGTATTTATATCATAATTTAACTTCTGACGACCTAACAAAGAGAATGAGGTTGCTTTTCATACATTATGGCAGGTTAGCGGGTAGTTGAAAAATATTTTCTAAATCTGTATTTACACCTTTGTGACAATCTTTATATTTATATATAATATTTACGTAGCATTTATACAACCCTAGAAACCCAGCATTAGGGATATATCGTTTAAAATTATACCCCACTGGTTATTATCGTATATTTTGGTCAGTCGGTCGTTGTCGTTCACTTCAAGTTCGTTAAATTTTGTTTTGAAGCCCAGTATTTTGTTCTCACTTTTACAATAAAAGCATGAACATTTGGTGCCGCCTTTGTACGAAATCTGTTTTCGTATATGGACTTCGCCGGAACGAGAAATATAGCAAATATATTGTATGCCCTGCTCTAAATTTACTAACAAACACATAATACATTTGTTAGCTTTTGTTGTTTTTAATATTTTATCAAATTAAAAATTCTAAAACTTCAAATATTTTTATGACAAATATTTTTGTTTACATTAAAAAACATTCTTAATTTTTAAGTAGCTATATCTATAACTACTTAGCAAGTCTATATCTACTTACATTTTTATGGAATATTTATATAAAATTCGAAAAAAACAAACCTATTATTAAAATTTAATTTCTAAATTTTTGTGGAAAAAACATTTTCATTTTATTTAGTTTGATTGTTTTTGCTAAAAAATTTGCACCTGTAAACAATTTATTTGAAAGGAGCTACACGTACGGATTCATATACCCGGCTTCTACTAAACGTTTACGGTCCGTAAATACGTATCCGTCAAAGCTTGTACGTAAACGGAAAACTAACAGACCGTATAATTGAATTTTCGAAAACAATACGCTTTGACTTCGTCTTTTTGTATCCGTTTTTGTACCATAAAATACGGACTTTCCCGATTTTCATCAGTTTTTTTCGTTTTGTTGTCAAAAACCAATAATTAAAAATGGCTGTGATCATTATACGAGTCGGGCGCTAAAGTTTAGAAAAAAAAAGTATATTTTGCATAAGCTCTCTTAAATCACACAGTGAAAATAAATTTAAGTGATATCTATGAGGAAAATATTTCTGAAATTTTAAACGGTGATGTGTGCAAATTTATGCAGTTTTGCAAATAAAAATATTGTTTGACAGTTTAATAGATTTTGTTAAGAAATGTGCAAATTTGCATTGTGTGCTGCATCATTACGTAAACAACACCAATTAAACCTAAATTAAAGATTTGTTTTAATTTTTCATGATATTCAATGGTTTATAGCCGCAGTGATGGAAAGAGATTCTGGTTGTGCTGGAGACGAAAATATCATTTAATTAAATTTGTAAGAGTTTAGTTTTTTTATTCAATATTTTTATAAATAACTTTATAGAAGAAAAACTAAAATTTGTTATTCAAAATTAAAAAATTTAACCATTTACATAAATCCGTTTTTTTTTGGAAAAAACGATAAGAATAGGGACCGAATTCGGATCCGTAAACGGTCCGTCATTGACGGACTTTCAACGGGCATCTCCGTTTTTCACCCAACATATCGGTTAGGCATTGGCGGATTCAGAACAGGTTCAATGTTCCTTAAACTGCATTTTCTGGTTCTTATACATATCCAGAAAACGGTACGTAAACGGAGTTGGATTCCTATTATGACGGACCAAAAACGGTACGTAAACGGAACGTATTGTTTATTGGGAATTGCTCTTTTAATAAAAGATACGAAATTAACGAAAATACGAGTACTATGTAAATTATGTTGGAAATCACATATAAATTTCACATTAGTTCACGTTAAGAGTTAACGAGTAGTATTATTGACTTTATCCTCAACCTCTTTTCTATTTCTATTTCTAATGCTTTTGCTTAGATATTTTAGTTAAGTTGGGGTGGTTTGGACACGCACTGAGGCAAGTCCATAGCGCTCCGACCAAAAAAATGTTAATTGTACCGAACCGTACATAAATTAGAGATAAGAGAAGAAGAGGGGAGTCCCAGCCTAGAAAATCCCAGTCTTCGTTATAAACCTGAGAAAATTAAATCCATAAACAAGACATCACTACCAAATAAGCTCCGTATGGTCCTGGAGAGAGCTGAATAGTAACAGACAAAATGTTCTCATGCCATCTTCCTTCAGACAAGACACATAAAATGGGTCCCTGACAATGCTCATCCACGCCATATGACTGTCACTACATATACTGATACTCCTATTCCTCCATCCATTATCGATGACCAACTTAACATCAAGAGGGTCACCAGGTGTGACACTCATAGCATTAGTAATACCCGAAGCAGCAGATCTTTTTAATCTTATCAGCCTAACCCGAATGTTTTTCACTATTGTTCTAGGCTACCAGAAGCGCATGTTACGATAGGTTAGATAACTGCTAAGTAGAACCAGTGTATACCGCAGTTTTTATATCACAAGTCTTTCCAAAAGCTCTCCTACACACAGAGAAAAAACAGGGTTGGGGCAATAATATTTGAAGAGCATCATCGTACTATAATATAGTTATCATATTAAGATAATAAAATAACCATAATTTTACCTTAATATGGTCCCTAAAGTTATATTATGATTCCAAACTAAGAATAATTCGTTAAGAAATATTTTTTCTAAAAAATTTTATATTAAGGACTTCTTTAAAAAAACTTCTTTGATTTTATGGACTATTTTAAAGGGCAATACTTCAAAAAAAATTTTAAATTCTAATTACTTTTTTAATAAAAAAACATAGATTCTATAATCTTTTTCTAATAGAAAAATCTCTAGAGCTCCTTTGAACATTTTAAGATTTTTGTTGATAGTCCTTAGAACTTTCCTTTTAGAAAAAGTCTTTAAAATCTAAGAATATTTCTACTGAAAAAAGTCCCTAAAATCTAAGTATTTTTCGTGATGAAAAACCCTAAGAATCCAAGAATATTTTATTCAAAGAAAGGCCTTTGAATCTTAGTTTTTTTTAAGAATATAGGAATTTTATATATGAATCTAAGAATTTTACTTTAAGGAAAAGTCCATAGAATCTAAGAATGGGTTCGATTCCCAGCGATGGCAATATCAATTTATATATATATATATATTAAATTATATTTATGAGTTTTCTATACATCACACTTATCGCAACATCACCCTTCAGTGTTCCCATAGCACTTAAACACACCGAAGTAAAAATAACAAAGCAAAGTATAAATAACTAACTAAATAAAAATAACAAAGCAAATTATAAATATCCTGACGTGTCAACAGTGTCCAAGCCAGTTCTCGATACGACCAATGGCCCTTTCCCAATTTTAACAGGTATGAGTGCAAATTCTATTGGTAGTTTCGGTTCATCACCGATGAAGGGTTCATCATCGACCGAAGATTTTAACATGGAACAAAAACATTTAACTTCGCAAAGCCAACAGGATGACTTGACTCGTTATTTGGATTTATCGAAACAAAAAGCAGAATTGCTCGCATCACGGTTGCAGAAGTGGAAATGTCTTGACTTTCCAACATAAGAACAGAGAATAAGGCGATGAATACAGAACGAGAAATAAGGCGATGAATACACCGTACGATGTAAATGATACACAATGGATTGCTTATGCAGTACAAATCAAGGATATGATCTTGGAATAAGAAAATATTGACCAAGATCCAATACAGCAATCATCAAGGGTAAATTTGTGGCGATTTAAAGGTTTTAAAATAAAATTTAATTCAATTTCAAAGAAAAAATTATTTACATATTATTCCAACAGGTCATTGAAATCTTCATGGGGATGCAATCTAGTTTTACGAAATTTTGCTGTTTTTTGTGGGATATTAGTGCAACTGACTATAGACTACACTCACCAAAAAAAGTCTGTAATGGCAACTGAACATTTTGCTGTTATTACGGGAAATTCTGCTAATTTGAGCCCAGCGGTATTTTTTGCTAATCTTAGCAACACATGTCTGCTGACGTGTAGTACAATGAAATTAGTAGAAAAATTAGTAGCCGCTACTAAATTTTAGTAGACTTTTTGTAAAGTGGAATTTAAAATCCGTTTGCTAAAATCAGTAAAAAAAATTGCTAAATACTATTAATATTAGTACAAAGTTTTAGATTTATTTTTTTTATCGAGCATCAAAAATTTTAATTAATTTTTATTAAATCAAAGGCTTAAAAATCTTAAAAATTCTTAAAACACAAACGAATTTATCATTTTGTTTTAATTTGGTAATTTCTGTTTTGAAAAATAATTTAGTCAATTTTTTTTTTTACTTTTAAGGTGAAATTTAAATTATTGTTAGGGCTGATTTTTAGAAATAAAAAAACTTTTTAGTGCTATTTATTGGATGTCCTATTTTTGGACATGAGTCGGTATCTTCACTTCCGATCCCTTTTTTAATCACTTTTAGGGCGATTTAAGTTTGTATGTATAAGTTTAAATTATTAGAAATAACATTTCCATCAATATCGACTTTTTTAAAATTAGTAATTTTTTTTGCTAATTTTAGCAAATCGGTTTTCAAAAATTTGTAAAATGATTTCTGAAATTAGCAACGAAAATTTGTAGATATTCTGTAAATACTCTGTAATTTGTAAAATGTAAATAGCAAAAAGATTTGCTAAATAATAATTTTTTTACTAAAAATCAGTACAAAAATAGTAAATTGGGATTGAAAACCGTTTACAAATTTTTCTACTAACTTTTTTTTCTGAGTGTATATTTGAATAAAGGATGTCAAAGTGGCACTAATTATGAACCACAAAAAAAACGTCTCTTCTACATCACTTGTGAATCGACGAAACATTTTCTTGTCACCTCTCCATATAAAACTTGTCCTTATTAAAAACTTTGACAAAGCGCCCAACCCAGAAGAACCAGCATTTAAGTACTTGACCAAGTTGTCTCCCAAATTGTCATACGCCAAAATCAAAGAGGGAATAATTGTCAGAGCTGATATTCGAAAATTAAAACACGACAGAAATTTTATAAAATGTTTAACACTCAATGAAGAAGTAGCATGGGCAACGTTTTAAGATGTTGTTCACAACTTTCTCGGTAACCGCAAATCCCCAGATTTCAAGCAAATATTCGATTATTATTATTATTATTGCAAAATTATGGCAAGATTGGAGCTCGAATGTTTCTCAAAACACACAAGATTTAGCGAAAATCGAAAGACGATATCAAGGATTTTGGGACGAGAGCATGATGAGTGACTACTCTGAAAAGGAATCTGAACATACAGAGAGCAGTAAAAAATTGTTTTATTCAATATCTTGAAAACTGTAGCCAATATTAAAAGACGCGGTGCATATTTGTATTCATCCTTAGAAATAACTTTTAGCTGCTCTGATTCAAAACCGTGAATACTTGTGTGATTAATGATTTTTTTCTAATTTTAACAAATCATTACAATAGATTTATGTAGCAGTTTACAACCGTTTTACAAATATTTGGTAGTGTTTACTAACTTCTTTTACAAATTTCACTGAACTTATACTTAGTATAATTTGTTGCTAAATTTAGTGACTCAATTTTCATGTGCAGTTGACAATAATTTTACTAAAATTTCGAAGAGGATACTATTTTTCCTGCTGGTTTCATTGTACTACAAGTTAGCAGAGATGTATTGCAAAAATCAGCAAAAAATTTCACAGGGCTCAAGATAATCAAATTTCTCGTAATAACAATTTTGATTCGATTGAATAATTTGCTATAAATCAAGTCAACCATTTTTGTTGAAATGGTTCGTTAAAATTTATTAAATTTTGATTATATAAAAAGTATCAACAAAAATCAAATGGTTGAAAATAATTCAGTAAATAAAAATAATTTGCAAGTCGTTTAAAATGTAATCCGGTTTTAAAATAGAAGTAAGTAATTATATATCTAAAGGCCTTGTTAAAGGGCAGACTAAACTGAGAAGCATTCTGTTGTAATTTTAGTTTAAAACCAACGTTTTCGAGTAATAAATATCTAGTAAGTAGCTAATAGAACAAAAACGAGGCTTAACCCGTGTACACGTACAGAAAAATATAGTGCTAACCAATTAAAAAATATTTATTGGTTGCTACAACCAATAAATTCGGTTCACACAATCAAACTCAGATGGGGTTCGTTAATATTTTGTGTGTTGTAACAACTGAATTTTGTGGTAAAAACTAATATTTAGTTACATCAACCGATTTTAGTCGTAGTCGATTTAGCCGTCTTTCAGTTGGAAATTGACAAAAATTTCGTCAATTATAATATACCGATGAAAAACATAGTTAACTACTTTTTTGGCCTCAAAACTTGTTTGTACGATGAACGATTTTTAAGCGAAAAGGACTTTGCATCCTTCTCGCAAATAAAAAAAAATACTCATAATAACTTGAAATGATAAAAAGAAAATTCGTTTAGGATTGTAATTGCTTACAGTAGAAGCAACCACTTATAAAGTGAATATTACAGAAAATTGTTATATTTAAAAGACTTCTATATTCGAAAGTGTTAACTAATAAGGTTATCCTGATCAAATATGTCACTAAATTAGTGTATCAGAAGAACAGACCGAATTGTATATTGTATTAATTATAAACGCAACTAATGATTGGTATTGGTAAACGAATTTTAGACTATATTTGTTTTGCTAGTAAAGCAAAATATTTAATTTCAAAATTAGCCGTCAAAATTTAGAAGTGTTTGCGGTGACCTAATACTCCAAGTCGGTTCTGAAGAGTATCATCACTTCCGATTCATCTTTTTTCAACTTAACCCAATTGAAATAAATATTAACACGTTAACGATATTAACACTTTAACGAGCTAACGATATGTTAAAATACATAACATAAACTAATTTTGAAAAAAAAAAAAAATCATAACCATAAAGCAGTCCATATTTTTTAGATTTGTAACTCTATTTATACACATTTCTTTACAAATTTGCCTAAAAAATAATATTTTAATATCAATTTTATGTGAATAGCTCACACCATCCATGGCGCAAATGTATGATGAGCATGGAAAACACTCGGACACAAAGAGCACGTAATCGGTATTTAATAAGTAGCGACTGCTTTTATGAGACTGGTGGAACGGTTTTTTCTTGCACATTTGATTTCTCCTATATCTGTATTTTGTTATCTGTTTTTCGTTGGCATTATATTTCTTCACCAACACACGATAAAATTTTTCCATACGGCCTATAATTGCAGCCCTCAATTTCGCCGGAATTCGGCTACATTGAAAAGCATTTTTATTGAAACGATGTTCTATTCTTGAAACCCTTTGTAGTATTATGAATTAAAGTTTTGATACAAATTTTAATCTATTACTTACTTTACTTTTCTCATATTTGTATTGATATTGCGAATTGTTTTCTCTCTAATGATGATTGGCAATCAGTTAATATTTCATTCCGCATTCGTTAAAAATATAATTTAATGTTAAAATATTTGTCGCATCCTCTAAAATTCGATTGGCAATAAATTCGGTGGCCACAACAGATACTGTACTGTCTGGGTGTTTTCAATACTTTTCAAGTCTTCACTCGACTACTCAATAAATACATTCATACAAAATCAGGGTTGCATTTTCATACTAATAAACAGGGTTGTGTTTCATAGTGTCTTTCTTCGGCAAAAATAAGCTTGTTTACAGAAAAATACAACTCTGGAGGTACACTATTAGGTAGGTACGTTTAAATTTTCAGTACTTCAACAGTCGCAATCGAGTACTTAATACTCAATTTTCTCTTTCGTTTTACGAATATCAAAAACTAGCTAACAAATTCTTAAGCACAACAGATGCAGAAACAACTTCAAAAAAAAATTATTGCCGTTTTTATTAAATTTCGGTAGATTTAGCAATTTTGAGAAGGCGGAAATTGCCATGACTACAAAACTGTCAACACTATATCAACAAATTTCGGTATGCCCTAATGTTGTATTTATAGCAAAAACTGAAATTAATAAATAAATAAATAAAGTGATTTTTCAATGACAAATATACATTATAAATATTGTCGCTATCGTAAGGAAGAGCATTAGATGGTTAACCTTTTAATTATTTCCTTTTACATTTTAATAGAAAGCGTCAACTATTTCTCGACTTCAAATTATCATAAACTCTTCAATTTAACACTTTTGAGCCCATTTATTTGAAGTTTTTGCTGTATGCGCTAATGAAAATAGTGAAAAAAAGAACTTGTTTTACCTGGATAACTACATATTTAACTTTTGTATAGTTTTTTTATATAATCATTCAATTGTCTATATATATAGAATTCAAGACACAAACAGTTCTCATTATTTTTTATGACAACTTAACTAAGGTGTACAAATTCAAATCAGCAGGTATTCATTTTTACTTCTTACCGGTTGACATTAAAATCTTGGTTTTCACATTATTTGTAGAATTTTTTATTTATCTAATGACTTTTAGGTTAGGTAAGTTATCTTAAAAATAACCAGAGTTAAACACTAAACTTTGTTAATTTCATTAAAATTTGATATAAGTACTGATAAAGTCTGGTTATTTTTGATAAGTTTTCTTTACAACTAAATATTGGAAGCAACATTTTTGAAATCAGATGAATATTTACGGAGATTACCTCCAACAATCAAAAACACATTAGCTCTTTATTATATAATTTATTTGTTTTAATAACATATATGTATGAGCAACGCTCATTTAGCATACATACATATAAGAAAAATATTTAAAATATAAACATATGAACATATATGATCTAATATATATGGTCATATATGACCATGTACGAAATTATACCCTCAGTTTTAGAATCCGAACATATAAGAGGCTACATTGATGATAATATGTGATAATTTTCACCTGGGAAATCAATTTTTTACGCTTTTAGCAAAAAAATCTACATTTTTATAATATAAAATACCAAACATTTTCAATAAATTTCACTTTATCGATTTCACTTATTTGACGTACGGATCTGAATTTTTAATTTGACACCGGTACGTATTGGTATTGATATTTCGGTATCGGTTACGGCGAAACAATACCAATTCGGTTGCCGTTCTAGATTTAAAAAAACAGTCCAGGAATTCAATTCGAGATTTCTTTTGGAGTGTTAAAAAAATAACAGGATGCTGGGATACTTTGCAGTTGAAATTTTCCTTAAATCGTGTGATAAAAATATGATTTGTTATTATGCTGACTGCTACTGTAAGCTTTTAAATAATATTTTATAATTTTATTTTTAGTATTTAAAAAGAGTAAAAATAAAATAAAATTTTTTGTTAATGGGGCTGGCTTTAGGGCACCTTTATCAGTTGGTGCATATGTATCTAAAATTCCCTATAAAGACTTATATTAAACTTTATATTATATCAGCCGTATGCATAGACATTTAGTCTTATAAAGAAAATTTGTTGTTGTTTTGCATGTTAATTTGATTTATAAGTGTATTATAAAAATCAACAAAATGTTTATGCATACGGCTGTATATTAGTATATTAGGGAAATTGCTTTTATTTGGATATTTCTATTTGGTTTTGTTTTTTGTTTTTTGTTTTTTCTTTACTTTTGAAGAAATTAATTTTATTTTAGATTTTTTATTTATTTAATATAGTATGGATTTATTGATTATAAAGAATCAAATATTTTTAGGAACTCATTCTAATGTATTTATTTCAATCATAAAAATATTGATTTTTCTGCATTAACGATTTTTTTTTGTTAAAATTGTATCCAGTTCTTTGACGACATAAAAATATAGAAAATATGCAAGTAATAAGGCAAAAGATCATAAAAACTTATGTTAAAATATGAAGATATTTATTTTAAAAGTGATTTTTAAAACACAATAATTGTTTAAAAAATGACGGAGCTTTGCAAATATAACTGATTGAAAAACGATGGTTTAATTTTGTTTTTAATGTAATCAAATTTGTTAGTGTTCTTGTATGTTCTAATACTACGTGGTAAGTACTGGTATGCATGGTTGGTAACTTAAACGATGCAGTAATTGGTAACGGTAACACAATTTAAGATTACAGAATTTTAAGGGTATTTTCGGTAATTACCGATATTTTAAGGATACCGGTATTTTGATAATGATATTTTAACGTTAGCGGTGTTTCAGTTCTTTCGGTAACGGTATTATAAGGGTAGCGGTAGTTAGATGACACCGTTTTAAAGTGATTACAGTATTGCCGGCCAACCCTGCTTATATAAGATACAAGTGACATTTTTAAACCCACGAACTTTAACAATTTTACATTATTTTGTACTCGTATTATAAAAACCTACTGACTCTACATTTACTGACACTTGGTTTTGGCAGCATTAGCTGAAAATACTTACTCAAAGCATAATTTCAAATTTAAGCTCTTTATTTGTGCTTGATTCATAATCAAACGTCATCTTATGAACTTAATACCAACGAAACGCCTACATGAACATTTGGCATTTGGCATGTCAAAAGTAAGAAAAACAAAACAAAAAGAGAGAACCAGCTGGAAATCTACATAGAAAACCTGAACTGATTTGTTTTTATTATTAAGTTCAGGGTGTGAGTTTCAGCATTAGTTGTGTATGTGCTGCGAGTGTGTAAGTTTAAGTGGCAAAATACGTTGTTTGTGCATTGCAATCTAGATATGACTTTTAGCATTTTAAAGTCATGTTATTGCTGTGCTTCGATTCTTAACTGTTGCTGACTAACTGGCTGACTGACAGACAGAATCACTGGCTGACTGGCTGGCTGGTGACTCTTGTTAAAAGCTGGTTATTGTTCGAACCTACTAAAAACAAAAAACTATAAAAGATCAACGCAATTGTCAAGTTAAAGATTTTAAAGCGACACACATATATTGAGGTATGTATGTATATACAAAAGTATCTGATTTTGATATTGAAACATTTGAAGTTATTGCATCCTGCTGGTACTAAAACTAGTACGAGTTGTTACATCGATTCAGATACACAGACATTTGCTATAGAATTAATGCTTATAACTTTATTTTAAATAATTGATCTTATCTTTGTACAACAACTTCCACAGGCTGACAAAAAAACACACACACTCAGTGATGTTGTTGACTATGATGACGACGACCACATCCCCATCATCACCAAGAGAAACAACATAAACCCACCCATGCGTTTCGCTCTACATTCATGATCAACATCATTATTATCAATAGCACTTGTAGCATCATCACACAACATGGGTTCAAAAGAATCAGCTAGGTCTGAATTTATGCAACCTGAGATTTGAACTGAACTGTCACAAAACCTGTTCTTTCAAGTCAACAAAATAACTATTTATTTCTTTATGTGCACTAGAATTTTTGTTGTATGAGAGTGTGCGGATTTGGTTGTACATATGTAGGTATAAAATCAGTGCGTATATGTGCATTGGTATGTTGCTTTCTACCTTTTGTAGATCAAGTGACTGATTTCAAATATGATCAAATGACATTCGCTATGTTGTTATTTTTATTTTGCATGACACTGCCAAAGACATTTTTTTTCAATCAAAAAAGCAAAGTTTAAAGAAGCTAAGTGATCAGGTCCCTAGTATTACTATCGAAGCTTGAGTGAATAGAAAAATAATATAAAAAAGCAAAATTTCTGTGGAAATCTTTTCAGATTTTATTTGACTTTAGAGACGTCAACATACATATGTATTTTTGATATTGGTTCTTCGAAAAATTGTTGTACGTTCACAAGAATTAATATTAAAGTTAAAAAATTATCGTAAAGAAGCTTATAAATTAATTTTAAAGGCGAAAAGAGAATTAGCTTAAGTGACTTAAACTAAGTATCGGTATGAAACGAAAATTCAAAATTTTTTTTGAAATACAAAATTTGTATTTCTTAAAGTTTGTTTCATTCTTAAGCCAATTGTAGACGGACGTTAAGTGAGGCTGAATCTATCTTATTTAGAAAAAGCTCATCAATTTTTATGCCAGGTTTCCATTCATAGGCCTTCACACACTAAGTTTTGCGCCTTTTAGATCTACAACTGTTTGTCATTGTGGATTATTCGAAAAACTATATGCTGCAATATTCCTTCATTTTCTCGATTGGGCTCTTATGCTGAGAACACATGGGTTATTGCATAGGATGTAGATTTTTGCGTTGTCGTATTGAGAAATGAGTTTTTATGAACGTTTTTGTTTTGGTTTAAAAATTGCATCGGTTTCATTTCCACGATTTAATCATAGTCTAAAGATCTCAGTAATGTACAAGGTATTATTAAATCAGCCTTATCATCACACAATGGCTGATTTTTTAAAAGCTTTCGAATTTGATTTAAAAAAACACATAAAATTTAGAGAAATGTATGAAATCTCAAATTGTTGCTAAAAAATCACCCTTTAAAATTAGTCTTGCCGTAATAATAAAATGTTCATTTCTCCATACCATTAACAAATCAATTCCGAAATTAATTTTTATTTATTGCAAGGTTTTTTGTGTGCCATTACGGCAACTGGCGTTAAATATCCTGTGGAAACAATTACACACGCCAGCAAATTTTTTAACCCTCCGCTGAATCCGAATTTCTCAATCATACCAGCTTTTCGTGATATATTAACCTAAAGTTAAAAAAACCTGGTTATCGCTATATTCGGAACGTAATAACATCGCTTATTAAAATTTCGTCCTTTGAAAATCATTGGTATGGTATTTTTACCGTTAATACAACACATTTCATTTTCCTACATTTTGCCTTTATTTTACGGCTAATTAATTAAATTAATTCATATAATTTACACTGTTAGTCAACAAAGGGATTTAGCGGAGAAATGATCATTGCTGCTTTAAGCAACTATCTAAGGATAATACCTGAACTATGGAATCAAAACTATTTTTTTATGTAACTAGAAGGAAGGAAATGATTTAAAGCTGATTCGCGAATGTTCTTCTGATTTACTTTTTATAATAATGAAGAGATTTGTGCAATTTGAGCGGGAAGAGCCACTTCAATTGTTTTCACCAAGATAAACTTTGCTCACTTACTGTGCCGGAACAGTGCATCGTCTCTATCATGCTAAAATTCATGAAATTATGACTACATGGGCAACAACTCTGATAAAGTATCAAATAATATTTTTATCTTTACAGAAAATCAAACATAATTCTTTGCTGTTAGTGTTACATCTAAAACAAGTAAAAAAGGGCTAAATTCGGCTGTGCCGAATCTTTGAATACCCTCCACCATAGGGGCTGAAGATGATATACGTATATACTAAATTTTGCATGAACTGTAATATGAATATGTTTTGTCAATTTATGTAACGAACTTTTGTTATTTAGTTTTAGTAATGTTATTTATTTAGTTTTAGCAATGTTATTTACAGAGGTCTGCTCTGTTAGCGACTTTAACATTGTTGATTTTTACATTAACTTAGTTATTAGAGTAACACACATATAGCTCTAAGAATGTTATTATTCTCATAGATGTAAGACAATAAATGTAATCGAACAATAAGAGGACTTAACATTTTTACTTACTTAACAGAAAAAAAAAATAGATACAGAAAAATTGTACAAATTTGTATGGAAAATTTAGAGGTACCTTCATATTTTCACTCATAACTTTTGAACCGGTGAACCGATTTTGCTTATTTTTAATTCCAAACTGCTCGGGAGGATGTTCAATAATCTGAGTAAAAATAGGCACCCTCGCTTGCGTCTACGCGTCGTGATCGCCATTTCCACAGACAGACGGACAGACAGACAGACAGACGAACATCGCTAAATCGACTTAAAATTGCATAAGGATCACGAATATATATACTTTATGGGGTCTTAAACCTATATTTCGACATGTTACAAACGGAATGACAAACTGATATATACCCTGACCATATATGGTGGAGGGTATAAAAAAAAGATTTGTTGCACCAACCGAATTTGGCGTCTACCAAATATTTCGGATGCTGTAACTGCAAATTCGTTTGCCACAACCCCAATTCAGTTATTCCAACCCTAATTCAGTTGTCAGAACCCTATTTCAGTTGGGACAACAGATATATGATTAGCACCAAATTTATTTTCTTTATGTGTGTACTGTATCTTTAATGCTATTTCTTAATGTTGTATATTTTTCAAAAATATTTTACAATGATAATTGAAGCCAGAAATAATAATTTTTCAAATTTACTTTAGTAATACTTAATATGCTCACAGATTTAATTAGCAATGAAATAATTCTCAATGAAAGCTCCCAGTTTAGCCTTTGTCTTAGGTAACTAAACTCGACAATGAAATGCATACGCACAACAACTTTTTTGTCCTCCCTCGTATAGTTGTCTCATATTTTTCAGTTTTATTCGCAATGACATTGTGCTTTGCTAAAGCGCGCATGCGGAACAAGATCATGAAATTGGAGCAACATTGCAAAGGTGTAAGATTTGGCTTGCACTATATGAATAGACGACGTTCAGAGGCATTTAGTATATAAAGTACACTTTAGTGCTTCTCTTGAGTACTTACCAAACGACCGACCAACCAAACTAAAGGCCATTTGTTGTTAATGTTGTTCAAATGTTGTTGCAGCGACTCAAATGCCATTGTGACCATAAATTTAATACGTCTGTGTTTATAAAAGTAAGTAATTTATAACAACGTCTAATGTTTTCAAATCTCAAAGATTGTGAGCAGATTTTCAGGTTTGAGTACAGTACGTTTTTATTTGCAAACTATTTATATACATCGTCTATGTTAGTTTATTGGCCCGTCTCTAGAGACAAATATACATTGTAAAATGGAAATAACTATTTACAATATATCGTACATACGTAAATATATAATGTAACTTGAGGTTATAAACTCGTATGTTTCCATTAACAGTTCGTAGAAATGAATATGATATCAAAATACGAAACATTAAATTACTGATACCTCGAGTTGGGCAGTTAATGACTATTGATTTAATTCACTCAAACTGTCAAACGAATGCAGTTTCTTTTTCAGTTTTCATATTTCCACTACATTATACTACAAAAGTCGCTGAAAAAATCTTTGTTAGAATTTGAAAAAATTATATATATCCTACTGCTTCACATAGACTTTAAAGAACTTGTTAATAAATATGAGTTGTATTTTGTCTTCCAATAAGATGCAGTAAAGGATTTCTTAAAACGCTTTTAGAAACCTTTACCTTAGAGATTTAGTCTTAAAACATTAAATCATCATAGTCCCTTACTTATGACATATACAGAGGACATTGCGGATTCCACAAACTTAATAGAGCTTCACTCATTCTGCGTGATTCAATGTGTCATTTGTCAGCACGAAAACATTCATACATCCACTAAGTCAGCTCTCCACGGTATCGTGGGTTATATAAAAAATTGTTCTCAAACTATGAGTACTAAGGAAGCCTCCTTATGTATGTGTAATATGGTATAAAAGCAATCAGAAACCTGAATACCAACAGGTGCATATAATCTTAGCAAGGAGCTTCTGATAAAGATATTGATACAAAGTTAAGGTTGCTTGGACATTCTTTCAAGAAAAAATAATGCTGATGGCATAAACATGAGTTCAATATTTTTCTTATATGTTAAAATGTGGGTATATCCCTGGTAATATCTGGTAACTTATACTAATAAAAAAGCGCTCTAAGAAATCTATTTACAGGGAAAAGTGCCTTTCTTCTTTGACAGTAAATATCTGGGCGTCATTCTAGATAGAAAGCTATTTTCAAGTTCATCATCCAGAACTCCTGCGGAAAGGCTGTTGGAAAACGTTGGGATATAAATTCCAAAAAAAATCGCTAGGTCTACACAGCGTTGTACATCACAATTTTTTGTATATAGTCATTGTTTGGCGACCAGCTATGAAAAAGACAACTCATCTCAGGCATTTTTAATGGCTACAGAAAATGGACATCCTCTTGTCAGACTAAGGTTCACATCCAAATTAAAGGCATCAATTGTGGTCCCAACGTGTTTTTGAGCGGCCAGAATATAACAATCTGTGTGGAATACATGGCTCTGATGGCTGTATAAGAACAGTACAGAGATGTTTTAATTTATATACAGGTGGATGGAAGCAAAATTACCAAGCTGACCTGCCTGATTCTGAGATTACGACAATACTGCGGTGTTTACCAGGCTTATGTGCTGGCAATATAGGAGGTTTTCGACTGGTTATGATACAACATCCTCTTTACAGGTGTTAATATACATATATTTCGGCAGCCAGGCAGCGGAACGAGATGGCCAAACTGTTTGATGTTACCTTTGACATTCCGGTAAGTTGCAAAAATGAAGCTGCCTTTCGGGTTCCTACGTAAATGAAACGGGTTTGCCGAGCCTCTAGCTTTTTTAAGACTGATAGAAAAACTGTCAAAATTGCGCGACTAATTTTGGCTGCCCTTGGGAGCACACGGTCCACTCTCACTTCCCAGGAATAAAGCTTTAAATCTAGTGGTAGTGATAACTGAACACAGTCTAATAGGGATGCACGCGGAATGATTGAGTGGCCAATATAACGATTTTTGCAGAAACTGTTTGGACGAGAAGCAAGTAGAGAGCATTGGTTGTAAAAACTCCACATCTTCCCGACTTCATATTGAGCTTCCTTTGGTAAAACGGTGAGGTTTGAATGGGAATGGCCATCAACCCTATGACACCACAATAGACCACAGGATCTATCTGAGCGGGTACACAAAGAGCTGCCTGCCACTTTAACAACCGAATTTCTTGACACCCGAATTTGTATAGTGGACGTTGTTGTGCAATGGTTAGCGTGTTGGATTGTTACACAGAATGTTGCTAGTTCCATTCCCAGCTACGGCAACAACAATTTAGAAAAATAATATGTATGAGTTTTCTTTTCCTCATACATATCGCAACTTCCTCCTTCGGTTTTCCCATAGTAAAATAACATAATAAAGCTGTGAACTAAAAAGCTTCAAGAAGTCTCTTTTTCAGTGTTGCCTTATTTGAAAATCTCCATCTTTTACCAACTTTCATATATCCTCTATCCCCTTTCCAAAGAAAGCAACTCATTAATTAATAGGAATAATTTCCTGAGTGTTACTTCTCTTAAAAAAACTGTAAACGGTCATAACACCCAAACTGAGAATGGAAAAATTTTCATGATACTTATAACCGGACACTTTATTTTCTAGACCAAGATTGTGCAAGTTACTAAACAATTTATGAGCAGAGTGTAAATACAAGTTTTGTTCGAGTGCATACAACGTTTAGGTCATTTTTAAGCCACATAGCTGTCAGTTGCCTTAGTTGGCATGTTGTACTTGTCTAAAATAAACTTGAACTTGTCCTAGCCACATGATGATTTAGATCACTCAACAGACAAACTAATGAAATCCATGTAACCATGCCTGTATGTATGGTGATTATATACCAGTTAACTAAGTATGTATATGTTGTTATGCCCATGTTTCATCTAAAAGTATATCACTTTGTCTACTTATGCAGTAAAGTGTAGCGAAAGCTGAACCTGGCCAAATGCTGTATATTTATGTAAGTAATTTAATTTTAAATATTCTTTTTAAAAAAAATACTATTCATAAATTTAAAAATTAGATTTTCTTTTTGATCATTTTATTTATATTATTTAGTTTGATTTAAACTTACCTTCACATATTCTGCACAGATGTCTATGCTGCCAACAAATGCACAAACATCATCCACTGTCCAAGAGTTCACTTCTTCACTTTGTGCCTGACATTGACGAACACTCACCGCAGGTGCATTAAATGATTTTGCAGATGTTGGGCTGGCGACTTTGATTGGCGTAAATGCAGTTGTTGTTGCTTCTGTCTTTGTACTAGAACCAACAACAACAATGGAAGACTTTTCATCAATGGGCGGAGGGGATGGAGATGTTGTGGCAGTCGAAGAAGACGCTCTTCTTGTGATAGTGGTGGTATTTAAAAGACCATCGGTACTACTTTGGCTTGATGTGGATTCAGCCTTAAAACGCTTCGAAACTGGCTGCTGAGAGCTCAAATCTAAAGGGGATACATTGATTTTTTCTCCTAGATTTCTAGGCTTTTTGGAGGATAGAGAATTGGAAGCGGAATTTGAAATGTTCGTTAAACGTGGACTAGATTGCCTTGAAACCTGCTGCTGTTGTTGCTTTTGCAGCTGCGCGGAATACAACAAAGCGGGTGAAACAAATTGTGCTGCCTGCTGTAGTGCTATGTTTAAACTGGGACTAGGTGAAGATGAAGCACTGGTTGTAGATCTTTTTGAGTGCTGTGATGGACTTAAAATATTGTGTATTTCAGCTTCTTTGGCGGCTCGTGCCTGAAATCAAATAAATAATAAATCCCCGCCGATAGAAAATTTGTATATTGGTCAATCGAATTTTCCTTACCAAAGTTATAAGTGCCTGAGTGCTGCTCATATCAATTAGCGGTGGAAAAATGCCTGGTGAAAATGGTAAGCTGGTGAGAAATGATGACATGTAGGGTGACACATTGCTGCCACATGCAACAGCAGCATTTGCTACGGCAGCGGCTATTTTATTTTGTTGTGTCATCTTAAGAGCAGATTCGCCAGGCGATATGGCTGCTGAGGTCAGCGGTGGAGGAGGAGGTAGCGAAGAGGTCGTCGTTATGGACACTTCTTTGTTTATTGATGTCGAGGGTGCGGTGGAATACGATGTCTTATGTGCGGTTTTTGGTGTCTTTTTAGAGCCAGTTGCCGAAACACTGGGTGATGTTGTCTCAAATAAAATATTTCGTCTCAAACTACTTGAGCTAAAAAAAGTAAATGAACCATTTGTTATTACACTTCAAACTGGCTTGAACAAAAACTCACAGAGAACAAATTTTTTATATCAATTAATATTTTAATTTATTTTGCTCCTATCACGCAAATGATATTATTAATTACCGAAAATTGTATACGTTTACTTTAAATTAAATCCAATCAAAATACTAATAATATCACTAACTATTTTAATTTATTTATTCCCTCTATTATATATGGTGAGGGTATACATCTGTTTGTCATTCCGTTTTTAACATGTCGAAATATAGGTCTAAGACCCCATAAAGTATATATATTCATGATCCTTATGCAATTTTAAGTTGATTTAGCGATGTCCGTCTGTCTGTTAAAATGGCGATCACGGCGCGAAGACGCAAGCAAAATAGGCACCCCCCCTATTTTTATCGTCCCGAGCAGTTTGGTATTGAAAATGAGCAAAATCGTTCCAGTGGTTAAAAAGTTAAGAGTGTAAATGTGAAGTAACCTCTAAATTTTCCATACAAATTGGTGTATTTTAGGACAATTTCATAGTAGCGACTGGTACATAATATATTTTCTCATATTTTTTACCAGTCGCTTAGAAATGAATAATATTTTGTATTCAAGTCAAATATTTTTCACCTCAAAAAATTTTTTTTACCACTAAAATTTTTTTCACCACAAACTGTTTTTTTTTCACCTTAAAAAATTGTAATACATACATTTTTTTTATTTTACAAAATTGCGATTTTGACTTTTATTTCTAATTCATACAAAATTTGTTGCCAAAAAATGTTTTTTTGTCAAAATCATTTAACTCCCATAGTTATAATATTTAAATCCTGAAAATTAAATCTGTGCGACATTTCCATTGAAATTTTTGTTGTATTCCACATGAAATTTAAATTAAACTGTACTGAATGTCCTGTTTTAACATTATAGTAAATTCTTTCACACATTTTCAATTTTGTACAAAAAAGTTGGAATATTTTCAAAAATCATAGAATTTTCGTAATTTCAGAAAGTTTGAAGGGACAGTAAATTTACCACTTAGAATTTTTGTCATATGTAGGAGGCCGGTAGGCCATTTGGTAGCTCAATCATTGTGTTAAAGATGAGTTGTCAATAAAGATTTGTCGTTATGGTTTTCGACATGGTTGTGATTATTATCTAATTAAAATTAATTGATACCCTAATATTATCAGGTCTAGGAACCATGTACTTTTACTTACTCATTAGGATTTGTATTATTGTACTTTGCTGCTAAACTTCTCATAAAGTCTGAGTAATTACGTGTTGAAAAGTCAGTTGGCAATCCAGAACTTGCACTAGTTACACCTGCCGAAGGAACATTAATATTACTTTGTCGACTTCCTGATGTTGCCGCCTGATGAATGGTATTCAAAAGATTCGTAGAGAGGTTATGCATTTGTACTAGGGTTTCGGACGGGCTGCTGTGCATTGATTGTTGAGGCGATGCACCACGAAATGATGATGGGGTTGTACTACGGGATCTGAAATTAATTTATTAATTAATAAAAAATACAACCAAATATAAAGACAGTAAGCAGATTCATGTAATGTAATAACATATATGGTGTAAAAATTTTATTTTTATCAAAGTTTTGAAACAAACTTCATTTATTTTAAAAAAACTAAGGGAAGATGCAAACTGGCTAAATATAATCTAAACTAAATCCAGGTTACCAAAATTTCTTTGAAATTTGAAAATATTTTTAAATATTTTTCAAAGAAATTTGGAACCCTCTTTTCAATTTGTATTAAGTTTAGAATTTATTTAAGCTGACCATACATGTAAGATTTTTGCGTTGTAATTTGGTGGCTAATATTTCTCTACTAACGAGGAAGAAATCACAACCTTAAACTTAAAAAAAAAAACATGAAATGAGAAGCGCATAATGCAACTGCTTTTTGGATTATTTTGTTTGTGTAGGAAACAAAAAAAAAGGAAAATTAAAAAAAAAGAATCAAATGGACGAATGATTGGCTTTTAAGAAGAAACAAACGTTCAAATGTAATGTTATAAAAAAATATGGAAATTATAGCTTCAGAGCATTATAAACTTTTTTTTTCAGCTTGGTACCATCTCAGCAATACATAAACTTTGACGTCTCATTGAAAACTAAAATGAAAAAATTGTCAAATGTTGTCGCAAATTACAAGGAATTGAAAATTTTCAATTCCTTGTGATTTGTTGTCGCACAGCCCTATGAACATGTAACAAGACGTCGAGCACGAACAAATCACACGCACAAGACTTACGTGTATGGCCAGCTTTAGCCATCTCGCACAGGGCCTAATATTTTTAAGCAAATAATCCTGTAGAAGAACAAACAGATCTCAATTTTCATTCAGCGGAACACATTGATAATTGAAATTGTATTTATATAAAGCTAATTATCTTAAAAAGAAAGTCATTATCTAGTCAGAATGCGAAAATATATATATTTTTTCGATTAACTATAATATCATAACACAAATACGATTACATCGCAAAGATATCATATATTTTTGTTTATTTCTAAATCGTTAATGATAACATATTTTTTTTGGAACAACGATAAAATAACGACAGTTTTCGAAGAATACAGCGAAATAATTATCGCGTTCCCGTTATTTTCGATATTATAATAATATCTTAATTTTATGGAATAACGATGTCACTAACGAAAGTGTATTTTTCTTCGCAGTAGCTATTACAACTGTATCGTTTATGATATAATTCACGGGCAAACTTATCATATAATTGATATCGTTATTATATCGAAATAATATTGTTTGGTTTGTTGGGTTATTTTACCAACACAAGAAAGTTTATTCTACCAATTGTTTCTTATTTTTATTTCTATGTTTCATACACCATCTATATGAATATTTTGATTGTTCGTCAAAAAATATTTTATTTAATAAATAAAAGAATATTTCCCAATAAAATAATCGTAAAATTAAAGAACAGGTTTTTTTGCATTTTAAAATGCGCAGGGATATTGAGATGGGTTTTGACTTATGGTGCAATAATTTTTTTTTATTTTTTGGCCAAAACCATCATTTGATTTCATTTATCCCATTTAGTTTCTGTTTTACAGGCAATGTAACAGATAATAACCCTTTTATCTTTTCGATGCTTGGTTTTTACGATAAACGCTAAAAAGCTGTCCAATAAAGTCGAAATTTAGGTTTTTATTTTATGTGTCAAAATAATACAATAATTCAATTAATTTGTTCCAAAATTTTTAATTTGTTTAAATGTCTGTTTGCAGAAGTTACACATACACAAAAAAATTAAAAAAATATTTGGAAGATGAATAGATACTTATTTATGTATATATTCATAGCTTAGAATAAAAATATTATTTATGCTAAATTATTCACAAATATATTTGTTTTTAAGTATTCATTATATGTTCATCTTAATTCTTGTATAATCGTATCTTATAGACTTGTCATATCAGTTATCATTTGTGTCTGTCATGTACCTTGATGATATATCTATATGTGATTTTTGTTAATTATATGGAAGTCGATATGTTAAATCATACATAAATATGTATTAAATCTAAATTGATCTTATAATTTTTTGTGCGTAAGGAATATTAGCATAATTAAATAAAATTTTGTTGGTTTAGTGTCACACGGGTTGACAATTTATTAATTGGGCAAACTATTGATAGTGTCAACAAAAAACTTAAATCTATTAACACCTGGAAGCTACCATTGGGGTAGTTTGGTACTTTATAAATTGATTATAAAATAAGGGATATGTATTTAAGTGATTTTAATACGATTTTTACGTTTATAGTTTATTTTGGATATCTTATATTACAAGGGTGGGAAAATGCGGCCCTTTATTAACCCACTTGGCGCTACCGTCCTTTTAAAAGGACACCACAAATGAGGGAAAAGCGCAGTTATGCACGCGCATTTCTGTGCATTTTTTTGTTAATTATTATTTATTATGCTTTGTTAACTAGCTTTGCATCTTGAAATCGTCAGTTTATGAAAGCAGTTTCGTGTGTTTTAATTGATTATTGAGTGCTTTGCGGAAAGTGTTTTTAAATAGTGCGCAATGAAAAAAAACAGCATGTAAGTAAATCATTTACATTCAGTATATTGTAATTTTTTGTTTAAATATTAATAGGAGTGACATCTTAGTTAAATAACAAATAAATGGAAAGCTTGCGTAATCACATATTGCAGCGCAAAGTGCTATGTCCTTTCAAAAGGACGCCTGATTATGGGAAAACTATAGGTTTTAAGAAAAAAAGTTATATTATAAAAAATGTTCAGAAACCCATAAAAATTCAATTTTAGGAATAAAAATTCTAGTTTTCAAAAAAACAAAATTCCGGCGTTATTTGGGTTAACTTAAGTGCTGTATTATTTTTATATAAAAGGTCAACTGAATGTTACAATATCACAAATATACAGAGACAATAGATTGTGCTATCAAACGAAATTGTAGCCAATCGAATGGCTCAGTTATGTTACCGAATTTTTCGGTTCCGACAATAACACTTCATAGTTATATCTGAAAAACGGTTGCCCCAACTGAACCATTCCAACCGGTAGAAAATAGCTGTATTAAAAAAAATATTTATATTGGCATTAGTGACATCCGCTTTTAGTTAATTTTCGGCCAATAAAGTTAATGAAAATTTGCAGTAAGATAATGAAACTTTTCTATAAAACTGAAATAAAATTTTCATAAAAATAAAAATTTCTAACATTATTAAATTCTACCGAAATAGATTCCGCTTTCTACAAAGTCTGCGTGTATTAGCAGTGCTTAATTTCAAAAAATCTGTTAACTGGTTTTTGTGTTAGAGGGATGTTCGTAAAGCGTGTCCTGATAATAAATTTTTCGAAATTTTGACTTAACATCCTTCTCGCTTGGAAATTGTTAGTTAAACATAAAAAGTTATGGGCTTTAATAAAAAATTACTATTTAGCTAAAACTACGTAATATATGAAATCCGCTTTTTGGCGGTCTTGGCCCATTGAGGGTTAAATGTAATTGCATTTTTTTTAAATGTATTTGGATTATTTTGAAATCCATTTGGAAATTTTTAAAATATGCACATTTTGGGCAATTTTAAAGTGCACCTAGAAAAATATTAAAGGGTTTTAGATAATCTTAAACAAATTTTGGGCAATTTTCAATGAATTCTGGAGAATTTTAAAATATTTTTGGGAAACTTTGAAACATTTTTGGACAATTTTAAAACATTTTTAGATAATTTTAAAATTCTGAAATCTATATCACAAATTTAGTCAAGATCTATTGACACATATTGTATAAAGTAAGAGTTATATAAATTTGATGGTAATACTTAAATATATAGGAACAGATTCGTGATCAGTTTGCAAAAATAAATTGTAATTATTTAATGGAATTGCAGGTACAAAATCGATCTAAGTAATATCCGATATTAGATATATTTCTTCTTTCAATAAATAAGTATATACTTGGGTAGTAAACTACCCCATGGTAGCTTTTATGCGTTATAAAGTTTATACAAAAACTAATTTAAGTCATAAAAATAATTATCTTTATGATGTAAATTAAAACCACACCTTTATTTGATTTTTTTGTAATTTTATCATAATAAAATAACAGTCCTCGTGGATGTCTTACATTTTTTGCTTCTAAATTTCGTTTTTAATATTCATAGGAATATACACTAGGCAGAAAATATATCAATACACCTCTAAACACGCAAAGAAAAAACATGGTTGGGGAAATCATATTCGAAGAGCATCATATATTTTTGGGTTTATGGTTGTGCCAACCATAGCCGTACTTTAATATAATAAAATAAACATATTTTTACCATATATTGGTCCCTACAGTTATATTATCATTCAAAAATTACCATATTATGGTCCTAAATAATCATTGAATTCATCATAATATTAATAATATGATCGCACGTAATCATCGTATGCGCAAAATGCTATCATATTATGGTTAATATAATTACTGGATTATCATTATACTCGTATGATCCTAACTTAAGAAAATTTCTTAAAGGAAAAGTTCTTAGAAACTATGAAAAAGCTCTTTAAATTTAAGAATATTTCCTTTAGATATGTTTTTTTTTTCTAAAAAAATTATATTAAGGACTTTTTGAAGAAAATTTGTTAAGGAAAAAATCATAGATTCTAAGAACTTTTCTTTCAAGAAAATTTTGATTCGGTGGACTTTTTTTTAAGAAAGATACTTATTTTTTTTAAATTCTAATGACATTTTTTAATAAAAAAAAACTTAGATTCTAACGACATTTTTAAGATTTTTTTTAGAAATTTTTCTTTAAGAAAAAGTCTTTAGAATCTAAGAATATTTCTACTAGAAAAAGTCCTTAGAATCTTAGTATTTTTCATGATAAAAAGTCTTCAGAATCTATGAATTTTTCTTTCACAGAAACTTAGAATCTAAGTTTTTTTTTTGGAATATATGAACTTTTATCTAAGAAACAGAATTTTAGTTTAAGGTAAAGTCCATAGAATCCAAAAATATTTTTATCGGATAAATTTATAAATTTCTATTATTTTGTGTAAAAAACCTTTTCGTACGAAAAAAAATCTTGGGTTCTACAGACTTTTTCTTAAAAAAAAAATTTATTAATACTTTAAGAACTTTTTACAAGAAATATTAAAAAAAAATTCTAATTGTTTTTATTGAAAAGAATTAAAAAAATATAAAATCTTGAATAGAAACTTTTTGATAATGAATTGATTAGTGTAAATAATATTATATGTATAAGGAATTTTGGAAAAAAAAATTTTCTAAAGCTAAAAAAAAAATTAACTGGATTAACTGGTAACAGAGTTTACATTTTTTAAGGAAAATACATCTTACAAAAAATTTTTTATTTTCTTTTTTAATTTTGTATTTCTAACACAATTTTTTTTTTAATTTTAAAAGCTAAAGCACCGTAAAAACAGTTATGCTCCATATGAAAAAAAAAGATTTTTTACGACAGTGAGTTTCACGTGAAAATTGTGTACAATTTGTTTCCACGTAACTTTAATACGGGGGTCGGACGAAATTTTCGTTGCCTGACACAGAGATGTCAGGCTACGAAAAATTGGAAACTTCGATCTGTCATATGAACACATGTTAAATATGAATTCGATGTGGCAACTCATTCGTGCATTAACAGCTGTTCAAAAATACGTTTTTGTGATATTTTTATAATGGAAAAATTAGAAATTCGTGGTTAGAACGTTGCTTCATATGCAACAGTGAAAAATTTCTTTGCATCAAGAATTACAAATGCCGTTGTCGTTTTATAACTGTTGATAAAACATGGATCCATTACCACACACCAGAGACAAAAGAACAATCAAAACAATGGGCTGAAGCTGGTGAAAGGGCAAAAACAATTCAATTAGCTGGTAAGGTTATGGCAACGGTTTTCTTGGATTTCAAAGGTTTTTATTGATCGATTATTTTCAAAAAGGTAAATCAATAAAGTCAAAATATTATGGTAAACCTTTGGATCAATTGAATTTGTAAATTCAAAAAAATTAACTGATTTACAAAACACAAAAATAATTTTTCATTAAGGCAATGCACCAGCACAAAAGAGTTTTTTAACAATAGCAAAAATCAACTAATTGGGGTACGAATTGCTTGACAACCCACCTTATTCTCCTGATTCAGCTCCAAGTAACTTTTACCCGTTCCCAAATCTAAAAATTTCCTTGCTGACAATCGTTTTACCTCGAATGAAGATGTAATTGTACCTGCCAAATGACTATTTTTCAGATGTTATATTGAAAAATTAACATAATTTTGAAAATCTAAAGCGGCCAATAGACTATCAAGCATGCTGTAGAGCATGGCTTGATGACTCCATGTATGTATTTGTTTTTGTAATGGCTATCAAACAGCGCTATGCATTATCAAATGTTGGACATGTTGTACAGCATGCTTGATAGTCTATGGGCCGCTTTACTCTTGTTTTTTATCATTAGCCTAAGAACATTCCAAAAGCCCTCGTTTGTATACTATTATTTTTCCGGTGAAAAATTGCATTTTGGGTTTATTGTGATTGCGATAAAAAAAATTATATTTTACAATTAAAATTAAGGCGATTAAAGTTCAAGTGAAATTTTACACTTGAAAAACAATTTACTGTGCTTATTCATAAAAATTAATACAGAACAAACAAAATTTTGTGACGGATGACAATAACTACCCAGGAAAAATTACTTCTAAAGTGAAAATAATTAGTTACTAATAATGTGTTATTCAGCTCCTTGTACACTGCATTACCTTCAAAGTAAGAATAATGAGTTACTTGTAATGTATTTTAACTAATACTTACTTGGCAGTTAAAATGTATTTTTAAATTTTGATATTTAATTTTTGTTTCAAATTGTTAACAAAAATCTGTTTTTGTTATATGAATTGTATCCCGTTTTTTTTTCCTACCTATAACTAGTTATTTTAACATTACAATTTAATAGTTATTTTACTCCCTACTCGTAAGCTTGGAAGCAACTATCTACCTCCAATGCCATCCCTGTGCTAAAATAATGACCTTATCAGTCAAACTTCAATCAGCTACTGCTCGTTGTAAAACCTTTTATTTGGTAAGTTCTTTTCCCTGGGTAAAGCAAAACAACATCTTATCTACGCTAACAACATACCGTGTGAATTTATAAGATGCCACATTATTATATTTCAGTGGTACTTTTAAACAGAAGTTGTCACGTTTAACATAAATACCAAATAGGTATATGAATATATATTTTGCCTAGTGTACACTTTTATTTAAGAATATTATAAACATTTTTTATTTAAGAATAATAAAAATATATAAAATTTAAATATTCTTAAAATGGGCTAGAATTTTATGATTTGTTTTATTAGGCGGTGTGAACTTCAGCGCGTTTGTTCGATTCAAAATTAATGTATTGTTTAGAGAACTATAAAAAAATCATATAATTCAAAATTAAGCAGACATAATTTCGATATAAAGCGTGATTTTTTAACCGTTTGGGTCTTGAAAATTGAAAAAAAAGACAGAAAATTTGCAAAAGTGAAGAAATATTTATTTGGAGCGATAAATGAATGCCTGCAATTTACTTTTCAAAGATTATTTCATGTAAATGTTGCCCGTGGCTACCCCGTAGGTGGTCCATCCGTGAGCTTCAATTTTGGCATACTTTTTCCAGCATTTCGGTCAGTATCTCTCTCCAATGGCAGCTATAATGCTGTCTTCCAGGACTGGAATGTGGCTGGCTTATTCATGTACACGAGAAACTTCACGTCGCATGAAGATTATGCTCCAAAACGTGAGATTAAATGTTCACCAAACTCACCTGTCACAGGTCAACCAATCCATTTCTTCTATTTTGGGAAGAAAAACCGGTAATCATCGCACGGTACTTTGCTTCATTGACTGTAACTTTGCAATTTTCATTGATCTTGAACGAATTTTGATAATAACATTTAAAGATTTTTTTAGTCTATTCATGGTGAAATGGCAAACATTACCGAGCATTTTTGGCATGGCCACATCATACAAATCTTTTTTCTACACTGAAAAAATTTACACTGAAAAACCGAATACAAAAAAATCACCCTTTATAGCTATGCTAAAATGTTAATTTATAATATTTATATGGAGCTTAATATACGACAAATATTTTATTTTCGGTAGAAATTCTTCTATTAATATAATAAAGCTAATTGAAATTCGATGTTTTAAATGTAATTTTGTTTCGGTTTTCAGAACATACACGAGAACATACAAAATGACAAAACATTTAGTAAACAAAGTGGTTATAAACTCCTGGTTAGCTGTTTTATAAACTATTTTTTACCCTTTAAATATGTATGAGATTGTTTTTTGTCGCCTCTATTTTATTTACATTCATCATATAAATTGGAAAATCCGATTTTTCTACTTCAGATTCTTATTTATTGTATTAAAGCATAGTAAGTTGTTCAGGTTTCTCGTGAAAAAACTGTTGTACTTCATATAAAAAAATATTTTTCACGATAATGGGGTTTATGTCTAAATTCTTTTGAATTTATTTTCATGGAAATTTAATGAAAAATTTACATTTTGGTTTTATTATAATTCATATAAAATAAAAAAAATGTTCAGTTTTACAATTTAAAATATGATTTAAAGTTTGAGTAAAATTTGTCCATTTGTGAAGAGTTTAAGTGATCCTCGATATTGAAAAGAAAAGAATTTAAATAATTTTTAAAATTATAGCTGATAATTTAAACCTACATCAATTTTAGATAAATGAAAAGTAAATATTTTTTTAAATAATTTTTATTGAGATTTGGATAATATATTTAAAATTTTTCCTAAATAGCAAAAGTCGACTTTTAGAATCCTTCCATGTTTTTTACATGGAAGAAGTCTAAAAATTGCTAAATCGAAAAAAATACTATTTCTGTCTTAACCCTTATCCTGTATTCATGGGTCAAAATTGCCCAAATGCTTTTTAATGCTTAGTATTTTCGCACCTATGCAATGAATTTTTTTTGAAAATTCTGTACAATTATTTAGTAAGTAGTATTTAAATACAAAATAAATATCTCCTAGCTCGCTTCGCAATGTCTGTGTAAAAAAAATCACGTATTTGGTATATGTGGGTCAAAAATACCCAATACAATTTAGTCAATGTGCACAGTGTTAAACTTGCATAGTAAAAGAATTTGGTTTTGATAACGGGAAAATAAAAAGTGACAAAAATAAAACAAAACAAAACATGCATGCACATGGCCGTAGGCACCGAAGGGGATTCTCAATAACCCCAACCCCCACCAAATGATTTTTTTTCCATATAGTAGTATATTTTTATTGAATTTTTTGAAGGCAGCATACGTTGAAATGTTGGTTCAACCCACACAATACGCCCCCCCCAGTTTTTGCCTACGGCTCTGAATAAGAACAACGTTCAAGTACAACTGATTGAAATCATCAAAAGTTCAATTGGCAGTGTGTTTTGCTGTACATAACACGTTTTACTTATTTTCAAACGATGAATCCTGAAGAAATTGGAGCTCTGCTTATGCAATCTGATTTGGAAGCAGAAACTCCAAATATGGTATCGAGTGAAGATGAAGAAAGCATAATTTCTGAAGGTGGATCTATTTATGATCCCAATACATCTTCAACTTCAAACGGAGAAGACATCAAAATTTTGAATGAAATTAAATTAGCAGAATATACTTCAAAAAACGGAAAATATATGTATATGGTTAGAAAAGTCAACTATAAATGAAGTTGGACTGTGTACGAAAGAGAACATTATGAATCTTGTTCCTGGTCCCACGCCTTATGCTATTTCTAGAGCAGACGGTATAAAATCGACGTTTATGCTTTTTATGCCAAATGAAATAATGAAAGTAGTTATTGACATGACTAATCTGCACGGTAATTAGAAATAGTTGTATATTATTCCAGGTTTAGATTTTTTAACCACTTCTTTTAGGTCAATCCGTATTAAAAAATAACTGGATTCCTGTAGACAATATAACCATTGAATCATATTTTGGACTTCTTTTATTGGCTGGTGTCTATCGCTCACATGGTGAAGCTTTGGAGTCTTTATGGGATAATCACAAAGGGCGGTCATTGTTCAAATCTGCAATGAGTTTGCGAAGATTTCAAAATATATCGCGAGTAATGCGATTTGACAAGGAGTCGGATAGAAACAAAAGACGCTCTCGCGATAAGCTTGCTCCTATAAGAGATTTTTGAAACTGTTGGGAAGCGAATCTGAGGAAAATATTCAATCCTGGTGAATATGTCACAGTTGACGAAACAGTACATTCCATCGAAACCAGGAAAATATGGTATAAAAATTTGGGCATTATGCGACGCGGAAACCAGCTATGCATGGTCATTACAAGTGTATACCGGCAAAGACAGAAATTGTAAGCCAGAAAAAGATCAGAGGCGACGTGTCGTCTTGGATCTAGTGAAAGATTTGAAGGGGCATAATGTAACCTGCGATGGTTGGTACTGTGCGAAAAAACAAAATTTTTTAATACCTAAAATTTGGCAGCTAAAAAATAAACCAGAAAACTATTCTCACTTTCTTTTTGACAATGAAAATAAAACTACAATTCTTGGATATGTACCTAAGAAAAACCGATTTTTGTTTTTACTAAGCACATTACACCATAACGAAGAAATCAGAGCTGGTACAAGAAAGCCCGAAATAGTTCACTTTTAAAATGAGACGAAATCAGGAGTTGATACACTAGATCAAATAATAAGAACATATACCTGTAAACGAAGATCAAATAGATGGCCACAGGCCCTTTTGTACAACATTTTAGATATATCAGCCTACAATGCGTAAGTAATTTTTTAAAGATTAATCCCGACTGGAATCGGAGTAAAAAGTACCAACGAATTAGGTATGGACATAATAAGCGGAGAAATATCACGTAGAACGCATCTACCACATAGCAATTGTCACCAGCCTTCAAAATGATTTATCTATCGATTTAGCTCGTTGCTTTTTTTGTCCAAATTGGTCAAATATCACGAAATATTCAAACAAATGTTCGGGTTGTAATAAATTTATTTGTAAGAATCATTCCGAAACATGAGTTTAAAAAACTTAATTAGAAATAAAAACTGTAAAAATTTTTAATATTGGGCAAAACTGACCCACAAATGTCTAATGCGTTTTATTTTTGAAGTACAGGATAAGGGTTAATTTAAATCGAGTTTCTAAATCTGTTTTTATGAATCTGGCCGTAAGGTGATATTGGTAATGACCTGGGCAAGGAGATTTATATTTATCTGACCGTAAGGTGATATTGGTAATGACCTGGGCAAGGAGATTTATATTGCACTTAATTTTAAATTAACATGTCATGCAATATCATCTGTCAGTTTCGTCCGTCCCGACTCTCCCCTTACGAAGGGTAAGTGGTTGAATCAGCTGATTCGTCACGTTACGCCTACGTTTCGCTAATTCTAGCTTTTAAATAATTCTAAACTAAACTTAGTTTCACAAATTCAATCCCGTTTATTTATACGCTGTATTTGATATAAATTTCAATAACTCATGATAACGATCGTGATTTGCACACAATGCAAAAGCCTCAGTCCGATATTTGCATTTTCTCAGCCTACTGTACATTGAGCATTTTTATATTGTGTGCAAAAAATAACACCGTGAGCACCCTGTTTTATAATTGTCTGTTCCCTCCCAATGACGGATATTCCAAGTAAACACAAATGAACTGTTCACAAAAGCAAACAAATTTTTTTAAACAAAATTTATGCTAAATTGAGCAACAAATAAAATCTTAGCAAAAACAGACATTGCCAAGTAATAAAGAGAGTAAGTAGCACACAATGGGTTTCACTAGTTTCCAGGCTTTTATAACAAAAATCTTTAAAAAAAACTTTAAAGTACCTACATTTTGTATTTAATTCATATTAATATGTTTAATTTAATACTTGGTGGAATATCTTTTTGTCGTACGAATTCGGCACATCTCTTTTCATTGTTTTGACAATTTCACAACGCTGATCAGGGCAGATATTATATAGGGTCCGCCAAATAACTTTTTTTTTTGAAAATGCTATAAAAAAAAACTATTGAATATTTTCTCAAATTTGTTTTTTATTTGAAAGTACAATCCTTCCGGTTAATAATGGAAAATAATTTCATTCAAATGGCTGCCTCGGCTGGCCATGCTTCACGAATATTGTCCTTTAAAGCGTCAATTGTCTCTGGCTTGTCGGCGTAACACTTATCTTTGACGGCACCCCACAAATAATAGTCCAACGGTGTCAAATCGCAACTCCGAGGTGGCCAAACGACATCAGCTCTGCGGCTCATAATACGATCTTCAAAAACAGGGCGCAAAACATCGAGTGTAGCTTCGGCTGTGTGGCACGTAGCACCGTCCTGTTGAAACCAAATGTTGCCAATATTATTCTCTTCAATTTTTGTGAACAAAAATTCGTTCAACATGGCCTGATAACGATCGCCATTGACTCATTTTCGATGAAAAATGGCCCAATTATGCCTCTGGACCAAAATCCGCACCAAACAGTGACTCGTTTTGGGTGCATCGGCTTTTCAATGTATGCGTGCGGGTTTTCTGTGCCCCAAATGCGACAATTTTGCTTGTTTACATACCCGCCAAGATCAAAACGTTAGATGGCGGACCCTTTATCATTTTTCTTAAATAATTTCCCACAGATGTTTTACAATTGTAGGGTTTCTTGCTGAAACGGCCGTTTAATGATTTCCTATATGTTCTCTATTGAATTCATATATGGGCGTAGTGCTGGTGACTCGGAACCTTAATGTGATTCCTCTCTAGCCAAGACCTGAAGACTCGAGACTTGAGCTACATGTCATGTTGTTGGAATATTCTTGCTAGTGACAAATTGCCAACATAATCACTATCCAAATTATTTTCTAAGATATTCCTATGCATTTTACATGTCATTTTGTCGTCAATTTTCACAATTGGACCAACTCCTGATGAGGTAAAGTATCCTGATACCGACGACCCACCATGCTTCACTAGTTTTTTTTTGTATATTTGGGATTTAATTAAGCGCTTTGTGGACATTATATTTAGATTCATCGCCCCAGAAAACCAATTTCAAAAAATGTTGGTCACAGTGAAGATATTCTTTTGCAAACTCTAGACCCTGCTTAATATTTTTTTGACACATTTGGCTTTCGTCTTGCTATGCGACCATATAAATTATTTTTTACCAAACGCCTTCTTGCAGGTCTTGCAGATATTTTGACATTATATTTTGACTATTGTTTTTTTAATTTTTTAAATATTTTTGAGACTATTAAATTTTCGGATTGAAATCAGTTTTCTATTATTATTTTAGAACATACGTAACGTCGTACGTGTTTGATTGCTAATAAGCAAAATAAATGCTTTAATAGATTTTCTGTTCAAGCTCTGCATATTAAAAAAAAAATTAAAAAATTTTTTCATATTCTAAGTTTGAAATAGCTTTAGAATCGGATTTTTGAAATAATTTAATAGCTAAACTTTCTGTTCCAAAGAACGACTTGTAGAAAAACTTCTTGTCCTTTGTATGTTTTTCTGTCGGTTTTAACACAGATGATTTTTGTTTTGATTTCAAAAGTAATCTGTTATTTTGCTACTATAACCACTTCTGGAACAAGTCTTTGTTAGCTTTATCTGAAATATATGTTAATATAATCGTGTTCGGGGAGAAAAGGAAACAAATGCAACAAAAAATATAATTTATATTAATTATAATTTTTAAAGGAATTCAAACAAAAACTAAAACTTGTTCATCGTATATCCTAAAGTCTATATAGCACTTGTTTTTCTTGCTTTAAAAAATTATATAATCCTTAAGAATCTCTTTTTTTAAAGTAAAAAATCTATATTAAAAACCGGTTAATCGAACTATTTTAACCGATTATTCTGGTCGAATAATTTATTGAGTAAATTATTTATTTCAACGTTAACCGAAATAAAGGCGATAAATCGAGGTATCGGGTAATCGATTAACCGAATTGCAAACACTAATTCCCCATTATTAAAATTATAATTTTGCTATTCATTTGGAAAAGATAAACTTGTTCATGATATTGAACCGAACAAAGAACATTTCACAGATTTTACTAACTTTATATCTGCGGCTGTATACATAGTAAAATGTGTTAGTTTTATTCATAAGTTGTTGTTTTTACGTTTTTTTTTTCTTCCTCTAATTAATTAACACTTTAGCGTTCGTTGATTTGGACTCTGATGGAACCAATATTGACAGCTAACGTGTGGCGTGTTTGCCATCATTTTACCACAATGGCTTAACGACTGAATGCCTATGGTGACTACTACTATAACTTGTACAACTACAACTGTTAACATTTGATTTGATAAATGCTTTTTCCTTTTTTTTTGTTTTATTGAATTTGGTAGTTCTTCTTTAAAAATGTTGTTGATGCCTCTGTTGAGTTAATTCAAAGAATTATAATATATTTTAAGCATTTATGTTAATCATCATTATTTAATTAATAACTATCACGATTTTAGGTGATAAAGTGTTTTTGTTTTTATACCCAACACCATATATGGTGAGAGTATATATCAGTTTGTTTTTCAGTTTGTAACATGCGGAAATATAGGTCTAAGGCCCCATACAGTATATAATTCGTGATCATTGTGCAATTTTAAGTCGAATTAGCGATGTCTGTCTATCCGTCTGTCTGTCTGCTTAAATGGCGATCACGACACGGGGTGCAGATCCTCCCTAGCAGTTTGGTATTGAAAATGAGCAAAATCGGTCCAGCGGTTAAAAACTTATGAGCGGAAATGTGAAGGCACCTCTAAAATTTTCATACAAATTGGTTTATGTTAGTACAATTTCATAGTAGCGACTGGTACCAAGAACGCAATTTTTAAATCTGGCAACATTCGAAGTGTCATTGTTTGACATTTGAACAATTGTTATTGTTTGCTAGTAGAAGGTACGAGGTTAGTAAAAATGGAGCGCTACACGAATGAACAACGCATTCTCATTGTGAAATTGTTTTACCAAAATGGTGAAAGTTTTGCGGCTACAGTTCGCAAATTGCGATCATGCAATAATGCTCCAAAAGAGTCAACTGTAAAGAGATTAATGGATAAATTTGCCGAAACTGGGTCTGTTAGTGATGTAAAGACAACAACGCGCCATCGACCAGGTCGATCGACCGAAAATGTCGCAGCTGTACGTGATGATGTCGCTCAAACTCCATCCACCTCAATTCGACACCGAGCTCAGCAAATTGGTGTCTCCAAATCCACTTTGCAGCGAATTTTGACGAAAGATTTGCATCTTCATGCATACAAAGTTCAATTGACTCAGGAACTGAACATGGACAGCGAAGGGAGTTCGTTAATTGGTTATTGGAGAGACAACATGAAAATGCTGATTTTGCCGATAAAATCATCTTCAGTGACGAGGCCCATTTTCATCTTGATGGCTTCGTCAATAGGCAGAATTGTCGCATTTGGGGTGAGGAAAATCCTCGAGTGATTCACGAGAAGCAAATGCATCCTCAACGTGTCACTGTGTGGTGTGGTTTTTGGGCTGGAGGAATCATTGGACCTTTTTTTTATGAAAATGAGGCAGGTCAAGCGCAAACAGTCAATGGTGTTCGGTATCGTGAAATGATAACCAGTTTTTTCTTGACTAGAATTGAAGAAATGAATGTGGAGGGCATGTGGTTCCAACAAGACGGCGCCACATGTTATACAGCCAGAGAAACAATTAATTGCTGCATCAGTCATTTCTCGGTCGTGTTATTTCGCGTTTTGGAGATCAGAATTGGCCGCCTAGATCGTGCGATTTAACACCATTAGATTTTTTTTCTTTGGGGTTTTTTGAAGTCGATGGTTTACGCGAATAAGCCGACGACGACTCAAGCCTTAAAAGAGGAAATTGGACGCTGCATTAATGAAATACCGCAGCATTCATGCAAAACGGTCATTGAAAATTTCATTAAAAGATCGCATGCATGCCAGCAAAGCCGCTGCGGCCATCTGCACGATATATTGTTCCATACATAACCTCATTCTGTCTACTTTACGATATAATAAAGTTTCACGATTTTTTTTTAAATATCTGTGTTTTATTTAAAATTTAAAAATTGCGTTCTTCTTGGGTCGCTTAGAAACGAATCATATTTTGTACTCACCTCAAAAATATTTTTAGCACTAAAATTTTTTTCACCACAAAAAATTTTTTTCACTTTAAATTTTATTTTCCACCACAAAATTTGTTTTCAAATCCAAAACAGTTTTTCACCTCAAAAAAATTTGTTCACCACCATAATTTTACTTCTAAAGTATTTTAAATTATTTGTATCATTTTACATTATAGAATCAGTGTAACAGTAGTGAACATTTTTTAGGATATTGGTGGAGGGTATTCAAAGATTCGGCACAGCTGAATTTAAGTCTTTTTTTACTTGTTCGTTATTAGTTTGTAACTCTTTAATAGCTTTATGTGTTTGTTGAACATATATAGTAAGAAGCGTTTAGCTTTTGTTTTTATAATTTGTCACAATATATCATTAATTATAATTCTTTTATTGGCAAGGTGGCCAGCCAAATTGTGAATGTTTTTTTTAATTGTGAATGTTTTTTTCAAATAATATCATATAATAACTTGGGCATATTTTTAACCAACCCTATAAAGTCATACTCTTTTTAGTTATGTTTGTATATTATTAATTATAAATTATGTTTTTCCAACACTACTTCAGAGCTAAACAAAACGAATTTAAAACAAAAATGTTAAGTGTGAATTTCAGAGTGAATTTACCGAAAATTCGGATGCAAGGCTGTGATTCTTTTGACGAAATGAATTAAAGTTTTAACATCATGTGATAAAATGTTGAAATTCCGATTAATGCCCGTTTAAGCACAGACCAGTGCTTAGATACCCAGGAAAAACAGACTTTACCAAATAATGAGTCTAGTAATATAAACTCCAAGGTTTTCACGTATTACCCCTTATATAATAATTCTAACTTTTTTTATATGGGATGTCCCAAAAGGTAAGGTGTTATGCTCTCGTGCAAGCTTACGAGAAAATAAAGAATAATGGGTTACGTGTATGCATATTAATAATTGGTTACTAATAACCAATTATTATTTAATTTTCCGTAAGAAATTACATTATTTTTTAACTGCTTTTAACCAACTATAATTTAGCTTTAGTTAGGCGATAAGGCAATGCGGTGAAGTGTTGTGAATCCCATTTTCTAATCTCCTTTTCTTCCAAAAGGAAATATATAAATTAACCTTTTGACGGCCAATGGTTAATAAATGTTCCATTTTATAAAAAAATTTCTTAAATGTGGCTTGTTTCGACAGAGGATAGTTGTTGCTTTCACACAATACTATCCATTTGGAACAATATGGTCTCATAGCCAATAGGATCACCACAATATCATAAATAAATATATATTTTTGCATAATTGTTGGAACACATTTTCTCATACCCTATTGGACAGCATTCCATTCCTTTAATTTTTAGAAACATCGAGATATTTGGAATTTGTTTATTCCATTTTTTATAGGATGCTTATACAATTTGGGACATATGTCAAAGGTCAAACAAAGGAAGTTTTTACTCAGTTTTAAACATTTTTTGGGTGCATTGAAATTTTATTAATTTTTATTTGATTTGATTTTTATAGATTTTTTTCCTAATTCCATATTTGGTCTCCAAAGTATATAAAGAATATTTCGGAACTTCGACTTCTAAGATTTTTTCCACAAGTTATTTTAAAATGTTTGTAATATTCATGATCTGAATACCAAAATTAACTATATAAGATGAGTAATAACACAAACAAGTTAAAATAAATTAATTCGACACTACTCTAAACTAATTTGTATGAGTTTTCCTGTTCACTTTTTATTAAACTCTTTTAATTCATAAATTAATAAAATACACATTAATAAATAAAATTATTTAAACTATTAACAATGATTCATTATTATTTATATTAAAATAAGAGGAAAGGTGAGCCATTACAGGTAACTTACTTTTATTTAATTTAATATAATAAAATAAGTAACATGTTATAGGTAATACACTATTTTTATTTTGAAAATAATGCTGAATGTAAGGAGTACTCATTACAAAGTAATGATATGTCATTACCATGTTTTTGCTGGGTATCTATTGATTTTTGTTCATCTATAGGGTAAATATCTACCGCTGCCGGGAATCGGGACCTGTCCATTGAAAGGTGAAAAGAGGACCAGTTCCTAAAGTACCTACCACGAGAACGGTTTAAAAGTATATATCACGTGATGGGTCTGAAAGTACTAGTCCTGTGGTAGGTAAACGGTGATCGGTATAAGAAGTCTCTATTACGTATTGGGTCTGAAAGAACCAGTCCCGTGTTAAGTAAAAACAGTACCGGTTCTCAAAAAACTAACCATATGCTTGATTGTGTAACAGGTTTTTTACACCAGTCCTGTGACATGTGACAGAAGTCAATTGACCCCCTCTAGACAAACCCATGTTAAAGTGACCGGTCCTTTTCATAAAAAACCGGTTTCGTGAACCGTCCCTATCACAATGAACCAGTCACGTGAAGTGTCCTGGGATAGGTCATTTTCCCGCAGGGTACCTACTGGTTTTTGTTCGTCTACACGGTAGGTATCTAAGCACTGGTAGGTATATATTGTTTGAAATTACGGGCATAAGGGCAGGAAAGAATATCCTACATCCTTTATCTAATTGAAGTATATTGATATAGTTTTAAAAGCTCAGAATATATACTTTAAAACCATATTAAAAACTGGGTTTAAAAACGTAGAGCTAATTCTTAAATTTAGTGTTCGCATTATTTCAAATATAGAGTAATGTTCTAAACTTTTTTCAAAGTTCTTTTCAAAATCTATTTGTAGACTTAAAATTTTGTATGTGTAAGCATTTTTATGTGCATCAAGTCATTTATGTTTTTGTCTTTCAAATATAGCATAAAAAGTAGCTCTGATTAGATCGTAGAGCTGTCGACTGGCAATCCAGGGTTCCAGGTTCGATTTACGGCAAGACTACATTTTATTAAAAAAAATTAACAGTAAACAATACTTTTTTATAAAATATTGTTCTTTAGAAAATATGGTCTTAGACTAAGGAACATGGTTGCGTTTTATATGTTCTTGCGAAAACTTTATCGATGCGAGAAATACAAGAACAAGATACTGGAAGGTTTAGTCTACAATTAGTTTTGCATTTTTAGTTCTATGTTCATCGTGAAGTGTTCTTTTTTCTAAATAAGGGAATATTTTTCTAAAAAAATTATCGAGGTATTAAAGAAGAAACGGATTAGTTATTTTTTAAATGTGAAAACAATACACTGACTGAAACAATTGTCCTAAGCAGTTGAAAATACAATTGAATGTTTTTTTTGCGACAGGTAAATAAAACAAAAATAAAAAAGTACTGCCTAAAACCAACTCACAAAATATGTTAGCTTAAATTCATTAACGTGGCTATTCCTACGAAGAAGTCTGTGACTCTAGTTGTTTGTTGTTGCAGTCACAATAAATTAAATTTCTTAAATTTTTTGTTTTAAAAATAGGAAAAAGTTAAAACCTGATTTTGACACCTTCACAATATTGACAATTAAAATTTAAATTTTATGAACTTTATTGTTTTTTGTATGGAAAGTTAAGACCTTCAGTCTTATAAATTGTATTATGACAGTCACAACTTGTCACAAAGAGGAATATGCATGTAAATGTAGTTATAATAACGAGTATGAAATCCTTTGGCTTTAATAACATCTTTTAAATGGGTTTTTATTAGTGTTTCCAATTATTCGACTCTGCATGTTAATCGGTTAGGTCATTATTCGAAAAATGAAGAAAATTGATTAATCGGTTTTTGCCGAAATACCACGTTAATTCTATTGCATTGGTTTCTAAAGTGTTTGTTTAGGACAATTCAAAACTTAAAACGAAATTGCTAACACTATTGCACCTACCTTGAAAATATTGATTGGTGATCACCATTTGTGCCAGGACTAAGTCTTTCTTTTTTGACATGATTACTATTCATATGTAATGACTGTTGTTGGTGTTGCTGGTGCAAGTGTTGCTGCTGCTGTTGTTGTTGACTGGAGGATTGTGTAAGGGAATGACTTTGTAATTCATCACTGGTGTTATTGGTGGCACAGTTGCCAATTTGATTTTGAACTTGACTAATGACTAAATTATTACTGATACTATTGCAATTATTAACGCCGCTACTACTACTACTGTTGTTGTTGTTATTGTTGATAGAACTACTATTATTATTATTTACCATTGCAGCAACAACTGCTGCAGCAGCTGATGATTCCATAATAGCATCCTTTAAGGAATCAATTTGTGCTGCTGTCACACGTGGTGACATTCGTTCATTTTTTACCTTTTCCAAATAGAGATAAGCAGCTGCCGCTGCTGCAGTGCTAGTGGGTGTAATAGTTAAGACTCCCCCCTGATTGGGTGCAGCCAATTGTTGTGGTGGAGGTGGTGTTGGTGTATTACTTTGGTCACAATTCTTCTTAACACTATCTACAGTATTGTTGTTATTGTAGCCACTTAATAATAAAGATCGTTCACTAAGCATCTTCCCAATGCCGATTTCTTCTATTGACTGTGATAGTGATGATGTTGGTGATAATGATAATGATTCCGATTTTACTTTTTTACTTGCTGCTACTTCTGTTGTTGCTGATGATAAATTCGTATATGTCTGTCTTTTTGGTGTCTTTGCGTTGGAAAATATTTTACTTAAGGACGGATAATTTAAAATTACATCTAACTCAGATATTTCTTTTATCACATGGAAGTCCTTTTCAATTTCAATACATTCTTTTAAAACATTTCTTGGTATATTATCTGAAATATATAAAGAAACGGAAAAGGTTAATAAATATTTTGGGTCATATCACGCATTTGTGTTTGAAACAAAAATAAACAAAAATTAAAAAAATAAAATAATGAGAAAGAAAAATAATTGTATTTCATCGTTTATAATCCATTTACATTATACAATTAGAAAGTCACATGTCAGAGCAATGCGTCACATTTATACCGATAAATTGACAAGTGGCAATGAACCCTACACTCTCTGTTATTGTGTAGTCGCAGAGGTTGTATTTGTTGTTAATAGCGCTGTGAAAAGCTACTACAACGAGGTATGAACGCCGCCGCCCATCATAATCAAATAAAATAACTTATGTACTCGTTTATATTTCTTTTATATGCATACAAACATACAACCGTACATTTATACGGTGAAACCTCCCAATAGTGGACCTCTAAATAGTGGACAGCAAGTGAGGTGTTCGATATTGGGAGTGTCCGTTATTGAAAGGTTTCACTATACGTGCACGTGCACCTAACAAAATTATATGTAAGGATGTGCTTATTTGTGTGACAGTATTTTTTCCTTGAAGTATTGCCGGACAGTAACGTGGCGCAAACGAATCAAAATTTCGGATTTTTTTTACAATAAAAAAGTATGAAATTTCAAGTTTTTCGAACTGATGCAAACTAATGAAGAGGGGAATTCATATATATATATATATATATATTGTGTATACTATCCCAGCAAAACCATGGTATCGACTACTTACCAGCCTATTTACTCGCTTAATTACTTTTGTTCGCGATGAGCCTAAAAGTAATGAGTGGTCATTACCTTCTCACTTACAAAAAACACAAAGTAATGGGTGGTCGTTACCCTCCCGCTTACGAACAACCAAAAAATAATGAGTACCCATTACTTTTGGGCTCATCGCGAACAAAAGTAATTAAGCGAGTAAATAGGCTGGTAAGTAGTTGATACCATGGTTTTGCTGGAATTTAAACCATCACACGTTAACGAGTCGTATTTCCAACCAAATAGACTTAACAGAGTTTACACACCCAGAAAACAGTATCAGTTGTGGCCACCGAATTTGTTGCCAATCGAATTCTGGCGGTTACGACAACTATCTTCATATTAAATTATATTTTTTGTTGTGAAAGCCAATATTCAGTTGTCTAATTTAATATTTATATTCCACATAAATATTATTACGTTCCACAAAATATTATTTAAAAAAAAAAATTATTTTTAGATTTTTCCGGTATCGAACCTGGGCAGTCAGATTCATAGTTCACACCCTTGCTAACTGCACCACAATTTAATTTAATTTTCTTTGATATATTTGTTATTTAAATATTTGAATATATATTTAATTGAAAACAATTTCTTTTTAATGTTTGCCTTTAACGGGATTTGAATTCGGAAATTAGGAGTGCTAGGCTAGCTCTCTACCCACTAGCCCCCAAACACTTATAAATTTTAATGACTAATTTTTAATTTAAATAATTTTTTAGGAAAATGAGTTTAGCAGAAAATTCGTTTACAAATACCAATCGTTAGTGGCTTCTATAACACTAGGCAACAGCCATTTTGTTATTTGGTTCTAGCATACTTTTTCTCATGGATTTGGACCTACTGAACACGAAAATGAATTTTAAAAATTTTTCTGTCGATTGGTTTGCGAGATACAAATTTTTTAATTTTTTTTTTTTAATTTTTGGAGGTACACTTACTATTTTGAGCATATCTTTAGTCTTCTTTGACCTATTTTATCCTACTACTACTCAAATTAAAGACAATTGAGCCGTCTACAACTTATTCTCAGAAAATTTTCAAATCGGGTTAGTAGTTTTGATGTTGGCGGCCTAAAAAGGTTAAAAAACTGCGTTTTTTTAGTAAAAATGTGGCTGAAAAATTCATATAAAAATTCATATAAAATGTAAAACGCGATGTTAACAGCGATTTTAATTTTTTTACGTATAGCTGACACTTTTCCAAAGAAAATAAGCCCTTACTTAACAAAATCTGATGACAAATGGCCGACTTATTATTTTTTTGGTAAACGACCGAAATTCCGCTATTTCACGATTTTTTGATTTACATTATTTGCACAGCTTACCTACCCAACGCAAACGAATAAATACATTTGAACTTAATTTAAAATAAACAAATTAGTCTTCGTATATTATTTTTTAATTTATTTACAGCACTACATGCTCAATGTATCACACAATTAGCTAAACTAACGAAATTAAACTAACTAATTAAATTAAGCAAATCAACGCACAAAAAAATGAGTAAAAACAAAGATATAAGTGTACATTTTATGCCATGTGGAAAAACTGCTGACTTCTTCTTTGTTTTTTGTATTCGCTGCAATCGGTCTCACGTATTAGGGTCCAAATATAGTCACCCATCATAGCCGTGTCATAGTTGCCCTGATAGCGTCGTTCCATAGCCTTCAATTCCTGATGAAAGCGCTCGCCGTGTTCGTCGCTCACGTCTCCTAAATTCTCAGGGAAAAAATCCAAATGAGAATCCAGAAAGTGTATTTTAAGTGACATGTGCACTCCCATGGCTTCATAGTTCTTTACCAGATCCTCAACTATGTCCTTATAATTCGGGCTTTTGTTGTTTCCTAAAAAGTTTTCCACCACAAGCCTGAAGGAATTCCATGCTGCGGCTTCGATGGGTGATAACAGCTTTGGGAATTTTTCATCTTTCAACATTTTTTTTATCTCGGGTCCTGCGAAGACTCCTTCTTTAATTTTTGCCAGCGAAAGGTAAGGGAAAATTGACCGTAAATAGGCAAAAGCTTCACCTTCTTTGTCTAATTTTTTGGCAAAATTTTTAATCAAACCCAATTTTATGTGCAGCGGCGGAAGTATTATATTTTCACGGTTCTCTATTAGTGGTTTGCGCTGAACATTCGCTTCTCCAACTACAGGTTTCGTTCGTACCGGCCATTTTTTTTTTATATAATGCTGATCATCAGCGCGGCTATTCCAAAGGCACAGAAAACAGCAATGTCGCGTATAGCCTCCTTGGAGTCCACACAGAATGGCCACAACTTTAAGGTCGGCGCATATTTTCCAATTGTATTTCCTATACTCTATGCATTTCAGCAAAATGTCCATAGTTTCATAGTTCTCCTTTGAATGAACCGCATGAGCAATAGGAACAGATGGCTTTTCATTCCCATTATGTAAGAGAACTGCCTTCAAGCTCTCTTTGTTGCTGTCAATAAACAACCTCCATTCGTTGGGGTTGTGAATTTGGTGAAGCTCTTGGAACAAGCCTGAAATGTCGCTGCAAAAACATATTTGGTCTTTCTTTGTATAAAATTTTGCATACTCCTTGTGACGGTTTCTGTACGCTGATACTTTCACTTCTGAAGCCGCAAATCCACTCTGTATCATCCGAGACGCAAAAAGTTCGGATTTCTCCTTAGTGAGACCAAAATCGCGCACCCAATCGTTTAGTTCGGCCTGTGACAGTAATTTTCGCTTTGCACCCGGCTCAAATTCGCTTGCATTTGACTCAGACTCTTCTTCTGACGATTCTGCTTTTTGAAGAGATGCACCAGGGTACACTGGATATGGCACATCATGCGAATGTGGTACTGGAAGCGCAAACGATCCCACTTGAGCGTAGTTCCATTTAAAAAATCTTCCTACCCCACTGTTTGTGGTGAGGCAAAAATAACAGTCTGTGGAATGGCATAGCGGCTTTTTCCACATCATTGGTGTATCGAATTTCATATGGCGGCTAAAATTAAAATAAATTACTATATTCGCTATGTATAATGTGTTTAAATAAAAATTCTTACCTTCCGCCAGCTGCCCAGTTGGTTAAGATTATATAGCAAAGATCACACAGCGACTTAGGTGTCCATGGTTCTGTGATATTTGGTGAAATACCAAAATAATTCAAATAGTGCAATTGTACTGCTGGAGTAAACTTGTGTGCGTGATTTTTTTTTATAAACTGGCCACAAACATTGCAGAAATTGTCTGGATCGTTCAAACACTCGAACACACGTAGTCTTTTACTCATTGTCTTCCTTGCGTTTTCTAAATATTAACTTCTTTACACTTTCACAGACAGTTTTGAAATGCAATTGATAACCGTGTCTCCTTATGTTTAAATATGTATGAGCATGTAGTGCTGTAAATAAATTAAAAAAAAATATACGAAGACTACTTTGTTTATTTTAAATTAAGTTCAAATGTATTTATTCGTTTGCGTTGGGTAGGTAAGCTGTGCAAATAATGAAAATCAAAAAATCGTGAAATAGCGGAATTTCGGTCGTTTACCAAAAAAATAATAAGTCGGCCATTTGTCATCAGATTTTGTTAAGTAAGGGCTTATTTTCTTTGGAAAAGTGTCAGCTATACGTAAAAAAATTAAAATCGCTGTTAACATCGCGTTTTACATTTTATATGAATTTTTATATGAATTTTTCAGCCACATTTTTACTAAAAAAACTCAGTTTTTTAACCTTTTTAAGCCGCCAACATCAAAACTACTAACCCGATTTGAAAATTTTCTGAGAATAAGTTGTAGACGGCTCAATTGTCTTTAATTTGAGTAGTAGTAGGATAAAATAGGTCAAAGAAGACTAAAGATATGCTCAAAATAGTAAGTGTACCTCCAAAAATTAAAAAAAAAAAATTAAAAAATTTGTATCTCGCAAACCAATCGACAGAAAAATTTTTAAAATTAATTTTCGTGTTCAGTAGGTCCAAATCCATGAGAAAAAGTATGCTAGAAACAAATAACAGACAAAAGTTTGTTATTTGTGACCTAGTGTAATCAATACAATCCACAATTCGGTTGGTTCAACTCAAACCCTAATTTAAAAATATATTTGATCAGGATAATCGTATTTGTAGTTACCACTCTCGAATATCGAAATTTTTTTTAATAAATTTGATAGATTGTACTAATTTTCTAGTACATTAACTAAATAAATTGTTGTGTCTACTGTACGAAATTTCTAAACCAATTTTATTTGTAAAATTGATTGGAAATACCAATAATTGGATAATAGTATCCTTTTTTGGTTCCTTTTCCCACTTCTTAATTACCAAAGCTATATTGTTGGTATATTAATGGATTATAGGTTATTCCAAATTAAATAAAATCCTTACAAATAAATGTTAATGGTTTTGATCGATTTCCAACCAATATTTTCTCTGGGTGCACAGTATATGAGATATTATAGTACAGGAAATATCATGTGAAAAATACAAAATATCCATAAAATATCCATAGATCTCTATAAAATATGCAATAGAATATAAAAATAATTTTACTTAAAATTTGCTGATTTTTATATATTTATTTTTTACTCGAGAGCGTATGTTAAAAATTTAATTCTAATAATTTATAGCCACAGAAAAAATATTTTAAATTAAGTAAAAACAACACAAAATTTAGTAAAAACAGCATTTAAAACAATTTAAATATATTTTACTTAGTTTTAAAATGCGAAATTAAAATCTAAAATGTTGACAAATTGATTTAAATAGAAAACAAATTATTTTAACTGGAATAATGTTCAGTTTAATAGTATTCATGCTTAATTTAAAAATGATCGTAAAAAATAAGATGTTAATTCAAATATATTGGTGGGTTCGATTCCCACCAAAGGGTCTGGGCTGTTTTCGCTACAACGAGCACGATAGCCTTCATTGGTAGTACTTGGTTAGGCTATTAGGATATAGAGTAATAATTGATTATCCAGATAATTGACTGCAGACCAATAAGTTATGGATTACCAATAAAAATTTAGAAACATAAATAAAACGGTACTTTTTTATGCTTTTGAAAAAAATATAATTGCGTAGCAAAATAGTTTATTTTTGCAGCAAAAAAAAAAAAAAAGAGAAAAAAAACTATGATTCTGAAATAACAATTAATAAAGATTAATATTACACAACATTTTGTAGGCAATTAGACCTTAAAAAAGATAAAAATTTATTGAATTAATTCGCGAAAAAATAATACTTTTTGTAAATCAGAGAGTTGATTAAATAATTAAATTTATTAAATCAGGTTTTAAACCACAATTAATTAATCAATGGCATTTCAATCTTTGTTGATTAATTTGAAACAAATCATTTGAAACATAACTCTTTTTTAATTCGCAAATTAAAAAAAAGATTGATTTGCAAATTAAAATAAAATAAAAAAAACATTAAAATTGACTTAGTTTTCTAGATATTAGCCATTTTGTAAAGTGGTATTTTTTTTTAAATGGCTGGTATCTCGAAAACTAAGCGAGATAGGGGAAAACGGACAAAAGTTTTGCTCTATTAGAGTACTACGATAATAATAATATGCCATGTTCGGAAGACATCCCGAATTATCTATTTTTATAAAACAGCCACAGTGTTACCATTTTTATTGCAACGAAATGGAACGGGAATCGTAATTCGTATTATCGGACTGTAATAATTTACGAGTATATTATCATATAAATTGATAAAAAAATAGTCACGCTGCGCCAATCAAAATTCTTTTTTTTTTTATTGGCAAATCAAATCAAAATTGATTTGATTTAAAATTGAATTATTCAAATTGAATTATTTCGTTTGCTTTATAAAAAGAAATATTTAAATAAACTTGTATCTTCTAATAAGATAAAGATTGAATTATGGTAGTAAATAATTCAATCAGAAAAATGAATTCATTAATTATTTCGTCAAAATTTAAATCAGATGTGAAGATTGACTTAAGGAATTATGTTTTCAAACGTCTGTAGGCAATTCGGATTATAAAGTTGCAATCAATCCGGATTATAGAGTTCAGAATATAATGAATAATTATATCCGGATTACTGTAATTTTTAATTATATAATTACTATAAATAAAATAAATTAAAAATAAACTTATTTTTTTCTCTCTGTGTAAGTATTTGACAACACAATGCTTGTCCTTGTTACAAAAATGTAAGCCTTTATATAGCATATAATATCCTTGCTTTAGTTTATTTTTAATTGAAATATAATTTTAATTTAAAGAAAATATACAGGAAAAAAGGCATTAAATATGCACTTAAAATATAGATATGATTATGAATGGTTCTTTAAGTAGGCATACGATTTGATGATTTCATCATTGGAAATAAAAAATGTCCTATGGGGGCTTAATCCGCAGAATATGGCGGATAAGGTAGAAATTCGTAGCTGTTTATGGTACAATTAAAGCAAGCGCAGCACCCATTTTTTGTTAATTTTTTAAACAGCTTTCTAAAACCCAGCTGATCAAATAAAATCAAAATCAGAGAGACATATATTATGCTTATGACATCAACAATCCAGTGCACTTTTACTTTTCGATCGACCAGCACCATATCGTGAGTTTTTTCCATATTTTCGGGTGTAGTGTCCTGATTTGGCCGTTCAAAACGTTCGGCATCACTAGTGCTTGTGCGACAACAAAAAAAGTCAGGAAACCACTTTTTGGCATTGAAATTTGGTACTTGTATATCCTTGATGTAAGTGTTTATTATTATTTTTTTTTTTGCAAAATTAAAATTTACGAGGTTGATGCTTTGAATATTTCTCAACAACACAAACTTAAATTAGACAATAGTCTATTAACAGATGGCATTTATCGGGTGCGGTACTGATTTTTAAATATGTATGACAGAAGTTCCAAAAGTCACGGCCTTATTGCTCTGCCCTCACATACAAAATATTTTCAATACTTTTTTTAACTCAAAGTGAACTCTTTTTTATCAAGTGAAACCAAAAAGTTAGATAAAAAATATATACTTTTTTTATTTTTTGAAAATTAAAAAAAGTAATATTTGTCCCGCTTGAACCAGCGATCATCTGTTTGAAAATGAACTGTATCAAAATCAGTTATAAGCATCACTTGTAGACTAATAATGCTTTATAAACAATTATTAAGTGATATTTTGTGTGTTGTTCAGAATTACTTCTAAAAAGCAGTAAAAATACACTAGCGGATACTTTGGGTGTAATAAAAGTGGTAATTTGTAATGCATAACTGCCATTTTTTAAGGCAATTTTTAGCAATTATTTTACGATAACTCAAAAGCCATGTTCATATTCAGCATAGATATTTTGGAGCAAGTGTCACTACACGGAATTGTAACAAAAAATTAAAATTAAGGGTGTCCCAAGAAGAACGCAATTTTTAAACTGGCAACATTCGAAGTGTCATTGTTTGACATTTGAACAATTGTTATTGTTTGCTATTAGAAGGTACGAGGTTAGTAAAAATGGAGCGCTACACGAATGAACAACGCATTCTCATTGTGAAATTGTTTTACCAAAATGGTGAAAGTTTTGCGGCTACAGTTCGCAAATTGCGATCAATTTGGGGTCACAATAATGCTCCAAAAGAGTCAACTGTAAAGAGATTAATGGATAAATTTGCCGAAACTGGGTCTGTTAGTGATGTAAAGAAAACAACGCGCCATCGACCAGGTCGATCGACCGAAAATGTCGCAGCTGTACGTGATGATGTCGCTCAAACTCCATCCACCTCAATTCGACACCGAGCTCAACAAATTGGTGTCTCCAAATCCACTTTGCAGCGAATTTTGACGAAAGATTTGCATCTTCATGCATACAAAGTTCAATTGACTCAGGAACTGAAGCCAGCTGACCATGGACAGCGAAGGGAGTTCGTAATTTGGGTATTGGAGAGACAACATGAAAATGCTGATTTTGCCGATAAAATCAACTTCAGTGACGAGGCCCATTTTCATCTTGATGGCTTCGTCAATAGGCAGAATTGTCGCATTTGGGGTGAGGAAAATCCTTGAGTGATTCATGAGAAGCAAATGCATCCTCAACGTGTCACTGTGTGGTGTGGTTTTTGGGCTGGAGGAATCATTGGACCTTTTTTTTATGAAAATGAGGCAGGTCAAGCGCAAACAGTCAATGGTGTTCGGTATCGTGAAATGATAACCAGTTTTTTCTTGCCTAGAATTGAAGAAATGAATGTGGAGGGCATGTGGTTCCAACAAGACGGCGCCACATGTCATACAGCCAGAGAAACAATTCAATTGCTGCATCAGTCATTTCCCGGTCGTGTTATTTCTCGTTTTGGAGATCAGAATTGGCCGCCTAGATCGTGCGATTTAACACCATTAGATTTTTTTCTTTGGGGTTTTTTGAAGTCGATGGTTTACGCGAATAAGCCGACGACGACTCAAGCCTTAAAAGAGGAAATTGGACGGTCATTGAAAATTTCATTAAAAGATCGCGTGCATGCCAGCAAAGCCACGGCGGCCATCTGCACGATATATTGTTCCATACATAACCTCATTCTGTCTACTTTACGATATAATAAAGTTTCACGATTTTTTTTTAAGTATCTGTGTTTTATTTAAAATTTACAAATTGCGTTCTTCTTGGGACACCCTTCACAAATCGCTGTGACCCTAATGTTTATATTCAATAGCAAACGATCAGAGTTTTGAAGAAATAGTGAATTCGCCATAAATCGAGTTTGATTTTCAGCTAAAGTAAACAAATTTTTTTTCTGTATAAGTTAAATGAATTCATTCAGTTGGACGCGTTCAAATCCAATATTGATTTAAGATTTCAAATCAAATGATTTAAAGCACTGGGAATGCATTAATTCTATATAAATCGAACAAAAAAAATATTCATTCAACCTATCAAACGTTCACGTAACCGTTGAGTGATTTAAAAAAGGCGCATAATTTTTGTAAAAAATAAAAAATATTAAAAAATGGATATAGAGAAAGCATTAATCATTGAAGTAGTTGTTGCTTTGCAAGAACAAACCCGAATTTTAATGCAGTACATTGAAGTATTGAAGGCCATTTGTTTTGGCAGAATAACATCCTCAGCTTTAACTAATGGGACGATACAAATGTTTTTCTTGCCTATTTGATACGACTCACGTGGTGGCCATATAGCGATTTGGTGCACGACTTTTCCATTCACAAAGATAGCGTGGATGTTTTATGTTAACAGCTTGCAATCTAAATAAAATTGTCAAAACCGTTAAATCAGCCACGACTTTCCATTTATGCGTGGCAAAGCTGACGAACTGGAGCATTTTCTTCATCACTTCGTAAGTTTCTTTTGTGCTAGTCGCATATGCAATTGGAACCGTTGGTAACTGATTTTCATTATGCAATGAAACAGCTTTCAAGCCAAAATATACCATTACAGATTTTATATAAAAAAATAAAAATCAACTTTTTTTTAAAGAATACATAATTGTTTATGAACCATCAACAAAAAGTCTCCATTCATCTCCATTATATTTATGATTTAATGTCAAAAATAGTTTGCATACATCAGCGCAATACACAAAATTACTGCCATTTTCATCAGTCTTAAAACTTTGTTCAAAAAGCTCAGTCCGGTCACTTCTTCTAAAAGATGTTACACGAAAACCTTTTTCCATCTACCTATAATTCCACTGCTGTAATCGCGACTCCAAGATTTCAGATTTTCGTCTTGACAAATTTAAATCGCAAACGAGATCGCCGAAATCGAAAGTAGCAATCATCTGGCTTATAAAAGAGCTGATGAGTCCAAGTCATAGTCGCAGAAAAGAGCGCTGGCTCATACCAGCGACAAAATTTATAAGAGCGATTAAAGAGTTTCTTGTATACTTCAACCACTCAAATATTGTTTTTAAAATCACGCACATGACCGATATCCGTAAATAAGCCACAAATATGTTAAAACAAAATTTATTACGTTTGTCGCACATTTTTGTTTTAATTACACACGATTTTTATCAAATCGTAAACTTTTTTTATCTTAATATATAAAAACGTTTGTGCCGGGTACGTGTTACAAAAACTCAAGAACCGCTGGACCGATTGACACCAAACTTGGACAATATATAAGTTTAGTCAGGAGCCAGGTTTCTCTTAAGTTTAACAACGATAGGTGGCGCTATTGTCGTAATATTTCAATTTTTTTTACTTATGGTACGATTTGGCTCAAATTCACAAAATATATTTATTAAACAAAAATAAGTATCATTTTCTTTTATGGGCATTCAAAAATAAAAAATTGTCAATATATTAAAATTTTTCTTAAAACAATTTGTAAAAGAATTTAAGTTTCAATAAAAAATAATAATAATTCAAAATTTCGTAAAATCCTATTTGAAACATTGGCAGGCACACTCGACGGGCCCGAACCGAAAGAGATCAACAAGTAAATTCAACACATGATCAACATTTACAACGGAATATCGAGCTTTCAAACCGAGTACGTGTAATTCGTGCTGCTCAAACACCTGAACATCTTGAGACCCGAAGAGTTATTGATACACAACACAATACCGATAATAATAGATTAGCAAATCGCGAAAGAATGCGTATAACCCGAGCTGCTTCGATCACCTCATTTAACCGTCTGGCTTTCGCTTACGAACCAGACATAAATTACAGTGCTCATGAGAAAATCGCTATTGGTGAAATGTCCAATGAATGTAATCGCTGTCAAGCACTCAAATTTAAATATGAATCACCCGGAATGTGCTGTTGTTTCGGAAAAGTTGTGTTGCCTCCACTAAACTCACCGCCGGAACCACTAAAAACATTGTTATTGGGTGAAAGTGCGGTTTCCAAAATTTTTCTATGACTTCTTTTGGGGCAAAAATTATTACAAACACTGATGCTCAAGGTCGCAATTTTGATTCAACTTTTAAAATACAAGACAAGTACACCATATGACCATCCCAAATTTTTGCAAATTTATTTTTTGGGTGATGAAGAAGAACAAGTGTCATATTGAACGAATCCAAGAACGATCTATCGTAGCGTCCTTGGACACATTTCTGGCCGAAAAAAATTCACTTATTAAATTATTTAAACATGCATCTGAAAGAATGATTACTGATAATAACTTGATTGGGACGGGGAAAACGTTTTTAATTTCAGTAATATTGGCCAAAATAGGTTCTCAAGGAAATGTTGCACTTGCTATCGCATCATCAGGCATAGCTGCGACTCTACTTGATGGCGATAGAACGGCACATTCAGCCCTAAAGCTACCGTTAAACATTCAAAGTAATGAAAATGCTGTTTGTAACATTAAACCTCATTCGGGAATGGCAAAAGTACTAAAAAACTGTCAAATAATTATTTGGGATGAATGCACCATGGCGCATAAGTATTCTTTAGAAGCTCTAAATCGTACACTAAAGGATATTAAAGGAAATGACAGACTATTCGGCGGTGCTATGATTTTGTTGTCAAGCGACTTTAGACAAACATTACCGGTTATTCCACGATCCACATATGCTGACGAAATTAATGCATGTTTCAAATCTTCGTTTTTATGGCAAAGCGTGCATAAATTAAAATTGACAACAAATATGAGAGTCCAAATTATGAAGCACCCTTCAGCAGCGCAATTTTTAGCTCAATTATTAGAAATTGGCAACGGAACAATGAATGTAAGTCCAACAAGTCAAACACTGAAACTTTCACATAATTTCGGAATCCACGTAACATCAAGAGACAATTTAATTGCCAATATTTTCCCAAATTTACGTAACAATTACAACAACCATGACTGGCTAAGCGAAAGAGCAATATTGGCCGCCAAAAATGTAGACGTGGATGCAATCAACATACAAATCCAGGACATGCTTCCTACTGAAACATTTTCCTTTAAGTCCGTCGATACAGTAATAGAAAAAAACGAAATCGTCAATTATCCAACAGAGTTTTTGAATTCACTGGACCTACCTGGACTACCGCCACATACATTGCGTTTTAAAATCGGTTCGCCAATTATTCTATTAAGAAATCTCAACGCTCCTCGCTTATGCAACGGTACCAGATTGGTAATCAAACAAATTATGCGCTACGTAATCAAGGCAAATATTATAAGCGGCAAATTTAAAGGGGAAAACGTTCTTCTCCCACGTATTTCTATGATTCCGACAGATGCCCCAATACAATTTAAGTGATTGCAATTTCCAATTCGTTTAGCTTTTGCCATCACTATCAACAAGTCGCAAGGCCAAACGATGAGAATCTGCGGTTTGGACTTAGGAAATCCATGTTTTTCCCATGGCCAATTGTATGTTGCCTGCTCACGAGTTGGTCAGCCACAGAATTTATTTATTTACACACCAACACCAAGGGAAACCATAAACATCGTCCATACATTGGCATTACAATAATTAACAAAATATTTTAATTTCAAAAAAGTTAAATTTAATCAACAAATAATGTCTTTCAATACTTTTTAATATCTATCTTTTTAAGTATAAATAATTTAATGTTTCACATATTTCTCAAACACCCTTTTAAGGTAATGTCTTTTTAATTAAAATAAACGATATTTAAAATATAACAGAAAGAGTTTCACTTCATCTTGATTATGTTGCACTGCTACTTATCGTACTTAAGATTAATTTATAATAAAAGAAATCATTGGGGTCAAAATCAAAATATTTCAGGGCAAAACAACGTTTGCCGGGTCAGCTAGTGTATGTATATATTTTCAAAGTGATAAAGAAGTGATAAACATAACGTCAAATGTAAAATCCGATGGACTCACGATATTAAGAGGGAAGGTACATTTTTCTTTGTACGCCCACCGATTCAATATTATTAACATAGGAGGGATGTCAAAAACATCGTAACCAGAATGTGGAAATAATTTACAACAGCAAATATTAAGAATAATGGGGCTTAAATACTACGATAGTAAAATGTTCAAATACATATTGTCTCTCACGAAAACAGAATGACGAATTCTCATTACCAAATTGGCCAGTGCGCTATGAGGTTGCGACGCGGTACTATCTTGAAATATAGGAGATACAACAAGCCGAGTGTAGAGTAAATATCATGTACCGATGCTTATCGCTAGGTGAATTCTCAATTCAATTTCGAGTAGACACACTTTCTAGTAGCGTAAATGGAATTGAATTTTATTAAGCAGTTAGCGAATAAAACAAATGCATTAAGTCTACACCAAGAGAAAAGAACAGGTTCTGTGGAAGCGCTATGGTCCAAACTGTATATTTGCGAGGTGTCCATGATACCGCCACCCTAATCTAAACTAACTTACATTAGCAATAAATGTATGGTTATCGCTGTTCATTTTGCAGTACCACTTTCTATTTTTTGATTGACATGCAATCATAAATACTTAAAACAAAAAATACTCAATTAAGTTAATAACAATGATCAGTGAATTGAAACGGTATAAAAAAGCTTAAATTTATATATTTTTCACCACAAGTTAACGGTACATGCACTTCAATTAAAATTGCACTGAATTGCAAAAACAATGTAATATAGACATCAAATCTTGTCTTTTCCAGTGATGCTTTTAATAGAAATTGGAATATATGTAAAGTACGGAGACTGTTTTAGTAATTAAAAAAAATAAAAAAAAAATTTGCTCAAATTTCGACAAGAGCCGGCAGTAGGTTTTAAATTACATTGATGAAAATTGAAGGAAATTCGACAATTTTTATTTATAAAACATCTTAATTTTAGTTTTGAATTCTTGTAACATATTTAAAATAGGTTCTGAAATAGGTTCTGAAATATACCTAGCAATTTAATTTTAAAAGTTTACCTATTTTTACTCTAAAACTTTCGATCATAGATTTCTTCGTGCCAAAGATATTAAAATTTATCCATGCCAAAAAACAATACTATCGCACAGAAGACATTAGTACACAATTGTCATAACCATCGATCTTTTTTTATATAAATTTATTTTAAATAAAAATATTTGAAAAATAATTTTATAACAATATATATAACAAGATGTGTCTACATTTGTATTATTACTTATTTTAATTATATATTACCCAAACTAAGAAACAAACATTTAGCAGCTCTGAATAACAAGTGCCGATTTTATGTCAACTATCGTCGTCACCATGCCACATCGATGTATGAAAAGTTATAATTAGATTTAAGTGTAGCAAGATTAGAGGAAAATGCAGCTAGTCTGTTTACAGTACGAATACACGTAAAGAAAAATTTAAGCTTTGCGCATGCGTAAATAGTACACATGAGTAAGATGGTCACTTGTCGGGACATTCAAAATTCAGTTAATTCGTGCTGCAACTATCACCAGCTAACTAAACTACCAACAAGATCATTTTCATAATTTCTACTTGAAATATGTACTTGTATACTTGCAAAAACAATTTTGATTTAAGAATTTGAAAATAAACTCTTTAATGTGGCATTTGTTTGAGGCGACTCTTAATGTAGTTTAGGTTAGGTAGTGGTGGTGGTGGTTGTGATATTCTTCATCTAATATACAATGACAAGAGACACCGACCATTATTATCACTTGTATTTTTCTTGTTATTTGGATACATTCAACAATTGCCAGTGCATATTTTAAACAAAAACCAATAAGGAGAATTATATGTAACTTTATGTTCGTTGTTGGCTAATGGGCAATTCAGTCTCTGTTTGTTTGCTTGGTTGGGCTGTTGTTGATGTACCCGTTCATAAAATCACAGCTATTAGCATTAATGTACTATAGTTTGTTATCAAAAAAAAAAAAAAAAAAAAAGAAGAAGAGTGGAGCGTGGTGATGTTAAGCGTTCATTGCACTGAATTATTTTTTTTTTTTATGTTGCTCATATTTTCTTTTCAGAACAGGTGTTGTAGTTTAGTTTATATTTAGTTGGTTGATTGTTTGGTATGTTGTACGTATGTTAGGCAGGTATCGCGCCATCATCATTGCAAATCACATGCAATCCATTAAAGTGTTTGTTGTCCGTGTTGATTCTTCTTATGGCCATGGCCTCTGCCCAATGCAGCAACTAACAAAGTGCTTCTGCTTAAACTTGGGTAGTAATTGCGGTTTGGTTTTATGAAAACACAAACCAACGTTGAACTAAATATTAATTAGCGCATGGGTTCACATCCAGTGGTCATTCACCACCATCTGAAGATGAAGAATATGTAGTAAAGGTATCTTTTACACTCGAGTGTTAAGAGAAATCACTTGTTATTGTGTTGCACTGGTTGTTCATGAAGGCTTCAAGATCATAAAGAAGACTTATATAGCATTTTTCAAATGAAATCTAGTTTTTCATATTAAACTTTTATAAGAAATTATAACACCGTCCGACAAAATTTAAGTTTTGCACTCATGAAAATATGCAAAATACATATTCTGAAATATGGGCTAAATAGAGTATTCAAAAACCGAAACCGAAAACCGGTCAACCAATTTCTTTATTTTTAAAAACCGATCGGTTTCGAATATTTTGTAAATTCGAAGAAAACCGAAAACCGGTCTTTTTTGTTCTGTTAACCGGTTTTTTAATTACATCACCAATTGGGTTACTTGGTCTCTTTTATTTTTTCCGAACACTTATAATCGTTTGTTTGGTTATGAAGATTTAGATGTAAGTCTGATAGATTCCGATGAAGACTTAACTTTGGATATTCCAAATTCAAATAGTTTAATTTCTGATCTAAATAACACAATAAACAGTATTCAAAATCCTAAAAAAGAGACTGTACAAAATCATTCATCATATGATGATTTCATATATCTTGATAAATGCGACCAAAGAACTGAAAAGTTGGAAAATTTATATAATTGTCTTTTGACTATTTGTCCAACATCTATTATTAGTAAAAGAGTATATTCCACTTCTAGCTTTATCAAAAGCAAACAAAAAATCGTCTTAAAACGAAACATTTAAATTGCATATTATTTCTAAAATACTATTTTAGAACTGAAAAATAGATTTTCCTTTTACATATTTAAAATGTAATATTAAAAAAAACTTATTTTATCAGGCTCAAGATCATAATTTTTTAATGTTACTAACGAATAGTAAACACTAATTTATTTTATTAAATGGAAAAAATTGTAAGGATCAGCGCTAGAGGGAGTGCACACTTTCGACCCGAGTTCGGTTCGTTAGTAACATTAAAAAATTATGATCTTGAGCCAGATAAAATTAGAAACAGATAGATCAAATAATATACAAAATTTACACTTAAAAAAACTTATTTATAGCCAAATGTTCAAATTACTAACGTACCTAATTTTACCCAATTTACAAACTTAATGATCTGTATTCATTTGATATGAATATAGTTTTATTATATTAATTTTTAAGAAATATTAAAAAACATTAAAACTAATAAATAAAATGTTGAAATGAAATACAATTAAAATATATTATAAATTATATTTTTTTTCAAAGAATGTATTTTTTTATTTTTATTACTTTATATATTAAATTTCTTTTTTTTTTTGTTTGTAATTAAAAAAACAAATTATATAAGCTTTTCATTCAAATTAAAAAAAACCGAAAAAAACCGGTCGACCGGTTTTTTCTGCAAAAACCGAAACCGAAACCGGTTTTTTTAAAATTCGATTTTTCGAAGAAAACCGAAACCGGTTTTTTCAAAAGGCCGGTTTTTTGAATACTCTAGGGCTAAAATAAAAAAATCCGTGTTTTCCAGTTTTTCTAAATCAAGATTTTGTTGTAACCTGTATCAAATTTTACAACTAAAATTAAAGCGAAATGCACTTTTTTCACCTCAAAAAATGTTTTTCTTCACCACAAGTTTTTTACATTATTTTTATCAAAAACAGTAGAGAACATTTGTTTAGGTTCAGCCGAAATGACGATAGACCAACACAAAATAGATTATGGGAAGGAGAAAAGAGGGAATAGTGTTTGTGGATATTTCACTTGAATTTCTTTATATTGTAATTAACAGGGAAGGCCTCTGAGGGGAGCTTATTCGACATACGACTTGTATGAGCGAATTTTCTCTGCAATGCGTTGGAAGACTCATTGCACAATCTACCACAATTGGATGTGCTCTACTAGATAAGCGACTATTTTGAATGCTAACCCAGGCTCTAGGTATTAGTTAACTTATCTCTATATCTATAGGTGGTGTAAATAATAAGGAGATCGAATGGTGTGAAATATTTCTTACACCGTTTTAGGAAAACAAGACACTTAAATGCTATTTTCGACACTTTAAATACGTGCTTATTCCAACGGACATTACATTGAATTTTAATCCCCAGAACATCAAAAGTATCATATTCCTAGATACTGACACCACCCAAGTTTACTTATAACATAACTTATAACATTTGCGACCCTACAACGCTAGGGGTCAACATAAAACATTGGGTCTTATTAGCATTCAAATCAACTCTGTTAGCTAGTCCCCACTTGGAGATTGTCGAAAGATCGCGATTGAGTGTATCATTCTGTCTTTTGCCCCCAACTTGACCTACAACCGAAGGAATATTAGTGACAAATGTTGCTGTCATCAGTGAAAGAGATAGGGTTGAAGGTTTGATTAAGTAGATCACTAATAAATATAAGTAGAAGATGGGAAAGATCCGAGCCATGCGGTGCTCCTGAATTAAGCTGAAACTCTTTGGATGAAATCCCATCTATAACAACACATATAGTGCGATCTGTGAAAAGCTCGAAATAAATCACACGATCAACCGCCTTGGGAATATCCAGAACAACAAACTGATGAATAGACCGACTCCAACGCTCCGAAAGGAAGGCTAACAGGTTTGCCATAGAACGACCTCTACGAAAGCAATACTGTAGATCGCTTAAAAGTGAATTGGACTCTAGATAATTTACAAGATGGAAAATAAACATGCCCTACATTATGCGATTCGGCGATAGTATTTAGGGCTATTACCTGAACATTGGCAGCCTTCTAGCAAAAGCGGAAGATTCAAGTGTCGAAGAGCACTGTTTCATCACCAGTGCTGGTACACCATCTGGTCCCGGTGACTGAGAACGTTAATCCAACATTTAGTCTTTGATTTATCTGAAACTCTTTTTGTTGGAATAAAGATAGAGACTTTGTCTTATTACGTAAGAATACTTGTTTGAGTATGAAGTTATTTTTTCACACTCATTACAAAGCACATTGGCAGCATATATTTGGACTTTTTTAAGAGTTCTAAAAAAAGGATGAAAAAGCCGACATCATAACACCATAAAAAGTTAATGTGTCAAAATAAATTTTAATTTCCTATAACACACACGTAATTCCATACATAAATATTAATAAAATATAAATTTGTGATTTAAACAAATCATCGAAATGAAAACTTGGATGAAAATTACGAAATGAAAATCGGGTGAAAACTTGTGTCGGATGGTGTAGTTTGTGTAACTGTATTCGAAAAAATTTTCAGGGATTGATTTATGTTTTTCAAAATAGATTTAGAGTACAGATATTTTGAATAAACCTTTCTTTAAGTTTACATCAAGGATCCTCTTAAAAATAATTCCATTGCAGTTTTACATATTTTAACACTTCAAGTCAGTTTAATAGTGATGGCGCTTTTAACTACAATGAATTTGTATTTGTTATGCAAATCAAGTCAGATCATAATCATGAATTCATCCTTCAATTGATTGAAGTATGTCGCCATAAAATTGACGGGAGTGTATGTCTTTTGTAGTACAGTATTAAGACAAAAAGAAAATAAATAAAAAAAAAAGATAGCTTCGGCTATGTTAAAACACTTAATACCCTACACAATATCATTGTGAAGATTTCATAGAGAAAGAAAATTAAAAAATTATAATAAATGGTAAATTAATATAATAAATGATACCGCTTGGTTCAGTCATATTATTACACTCAGAAAAAAAAAGTTAGTACGGAAATTTGTAAACGGTTTTCAATCCCACTTTACTATTTTTGTACTGATTTGTAGTAAAAAAAAATATTATTTAGCAAATCTTTTTGCTATTTACATTATAAAAATTACAGAGTTTTTACAGAATATTTACAAATTTTTGTTGCTAATTTCAGAAATCATTTTACAAATTTTTGAAAACCGATTTGCTAAAATTATAAAAAAAAAAATTACTAATTTTAAAAAGTGGATATTGAAGGAGATGTTATTTCTACAAACTTAAATTGCCTTAAAATTTTACATAGGTTGAAAAAGGGATCGGAAGTAAATATACCGACTCATGTCTGAAAATAGGACATCCATTTAAAATAGCATTAAAAAGTTTTTTTTTGTTCTAAAAATCAGCCCTAATCACAATTAAAATTTGACCTTAAAAGTAAAATAAAAACAAAATGATTAATTCGTTTATGCGTTATTAATTTTTAGGATTTTTAAGCCTTTGATTTAGTTTTTAATTTTGTATAAAATATTTTTTGAAAAAATAAATAAAATGAAAAAAATTTGATGCTCGTTAAAAATAAATTTAAAATTTTGTACTAATATTAATAATATTTAGTATTTTTTTTCTGATTTTAGCAAACAGATTTTATATTCCACTTTACAAAAAGTATATTAAAATTTTTTAGGGGCTACTAATTTCATTGCACTACACGTCAGCAGACATGTGTTGCTAAGATTAGCAAAAAAATACCGCTGGGCTCAAATTAGCCAAATTTTCAGTTGCCATTACAGACTTTTTTGGTGAGTGTACATTATCTATGATCTACATTTAGATATTGAATGATGTTTATATATTTTTGTAAATTTAAGATTTTAAACTAATGAATTCATTTTAAATAGTATTATTTAAAATAATGACAACTACAAGTCCAAAAAATTTCTAGTGGCATGCAAGTCTTGGCGGCGCACCAGGGTGCTTCCATTACTATCCATGAGTGATAAGTCGGATTTGGAAGCGGTAATGACAGGCAACTGTCTTATTGGTACGCACGTGTAGAGATTTTAGAACACTTTACATGTCTTGAACAACAATCAGAAGAGTTTAGAACACATTCTTTGCTCCTGTGTGGCGCTGGAGGGGCGTAGGATGCTTCCACTGGGATCGGCGTATTTTCATTACCTCATTAATCTCTCGGGTATTAACATTTCGATGGAGTCTGATTGACAGTGATCGATTAGACTCGAGGACCACATAGTGTAAGTGTGCTGCATCATATGATCCTGTTTGTCTTTGAACCAAAGTAAGGGTTTATCAAGAGATTTCAGTCAAATTAAATATCAAAAAATCCTATGGCATAAAGGTACTAATGGAGTGTTTTTTTTTTCAAAATACACAATACCTTTTGTAATTCATCTTTAATGGATCTCTCTAGATCCATTAAAGATCCCGTTGGGATACCGAAAAAGTTTACTTTATAAAAAAAAAAACAAAATATATAACCCCCTCTGGAATAAGAAAAGAAAACATATAAGTGTGGGTAATCAAATGAAAGCAAGTTTCCGCAGGATCTCAAAAAATATTTTTTCTAACTTCGGCCCATGAGCCGCCACCCCACAAAAATACAAATGTTTAAAAAATCAAGCAATTTTAATAACAAAGGAAACGATTTTGCACGATTTTTTAGGAAAAGTTTAATATTTTTGAAAAATCAGCAAGCCGAAGGAAATTTTTTTTGGGAAATTGTCCCAAAAGGGTTTTGTATGGGTCATGCAACAAAATGCATTTTTGAAATCCTGAGGAAATTTCCTATCATTTTCGTACACACTCCTATAGGCCTTGGTCTCAGCAATGGAAGATAGAAAAAAAAATTTCTTTTTTTTATTCCAGAAGGAGTCATATTTTTTTTAGCGATTCCCGATAAAGTGCACTTCAGCCATAGTTTTAAATGGCCTATCAGACTACACTATTTCAATTTTGATATTCGAAAAAAATTAAAAAAAAAATGATAGTCCTAATGAACACAATTATGTGTGATTTTTCTCAAAATAATTTATTTGTGGCATTCCTTTTATAACTTTTGCTTCTGCAGTTGATGTTGTTATTTGAATTATATTTGGTATTTTTTGATTTAAAACCTGTATTTTTTGAATATTAAAAAGTATTTTGGAATAACAAATGCGATTTTAAAATTACAATTGTTATTATTTGAATTACAAAATGAATTGTTTGAATTTCATTTGCAAATTTGAAATTAAAATAAATCAATTGCAGTTTTGGAATTACAGTGGTGCAGTTTCTGTTTTTAATAAAATAAATTTTTTCTTTTTGGATATAATGATTGTATTGATTAAAACATATTAAATTAGGAATATTGCACCGTACCTTGTGTGCACTGCACTTGCAGACATCCTTAACAGTATCTTAAGTTTAAAATGTGCATTCTGACACCCTCCCTACAAGGAAGTTAAGCAATCAAATTTTAATTAAAATTTTAATATATGTTTAAGAAAAACATTAAGATCGGCTTGTTTCGGCTTCAAAGTCATTTGATTTATTTTAGCATTTCTTTGGTACATTGTTGCATTTTTTAGTACAAAAATTATGTTCTTCATATAAAACGGCTATCTTAAATTTATAGTTCATTACACTCATAATTATTCATTCATAAAAATACGAAATAATTTATCTAATTTGATCTGCCATTTTTCGGATCAATTAGATCCTTGTTAATCCCCAAATATATTGCGGGATCTAATTTGATCTGCAATTTTTCGGATCAAATAAGATCAGCTAGATATCACCGCAGATATTAAAGAACTCTAAATTGGAAATGATTAAATATTGTGCCTTATCAACTTTGTTTACTCGGATACATTGTAAAACAAATAAACATAATCAGTAAAAAACAAGTAAAAAAGGGCTAAATTCGGCTGTGCCGAATCTTTTAAACCCTCCACCAAAGGGGATGAAGATGATATACGTATATACTAAATTTTGCATGAACTGTAATATGAATATGTTTTGTCAATTTATGTAACGAACTTTTGTTATTTAGTTTTAGCAATGTTATTTACAGAGGTCTGCTCTGTTAGCGACTTTACCATTGTTCATTTTTACGTTAACTTAGTTATCATAGTATGTAAGACAATAAATGTAATCGAACAATAAGAAGACTTAATAACATTTTTACTTACTTAACAGAAAAAAAATATAGATACAGAAAAATTGTACAAATTTTTATGGAAAATTTAGAGGTACCTTCACATTTTCACTCATAACTTTTAAACCGCTTGACCGATTTTGCTAATTTTAAATACCAAACTGCTCGGGAGGATGTTCAATAATCTGGGTAAAAATAGGCACCCCCGCTTGCGTCTTCGCGTCGTGATTGTGATTTCAACAGACAGACAGACAGACAGACGGACATCGCTAAATCGACTTAAAATTGCATAAGGATCACGAATATATATACTTTATGGGGTCTTAAACCTATATTTCGACATATTACAAACGGAATGATAAACTGATATATACCCTCACCATATATGGTGGAGGGTATAAAAACAACCATTATAACCCAGCGAATTCGGAGCGATATTTAATAACACAAGGAACGAGTGGAATTGGTGAACAAACAAAGAAAACAAATGGAGTTGTACTTCTTTACAAGGAAAACTAAATGGAATGGAACGATTGGAATTGGAACACTAAACGCAGGAAACAAGATTATTTTAGTGGAAATGATTAAATATTGTGCCTTATCAACTTTGTTTACTCGGATACATTGTAAAACAAATAAACATAATCAGTAAAAAACAAGTAAAAAAGGGCTAAATTCGGCTGTGCCGAATCTTTTAAACCCTCCACCAAAGGGGATGAAGATGATATACGTATATACTAAATTTTGCATGAACTGTAATATGAATATGTTTTGTCAATTTATGTAACGAACTTTTGTTATTTAGTTTTAGCAATGTTATTTACAGAGGTCTGCTCTGTTAGCGACTTTACCATTGTTCATTTTTACGTTAACTTAGTTATCATAGTATGTAAGACAATAAATGTAATCGAACAATAAGAAGACTTAATAACATTTTTACTTACTTAACAGAAAAAAAATATAGATACAGAAAAATTGTACAAATTTTTATGGAAAATTTAGAGGTACCTTCACATTTTCACTCATAACTTTTAAACCGCTTGACCGATTTTGCTAATTTTAAATACCAAACTGCTCGGGAGGATGTTCAATAATCTGGGTAAAAATAGGCACCCCCGCTTGCGTCTTCGCGTCGTGATTGTGATTTCAACAGACAGACAGACAGACAGACAGACGGACATCGCTAAATCGACTTAAAATTGCATAAGGATCACGAATATATATACTTTATGGGGTCTTAAACCTATATTTCGACATATTACAAACGGAATGATAAACTGATATATACCCTCACCATATATGGTGGAGGGTATAAAAACAACCATTATAACCCAGCGAATTCGGAGCGATATTTAATAACACAAGGAACGAGTGGAATTGGTGAACAAACAAAGAAAACAAATGGAGTTGTACTTCTTTACAAGGAAAACTAAATGGAATGGAACGATTGGAATTGGAACACTAAACGCAGGAAACAAGATTGTATTTATCGATTTGAGCATATTCTTATCTTATCTGTCAATTGCCAACACATTTTAATTGGATCAGTATTAATTGCAATGGAATGTGAAAAAGATCATTTCATTACAATTAACATCAATGAAATTCTGAATAAATTGTCAATTCATCATTTGAAGTAATATTTTATTTACATAAATATTTGTATAATTCCAGTACATATGTATGTTTGTGTGTATGCAAATATGTTTTTCAGAGAATTTTGGAACCATTACTCATTGCTGTTGTAATATTTTGACATAAATAATGTTAAAAGTATCGACATATTTTTCACATGTATGCGTTCACAATTCATATTTGCAAATACAGACGATATAGTAAGCTAAGATATATACGAACACAAAAATGCACAAATAACACTGTACAACAATTTTGAATTTTTTCCAAATATACGGGGTTCTGAAAATGGATTCAGGTAAAGGAGAAAAATATATACTTGTGTCGGAGTTTTGAAAGATCACAGAATTTTTTATTTTTTTTTTTGGGGGGGGGATGTTAAGGGGTTAATATGTTCTACAAAATTATTTGCGTTAATATTTTCTACAAAGTTGCTGAACATCATACTTTGGATTTTCTAATTGGCATTAAAATTTCATTAGCATTTTTCCTACTAATGCCTCAAACACTATTTACAATTGATCAAAAATAGCATTTCTTTAAATTGCTTTATATAGGCTGCTTTTTAATGGATTCCTCTGGGTGTTTCCCTGACCTGGGCTACTTTTATTATCACAGTTTATTAACACTCTAAGAGATAGAGTATTCAAAAACCGGCCTTATGGAAAAACCGGTTTCGGTTTTCTTCGAAAAATCGAATTTTAAAAAACCGGTTTCGGTTTCGGTTTTTGCAGAAAAAACAGGTCAAGCGGTTTTTTTTTAATTTGAATAAAAAGCTTATATAATTCGTTAATTGTTTTAATTACAAACAAAAAAAAAGAAATTTAATATATAAAGTAATACAAATAAAAAAAAAACATTCTTTGAAAAAAATATTTTATAATATTTTTTTATTGTATTTCATTTCAACATTTTATTTATTTGTTTTAATATTTTTTAATATAATATCTTAAAAATTAATATTATAAAACTATATTCATATCAAATGAATACAGATCATTAAGTTTGTAAATTGGGTAAAATTAGGTACGTTAGTAATTTGAACGTTTGGCATTAAAACAGTTTTTTAAGTGTAAATTTTGTATATTATTTGATCTATCTGTTTTAATTATATATTTCTAATTTTATCAGACCCAAGATCATAATTTTTTAATGTTATTAACCATTTAATAAAATAAATTAGTGTTTACTATTCGTTAGTAACATTAAAAAATTATGATCTTGAGCCTGATAAAAAAAGTTTTTTTAATATTACATTTTAAATATGTAAAAAGAAAATCTGTTTTTCAGTTCTAAAATAATATTTTAGAAATAATATGCAATTTAAATGTTTCGTTTTAAGACGATTTTTTGTTTGCTTTTGATAAAGCTAGAAGTGAAAAATACTCTTTCACTAATAGTAGATGTTGGACAAATAGTCAAAAGACAATCGTAAAAATTGTCTAACTTTTCAGTTCTTTTGTCGCATTTATCAAGATATATAAAATCATCATATGTGACCTTCTCCGAGAAAAGAGACCTAGTGTGTCAAAAAACGGGTTTGGACTTAAGAGTGGATTCTGGTACCTAATAGGGTGTAGAATAAGATGAAATGAATTAGATTTCTGATAAAAATTTATTTACCCCATAAAAACGTACAAAACGAACTTGGGAAAATCGATAAAAATGAGAAAAACATTAAAATTTACTTTTTTTGATTTTTTGGTTTTAAATTGTTTTTAAATTGTCACTCTTAAAGCGAAAAAATATACGTCACCACATAGGCATGACGTCACCAAAGTCGGCACCCAATCATAACTAACCATACCAAATCGCATCTCCCAACTGAAGGTGTGTTCACAGTGATAATGCGTTATAAAACTTTAAATGCGTTTTCTCAAAACTTCATTTTCACACACTAGGTCCCTTTTCTCGGAGAAGGTCACATATAATGATGAATGATTTTGAACAGTCTCTTTTTTAGGATTTTGAATACTGTTTATTGTGTTATTTAGATCAGAAATTAAACTATTTGAATTTGGAATATCCAAAGTTAAGTCTTCATCGGAATATATCAGACTTACATCTAAATCTTCATAACCAAACGATTATAAAAGTGTTCGGAAAAAATAAAAGAGACCAAGTAACCCAGTTGGTGATGTAATTAAAAAACCGGTTAACCGAACAAAAAATACCGGTTTTCGGTTTTCTTCGAATTTACAAAATATTCGAAACCGATCGGTTTTTGAAAAAAAAAAGAAACCGGTTGACCGGTTTGCGGTTTCGGTTTTTGAATACTCTACTAAGAGAGCAATACTTTCGCCCGTTAAGAGATATCGATTTTATTTCGAGGTATTTGTCATTTTGTAAAATGGCCGGTGTCTTGAAAACTAAGCAAAACAGGGCAAAACGGACAAAATTTCCTCTAGTAGAGTGTCAATATAAAATTAAATTATTTCTTAATTATTTGTTTTTAATTATTAATTGCAATAAAATTTAAAACACATTACCATTCATCCATGAAATCAAACAAAAAAAAGCATTATCATTAATTAAAAAATGGCAATAAAAAAAATAATTTCATTACAATTGATATCAGTGCAATGCTAGTGAAATCATCGATTAATTAGTCTATTCAATTAATAAGTCCCATGTATGCTGAACATGCACTACACCACATATGTGTGCTGCATGAAAAGGCCAAAGGGAGTAAACTTTAACCACCCCCCCTCCCCCCCAAGAAAAAATAAAAAGTGCGGACCAGTGACACCACCCGTGCAAAATCCTCACCAAACAGTAACTTTTTGTGGATGCATTGACACTGGCGAAAGTCGTGTGGGTTGGCGTCGTTCCATATCCGGAAAAAATGCACCTCGTCGCTAAAGATGATTTTTCATTTTTCTTCTTAATTTTTTTTTCATTTGGAGCGAAACAAATCTGAAAGCAAAAATAAAGAAATTCCTTTACACGGAATAAAAAAGTTACAAAAAAAAAAAATCCAGGATATTGAAGGGGGGTAGCCAAATTGGCATACTGGCCACTTATGAAATATTTTGCAAAACAAGGTTTTTCAATGCAGTGTTTTTTGCATTTTTCGCAACACCAACGGCTTCTGTTGTGGTAGACGATACAACTCACACACATAGAAAGATTTTCGGGAACATGATCGACTCCGTCCAGTTGAAGACCTTCGATATATTTGGTGAGGAAGGTCCAGCAGAATGTCTTTGGGGTGATTATTTTGGGTAACAGTTAGCTATATCTCGTAGAAATAATAATAGATCAATGTGGTCTTCTTTAGTAAGTACATGCAATAGCCACTCATTTGATATGGTCATTTTTTGGATTAATGCCAATTCTGTACAATGATATTGATTGTTCCATTTCACCTAGTCCGTCCATGCCGTTGTTGTAACTTTTGATAAATGTGAATTTTTCATATCAGTTGTTTTTTTCTGAACACCACTTGTTGTTTTTATCTGAACACCACTTATTCGCATTTCCTACTGGCTTATAAGAATCATATTTGGTAGTTATAGTGCAAATAATGTTTGTCTTTCCAGCGGACCAATAATAGCTCATAATTTTTATCGAACCCGGCTCTTTGCATTTGGTAGTGGACATTTCTTAGCGCGATATTCCCATATGGTCCTGTAGCACGGTAACTTAAATGACGTAAATCATTTAGAAGGTCGCAAAGACTGTGATTTGCAGGATTTGTGGTCAATTTATTTAGCAGCATTTTCCCAACATAATTTCCCAAAGAATTAAAATTAATTGATTCTAGACTAATGTGTACAAAGTTAAATCAATATACGTTTTATAGTCGTTCACACATTCGTGTGTTTGTGTTTTCACGATGTTCTTAGTACACTTGTGACCGTTGTACCCAAATTGGCACAGTAATATTTTGGGCGTTATAAAAATTTTTAAGATCTAGTTTATCAAACTGCAAACGGTTGCAAATGTTTCGTTATATGTATATTGATTTTGTAAAACTGTAAGTATTTACGACAGTATACTTTACTCAGAAATTATAAACCTATACCTGCCTTCGCAGGTGTCTCGATGAGAAAGTTTAACAGTTCTTTACCAAAAGACTACTAAATTTAATAAAAAGTATAATATTATATTTAATCACTACACTCTTCACTACTAACTAACGCAATATTTTACATATTATATACTAGCGGACAAAGCCCGCTACGTTGTTAGCGTAGAAATATGTTGCTCGGGCTAAAGCCCGGTATTGCCCGGAGTAACTCCCGGCAAAACTTATAAAGTGTACCTTATCAATGAGTTAGCCCATACTCCAGGTAATACATATTTCAAATTTCAGGTTTCTAGCTAAATCGGTGTGGGCAGGCTATCAATGGGGAGACTTTTCTTCGTTTTGCCCCTTCCCGTAGGAATTTATAGAAATCCCGTCTGAGAGGATGTCTACGCCGGAGGAGAAACCTACATACCAAATTTCAACTTCCTAGCTCTAGTATTATATATTTGTATTACTCACCTTAACTAATAACGGTAAAAAGTCCACAGAACTACATTAAATGAATTCTAATATACTATTAGACATTTTCAGAAAATCGGAGTCTTGAATGCTAGTTTCTGATCTGACTTGCCTCAAAGTTAAGTAAGCCAAAGATCTTGTCATGACTGATGTCAGCCGGTCGGGCCCTCGGAAAAAATGGCGAGTGTTTAAGGTTAAGGAGTGGTTTTTAGTCTATGTCATATTTTTAGACATGAGTATGTGGGGTAAAGTATCTTCGCTTCCGATTTCTCTTTTTCAATCTAACCTATTTTTTTAATTCATATATCATTTTTCGACCTCGGTCAATGGTTGATCACTTTTAGCCCAAAACTTAAATTTTATTGGAATAAAGTAAGTCAATAAATATTGGGTTATTTATTTTTATAAGAATTTTCCTCTTAACGAAATTTGTTCAAGATTTTTGTGGAGGGTGTTTCACTTCTAAGTTTTAGATTCCTCGCTAAAGGGTCTGCACAGGTCACTTACCCCATTTTACCACTCTTTAATTGAAAATGCCAAAAAGTCGTCAGTAATATATATATTTTAAATGTCAGATTTTCAGCCGAAGGTTTTTGCCTCTGCCAGAAAAAGTTTTCAAAAATCCTTTCTCAGTAGATGTCTATGCTGGAGGAGAGAACTACATTGCAAACTCCCTAGGTCTAACATTGTCAACCCAAGTCTCCCACGTTTAGGAAACTCCAAAGAGAACATCATTAGTGGATTATACCCCAGCAAAAGCGTGTTTTAAATTTCAGATTCCGTGTTTGAACCCCAATTTCTTGCACGTTCCTTTTGCCATATTTCTGACAAAAATTCCAAAAAATACTTAGTGAAATAGCCCATGTACCCAAAGCGGTTTGGGCAGGCTGTTATGGGGAATAGTGTTTTTCCTTTTGATGAGTGAATACATATTTAAATTTTTTTGCTTATAGCTAAAGGGGTTTGGACAAACCTTCAAGGGGAATACTTTCCTTCTTTTTACTAATTCTAGCAGGTGTTTTTAAGTCCTGTCTTAGTTGAAGTCCATGCCGGAGGAGGACCATACATACCAAATTTCAAAATCCTAGCTCCAGCAGTATATGCTGGGCGATAATGTTTCAGTAAGTAAGCTAGTCAGTAGCAGTACTCTTTTGTTTATGATATGAACAAAGTTTGTTTTTGGAGTACTTAGCTTAATTTTCAGTGTCCTAAAAGCTAATAACTGTAGCTTTAACAAGTTTGTTGTTGTTTTTAACATACAATTTTAATTTATCTGAGCGTTTAATTTAAAAGGAACAATCAAAAACCGGCCCATATTAGTGCAAATAGTGAAATTAGACATATATATAATTAATAATAACTTCCTTGAACCCTTTTGTTTGACATTCATAATGAGGCTACATTAGTATGCTATCAATAACTTGGTCGATCGACACAATGCCTTGTGCATTTTTTAAAAGTGAGTTGACTTTAATAATTGTGCATTTGTATGGGCCGACAACATGCCCGATGTGAATATTTGCTCGTACACGAATTCGTTGCCCACGAATGTTAAATTTCTGTACGCTGAACGGCGGCTAACGATGACAACAATATCAACGTCAACAGCAACAAAAACAATGACAAACAACATCAACAAGAACGGGAAGGGGCCGTGTTTAAATGTGGTCTTATCAAATGGCAACAGCGCAGTTGACTTTTGTTTTTTTAACGTTGAAAATATTATTCAGAAGAGTAAGCATTGTGATGTGCTCTACGCTTTGACTTTTTGCTCCGATTTTTTGTTGTTGTATTTTATAATAACGATTGTGTGTTCTTTTTGATTATTTTTGTTGTTGCTATTTTGCGCATTTATAGCTACGAAAGAAATGGGAACAACAGTCAACAAGTCAAGTCAACAGATACAAACAACTGAATTGAACTAAGCACAACAAAAACAAAATATATGAGTACTTGAGTATTTAGTACTCTATTCTGTGATATTGTATTCTCAACCACTATATACGAGTAGATGTACTTAAACACCAACACTATTGCAATAACAACGCACTGTTTGTATGCGCACACGGGGGATACCCACACAATTGAACTGTTCAAACAACAACAAGAGTGGGTAAAAATCTTTATTTGTTTTTTTATACCCTTCACCACAGGTGGAAGGGTATATATAAGTTTGTCATTCCGTTTGTAATTTCTACAATATTGATCTTAGACCCTATAAAGTATATATATTCTGGGTCCTTATGAAGAGCGAAGTTGATTTAACGATGTCCGTCTGTCCGTCTGTGTGTTGAAATGGGTTTTCCGAAGAACCCAGACATGATGAGGACTTGATTGTTTTTCATTTCTGTTACATGTGATCCATTTCTGTTTGCTATTAAAAATCAGACAGATCGGTTAATAAATGGCTAAGATATTAGCAAAAAACCAGGACTACCTCTAATTTTTCCAGTAAAATCCCTTTGTTTAATATGTATGTAGAATTTTGAGCATAACAACACATCCATGTGTTAAAATTCTTTTCTTTCATTTAAATAAAAACTAAACAAATCCCTAATGAACGGAGACTTTTATATATGTACATCTATTGACGATGATTTTGTGTGAGCTTCAATAGCTCAGTTGTCTAGACGCTATGTCACAAATACTTTTTTTCTCTAAGCCCGCGGGGTTCGAGGTTCAAATCTCGGTCAGGTCAATTCACTTTTTTTTGTACATTTTTTTATTATTTTCTTAAGATTTTTTTTTTTGCTTATTTTTGGTTTTTCTTTAACATTTAATAATTAATTTATATAAAATTTTATATTAATAATTAAAATTCTTTTCTTTCATCTCCACCTTTTATGCACAAACAACACACATACAAATATTTGTCATTTAAATAAAAACTAAACAAATCTCTAATGAACGAAGACTTTTATATATGTACCTCTGTTGACGATGATTTTGTGTGAGTTTCAATAGCTCAGTTGTCTAGACGCTATGTCACAAATACTTTTTTTCTCTAAGCCCGCGGGTTCGAGGTTCAAATCTCGGTCAGGTCAATTCACTTTTTTTTGTAAATTTTTTTTTATTATTTTCTTAAGATTTTTTTTGCTTATTTTTGGTTCTTTTTTAACATTTTATAATTAATTTATATAAAATTTTATATTAATAATTAAAATTCTTTTCTTTCATCTCCACCTTTTATACACAAACAACACACATACAAAGATTTGTCATTTAAATAAAAACTAAACAAATCTCTAATGAACGAAGACTTTTATATATGTACCTCTGTTGACGATGATTTTGTGTGAGTTTCAATAGCTTAGTTGTCTAGACGCTATGTCACAAATACTTTTTTTCTCTAAGGCCGCGGGTTCGAATCTCGGTCAGGTCAAATCACTTTTTTTTTGTACATTTTTTTTTATTATTTTCTTAAGACTTTTTTTGCTTATTTTTGGTTTTTTTTTAACATTTAATAATTAATTTATATAAAATTTAATAATTAAATAATCCATAAATAGGCTAAAAACATCAACATTTTTATAAAAACCCTCTGATACAAACAAAATACAAACGTTTTTATACCTTTCACTACAGGTGGAAGGGTCGCGGGTTCGAAGCCCGGTCAATTCACTTTTTTTTGTACATTTTTTTTTATTTTCTTAAGATTTTTTTTTGTTTATTTTTTGTTTTTTTTTACATTTAATAATTAATTTAAATAAAATTTTATATTAATAATTAAATAATCCATAAATAGGCTAAAAACATCAAAATTTTTATAAAAACCCTCTGATACAAACAAAATACAAACGGTTTTATTTCTTTTTTTTGCTCCGATTTAAAAGAATTTATAAAAAGATTTTTAAACCATTTTATTTCTCACATATTAAGAAAATTGTATACATAATTTACCTTTGAGTGCAACTATTTTAGGTCATAACTTATAATAATTTATAAAAAAATTATAAACTATTTTCCTTTAAATTTTTAAAATTAAGCTAAAGAAATTACAAATATTTCTAATAAAAAAGCGAAATAAAATCCCAAATGTAAATTTGCCAGCTAAATCAAACTATTTTGTAGAAATAAAACACATGCAGTTGTAGTGATTTCTTTTAACGATTTGTTGAAATTCTTTTCTTTCACCTCTTCACCTTTTATACACAAACAACAAACACTATTCTAGAGCTGTATTATGACCTATGGATACGTCTTATATAGCAAAAGATCGAAAATCTTTAGTATAACATATTTGCTGAAAAACTCGGAAATATCGGTTCAGATACAAAAAAGTTATGCCCAAAACATAATTTTTTTTAAAGTACCTATATTCCCGAGTCCAAGTTTTATCTCCAAACTAAATGGTTAATTTCCTCTTAAAGGCGTCCGTATATAAATCTGTCCATTCCATATATGTCCATATATAAACTTCAGTTTTTTCCCAACCATGGTGAAGGGTATATAAGATTCGGCATAGCCGAATTTAGCCGCTCTTACTTGTTTTTTATAAATATGTACATATGTATGGCTGTATATAGTATATATACACTTTTATTTATATTTATTGTTTATTTTTATTTGAACTTTTATTTTTGTTAAAAAAAAATTGTAGACGATTGAATTTATGTGTTGAATTTATAACGATCAACATTGAGAATGAATAGAAGCAAATATTCACAATTAAACGAGTTCATACATACACAGTACACATATCGTTTGGTTGTGTCAAATATTTAGAAACCATCCAAAATATTTATACATACAGTTTAAATTAAGGAGAACTGATCTCAAGTATTTTAATATTGCAAATATTCACAGAGAAAACAGATTCATAGTGACAATTTCTCGAATTTATCGCCAACTGAATGGTTAGGTTGGAGGCGCCAATATATGTATTTGTGGCGACCGGTTAATCCATGAGATTTCGTTTGAAAGCATACACATATTGCAATTGCATCAGGAATACTTTTGGTTGCGAAAACCAAATACTTCGGTCGTCACAGTGGATTTGTTACTATGTGTATATAAATTTGGAAAATTCACAATATTATCGCCATATAAAAAATATTTGATGCATCACTGGCAGTTGACTTTATAGCCAATCTCCAAAGAGCTCTAGCTAAAATTCAACAATATTGAAAATAATGCTGTACTCTGAGAAAACACAATCTATTTTTCCAGAAAATGTAAACCATGTTTTTTACCACAACAAAAAATTCATTTAGGCGTTGTTCTTGATCCCAAGATGAAGTTTCAGAGCCATGAAGCATATATAACAAATAAAGTTAACATACAAACTCGTATATTGTATCCGTTCATAAATCGAAATTCAAGACTCAACATTGATAACAAGAAATTTATCTTAAAGGCTATTTTTCATGATGTCATATTTTATACAGGTCCTGTCTGGTCCAAAAGTGCAGTGTTATATAAAAAAATTGCAAGTCTCGCAAAAAAAGTTATTAAAATAATATACAACTTGCCATGGTTCTTCTCTACAGAGCGTCTGCATGCTCTTGCAGGTGTAGAATTAGTTAAAGTTAAGATCGAAAGGTTGACCAAAATTTTTAACATTAGATGTTCCAATACTGTTTATATTCAAATTAATGAGCTGGCATCATTGTAGGTAGTTAAAGTCAACTAGGTTTTTGTAAATTTTAACCTCCGATAACACTGTTAATATAAATATCCATTAATTTAGTAACTAATAATTAATTATTAAGTAGAAAAAGGCAAAATCTTGAACTCTTTACAATGTAAATAATATTAGAGCTAAAATGTAAAATGACAAAGATCTGAATAAATTGAATTGATGCATCATGTTTTGGACTTGGAAATATTTACCATCTACTTTATCGATTCTCCACCATGAACCAGTAAATCTGTTTTTGTATATCCCATGAGTTAAGTTAAACAACTATTGCAGATGACACTGTCTACAAAAAAATTTAATAAATTAGTATTTAACATTTCTGGCCAAAAGATTTGTTACCCATCGTATCCTTATCCTCCAGACATGACATATAGAATGGATAAGTGATAGTCATACTGGCAATGTGGCGAGCACAAGAGTGTTCCTTACACAGAAAAATGATTTCTTTGTGCATTTTCTAACAAAAGCTTGCTATATTAGTAAAAACATTATTAGTGTTAACAAATTGGTTAAAGCCAAATTAAACTTTTTGCTTATAATACAAAACTGGTAATTGAAATGGCACCAACAGTTACAAATTATTTTTCTGTGTAATGTGCAATCAGTCCAGGGAGTCTACGACGGTCGACCCTAATTGAACTCTTCTCCCTTACAGAGCTTACCAAGTATTGTGTACCCTTACAGGCATTTTTGTTAGAGCACCTTTAAAAAAAATACAATTTTCATATGTAATTTACTATAATTTATAAGATGATACATAGCTGTGGTTCCGGACTCGTAAGAGTCAAACCAAAGTCATTACAGATCCATCAGTGCAAAAGTATTAGAATAACTCACAACCATTATTTTCAAAGATTTTATATATAATTGCGACCCAATTTGGAATTTATGTATTTTTACAAAACGTAATAACTTTAAAAACAAAATCTGGTAATTTATTATAAAAAAAAAAAAATGTTATATACATATTGTATAAAAATCTAATAATTTTAACAGATTTTGTTCTAAAAGTCTATAGTCAGATACTAAAAATATAGCTTAATAAAAAATATACGTATCTCCCAGTTTTTCTAGATAAACTCATTTAGGTTTTTTATACGCAATTCAATTTTAAGTGCGAATCCAGCTGTCTATCACCAGTTGATCGGCAGATTTTTTGGCAAAATCGGTCCACGGGTTTAAATAACATATTATGACGATATTTCCTAAATTTTTATACAATTTCTTATATTTTTGCTCTAACAAACACACAAGACAATGATGTAATCATTGTAAACTTATGCGATATTTTTTGTTAGAGTTGCCAAATATTTTTGTGGTAGCTTCAAAAATTTGAGTTGCTTTTTTATGATAATTAAATGAATGTGAAAAAGATTTTATACACCTATTTTGACGTTTGTACAAGTCGGTATTTGTATCACGGCAAAGCGACCAGTAGTATTCAGCCAGCATACACCTTATGTCTTTGCCTTTGTACCTCTTTTCAATTTCCACGATATCTTGGTAATATCTTTCACCATGCCCATATTTTGTTGCAACAATAAATAAATAAAACAAATATGATATACAAACTTTTTTCCTTTTTTTATGTGTTGGCTTGCCAAATTATTTTACAAGGGTCTCATTGTTCTATTTCAACAACCCGTTAAAGTTTTTAGTTACATTATTGTACTGTCTGCATGAATTTGTGTCAAAATAGAGCAAAAATATAAGGAAATTGTATCAAACTTTAAGAAATATCGTCATAATCTTTGAACCCGTGGACCGATTTTGCTGATTTTTTATATATTACATCTGATAACAATACCAAGTATTATGGCAAGAAATCTGCCGAATAACTGGTGTGCGTGTAACTTCGCCAAGTGATAGACTGCTGGATTCACATTAAAAGTTGAATTGCTTGTAAAAAATCTAAATAAGCTGATCTAGAAAAACTGGGAGATTCGTGTATAAACCAAAGGTATGTTAACGTTTAATGATTGAAATGCAAGACTTATTCATGCAGTATGAAATCTGAAAATAGTCAAGTAAATAGTTGGAATTAACTGCATGAACTCTAAAACTATTTAAGTTTACTTTTCAAATTAAACTAAAAAAAAAGATTTCGACAATTAAGTATAATCTAGAGGCAAGAATATATGTAAGATGTGTTTGGCTGTGTTGCTATTTGGCGGATTTACAAGTTTACGTATGGATTACAGTGTATAAAACACAAAAAACGTCATTGACCAGTAAATCCATTGAACCGTCAACCAAACGACAACAAAACATCTAAATTGTCAAGTCCAAGACTAACAGAAATTGCATTCCTTCAACCGCAAGGTTATTACTTATTGTTGAACCAAACATTTTACACTTCTACATACATCTTTCCAATCACATTCATAGATACGTGTTAGTGTATGGAAGTATTTGTATTGATTGAATATGTTTGTATGTACGATTTTATGTTTAAATAATAAATAAATATTTTGTATGCTTTGTTGTACTTTAATTTCATTTAATGATCAACAAAAAGTGTACAAAAATTTAATAAATATTCATAGAATGTATGATATTAACGAAGCGAATAACGAATTGATCATCAACTGGTGATATTGACAAAATGTCGCAACGTGTTCAAAATTATTGATGAGTTAGCACATAAAAACGGCAAATGCCAACTTACTATTGGGTTAACTTACAAATATACTTTACTTATACGAAAAAGTTCTCCAGAAATTCTTTACTAAAGTGATTCTCAATCAGTTGATTTATTCAGAAATATATGAAACTATTTTTATTATTATTATTATTTCTTAATATTATAATCACATTTATATTAATACCTGTTGCATAAAAAAATCCAATGGATCTAACCTAACGAATATTTCTAGAAATTATAAAAAACAACATCCCGTGACGATTTCCTTAGGCGATAATGATATCGGGAAAGGGACCAAACAGCCTATTACAGATTTACAATTATTTAAGTAAGTTAAGCACAATTAAGTGTTTTTATTGTGTATCCCTATGAAAGTATAGAATATGCAAGTGCTTGTTTAATATTAAATGTTACTGCCGTGCCCTATGCACCGCGACTAAATCTTTTGTGTATCCATAATTAATGCCCTAAATATTGAGGCTTCCAATGAAGCCAATCACACGACATTGCTAGATCTGTCAAAACAACAGAGTAGTATTTAATAAGATGACAAAGCAAATTTGTGATAATTGTTTGTTTTTTCTTTGAATAATGCTCCTAGATGAGAACAAGTAATTTTCATTGAGTTTGTAATTTAACCTAACATACATATATTTCTTGAAGGTCTTAAAGCCCCCTAAAGTTTTCCATAGGCAATTTGAGAAATAAATATTGGGTAATTAGCACATTTAATTACTTTAATGTAATTATTGTGTATTCCGATAAAAATAAATTTTGAAATTCTTTGACTCGTAGTTTAATCAAAGAATATATTGGCTAATGTTAAGACAATCTCAAGCAAATGTCGTCGCTAGGAAAACTAATGCATGGTTTTTACTATGTCATTTTTAATGTCAATTTGTCCAAATTATTGGCAATTGTATGAACACGGGTTGTCATATTGTGTCATCTGAGTTTGCAGTCAGTTATGCACACGAACTGACGTCTAAAATGACACACAAGTGAAAACATCAAATTTCAGTTTGTCAACAGATATGGCAGCATTTTTTATCTAAAATAAAATTGACAAAATAGTGTCAATTTTTTTTTGTTTGACGATCGCAAAGCTGTTTTTTTTTTTTGCTTGAAAAATTAATTGCAATGGAAATTTTTTAAATAAAGAAAGAAATGGTATTGTAATAACAGAAAACGCCGCACTAGCTATAGCCATTTGTTTCTTTTTTATCATTTATAAATTTTTTCCACTTTTTATTGAACACAAATTAATATTTTCTAATCAGCTGTTCGCTCGCCTCATCATATTTGACCTTTGTAATGAAAACGGCGTGTCAGTCAACTGACACCAAAATTTGACATAAGTCTTTGACAAGCTCTGCTTAATCGACTTATTGTCAGTTTTTAAGATGTAATGAATACGCATATGACACAAAATGACGAGAATTCATTTGAGTCAGTTTTTGTTGTCAGTTCATATGACATAATGAAAACCAGGCATAAGAGTGCATTAAATTTGTATTAATATTTTCTTATTCATCTCATTTTAGATGAAAGTGCAAAACAATCTGACTTTCGGTTTTAGTACAAATATGTCCTATTTTTGGACATGACTCAGTTGTGAAGAATCCCAGCAGGCAAAGGTAATCAATGAGAATCGAATGGGTAATTAATGGTGATCCCAGAATGCATTATTTTATAGCAACGGCGGTCCTCAGGGTCGCATGTGAGCCTTCATCGATTTTATTGGGGCTCTCAAAGAAATATAAATTTCGTATTTTCATTAGACTTTTCACAATTTTTCTTCGTAAAATTTTTTCCAAATATATTTGTTATAAAATTTTTAGATTTAAAATTTTTTCTTTACAATATTATTAATTTTTGATTTTTTTCATACTAATTGTTAATATTTTTACTAGTTTTTTCTTTTAAATTCGTTTTGTCGTGGAATTTGAAATTTTTTAATGCAGATGTTCTACATTTTTGACAATCATACTGCAAAAATCTCGAACTAAGTTCGCATCGATAATCATTGTGTAAATTAACAATTTAACAAACAAAAACTTTTTCACGACGTAAAATGAGTTGATTAATTTTTCATTGGCTGCTTAAAAAAAAAATTGTTTCACATTGGAAAACCGTTTCACTGCATATAAAAAATTGTTTTTAACTATAATGAATTTAAGTGAAAATTTAGTACAATTTGTTTTCAGGCAAATTTAACTTACAACACAATTATTTTTCTAGTATAAAATGACATTTTGGGTTAATTGTAACTGTATTTTTCTTATTAAATTAAACAGCTATGAATTTTCAGAATTTATAGTACGATTTGAGGTCATTAAAGTTCTAGTAAAATTTTATCACGGAAAAAACTTACTATTCTTAATTCTTAAGCCCCATTATATCAATGACCCATTAGCCACTAATTGGGACTTTTGTTGTTGTTTGCCATATAATATATAAACTTAACTGGAGGTTAAGCTTATACAGGACATTCAGTAATCGGACCTAAATCATATTTTAAAATGATGAATGTGTCTTACCAAACAGTTCGGTAAAAAAAACGGTATTTAGTCTGTTTTTCTTTGCTATACCTCGGACTTTTTCTTAAATTTTATACTCAAAATCGAATCAAATCGGCTCAACCAACAAATGCTTCAAGATACCGAATACACCCCAAGTAAAATGTTCATAAAAATCTCTACTAAAGTGTTTTAAAATCGTTGAATTTGACGAGAAGATAGTTTATTTAAAATATTTTATTTAAAATTTTTGGTTATGACAGGGAAATAACATTTTTTTCTGCTCCATAAACATAGCATAAATATTTAGTGCCAAATGAATTGTGTAGCATATTTTCTGTTAGTACAACTATATTCAAAAGTGATTCCTTATAATTTTGTGTGTTGCATTAACTGATTTTTTTTGTGAAAATTAATATTCTGTTAAAGTAACCGAATGCGAAAAATTTTCACTAAGTTTATAAAAAAAAAGATAAGTCAGCCTTCATTGTAGCTTCGATGACTAAGCTCTTTTTGATATACGAAAACCTCAATTTGGCCTTTCATGTTAAATACGTGCCCACCCCTGGTATATATGATGAATTGTTCTACTCAGTCTATTTAATAGATTATATTATTTTTGCATTTATAATGAATTATATAAATAAAATAATGTATTATGTTCAATTGGAAAATTTTTATTTTTTTTATTAAATAATTTATTAATTTTACAATACAATTTTAAAAAATCCTTTTTAAACCTGAAACGCAATATTTGAGACGACACATGATTATTTTTTTAATTCCCAAAACACGAATAATCGTAACACGCAGAAACAATACATTCTATTTTCTGCAGATATGGGAATGTATGTAGTAATCTCTTTAAAATTATTGTGTTTTGACATTACCTCGTCGATTCTTCATTATCGAAGTTATATATTCCCCACTTGCCTGCTGGGATATCTTCCGATTTTTCTTTTTCAATCTAACTTAACCTAACCTAATCTCATTTCAGTAAAAGCATCAAATCAAATTCAATACTTGATTAAGGGTTGAGTCTAGTTATCAAAATTGAGAACCACTGGATAATACATACATCAATGTATGAGTAGGTAATATCTTAAATACAAAGATGTTTGAAAGCAAAATAAAATTTAATTTTAGGTTTCACAAATACGTACTCCCACTTTAAGATCAAGATTCAGAAGGCCTTAAACACAAATAGATAAATATGACAGTGACAGAAATTGTTTCGGTCAAGTATTAACACTTTGCTATTTGTTTGTTGTTGACTGGCTTAATGTTTTTGCATTTTTTGTCAAGAAACCTTCGTGGTGCAAAAAAATAAAGGTGAGGTTTTAGTTGTTCGGGTTTACTTTTTGCTCAACTTTGTTTGTTTTTACACTTCTTTCATTAATGTTTCTTTTGTGACTCTTTAACGATCCTATTGATGGATGTCGTACTATGTTACACCTACTGAATACTGACATTATTGTAAGTTCATGTCAGATGTATAAGCGAATTAATTGTTTGGGAAAATGGTATGAAACACAAAAGACTTCTTTGGATATTCTAGATCGTATTCAGAGGAGGACGTTGATGCTTAAAGAGGCCGAAAGTGTATTTGACTAAATCGATTCCTTAAAAAAATGTTGGAAGGTGAGTTTTGTGGGTATTATTTCCCGTTTCTTTTAAAGGTTATAGAGTATAGATGAAAGGTGATGAAAGATAAAGTGCCCCGAATATGGCAGCACTGTAATTGCGGGAGATGATAAATCATAGAACATAGATGGATAGTTGGGAACATTGTTGAAGCTTTTTAGTTCATATCCCCGTTGTGATTTTTATTTCGGTGAGTGCAGTGGGAAAACCGAAGGAGGGCGTAGGACAGTACCCATAAATTAATTTAAAGTTCTTTTTTTCTAATTTTATATAAATATTCTGTACAAATTTCAGTAGATATGGGTCCAACCATAATGCACGATGTTATTTGTGAGTCACACCTTAACGTCAAGTTGTTTGCCCAACTTAATTTGACACTTCTTTGTTTCAGTGTTTGACAAATTCAACCATGGATAGGTACACAATTGAACAGCGCGATAAGATTGTTGAAACCTTATACGAAAATGGGCGTTCAAATCAAAATGCACTTCGTAATTTTTTGGTCAGCATAATCGACCAAATGTGTCCCTAATCGGGAGAATTGTGCGCAAATTTCAGCAAACCTGGTCTGTAGGAAATATCAAAACACCTGTGAATGCTCGCTTAGTTAGTTCTGCGGAAAACATTGCTGTTGTTCGCGATAGTGTGGCAGAAGAGCCGTCAACCTCGACTCGTCGTCGTTGTTCGCTATAGCGAGATGATAACGAACTTCTTGTGGCCAGAAATTGAGGATATGGACCTGAACGATATGTGGTTCCAACGAATGGTGCCACTTGCCACACAGCCAACGAAATAATGGCCTTTTTGCACGAGAAATTTAATGGTCCTGTTATCTCACGTCGTGGCGATGTTAATAAGCCGCCACGATCATGTGATTTGACACCGTTGGACTTCTCTCTTTGGGGATTTTTAGAAGAAAAAGTGTACGTCAATAAGCCAAGAGCAATTCAAGAACTAAAGGATGGGACAACGACATTGAACCTCAATTATGTCTCAGAGTCATTGAAAATATGGACCATCGGATAGAGGTATGCCACCGAAGCCGTGGCGGGCATTTGGCCGATATTTTGTTTCACATATAATTGTCATAGATCCTTCTATCATAATAAAAAATATTAAGATAATTCTCTGAAAACTTTTTGTTTTATTTGCAATTAACATAGTAAATTATGGCTGGACCACCCTTTAGTTATAGATATAGCTCTTAAAAACTAAGAATTTATAAAAATGCTGCCAATACTTTTAAATTCTTGGCTTTTTTCTTTTAAATATAAACAAACATATTTGTCATAAAAATATACCAATAGAGTGGTTAGTGGTCTAACTTTGTGTGTTAGCATAATAAAATTTCTTGAACTTTTCGAGAAACATTATTAAATAGCTGGATATCACACATTAGCCCATGCATCCCAACTATTTCGATAAATTAAAAAAATAATTTTTGGATGTCATCGAATTTCGGCCAGATTATAAGACTAGGCAGCCAAATACAAGAATAAAATTATAGTTGACCAAGACCGACCCAACAATGCAGAACAATCTGTATAAAAAGGAAAAACAGGTCAGTACCATTTAAATAACTATGCAATGATAGGTCATTACATTTTGCATTACTTTAAAATACAAAATAAAAAACTAATAATAATAGGTTATAAATGTACTTATATATGCTTTCAAAATAATAACTTTCTGGTAATTTGTTAAATAAGTAACAATTTCGTATTTCTGTTTTTATATTATATTTATTAATTTAGAAATTTTAATTTTTTCTAGATTTTTTCACAATTTTTTCATTTTTCATAATACTTTTTTCCAAAATTTTTAGATTCAAAATTAATTCTTCACAATATTATGCATGTTTGTTTTTACATGCTAGTTTTTTTTACTAATTACTTTAGTTTTCTTCGATCTTCTCTATTCATATAATATTCCTTATTGAGCTAAAGATCCTTTATTTATAAAAAATTTAATTATAAATATTTATTTATCCCAATATTTCGTCACCACATTGGGTGACTTCTTCAGGGGAAATTGTCTTTTTTTTCCCCAGAAGAAGTCACCCAATGTGGTGACGAAATATTAGGATAAATAAATATTTATAATTAAATTTTTTATAAATAAAGGATCTTTAGCTCAATAAGGAATATTATATAGTTTTTTTTACTATTTTTTACTAGTTTTTTTCTTTTAAATTCGTTTTTGACATGAAATTTAAAACTTTTTAGTGCAGTTGATTTTAAATTTTGGCCATTCTTATGTTTTATAAATGCAAACAAACAGACCCATTAGGTCAACAGAATTTTACAATAGTACTCAATTTTTTATAATTTTGAATTATGTGAAAAAGTTTACATTTGAGGTAAATAAACAGCACTTAAATACTGCCAAAATCTCTAAGTTCGCATCCGGTTATGACCGTAGCCTCTAGTTCTATGTAATATACAAGTTTTTTAAAGGATCAAAAGTGTAGCACTTCTGCTATATATTAATAATCTTAATGTTTCATCTCATGAAACCTACTTTGCTAAAAAAATCATCTCTACTACACACCGCGTCTGCTAAAGGTAAGATTGAAAAAAAACTTAATTTAAAGAAGTTTCGTTATACAAAATTGTATTAATACTGTAATTAATATTTAAAACTTTAAGAAACTCTGAAATAAATAGCTTTTCTGTAGCATTGTTGCTGTTTGACCCCTTCTTAAAGCTTCGGTCAGTCAGATAAAAATGCTTAAGTGCGTTACGTGTAAATACATGACTATATATCTACGACAACATGTAATAACAGCTTATGTCAAACATATTTTAGGTAATTTTTTGTAACATGCCCTTTAGGTAAATTCAAAATTATCTGACTCACCCTTTTCTTTGTGTGGTAGAGTTAAGTATTTCGATGTGAAAATCCTAATACAATGGTTCAATTCACAACGGTTTTTGTATCGTTGTATTACAATAGTGTAAAATTGTTGTTGGTAATTTACACTTAAAAATCTGATAGAACTTTACAACTTCATTTGATGTGTTTTTAGATGTTGTATTGTGTATCATAATATATCAGTCAAAAGTGAATGCCTGTTTTTTCACTTTCACCTTTATTTTGCATTTTATTTTTATTTTTGCTTCTTGTTTCTATAAATTTATAAATATTTTAATTTTTCATCATAACGGTTTGACGTTTTACAACATGAAAATACAACTGACTGTTTACAACAAAATATTTGTCTCGTATAGTGTATTTCAGTACAACATACAAAATACAATACCGGCTGTGAATAGCCCAAATATATATTTTTTGTAGCTAGACTATTTAAATGCAAATTTTGTAGTCGATACTACAAATTTTGTCGTCAATACTACAGTTTTTTCTTGACTTTAAATAACAGGCTTTCCTTCAATTTGATTTATTAATTTTTTATTTTTTGTTTTTTTTTTAAATTCAGATTCCCGATTCAAAAAGACGGCCCAAACTAGAAATTATTTATTTGGTCTATGGAATAATTTCCTTACAGACTAGAATACATTTGATATAAAATTAACTATTTAGAGCTATAATAATTTCACTTTTTATAATGTATTTATAGAGAAATCGACGGGAAACATTGTATATAGTTTTTGTAACAACAACAAAGCACTAATACAAGAAGAAAATTTGACTTTGTGCCGTCTTTCTGAAACACTATTATAGTCTAAATTTGACATTACAAATTTGCTATATGTTCTAGTCTCTTTGTAAATACCGAAATATACGGAAGTTTAAAATACAGATTGGACGCATCTTATGTCTTATTGGTACTAATAATAATCAATATTGTGATTTTTACCTACGTCGATATAATCTGTAACTCTTTGATGCCACAAATATATACGAAAATTTATATTTATGTACTTTTACATACAAATATATGTAAATAACATGTATGTATGTAGCACTTTTAAATCTGAGTATGAAATGTTTAAATATACAATAATGCTTTGTTGACTTTTACAATTCGAGCTTATACATATTTATGTATATACATACGCTCGTATAAATGTTCATACTATTTATAAAAAGTTTTTATTTGATCACGTACAAGACGCCTCGTCAGATTTTTAAGTAATTTTGTTTGTTTTTGGTTTTTTTTCCTACTACTTAATATTTTTGTGTTGAGGTAAATGATCGATGAATAATTCAATGTACGCATTGAACTTTAAAGTATTTAGATAAACATTTTTTGAACTTATTTAACTAAACAATTATAGGTAGAGAGGTATACATATGTTACGAGTATTATATACACAGTTCAATATACAGTACCTTCGAGGCAATTAAAGGTTTATGAAGATAAACACATATGCGGCAAATTCAGAATGTCGGTTACTTGCCCTGTAGTGTTGCCAAATTTCATTTATTGACCTAAATCAATAACGAAAACACCAAAAAAAAAATTCCCCTAAAAATGCTTTCTTTAAAAAATACCAAAATTTTCTTTTATTTAAAACAAGTAAAAGTATTAAATTCAGTTTTACCCGAATGACAAATAAGAATTTCAATTGGGTCCAAATATCATTAAACATAGCACACGCAAAAAATTTATAAAATTCTATTTGTATTATTACACATCTTTCACAGACCATTTTTGAAGTACCAACAAAAGTTTTTTCAAAAAATCACCAACAATGCAATTTGTAAATACAAACAAATTTTTGTAACATTTTTATAACTTTCCCTTCAGGAAAAGCAAACAAAAAAAAAACTTTTTATAATAAATTTGTGAAATTTTTTTATTAAAATTTAAACTTCATCATCACTTTTTAAATTAAAAAAAAAAGTTATTATAAAAGGTTTTTTGTCTCTTAAAAAAAAAATAGAGGTGAAAATAAATCATATGAATATTAAATATTATCCAATTTAAGGGACTGGTAAAAAATGTGAGAAAATATTTTATTTTTTAGTCGCTACTATAAAATTGTACTAAAATACACCAAATCGTATGGAAAATTTAGAGGTACCTTCACACCTTCCATTAATCTAGGCAAAAATGCGTCTTCGCACCATGAGCATCATTTCCACAGACGGACATTGCTAAGTCGACATAAGAACGCATATGGGGTCTTCGATTTATATTTGTACATGTTACAAAACTGAATCACAAACCATGTATGGTGGAGGGTATAAAAAAAGATGATTCCCATGTTGCCTATGATTTATATTCAGAGCTGCCACACATTTGATATATTAGAAATACAGATGAAAATAGAACTTCGTGAAAAGTGAAAAATTGCATGAATATCGGGAAAAGGTGAAAGAAACAACCCTCAGCTTAATTCGAGTAAATTATTAAAGTTTGTTTGCTGAACTTAGATATTTGGTCTCTAAATACCATACAATACCCTCCAAAATTATAGGATTTAAAAACTGAACATAAACATTTGATCATGAGGGTGCACGTCTTGCATACCAAAATATAGCTCTCTTAAATATTTTTCATTTGATACCCCTTACCTACATATCATATGCTACATATAAAAAATCTTAAAAAAAAATGTGTTCACCCTCCATTTTCCCACCCTTTTTTCCACTAAACAGGAGATAAGGCGATACGTGGTCTACAGATTTTTCTTCTCTATTAAAATTTTAGCAGAATCTCACATTTTAGAGATTTTGGCAATAAATTTAGTGCTTTTTATTAACCTAATTAAAATAACACATTTTTTACAAAATTCTAAAACTAAAATTACTTTTATTGCTATTGTAAGTTTAAGTTTGCCACTTTTGTAATGAATTAATTCAGTGATCGGCACAGGGGCCGAACACAATCGGCAATTTACACGTATACTACACGAATGTAAACAAATCTCACAACAAAAAATACAATTATTTCAATCAGTACAAAGAGTATATAATTTACTATAATTTTATTAAAAATAAATAGTATATTAAACAAATATTATATTTTTATATGAAAAATCTGAAAAAATACATGAATAAAATAAAAAAACATATTTATTTTATTATGAAATAATCTGAAAAATCTATAGCATCCTAAAAAACGGCAAAAAATAGTTAAAATTGGTTATATGGCAGCACCGCTAAACACTACTAAAAGTTGCCGACCCAAACTCACCTTTGTTGCCGCCAAACTATGTTCGTGTTCTAAGAGAGTACTAAAAAATTCTTGAGAGCGAACTATACTCTTGAGAATTATATACTTTTTGGTAAAAATATAATATTTGTTCAATATACTATTTATTTTTACTAAAATTATACATGTCTAATAAAGTAAAAAAATACAACCAAACTTTGCAATTGTGTTAAAAAATGGTTACGAATTACAACATAACATTGTGACATGAAAAGTATTAGTGTGTACACGCATTGAACAACTCTGTCTATTCATATCCATTAATTTCCATTTCTATAGTAAGAATATATAATAAAGAGAATAAATATGCTATTAATTGTTACAAAATATAATTAAAAACCTATAAAAATGCAATAATTTGAAAAAAAAATTGTTTTTGTGAAAAAACTGGTAAACACTTAAAAATCCCAAAAACTGGGATAAAAAATTAAACTGTTTATGTGGCAGCACTACATACACCAAATTTAATGTTTTTCAACAGATTAGCAACTCTGAAAATTTTGCCCTCTCATTTAAACATGTTGCCGCTGAACTCTGTACCATGTTGAATTTCTGGTAGAGTGTAAAAAGCACTCTATAGTAAATTATATACTTTTTGGTAGTACGCTAACTTTCAACAGAGCAAGTATATGCCGCTTTGTTGAAGAAATAAAGTACACTCTAAAAATTTGTTTTTTTTTTTTATTATAGGTTTTTTTTTTAATGTAAGTATTTACTTTGTTTTTCGTTTTCATTTTAAATTAAAAATGTAAAACGTTGAGTGAGAAGAATTTACAAGGCAGAGTGCCTTGTATGCATTAAAAAAAAATATTATTATCATTACTATGAATTATTTTTATTTTTTATAATAGAGAAAACAAAAACATGAACTATTTTAATTCAATGAATACGGATATTGTTTTATCGATTAATTAATTTATTCATTCATTCATTTATCTAGAAAGATACAAAAATTTCTTAAGGTGTAAAACACCAATACATTCATATTCTCTCTTTCTGCCGACCACTGCTTTAAAGCTAAAAGTCCATACCACGCGTTTTCGCGTCAACGCTTTGTACGCGTCAACGCTTTAAACGCTTTACTGAAATTACGACGCTTTTGTTTTGATCAGCTTTAGCGTAAATTTGTTGAATAAAATAAATTTAAAATAAAGAACTTCGTGTTTTTTTACAGCTTCAATTAGTTTTTCCTCCATTGTGTAGTTTTTAAAATAAAAATAACCTATCAAAATCAGCTGATCTGTTTATACGCTGCTTATGACGCTTACAAAAGTAGAAAGTAGACCTACTTTACGCGTCATACGCGTCAAGGCATTCTACGCTTTGGTACTATGTAACTTGCAGCATACAATTTCACTGATTCTACTTTTTTGACAACCAGGTATGACGCAAAGAAGCGCAGCATGCGTGGTATGGACTTTCACCTTAAAGGTATAAAAATTGTGAGAAAATGTGTAGAACTTTGCGATACCGCTGAATTCAGCTGAAACTCATTAAATGAGACGTGCTACTATTAATGGTACTTTTGTCCCTACGCCAGTTCTTAAGTTGACCTGTCAAATGCCACAAAATTATAATTGCCACATTATAAAATATAGTGTATTGTCCTAAGAAATTATTTTAGAAATTATAAAAAGCCCGTCAGGAATAGGGTACAAATAATAAGCTGATAAAATGTGTATTTTTTTAAGATCAAAATTATATAATGCAGACTTCTTAAAAATAAAAACACATATGTAGAAATTTCATTTAACAAATTTCGTGTAGATACGAATACATTGACATGAATAAATTGAGACGTTTACAAAACTGATGAAATTACATTCGAATAATACCCGGCATCATCATAATCATCGCCATAAACAACAACAGTAAAAATAAAGAATAAAAATAACAACAAATTGAAAAGCAACAAGTACAAAAGGGCTAAATTCGGCTGTGCCGAATCTTTGAATACCCTCCACCATAGGGGCTGAAGATAATATACGTATATACTTAATTTTGCATGAACTGTAATATGAATATGTTTTGTCAATTTATGTAACGAACTTTTGTTATTTTGTTTTAGTAATGTTATTTATTTAGTTTTAGCAATGTTATTTACAGAGGTCTGCTCTGTTAGCGACTTTAACATTGTTGATTTTTACGTTAACTTAGTTTTCAGAGTAACACACATATAGCTCTAAGAATGTTAGTATTCTCATAGTATGTAAGACAATAAATGCAGTCGAACAAGAAGAAGACTTAATAACATTTTTACTTACATAATAGAAAAAAAAAAAAAATAGATACAGAAAAATTGTGCCAATTTGTATGGAAAATTTAGAGGTACCTTCACATTTTCACTCGTAACTTTTGAACCGCTTAACCGATTTTGCTCATTTTAAATACCAAACTGCTCGGGAGGATGTTCAATAATCTGGGCAAAAATAGGCACCCCCGCTTGCGTCTTCGCGTCGTGATCGCCATTTTAACAGACAGACAGACGGACAGACAGACGGACATCGCTAAATCAACTTAAAATTGCATAAGGATCACGAATATATATACTTTATGGGGTCTTAAACCTATATTTCGACATGTTACAAACGGAATGACAAACTGATATATACCCTCACCATATATGGTGGAGGGTATAAAAAGAGTTTGGCAAATGATCTTGCCATTCACACTCAACAAGATGCTTTTACGTATTGTAGTAATTTAATATACATTTTACTGCAAGTCTCCTTCTGCCGGTACTTACATACACAACACCACTGATGCCAACTTGGTGCTTTTGGCTTTATATATGGTCATTATCGATGCCCCGAAATCACTAACTTGTGGCCCTTTGTTCCAGAGTGAAACCTTAGGAATTAATATATGTGCATTTTTAATTATTTTTTACATTCGCAGAAACTGACTTTAGATGCCCTTTGCTTTTCAAATTTTTTCATTAGGGAAAAATGATTGATATACTAGCAAAGAAGTCACCAACCGTATTTGATGAAATTTGGGTATGTGAGGAGAAAGAATTAATGAAAACGTATATTAAAGCGGTCAAATCTGGTGTTTAAGGATTAAATGAGCGGGTTTAATAGTGGGAAATTTAAGCTTTTTTAAAGAAATTAAAACAAAGTGCGTATTAAAAAAATATATTTAAAAGGTCTATCTGGTAGTATACAAGCCATGTACAATTAAGCGTAATTGTCTATGTTATGTAAAAGAACACATACATTTAACATAAGGAGGTAATGAGATTATCTACCAAATGTACATAAATTGTATGTATGTCAAACAAATTAAATCGAGGGGGTATTTTCGCTTTTTTCGGTATTCCTGCTGGTTTGGAGACTAGTCACTTTCCCCGAAGCGCCATTTTCGGTTATGTTTCCGAAGCATAGGCAAAATGGAAATCAAAGTTTTTCTTTTGAAAGTACTTAAACTTTATGTACAAATAAACTTTAATTTCGTTAAATTCAAATATATTCCCACAATCAAATTGCATTTTTACCCCTAAAATACGTGTTAAATCATTTTTCTCTACTCCACCAAATATCCACATTCCAGCTAAATCGTTCGGTACTTTTCTTATAAGATAAAACAAGAGCATGCAAGATTTTAGGTTATAAAGTATATAGCTGTTTCGCTGTTTATAATACTAATTAATGATATAATTTGCTACAGTTTGAGGTATGTCTGATCATCAGGGACGGAGTATGATCACCACAAACTTTTTTTTATAATAAAGCCTAAACCAGATGGTAAAAGTGCCAGCAACCAGTGGTATGTATGTGAAGTTCGCAAAAAATATTCAATATTTGACAAAAAAAAGCAAATAAATATACTCTTTTATCGACAAACTATCGTACAGCGTATATCTAGTTTGGGCTTAAGCACAAATTTGTTGAAAATGTTAGTTTTTTGCATTCTACATTGGCAATTTCATTTGAAATTGGCCAAAATATTGCTTTAACTAAGTTTTTTTTATTATATGACATCTATGACAATAAAACATTTTTGAGGGATTCCCGCCGATTGCAATGTGGCCGTTGTAGTGTAATGGCTAACGCGTTGGACGTTGAAGGTTCGATACCCAGGGACGCAACATAAATTCAGAAAAATAATATGTACGAGTTTTCTATCCCTCATACATATTGCAACGTGCTCCTTCCGTGTCCCATATCACTTAACCCAACTGAAGTAAAATACCATAACAGTGCTATGACTAAAAAGCTTCAACAATTTCGACAACTCTACATAGGATGGCAGGAAACAATTGTTCTAAAAAAGTTATCATCTCTCGTAATTACAGTGTTTCATATTTATGTTGCAACCCCAGTCAATTTGAGTTAACTTACCATCATGCTTAGCACAGGTAATTGAGCCAAAATAATTTAAAATACATGAAATTGTATCGATTTTGCTCATTTTTTACACGTTAAATCTGATAATAATAGAAAGTATTTCAGTAAAAAATCAGTTTCCACGATCAACTGTTGGACATAATCGTGACTTCTCGAAATAGTTTCGGTCTTAATCTCCAGGAGAAAATGAAAAAAAGGTCTGAAAAAGACACATAATCCCCACAATATTTTTAAATTCTCTATTATATTTAACGACTTCTTTACATAAAGCTTTCATGGTTGATCGGCCTTTAGCCGGACTTAGGAATTTCTCCTTTGGGGTAGTCCAATGCCGATGATAATAAAATATTTATGTGTAAGCGGCTTTTGGCCAGGCTTAATGACTTTTTTTCTTCTGGGCCCGCTGACTAAACTTTTCTTGAGTTATAAATTTAATATTTAAAAAATATAAATAACATTTTAAAAATATTTCCATTATTGAGATTATGAATAAACCCAAACGGATATTGGAGTAATGAGCAGACCCCAAAAAGGGCTTAAGGTATGGCGTTATCAAATAGAAAAAGAGTAAAATTCATACGTTTCTGAAATTTTGTAAACAATTTTTTCAAAGTGTTTCTCTAAAACTAAAAATAAATGACCTGGTGATGTTTTGGCACCATTTTCAACAAAAAAAAAATACAATTGAGATTGCACTTTTTACTCTGAAAAATTTGGCATCACTGCACCACATCCATAAATGTTTGTTTGAGAGTAGAGATCGACTTTAAAATGAGATTTGAACTTTTACGAATTGCAGTTCGGGAAAACACAATTTCAAAAAGGACAGAACAACAATGAATTCCATTTACAACGAACACCGTAAATGTATAATTCTGCAACCTTCGCCTTTAAACAACTAAAATATTAATTTATTGCTTGTTCGTGAAAATAACACTGCACTGTATATTTGTGAATACTATAGAATTGTTTGTACATGATAAGATTGTCATTTGCAAGGTGCAGGATTTCGGTTTTTAGTTTTTATGTTCCGCATAAAGTAGAATTTATACACCATTCGTGTGCCTAAAGATTTGGTTTCATCTCGTATTAACGTTTTTTTTTTGAATTTTTATGTGCAAAAGATTCTGTTAAACTTGTTTAGTGTTGGTAAAACAAAAAATTGTATGAATACGTACAAAAGTTAGTCGAATGGACAGACAATTAATTTGCGGGCTGGCAATTTTCGCTAAATGATTAAATGAATGGAATTGTGGTCACAAGCCATTCAACATCAGTAGTTAGAACATTTGCATTAGTATTGGTGATTATTTTGGAATAAGCAATAGAATAATATCTCGCTCGAATAAGAGCGTAAAATCCAATTAAAAAGTTTTATAAAGAAATTATATCTAGAAGATCTAAAGTTTTCCGTGTAATTGGAAACATTTAACAAATTATTTCATGGACTTTTGCCGCGAAATACGGCCAAGATATGTCAAAATTTTGACAAAATATCGTATTGGCTAAAAAACGCGATTTCGAAAGATTCGATTTAACGTCCTTATTCGGGCGAGGCATTCAGTTATATAGTGTCTTTCGTATATATAAGAACACTTTTAATTTCTTTTTGAAGTACAGTAGAATCAAATACTTAGTGAATGTACTACAATTAAAAAATTGTCCGAATTGTAGACGCCACTAATGATTGGTATTAGTAAACGAATTTAATAATACCCCAATGAAAAAAGTACAATGCAACAACAATAACATAAGACAATACTTTACGATACACGCTTATATCTTAAGCTTATTTTTTTTAATTTTCTAGCATAATGTTATATATGATCATATGTCATGGTATCTTATTATATATTACTATATATTTTATATCTCATCACATATAGTGTATACATTTTTATCTAACGACATATATTCCACCATATATATGATTATATATATATATGTATATATTACTCATAAAAATCTATCACATTTATATATACATAGTTATTAGATGAGGTATAATGGCAAAAAGGCAAACAATTGAAATATGTATTATCTGGAGTATGGGCTAATTCATAAGGTACATTTTAGAGTTTTGATTAGGAGCGTGGTAAAAATGGGGATAAAAAAGGAAAACTCTTCTCCTAAACGGCCTGCCCAAACCGCTGTACCTAGGAAATTTGGTATGCAGGTTCCTTCTCCTGTATACAAAACAGCTGAGACAGAATTTTGGGAAAACGGAATGGGGAGGGAAATTCTCCGCCTTGATGTCCTGCCAAATTTGCTAGAAATACAAAGTTGAAATTTGGTAAGTGGGTTTCTCCTCCGGGGAGAGGCAAAAAGGGAAAACACCATGCTCTAACCGCTGGAGCTAGGAAGTTTAAATTTGTTATGAAGGTTGTTCCGCCAGTGTAGACATCGGTTAAGACGGGATTTTTATAAAAGCCTAGGAGGTGTGCACCTACCGGACGGCCACCCAAACCTTTCAAGCTAAGAAGTTGAAATTTAGTATAAAGATTCCTCCTCTAGTGTAGACATCAGTTGAGGGGATTCTCGGAAAACCAACGGGGAAGGGCAAAAAAGGGAAAAATTGTGCCCTTTGACGGCCTGCCAAAACCAATAAAGTTAGGAAGTTGAAATTTAGTATGAGAAAAGTCTCCCCGTTGATGGACAATATTGGTGACGTAAGTGACGAACACGGCGAGAGATTTCACCAACAAATTAAGACCATTGAGCGGCGCTATCAAGGATTTTGGGATAAAGCAATGTTGGGAGACTATGTATGGTTTCTCACTAGAGAAACGGATCCCAAAAGCAACCGGAGACAAAGCAAGGGCCACAACTATTTCTAACACACAAAAATGTCAAGAATGTATTGCAAGAGTTTAAACCCAATATATTGTCGAAAAAAATAAATTATTCTTAAAATATGAGATTTGGATTTATTCACTCAATTGCTTATAACTTTGTTATTTTTCGGTCGATTTTCTTCTGGTTTGTCTTAGTTCTTACGTAAAAGTATCAGGTTTACGCACATGAAGAGAAACCAGACGTTTTTTTTTAACGATTTGTAATTTTCCGTCGGAAAAGTGTTACTGTAAAATATGATTTTTTGAAAATGTGCCCTAATGTTATCGATATATTTTGAACGGCTTTACCGATCAAAGATCCGATTATATCGTCATCTCAATACCTTGCATTTGGGTACAAAGAACGACCCAATCGGACATTTCTAGCTCGAGATATGTTTTGTCAAGTGAAAAAAGGTCGAAAAATTAAAAAAATCACAATATCTCAAAATCTGTTCCATAAAAAAAAAAATTTAACCTTGATTTTCGAATTCAGCGGGAGAAAATACATAAGAAAAATCACCTCTGATCAAATGTACATTTACGGTGTAAACTAGTGTGGCCTGCTCACATCGGTTTAGCTTGAAACCTGAAATTTGAAATACATACACTCAGAATATTATATAGTTTACTGTTTGTAGTTTAATAAAAAAAGTTTTCCGTTCCATTTAAAAATCAGGAAAAATGCATAGATTCAAAACGATTTACTGTTATTTACCGATTTTTTCATTTGGTTTTTAATAAAAATCTACCCACAAAACGGAAATTTGTGGTTTATTTGTTTTCGTTACAGTTATAAGATATTTAAATTTCGTTTGCTGTCGTTACAGTTATAAGATATTTAAATTTCGTTTGCTGTCTGTTTAAAAAAAATATTCATAAATTCCAATTGGGTTTTTAGTTAAATTGTTTTTACACAAAATTATTTAAATTCAAGTTACAAAAACTTAATAAACACACATACACATGCACACAAAATGTGTCTATAGACATACATTAATTTTCTGGATTAAAAAACAAACAAAAATAAACAAAAATTAGTTATTTTTGACGGAATTGGTTGGTAAAACTTTAAAATTTATTTTTATCTGATTAACCATTTCTTTTTTACTGATGTGTCAGTTGTTTAAAAAACATTTAAAAATAAATAAAAAAAACCGCTAATGATACATATGTATGTAAAATATAAATATTAAATTAGACAACTGAATATTGGCTTTCACGACTAAAAATAAAATCTACTTTAAAAAGAGTTATCGTAACCGCCATAATACGATTGGCAACAAATTTTGTGGACACAACTGGTACTGCTTTTTGGGTGTTCTTATAAAATTTTTAATATTATTTATTAGCCTCTACTAAAAATTGAATGTCATTGAAATAACAACATTCACAGGCAACCAGAATTGTTAAACATATTGTTTAAAGTGTCGGCCCAGAATAAGAACGCGACATACAACGATTGTTGCTGTGAGAGAAAACACGTCAAAAATAACGGCGTACGAAAATAACGGAACATCGAAGCTGAACATCGAAAAACCGTCAATGACGGACCGTTTACGGACCGGATATATCGGATGAAAAATGGAGTTGTCCGTTGAAAGTCCGTCAGTGGCGGACCATTTACGGATCCGTATTCCTACCGTTTTTCCACAAAAAACGGATTTATTTAAATGCCAAAATTTTTTGATTTGGAATAACAAATTATAGTTTTTTTCTTTAAATTTATTTATATGGATATGTAATAAAATAACAAAATAAAACTTTTACAAATTTAATTAAATGAAATATTCATCTCCAGCATAACTAGCATCTCTATCCATTACTTCGGTTATGGCCCATTGAATATCATGAAAAAATAAAATTTTAATTTTGGTTTAATTAGTGGCGTTTACGAAATGATTTAGCATACAACGCAAATTTGCACATTTTTTAACAAAATCTATTATGAATTGGCAGACAATATTTTTATTTGCAAAATTGCATAAATTTGCGCACATCACCGTAAAACTTGTTTTGAATTTTATATATATTTACCTCAAAATAAATTTATTAAATTTATTTTCCGTGTATCTGTTTTTCTAAACCAGTGCGCGACCCGTGTAATGATCATAGACATGTTTCAATTATTCTTTTTTGACACCAAAACAAATTCAAAAGCAACGAAAGAAAAACTAATGAAATTCGAGGAAGTCCGTATTTGACGATACAGAAACGGATGCACCAAAACGGAGTCAAAACGTACTGTTTTCGAAAATTAATGTTCCGTTTACGTACATGCTTTGATGGATACGTATTTACGAACCGTAAACGTGCAGGGGAACCGGATTCATGAAGCCGTATGTGTCGGAGAGTCCGTAAAAATGTTTCTTGGGTATTCATCACATGTTTTTTGTTTACAAAAAACTTTTAGAATGCGGGAACTCTGTTAAGAGAATTAGAAACAATAAACAAGAGAATAAAAAAACGGTTTGAAAATAAAATATATTCTATTTCACAACTGTAACTGTCGGCGCCTTTTTATTCTCATTTTGTATGGAAAAATACATGAAGTTGTTATTCTGGGCCGACACTAATCATGCACAAAGAAAATATATTCATTGTAACAACCTATTTTTTGTTTGTTAACGAAATGGTCAGGCTGCAGCCACCGATAACTTTTTTGATCAACCTATTGCCTAAAAATAGGCGGGCATTTTTTAAATCTCGAGACTACATTTTAGTTTTCTTAAATTGTTAAAAACGTTTCTTAAATTTCGTAAAAACTATTTAATATTTTTTAAACCACATCTAAACGTCAAGTTTTTTTCTGCATTTCATTTGACATTTCTCAATTTCAGACTAACTCAATTTGGACCATGGAAAGATACACAATCGAGCAACGCTTTAAAGTTGATCATGCTTATTATGAAAATGGGCGTTCAAATCATAATGCATTTCGTGCACTTCGTGATTTTTTTTGTTCAGCACAATCGACCAAATGTGTCCACAATAGGGAGAATTGTGGGCAAATTTCAGCAAAACACCTGTGCATGCTCGCCCAGTTCGTTCTGCGGAAAACATTGCTGTTGTTCGCGATAGTGTGTCATGAGGTTGACCAAGCATTTACCGTGAATGGTGTTTCCAGGTGTTGTTGCCAGGAATTAAGGATATGAACCTGGACGATATGTGGTTTCAACAGGACGGTGCCACTTGCCACACAGCTAACGAAACAATGGCTCTTTTGCGCGACAAATTCAATGGCCGTGTTATCTCACGTGGTGGCGATGTCAATTGGCCTCCATGATCATGTGATTTGACATCGTTGGACTTTTTTCTTTGGGGTTATTTGAAAGAACAGGTGTAAGTCGATAAGTCAGCAACAATTCAAGAGCTAAAGGATGAGATAAATTGGCACATTAACGGAATAGAACCCCAATTTCGCCTCAGCGTCATCGAAAATTTGGACTATCGGATGGAGGTGTGCCGCCGAGGTCTCGGCGGCCATTTGGCCGATATTTTGTTCCATACATAATTGAACTATAATAAAAAGAAATGACAATAATTTCCTAAGTAATTTGTATTTTATTCAAAATCAACATCGGCCCTTAAAATTTAACCACCCTTTATTAGTTGGACCATAATTTTAGTTAAAATTGAACAATATCAATTATATTAGTTAATATATTTTACGTAAGTGACTGAAAATTTGAAACTTTCAACTAATTAAAATATTTTTTGAAAGAATATGGGATTTCCAATCAATTTCGACAAAAATAAAATAATTTAAAACAATTCGATTGGAGCAGCTGATTAAAAAACCACAAATATTACAATTTTCGTCATCATTTAGCAACAACAATGGACTTATTGAATTAGAACCGAACTACAACACATCTGATGAAGAAAATTCTGTTTAAATGTTGTATATTAAGAAATAGAACAAAATAATTTTAATCGAAAAATTACGACCACGAATGCCGTAATTCTACTTCTGGTTAAATTTTCTATAAAAATTTGTATTTATACAAAACTTAATGAAACCTAGGTTTTTCATAAAGGGTATACTATTTCTTATGTAGTGCTATTGGAAAGAGAGTTGTTATACCCTCCACCATATATTGTGAGGGTATATATCAGTTTGTCATTCCGTTTGTAGCATGTCGAAATTTAGGTCGAAGACCCCATAAAGTATTAATATTCTTGATCCTTATGTGATTTTAAGTCTGTCTCTCAGCCTATCTCTCAGTCTGTCTCTCAGTCTATCTCTCAGTCTATCTCTCAGTCTGTATCTCAGTCTGTCTCTCAGTCTGTCTGTTCAAATGGCAATCGCGGCGCAAAGGCGCAAGCGGGGTGCTCATTTTTAACTAGATTTATGTACATTCTCCGGAACAGCTTGCAATTTCATAGTAGTGACTTGCAAGTAAAATATTTTCTTTTGTTTTTTCACCATTCGCTTAGAATTTAATAATACTTTATATTAAATTCAAATAGCTTTCATTTCAAAAAAATTTTTTGACTACTAAATTTTTTTCACCTCTGGAACCAACTTCCTTATAACATCCAAATCACAAGCAATGCAATTTTGTTCAAAGAAGCAATTTTTAATTATTTCAAAAAGTAATAATTCTTATTGTAAAAATTCATTAAATTCAAACTCTTTTTTTAATTTTTTAATAAATCAATGTTTATATTTATTCATATTACTGATTCTATTTTTTAAATGTTATTCATTAATTATTATTAAATTGTAATTTTATTTCTTAGTAATCAAATCTAATGTGCCATTATAAGTCCATCGCCAAATGTAAAAGACAATTTTAATAAATACAAAACTATGTAAATCCTTAAAGACATCGCTTATTATCACTTGAAACAAAAAATTAAAACATTTATAATTCAGATTTATAAAAATTTAAGAATTTATAACATTTAATTCAACACTTACATATGCATAGACAATTTGTTGACTTTTATAACCCACTTATAAATCGAATTAACATGTAAAACAACAAAAATTGTTTCTTATAAGAATGTTATAAGAATAAACTAAATGTCTATGCATATCTTTAATTTCATACTGAAAAGTTGAAACTCGAGTTAACTATTGATCATAAGGAAATACCAAAAAGTTACATATAAAACTTATATACATTTTTTTATACCCTCCACCATATGTATATGGTGAGGGTATATATCAGTTTGTCATTCCGTTTGTCATATGTCGAAATATAGGTTTAAGACCCCATAAAGTATATATATTCGTGATCCTTATGCAATTTTAAGTCGATTTAGCGATGTCCGTCTGTCTGTCTGTCTGTCTGTCTGTCCGTCTGTCTGTCTGTTGAAATGGCGATCACGACGCGAAGACGCAAGCGAGGGTGCCTATTTTTACTCAGATTATTGAACATCCTCCCGAGCAGTTTGGTATTTAAAATGAACAAAATCGGTTAAGCGGTTCAAAAGTTATGAGTGGAAATGTGAAGGTACCTCTAAATTTTCCATACAAATTTGTACAATTTTTATACCCTTCACCATAGGTGGAAGGGTATATATAAGTTTGTCATTCCGTTTGTAATTTCTACAATATTGATCTTAGACCCTATAAAGTATATATATTCTGGGTCCTTATGAAGAGCGAAGTTGATATAACGATGTCCGTCTGTCCGTCTGTGTGTTGAAATGGGTTTTCCGAAGAACCCAGACATGATGAGGACTTGATTCTTTTTTATTTCTGTTACATGTGATCCGTTTCTGTTTGCTATTAAAAATCAGACAGATCGGTTAATAAATGGCTGAGATATTAGCAAAAAACCAGGACTACCTCTAATTTTTCCAGTAAAATCCCTTTGTTTAATATGTATGTAGAATTTTGAGCATAACAACACATCCATGTGTTAAAATTCTTTTCTTTCATCTCCACCTTTTATACACAAACAACACACATACAAAGATTTGTCATTTAAATAAAAACCAAACAAATCTCTAATTAACGAAGACTTTTATATATGTACCTCTATTGACGATGATTTTGTGTGAGCTTCAATAGCTCAGTTGTCTAGACGCTGTGTCACAAATACTTTTTTTTTCTCTAAGGCCGCGGAGTTCGAGGTTCAAATCTCGGTCAGGTCAATTCACTTTTTTTTTGTACATTTTTTTTCATTATGTTCTTAAGACTTTTTTTTTTGCTTATTTTTGTTTTTTTTTAACATTTAATAATTAATTTATATAAAATTTTATATTAATAATTAAAATTCTTTTCTTTCATCTCCACCTTTTATACACAAACAACACACATATAAAGATTTGTCATTTAAATAAAAACAACAAATCTCTAATGAACGAAGACTTTTATATATGTACCTCTATTGACTATGATTTTGTGTGAGCTTCAATAGCTCAGTTGTCTACACGCTGTGTCACAAATACTTTTTTTTTCTCTAAGGCCGCGCAGTTCGAGGTTCAAATCTCGGTCAGGTCAATTCACTTTTTTTTTTGTACATTTTTTTTTATTATTTTCTTAAGACTTTTTTTTTTGCTTATTTTTGTTTTTTTTTTAACATTTAATAATTAATTTATATAAAATTTTATATTAATAATTAAAATTCTTTTCTTTCATCTCCACCTTTTATACACAAACAACACACATATAAAGATTTGTCATTTAAATAAAAACTAAACAAATCTCTAATGAACGAAGACTTTTATATATGTACCTCTATTGACGATGATTTTGTGTGAGCTTCAATAGCTCAGTTGTCTAGACGCTGTGTCACAAATACTTTTTTTTTCTCTAAGGCCGCGGGGTTCGCTAACAGAGCAGACCTCTGTAAATAACATTGCTAAAACTAAATAAATAACATTACTAAACTAAATAACAAAAGTTCGTTACATAAATTGACAAAACATATTCATATTACAGTTCATGCAAAATTTAGTATATACGTATATCATCTTCAGCCCCTATGGTGGAGGGTATTCAAAGATTCGGCACAGCCGAATTTAGCCCTTTTTTACTTGTTTTTTATTATAATTGTCAATATTTTAATTTATTTTCCACCATTTTGGTATTGAATTCTTCACGAAACCTGGATCTTAAAAACTTTAATTTTAACCGTAACCACATGATTTGTTTAAGCGTTTTCGATTAAATGTTACGGTAGATCGCGGTTACGGTTAAAACCGAAATACAAACTCTTCTCTAATACATAATTAATACACTTTATTTATAAAAAAAGAAATTGCACACTACAAAAAATATATCTGTTTGCACAACTAAATTCGACTAATACAACTAAATTATGTGTTGCAAACAGCAGCCAAAATATGAACGGAATCGCATTTGAATATGGTTGTGCTAACTGAAATTATTGGTCGTAGCAACAAAATACATTTTTCAATTCGGTTGGCACTTTATTTTTCCGTGGGTACAAGAGTTTCATGTACTTTCTAAAATTTGTGTACTTATGTACATTAAAAGTTTTACAAATATCAAATAATTTTTTCTCAGAACTTTTGGGGACTCCAACTAGCGACTCTCCCTAAATGGAATTTTAAAAGCACATACTCAATAATTTTAATCGAATGACGTTTTTTATTTATTTTTAATTCCTTGTGTATAAATCATTATTATTTATTTAAGATTTTACGCATAATTAAACACAAGCATTATTTTATAACTTAAACACGTTTTATATACAATATTAAAATTCTACAACGAATATTTTTAACTGCAACTTATAAATAATGCCTCAATATTCTAGAGTAGTTGACGGAGTTTGATGTTAGTGATGATAGTCTATAATTTTGGAACTTCAATGTCGTACTTAAAATTTTATTCGAAATTTTAGTATGACATTTTTTTCGATTTTTCAAAGGTTCTTCAATCAGGATATCCCCTTAATTTTTGTTTCTCATCGTTCCTGCTTATTTGAGAAGATTTACAATCACACATTTTTGTATAAATATAAATAATTTTTATAATACGTTTACATGCATCGAAATCTCGGTGTAATTAAAATCATTTCGGTGTGTTACAGTCTAGGGTTTTTTGTTTACTTGTTGTATGAATTTTTATATTTTGCAGTTATAATCGAGAGAACATGTTTTTTATTGTGTCTACTATATATTGTTGTGCCATGGATGTAACTAGATTTCTATTGAAATCTTTAAATAAAATATATTTTGTCAATTTCCATTCAATAATATATTTTAACATTTCCGTGAAAAAATATCATAAAAAATTAAGAAAAATAAGAATGTTGCTACTTTTTTTTGGCATTTTTGTTTTAATTAAAGAAACTTTAGAACAAATTTTTCGGCGACCTGTTGTACTGATTTAAGAATAAGAAAAAAATATTAATTAATAAATGTGAATCACAACGACTGTAAACTAAAGCTAACAAACTACTCGTATGCAGTCAATAGGAGATATGCAGACGTTTTTATTAAAATAAAAAAAATCCCGAGGTGCCTTTCTGCCGCACACCCCCATTAGTGGTACAATTGAATATTTGTTCTATGCGGAGATGATGAATTATGCTTTAGCTACATACTCGTTTTGAATTTTAATATTTCTCATTTTATTTAGTAGCCAATCACAGAAACATTAAGGTAAAGAAATATATATGAACACAATAATATTTTTAACACGCGCATTAATTATACATATTCGATTTTTATGTATGTACGTTGCATTAGTAATTTCAGTCTACAAATATGTGCAAGTACATTCATTCAATATAGTGCTGGTTAATAATGAATAGTGGGTATTGAGTATCCGAGAATGCTATATTTTTGGATACGCGATACCGAAAAGTAAATACTCGATATTTTCTGCGGTCTATTTTGGACAAACAGATTTTACAAAAAAGCAGCTCAATAGATGTAGTTTATATGAAAATTGAAAAATTATGAATAAAATTTAAAAATTACTTGTACGTAAAGTAACGTGACGAATCAGCTGATTTAATGTAAATGAATGAGTGAAAAGAGACAATTTAATTTATGGCTAATTGAGCCTTTAGCCTCATTTTCACAATGTCGAAAATTAGTAGTAACACAAAAAAGAATCAATTTATCAATTTTAGTATGCAAACTAAATATATCGAGTGGTATCGAGTACTGAAAAGTAACCGAATATATTAACACAAATTCAATGCACAAACTGGTGAACAATATGCCTGCATTGATATTTGCTTTGTTTGTGCGGTAAATTAAGAGTTAACACGTAGAATCATTGACGTTATCCTCAACTTTTATGAAAGGGGGCTATCAATTTATAGTGAATGTTCCTGTTAACACCTTGCCGCACAATCACAGCTATTTTAACGCTAGATCTCGCGCCTTTTTGTTTCGTTTATTATAATATTTGACACGAGAGTATCATTACATGTTATAAATTTAACGCAAGTAATTTTCAAACTAATTTCATCTCATGCAATCGAATCCTGTAATGATGTTTGCTATCAAATGTCACTTTTAGCTTTCTTTTTAATTTAGCTTTCCAAAATAACATTAATTTAATTAAATAAAACGGGAAAAAGTTTATTATTTATTATTTGTAGAAAAAAAATATTTTTTTTGGAAAAATTTAGTGTTTTTCGAAAAAAAACTCAATGAAAACAATTATATTTCTCGGCAATACTGACGACTGATGTTGTAGCCGTATGTAATATTCCTTAACTTATTTAAATTATTTAACTTATTTAAAATATTTTTGTATTATTGAATTTTGAGATTAAAGAAAGAAGAAGAATTACCACTACGAGGGCGGATCAATAAGTCCGTGACTTTTTGAATGAAACACAGTTTTTTTGCAAAAAAAAATTATTTTTCAACATAATCTCCTTTTAGCTCAATACACTTAGTCCAATGTTTCTCCAATTTTTGTATCCCTTCCAAAAAACAGAATTTTTCGAGGTCCATAAAATAGGCATTTGTTTGATAATTTCATCGTTGGAGCTAAATCTCTTTCCACCGATCCATTTCTTTAGGTTTGGAATTAGGACATAGTCACTGGGGGCTAAGTCCGGAGAATATGGCCCAATTCATGAAATTCGCCATTGATACTATAAACGTCACACGATTACGTTTATGGTCAATTAAGAGCAAACGCGGCACCCATCTTGCAGACAGCTTTCTTAAATCCAACTCATCATTTAAAATCGAAACCACACTGTCATATGAAATGCCTATGGCATCAACATCACGCACATTTACTCTTCGATCGGCCAACACCATATCGTGGATTTTCTCGACATTTTCGGGTGTATTGACCTCAATTTGACGTTCAGAACGTTCAGCGTCATTTGTACTTGTGCGACCACAACGAAAGTCAGTAAACTCCTTTTTTCCATTGAAATCGATAGTGCAGAGTCCCCATAGTATTTCCTTGGTTTATTGACGGTTTTTTTTCGCAAAAATAAAGTTTAATGTGCACTCGAAATTAACTTTTTTTCATTTTTAAAAAAATCCACGAGGTTGTATGTTTTGAACAGCTGTTAAACGCAAAGTAAATGACGGAACTTGCTCAAAATTTGACAGTAGTATATTAACAGGTGGTACTTGATGGGAGCAGTGTTGCATTTCATACAACTATGTATGTATGTTATATTGATATATTATCACAGACTAGACAGACATGTTACCTATGACATATCGCTTATTTGCGAGAATACCGGCATAACTCAAAAAACGTGAGTTTTGAGTTAATGATGCAGAAACATGGGTCGCACCATAATCTCAAACATATCAATTGGTATTGATGTCTCTTTATCTCACTGAGTAGCGACCAAATGTGTTTTGTACTTTGCTCAGCAGTTAGGCTCAATTGAAAACTTTAAATGCATTTATCTCGGAATCAAATTTTTTGAGTTATGCCAGTCTTCTTACAAATGAGCGATATGTCAAATAAGAATTTTTGAACCATATGGTTATTTTGACAGTGATTTGCAAACTATTTAAAAAAAATAAACTCCATATAAATTGTATGGTACATATTTGTTTGTATATCTATCCCTTTCTGTGTATCACAGCATTTTTGACATTTTATTTTACTTGTCTTCTAGTCGCCATTTAATAGAATGTGATTATGATATTCAATAATTGGTGGAAAAATTAAAAGCTACTTAAAACAATTATTTTCAATTTCAAATATTTTGAAAACAAGAGCTAACCTATAAAAACGGTTAAGTCACTACAACAAAATTCCTAGCCACTGCATATAGGAATTTTGTTGTGGTGGCCTATATTTTTAAAGTCCTTCCTTAGTCGATTACGCCTAAATGGTAGACAAAGAATAAAAACAATCAATGTATTGTAGTTTTACATCCATTTTTTTTAATGGTAGAGTAGATATGAAAGTGTCATATAATTGAACAAAATAAGCGTAACACTTCCCTGCGCGAAAAGAACCTTTCGCAGGAAACGTCACTTGACCGGTTCATTGTGATGGTGACCGGTCTCGGGACTTGTTTTTTTATATGAAAAGGACCGCCACTTTAACATGTGCATGTCCTAGGAGGGGGTCAATTGCCCACTGTAACATGTCACAGGACTGGTCTAAAGAATATGCTTTTTTATTTATTTTTTTGATTTTTACATGTAATGTAGCAAGATTATTTTTTTTTCTTTATGTAATAAGTATGGTAACACATCATTCAAGTGTTTCAAGTGATAAAATTAATCCTTTTATGTTTAATTTTTCGAAATAATTTGAATTTTTAAAAATTGAGTATTTTGTGAACGTGAGCAAAAGTTTAAATTACTCACCTGATCGTGCGTGAGCGTGAGTAGAAATAATTCTTTGTTCGTGATTTTAATTTTTGGTTCGTGATCGTGCATGAGTAAAAAATCGCTCACGTGCCTATCTCTAGTTCAGATATTATATTGATAACCTACACAACGAAGAAATATGAAAGTTTAGGAGTTTTTGTCGATTTCTACAACTGAGCACTGGCCAACCGAATTAGGGTACCAACTAGGTGCCCCGCTTGTTACCAAAAAAGTGTCCGATTCGAGCACAGTGTAGTTAATGAACAAATGGTACAAATGTAGAAAAAAAAATAAAATAAAAATATGTTTTCAGTAAAAATTGTAAATAAACAAACTACAAGGTATAAAGTACAAGTTAAACAGAAACAGCTTAAGAAAATAAAATTGTTGATTCACTTACCGGAATAGCACCACGATGGCCATACAACTGAGGTGTCGGTATCAATTTCCTTCATTATAGTCCATTATTAAACGGAGTAAATATTTCGATGCAACCGATTGTTGGATAATGGTCAACATTTGTAATTTAATTATTTGTATTAATTTTATGTTAAAACAAAACAAATATGTGTTTTTTTTAATTCATTTATAATTTTAAATATTGTATTATTTTTTTCTTATTTGAAAGTCATTGCACTTTATTTGATTTTTTTCTTTTGATTTTTAGTTATTGTTTTTTGTTATTATTACGTTTTGTTACATTTAATATGCAAACTTTGTAAATAGTTATGTTTAAAATTGTTTGAATTAAATTCCTTTTTTTTGTTTCATTTCTGTTTTTTAACTGAATTAAGTTTATTGTGCGTTATATTACACTTTATCTTAATTTCGTTTGTAGTGTGGTTATCGTAGTGTTTTGCTTTTATTCTCACTTGACTCTTTTTTAATCTCTTTTTCACTTTTTCGTATAACTATAAAAATTGAAACATGTTAATTAGTATTTTTCATTTTAATTTTATTTAATATTTTTGCTTAGATTCAAATTGACAGTATTTTTATTATTGTTTGGTTGTTTTATAAGTTTTTGTATGTTTAGTAAAATCCAGATTATTTGACATTTGCACACGTTTTATAAACAATATTGAGGATTTTAATATATAAAATTGTCGATAGAATCAACTTAAAATTTCAGTTAAAAGGCGACATAGGTATTAACTAGGATGGGAGCGTGGCACGAAATGTTCGTAAGTCGCGTCATTCAAGTACTGATTAGAAATATTATAAATTGTTTATGATATGGTATAAGATATAATTATATATGTATGGTACAATATTTGCAAACAAATTTGAGATATCGTTATATATAAATAGTTCCACACCTAGGGTATTTTTGATATGATATAATTAGATATAATCATATGTGGTTCCATGTCATTGGTTTCGAATCCCAGTCAGGGAGGTACTAAATTTTTTTTGGTTTGTGTTTTTTTATTTTTTTTTTCTTTAATCAATTTTTTTTTCTTATAACAATATTTAACCCATTCGGAACAGGACCTAGAAATTTTTGATATTATAAAATATATAATTGGTTTATAATAATCTAGGTACATATAATTGTAAATGATATTTGTTTCCAAAAGTCCTATAATTGGTGAAAATTTATATATATATATATATATATATATCTATATATATCTTAATATATAAAAACGTTTGTGCCGGGTACGTGTTACAAAAACTCAAGAACCGCTGGACCGATTGACACCAAACTTGGACAATATATAAGTTTAGTCAGGAGCCAGGTTTCTCTTAAGTTCTACAACGATAGGTGGCGCTATTGTCGTAATATTTCAATTTTTTTTACTTATGGTACGATTTGGCTCAAACAAAATATATTTATTAAACAAAAATAAGTATCCTTTTCTTTTATGGGAATTCAAAAATAAAAAATTGTCAATATATTGAAATTTTTCTTAAAACAATTTGTAAAAGAATTTAAGTTTCAATAAAAAATAATAATAATTCAAAATTTCGGAAAATCCTATTTGTTTTAAAATAATGCCGACCCGATCTAGAGGAGGAAACAGGTACACTCGACGGGCCCGAACTGAAAGAGATCAACAAGTAAATTCTACACATGATCAACATTTACAACGGAATATCGAGCTTTCAAACCGAGTACGTGTAATTAGTGCTGCTCAAACACCTGAAGAACGATCTCAACATCTTGAGACCCGAAGAGTTATTGATACACAACACAATACCGATAATAATAGATTAGCAAATCGGGAAAGAATGCGTATAACCCGAGCTGCTTCGATCACCTCATTTAACCGTCTGGCTTTCGCTTACGAACCAGACATAAATTACAGTGCTCATGAGAAAATCGCTATTGGTGAAATGTCCAATGAATGTAATCGCTGTCACGCACTCAAATTTAAATATGAATCACCCGGAATGTGCTGTTGTTCCGGAAAAGTTGTGTTGCCACCACTAAACTCACCGCCGGAACCACTGAAAACATTGTTATTGGGTGAAAGTGCGGTTCCAAAATTTAATCAACAAATAATGTCTTTCAATACTTTTTAATATCTATCTTTTTCAGTATTAATAACACTAGGTCACAAATAACAAACTTTTGTCTGTTATTTGTTTCTAGCATACTTTTTCTCATGGATTTGGACCTACTGAACACGAAAATGAATTTTAAAAATTTTTCTGTCGATTGGTTTGCGAGATACAAATTTTTTAATTTTTTTTTTTTAATTTTTGGAGGTACACTTACTATTTTGAGCATATCTTTAGTCTTCTTTGACCTATTTTATCCTACTACTACTCAAATTAAAGACAATTGAGCCGTCTACAACTTATTCTCAAAATTTTCAAATCGGGTTAGTAGTTTTGATGTTGGCGGCTTAAAAAGGTTAAAAAACTGCGTTTTTTTAGTAAAAATGTGGCTGAAAAATTCATATAAAAATTCATATAAAATGTAAAACGCGATGTTAACAGCGATTTTAATTTTTTTACGTATAGCTGACACTTTTCCAAAGAAAATAAGCCCTTACTTAACAAAATCTGATGACAAATGGCCGACTTATTATTTTTTTGGTAAACGACCGAAATTCCGCTATTTCACGATTTTTTGATTTTCATTATTTGCACAGCTTACCTACCCAACGCAAACGAATAAATACATTTGAACTTAATTTAAAATAAACAAATTAGTCTTCGTATATTATTTTTTAATTTATTTACAGCACTACATGCTCAATGTATCGCACAATTAGCTAAACTAACGAAATTAAACTAACTAATTAAATTAAGCAAATCAACGCACAAAAAAATGAGTAAAAACAAAGATATAAGTGTACATTTTATGCCATGTGGAAAAACTGCTGACTTCTTCTTTGTTTTTTGTATTCGCTGCAATCGGTCTCACGTATTAGGGTCCAAATATAGTCACCCATCATAGCCGTGTCATAGTTGCCCTGATAGCGTCGTTCCATAGCCTTCAATTCCTGATGAAAGCGCTCGCCGTGTTCGTCGCTCACGTCTCCTAAATTCTCAGGGAAAAAATCCAAATGAGAATCGAGAAAGTGTATTTTAAGTGACATGTGCACTCCCATGGCTTCATAGTTCTTTACCAGATCCTCAACTATGTCCTTATAATTCGGGCTTTTGTTGTTTCCTAAAAAGTTTTCCACAACAAGCCTGAAGGAATTCCATGCTGCGGCTTCGATGGGTGATAACAGCTTTGGGAATTTTTCATCTTTCAACATTTTTTTTATCTCGGGTCCTGCGAAGACTCCTTCTTTAATTTTTGCCAGCGAAAGGTAAGGGAAAATTGACCGTAAATAGGCAAAAGCTTCACCTTCTTTGTCTAATTTTTTGGCAAAATTTTTAATCAAACCCAATTTTATGTGCAGCGGCGGAAGTATTATATTTTCACGGTTCTCTATTAGTGGTTTGCGCTGAACATTCGCTTCTCCAACTACAGGTTTCGTTCGTACCGGCCATTTTTTTTTTATATAATGCTGATCATCAGCGCGGCTATTCCAAAGGCACAGAAAACAGCAATGTCGCGTATAGCCTCCTTGGAGTCCACACAGAATGGCCACAACTTTAAGGTCGGCGCATATTTTCCAATTGTATTTCCTATACTCTATGCATTTCAGCAAAATGTCCATAGTTTCATAGTTCTCCTTTGAATGAACCGCATGAGCAATAGGAACAGATGGCTTTTCATTCCCATTATGTAAGAGAACTGCCTTCAAGCTCTCTTTGTTGCTGTCAATAAACAACCTCCATTCGTTGGGGTTGTGAATTTGGTGAAGCTCTTGGAACAAGCCTGAAATGTCGCTGCAAAAACATATTTGGTCTTTCTTTGTATAAAATTTTGCATACTCCTTGTGACGGTTTCTGTACGCTGATACTTTCACTTCTGAAGCCGCAAATCCACACTGTATCATCCGAGACGCAAAAAGTTCGGATTTCTCCTTAGTGAGACCAAAATCGCGCACCCAATCGTTTAGTTCGGCCTGTGACAGTAATTTTCGCTTTGCACCCGGCTCAAATTCGCTTGCATTTGACTCAGACTCTTCTTCTGACGATTCTGCTTTTTGAAGAGATGCACCAGGGCACACTGGATATGGCACATCATGCGAATGTGGTACTGGAAGCGCAAACGATCCCACTTGAGCGTAGTTCCATTTAAAAAATCTTCCTACCCCACTGTTTGTGGTGAGGCAAAAATAACAGTCTGTGGAATGGCATAGCGGCTTTTTCCACATCATTGGTGTATCGAATTTCATATGGCGGCTAAAATTAAAATAAATTAATATATTCGCTATGTATAATGTGTTTAAATAAAAATTCTTACCTTCCGCCAGCTGCCCAGTTGGTTATGATTATATAGCAAAGATCACACAGCGACTTAGGTGTCCATGGTTCTGTGATATTTGGTGAAATACCAAAATAATTCAAATAGTGCAATTGTACTGCTGGAGTAAACTTGTGTGCGTGATTTTTTTTTATAAACTGGCCACAAACATTGCAGAAATTGTCTGGATCGTTCAAACACTCGAACACACGTAGTCTTTTACTCATTGTCTTCCTTGCGTTTTCTAAATATTAACTTCTTTACACTTTCACAGACAGTTTTGAAATGCAATTGATAACCGTGTCTCCTTATGTTTAAATATGTATGAGCATGTAGTGCTGTAAATAAATTAAAAAAAAATATACGAAGACTACTTTGTTTATTTTAAATTAAGTTCAAATGTATTTATTCGTTTGCGTTGGGTAGGTAAGCTGTGCAAATAATGAAAATCAAAAAATCGTGAAATAGCGGAATTTCGGTCGTTTACCAAAAAAATAATAAGTCGGCCATTTGTCATCAGATTTTGTTAAGTAAGGGCTTATTTTCTTTGGAAAAGTGTCAGCTATACGTAAAAAAATTAAAATCGCTGTTAACATCGCGTTTTACATTTTATATGAATTTTTATATGAATTTTTCAGCCACATTTTTACTAAAAAAACGCAGTTTTTTAACCTTTTTAAGCCGCCAACATCAAAACTACTAACCCGATTTGAAAATTTTCTGAGAATAAGTTGTAGACGGCTCAATTGTCTTTAATTTGAGTAGTAGTAGGATAAAATAGGTCAAAGAAGACTAAAGATATGCTCAAAATAGTAAGTGTACCTCCAAAAATTAAAAAAAAAAAAATTAAAAAATTTGTATCTCGCAAACCAATCGACAGAAAAATTTTTAAAATTCATTTTCGTGTTCAGTAGGTCCAAATCCATGAGAAAAAGTATGCTAGAACCAAATAACAAAATGGCTGTTGCCTAGTGTAATTTAATGTTTCACATATTTCTCAAACACCCTTTTAAGGTCATGTCTTTTTAATTTAAATAAACGATATTTAAAATAAAGAGTGTCCCAAGAAGAACGCAATTTTTAAATCTGGCAACATTCGAAGTGTCATTGTTTGACATTTGAACAATTGTTATTGTTTGCTAGTAGAAGGTGCGAGGTTAGTAAAAATGGAGCGCTACACGAATGAACAACGCATTCTCATTGTGAAATTGTTTTACCAAAATGGTGAAAGTTTTGCGGCTACAGTTCGCAAATTGCGATCAATTTGGGGTCACAATAATGCTCCAAAAGAGTCAACTGTAAAGAGATTAATGGATAAAGAGATTAATGGAAACTGGGTCTGTTAGTGATGTAAAGACAACAACGCGCCATCGACCAGGTCGATCGACCGAAAATGTCGCAGCTGTACGTGATGATGTCGCTCAAACTCCATCCACCTCAATTCGACACCGAGCTCAGCAAATTGGTGTCTCCAAATCCACTTTGCAGCGAATTTTGACGAAAGATTTGCATCTTCATGCATACAAAGTTCAATTGACTCAGGAACTGAAGCCAGCTGACCATGGACAGCGAAGGGAATTCGTTAATTGGGTATTGGAGAGACAACATGAAAATGCTGATTTTGCCGATAAAATCATCTTCAGTGACGAGGCCCATTTTCATCTTGATGGCTTCGTCAATAGGCAGAATTGTCGCATTTGGGGTGAGGAAAATCCTCGAGTGATTCACGAGAAGCAAATGCATCCTCAACGTGTCACTGTGTGGTGTGGTTTTTGGGCTGGAGGAATCATTTGACCTTTTTTATGAAAATGAGGCAGGTCAAGCGCAAACAGTCAATAGTGTTCGGTATCGTGAAATGATAACCAGTTTTTTCTTGCCTAGAATTGAAGAAATGAATGTTGAGGGCATGTGGTTCCAACAAGACGGCGCCACATGTCATACAGCCAGAGAAACAATTCAATTGCTGCATCAGTCATTTCCCGGTCGTGTTATTTCGCGTTTTGGAGATCAGAATTGGCCGCCTAGATCGTGCGATTTAACACCATTAGATTTTTTTCTTTGGGGTTTTTTGAAGTCGATGGTTTACGCGAATAAGCCGACGACGACTCAAGCCTTAAAAGAGAAAATTGGACGCTGCATTAATGAAATACCGCAGCATTCATGCAAAACGGTCATTGAAAATTTCATTAAAAGATCGCGTGCATGCCAGCAAAGCCGCGGCGGCCATCTGCACGATATATTGTTCCATACATAACCTCATTCTGTCTACTTTACGATATAATAAAGTTTCACGATTTTTTTTTAAATATCTGTGTTTTATTTAAAATTTAAAAATTGCGTTCTTCTTGGGACACCCTTTATAACAGAAAGAGTTTCACTTCATCTTGATTATGTTGCACTGCTACTTATCGTACTTAAGATTAATTTATAATAAAAGAAATAATTGGAGACAAAATCAAAATATTTCAGGGCAAAACAACGTTTGCCGGGTCAGCTAGTATATATATATATATATATATATTGTTTTAAATATTAGATATGTTACCATATATGATCCCATATGGCCAGATTTGCTAATATCTTGGCATAAAAATAATCAAAATTTTCAGCACACTTCTGATAAAAACAGATCTGGCAATAGATAAGATTAGATTCGTCCTTAAAGTGTATACCATAAGCCATATCTAAGCATTTATGAAATAATTTAGCACCAGATCTAGTAAGATTCAATCATATCTCATCAGACATAAGCAGACCTGACCTGATCAGATCTTCTTTTTACACTGGACTACAAAGAATTCTTCTTTCCTGGCTCTTTTTTATTCATATTTTTTCCCATCATTCGTAATTCTAATTTTCATCTGCCTCACTCTCAGCTCAGTAAATGCTTCAAAAACTCCCGTTTCCTTATTCAAAAACTAATTAACACCTTCGTCTTCCATAGTATACGTGTTTATATTAAAAACAATATGAAAATGTTTCGCGCATTGGTATATATAGTTATATATAATTTTAATTTATGTATATCTCTCTATTAGGTTACTTATATTTAAATGAATAAATAAATGAATATGGAAAATAGGATTTTACCACTGTGTTTTTGCCAACTTCGAAACCAGTATAGATAACGCGAAACGCTTTGGTGGAAAAATGCATGACCAAATAGGCTCTTACCGGGCCGGTGGTATGAAAAACATACCACTATTCTAAATATTTTTTATAAATTCTGTGCGCATTGATATGGTACACATGCCGTTTTAACATATAATTTAAAGCTAATATTATATATTAAAAATTATTTCAAGTGGGAAAAAGAAATATATATGGGATTTAGTTAAGTAGGAAGGTGAACGTCAGAGTAGTGCCAAAAGTAAGCAAAATTCTATAGCTCAGATAACATAATTTTCTGACTCGAAACAGGGACCTACTACAATAATCGACTTTGACTTGTAATGTGCCTCCTAGATCAAGCAAAACTAAATCATGATTTAATAATTTTCATAATTGAATCATTAATTTTGTGCGCGGTGGTATATATGTAATAATATGTCATTGTTCAGAATGCTACAGGCATTAAAACTCGACAATAAATGAAATCAAATTAAAATTTTGTTTAATTTTTACTAATATCTTATAGTGCCCCAGAAGGAGTTAATGCTGAATAGTAGTGACTGCTTGATCAAGTCCATTTTTTTCTTTCTATATGTAAAATGCATAATTTGTTGTGAACAATTATGTATCTGACCTTGAATTTAATATAATCAGGGACCCAAAATAACTGTTATTATTTTTTAAATTTGCAATAGGTTATGGAAAAAATAACTGAAAAAAATTTGGGCTGTAATATTAATAATTATAAATTACCCAGAAAATGTTAATCCTGCCATAAACATTATGCAGCATTATTATTTATTTGGTCTTTGATAACCATTATGAAAGATAATTATTTTTTTGGTCTTTGATAACCAATATGAAAGATTATTATTTTTCCGTTTGGGGATCCAGGGATTTACTAGGGATGACAACAAAATTTAAGGGGATTTTTGAAGATAAAATCAGGCACTGAAACCCTGAAAAAATGGGTTCAGGTTCGGTTTAATTGAAACAACAAATTCGGTTCGGTTAAGGGTTCGGGTTCAAGATTTAAAAGAAGTACAAATGTTTTATTAATAGGAAATTAATGTATTTTTTAAAAAATTTTCATTTTATTTTATAATTAATATATTCTTTCAGTTTTCTTCTTTTAAAATTGTTCTTTGCGGCGACCAAATGAATTTCAGGGCGAGAGGCCCTCTCATTTGAAGAATTTGATTAAGAAAATCGTTCCTTCTTTTTTAAAACTTGTTCGAGCATATCTTCATCATCTTCTGAAGAACAAGATATTGATTCTCTCATAAAATTCTCTTCTTTTCTTTCCATTTGCAAATTTTTTAAAATTTTAATTTTTAGCATTTTCACCATCTTCGGAACTTAGCATTAACTTAAATCTTCTATCTAGATATAATGATGCAATTAAAAGAGGATTATTAATAAAGTGGTTATTTCTTTTTATAATATTTATATATAATTCTTGTGAAAATGTTTTTGTTTCGTTATCTTTTTTTAGCTCTAATTTAAAACTAAGCCAGATTCTATAAAAATCGCCTAAAGTCATCTGTTTTAGTTGTAGTTTCAGAGGTAATTTCAAGTTTACGGTTTTTTCAAGTTTAGCTTTTTAATTACAGAAGAAATTTTTTGTGTTCGCAATTTTTTGCAAATAGCTCTCTCTCTCTCTTTCTCTCAAGTAGGAGTATTTGTTTAAAAGGACTAGATATAGTGTCGATTTCTGCAAACTGGAATGCAAGAAATGTAATATTTTTTATGATTTTTCTATCAAACATTTTTCTCGCCATGAACAGCAGGAATATTTTTTTTATATTTTTGAACCCGAACCTGTTAAAATTTTTGGGTTCAGCGGTTTCGGGTTCAAAGTTTTTATAAATATCGAACCTGAACCCGTTTGGGTTCGGTTTCAATCCCTGGATAAAATATAAACGATTTTTCTTGTCTTTTAATTTTTATTATTTTTTCAACCCTGTTAATATTTTATAATTGGTGGTACCAGTGTAGAGTTGTAAAATGTGCATTCTTTTGAATACTCGATACTGCTCAATACTGTTAAGTATTAATTCGATACTACAGAATACTTTTTACAGTTAGATTAAAACGGGATTCTATTTTCATACCGAAAACCGGGTTACATTCTCATAATGTTTTTCAGACCAAATTACGCTTATACACAGAAAAATACCACTGTGGAAGTATTGAGTAAATTCGTTTGAGTATTGAGAACTCAATAGCCAAATGCTCAACACCGTTCCAACTCTATAGCTGAGAATAGTTTTTGACATAACTGTGGTTATACATATCAAAGGTTTACTAAAGCAACCTTGTATCTCAAAAGCTAATATTTTTAAATATCACAATTTTATTGTGATATTTAAAATTCATCATTACAAATTAAATAAATTTAAAGGTATAAATTACCGCTGCGAATGACTTTCATTACAAAAATATGTTTTATTTTAAATAGATTTAAAAAAACATGAATTTTGTTTAAAAACATTTTGGGGATATTTGGAGACCATCAAATAACAATTTGGGGATTATTGGGATGAAAAAACAATATTTGGGGGTAAGGCCTTTAAAAAACTGAGCACTGAGTAATGATTATATTTGTGTTGCTAGTAAGCCGGTTAATCGTAATGCAGATGCTATTATGTATATGAGAAAACGAAGACCAAGTCTTTGTTTTTCTCAAAAACCTGACAATTTTGTAACTTATGCTGCTACTGCTAATTCCCAAAAAAAATTGACAACCCAGTAAGCAATTTCAAGTGTATTAAATTGGACACAACACTTATCTTCATTTAAATATGCTAAAATAAGAAAAAACTTATAAATTGCTTCAAGTTAGTTAAAAAGAATGCTGACTTGAATGAGCTAAAACATATTTCTTTTGGCTGAATTCTTGCCGAATTCTACAATTAGTTCTTTAGATAAACTATTTGGCCAGATAAATACGCCCGTTCCATTTTTTTAATATAATTACACAGTACAACAGCCAATCTGGGGGGGGGGGGGGGGGGGGGGGGGTGGGGTGAGAAATTCCCAGTCAGGGTGATGGTACTAGGTCAGTATAGTAAAACCCTCAAAGGGTTTGGCGTTCGTATGTGTCAGTTTTTTTTATGACCTTTTAAATTTTTTCCCTATCTTGATGTTTTTTCGCTTAGTTGTAACATTTTGGCAAAAGCGTAGTTTAACATAACTCGAGAACCACTTGTCCGATTTTGATGAAACAAATTTAGAAAAATTAAGAATAACAATTTCTCCAATCTGTTTCTATACCATTTTCCTAAATGTGCAACATTTTCGAAGTTAAAAATGAATGTATGAAGGGAAAAAAGTATTTTTTGCCTAAAAATTTAAAAATTTTTTTTTTTTAAAATTCATAAAAAATCCAAAATGGAAAAAAGTGCCAAAACTAATTACTTTCGCGTAAAGTCACATAACTCATGAGCAAAAAAAGGCATAGATCATGAAAATCGATGCACGCGTTTCTCATTTATTCACAATTAGGTAAATGTATGAATTTCAAAAATTTGCTCCAGATATGCACAACATTATTTGGAGAAAACATTGACACTCACAAGCCGAACTCTCTCATATTTTTCTACTGTACTAAAAGAGAAATATTGATGTGGCAACACTGGTTCTGTAATGTTCACATAAAACATGCATTGTCATTATACATCTTCTCTTTCTCACACTGGTTCTGTGATTTTTGTCATTCAACAAGTGCCAACGAACGCGAACAGTAAAAGTGATTTTTCTCCAGTTTTTTAAAAGTGAACAAAACTGAACAGAATATGGAACTGTGCAAGCCAGATATAAATAGCTTTTGCTACTGCTGTGGTACATATTGACCAAAACATAAAAAAAGGGGAAATTTCAGTACTGATTTTGTTCTAACATTCGAGATGTACTTCAACCAAAATGTTATAGTGAACGAAAATTGGGTACCAAATATAGTGTGTAAAAGCTGCTACAACCGTCTAATGGATTGGAAAAATAGAAGACGTGAAAGTATGCCATTCGGTATCCCAATGACTTGGACTAATCCTGGCGAAGGTCACAATCCATTGAATTGCTATGCATGTGCAAATAAAGGAGCCGCAAAAAAAATCGTATAATTACGTTGGTGTTGCAAGTGCCGCAACACCATTGCCTCATTCGGACCACATTCCTGTGCCAAAAGCTTCTAGCCCAGATATTTTCTCTTCTACGACTGCTCCGACATATCATGCACGTGATGATCCCCCATATGAGCCATCAGTATACAATGAGCCAATTTTAATAAATCAAAATAAGCTTGATTCAATTGTTGCCAAGTTGGAATTAACACAGCATAAATCGGAAGAGCTGGCTTCCATTTTGAAATCAAACAATTTGTTGGCACCCGGTGTGAAAGTCACAGCTTATCGAAGTCGTCAGGCAACACTCCAAAGTTTATTCCTTGTGAATGATGAAAAAACTTCTGCATATTGCCCGGATGTAGGAAAATTGATGGACGCAATGGAAATAAAATATGAAGCAGATGACTGGAGATATTTATTGACAGTTCAAAACTCAGCTTGAAGGCGGTTTTACTGCATAAGACCAATAAAAACCTTCAGTTCCAATCGCCTATAGTACAGAAACGAAAGAAACATATGATGCACTGGAAAATATTTTAAAAATGGTTAACTACGCCAAGCATATGTGGCGCATATGCTGCGATTTAAAAGTTGTAGCAATGCTTTGCGGTCTTCAAAGCGGCTATATAAAATATATGTGCTTTTTGTGCGATTGGGACACACGATTTTCCGGTGACCAATATGCATGCCACGGATGGAAACTCAGAGAGCACATCAGTTTACAAACGGCCAATATTATTCGTGAGCCTCTAGTGCCGAAGGAGAAGATATTGCTGCCTCCACTGCATATTAAACTTGGAATTGTTAAGAATTTTATCAAAACTGTCGCCAAAAGAGATGAAGTTTTCTTGTGTTTGAAACTAATTTACCCGAGACTCAGCGAAAGTAAAATTAAAGAAGGTAAGTTATAATATCACATTCATTTCCCATGATTTTCCATCTTAACAAATTAATTTTTTCCAATCAGGCGTAGTAAATGGTCCAGATATACGAAAGCTGATTAAAAGTGACGCATTCAACAATATTTTGATTGACGCTGAATTGAATGCATGGCAGGCAATCAAAGAAGTAATAGAAGGCTTGTTGGGAAAGCATCGTTCTAACAACTACGATGTTTCTGTCGCAAGGATGTTAAGAGCATTCTCGGAAATCGGTGTCCACATGTCCTTGAAAATCCATTATTTACATTATCATCTGGACTACTTCAGCAAACAATTGGCTACCGAATCTGATGAACAAGGTGAACGCTATCATCAAGTTGCTATGCCATTTGAAATGAGGTAATACTGATTTTTTATTTTTTCAAACTTATTTTAATAAAACAAAAACTTACAGATATAGAGGCAAAAAGTCGCCGAGTGCAATAATTGCGGAAATTTGCTGGTGGAGTAAGCTTGTGTGGCAAGACAAGGATGATCTTGATGATAAAGAATTTTCAGGAGATGCAGAAGGGCCAACAGTGGAGTCACACATTGACATTATGTGTGGTTCAGAAACTGGTGATAGCGATGAATGCTATGCCACTAGTCCCGAACAACCACCATCGAAAAAGTCTAGGCAATATTTATTAAAATAAATAAAATAAAAATAAAAAATTATAAAAATGTTTACTTAATTTTTTTAGTAGTTTATGGCCAGAAGTCTGGAGTTATTGGGGAAAATTTATAAAAAAGGCGATAAATGACACTTTTTTGAATAAAAACAAATATCAATATTCTTGTCAAAATGGGATACCTTCACTTAATTGTAAATAAAAGCAGAACGCGTTAATCGATTTCTATGATCTATGTCGCATTTTGTTTATAGGTTATGTGACTTTACATGAAATTAATAACACTTGATGCTTTTTTCCGTTTTGGATTTTTTATGAATTAAAAAAAAAAAATTAATTTTTAGGCAAAAAAATATTTTTTTCTCCACAAATTTATTTTTACCGGCAAAACTGTTGATTATAAAGAAAAACGTTATATGAAGGGATTAAAGAAATTGTAATTCTAAATTTTTTTGAGTTTGTTTTAGCAAAATCGGACAAGTGGTTCTCGAGTTATGTTAAACTACGTTTTTGCCAAAATGTTACAACTAAGCGAAAAAACATCAAGATAAGGAAAAAATTTAAAAGGTCATAAAAAAAACTGACACATACGAACGCCAAACACTTTGAGGGTTTTACTATACTGACCTAGTACCATCACCCTGACTTGGAATTTCTCACCCTTCAACCTTCTTCTACCCCGCATTAGCAGCACAAAACCAATGCATGCAAATTTTTAAAAAACGCCAAACGTTAAATTAAAAAATTTACTACAGAAGTACTCTACAAGAAATTCAACATGCTACAGAGTTCAGCGGCAGCATGTTTATATAAGTGTGCAACATTTTCAAAGTTGCTAATGTGTTGAAAAACATTAAGTTTGGTGTATGCAGTGTTGCCATATAAACAGTTTAATTGTTAATCCCAGTTTTTGGGATTCTTAACTGTTTTCCAGTTTTTTCATGAAAACAACTTTTTCAAATTCATGCATTTTTATAGTTTTTTTTAATTATATGTTGCAACAATTAATAGCATAATTGTTCTCTTTATTATATATTTTTGCCATAGAAATGGAAAATAATGGAAATGAATAGACAGAGTTGGTCAATGGGTGTACACACTTTAATACTTTTCATGTCACAATGTTGTTTGAATTCGTAACTATTTTTTAACACAATTGCAAAATTTGGTCGTATTTTTTACTTATATTAAATATGCATAATTTTAGTAAAAATAAACAGTATATTGAAGAAATATTATATTTTTATATGAAAAATCTGAAAAAAATACATGAATAAAAAAAACTTTTATTTTTAAAAATCTGAAAAATCTCAAGCATCACAAAAAACGGTAAAAAAAATAGTTGAAATTGGTTATATGGCAGCACCGCTAACTACTAAAAACTCACCTTTGTTGCCACCAAACTATATTCGTGTTCTAAAAGAATACTAAAAAGTTCGTGAGAGCGACCTTCGCTCTATACTTTGTATACTTTTTGGTTAAATGAATACAAATAGCACTAAAATAAAATAAAAAAAAAACACAAAAAAATTACACATTGGTGTTTACGTCGGCGCACCAACGATATATTTTTGCAGGGAAATTTATATATGTTTGCCGGTGGATGCATTTCATCTGATTCAAACATATAAATATATGTATACAGGTGAATATATCATATATGAAGGCAAACATATTGTATTAGAAATGCGGGAAAGATTTTTTACAGAGTTTCCAAACATATCGCTCATTTACTTCAAGACTGTCATAAGTCAAAAATCGTGATTTTTGAGTTAATGATGAAAAAATATGGGTCACACCATAATCTAAAACATATCAAACAAGAAAGAGCGCTATATTCGGCTATGCCGAATCTTATATGTCCTTCACCATGGTTGGGAAAAAACTGAAGTTTATATATATATATATTTATAGCTACTCTCAATTTTTTGTAGGTACAAATTAAATTGGAATAATTTATTACATATAGAATGAAGTATATTAAATGGAAATCCTTAAATCAAACTAATGTGCTGTTTCCACAATAACTTGCCTGTTATTAAGAGACAGTACATAAGGCTTTTATGTTGACTTCCAAACATATCAACATAAGACTATTTTCGTTCTCCAAATATACAGAAAAACTGACCGACACCGTTGTCAACTGTGCTGTACGTATTTGTAATGTTAAAAAAATAACAAAAAAAAAAGTCTTAAGAAAATAAAAAAAAAAAACAAAAAAAAGTCTTAAGAAAATATAAAAAAAAAATTGTACAAAAAAAGTTGTATAGACGGGGCTCGATCGCTCGACTAAAAGAAAAAACTATTTGTGACAAAGCGCTTAGACCACTGAGTCATTGAAGGGCATACGCAATCGTCGTTAATAGAAGTAAAAATTTAAGAGTTTTCGATTAAAACAGATTTATTTGGTTTTTAAATGGTAAATCATTGTATGTGTTTGTTGTTTGTGTATAAAAGTTAAAGAGGTGAAAGAAAAGAAATTCAACAAATGGATGTGTTTGTTATGCGTAAAATTCAACATACATATTAAACAAAGGGATTTTAGGGGAAAAAATAGAGGTAGTCGTGTTTTTTGCTAATATCTTAGCCATTTTTATCAACCGGTCTGGCTGAATTTTAATAGCAAACAGAAATGGATTACATGTAACAGAAATATATAACAATCAAGTTCTTATAATATCTGGGGTCTTCGGAAAACCCATTTCAACACACAAATGGACAGACGGACATCGTTAAATCAACTTCACTTTTTATAGGGACCCAGAATATATATACTTTATAGGGTCTAAGATCAATATTGTAGAAATTTCAAACGGAATGACAAACATTTATGTATATACCCTTCCACCTGTGGTGGAGGGTATAAAAAGGTATTGATATATTTTTCTCTCATTGAGTGGCGACCAAAAGGGTTTTGTACTTTACCCAGTATTTAGGCTAAATTGGAAACTTTTAACGCCTTTTCTGCAAAATCGATTTTTTTGAGTTATGACAGTCTTCATGTAAATGAGAGATATGTATATTTCCAGCAAAATTATATTTCCGGCATGGCGTTTTTTCAGCGTTTATATCGTATCAATGTCAAAAATACATTATTTATTGCACTTGTGATACGAATAAAAATTTAAATAACCTTTTTAATATTTCCAAAAAAGGCATAAGGTACGAGCGGTAAAATATTGTCAAATTTAGAATATTATTTATAATTATTTGGAGTTTGGAAAATGACAGAAATTTTACTATATCAATAAGGTTTTTATCGCAATTAAAAAAAAAATATTTATTTTTTAAATTCAGAACTAGTACTAAATTTTTTGTGTAATAGATAACTAAATTTATATAAAAATTAACATTTTTTAGTTTTAATAAAAGTTCAGATGTTTTTCTATCGACTCAAAAAGTTTTAGGATGTGTTATTCAGCTTTGCTTTGCATAAAATATTTGTTAATTATTTTCTACTTCAATTATTTTAAACAAATTGTAACATATGTTCCATAATCAGTTAGGACATCGTATCTTAATTGTTATACGTAGTGCTTTTAATTGAGATACGATCTCCTAACCGTAAAATTATGACAAACAATATGCTCAAAATAAGCGCTGAGTTAGTCAATATTTTATTACCTCTTCTTTCGCCTACTTTTTGTAAAATTTAAAAATTTATTCCATGTTTTATTCGTATCATATAGGACAATAAATAATGTAAGAGCCAATTTATACGATGCAATTGATGCTTTTTTCTCAATTCCCTTTTCAAAATTGCTTCTAAAGTTATCTTAGAGAGACTATTTTTTGCTCTAAAACCGAATGTGAATGAAGCAACGAAAGAGGAACACATATGTGTGTAAAAGAGAAATAACAAAAACATGCACGAAAATTACCCCGGTTGCTCTAAGTTTGACATTGATACGTTACAGGAGGGCGGATCAATAAGTCCGTGACTTTTTGAGCTTCCCTCGTAGTTATATGAAATGCAAAACTGCTTCCATCAAGTACCACCTGTTAATAGACTACTGTCAAATTTTGAGCAAGTTCCGTCATTTACTTTGCGTTTAACAGCAGGATTTTTCCAGGTCCATAAAATAGGCATTTGTTTGTTCAATAATTTTATCGTTGGAGCTTAAACCGCGTCATTTTAGGTTTGGAAATAGGAAATAGTTACTGGGGGCTAAATCCGGAGAATAGGGCGAATGAGGCGACAATTCGTAGTCTACTTCATAGATTTTTGCAATGGATATGGCCAACATCATATCGTGAATTTTTTCAATTGTTTTGGGTGTAGAGACCTCAACTGGGCGTCCAGAACGTTCGGCATCTTCCGTGCTTGTAAGGCCACAACGAAAGTCAGTAAACCATTTTTTTACCATTGAAATCGATGGTGCAGTCCCCATAGTATTTATCAAGCATTTGCTTGGTTTGATTGATGGTTTTTTCGCAAAAAATAAAGTTTAATGAGCACTCGAAATTATCTTTTTTTCATTTTTAAAAAAAGCCACGAGGTTGTATGTTTAAACAGCTGTTAAACGCAAAGTAAATGACGGAAATTGCTCAAAATTTCACAGTAGTCTATTAAAAGGTGGTACTTGATGGGAGCAGTGTTGAATTTAATATAACTACGAGGGAAGTTCGAAAAGTTACGGACTTATTGATCCGCCCTCGTACTTTTTCTTGTAGCATGACAGTTGGTATTTAAAGCCACATATTTGAACGGTTTTATCTGAAATTTACCTTTATCAACGGTTTGTTGCAGAATCCTTCTTTTTAAGGTATAAAAGCCATTTTTTCAGTTATATTTATTTTTTTAAATTAAAAAATAAAGTATGCGATATTTTTCTATAAATTAAATAACATGCGATATTTATTTCAGGCAAAAATTAAAATTTTGAATCTGCTTTTCGTTGTAGAATATTTTTTAACTAAATTTAAAATTAAAGGACATTGTTTCTTCTATTTTTTGTTCCAAAAAGGATATAAAAAACTAAATTTCCCTTTAAAAACTTTGTGCAAATATCGCTGTTTTTCTTAATTTGTTATTTTGCATACATTTACACTGCGTTTTTTCATTCTTCTTTAGGATTTCGTCCTTTTGAGAATTTTGGCTTAACATTGTACATAAAGATTCTTTTATATCTACATGACTGTTGAAAATTTCAAAGTCCATAATTTCAATTAGAAGCTTCTTTTGGATCTCCTGAAAAATTTAATATTGTGACTTACGCGATCGTTCCAGAAACCACAAAGATAATATGTATCAAAAATTCCTGTCGATATCAAAGTACGCTTATTAAAATTGACATCCTGTTTTATTATAAGTGACACCCTACTATTATGTATTAATATTGAATTTGCTGGCAAATATCGGTATGTATAGTAAATATTATATTCGAATACTATTGCTACTACCAAAACACATGTCTGTATTTACTTTTTATTTGCATCTGTATTTGTATTTACTGAAGTATTTATCGCATGTATCGAGGTGTTACGGCTTTTGTATCTTTAACCTTTAAAGCGCATTACCGTACCGTAAAGTACGGAATTTATAGATTTTGTTTTGTTGTTTTACTTTTTAGTTATTTTGTCGCCGTTTCTGCTACTGTTGCTGCTGCCCGTGTTATTTGTGGTTGACTTTTAAACTTTTTTTTATGTATTTTATATTTTTTTTCACTTTTTTGTTTCTATTTTTATATCATTATTTATTGTTTTTGTGTGGTGTGAATGGATAATTTTTGCATTAATAATTGTTATTGTGGGGCTTTTGGTTGGCTGTCAGTTTGACAGTTTGTTAAATTGTTGTTGTTACTTGTTTAAATTTCAAAATTAGTTATTGAAATGGAACATTTTGTCATTCATTTATTTGGTATCACTTGTTGTCATTCTTCAATTATAAACAATTTCAATTAATTTTCAATACAGATGTGCTTTTTTTTTAATTGGCTAAGTGTACAGACGAGAGTACATATATACAGATCGCTTGCATATACATATATTGTATATTTAAATTATTTGCATTATATATGTATACATTGAAATAATTTGTTGAGTTTATACAAAATTTACCTCAAAAATTTCTCAATAGCTATTGTCGTTGTTGTACATGGAAGTTTGAGGTTTCCGAAGTATTTTTTGCGTAATCTATAAGTTTTCTGTCACGTGCTTGTTATTTTTTATTTTTAATATTTATTTTTTTATTTATTTATTTATTTATTTATGTACACTCTTTTTCATTTTTACTACAATTGATAAGACACTTTTTTATTTAAAGTGTTTTTCTCACTTTTGCATATTTTACACTTTAGTATTTTACAAATCATTAAAGTTAAAATCATTTATGATAATTTGATTCTATAACATTTGATAAAAATCTCATTAAACAAAAATTCATATCAATTTGATCAAGATCATATTTATTATATATATTCTTAAAGTCAATTCTTTTATTTTTATTTTTCTTAAATATACACTCCACCGCGATATACACGCTCTCAGTCCCGCATACTCAGACGAACTAGAGAACACCATAAACAGCGGACAAAAATAAACCCCAACCTCAACAACCAACCAAATCAACAATGTGTAAAAACTGTCATAATCATCGTTTGAGACGACAATGTTCAATGTAGTACGTAGGAACGTACATTCATCCATACATACATTGGACGATAACAACACTGAGTTGTTAAATGGAGATAAAAAAAGCAAAAACTATATGAGAAAACATATAAATACAAACCATCAAATACGAGTACCAAACGTATCCAGCCATCCCATCCACTTATTTAACCAAGAGAAACTGATATTGAGCTTTTGTGGAGTTGAGTATAGTTTAGTCTCCCCATTTAACACAAACAAACACAAATTTGGCCTCCATCTATTCTATGCTCAGCAAACAAATATAAAAAAACTCAACTAATCAAATGATAATATTTGGGGATGATAATAGTGTTACAAAAGCACATTTTTAGTTCACCCACACAGAAAAAATTGAAAACAAGTTTTAAGTGGGAAATTGATAAAATTTTAATTGATTTCTCACCTATGAAGCAAATGATAGTATTTTTAACTAAAAACTAAATACGATTAATTTAAACAAAATTGAATTAAAGTAGTAACGATACCAATTAAAACAATTAAAAATTTTAATAAATTTTTTATGATGTTGAAAAGAAACAATAAAACACACGTTTATAAATACGAGGGAACTTCCCTCGTAGTTATATGAAATGCAACACTGCTCCCATCAAGTACCACCTGTTAATATACTACTGTAAATATACTACTGTTCAAAACATACAACCTCGTGGACTTTTCTGAAAATGGAAAAAAGTGAATTTCGAGTGCTCAAACCAAGAAAAAGCTTGATAAATACTATGGGGACTGCACCATCGATTTTAATGGTTAAAAAGTGATTTACTGACTACATTGTGGCCTTACAAGCACGGAAGATACCGAACGTTCTGGACGCCCAGTTGAGATCTCTACACCCAAAACAATTGAAAAACTTCTCGATATGGTGTTGGCTGATCGGCGATTGAATGTACGATAGATTGTGGATAACAAAGGCATCTCACATGGCTCAGTGGTTTCAATTTTGAACGATCACTTGGGTATAAGAAAGCTTTCCGCAAGATGGCTGCCGCGTTTGCTCACAATCGACCACCAATGGAATCGTGTGTCAACATAGTTTCCATGGCAAAAAACTATGGAGTAGACTAAGAATTGCCCTATTTCCTATTTCCAAACCTAAAGAAATGGCTCGGTGGAAAGAGATTTAGCTTCAACGATGAAATTATTGATCAAAGAAATGCCTATTTAATGGACCTCCACAAAAATTGTAAAAACTTTGGACTAAGTGTATTGAGCTAAAAGATTATGTTGAAAAATATTTTTTTTTTTTGCAAAAAAACTGTGTTTTATTTAAAAAGTCACGGACTTATTGCTCCGCTCTCGTATATAAAGTACATTTGAAAAATTTTTATATATTGAAATGACGGTTGACAACCGTTTCATACTGTTAAAGGTTTGGGATAACGGTATTTCAAAATTATTTCGTTAGGTTATTTTAGGGTAAACGGTATTTTAAATTATTATAACGTTATTTTATGTAATTTTGGTATAGATATTTTAAGGTTAAGTTAAACAACTTCACTGACTGTTTTAACCCCCATGTGTATAAACGACAAAATAGCTGGCCAATAAAGGCTAAAATATTGTTACGATTTTACCCTTTATAAAATCGTTGATTTATTTACCTTTTAAATAAATCGAGTTCTTTCTATATTGCAAATAATAAACACTGTTTGAAATTATTTATAGCTCTATTTATTTATAACAGTCACTAAAAATTACAGAAAAACACTTTAATATCACACTTTGCGTTTTACTTATGAACTGAACTACTGCGTCACCGAGTACCAGTATTTATGTGAGTAGTCAGGTATTCTAGTTATTTCTAGTTAATTACGACACTAGATTTTTCTGTTTGTGGAAATTTCTTGTAACACTGCCGCCCACTTAAGCCTGTTCGTCCCGAACAGACATAGCTATTCCTTTTCCATAGTCGTTCTAGATGAACAACCTTCATTTTGGACCTTGAGCTCTTATCTTTCTGTATTCTGTATACCACATCATTTAACCCTTTAATTACCCTGTAGGGTCCGTCCCAATGCGTTTGTAGTTTGGGAGATAATCCTTTCTTTCGTTGCGGGTTAAACAGCAGAACCAACTCGCCCTTATTAAATCCTTCAGAATTCGCTACTTGATCGTACCTCGCCTTCATCTTATCGCTAACCATTTTACTTCGATTGCAGGCGAACTCCTGACGCTTGTTGAGGTCTTCTTGTTCCCGGGAAGAGTTGTGGTTTCCACTGTCTGTTGCGGCGGGCTTAACACCAAGTTCCAAATTGCCAGGCAATTTGAGTTCCGTTCCAAAGATTGTTCTTACTAGTCCTTTGGCTGCGATGCATTGCGCGGAATTTGCTACCCAATCGCCTACAGCTTGTTGACAGCCCACCAGTAAAACCGTTGTTTTAACTTCTCTATAGTTTTTGTGATACCAAGATGACCACCACTGTGACCTTCATGGAACTCCCTCAATACCTCCTTTATTCTAGATGCCGGCACCACAATTAAATTGGCCACATTTTTGCCTTCAGCACTTTCCCACGTTCGGTATTAGCAACCATTTAACACTTGCAGGCTATTCCACTGGGCCCAATATGCCTTCATCAGCGGACTTTCAGCTGATATCTCCTCGCGGGTAGGCCTCATGTTTTCTTCTTTGGCTGATATAATCTTTGCCAAAATGGGATCACTCCGTTGCGCCGCTGATCAGGCTTCACTCGACTCGATATGCCTTTGTTGAATGTCCCCGATACGGTCTTTTCCTTCAGCCTTTGAACTGTGCTTGCCATGCTTCCTACCCTTGCTGTGCTCAATGGTAATCGGCTTTCTTACTTGAGCCTTGCGCTCATATCCAACTAATGATGAAATCTGCACCAATGATTACTTCGTCCACAATATCGGCAACAATAAATACATGATTGACGCTTACGTTGGAAATCGTTAGTTTTACATTCACTTTACCATAGACAGTACCAGTCTCTCCAGTAGCTGTGCGCAGTCTCACCCCATACAATGGTTCAATTGCCTCCTTAACTAAATCGGGTCTGATGACAGACTGTGATGCTCCTGTGTCTATAGTGCAAATGTGCTTTCTGCCGTTGATATATCCACAAGCAGTAAGACTGCTTTTTCCCTGCTGTATTCCAGATATGGAGATTGTGGGGCCCTCGCATGTATGAGCTGGATCGTGTTCCGCAGTGCTAGCTGTTTTTGGTTTTAACGGTGACTCCAGTTCTAATTGATTAACCGGCCGGAAGCTTTTTTTTTGGTGCTCGGCAGTTCCGCTGAAAATGTCCCACTCTTCCGCAGTTATAGCACTCGGCCTTAACTTGCTTTCTCCCTAATGCCTGCATAACTGCCTCTTTATCTGCTTCTATAAACTTGGCGCTTATATCTTCCTCTTTTTTAGCAGTTACTTTGAGGTTTCGCACATTAAATATTTGCGGCTTAGCAGTTATTTTCGCAGTCTCCTGTGACAGCGCAAATGAAACAGTTTCCGCAAAAGATGATTTTCGTGTAGCACACACCGCGTGCCTTACATCAGTATCACGAATTCCACTCACAAACGCTTCAATTTTGAATTCATCTAATAATGGATGAATGGATGAATAAGTCGTCATAATTATTTCTGCAGGTGATTGGCACACTTTCTAGAATTTCTGCAGCGTTTTCTTTTAAGGCCATAATCAACTCTATAGCTTTTTCTTCGATGTTCCACATATTTCTGGCGGCAACTGTCTCTAAATGGAACTTAAAAACATTAAACGGTACACTGCCGTCAAAAGTAGGGGCCTTTGCTCTACCAGAACTTTCCTGAATAATTCGTACTGGACGCTCTTGATATTGGAGATTATTTACTTTATTTTCTAGATCTTGTAGTTTTCTCTCAACATCTTTGGCTTGTATTTCCACGCCAATCTCTAAGTCGGAAACTCTTTTTGCCACCTCGGAAACTTCTCTAGAATTTTCTTGAAGTTTTTCTTCAATTTTAGTTAACAGCTTCGTTTCCATCTTAGCTAACAGTTTCTCGTTGTCTGCTCTCGAAGATTCTAACATTTTCATGTTGTCTGCTCTAGAAGTTTCTAACAGTTTCTCATTTTTTTCCATCTTAGTTAGCAGTTTCTCGCTGTCTGCTCGAGAAGTTTCTTTTTTTCCATCATAGCAGCAAACATTGCGTTTAACTCCATATAACCTTCCGATTTACGGGTACTAACCTCCATTGCTTCTTTTTCTTCAAATTCGTAAGTAGCAATGTCAATGTTACGCCGCTTGAATTCCTCTATCAGCCGTTTTTGCAATTCTGTCTTATTACCTGCTGTCAGTAGCTTCAATTTACTCAATTCCTTCTTGAGCTGTTCCACTTTAAGCTCCTCCAATTTCATGACTGCTTATTACTTTGGAATCCCACTTCTGACACCAATTGTTACGATTTTACCCTTTATAAAATCGTTGATTTATTTACCTTTTAAATAAATCGAGTTCTTTCTATATAGACTAAACTTTAGCCACAATTTAGTTCTTCACACTTTGCGTTTTACTTATGAACTGAACTACTGCGTCACCGAGTACCAGTATTTGTATGAGTAGTCAGGTATTCTAGTTATTTCTAGTTTATTACGCCACTAGATTTTTACAGCTGTCAAAATTCGTGTGAAGAAATTTCTGGTTGTGGAAATTTCTTGTAACAATATTAAATTTTTATTTATAAGGCTTTTGAGAGAGAGAAATAGAAAATTTATAGTTATTTCGTTAAGATATTTTAAGGTTAACGTTGATTTAAATTTGTTCGTTAGGATATTTTAAAGTTAATGGTATTTTAAGTAACTTCGTAAGGGAATTTTAAGGCTAACGGCATTTTATATTATTTCGTTCTTGATAGTTTAAGTTTTAGTTTTTAAACATTCACTTTAAATAAAAGAAAATATTTACTGAAATTTAATCACAAAAAGTATTAGTGAATACAATTCAATATTTGTAAAAAAAACAATTTTAAACAAATCTTAAATAAGTTTTTTCTGTGCAGAAAACTGATTCGGCTCTGTTGCAGAAGATTGCCGAACCTTGGGTAATTTTCTAACTTTTTAAACACAAGGCAAATTTTAACAAATTTTTAATTTTCGATTCATACCTAGCTTAAGACACTTAAGCCAATTCTATTTTTGTCTTAATTGTTTTTAGATATTTAAAATTTCCACTCAAATTTTAATACTTGCAATGAAGACTCCACTGTAGTGGACAGAATCACTTCAAACATGATTTTTGAGTTGCCAAATGAAGCTGTAAAATTTGTCCTATGGGCCGCACAGAAAACTGTCATTTTCGGATTTGTTATCTCCGATTTTAATGAAATTCGCCATAAATATTGTAAATGGGTAGTTTTTATCAAATCATTAACCTTTCGACCCAAATCTTTTCGGTTTTCGAAATATGACGTAATGAAAATTGGCAAAAACATCAAAACATCGAAAAAGTGTAAAGAGGCCTTAGTTTTTAATGACATTTTTAGGGACACTTTTTCGATATTTTGACGTTTTTGCCAATTTTTATGACGTCATATTTCGAAAACCGAAAGGGTTGGGGGTCGAAAGGATAATGATTTGATAAATACTACCCATTTACAATATTTGTGGCGAATTTTATTCAAATCGTAGGTGACAAATCCGAATGCTGTGCGGTTTAAACTGGAATTGCCCCTATGGATCTTCAATTTTTCCTTCTTCGTGGAAATTGTCGGAAATAATAATGATACCGAGACCTTGAAAAGACATACGCCACGTTAAAACACAGTTTGAAATTATGAATAGCATTATTTATTTATAACAGGCACTAGAATTACTGGAAACACTTTAATAGCACGTTAGCCACGCTTTAGTTCTTAACACTTCAGCGTTTTATTTAAAACTAAACTTGCCATGCCACCTTGCTGGCGTTTTTATATGTGTGGGTTAAAATAACTAGAGTATGGCAGCACCTTCTGGAAGCTGCATACAGGAAACTTTAAGAATGTTCTTTTACAGTTTGACAGGAGAAACATTAGTTATGGTGAAGGGTTGCCATTTAACTAACATATGGGAACTTGTGTATATCTACAGCCCACTTATATTAATCACATCTGTATTAACTTATTTAATTTACAATCGAAACTCAACGTAACCAATTTAGGCAAATTAAAAGCATGTCAAAAAATTTGATAGAGTTAAAAATATCAATTAAGAAACAAAACAAATTAAAATTCCAGAATTTTGTAAAAAAATATGAAATTATGCGTAAATCAACAAATTCATTCAAGTCAAATATGCGTGTCGTGTAATTTGGGCCAAATTTAAATGAACTTTTGTTGACTTTTGAAATAAAGCTTAAGTCACTTAAGCCATTTGTAGTTGGGCCTTAAGTTAATTAAATCCCTTTTACTGATACTTATCTAAACCTACATATTTACATTTGACGGTTGGATATATAAACTTTTTTATAAAAACTAAACATTGTTTGATTAATTGCTATTGCTCTTAATTATAGTCGTTCAATTCACAACGGGTATTGTATCATTGTATCTCTTATATCGTGTGTTAATCTACAATAGTGTAAAATTGCTGTTGGCAATTAACACTTAAAAATCTGATACAATTTTATAACTTCATTTGTTGTAGTGATCATAACATATCAGTCTCAAGCGAATGTCAGTTTTTTCACTTTCACCGTTATTTTTATTTTTGTCTTCTTGTTCCTATAAATCTATAAATATTTTTATGCTTCTTCATTACTATTCGACATTTTACAACATGAAAATACAACTGACTGTTTACAACAAAATATTTGTATGTATATTGCATTTCAATACAACATACACAATACGATACCGGTTATGAATTGCCCAAGTATGTTCTTTAGTAAATTATAAATTTTTAATTTCACTTTCTAAATTTATTCTTTGGTTGACGAAACTGAACGTACACGGACATGTTTTCCATGTTTTATTATGTTTTCATCTATGATCATCTTCATCTTTTCTTTCGCTACCTTTCTATTAAAATGTGTAACGACCTGGCCCAGATCTCCACATTTTCCTCTAAGCACGGACGACCATTACAATGATAAAAGCTTCATTACAATAGTAAAAGCATCATCGAAATGTGAGTTTTTGTGTAGTAAATTTTATCATTTGCAAGTCTCTTGTCGAGTGGAAAAATATTTCTATCAGGACCCACTATACAACAATCTTTAGTCCGAAGTTAGGAGCCGATACCTTTATAACACCGCTATCCGTGTAAGAGGCCTTTTAAATAAAGATCCCATACCTATACCGAAACTCTTGATTTTAAAAATTTCGTTGGACCAAAACTGTTTTCCCAAATACAGACATCAGGCCTTTTTAAGTTTTTACAAAAATATATTAACTTTTCAATTCAAAATGTCCAAAAGTCTCAATTAATTTAACTTTATCGACTTTTGTTAATAAAAATTCATATTGCTAACTTGACATACTGCTATTAATTTTTTATTTCTGTTATAAATATTTTGTAATTTAATGTCAGGATATGATACCGCGAGAAGTTGCAACTAGTAGTAAATTAAGTGCTTTTCGACGCTATCGCGTCAATTGGCCCCCGTACTGGTTACATTGTACCGTACGGGTATATTTCTATCAGGTTGGAAGGTAGCCAATGCTTATCCAATCCCGAAAAAGGGAACGGCTAATAACCAACCAATTGCAGTAAGTTCTGCGCTATCCAAGGCTATGGAGAGCATGGTTAATTACAATTTTGAAAACTGTTTAGAATCCAACTAACTTCTCAACGATCGATAGTATGGCTTTCGTAAAAATTGTCTGAAGCGTTGGAGTCAGTCCGATTACCAATGTGGTGAGAACAAAGTAGTTGCTTTAGATATTTCGAAGCCATTCGATATTGTTTAGCATAAAGCACTCGCTTGATGCTTTTCGTGTCGGTGATGACTTCCCTCGATTCACAACTAGTTTCATCAGGGATCGCACTATAAAATTTGTTTTAGATGGGGTCTCATCCAACGAGTTTCAGCTGAATTCAGGGGTACCAAAAGGTTTTGTTCTTCCTACCTCGCTTATTTTATTTATTTGTAAAAAAATAAAGTCTAAAAAGGCATGACACTACGTCGTCAGTGATTATAAAAATATTTTATTTAAATAATTAAAATTTAGTATTAAGTATCATATTCTGTAAGCAAAATTTGTCTATATCTTTAAGCATTTATTATAAAACTTGCTATGAAAAATCTTTCCAATTACATTCTCCATTCATACCGTTCAATAGAGTTAATAGTTCATGTTCATCTATATAGTTCATCGGAATCTAATCATAAATTGCCTGAGGACATTTTCTCATAAAGTGAATTAGGTTCTCACATTTACCCATATTACACAAACAACAGACAGCAGAAGTATTATTTATACTATTTCTAAAAACATTTTTTAATGGAAGAGTATCGCAGCGTGCTTTTAGTATAGCTGAAATTTCACTTATACGTGAATTTTGATCACAAAATTATTGTATGTTTAATCCATAGCTGGTATTTGATCTCTGTAAATACAAGTATCACTTTTTAAAGTTGAGATACAAATTCCATACATTTAGAACGCCACACGTTACCACTCATTAAATTGAACCATATTCTAAACTCCTCACCGATTCTATTTATTCCCTTTATTATTAAAGTATAACTGTCGATAGTTTACGTGGCAGTCTTTCAGTGTAATAGTTATATATAGCAGTATTAATGTAATTTAGACGTATACATGACTTTTTGGGTCAAACTTTAAATCCTATCTAGTCTTTCGCAGATTACAGCAACATTTGTCATTTTTATTGCTTCAGCCATAAGCTACACCCTTTTGCGGTTGGGGCAAGAGGCAAAATGTGAATGACACACTCAATATAGGGCTTGCGACGATCCCTGAGTGGGGTCGTGTGAATAGGGTCAAGCTTAATGCACGCAAGACCTAATGTTGTTTGATGACTAATAGACGGGCAGTGGAGTCACCAATGCCATCTGTACACATGTAACGTGTCCAGTATTTAGGTTTTCTTAACCGATGCAAGAACTACCTTTTTCATCGGATCTTCCCATTAGTGTACCACCTATATTCGTCGAAAATGGAATACAACTCCCACATAAGGGTAGGTGCTTTAAAGTCTATTTTTCTGCTTCTGTCTGAAATTTTTGGAGTGATTCACCTATTTTCAAAGGTAACATAGATCTTGCTATATTTTTGGACAATATTACCAAAAAATGGGTTATTTCTATTCGACTTTTATACTCGAATAATCACATATAAGTTTGTTAAAATAATTAACAAACATTGGAGTATTGCCAGTTTTAACTTAGGTAATATTTCTTTGATTTTTTTTTTATTTCAAAAAGCCTCCAAAATAATAGAACATTTTTATTTTATTAAATCTAAAATTAGTTATCAATAAAACGATAAAAATACATTTTATTTTTATAAATGGTTAAACTTGCACATTACAGATATTACAACTACAGTACAAATTTGATTAGTGGGATTTTCTGTAGGTAAAAGTTCTCATATTTAATTAGAGAAAAACTTCTCATTTTCTGTAGAAATAGATCTTCAGAATATGACGATTTTCTAAAAAAAAGTTATCCAAAAAAAATCAGAAAAAAACAATTTTAATTGTAAACACATTATGTCGATATGCACATTGTGCGTGAATTATTGTGTATACAAAACAGTTATATGCATTTGGTGTTTATATATACCGAAATTGCGTAATATTACACAAAACTTTAACTTTATAGTAATAAATTTACAAATAATTTTTAAAGTATAGATGTACCTTAAAAATGGTTTTACTATTGTAAATGCATTCACGCCACAATCGTGTTTAGTACTTTAAGACTACGAAATGTACTTTTTGTTACAGTAAAAAAAACATATTACTTATCACTGATGGGTTTGTTTACATTGTGAGCATGCTAAACACGTGAGAGAGTTTATCTAGAATTGATTAAGAACCTACTAATAAAATGGGGAGCACAAGTGAATACATACAGATGAAAATAGATTTGCTCTCGACATTGACATATCGGCACCTTGCATTTTAGTATTTTACACTCCAACTTGCTCACTTGTTGTGCTTTTTGCTTCGAGAGACCCACTAGCCCCCCACACACACTTATTCAAATATGTTTTTGTTCTCCCACTCTCGCTCTCTTTTAAAATCTGGTCTGTTGGGTTTAAGACTGCAACTAAAACTAAGAAAAATATTTATATTGTACGTACGAACATATTAGCAACAGTTTTGAGTTTTATTATTTACTATTTTTATTTAAAAAAAAATGTTGTATTTTTAATGGTGTGGTTGTTGTTGCTGATGTGGTATTGTTGCTACAATTGCTTGTAGTTGCAGAGTTCAATGGAGGTCAGGTGGTCAGAGTTCAAGTCAACTGACAATGAAGTACGCAAAGCAATGTACACATATTCGTAAATACAACAGCAACAATAACACTGGCAATTGAATGAATTTTTTGTTTGACTGGCTGTCTGTTTATACATATGTTACATATTGTCTTCGGTCAAATGTATGATTGTATAAATGTACATCCATCTTTAAGTCATCTTCTCGTTCATCGTTTATTTCTGTACTGGTTTTCAGTTTTAAATTTTTATTTTAAGGGTACCAACAAACGATAAGATATACTTTTTCAACTGATCAGTAAGTAGTTAAGTAAGGGCTGTATGAAGCACATACAGTTGCCCAATAAAGTCTACATACACTTAACAAAAAATCGTTATTTTAATGATTATATTTAAAAGCTTTAATACATAGATATTTTCGGACTATTTTGACCTTAAACTAAATCCACTTTTAGACGACATATATTTGTCATCTGACTTGTCACTTTAACGAACCATATGAAGTTTGGAATGTCTGTCAAAATTAGCGTATACATAATATTTATAATTTTTGCGTTCAAACGTACATATGTAATTACATATGTACGTCTGATACTAAATTTTGTGTGAGTGGTGTTTGAGGAGGAGAATGCAACTGTTTTGAGACATTGTTGACCTGCTTTAAGATCCAACTAGTTGAAAGTCCCAATTTATAAATAAACATGACGATCAATTGAATAAAGACTAGGTTTCCCACTCCACCAGCTGACATGCACCCCATACTCTAACAGATCAGCATTAAAGTTTTACTGTTTGTAATAAATTCCGAATATTCATCACTTTGAGAGGTTTCCGCCACACTTTGTGCTTACCATCGTATTCAAGTATATTGTACTTGGACTTGTCACTAAAAAGAACGTTTTGTATGTAGACTTTATTGGGCAACTGTACATGGATATTTTAAATGTGAAAAGAATAAATCGAAATAAAATTCTAGATAAGATAATAAGACTTGATAACATCATTTTCCATATGTAATATATATATACATACATATGTCTTATACATGGATTTTAAAGTGTGTGTGATTGTTTGTATAGTGCATGCATGTGTTTATGTTATGATTACCGTTATACAGTCAAAAAATTATCATTATGACCTGATTAACACTTCAAACTACGTACACATTTAGCGAACCTATGACTTTTTTGAATACCCAACCCAGCAAAATCTTTTATAACCGGTTACGTCTGAATATATTCTAGAACAGGTTCCTTTACCACTGGTTTCATCAAACACGTTCTAAGACTAATTCTTGGGACTCAAAATGTACAGTTTCACTGCTTCATAACTCATTCTAAAGTCGGTCCTAAAGCAAGCTGTTTTAGTTTGTAGGAAAATAACCTTTTCCTAGTAAGTTTTTTTTTAATTTTACTTAAGGACTACAACTAGTCAATATTGACTAACTAGCAGTTTAAATTTCCTAATAAGTTAAACTCGATATAAAAATGACCGGTTATAGAACATAAATTAGAACCATTAAATTTCAAGAAAATTTGGCAGAATGTGTGACCAAATGGGTGAAAGAACTGGCGCCGCCCGACAATAATAAAACCAAACAGTTGATCAGGAAATACACCATCGGCAATTGTGAAACATCGCGTAAATACTGGTGAAGCGAGCCCAATAAGGCAGGCGCCGGGAAGTATTCCTCTAAAAAAAACGAAGTGAGTTAAAGGAGCTGGTCAACGAAGTGGAGCGTAACGGAGTAATTGAGCAATCTTCTAGCCCATGGGGTTCGCCAAAGGTTTTAGTTAAGAGGAAAGATTCTGTGTCGATTACAGAAAACTGAACGACATTAGCAGGAAGGGCAGCTATCAGCTATACAGAAATGACATTCTAGACACGCTGGCATGAACCAAATGATTCCCAAATTGGACATGTAGAGCTCATATTCGCAAGTAGAAATCTGTGACAAGGACGGGTTATGCAATTTGGACTCTGCAATGCTCCAGCAATATTCGAGTGTTTAAAGGAACATTTTTTGAAAAGACTCCACTGGAAGACATGTCTAATGTTCCTTGACGATTAGGAAAACTTTCGATGAACACCTGAAAAACTTAGAGTAAGTCCTAAGTTGAAAATCAGCTGCTGGACTCAAGCTTAGTGTGAATAATGTGCTTTGTTTCAAAAGGAAGTCAAGTATTTGATATACCATAGATGAAATATCAACCGATGAATATAAAATACGGGCTGTAAAGGATTGGTCTCGCATAAGTTGCGCATTTTTATATGCCTCTGCACATGCTACCGACGATTCGTATAAAATTTTTCCAGAGTAGCTGCAAGCTACATGAGCTGATCAAGAAGGTACAACCATTTCCTTGAGGGGAACCCCAAGAAAAAGCATTCCTTACGCTGGAGAAAAATTTGTGCTGAATAGCGATGCAAGCGGATACGAAAAAGGAGGTGTGCTTTCGCAAGTGATCAATGGATCGGAAAAAGTCATTGGCTACTACTGCCGAGTTCATTTGAAGCCTTAAAAGAACTACTACATAACGCGACAAGAACTTTTGACAGCCGTAGAGTCATAAAGCACTACCCCAAGTATTTGCATGGTCAAAACTTTGTTGGATTGCATTGAGCACATGAAAGGTAGGTAGCATTGCAATGCGGACGCCCTCTCAAGACAGCCCTGCAACTTAGAATACAAGCATTGTTCCAGGGCTGAAGGAAAGGAGTGCAACGTTGATATTCGATTAACCCATATTGATTCAATTGAAGCCTGGCCAGCGACGTAATGGAATGACCCCATATTGTCAAAAATTATGGCAGCCAAAGAAGACAACAGGACGACTACCCATGAGCAAATATCAGCTGATAGTCCCCTAATGAATGCATATTGGGCCCAGTGGTTAACCTACAGGTGAAATATGATTACATATACCATAAATCAATGGGTTTCTGAAGAAATCTTGTACTGACTGAAACCAACCTGTTCAAACGGGTATCTGCCCAAAACTGCCTAACCAGAAACTTTGATTGTCAAATTTATATTGAAATATATAAGAAAAATAAGTACTGTCAAATTCCCTTTTGAAAATGTTGCAAAATCGTACATCTTTATATACATTTCATTTCATTAATGATTGTAAAACTTGTTAATCGGGTACTGAAAAAGAACTTTTTGTTTGCATTGGGAAAGTGTTGTAAACAAATGCTTTGCCAGTGCCTTATACAAATTTCATTTCATAAAACGTTGTAAGTTTTGTTAATAAATTTAATATTGAAACCAAAAAAATTAGTTACAACACAATTAACCATATTTTTTATCTAAATTTGTGCATTTTTATTAATTTTTTTATAAATTAAAAATGTTGCTATATTTTACAATTCATTGAGTTTAGTTTATTAGTATTAAGTAATAAAAAAAATTTGTTCTTTAAAGCTAAATTATTTTAATAAACTTTGTACCGAATTTTACTAATGTTTAGTAGCTTGTATTAACTTTCCTTCTATTTCCATTTTACTAATATTTAGTAAAATTGGATTTTAGATCATATAATCATATTCTTTTTTATAAATTGTTTTATTGCAAAGAACCATGCAAATTTTATTAGTAAATTATAGAAAATAAAAATTGAAAAATTCCACAGAGCCAGCAGGATAGAATACTTAGTATTTTCGGTTGTCGCTACACAACCTCCTCAGTATCCCCGCTCTCCCCTTTGGGCATTGCTTATTAAACAATTTATAAAAAAATAATATGATTATTTGATCTAAAATCCTATTAATACTATTCATTTACAAAATAACAGATCAACAATACATAAAATTTTATTAACTTTAATAACTTCAAAAAACTAAAGATTTTCTTAACTGAGCAACTGAGAAATTTCACATATTCCGTTTTACAATTTTATTTAGACGTCAAATTTTCATCGATCAGAGCTTAACGCTTTAAGAGTTTTTCTAAAAAAAATTGTTTAATTAAGGCTTTATTAATAGCACAATATATCGTTTTTCTCGTCAAGATCTGAAATTTAATTTTAATTTAACTGCACAGTAAAAGAACGTAAATTTCAATAACAATAAATGAAGTTGAATTGAACTAAAAAAACTTTTTTGAAAATACTTGCAAAACAAAAATTGATTTTTATTCAGAAAAATTGCCCAAAAATTGTTACATTTTAAAATTCCAACAAAACTAAACCCCTAACTTTACAACACCATTTACGGTATTATCAGCCAGTTACCGATGGTCATAAGTTAACAACTCATAATTGATCACATAACTACGTTTTGAGTAACGATACTAGAAATCGTTAATGTTTTAAAGGTCCATCAAACAAAGAAGAAAAAATTGAACTGCTTATTAATAAAAACTCATTTCATCATAATGAATTTGAAATTTAAATGTTTTTTGATTTTTTTTTCTAAGAAGATTTTTCATTTTAGTTACAAAAGTGATATAAATGAAAATATTGTTCCATCCATTGTTTCGTTTATTGTTTTACGTCGCGCAATTTTCAAATGTTGACTTTTTGGCTTTTCGGGGCCATCAGGCAAATACACATTTTTATGCATTCACACATACATATTTACTTACATATATGTTTCTAGATTTTTAACAGAGCTTCGAAATAATTAATTATATTTGTGCTTAATTCATCCAAAATCGAAATCAGCACATATCTCACTCAATAATTTTTGTTTACATTCAAATTTAATTTCTAACAATTCCTTATTTGAAATTGTTCTAAATTGTTATTGTTCATATAAAAATTCTTTAAAAATAAAATGAAAAGAAACCTGAATATTTGCTATGTAAACTGGCTTCCTCGAGTAGGGTATTAATAAAACTGCACTTTTCAAGAAACTGGTTATAGGTTTATTCAAAAAATTGTTTTTATGAAAGCAATTTCGGGTCTTACAAAAATCACCGATTTTATCGGTTTTTTCTTATTTTACATTAAAACGGCATTGACAACATGTTTTTAGGGATATAAAAATTCAAATAACGATATTAAAACAAAAATCTTTTAAGATTTGTAATATTTTTAAGAAATACCTACTAAAGGGTGTCCCAAGACGAACGCAATTTTTAAATCTGGCAACATTCGAAGTGTCATTGTTTGACATTTGAACAATTGTTATTGTTTGCTAGTAGAAGGTACAAGGTTAGTAAAAATGGAGCGCTACACGAATGAACAACGCATTCTCATTGTGAAATTGTTTTACCAAAATGGTGAAAGTTTTGCGGCTACAGTTCGCAAATTGCTATCACTTTGGGGTCACAATAATGCTCCAAAAGAGTCAACTGTAAAGAGATTAATGGATAAATTTGCCGAAACTGGGTCTGTTAGTGATGTAAAGACAACAACGCGCCATCGACCAGTTCGATCGACCGAAAATGTCGCAGCTGTACGTGATGATGTCGCTCAAACTCCATCCACCTCAATTCGACACCGAGCTCAGCAAATTGGTGTCTCCAAATCCACTTTGCAGCGAATTTTGACGAAAGATTTGCATCTTCATGCATACAAAGTTCAATTGACTCAGGAACTGAAGCCAGCTGACCAGCGAAGGGAGTTCGTTTATTGGGTATTGGAGAGACAACATGAAAATGTTGATTTTGCCGATAAAATCATCTTCAGTGACGAGGCCCATTTTCATCTTGATGGCTTCGTCAATAGGCAGAATTGTCGCATTTGGGGTGAGGAAAATCCTCGAGTGATTCACGAGAAGCAAATGCATCCTCAACGTGTCACTGTGTGGTGTGGTTTTTGGGCTGGAGGAATCATAGGACCTTTTTTTTATGAAAATGAGGCAGGTCAAGCGCAAACAGTCAATGGTGTTCGGTATCGTGAAATGATAACCAGTTTTTTCTTGCCTAGAATTGAAGAAATGAATGTGGAGGGCATGTGGTTCCAACAAGACGGCGCCACATGTCATACAGCCAGAGAAACAATTCAATTGCTGCATCAGTCATTTCCCGGTCGTGTTATTTCTCGTTTTGGAGATCAGAATTGGCCGCCTAGATCGTGCAATTTAACACCATTAGATTTCTTTCTTTGGGGTTTTTTGAAGTCGATGGTTTACGCGAATAAGCCGACGACGACTCAAGCCTTAAAAGAGGAAATTGGACGCTGCATTAATGAAATACCGCAGCATTCATGCAAAACGGTCATTGAAAATTTCATTAAAAGATCGCGTGCATGCCAGCAAAGCCGCGGCGGCCATCTGCACGATATATTGTTCCATACATAACCTCATTCTGTCTACTTTACGATATAATAAAGTTTCACGATTTTTTTTTTAAATATCTGTGTTTTATTTAAAATTTAAAAATTGCGTTCTTCTTGGGACACCCTTTAGTTGGGAGGATTCATGTAATTTTTATACACTGTAACGTCAATTTTTTATTACATTTGTCTTAAAACATTTGTAGTTTAAGGAACTCTGCACCATGTTTCAGTATTGATCAAACGTAATTTTACTTAGAAGCCATTTGTACATTGAAAAATGTTACATAATTGATATTAGTGTTTATAAAAAATAACCTCTAAAATGTTTTTTTTACAAAAATTGTCTACGATAAGAAATGGGTGTATTTTATCCAATTCGCAGCACAACAAAATTTAACTTTTTGCGACATTCCGCCAAATTGACGTATTAATTAATTTTTTCAAATACAAAATTAAAAAAAAAATTTGTTTTGTTGAATATGTTGTCCCGTTTGGCAACGCTAGTTAAAATAGATGAAAATATGTGCAAAAATTCGATAAATGTATATTTAAATAGAAAACCGATGAACCGACATCAAAAACCCGGTTTTCGGCTTATTTCTATTCAGAAAAAAAACCGAAACCGATCGGTTTTTTAAAAATGAAAAAAGCGGTTTACCGGTTTTCAATTTTGAATATTCTGACGCTTAATCATTCTGAATTGATAAAAAATATATCTGAACTTTTTCATAAATATAAAAGTTAAAAACTGGGTGAAGTTAAGATGCATAGAGTTATCTGGTACACTGAAAATTCAAAGCTTGTTCTGATTTTTTCAAAATATTAATCCATGTTTTATTTAAATTTACATTCAAAAAAAGTTTGTAAAGTCAGATTTAAATGTTGCTGAGACAGCAAAGTTTTTGTAATATTTAAGGATTTTTTGTTGCTTGTGGTCCATTTTTCAGATATTTTTTTAGATATGGTAGAACTATCGTACTGTTTTATGTAATGTAACTAAAGTTTACGGTTGAATTTCAAAATAACTATGAAACATTCTTTAGCATAATTGTTTAACACAAAATTATTTTAACAAGCGTTTTGAGGTTAAGTGAAGAATAAACGTTTTTCTCTAAAAATTGTAAGCACTATTAATTTTCAATCAGACCAGCTAGTTAAGCTCAAATAATTGAAAATTATTAAAATTTAGTTCATAGCCCTGTTATGTTATTTTACTTCGGTGGGATAGTGATATGGGAACACAAATATTACGTTTTAAATTTGTACAGAAAAAATTGTATTTTAATTATATACTTTTGTTATGAAAATTTATAAATTTTGATATTGAACTCTTTACAAAAATCTGGTTAATATATAGTTTAACAGTAACCGCATGATTATTTTTTGTAGTCACCGTTACGGACAAGCAAAAACATGGTATCAACTACCCTGCGGGAAAAAAGGGGTCAGTTGGGAATTGGAACCTGTCGCGGGATAGGTGAAAACTCAACCGGTTCCGAAAAAAAATATCACGGGATAGGTAAAAAGAGCTCCGCTTTCTTAAGTACCTATCACGTGACCGGTTTAAAAGTCACGACTTGTCCTTTTAGACCAGTCCTGTGACATGTCACCTAGGACAAGCCCATGTTAAAGTGATCGGTATCGTGACTGGCCCCTATCACGTGTCCAGGGATAGGTCCTTTTCCCGCAGGGTACTTAAATAAATTGCTTAATTACTTTTGTTCGCGATGTCAAAAAAGTAATGGGTACTCATTATTTTTTGGCTGTTCGTAAGCCAGAGGGTATTGACCACCCATTACATTGTGTTTTTTGAAAGTGAGAAGGTAATGACCAGTCATTACTTTTGGGACATGGCGAACAAAAGTAATTAAGCGAGTAAATAGGCTGGTAAGTAGTTAAAACCCTGTTTTTGCTGGGGGCTAACTACGGATTCGGTCACGGTAAAAACCAAAATGCAAATGTAAGCCACTTTAAATAGTACTTAAATAGAAAGATTGAGAAATTCATCATACCCACCAAACCCCACATTTCCAAAAAATGTGTAAAGTAATATATAGCCATATTGTTTGATGAATTTAATAGGTGATGAGGGGCTCATCATCATCAGGAAATATGTGGACTCATTACTTTAGAGGTGATAAAATAAGTGGTTACTTATATGGTTACGAGGATGGGTAAAGTTATATGTCTAAAAATAGATTTTCATCACAAAAATTATTGCAAACATTTTAAAAGTTATTAAATACAATGTGGTCAAAATGGGAATCAAACCTGGTAATTTTGGTAGCTGAGAATTGTTTTGCACGTTAATGAAAATTTTCGCTTCCTTATGCTTGCAAATAATGCAAAAGGTAATGAGTTTCATTAAAAGGTAATGCATAGGTATATCGCACCCATCACCAAAGTTGGGTTGTTAAGGTACCCTTAAAAAAAACATTTTTCATATTTTTTTATCTTCATCTGACTTTTCTTAATTTTTTGTAAACAAATACAATTTGAACATTTGGAGCCGCCTTTGTACGAGGGCGGATCAATAAGTCCGTGACTTTTCGAACTTCCCTCACAATCAAGTACCACCTGTTACTTTGCGTTTAACAGCTGTTCAAAACACACAACCTCGTGCATTTTTTTACAAATGGGAAAAAGTGAATTTCGAGTGCTCATTAATTTTTTTTTTTTTGCAAAAAAGAACCGTCAATCAAACCAAGGAAAAGCTTGATAAATACTATGGGGACTCTGCACCATCGCTTTCAATGGTAAAATAGTGGTTTACTGACTTTCGTTGTGGCCTTACAAGCACGAAAGATGTCGAACGTTCTGGTTAAACAATTTCCTATTTTATGGACCTCGAAAAATCCTGCTGTTAAACGCAAAGTAAATGACGGAACCTGCTTATAAAAATATTTGAAATTATGTGTTTGTTAGTAAAAAGTAGAGCAGGGCATACAATGTGCACGACTTGGCATCATTTTTATACGTTCTTCATTTTTAAGCAGCTATATCTATAACTACTTAACAAGTCTATATCTACATAAATTTGTACGGAATATTTATTTAAAATTCGAAAAAAACAAACCCAATGTATAAGAAATCTATTTTTATAACATTTAAAGTCGAAAAATTTATGTTTATAATGAAATTTTAATATCTCATTTCTGGTGAAGGGTATATAGGAAAATTCGGTAAAACCGATTTTTTTATATTGCTTGTTTAACAACTGTTGTTTTCAAGAAATTAAAGGAAGATGAAACAGGCTAAAGTACCACCTTCATATTTTCATGATTTTTGAAATGAAAATTCTTGTAAGACAAACTTTCGCAAATATAAACTTTTTTGGCTTAATTTTGGTACACAACATTTTTAAAATACTCACAAAGATGATCTCTTAGATCTTTTTCGCTAAGCTGTTATATAAATTTTTACTACATTTTGCCATTTCGCTATGATCCGCATTTTCTTAATTCTTTTTTTTACACCTAGTAATTTGTAGTTTGCTTATGCAAAACAAATGTTTTGATTATTGCAAAATCGGATGTAAAATTGTGCAATATAGTAAAAACTGTCATAAACCTGGGATTTACTGGTTAAACCTGTACATTTAGTAACCAATTTTAATATCCAAATGTTGCCTAAGATCATATATTTGACAAATATTGATCATATCTTTCAATTTTAAAGATTTTGCAAAAAAAAAACTGGCTCAAAAGTTAAAAAACGAAGTTCGCCATTGAATTTAGCGTCTCGGAAATATATGTTTAGGGCCAAATACTGTACCAATGCTTTCAATTTTAGGGGTAAAATTTGTAACGCTGTACAATTAACTATTCAAGTGAATGGTCATTCTAAAAGTAATGAATTCATCAGAGAACTGATTCTCTATGTTTGAAAAGCAAAAGAATGCGCTTTGAATTAATTCATACTTAAGTAAGTGTATAAATGAAAGACACGTTAGCGAATTTTAGTAAAATGTTAAAAAGTAAATTAAAGAATTATTGCATTCGAAGCACTGGTATTTAAATACACATACCTACATTTTATGAAATTCATACAGATGCATATTTAAATGAACAATCTTCTAGTTTCACATTCGGTTTGCATTTGTGTAAGTTACAGGGCAAATGAGTTGTCAATTTTGCTGTTTTCCTGACGAAAAATACTTGCTTTGTAATTAAGTAATTTAGTAGGGTTAAGTTTTTTTTGGATGATAAAACGTAACAATTGATCTAACATATAAGGACAATGCGAGCTGATCAATCACAATTTTGATAAAGTGTTTAGGCAACTAAAATTTTCTCATTTATAAATGCCGAAAAGAACTTTGTAGTTGTCATTAAAAATGTGAAAGTTAGCAATACTTTACATCAACTTAAATATTTATGTGTACATTAGTACCACGACTACGAGGACGAAGGTGACGATAGACGATAAAAAACCACCAACACTGTTTGACCAAACAGCGACAATCTATTGCATGTATATTTTAGAAATATCAAAAATTTAGCAAGTGCAGGGTGTCCGCCGGGAAGGTATACTACTTTGTTTGTTTATAATTTTTGATTAAATGAAAGAGAATGGATCTAATATTGATAAATGTTTTATTTAATGTCGACTATTGTGTATGGAATACAATATCAGATAAATGTCCGCCTCTGTTAGCCTCACAAATGCGAGTCCTTTTGAGCACATTTTTCATTACATTCTCACACATTTCACGCAGTATTTCATTAATTTCATCACGAATATTTTGTTTGAGTTGCTCAAGAGTTTCTGGTTTGTTTGCATAAACCTTACTTTTCAGATATCCCCACAAATCAGGCGACCGTGGAGGCCAATCAACATCACCATTTCTTGAAATAACTTGTTGTGGAAAGAGGTCTCGCAGTAATTTCATTGTAATCCTGGCTGTATGCGATGTGGCACCGTCTTCTTGATACCACATGTTAATCAAGCCCAAAGCATGCAGTTGTGGCGTTGAAAAGTTTTCAATCATATCACGATATCGCTCCCCATTCACACTTACCGTTACGGAGTTTCCATTTTCAAAGAAGTAAGGTCCAATGATTCCTTCTGACCACTGTCACCTTTAATGGATGTAAAGGTAACTGATGAATAATTTGAGGGTTTTCCATTACCCAGAACCAACTATTCTGTCTTCCATAATAAATTTGCCACGACTGCCAAATATGAACTCTCAAGACTAATGTTTTCCAAAATGGCGGCAAAACAAAGCAGTATACCTTCCCGGCGGACACCCTGTAGTTGCATGGTACTAGTGTTAACCCCCTACTGTATACAAATATTTCTTATATCACTGTAAACAGCTTATAAAACCTCCTTTTGTGATATGTAAAGGGTGTCCCAAAGTTCATATAAGATTTGAATTAAATAAAAAACACAGCTATTTTTTCACATTGTTATTATTTTTACTGAATTATAAAGTACACAAGATAGGGTTATGTATGGAATAGCACGTCGGGCAAATGGTCACAACAGCTTTGCTGGCACAGACGCAACCTTTCTGTTATCATGTCGAGATATCGATCACCGGTGACAGTCGCGGCTCGCAAATAAATAAAATGTGCAAGTAAAGTACGTTACCCCAGATCCACCTAGGTTTGCTCGAATCTAAGTAGGTCAAAAATGCATCCCCGAATCCGAGACCTAAGTAGATCTGGTACAATTAGGTCTAAAGTCATATAACATTTTGTTTAATTTTTTTGATGTGGAATCATAAATCATAAAGATTATATACGGATAAAAATCTACATAAATTTACCTTATATTTGAGTATAGTGGGTTAGGAAGTTTGAAACTAACGTTTTTTCGTTAATTCCTTATAAATTTTATACTTGCAATCAAATTTGTTATTTTGTTCTCATACGAAAACTGGAACCTTTGATAAAAAAATTTTGTATAAAAGATAATATTGCATTTCCCAGCAAAAAAATACCTTGGCAAATAATGGGTTTTAGAACGAGCAGTAACTGCCCTGCGGGAAAAAAAGGTCAGTTGGGAATTGGGACCTGTCCCGGGTTAGGTGAAAACTGAACCGGTTTCGAAAAAACATATCACGAAATAGGTGAAAAGAGCACCGGTTCCTAAAGTACCTATCACGTGACTGGTTTAAAAGTCACAAAATGTCCTTTTAGACCAGTCCAGTGACATGTCACAGAGGGCAATTGACCCCCTCCTAGGACAAGCCCATGTTAAAGCGATCGGTCTCGTGACCACTCCCTATCACAATGAACCGGTCATGTGACATGTCCTGGAATAGGTCCTTTTCCCGCAGGGTGGTTGAAGTTTGCCTGCTAAGCTCATTATTTTAACATAGGGATGTCATTGGAGGTAGCTTGTTACCTACAACCTTATGAGTAGGGAGTAAAACAACTAGTTAATGGTAAGGGTAAAATAACAAGTTATAGGTAAATCAAAAATAACTAGTTGCAATTCATATAATAAAAACTGGTGGCTTGAAGGTAGTTAATAACTGGTAGCTTATAAAGGGCATAATAATACATAAGGGGTAAAAATAACACATTATCAATAGGTACTGAAAGAGTGGCTACATATAATGAGTTTATAAGTAGTTTCAGAACTGACAACAAGGAAATAGCTGAAAAACTACACTACCCATTTAATTTCAGAGAGTGCCAACTATTTTCATAAACTATTTATTTTATTTCAGATATTAAGAATTGTATTTCAGAAATTAATATAATAATAACTGAAGTTAAATTAATATATGATATGTGAAATTAAATTGATAGCATCTGAAATGAAATTAATAACTTCTGAAATTAACTGATGAATCTGAAAATAAATTGAAAATTTCTTAAATTGTTATTTTCTAAAACCAAATTGATAGTTTTTGCAAATAACTAATAATTTCTGATATTAAATTGGAAATGGTGTGGTGTATACAGAAATAATAGATTTGTTTAATTTTTTAAAAATTTATATCTATGTATATCTATATATACTTTTACAGAAAACGACTATCCCTACTTACTAGACTTTTCTTTATTTTTTGTAACAGATATTATACAATTTGAACTTTTGGGGCCGCCTTTGTACGAAAGCTGTTTCGTATATGGATATCCCCGGAACGCGAAATTGAGCAATTATATTTATTGCCCAGCTCTACTTTTTCTTACAAACACATAATTCATTTGTTAGCTTTTGTTTTTTTTATATATTATCAAATGAAAAATACAAAATTTTAAATATTTTTATGACAAATATTTTTTTTACGTTTGAAAGAGAAAAGCCAATAATTTCTAAGACTTGGCAGTATTTTTATACATTCTTAATTTTTAAATAGCTATATCTATAACTAAGTACTTAACAAGCCTATATCTACCTAAATTTGTATGGAATATTTATATAAGATTCGAAAAAAACCTTATATATTATATATATTTTTTATAAAAATTATTTTATATTTATAATGATAAAAAAAAACTTAAATACAATATATGTACATATATTTTATTAAATTGACAAAAAATAACTTGTAGATTAATTCATTCAAAATTCCAATTCAAAATGGTATTGGAAAATTCCCATTTTCAAATCAAAATCATTAAAAAACAAAAATATTTATAATCACAAAACTATTTTTATTATGTTTCAAAATTTTTTTTTTATTGTTTATTTGTTTTTAATTTGAATTGATTTTTGATAACAATTTGAAAAAAAAATTAACTAACAAATTTAAAAATAGATTTTAACTGCAAAAAATAAGTAGTTAAAACACATTATTAGCAGCTCATTATTTTTACATTTAAAGTAATGTAGTATGCAAGGAGCTGACATATAATGCACGAAAAGTCTATGACAAAATTTTAAGTTATTTCAAATATAAGTTCCGTGCGTTTACTTAATAATTTGTACAAATTTTTAACGAACGACATGTTCGTTTATATAAATACTCAGTAAACATAAAGAAAAAAGAGAAAATAAAGTGACAGTTTGATGTTGAGAGTTCTTCTTCTTTCTGGAAAAATTATTGCCAGTAAGAATTTACAAGCAGAAAAAACATATGAGATATCTCCGATGTTTAGGGGTAAATTCCCGAGTAAAAAGTTTATATAAAGGGTTATTTTTTAGCAACATTCTTTTCGGCAACACTGTTTTTGGCAGCTCAGCTGTTTTCGTGTAACATGTTACTGCCAAACATGTTAAGTTTGATCTATAATTTAACCATGAATCGACTTACACACGAACAACGCTTGCATTTTATTGCCAAAATTCGTGATGTGTGAGAAAAATCAAAAAATTGTCTTCAGCGACGAAGCAGCTAGAAGCATTGCACGAACTGCCAATGCATTCCGAAAAATGCACTGTTTGGCGTGGATTACGGGACGGTGGCATCATTGGACCGTACTTTTTCAAATACGACGAAGGCAGGAACGTTACTGGAATGGCGAGCACTACAATGCGATGATTACAAACTTTTTTTTGCCCAATGGAAGAGCTGGACTTGGCTGCCATGTGATTTCAACAAGACGGTGCCACATGCCACACATCACGCGAAACAATGGCACAATTGAGAGGCGAGCTTGGTGAACAGTTTATTTCACGTTTGGCCGCCTAGATCGTGCGATTTAACGCCTTTAGATTATTTTTTGTGGGGCTATTTTAAAGCTCATGTCTATAAGGACAAGACCGCATCGCACTGGAAGCCAGTTTTAAAGAATTTATTCGTGAGATACCGGCCCATATGGTGGAGAGAGTATGCCAAAATTGGACCCAGCGTATGAACCATTTGAGGCGCAGACGCGGTTAACATTCACATGAAATCATCTTTAAACATTGAATTATATAGACCGTTCTATCGACTCAAATAAAGATTTCATGCATTTCACCAAATTGTATTTTTTTAAATCAAATCCGAAAGGTTTTAAAAACTCACCCATTATAAGCCTACGGCACGCAGAGAAAAAACATGGTTGCAATATAATCACTGTTACTATATTGTGCTTGCTGCAATCGGGTATGGTTGTCACAACCAAGTTATTGGTTTTCTAACCATCAATATGGTCGCTACCATCATTAATAAGTAAATATTTTACTATTTTATGATTAGCACCTTCTATTTTATATCATGATTGGCTGTAACCATACTGTGGTAACAAAAATTCTGACTATAAAAAAAAGTATGATAATTATACAACGATAAAATGCTGGCAACAATCAATAAATAATCATACAATCAAAGAAAAAAAAGTTCTCAAAGTCTATGATTTTTTCCTTAACAATTTTCAAAAAGTCCTTAATATTAAGTTGTTTTAAGAAAAAATATTTTTAAAGGAAATATTCTTAAATTTAAAGAGCTTTTTCATAGTTTCTAAGAACTTTTCCTTTAAGAAAGTTTCTTAGATTATGGATCATATAATGATAATCCAGGAATCATAATATAGTTATGAGGGCCCTTAATATGATAAAATTTTGAGCATACTATGATTACTTGCGATCATATTATGAGAAATTCAATATAAAATGTTTATTTAGGACCATAATATGGTGATTTTTGAATCATAATATAACTGTAGGGACCATATTATGTTAAAAATACGGTTATTTTATTATCATAATATTATGGTTGGCACAACCATAAACCCAAAAATATATGATGCTCTTCGAATATGATTGACCCAACTATGTTTTTTCTTTGCGTGTGGCTTTATCTTATAATTTATATATACATATGCCGGAACCATATGTTATATATTATTTTTATATTACATGGAATTTTTTTAAAATTATTGTGCCATAGATCTTTATAAAATTCGATATGCTTTATTATGCTATCACATATATGAGATATAACATTTATAGTTATATGATTCAATATATTGTCTCATATCAAAAACATTTTTTATATGATATAAGATATGGTACAGTATTAGCCAACACACGAATCCCAGCCAGGGAGACAAACAAATGTTTTTTTATTTCTGTTTATTTTCTTATTAATATTTTTTACAATTTTTAACGTTTACACATTTCGGAGCATCAATAGTTAGAAATTTTTTATATTATATATGATAAAATTACTTTATAATAATCTAGGTGCATATCAATAGATACGATCTTTGATCATCAGGGATATATCTATATCTAGAGTATTATTGATATGATATAAGATTAATTAGATTGAATTATATGTGTTTCCACGTCAATAGTTTCGAATCCCAGTCAGGACGATAATTTTTTTTTACATAACTGAAATTTAAACCTATTTTGGGACAACAAAATCTATAAATTTTTGATAGGATATAAATATTAATTAGATTATAATAATCTAGGTACATAATATATATGATCTTTTTTTCCAAAAGTCCTATGAATATAAATAATTATATATAATATTGATATAATTATGTAAAATCAGATAAGTACAGAACCAATTTAGTCTCATTAATTTAGAGATGATATGTAGAATTTTTTCCCGAAATTCCCGAAGATATAATTATATATCATACAATCAAACGAAAATGTAGTCTAGTAAAATCAGCCACTTACTGATGAAAGCTTAGCTCACAACTCTGGCGAAGGCATTGTTTTATAGAATTTAATATTTTTTTAATTTTTTTTTTTTATACGTTTTTTAATATAATATTGTTGGATTTAATCAGATACAATTCAATCTGATACTTTTCGGATACATTTGGCTCTTACTTAATCCCTTAATATATTGCTGGATCTAATTTGATCTGCCATTTTTCGGATAAATTTAGATTCTTCTAAATTCCCAAATATATTACTGGATCTAATTTGATCAATTTATATTCTTTTAAGTCCCCAAATATATTACTAGATCTAATTTGATCAAATAAGATCAGCTAGGTAGTACAGCAGATATTAATAAATATCAATTTGTATATGATTAAATATTGCGCTAAATCAATTTTTTTAATATTGTTATTTAATATTTCTTTTAAAGGAACTGTTTTATTAATTGAGAGACTTAGAGCTAGTTTTTTGTATGTGAGTTAAACTTGATTTAATGGCTTATTAGCTAAACTGAAAATAAATTTAAATTGGCTTTGATCCCACTTGTTTTTTTTCAGTAGTAGTTTAAGACTTGACAGATAAGGTAATGCTGCCATATTTTATTGCAACAAAATTTTGTATTTTATTGCCAGACATATGGAAGCATTGAAAATACTTAATAAAAAATCAAAACAAATATTTTTTCAAACAAAAGCACGTGTTCACAAATATAAATAAATTATTTGGACGAGTTCTAATTGTCTGGGGCGTTCTTGTTATAGTCTTATTTTAATTTGCATATGTTTCAGAATCGCTAAAATCTTCATCATATGAGGAATAATCAATTTTTATTTTTTTTTAATTTGTAAACAACTTTTTAGTATTTACGAAACAGCTGATTTATTTAGAGACGCTTTTCATAACTCATCTGTAACTTAGAGATGAGACATGAGATATTTTTTTAATATATATTTTATCATATTTAGTATATTTATTGAAACAATTTTTTAAATTAACTATAAAATCTTACATACAAACTTATATTAAAACTTCTTCAAATCTCGGCCTCATCATATTTGGGTTATTTCATTGGCACTGAAATTACTATACAATGTTAAAGAAATTATTTGGCATTTCAAAGTTCGTTTCATCGAGCACATATTTTTTCTTTATTCGAGGTTTTGCGGATTTCTACAAACTTTCACCGTATTTTATTCTTCTACTTTTTTTTAAGCAATTTGGCAAGCCTGTGCAATACCATGCATTTAATATTCATCAAATCGGTAAGTATTAAGCGGTGTAAGGATTTCCTTGATAGTCGCCTACAAGACACAATAAACTTAAAGCAATCCAGATTTCCAAAAAATGGCCGCGAAACCGGACCTGCTTCGCAGGTATTTTGGTCGCTGCCCCTTCAGTTCCGTCGCTACAGCTCAAACAATCAACCCTAACCTGTCACATGATCCATGCCAGCCAAATCTAGGCTGCCACGGAAATCCGTTCAGTCTTTAAAGCATCTAGACCTAATTGTTTAGGTTTCCAATGATTTTAAAGCAGCAATACTATATTCGAAGATTCTAATGAACAATATATCCATATCTCTTTATATTATTATCCTCACGGCTTTAATAGTTGTACACACTTCTACCTGAAAAACGCTACACTCATCTAAAAGTCGCATTGAGATACTAATGTGCAATTCACCTGAAAAAACTCCCGACGCTGCTTCCGTCCCCATCTCCAAACCATCTGAAAAGGCCTAGCGGCCCAGTTTTTCTTGTTCTGTAAAACCACCCCAGAGTGTATCAATAACTAATATTTTTTCGGTTCATTTTGTAATAAAAATAGATATTTTAGAATGACATTTCTTTTAGAATTGGCATTAATCTTATTGGGGTGGCTCAATAAAGGGTTAATTATTTGTACGTTATTTCTATTTTTTGTCATCATTTCACCATAACATCATATTAGTCACTTAGTTTGTGCCAAGCAGTCAGTCACCAAAGTGCCATATAGTTCAGGCAGTCAAGTCAACAACTCAGGTCCCAAAACGATCGACATACACACACACATACACAAAATAAAGAAAACATTTCCACGTCTAAAAATAAAATCAAACCAAATGTGCTAATGCCGTCCCATCCATATATACAAGTCTCGTACATAAAAAGAAAAAACATTTATTCACATTTGTCGTCGACATTCTTCGCCTGTAAATGGCCGGTCGATCGGTCGCGGCCTGTGTTGCGGTCGATATTTATATACATATATATTTATTTATGTATTACTGTTGTAGGTGATGGTGGGGTATGTCAATGTATATTAGGGCGTCCCTAACATTCAATTACGAATTTCGAGATGGAAAAGCACTGAAACATATGGATACATAGAGGTTTAATGTATGTTCGTGCATGCTCATAAACATGCATACATGTCCATACATAGATACATAAATCTCCATATATACATAAATCTCTTGTTCCTTTATATTAAAAAAATGTAATCGCAGTTTTTTCATTACTTTCTTCAAAAAATTCTGAAGGGAAAAAATTACTTTAATTTGCTTCTCTTTACAGTATTCAATATGATGTAGGGTAGAGTGGGGTAAAGTGGAACATGGGTTGAAGTGGTTAGAGAAAAAACACCTTTCAGGTGTTATTATGTTATCAAATTTTTCATTTGCAATTTTAATTAATTTTGTGCTTTTATATTGCTTTTTGAGATCAAGTGGAAAAAAATATTTAAAAAAAGTTTTAAGAGTGCTTCTGTTTTCCTTTAAAAGTTAAATATTTCGACGTTTGTTTTTAAGTCGTTGGAAATTCAAACTCATTTTGCAAAAATTAAACTTGCTAAATTGGTAGTAATTGAAAATTTTTATCGTATAAAAACCTGATCTTATATTATGTACATACATAATTTTAAGAAATATAGATCCAGAAACCAATTAAACCAAATTAAAAAAAGTTTTCGAAAAAATTATTCAAAACTGTCATCTTGTTATATTTATTTGTATAAAGGTAAATTAAAGTCGTTTCCGGGTTCACTAAAAGTTACCGTATTCGCTCCAAATTATCTAATTTAATGTGTTTTAATATAAAGGAACAAAAATCTGGCCGGCGAATAATAATAGCATAAGAGTGGTCTAAAAACCATCAAAGTCTAAATTCGCAATCTGCACAATGTTGGCCATATTCCTTGATGTCTAAAAACTATCTGCGTTTCAGCAAAATTCGTTTATATTTAGAGGTAGCACAAACAGTTAACTTGCAAGAACTAATAATTTGTCGTTAGAGTAATTTATAGAAAAAGTGGGGCTGACTTTAAATTTAATTATTTTTTAAATTATACGTTAAAATTTAACAAAATTATTCAATACATTCTTAATGTTCAAATTAGGAATATGAGATTAAACATTAAAAAAAATGAGTAAATTTTGATTAGTTCGCAACTATTTTAATTTTATGCATAAAATTGTATATTTTAGACAAAATATCAAAATTTTCTTAAAGGTATGGGTAAAAATTCAACTTGCTAATGCCGTATATGAAGTTTTTCAAATCTGATCTTAATTTTTATGAAAATTACGAATCTGCAATCAAAATTGAAAACAAATTTATGGTTTTTAAATCATTCGCGGTTTTTGAAGACTTAACAAAGTTTGATATTTTTGTGGTGTTTTCCTATCTAAAAACGTTGTCACCTAACTTCTTGTACTTTTGTAATCTAATTACAAAGGTCTTTCATTAGACATGGCATTGTGTTTAATTTTTAAAAGGATAATAGTTATCCATGTAATTGAACGTAAAATTTGACTTTTTTTAAGTTTCTGCCTATTGTAAGAAGACATTCGGTGGACATATAATCATTTAAAAAAGAATTTTTCGCAAAGGATAATATAATCAAATTTCTTGATCAAAGTGGAACATTTTTTGTATGAAACTTTCGCTAAATACGCGACTCCGAATTCAATTTTTATTTCATATTTGTATTGTACACCTGAAAATATATTCGATATGATTAGTCGCGATCGTAATTTTTCTCAACTTTTCATTAATTAAAATTACTGAACAAGTACAACTTTGAAACTTCAATGACGATGTGCAGACCATAATTTTTCCCATAATGGCATATTTGTAGGGTTGTGGGCTCGTGACTTCAAACTTTTTTTATTTTGAACAACCTCAATCTACATGTAGGCTCATGCTTGGACATACATTAACACACATAGACAAATATTGATGTATCCATGTATCGACATAATGTATGGAGATTTATGTATTCATGTAAGTACATTAGGGTCTTCAAGCTTGTAAAATGTAAGCAATTGACAATTTCCGCTGGTGGAAATATTACTTTAGTTGTAAAACAACGTCTTGAAAAAATTAGGATAACCGGACATCGGGAAGAAGTGCCGCCTCGGCCATAAAGTTGGAAAATTGATTACAAAGCGAAAAGATGACTTTATGTTATTAAGTTTCACAAAACTTTTTATATTTTAAAACAAGTTTGAATTAAAATGCTTGAAGAATTGTTATTTGCAGTAAATTATCTTTTGAGAAAGCATCGACTTTTGTCACTTATTTAGCTTTTAGGCAAGTTTTCATTTATTTTTACATATTCCAAAGGTTTTTGGCCCTAATATTTTAAAACAATGGTGAAATGGAAACACATTAAACTTCCACTGTTTAAGGTCAAAGGTCAAATATTAAGAGATTTTAATTTCTTTTACATATTAATATAACAGATATATCTGAAGGGATATTGATGAAACTGCTTGATATTATTTTCCTAGGTCTTAAAATATTATTCTTATGATATTTCAGAAAATAAGCCCTTAAGTTCTTTTGGCGTCTATAGACGCCTACGGAGAAAATATCAGCATATTTAGACTCCAACAGAACTTGAAGGATACTTTTCTGAAATAGAATTATAATATTATTTTAAGACCTAGAATAATAGTATCAAGCAGTTTTATCAATATCCCTTCACGAATTGATTACTTAGGATCTCTCCGGATCTATTCAATTTTGCCAGTTTTGTAATATCTCTCTTTGAGATATGGGACATTTAAAAAAATGCCTTTTATAAAATTGCCAGTATCTAAAAACCTCAACGATCAATGTAGCACAAAATGCACAAAATATTTGAAAAAAGCCGTCCTGGAGGGACACCGAAGAATGCAATTTTATGAAACAGATTGACTTACAAATTTTTTTTTTATAAATTTATGTGAAAAATAGGGCAAGGAAGTGCACGCATTTAATATCGTGTTTTATGTACATAAAGTAAGTATTAAAAATCAAAAATATGCATTCATTATTTCCGTTTCATCGTCAGAAAGTTAGTAGTTGAATTTTTTAGTCTTCACGATTAATAATAAAACTCACTAATGAAAATATAAAAAAAAAATATTTATACATTTAAAAATATGCATTTATAACAAAATGTAAACTAATTAATAGAATGCATTTACGTTCATGTAAATGGCCAAGTGTTAACAAAAATTAACACACTCCGACAATATAAATATTGTTCGCCCTTTTTATTCTATTTCGTTCCCTGCGCTAAGATTTCAAATTTCACTTGTTCGCTGTATCATATCGTTCCTATTATTATTGATTTTATAATTTTCTAGGCATATAAATTTTATGATATAACCATATAACTTTTAAAATTTATACAAAAATAAATGCGTGTATATTAAAAAACGATTTTTTTTGTAAAAATTTCAAAGTTTTTGTATAAACTCTCTATAATCGAGTTTTTTATGCGGTTATGGTTAAATAGTACGATTAAGCGAGGTTCCGGTCACGGTTAAGGCCTAAGTGCAAACTGTAATATACTCGTATGTATATTAAAAATCTGTATATTTTCTATGGCTTGCTATTTTTTAAAGCCTGAACAAGTATTTCTATTTCTGATTTTTCTCCATTTCAACGTTTTTAAAAAAACCTTATCTGCCAATTGAAATTATTTGTATTTAATTGACAAATTATTAATTGCAATGGTATTTGAAACCACTGCAATTGATCAATGAAACCAGGCCCTTAAATGTATTGACGTTAATTCAAAAGTTTATAATAAAAACAATTTGACCACTAATGATATCAATGCAATGGTAATGAAATCACTCATCACTTTTTCCCATTAATGCTCAATAATTATTGAGCATTAATGGAATAAAATTAATTTTATCCTCCATACAATAATACTAATTTTTTTTTCAATAAAAAGTGTTGAATTTGTATATCTAAATTACGCATTTGTAAGTCAAAATACCAAAAAAAAGAATTGAGTACCCTAAAAAGGTCAGTGTCGGGTACCCAGCCTTTTTTCATTATTTGTCTCATGGTCAGCTCTCGCATACGCGTTGACTGAGTGGTCTTCCGCCGCAAAATTCGCAAGTGCAAAAGTTCAGGACACCCTAATGTACACATGAGTGTAGTTGTTATCGTTTTGTACGTTTTGCATTGTGGAGCAGAGTTGAAATTTTATTTCTTGCATAAACCCTCGTCAAAACAATATAAAATATGATCGACGTACAAAAGAAATCAACAATAAACTCTCTTACTACGTACATTAGATATCACACAAAATAAAGTACAAACATGCATAGATGATTTTAAAATATTCATCGCTGTTTCCATAGTAGGGTTATATAGTTGCCACAAAGAAGTTGACTTTTCGACGTTTTTGCAAGTAAATGTCGGTTAAATTTATATAAGGAAATGCTATCTCGTGGTAAATTAAATCGGATCTGATCGTAGACATTGTGGTGTTATTGCTTATGTCCAGGGCTGCGTCCAAAAACCAGAAAAATGCAACAAAACATGGAAATATTAAGTTTAAAAAGCCAAATTTTCGACGCAAGTAGGAGTAAATCACCAGACTATATATATGAAAATCTAATTTGAAAAAAAAACTCACTAGCTCAATTTAATAATAAAACATTTCAAGTTTATCGTTTAAAAATGTTTACCTTATAACTTAGATTCTAAGGACCAATTTTACGATGTGAACTAAGCATTTAATTTAGATAAGCATTAGTCTGACGCGCAAAGAAAGAGTATTGTTACAAATACAAATAATTGCTTAATTAACAAGTCAAACAATTTGCACATAAATTATGTAATTTGTTTAATTTTTTTTTTATTATTTTTGGTTTTTATATTGGTAGTATTTTTTAATTTGTGAATGGCAGGAATGACAATTTTATCACTATCATAAACTTTGTGTGTAAAATTTGAATTTATAGACAAAAAGATTAATTTTAGGCACAAAATGTTTAATTATAAACACATAATACATATTATTACATTGTGTTTGAACAATTGTATAAGAAAGTGTGTATTAAAAAATTTCGCGCACTTTGTATTTATATTTACTCACTACACGTTATATAACACAAGGATTTATTCATTTTATAATAGTAAATTTCTAGACATCTTTTGGAGTGTATATCGTACAAACTGAGTATTAAGGTATCGCAAGCTCGTGGTGCAAAAAATAAAAAATTACAGAGAAGAAAAAGTATCTAATAGATTGCCTTAATTTTGGTCTTCAAATTATTTCAGTACAGTTTGGCGAATATGCAAGGCAAACTTTAGAATTGTATCTGAGCCTGTAAGTGTGCATAAAGTCTTTTGGCATGGAAAGGATATTATAGCCTCTTGCTTTTGTTCGGAGTCTTGCCAGAAGTTATAAGAGTTCTTAGAAGCATTTACAGACCCATTTATGCTTATGAGTCTTGAGATGATTGCAGTGAGTTTTTTCTTTAATTGCGTTGTAATAAAAATAAAAAATTACAAATAAACTCAAAAGCTTTAAATAAAATACTTTAATTTTTAATAAAAAGTAAAAAACCAACAAAAACAAGAATATTAATAGTTTAAATAATTAAGCTCGCTAAACTCACGAAATTTCGCATTTATGCTTATGTAGGACTTTAATAAGGAGACTTTTGCCCCTCAATTTTAGTTGATGTGATAGACAATTTAAAGTTTCCTTTTTCAATCTGAAGAGTGAGATGGCCGTCAAGAAGTCGAATTTTGCCCTTTTTGTAGCTCCCTGTATGAACTTCTAAAAATCCCCTCCTGCCAGTGAGTCAAGAAACACATGTTTTAAATTTCAGGTAGCCGTTTTGCTCCTTCCCATGGGAATTTTCAAAAATCACGTCTTAACAGGGAGTTGAACAATGATCCAGGGAAGACAAGGGATACTTTTTCAAGTCTCCCGTGTAGTACCCAATTAACACTGAAAAATTCATCAATTTTGTTTCGATAAAATAATTTGTTTTATGATTCGCGAAATGTAAATCAAATACACCATTTTTTGTTGGAAAGATTTGTTAAAGTTGATTCCTTAATTCAAAAGTGTAACGATCACAAAAATGCATAATAGTCATAAATTCGCTAAATTTTAACCTAAAAGTCCCTTAAACACTCCACCCAAACTCAGTTCCTTTTAAAATAAATTGGAATTAAGCTTGTTTATGCGATAGTTGCGTGTTTGTAAAATTTTGTATAAATTCGATGAACGACCAAACAATTTTCAACATTTCCGTCTGTGTAGTTAGCGCGCTTTTGATAATATTCTAACCAATACGTTAATGTTTGAAATTATAGAGATTAACATATCGTAAAATTATAACGATTTTTTTTAATATTGAGTTGTTTATTATTCAGTTACTGATGTCACAACATCATGACAAGTTAGACGTCCAAATGAAAAAAAAAATAATAAAGAAAAATTAAAAGAAATGAAAAATCATCTTTAGCGACTAGGCAAATTTTTAAATGAATGACTATGTTAGCAAGCAAAATTGGCATACATATATGGGACGAAGCCAACCCACACGAGTATGGCGCTACGTGCCACACAGCGGACGCCACGATAAAATCTAACCGCATTTATTGGAAAACCCTTTATTAATTTGTTTAAAATATTCAAATATCAATTTTAAAACGGACACCTAAATTTGTTGTATGTCATCAAAATGTGTTTGCCGAAGGCTAAGCTAACATTTTCTGATGAGAATCCAAAACATACCTTGAATGGGTTTAAATTAAAATGCAATAATTTTAAGCAAATTTATTGTTAAAATGAGTTTAAGAGAATGGCTGAAATGAAAAATGCATAATTTTTCAATTTTGAATAACAAATTGTAGTTTTCTTTTCTTAAAATTTATTTATAAAGATATTTAATAAAATAACAAAACTTTTACAAATTTAATTAAATAAAATATTCATCTTGAAAAATATAACAAAATTTAATTTAGGTTTAATTGGTGGCGTCACATTTTTTAACAAAACCTATTATAAACTTGCAGACAATTTATTTATTTGTTTTAAATTTTATAAATATTTACCTCATAGATATCACTTAAATTTATTTTCGTGGTGAGATTTAAGAGAGCTTACTCAAAATATGCATCTTTAGCGCACGACCCGTATAATGATCACAGACATTTTTTAATTATTCGTTTTTGACACCAAAACGAATTCAAAAGCAGCGAAAAAATTGATATCGAGGAAGGCCGTATTTGACGGTACAGAAACGGATGCATTAAAACGGAGTCAAAACGTATTGTTTTCGAAAATTCAATTTTACGGTCCGTTATGTTCTGTTTAGGTACTAGCTTTGACGGATACGTATTTATAGTCCGTAAACGTATAGTAGAAGCAGGATACATGAATCCCTACATGTCGGAGAGACCGTAAAAATTTTTCTTGGGGCAATTATGTGTAAGATAATTCTAACCTATTCATTTGCGTATTCAATTACACCAATGCAATGGTACCCTAAACAACGTCAGCGATATGTTGCAAGTAGCTTAAGAGGTAGAAATTGCCACCTGTTAAAGTTACCGCTTACTTTCATATAAGAGAAACAACTAGGGGACCGATTTTGGTACAAAGTTCCAGTCACGTGGCCAACTCTGTGACTGGTCACTTCCCGTAGCATATTTATTAATCCCAATTTGGAGGCCATAAGTCAAAACAGGGAGAGATTTGGCAAAATAAATACACTCAAAAAAGTAAGTATGTAGAAATTACAGTTAAAATAACTAAAAATGTAATTGAAAAGGCGATTACTATTAAGTATTAAAATATGACTACCATGAAGGTCAAAACTACTAACAAAGCAATAGTCAAAACAACCAACACAACAATAAAAATAACAGTTAAACGCGCAATTAATATATATTTTGCTCTTTTTTAAATTAATTAGTTTTTAAATTCATTAATAATAATATTTGCTATAATTAACTTTTATCATATAGTATATCAATAAATTGTCTATAATTCACGCTTTATTAATATCAAATATCAACTTATTTCATCCGTCGACTCCAATGAAATTTAAAGAAAAAAGTATAAAATGAAAGAACACATTTTTGGAAAGTTTGATTTTTAAAGTTTAATGTGACTTACAGAACTCTAAGTAAATATTATCTCTTTAACAAAGATCCTGCTAATTTAAAAATTTTGATACTATTTCTATACTTTGGAATTTACTTTAGCAGTGAAATTACATTGGCATTAACTAGATTAATTAAAAATCAAAAGCAATGAATTTTTATTGATTGGCATTGTTTAAACCAATTCTGATGAAATTACACCAATGCTTTGAGTAAATTTTTACAGTTGTTTGGTAAAAAATTATACCCACAATAACTGTTACCTAAATATGATATTTTTGTAAGTTATCTTTGCTAACAAGTGTGGTAAATAGTTATTTTACATTTTCTCATAGTAAAATAGCTGCAATTACAGTTAAAAGTAACTACTACTGTTGAATTGACTGGACGAATAACCTACAAGTAGTTACTATAAAATATTTTGTGTCTAAATCGAGTTAATCGTTTTTTATTTTTGTTAAAAAAATGAGAATGTTTCAACAACGTGGAATTTTAACGTACATGTACATATGTTATATGTACAGGTTGGTTGAAAAGTTCCTGCGCTCGAAATGAAAAAATACTGTTTTTGTTACGAAATATATTTTTTTATTCAATATAATATCCCAGAAGCTCAATACACTTGTTCCAATGATCTTCCAAAAATGTTATCTTATCCTTATAATGTTTTTCCGGAAGCTCTGCAAAATAATAGTCTACGGCTGCTATGGCCTCTTCATTCGACGAAAAATGCTTTCCACGAAGGAATTGTTTGAGATTTCTGAAGAGATAGTAGTCACTGGGAGCCAAATCTGGTGAATACGGTGGATGTTCAAGCAATTCGTACTTTAATTCTTTGAATTTAGCCATCGTCAAAACACTTTTGTGAGCAGGTGCATTGTCTTGATGAAAAATGATTTTTTTCTTCTTTAAACCAGGTATTTTCTCACGAATTTTTTCATCCAGCTGATCCAAAAGGCTGGAAATATATTCAGAGTTGGTTGTTTTACCTTTCTGAAGATAATCAATCAACAAAATTCCCAGAAAACTGATGCAATAACCTTCTTTGCTGATCGTTGTGACTTCACCTGCTTTGGAGCTGAACAACCGGGTTCAGTCAACTGTAAACGTTCTTGTTTCAATTTAGGATCATGGTGGTAGATCCAAGTCTCATCCGTAGTTATAAAACGAGGCAAGAAGCCGGTTTTATTCGGCTTAAAACGCTCCAAATTACGCTGAGAAATTTGTTTTCGATCCAGTTTTTGTTGAATTGTTAATGTGTGCGGCACTAACTTTTCAAACAGTTTTTTCATACGTAATTCTTCATATAAAATATGGAGTACTCGTTCGTCTGAGTTGCCTATGCCATTAGCAATTTCACGCTTAGTCAAACTTGTATCTTCACTAACCATATTATTTACCTGCTCAATGATTTCTGCTGTGGTTGCAGTTTTTGGTCGTCCTTCGCGTGGATCGTCTTTAAGGCTGGTACGACCACGTTTAAATTCACCAGCCCAAAATTCAACCATGCGTTTTGAAGGTGAGGACTCCTTATACACTTCTAACAATTGTTCATAAATTTCCTTTGCTTTTAAACCGTTCAAAACAAAGAGTCTAATGACTGCACGATATTCAATTTTTTCCATATAAAAAAAATCAATGACACGTCAACTTCAAATGACTTGTAAACAAAGAAAAAATTGACAGAATGACTTGCAACTTTGCATCTGTTCTCAGGACAGTTATACCAACTTGAGAAAAAAAAAGTTTGGAGCTAGCAGTGCCATCTCGTGGTAAGCGCAGGAACTTTTCAACCAACCTGTACATCAAAATTCTATTTTTTTTAAGAAAATCCTCGACATCAAGGGAAATTATTTTTACAGTAGTCCTCGAGTTTTCAGAGCATTTAAAAAGGGAATCATTTGTCAATATTGCGTATTAGGAGCTTTCAACCTCCTAATATAAAGCTATATCCTCTTAAACTGGTCAAAATCATTTTATCTTTCAAGAAAAATATTTTTACACTTTCTGCTTAAGAAACTGTTTTTTTATTAAATAATTTTATTAAAATTTCGGGTTTCAGTCGAAAATAAAATATTCTTTTTATAAATATGTACATCTAAAATATTATTTGCGTTTATTTTTTATTTATAAAATTAAAAACAAACCACAAGCCTAATGGAAGGCATTTACTCGTCAGGTATATGCCTTCCATATGTTGCTGAAGGTCGTAGCCTTCAGCAACATATTTTGTAAACATTTCTTATTTAATACTTAAGTTAAATGCAAAAAGCTATATGAGAAATAATCCACGTTCATATATTTATTTATTGAAATAAGATGAAATTTACTTACTAATTCTGTATTTGTAATGTTATCAATTTTTACTACATATATGCGTATTTTCTAATAATGAAAGACATGTGTTTATTTTCTGTTTCACTTTTAGCCGTAACCTTCCAGAAACACAAATGAAAGTAAAAACGCCAAATGGAATTGTTTACATACATATGTTGGCTTTCTTACCAATTTCCATCAACTTCTACAAATCTTCTTTGTAGTATTAATTACTCTGATTAGAACTTGTGCTTAAATCGATTAACCGATTCCTCGATTAATCGCCTCTATTTCGGTTAATATCGAAACAAATAATTTAAAAGTTAAATAATTATTTGACCCGAATAATCGGTTAAAATGGGTCGATGAACCGGTTAAATTTTTATATGGCTTTTCTGTTTTTTTAAATGTCTTCCTAATTTCTGTAACTTTGGGAAAGAATATGGCAGGAAAAGCTTAACAGTACCTTTAATCAAAAAGTATATAATTTTCTATATAGTATGTTTCTCTCTCACGAACTTTTTAGTACTCTCTTAAAACACGAACATAGTTTGGCGGCAACAAAGGTGAGTTTTGGTCGGCAACTTTTAGTAGTGTTTAGCGGTGCTGCCATATAACCAATTTTAACTATTTTTTTGCCGTGTTTTGGGATGCTAGAGATTTTTCAGATTATTTCATAAAAAAAATGTTTTTTTATTTTATTCATGTATTTTTTCAGATTTTTCATATAAAAATTTAATATTTGTTCAATATACTATTTATTTTTACTAAAATTAGACATGTCTAATAAAGTAAAAAAATACAACAAAAATTTGCAATTGTGTTAAAAAATAGTTACGAATTCAAACATAACCTTGTGACATGAAAAGTATTAAAGTGTGTACACACACATTGACCAACTATGTCTATTCATATCCATAATTTCCCATTTCTATGGTAAAAATATATAATAAAGACAATAAATATGCTATTAATTATTGCAATATATAAATAAAAAACCTATAAAAAATGCAATAATTTGAAAAAAAATTGTTTTCATGATAAAACTGGTAAACAGTTAAGAATCCCAAAAACTGGGATAAAAAAAAACTGTTTATGTGGCAGCACTGCATACACCAAATTTAATGTTTTTCAACACTTTAGCAACTTTGAAAATGTTGCCCTCTCATTTAAAATGTTGCCGCTGAACTCTGTACCATGTTGAATTTTTGGTAGAGCGGGAAAAATACTCTATAGAAAATTATATACTTTTTGCTTTAATACAATCAAATTTCTTTAAAATCAAGTGAAAGAGATTCTTAAGGATTAGATAATTTGGTTTGACCAACTCAAAACAAGAGTTAGTGACGCCTATAGGAAATACGAAAATTTTTAATATTTTTCTAATTTCCTAAATAATCCTTATAAGTGTAAATAATATTTTCATATAATTCAAGAAAAGATTGCATTTGTTTCCGACTTCCTTTGAAATCGGTTCCCAACAAAATCTATTAAATAAACTTTTTAATCTATAAAATATGTTTAGGTAATTACGATCACGCTTTCACGGCAATCAGATCTACGTTCTGGGGCGACTCGAGTTTTTACTCGACTAAGAATTGGCAACCTCAGCGAACGAAATTTGTGTACTCGACTTTAACTAAAACGATGTGGAATATTATATTAAAATTACATATATTTTCTAAATAAGTCTATTAAAACATTCGCTTACTGTACATATTTTCCCAAAACGCTGTTACAACAACAACAGCTAACTTAAACTAGCTGTAGAACTGTTTCTAGGAATACCTGGATACGTTTGGAATAATTTCAAACAAAAATAATCCCTGTTAAAACCGACGGAAAAACAAATTATAAAGGGAAAGAAGTTGTTTAACAAGCTGCTGTTTCTAAAACCAGCTGTATGTAAAATTATTGATTTAGGTTCTGAGAAATAATTTACTCACAAAAGTTCTGAAGTATTTCAACTTTAAAACATATTCTAAAAGCTAAAGCCTCCATAATAGTCAGAGATTTAACAAAACCCCTTTTAAATTGTATATTTTGTTCCAATCAATCAAACACCGTCTAAATATTTTTCTAACAAGCACTATGATGTTACTTTTATTTTATTTTGTTATTTATTTATATTTATATTTCATGTACAATTATAAATCAGAACTATTGTGGCCTTAGTGCAAATAAAAAATACCTTCAATTTGAAAATTTTATTTTCTTGAAAAAAATTGGTTAAACATTACATACAAATTTTTTAAAAAAAAAAAGTTGATTTGTCAAAAAATTATGAAAGAGTAGAAGAATTTAAGGAGAACCCAAAAAATAAATCTCTGAAATTTACTAGGTAAGGCCCTGACAGGAATATGCGTATTCAAAAGCTTAATAGACTACAAAATCTTGGAAAATTTTCTTAAGTCGACTTAAGTGCTTTTGTCAAAAGTCTGCAGCCATTAATTATTTGATTTCGCATATTTTAAAATAACAATCACAGGCAGATTCTTATAGCCCATATGAGATAGTGAAGGCGCCAGTGAACAGTGACAGTTCCCTGCGGGAAAAAAGGGTCAGTTGGGGATTGGGACCTGTCTCGGGATAGGTGAAAACTGAACCGGTTTCGAAAAAACATATCACGAGATAGGTGAAAAGAGCACCGGTTCTTAAAGTACCTATCACGTGACCGGCTTAAAGGTCTCAACATGTCCTTTTAGGCCAGGCCTGTGACATGTCACAGAGGGCAATTGACCCCCTCCTAGGACAAGCCCATGTTAAAGTGATCGGTCTCGTGACCGGTCCCTATCACAATGAACCGGTCATGTGACGTGTCCTGGGATAGGTCCTTTTCCCGCAGGGTTCTGTTTCTAAATTTCGCAAAAACAACACAGTATTTTCAATACTTGCTGTGTTGAAAGCAGCTCTTATTTAGAAAATTTTATAATTTCTCGAGAATAAATACCCGGCCTTATCAACAAAATACCGCACTGTGGTAAAACACTGTATACACTGCGTTTATTTCCAGTGAACGTGTGTGGTCACACTTTCTTTTTAAAGATTACTATAATTTCTAAAGAGGCCTGATCCTTTTAAATATCTTAGATAACTTTGAATTTCCCTTAACAAAAACGTTATAAATCCAACAGCACTCTGTTTTCTTACTATTGAACGATATACGTTTATTTTTTGTTAAGCGATTAAGCGACCCGAACAACCGATTAATCAATTTTCGTAATTTTTCGAATAATGCCCTAGCCGGTTAACCGACAGGATCGAATAATTGGAAACACTAATTAGAACATATTAATCTACTCCACACTGTACCTGGTGTGTATTTTTAACAGTGAAGTTTATTGTTGATCTGTAAAAGTTTTATGTGAGATATTTTTTTCGTTCAATTCAAAATCACGAAAATTTTTCAAATAAGAAATGATTGCATTTTGCTGTCATGGAGAATAAAGGAATGTTGATGAAGGTCGTTCCTTACCAGAAAATGCATTCTATTCGGTTAGTGTCTTATAACTTTTTATGTGTGTTCTCCAAACAAATTTTCATAAATTATTTACAACCGACAAAATAATTTTTGACATAGAAATAAAGCTTTGTATTTCCTCATTAAAATATCAATGAAAAATAAATATTAAAGTTTAATTTCTTGTATATTTTTGAGAGCGGGGTATCTTGTCTACAAAATAACCAGAATTAAATGTTAACGACAAATATTTTCATATAAATTTGACAATAATAGCGTTGGTAAAGCACTCAACATACGAGGGCGGATCAATAAGTCCGTGACTTTTCGAACTTCAACACTGTGAATTTTCGAGCAACACTGTCAAATTTTGAGCAAGTTCCGTCATTTACTTTGCGTTTAACTGCTGTTCAAAACATACAACCTCGTGCATTTTTTTTTTAATGTAAAAAAAGTGAATTTCGATTGCTCATTAAACATTATTTTTTGCGAAAAAAACCGTCAATCAAACCAGGAAAACAAAAAGTATATAATTTACTATAGAGTATTTTTCACACTCTATCAGAAATTCAACATGGTACAGAGTTCAGCGGCAACATTTTTAAATGAAAGGGAAACATTTTCAAAGTTGCTAAAGTGTTTAAAAACATTAAATTTGGTGTATGCAGTGCTGCCACATAAACAGTGTAATTTTTTATCCCAGTTTTTGGGATTCTTAACTGTTTACCAGTTTTTTCATGAAAACAATTTTTTTTCAAATTACTGCATTTTTTATAGGTTTTTTTTCAGTTATATATTGCAACAATTAATAGCATATTTATTCTCTTTATTATGTATTTTTACCCTAGAAATGGGAAATAATGGATATGAATAGACATAGTTGGTCAATGTGTGTGTACACACTTTAATACTTTTCATGTCACAATGTTATGTTTGAATTCGTAACTATTTTTTAACACAATTGCAAATTTTTGTTGTATTTTTTCACTTTATTAGATATGTCTAATTTTATTTAAAATAAATAGTATATTGAACAAATATTATATTCTTATATAAAAAATCTGAAAAAATACATGAATAAAATAAAAAAACATATTTTTTTATGAAATAATCTGAAAAATCTCTAGCATCCCAAAAACCGGAAAAAAATTGTTAAAATTAGTTATATGGCAGCACCGCTAAACACTACTTAAAGTTGCCGACCAAAACTCACCTTTGTTGCCGCCAAACTATGTTCGTGTTCTAAGAAAGTACTAAAAAGTTCGTGGGAGAGAAATATACTCTTGAGAATTATATACTTTTTGAGGAAAATCTTGATAAATACTTTGGGGACTCTGCACCATCGATTTCAATGGTAAAAAAGTGGTTGACTGACTTTCTTTGTGGTCGCACAAGTAAAAATTACGCTTAACGTTCTGGACGGCCAATTGAGGTCAATACACCCGAAAATGTCGAAAAAATCTATGATATGGTGTTGGCCGATCGAAGGGTAAAAGTGCGTGAGATTGTTGATGCCATAGGCATCAAGATGGGTTTGCTCTCAATTGACAATAATCCACGGTGCACATGTGTGTAGTTTCAATGGCAAAATTCCATGAATTGGGCTATGAATTGGTACCTCATCCGCCATATTCTCCGTATTTAGCCCCCGAAATCCTGTTTTTTGGAAGGGAGAACAAAAATTGGAGAAACGTTGGACTAAGTGTATTGAGCTAAAAGGAGATTATGTTGAAACATAATTTAAAAAAAAAACTGTGTTTCATTCATTGATTTATTGATCCGCCTTCGTAGATTATTTTGAGATAAGTCAACTGGTGTAAATACTTTTCCGAAATGACCAATTAAGGAGTTAAGTAGGTTTCAAATGTTTAAAAACGTATTTTCAATGATTTTTTGTAATATATGTAAGTAGATGTTAAAAGCTCGTGCTTTTACGAATGAATTGAAATTAGAATTTTTGACGGAGTTGTGAACAAGAATTCCCATTCTTTGGTAAAATTTTCACAAACTATTGCCTCATAAAATAAGTTGCGATAAAAAATCCTACGTTCAAGCACTATTTGAAAAAGTGTGCAAAATTTAAACAATATCGGTTCATAACTTTTTGAGAAATTAAGAAACGCGATTAAGGGTTTATAAAACAAAAAAAAAAAAAAAACAAAATAGAAAAGTTTTTCAACACGTATAGGGTTTTCAATAAGGGCGAGTATATGGCATCGCGGTGTCCGCTGTGTGGCACGTGGCGCCATCCTGCTGGAACCCCATATCGTCTACGTCAAAATTGTTCTATTTGGGCCAAAAAAAATCGGTTATTATCGTTCTGTAGCGCTCGCCATTGACGGTGATGATCTCACCAATGTTGTTTTCAAAATACGGGCCAATGAAGCCGCCGGTGCAAAATCTGCACCAAACAGTAACTTTTTGTGGATGTATTGGCACCTGGTGAACCACGTGTGGGTTGGCGTCGTCGCATCCAGGCGTGCGCCTCGCCGCGAAGGATGATTTTTCGTCAAAAATTTTGGTAATAATTTTTTTTCATTTGGACGTGCTGCTCAATCGTGTAACTGGCCATGGTGCTTTGTGATCAGTAACTGAATAATAATCAACAGAATAGACAGACGACAGCATCTACCCGCGCAAATGGCAAAATAGAATAGAATAGGAATAGACAATTAATTCCGGCGCCATAAAGACAAGAACCTGCTGCAATGGCAATATTCAGGGCATCCTTTTGCTCTTGCCTGTGATGAATATGATTTTTAATACCCACTTAACCCCTTAAAAAAGGACAAAAACTGATATTTTAAATACATAAGTATTTGGCAGATCTGTATATGTATAAAAATTTTCTACTACATTTTTCATGATCGTAGCCAAGATGCTAAACTATCTAATGAGTTTTAAACCAAATAAAAAGTATAGCCGCTTAAAAGTACCGGGTTAGAAATGGGACAGTGTGTGTTTAAACTCTCCAGGGGATTTATACCCTATAATAGTTTAAACAAATAGTTTAAACAAATTTTATAATATTTACGTTTGGTCTTTTTAAATTTTTTTGATAAGATTTAAAGTTTTTAAAATTGTTCATATAAGAGTTATCTACTTCAAAAGATACGTAAAACGTAAAATTGTGCAATAAGATTGTAATTTTAAAATTCCATTTACTCTAACAAATTTTCCTGATATCTGAAGACTTATATTTTTAAAATAAGTTTTTATACCAAATTGTCATTTAAAAATCATTTTGAAATTATTTTCCGGTCAACAAAACTCTATTACCGTTTGCAATGGTATTGTGTCATATCATTGCCTTTCCCTAGTTTTCTTACTTATTTGTGAGTATTTTTATATTTAAGTACATTTACTGATTTACTTCTAAACATTCAAAACGGAAAATAAATATTGAATCTGAAACTTAATTTGTTCATACAAAGAAATGCTTAATGTGACATTTTTGTCACATGAACTGTACACATATAAACAATGGTTTGTGTCAGTGCTGCCATTGGAAACAAATTTTTTCACAGTTGCTGTTTGAAAATTTTGAAAATTATCCAAAATCTCCCAAGCTGCAATAACGAAAAATTTCCACTCTTTGATTCCTAAAAAACGTTTTTGTAAAAAAAAATATTCTTCCTCATTTTATAGAGAAATTAAATTACTACTTTTTAAATTGTTTTCCACCTCACCAAATAATTAGTAAAGTAATGTATAGCCATAGGGGCCGATGGATTGCTTTACACCTTACTTAATTGATGAATTTTAGAGGCGATGAGCCTCAAAGAAATGTGTTCATTTTTACAATAAAGCTTATTAAAAAAATTAAAAGTGATGGGTTACCTTTTTGCAGATAGGGGCTTAAAAAATAATTGGTCAGCTTAATTATTATGAAGACGTTAACAATTATTAGTTACTTTGACTTTTCATATTTTAACTTTAACTTTCCACTTAAAATCTTTAATTTTTCAAACCAATTTAGGCTTTTTTACAGAAATACAAACTAAAAAAAACACAATTGCTAGAGTTTCTGAAACTAAAAATGCTTGTTATCAATAGATGGCAGTAGTTTTTAGATTTTACAGTAGTGTGCAATATAAATAAATGCACATCCCGTAGTATAGAATGAAGAGAAATATGTGGACATATATTGCAGCAAACGTCAAAATTATCTTATCTTCTTTATGGATGACTCGATTTCAAATATTTATTGCCGGCAATTTATGTTGCAATAATTCTCCGGCAATATTCGTTATCAATTATTGCTATTACTTAATACTTAGCTGTCACTTTTGTTTGACGATTATTAAAAAGGCGACACAAGTAGTATACATTACAGAGTAATGCATTATGTACCCAATTATCATTAACTCATTACTTAATATTGAAAAATAATGACATAGGTAAGGAGTACACATTACAAGGTAATGCATGAGTTTATTGCATCCATTACCAAAGTTTTCCTGGGCAGTTAACTAGTTGGTTAATTTTTCTTTATTTTATTTTATTGTATTACAATGTTTCATAATATATAATTAAAATTATTTGAACATACGATTATGGCATAATGTCGTCAGTCGGGAAAAGGTATTATTAAGATAAACAATAATGTGTTATTTATCTATCATACAAATTACTAATTAAATTCATTTATTAACATATTCATGTAACCTATATCATTTCAATTATAGCGTCATAAATCTTTAAAATTGTTTTTTTGTATTGCAGATATTAACTCATGTTCTGTTATAGGATATTTGGCAATAAAATGTAGGATAACGAGCATATAGAGGATTTGTTTTGTTGAAACCATGTTCCATTGAACTCAATCAAATCACATCTAGATTTGAATATGTATTACTCAGAATTGTTCCCCTTTTTATTAATTTTTTTTATAATAACTTTGTTAAAAGTTTCATGTAACTGCTTTTTTGGTAGAAAGTAACTCTTTCGGGGCCCAGCAAAAAAAAATGTAGCAAAAGAAGAGAAAAAAAGCAGTGATTTTGATTCCGGTGTTGTGAATATTTAAAAAAGTTCTTAGGCTTTAGTAAAAAATAAGATCTTTTGATGTTCCCAAATAAAATTTTGAAATAAAATTTTAACGGGACACTCAGTAATTGTGCTTCAAAATAACCAGAGCTTTGTACTTAACCATAGTTATAAATTTCAAATTTATATGTAAATATCTGTGGTTAATGTTTAACCGTGCCTATTTTTAAAATACTCGTAAGTTAACCGTCATAAGTGTATATTTTATTAAAAATCAAAATTTTGAAGTTTTGAAAACGACCTGTTTTGGAGGAGGAAAATTAGTAATAAATGATACTTTGGAATAAATGAAAAATTGATTCCTTAAGAATCAATTCCATTTATTTTTGCTGGGGGATGATAAAGTTCGTACTTGGGCAACAACAAGTATGTCATCTAAAGTCCCAGTTAGCAGCTAACGAGACGTTTTGAAAATGAGACTTAATCAGTCAAAATACTGACCACTTAAGTTTCGATTTTAGGGCGGGGATAGTTGTAAGTACTAAACCAGTCCGAATAATACAAAAAATTTAAAAAAGTTTCTAGTTATCTTGGTTATGACGGTATTCTCTATCAACTAAGCTACACAGCAAAACCACACATTACCAAATAATGTTTAAAGTAATGTATAGGAGTCAATGCATTACTTTACCCCTTACATCATTGATTAATTTTACAGGCAACGAGTCTTAATGTAATGAATGTACCCATTACATTAGAGGGGTTTAAGTAAGTGGTTACTTATATGGTTACTAAGGTGATTGCTTTGAACATAAATGAATAGTTGCCCTGAATGTTTTCGTTCGTGATCGTTCGAAACGTACATACATTACAATTTTGCTAACAAAAAACAAAAAGTAATGAGTCTAAAAAAGATTTTCAAAAATATTTGAATTATTACTTTACGTTTATAAATCATGCAATACGTCATCGATGATAGGTAACTCATTACTTTATGCTTGCAAATAAAACAAAAGGTAACGAGTTACCATTACAAGGTAATGCATGAGTATATCGCACCCATTACCACTTTTTGAAATATTCGCAAAATTAACTTTACCGAAAAGCCAGATTTTTTTTTTTAAATTGTCTTATTAATTTATAATGTCAATTTCTTTCAATTAGATGAAGGATGTATGATATTCTTTCTATTACAGTGAAAACTTTAAGCCAAGAACAATTCAAGAGATAAAGGATGAGATAAATCGGCACATTAACTACATTAAACCTCAATTATGTCTCGGAGTCATTGAAAATATGGACCATAGATTAGAGGTATGCCACCGAAGCCGTGACGAGCATTTGGCCGATATTTTGTTTCACACATAATTGTCATAGATCCTTCTTTCATAATAAAAAAATATTAAGATAATTCTCTGAAAACTTTTTGTTTTATTTACAATTAACATCGTGCATTACAGTTGCACCACCCTTTACAAACTTAATAAAGGTAATATTTTACTTGTATGAATTTACTATGGTGAAGAGAAATAAAGTAAGTTTTTAACAAACATATTTAAAAAATATTATTTTTTAGGATTTTGCACGTTGATTAACAAAATCTTTGCTGGTATTGATTATAAATCATGTATTTTACATTTCTCAATGCTTTATATCTACATTTTATTAACACATTTTTGTTGCAGAATCCTCATTTCAGTAGTTACATGTTTTACCACATTATTCGGTTGCAGCTATCAACATTTTTCTGTCATGACATCTATACTAAAATCCAATTCAGTAGATCCAACCGATTAATTTTAATTCCTACCGATTTAAATAAACCACCGTTTCCATTATTTAAAATTTGTTTAATTAATAAGAATATGTATGTATCTATTATGTAGTTTAAATAGATAAATACATACTACGAAAATTCTTAAATTATTACGAAAAACATCTGATTGACTGATTTATGGGCAAGTTTATTATGAAATAAAATATAGACTCTTAACAAATTTTTTAATAAAATAACATTTTAGAATATCAGAGGATTTTTCTCAAAAGAAATAGTTTTTTATTATTCTGATTATTTTGTAGAGCAAGTCTCACAGTTTCTGAGGTGTTTTTTTTTAACAGAAAAGTCCTGAAAAAATCGCGGACACTTCTAAAAATATGAATGTGTATTATTACCTTGAAACTTTCTTATGTTTCCATCTTTGTTGTATCAGCATTGGCACTGCAGAACATTTTGATACCTTTAAGGATTTTTAGGAAGATTTTAATTTATATGTACATACATTCACATTTCTACATACGATACCTTTATTCCTCTGTTTCAAAACCATTGGAACAATTGTTGCGGGATTTTGTTTATTTACGCAAAGAAAAAACATGGTTGATACAATCACAATCGCAAACTATTTTTAATGTTTGTGGTTATGATTGTGTCAAACACGTCTTAAGTAACAATATATGTTCAGATATAATGTTTATAGCTAATTATCTCAAACATATTATTATGTTCACAAGAAAAACGCAAACGATCTCTCAATCCATGTTTCTATATTTCCCAATACCATGCCAAATGTGTATGTCAACATGTTATATGGTTCTCACAATAAAACAAATTGAAAATCTAATTTCAAAGATTTATTTTTTATTAAAAAGGTATACATATATACATTAAAATATAAATTAAATAACTGCATTTATATATGCACACGTACCTTTAATTTCTATTATGAAATCGACTGTATCAATATACTGTTGAACTGTTTTTGAAAAAAATTCGGGGCTTCACAAAATTCTGCGTCAAAATTTCAATGGCGTGTTTAATGTTGTATGTATTTTTGGCTGCAAGAAAGACAATGTAATTTATACGTATTTATACATGTATAAATTTAGGTATGTATTATCTAATTATATGTATATAAATTACTTTACTATTTCAATAAACGTATAATAATTAATATCATTAAATTTGCAAGGCAACATGGCCTTTTGCTCCCCGAAAAATGTTTTTATTATTTTGTACTCACTCATTTTATTAACTATCGCTGGCGAACGGAAAATGACGCGGCAGAAAATTTTATTTGTTTTATAAACACACACTGTTTATTTTGACAATAAATGTTTGCTCATTTAGAGAACGTGTTTAAAGGCAAACATAATTTTTTGTAATAAATATACACTTTTGTGTACAACTAATATTATGATTTTAATTGTATAGTTGAAAACATATATATTATAGTAGCAAACATTTCACATAAATTAATTTTTATGGTGTGAAACACCATAAAATATTATTATGATGAATTTAAAAATGCTTAAGACAAAAAATTGTTGTTCAATTTATTCTAGGGCTATAATAAATTTATTAGGGTAAACATATTAGGCTAATATGAATAAATATGGTCGTAGCGACCATTTAATAATCATGTTTTTTCTCTACGTGTTTGTTTATTTGTTATGTTAATTTACTTTCTCTAAAAAATATAAATCATTATGAATAAAAACAAGCAAAAAAGGGCTAAATTCGGCTGTGCCGAATCTTTGAATACCCTCCACCAATATCCTAAAAAAAAATTTAGTGGTGAAAAAATGTTTGAGGTGAATACAAAATATTTACTGCTAAGCGACTGGTGAAAAAAATATGAGAAAATATGTTATGTACCAGTCGCTACTATTAAATTTTACGAAATTTGTATGGGCACATTTACATTTTCACTAGTTTTTTTAACCATGGACTGCACAAAAAAAAAAACAGTTTAAAGCATAGTTTTTGTCAAATACTCAATTTTGTTCCGGCTAATGGGGACTAGCTCTGCGGCTGAATATGCCTAATGGAGAGAATGTACTTTCTGATGCGCCACGCATTGACAAATAGTTGCAACGAATATTGTTTCTTTAAAAAATTTAAGTGTGTTTGTCTAATGGAGAGAATACATCAAAGAAATTAATTTGTTAAAGAAAGAACATGAGTTGTAACTATTTGTCAATAGATGGCCCATCAAAAGGTGCATTCTCTCCATTAGGCATATTTTGCTGCAGAGATAGTCTCCATTAGACATATTGTGATACAATATGCAGTAGAGTATATTTGATTTTCTATTTTCTTCGTAACATAAATGAATATTTGCCCAAAACTATGAAAATTATATGTTTTATGTGCATATTATACCTTAATTTTTTAAATCAATATTCATTTAGATGTTTAAGAGCACAATATTGCACTTTATTCATGTGTATTTTTTTATGAAAGAAAACATTAACATAAATATGCATTTGCCAATCCCTCAATTCTCAAAAATACAAATGGAATAAAAAAAATACTATTTTATTACGTTAAACATTTGAAAATTTAACTTTAAAATTATGTAATAAGTCTATTAGTAACATCTTAATGCATTAGAATTTGACGTTTGTAGTTAATTTAATATTTTTGGTAAATAAATTAATTGAAAGCCTAATCCAAGGCTATATCGCCATGGGGTGCCACCTATTCAAAAGTAGCGGCACTAAAGCAATTATGTATTTTGCTCATTCTTTAGATATAAATGTCTTTGGTTACAAAAACAAAAAATACATTTTATGGAATGAAATGAAAAACCAACAAAGCTTAACAGAAAAACCCAATCAGGTTTACTATATCTCCTATAGTAGCCAAAGAATTGGAGATATTTTAAATGGAAAATCCTAAGAAAATGCATCGGAAAAGATTATGAAAATTTCAAAAAACGATTTTTAAATAGTTACGTCTATGAAAATGCCGATGTTCTACCCTTCTGTAGGTACGCCATGTCGTTGCGAGCCAGATTTGTTGAAAAACTTGAGCTACACGATAATTTGCTTGTCAGCCAAATATACGAAAACGAGAAAAACACCATCAATGGACGTATTAACGACAATCCAGCTCCTCTGGACCTTACCTCATTCTATATGAGCCCAGCCTCTGGCAATCATAGGGGCTGAAGATGATATACGTATATACTAAATTTTGCATGAACTGTAATATGAATATGTTTGGTCAATTTATGTAACAGAACTTTTGTTTTAAATAACATTTATTTAGTTTTAGTAATGTTATTTACAGAGGTCTGCTCTGTTAGCGACTTTAACAATGTTGCTTTTTACGTTAACTTAGTTATTACAGTAGCACACATATAACTCTAAGGTCCAATATTATAACTTGCCTTTAAGGTGCGTGTTAGTTAAAGGTAACTTTAGCTAAAGTGAGGAATAAAGTGACCTTTAACTTTTTTTGGTTATTACAACTTCCTTTTAAAATAAAATTAAGTTTTTTGAAAATATGGCATTACCAGAGCAAAAACCGATTACTTTTGACAAATTAAAATGGTTTTTAAAATACGTAGTGGCAACGACGTATTTTTATTTATTTATTTACTTACAACAAACAAAAAATACAAACGAAAAACAAAATTTCTTCGAATTGTGTAAAAGATCAAAATGTTTGTTGTAAAAAATTTGCATTTTCGACGAATTTGAACTGTACATTGTAGACACTCAAAAATTTTATTGTTTTTCATTGAAAACACATAACACATATACTTGCAGGTAATTACTTGCATGTAACAACGGGGAGTTAGATATGTTACCTACCGAGTAGAGTAACAAATTTCGTCTACACAAATTTAATTTTTAGTCACTAGCGCCATTTTTATACCCTCCACCATATATGGTGATGGTATATATCAGTTTGTCATTCCGTTTGTAACATGGTGAAATATAAGTTTAAGACCCCATAAAGTATACATATTCGTGATCCTTATGCAATTTTAAGTCGATTTAGCGATGTCCGTCTGTCTGTCTGTCTGTCTGTCTGTCTGTCTGTCCGTCTGTCTGTCTGTTGAAATGGCGATCACGACGCGAAGACGCAAGCGGGGGTGCCTATTTTTACCTAGATTATTGAACATCCTCCCGAGCAGTTTGGTATTTAAAATGAGCAAAATCGGTTTAGCGGTTCAAAAGTTATGAGTGAAAATGTGAAGGTACCTCTAAATTTTCCATACAAATTTGTACAATTTTTCTGTTTCTATTTTAATTTTCTGTTAAGTAAAAATGTTATTAAGTCTTCTTATTGTTCGATTACATATATTGTCTTACATACTTTGAGAATAATAACATTCTTAGAGCTATATGTGTGTTACTCTAATAACTTAGTTAACGTAAAAATCAACAATGTTAAAGTCGCTAACAGAGCAGACCTCTGTAAATAACATTGCTAAAACTAAATAAATAACATTACTAAAACTAAATAACAAAAGTTCGTTACATAAATTGACAAAACATATTCATATTACAGTTCATGCAAAATTTAGTATATACGTATATCATCTTAAGCCCCTATGGTGGAGGGTATTCAAAGATTCGGCTCAGCCGAATTTAGCCCTTTTTTACTTCTTTTTTATTTAAATGGCTAATATTAAGTCATAATAATATAAATGGCATTGTAGTTTTGTGGTAAAATAATGGCTCCACTCAATTTCCTGTGTGCGTAAATAACAGTTATCCAGAAAATTTAAACTCAAAAATTCCCCATGTTACAGTCAACGGAGGCCTATACTGTCATATACCAATAGATTCGTATTGAAGTGCTCTTTCAGAATCTAAGGTGATCTTAATAAAACGATCTCAACTTCACAGCTAAGAAAATAAAACTCCATTTTTAATAGTTTCATCCGACCTTGTTTTACATTGAAAAATAACTGTTTTAGATGAGTTTTTTTATTTTAGTCACAAAATAACTGTTGTAAAAGTACTTTTTTTGATATCACTTATGTTATAACAGTTACACTTATAACAGTTATGAGTTTTTAGTTATTATTTTTTATTTTTAAATTAGAGCAGAAAGTACGGGATGTTTTCATAAATTAAGTGCCGTGTCGTGGCTTAACAAATGTACAATTTTGGTTAGGGTTTATACCATTTGATGTTACAAAATATAGCATTATTGTTTTCAATTATGAACTTTTTTGCAAAAAGTTTATAAAAAAATAATTTGCTTACAAAAACTTTTTGTAAATAAATTTTGAAACTAATGCTTTTTTAACAACGGAATTTTTTTTTAAAACAAACTTACAAAAGGGTTTGTGCAAAGGCTGGCAAACCAGGGGTCTTCCGGTCTACTAGGACATACCAAAAGACCAGACAGACCGAAAACCCGGGTAGACCGGTCTACCCGTAAACACAGGTCAGTCCTTCCTATTTTTTAAAAAATAGACTAAATTTTTTCCAGAAAAAAAATACTTTTTAATTTTTTTCCTTAATCCCCAAATATATTGCTGGATCTAATTATTTCTGCTATTTCTCGGTTCAATTTAGCTCAGCTAGACATTACAGCAGATATTAAAGAATATCGAATTGGATATAATTAAATATTGTTCCAAATCAACTTTTTTTACTCGGGTAATTAATAAATGTAAATAGATTTCATACTTTCCATAGCTAATGACGGCGACAGTAAAAAAGAAATTAATACAGAAACGAATTTGTATATTTCCCAACATATATGGTGAGGGTCAGTGGCGGGCCCAGGATTTTGTTTTGGGGGGGGGGGGGGGGGGGGAGGGGGCCCAAAGGGTATATTTTTTAAGTTCGTCATTCCGTTTGTAAGGTGTCAAAACAAAGGTCTCAGTAAGGACGGTATAAAACTCAGGATGTACAAAATGCCAAATTTTTAGCTTCTGCCTTAGCCTCGCTGCCACTATAAAATTCTTAGTCGACACCATAAAACTCTTAGCCGATTTACAGAAATACTAAGCTTCTAGTTATGGTGCTAGCCCAAGTACAGTGATTGTGATGTGAATGTATACATATTAGAATTTTTTGTTTGTGTTTTCTAAGGCGAAGCATTGTGTCTGAAAGTGCTCCCAAGATTAAATAAAAAAAGGACACATAACAGATATGTTATAATATATTTTTACCGAAAAAATCTGCTAAATTTTAAAATATTTTGTTGAAATGTGTAATAGAATATCTGCGGCTTGGTATCATTGTTTTCTTAGGACATGGGTGGAAGGTATTCAAAGATTCGGCACAGCTGAATTTAGCATTATTTATTTGTTATGATTTATAACGTTTTCAATAATTTGAATCAGTTTATTTCATTTCAAATTTAAAGTAAAATATTTTATGTTCTTTAAAAATTCATTAATTCAAAATACATTAATTCATCAGAAGCATGTTAATAGAAGTATAATATTAACATTTAGTTTTATAAAAAAACAATATTTTGGTTGCATATGGGCATTTCCTGGGGTCACGAACGTACGTTCGTAGGTTTTTGATGTACAAAGAATATAGAAAACAAAACTTTTCCTAGCAATTTTTTTTGCGATTCGATAGCAATTTGGTAGCTCTATGTTTAGTGCAAAAGATGGTTTTCATCGAGTTTCATTTTTCATAATGAAAGTCATAAACATGTGGTCACGAACGTACGCAAAATAGAAGTCAACTTTGGCTGAGAGTAGTGAAATATAAAAATCTGCGAAATGGAACGGTATATTAAAAAGCGATTAATTTATTTTAAAAGTGTATTAATGTAGGTCTGCATTTAGTATTTACATAAAAAAATATCCCTATTAGTTTTTCTTAAATTGACTTAAGTACCGGTCGCGAACGTACTGGTCGCGAACGTACGATTTTTCCATATGATTTTTTATTATTATCACCGTGCATTTTCCGATAAATATCTTCAAATTTCCTCAAAAAAAATGTAATACCCATTTTAACAATATTTATGATATTTTGGTTTTTATTGAATAGGCCGTTAGAGCTGTGCTTAATTTAAAGTCCTCATCACAGAAAATCGAATGCATCATTCTGATACCTGAAATATTCGGTATATCATTCCATTTTTCAATTAAGTTGGGGACATCTTATCAATTGTATCAGCTCCAATATATATTATATTAATTCCAGTAATGTGGTGATGGGCACAGTTGTAAAAAGACAATGCATCATTTAAAACAATGTTTTTTGTTTTAGTTATTTGGAAAACCTTTCTCTTTACAATTGCCCCAACGTCATCGACTGCACCTTTCCCATGTGATGTTGCAAAGAAATTCCACTCAAGTGTTTTACAAGCGAATTCAGCCATTAAGTCGGGTAAGCTCCAAAAAATAAATTTATTTTTGAATTGACAGCTACTTCCGTCCGAGAAAATCAATATGTTTTGAAATTTTCCATGTTGGGTTTTAATTTCTTCAATAATCTTCGTTATAAAAACATACACATCGATTTTGCTGTGACTTAAACTATCGCTTATTACGGCAAATGACATAGTTTTGTCAAGCATCCATGCGACGCAAGTAAAAATCGAAACTTGTTTATAGCTAAAATGCGCGCTTTGAACTTCATTTTGGCAGACCAGCCTATAATTTTCCGCGAAGTCAATTTGTAACACAAGTTCTCCGGGCTTGATATTTTTCCTTTTGGCTTCAAAATAATTTTGTTGATCTCGCTTTACAAAGAAGTGTCTTTTAAAAAGAGGCAGCTGAACTTCTAACTCATGAAGTAAATCTGAAAGCGGAGCAACAGAGTAAGTCAAAGTTATTCTATCGTCTACTTTCCGCCAGTGTTGCCATTTTACGATTTCATCCATTTTTGTTAAATATTTTACTGGAACAATAGATTTTACATCTTTTGTACAGTTTTCACAATCGTTGGTCATACAGTTTTCATTCTTAATATTGCAGCAAGCTAATTGCAAAAAACTTTCGAAGGTTTTAGGAAAAGACTGTACAACTGTTGCGCAACCATTTAATAAAAAACTAAAATTGGCGTGATGAATACATACACACATGTTATGCGGCATTTTGGCCGAGAGTTGAACATGTTTGGGTCGACATTTGAAAAATTTTGTCTTACTTACGCATTCTTCAATTGATTCGTTTTTATAAACTTCGTAAGCTTCCGATACGGTTAGCAGCATATAACGTTTAGCAACAATTTGTCCATCAACAACGAGGGTGTCCTTTTTGGCTGCCGACTGAACGCTAATATCTTCACGCAAGTAAATGTCTTTCACCACTTTCAGCTTCCTCTCCCATTCCAAATCAACTTGTGTAGAAGTTTTATTTTGGTCATTTTCCGGTTCGACATACTTCTTAAATAGTCCTTCAATAACTTCAATTTTTTTTTTCAAATCACTAGGTAATGCCCTTTCAGCCTTTTTCATTGCTTTTCCCAGAGTTTGTTTACACGAATACGCTTCATGTTTATCTTCTTCTTGAGCTTCATTTTTCTTCTTTTGTCGGTATTCTTTCAACCTTGCACGTTCTTTTTCTTGTATTAGTTCTAATACCTTCTTATTTTTTGTTAATGCTAAGCGTCGTTTTCGCATCCTCTCAGCAGCTTTTTCGCGTAAAATTTTTAGTTTTTGTGGATCGCTTTTAATTTTGTTAATATAACGCTTTTGTTTTTCATTTTTCGATTCATCACATATTTTACCCATCTATACATATATATATATATATATATGTCCATATATGAGCATATATGGCCATATGTCCAGAAATTTTGGATCCGAGCACATATGGAATAGTATATGAACCTATATATGTGGCAATATATGACCATATATGAAAATTATTGGGTTATTAAAATTTTAAATTTATATTTTCCGATTACATTCCGAATAAAATTTGAATTTAACGTTTGGGACATTCAGTAAACGGGTCCTACCCCGAAGATAGTACCTGGAACTTTAACTGGCATATTCGTTGTCGTTTTCCACATAAGATTTGAATTTAACAGTTTGTTATTTTTGTGAGCGCTCTTTTAAAAAAAAGCTCTCCGAAAAACCAAAATTTTTTTAGATACATTATTTTTTTCGGAAATGATAAAGCCTTTATGACACTAGCTTTTCCTTACCTTTCTAAGGATTCTTATTTAAGTTTTTGGTTCTTTACGAAAAAGTTAAAAAGGAATAAAAAAATCAAATAAGAACTCAAAAAAAGTAAAGAAAAAATCTAGTGTCACGGATTAACAAATTGTTCGGGATTAACAAATTGAAAATAAAATACATACAAATGAAGCGGAGCCGTGAATAACGTTTTAAGCTACAATTTTTACAAAACCTTTTTTTCCAGATAACCTTAGAATAACTCTAAATTAAATTAGGCAAAATTATGCAGGATCTCGTTATCAAAATGCAATCTAAAGAAGTGTCAGTGGGATACACCTACAACTTCTAAAACGTTTTTTTCGATTTCTCAACAATTTCAATTTTGTCGCTTACAACGTTACTCGCGTCTCTGCTTCAAATGGTTAGAGTAGTATGTATGATTGTCTGCAAATTATCCCAAAGATTTTCCATTATTATCAAAAAAGTGGCAACACTGATATGTATAAACATTCTTACAGATGATGTATGACAAAGATCAAATAACCACATTCTATTTAATATGACTTTTTGGTTCTGTTGTGTTATTGTACAAAAAAAAATTACAAACCAAATTGAACTCAAGAGAGAAAGAAATAAAAACAGTTTCATTCGTTACTTTTCAAAAAGCCAGAATGACATTTATTCTTTAAATAAATACAATATTTGTGTATGTGCAAATGTATTACTGAGGTTCGGTTCTTAATTTGATGTTTTGTTAAAAAGTGATACTTATTATGTCAGCATTTTTTTAATGTGCGGGTTTATTTTGTGTGATTTTTTTTTGTGATCCAAAAACAAAAAGAAAATACTACAAGCAAGCATTTTGTTTTTTATGAATCCCATCAGATTATAAGACTATCATCAGATTTCGATTTATATTTTGTCTGTTTACACTTTGAAACCCTTCATACAGACGCGCATCCAGGAGGGGGGGGGGGGGAGGTTATATCTCCCTCACCCCCCCTGGCCACCAAAAACAATTTAATAGAAATAAAATAGACTTTGCGACGTGAAATGTTTTAAATCGAATTTAGGTATTTAAAATGTTAAGTGCTAACTTAATGGTAATAGTGGCAACTCTTAATAACACTACGATTTGGTTTGAACATGCGTTAATATCTTACCATCATCTAGTGGTAAATTTCTAAAGCAGTAATGATAATAAACATGTCAAAGCTTTTAGTTATTTTGAGAACTTGCTATTCCAGGGAAAATGTTTTCTTATTGGATATTGTCGGTGTTATAACCGAAACGCCTATGTGTTTTTTAGCTAGTGTTCGGAGAGCAAAAAATCTGTTTTATTTTGTCAGTTCGCGACATTTCTTTTAATATTTTTTGTATTTTTCCTTAGCCCATTTAAGGCGTAATATTGCCTTTAAAAAAATGCAAAACCTTTTGGCGTCTTGGAATGGTACAAGAATTTAACAAAGAACTACACATAGGTTATTTTGTTACGGAATAAAACAAATATAATACACAAAGGCCTTTCTGTTCTTGAAATAATTTCTAAGAAATATTTATTTCACCTAGATGAAGCATTAGTGAAGAAACAGAACAAGAACGTGTCGTATTTTTCCATACAAATTGACAATTGAAACACGCCGAACATTGCATTCTCTGAACAGACATGCCTCCTTTTAAAAATGTTGTATACATATAAGGAGGAAAGATTACAAATATATTCTGTGACTCTCATGTACTCGTAATGTACCAGCAAATGTAAAGGATGATTTATTTGATATTTGGTTTTTCAGTGTAAAATTTTTTAGTGTAAAAAAGAGATTCGTGACATGTGGCAATGTCAAAAATGCTCATGAAGGTTGTCCAATTCAACATAAATAGACTAACAAACGAACAACGCTTGCAAATTATTGAATTTTATTATTAAAATTCATGATGTGTGAGAAATTTGTTTGTATCGAAAAATTGTCTTTAGCGATGATGCTCATTTTTGTCTCAATGGGTACGTCAACAAACAGAATTGCTGAATTTGGTGTGAAGAGCAGCCAGAGGCAGTTTAAGAGCTGCCAATGCACCCTTAAATATGCACTGTTTGGTGCGGTTTGTGGGCCGGTGACATCATTGAACCGTATTTCTTCAAGAACGATGAAAATCGCAACGTTACAGTCAATGGAGTAAGGTATCGTGCGATAATTACCAAACTTTTTTTGCCTAAAATGGAAGAATTGGACTTGGTTGACATGTTGTTTCATGTGGCACGCGATACCATGAACCTATTGAAAGGCGAGTTTGGTGATCAATTAATCTTAAGTTTTGAAGCAGTCCATAGGCCGCCAAGATCATGCGATTTGACCCCACTAGACTATTTTTTGGGGGATACATCAGGGACAAGCCAGCCACAATTCCAACCCTGGAAGACAACATTACTAGACGAAATGCTGGAAAAAGTATGCCAAAATTGGAGCTAAGGAGAAAAATGAAAACTTTTGAGACAGACTCTAAATGAAAGTGTATACTTTCAGATCAACAATACATACCAAATGAACAATTATTTATTTCTTTAGAATTAATAAGAAAAAACGGATTCAATTGTTGTATGTCCTCTAACACATAGGACTTTTTAATGTATTAATGGTTACTTTTTTGGACATTTTAACAAACTAATGTTTACATCAGCATAAACACGTTTTGTACATATTCCTCATAAGGCTTCAAATATTTAAAAAAATACAATTTTGTTTGTACATTTCTTGTCATTAATACTGAAACAAAAAAAATTAAAATAGCCTTTAGTACAAAATTCATTTTAAAGTACAATGAACTTTTTTACAGTTAATATTGAGAATAATAAAAAATCCATTTGCCAATCAAGGAGTAAAACGTTTTTTTTTTTCTCGTAGTGTCCTATAAAATCCTTAAATATGATGTTTGTTGATAAAATAAATTTAGTAATTAAACACGTTTTGTTAAACATTATCATCTCGCCTTTCATCTTTTCTCTATTCCCTTTCTTGAGTGTTGCTTCTCTTAAAAAAATTTCCTCAAAGTACTTGTAAAGCGAGGACATACTGCTCAATTACCCTCAATTGATATGGATTTAAAACAAGGATCAAAATACAACCGGTCCGAAGGAACCTGCCCTATGACCTAACTTCGACTTGCTCCAAATAAATGTGGCTTACCCTTTCGTTAAAAACCATGGAAGAAGTTAAGATTTTACGCTCACCAAAAAAAGTCTGTATGGGAACTGAAAGTGTTGCTGTTAGACGGGAAATTTTGCTAATTTGAGCCTAGCGGTATTTTTTGCTAATCTTAGAAACGCATGTCTGCTGACGTGTAGTACAATGAAATCGGTAGAACAAATTAGTAGCCGCTACAAAATTTTAGTAAACCTTCTGTAAAGTGAAATTTAAAATCGGTTTGCTAAAATCAGCAAAAAAATTTACTAAAAGATATTAATATTAGTACAATCAAATTAGTATAAAAAATTAGTAAGCGTTACTAAATTTTAGTAAACTCAATGAAAAATTATTCAAATGCACAAATTAACTCAATTATATTTACATAAACCTGTTACACTTTCTTTTGAAATTGTCTTACGAATTCGAACATACAAATTATTTTTTCATAATTTATTTTTTTAAATCAAAGACTTAAAAAATAGTTAAAACAGCAAGCAAGACCGTCAAATGACAAAAATTGTAAAAATCGACCCACGGAAGACGGTAGTTGATATGACCAGTTACACAAACGAACAATTAGGAGTTTCTGTTGGCGTTCACACTGCCAGAAATCATTTAGAAAAAGCTGGTCTTCTACAGCCAATAAAAAACTTATGAGTATGGTCAATAAAAAAAAAACGGCTTGAGATTGTCAGGCGGTATCTCCATTGGTCGAAGGAGCAGTGGGCCAAAGTTTTGTGGCGCGATGAATCCAAATTTAATTTATTTGGCTCTGATGGCAAACAAAGATCTTCGCTCAGATATCAGTTGCCAACTGTTAAAAATGGCGGGGTTCAATAATAGCGTGGGGTAAGGAATAATATATTTATGTAAGAAAACTAAGCTAACTTCCATTTTTTTGTATGTGCCTTCTCTCGTGATGGTGCAGGTCTCATAACCAAAATTGAGGGAACAATGAACGCCATTAAGTACTGCGTAATTTTGAAAGGGTGCATGCTTCTCCATTTTCAAGAAAAAATGGCCCCTGGAAGCATATTTCAGCAGGATAATATAATGATTCTAAGCACACAAGTCGCTATGCTAGCAAGTTTTTAAGCGACCATGATGTGCAAGTTTTGGATTGGCCTCCGCAATCTCCTGATCTCAACCCCATAGAAAACCTATGGGAGCTTGTAGATCGGGAAGTTAAGAAAAAAAAACCATCAAATATGCAGCAATTAGAAGAAATTGTAGAATTAGAATGCAAAAAATGGGTCCCCCGATTCCATGCCATCTATATTAAATGCGGTAATAGCAAATAATGGCTATGCCACAAAATATTAGTTTAAGAATAATTTAATAATAAGTATTAATTTAATTTAAATAACATTTTTGAATTACAAGTGGTTGCATTTTTTTCTCTCGCATAACATAAGGGATAATTTTCTTTAAATTATGGGCAAAAAACGAAAAACATGAATCAAACTATTATTATTTGTAACTTGATTTTTACTGTAAAAACACTTAAAAGCACATAAGTTTTAAACTTTTCAATGTTTATTGGGTTGTGTTTCTATAAACTCGCATAAGTATTTGTAGGCTGGAAATTTTAAAATTTTGTAGTGTAAACCAGGGATGGAAAATATGGTACAATTGTACTTTTTTTGGTATATTTTTACCTTGGTTGGTACTGTGGTACTACCGCGGCTCATTTAGTACAATTTGAAATTTTTTCAAATTTTCAATTTATAACTTGATAAAACAACATAGCATAAAGTCGACTTTTTTTAAAAGCAACTTTAAATTAAAAACCTGTATCTATTTATTCAGCTACTATAGTGAAAAATAAAGTCAGTTTTAAGTTGAACCGGCTCTAAATTTGTGTCACCTCAAATGCACCAAATGTTTCCATACACATTGTACTAAAATACTCGGAAGTGGCAACATTGAACAGCTGATTTTAAATTACCTCTCAAAACAAAAAAAAAAAAAAAATAAGAAAAAAGTGTATTATTGTTAAAAAGCTATTTAATACCTTTAAATTTTTTAATAGCAAATCCTGAAAAGGTTAAATTGCGCTCCTAGGGAGGCAGACAACCAGAAAAAAAAAGTTGTGACATAAAAATTAGAGTAAATTTTTACAAAGTTTTGTGGGAATTATACGACTACATAAAATTAACAATAAATTTTGTTTCACCCGGTCAATTTAATTTTTTTAAGTCTTTGTAGTGTCTACGCAAATCTGACTCAATACGATAAAATTGTTAAAAAAAAGCGGAACAAATTTTGGTACCGTGAGGATCGAAAAAGTACAATTTGTTAATTTTTTAAATTTCTACCTAATCCCGAAAAATTGTTCAATTGTCACGACCTCAGGCGTTACTGAGCTCAGGCGTTACTGGGCAAAAAATTGACACTTCTGTATTTTGGGCCACACGTCGCGGAAAACCAAAGCAACAACAATGTTCACGCGGTAACGCAATTGAAACAACGCTGTTGTTATCACTTTTTTGCACTGATGATCGGATTTGACATTTGTTTAAGTTCATTACTGAAAAAACCAATTTGAATTTTAAATTGTTATAAATGTTTTTTAAATTGTTAAGTATTTATTTGCTATTTTTGTTTTTAGTCTTGACAGTAGTATATACGCAGACTACTACAATCATACATAAATAGTATGTACCAGTGCCGCTTTTTCAGTTCTGTCTCTGTTCTTTATATTCGATTTAATATTCTTGATCTTTTGACACTTATGGAATCAAAGATCACAGTCGTAATCATTTAAAAGTGATTCAATTCTTGAAATCATACAATTTCAAATTGGAAACAAAATGCTTCGAAAGTTATAGATTAGATAACCTTACATACTGTTCTGTTAGTAAGTACTAAGTATATGACAGCAAAATGTATACATACATACAGATTAAAAGGTCGACAAGCTTTTGCAAAATTTAAGAAACAGCTTATTCTTAAAATATGCAAATATTTTATTATTTTAAGGAAATAATATAATACAATTTTGCAAACAATCTTGTTTTAAAGAAATGATATATTAAAATATTTTATATTTTTATTAAATATTTTTTACTTACAATGTAAAACTGCTTCCCAGATTTAAGGAAATAATGATATATCGAAAATGATTAAAAAAAAAAAATAAAAAATTAATATAAGTTATTTAAAATGTTAAGTGCCATCCCAGCAAAAATTAATGTAATTCTTAGGGAATCAATTTTTCATTGATTCCAAAGTATCATTTAGTTCTGATTTTTCTCATCTGAAGCAGTTCTTTTTCACAAATTAACTCCTTTTCAAATCTAAACCGGGTAACTTATTTTAAAAACAATCAACATTAAACCACAGATATTTCCATATGAATTTAACGTAAATAACTATAGTTATTGTTTGTATCATTTTTTAACCTAAAATTTAAGAGATTTTAAATTCTTAAAATCGTTGTTATCAATACAAAAAGTACAAAAGTAAAGTAAAAAATGTAATATAGTAAGAATTGCAAGAATTTCGAATGAAGTAATTTAATAAATATAGTCCGATTATTGGATGTTTGTTATAAATTAACCAACAGTCAAACAACAACAACAAATGTGTCGGATAAATTCCCACGTTGAAGATAACGGGAAATTGTGAAAATGAGTCTAAGGCGCAATTTCTTATCTGTCAAAATTTATTGGGATCAAAGGATCTCATTTTTCACTAAATCCTAAGAACTGCTTTAGATGCAATGAAAAAGGATCATAAAGGAAAACTTCCATCAATGTTTCCGATCCAAATTTTCACAACACCGGAATCCAAATCACTGCTTATTTTTCTTTTTTTTTGCAATTTTTTTTTGTTCAGATGCTTTAAGTTTCAAAACTTGCAATTGTGAGGAAAATGTTTTCTTATTGGATATTTTTTTTAATACAAATGTGATTTTATTTTGAGAATTATATTTGTATTTTTAGACTTTCTTACTGCACTTGTTATTGGCATTTATTCCTGAAAAAAAGGTAAAAGTGATTAGAATTTTCTATTGATTTCAAACTATGGGGAATTATGTGGAATTTTCTGGCCAAAACCCTAAATGACGACATATCGATTCGAAATTTTGCAAGGTTATTTGGCGTGAAGTTTTTAGGCTCTGTATAAAAAATTGGTAGGATCGGACATGATAACGGCTGCTTTTAACGAATTTAAAATGAAATATATCTTTTATATATAAAATCGTTAACGCGTATAAATTTTGAACCAGCTATCCACCATATATTCGAATGGTCCTCCGATTTGCATAACTTTTTTGTGTCTGATAGGTAGCGCTGGGGTCGGGGTATCCCCAAAATTTGTATTTATTGTTCAATTTGGCTGATATCCAGAATATATATAAGTGGAGTCGAGATATTTACGGAAATGTGTATCTATGATCCGATTCGGCTCATATTCAGAATATGTGTTTGGAAAATATTTGTATGTATTACGAGAATGGTTTTTAATTATGTGTGATTTCTTATTTGAATACATAAAATAGTTTGTAAGTTAAATAACAGAAAATACCATATAAAAGAAATGATATTTCATTTAAAAAGCGGTCAGTTTTTTACAAAAAAATATATATCATTCATTCCATGAGATAACGTCACATATCTGACCAAGGGTGTTCCGATTTTCTTTACATTATGAACAGTCTTTAGATGTTTGACATTAAATTCATATTATTGTAACAGAAGTCGTGGTCTCGTTTTGCCAATACTCTTTCTTGCTGCTATTGTATGTAGCCATTTTAGAGGTTTATATTATCAAATGAATTACTATCTTGCCAATATGTACCACCCTTATTATATGAGCCACCCTAATATATGAGCCACCCTAATTAACATGAAATTCTCCACTAATATCTGTCTAGCTCTTGAAGACTTATGTTGATAAGGACGTGCAGAATTCGCAGGTCACCTCCTTACGTGCCCCTAGGGAATCCCGGAATATCCCGTATGTGTTCTTGAAGGAGATTACCACCAGGAGGTGTTCCGTACATAATTCACTTCTTTCAATAGCCCTGGAATATTCCACGAATGTCTTGGAGCGTGATTCCTACAAAAATATGTGCCGTACGCCGGTTACCTCTTCCCTTGTCTCTAGAGAATTTCGGAACGTGGTTTCAAGAAGGAAGTATTCCATATGAAGATCACGTCCTTGGAATCTCCTTAGCTAATCCATATATGCTGCAAGTGGCCTGTAATCAGATCTTCAACAGAAAGAGCTCCGTACAGAAGTTGTTAAACATAAGAACTTGTTACTTTATAAAGGGTGGTCCAACCATAATGCATGATGTTAATTGCAGATAAAACAAAAACTTTTCAGAGAATTATCTTAAAATATCGGCCAAATGCTCGACACGGCTTCGGTGGCATATCTCTATCCAATGTTTCATATTTAAATGACTCTGAGACATAATTTAGGTTCAATGTCGTTAATGTGCCGAATTATCTTATCCTTTAGCTCCTGAATTGTTCTTGGCTTATTGACGTATACTTTTTTTTTTAAATATCCCCAAAGATAGAATTCCAACGGTGTCAAATCACGAGATCATGGCGGCCAATTAACATCGCCATGACGTAAGATAACACGGCCATTGAATTTCTCGCGCAAAAGAGCAATTGTTTTGTTGGCTGTGTGGCAAGTGGCACCATCCTGTTGCAACCACATATCGTCCTGGTCCATATCTTCAATTATGATGTTCGTGAGATGTTCAATTGTTGGGCACGACGCGCTGTTCAATTGTGTGTATCTACATGTTGAATTTGTCAAACACTGAAACAAAGAAATGTCAAACTAAGTTGGGCAAAAAACTTGACGTTAAGGTGTGACTCACAATTCACATCGTGCATTATGGTTGGACCACACTTTATATGCATTTCTAAAATAAATCGTAAGCAGACAACTTCAGTTTTCAGATGATTTTAAAATTTTTCAAATATACTTAAAAAATTGTGTATTTTCATCTTCAGTACTTTTAGATTTTTTTTTATTTTATCTAAAATTTAAAAGGAACATAAATCGTTCCTTAATGGCTTTTTGGAACAAGATCGAAGCGTGGGAATTTCATGCTAAAATCATGAACATAAGAACAGGTTCTAGAACATAGAACTAATGCCGAGGGTTACAATTTTAAATAAAATCATTGTTGACAACGCCAAATAAGAGCTCGTGTTGGCTCAAAATAACTAGTTGTAGAACTAGTTGTGGAACTAATGCAAGTTTTGCCGGATACTTATATGATATAATTATAAACAATAACTGCTTATATTTAAGGCGAATACTATTCTGATCGAATTAGTAAATTTTAGCCGAGTGCACAGTTTCAATTTAAACAGACGGTAATGCTTGTGCTCCCAATTTTTAACAACTTAATTTTCAATAAAAAGCGACGTTTAAGACGTCGCTTATTATCGTTGGAAAAAATTAAAACATTACGAATTCAAATTCATAAACATTTTGGAATTTATAATACAAATAATAGGCCTGCTTTTTAATCATCGGATTTAATTTTGTATTTGTTTTATTACGTTAAAAATTTCACATTTGCTTATATTTTTGTCTAAACCGAACACTTACTCGTTAGTATAATATGAAAGAAAAAAATGAAAACTTTCAAAAATGCAAACACAGGAATTAAATAAGGGAAAAAGATTTAAGAAATAGGCAAATCCGTATTGGATTTAGTTAAGTTTGTTTCCAGTAATTGAAATTTTAATTTATTTTCTTTCTCGTTATATGTAAGTCACAGACTATACAGAGAGGTTACAAATGACATATTTCAAACAAGAATTTTCGAAAAGTATAGTTATTTTGACATTGCAGTGATTTCCAAAATGAGATAGAACAAATAAACTCCATATAAATTGGATGGCACACATATTTTTCTATATCTATCCCTTTCTGTGTATCACCGCAATTTTGACATTTCCTTTTACTTATTTTCTAGTCGCCATTTTGATTCAATCAGCCGTTTCCTGTCTGTGTAGTCTGTAATGTAAGTGTTACATTCAGGTAAAGGAATAATTTATTTTATATATAGAAAATGAATATAAAATTTTTAACGAAATAAATTAAATCAAAAAAAAAAAAAAAAATCCGGTGATAAAAAACATGACTAAAGGGCTAACTATATTATACTTTTGCTAACTTAAGCTACTGTCAAAAATTAACGAAAAGTCTGTCAAATGCTTAATCAACTTATTGAAGACTTTTGGGTGGCTACAATGTACTTTTTAAACTTAAATACTTTCTACACTTAGTTGCAAATATTTCTAAAATATATGCATCTTTTCGAAAAATATTATTTAATGTGTTCAATTTATAAATTTTTTACAATTAACAAGTAAATCTATATTAATTTTTAATAATTTAAAAAAACAAATGAAAACATAAATAAAAAAGTACTAAAAAATGCAACAGTGCTTGTATTTCAATCGAAAAACAAATACAAAACCCACCTCTTTTGTTATACATGCACGTTTGTTTTTTAACATTTTCAATTAAATTTTCTATAAAAATATTTTCCGCGTACATTGCAATTTGTTTTTTTTTTTCATAAACAGTTTTTCTAAAAACATATGATTCCTTAAGTAAAGTGCGGTCAGTTTCGCTGTTTGCTTAAGCAAATGACACTTGACGAAACTTAACGAAAAGTTTGTTAAGTACAATATAGTCATACACATTTGATTACATGTATTCGCACATTTGCTTAAGCTAGAAAAAGTATAATATAGTTAGCTCTTAATGCTTAATTTCATACTGAAACTAGAGTTAATTATTGATTGACTAATTAGGTAACTCACTGAAAATTAAAAACAAAAAAAAAATACTTTACATTCGAAGGTGTGCGACGCCGTTTTTTGCCTGTAATGTGGTACGGCGTAATATATATACAATACATCCCAGCAAAATAAAAGCTGAGTACGAAGTAGTAAAAACACTACATCCCAGCAAAATAAGAGCTGAGGAAGAAGTAGTAAAACACTACATCTACTGAACCCGAAGTTGTGAAAATTTTGGTAAATTATTAATGATTTCAACATTGGCGTGTCATTGGGAGGAAGAAGTTTGTTTTGGTGCAGAAATTAAATTGGTCTCATTACTGGAAGTCCAAAAAATAATGATGCATCATTACCATATTTACACTGGGTTTTGTAAAACAATAAGCGTCAGTAAAGCACGCGTCCCATACCATTGAAGTTCAATTATTTCCTATAGTAGGCGTTTATACTGCTGATGCCTGCATAAATACATAATCAATGGATGCAATCGACAATCAGAAAGTATAAACTAATACATAATACTGAAATTTAGTATACATTTATATTAAATGGATACAATACGAATGAAATGTTTCCGTATATATTTTTTTATTATGTCTTACATAATGAATGGTAAAATATTACATAATTTCCTCCAGAAATTTGGCAGCAATCGCTGAGACAACGCACCTAGGGCACGGTACTATATTGATACTTAACCCGATAAATTTAGTTTTAAGTGCAATATAACTATGCAATAAAAAGCATGTGTTTTATAAATAAACTAAAAAATTATAAATGTTATTTTTGCCGGGTTGCCACATAAAGTTTTAGAAAATCTATTATTGACAGTTTTTAAAATTATTTCTTTGATATATTATTTAAATATAAAAAGAAGAGAGATTATTTACACTGTTTCGCACAAAATAAAAACAAAACTATGAGAAAAAATATTATTAAATAAAAGCACTTTAAGGTAAAAAATGTGAAAAAAAAAACAATTTAAAGATCAAAGATCTTAGGAAATAATTACTTCATAGCCAAAAAAAAAATCATAATAAAGCAAACATGAGTAAAAGAAAAAGCAAAACAGGAAAATTTGTTTTCTCTGTGAATGCCGTAAATGCAGGTAGGTTCCAATTCGTAAAAAAACAAGAATTTTAAATTTTTAGTTAGAGAAAATATCTCTTTTTATTTATAACAAAATAAATCACCTTAACAAGAGTTTGTGCACGTAATGGCGCTAATAGTTAAACACTAACTCTATATAAAAAATCGAGTATAGAGAAAGGAGACCAACAATGCCTAAAGGTGCTGTTAACGGTTTACTCGCTAGAATCCGTGTAAATACTGCCACTAAAGTTGTAAATGAGCGGAGTAAAAACAGGGTTCTAAAGAAAAATTAACCCTACCAAGGGTAAGGGGTACCAAAGAGGTACCTTAAGTGAAATAACCAAAATAAAGGTTTACGTTTAAACACTCTGGTTCGGTAATTTGGTGCAAAAAGCCAGAAAATTATTTTTTTGCGAAAATCTGATTTCACTTAGTTTAGAAAACTTTTAGGTGAACATTTTTGTTCGATAGAAAATTCTTATAAATATTTTGCATAGTTTTAAGCGTAATTTTTCTGATTAGTTTTCGCTTTATTACAGCAAAACAAAAATATGGTTTTTAAAAACTATTTTGACATCTGTTACTTGTGTGGTGACAACACAATTTTTTCATAGCTGGCAAGCAATACCTTTTCATTTTAACGGTAGTTGTCTACCACACTCAAATTAATTCCGATACGAAATTTTGAAACTGCGATTCCTGTGTCTTCTAATATCACGGGGTTTATTTCATAATATTACATGTTAAATTTTGTTACACGTATCAGCAAAATGCCATTAAAAGTCGGTGTTTTGGTGGTAAAGCGTTATTTTAATTTGACCTCTTCGTACTAATAATTTTTAGTCCGTTTTTTTATTAATTTTTAAGGTTGTTGGTGGACCGTTATTTAAAAATAATTCTAAATGTAAAAGGAAATAATAAAAAGAATTAAAAAAAGGTGAATCACTTTCAAATCTCAGTTTTTATTTCTTTAACGTTATATTAACGTGGTGTTTCCAGATCACGTTTTGCTTCAGGCGAACGAAAATACATTAACCAACTACATGTAATTAAAAAGAAAATAAATGTAGTCACTCATTCGTCTCCAACGAACGTTTTGTGGAAACACCATGTAAGATTTCTTGCAGTGTACAACAACATAAATGTAGAGGTAACCGCTTATTTTCCAACTCCTAGGTAATAACTTATTTTATCATTGTGAGTAGAGACGGGTAATTGAGCGGTTTTTGCCTCGCACACGATCACAACCCAAAACAAATATTCACGCACGATCACACACGAACATTTATTTTTTACTCACGATCACGCGAGTAATTTAAATTCAGTCTCACATTCACGCGAAATACACGTGAATCACGAAATTTTTTGTCACGTGCCCTCCTCAAATCGTGAGTGTATAGTAACTAATTACTTTATAGTTGTGAGTAACCAATTATTCATTATTATTCTCATTTTTGTTGTAAGCAATGACCATTCATAAGTTAATTAAGCGTGTAAATATCCGTGCAGATATTGTACACTATTGGCAATGCCTGTTTTTGCTGGATTTTTAACATTTCATGTGACAAGAGCCAGTTGCTTGATAAATTTAAATATCATACTATAACGTGCATGAATGTAAATAAAGTAAAAAACAGAGTAATGTAAAGAGGCAGCAGTTAAGCTAAAGCTTTATGAAATTGTAAGAACCAATTTACACAGTGATTGTTTGCTTGCAATTATTGCGTGTAATTCTCGTTTGTGGCGAACGTCGTAGAGAAGCAAGCGGGGTAAGAAAAAAATTACGATTGTCGTTTTTCGTGCATGTTTTTGTTATTTTTCTTGGGCAAACATATGTATTCTTCTTTTGTTGCTTCATTCACATTCGATTTTAGAACAAAAATAAAATCTTCATAAATAGACATAATTTTGGAACCAACTTTAAAAAGGGAATTGCGAAAAAAGCATGCAATCAATTTCATCGTATAAATTGGCTCTAACAAGTAACAGCTTTAATAGAAAATAGTCATTGAAAAACAGAGTTATTGTACAGGTCAAACAGCAATCAATAGAAGTCATTCTAACTACTAGACCTAAAAACGATTGTCGTAAAGACGACATTCGTTTCTTAGGAAGATATACATGATTGTATTTTCTTAGATGGAATGCTACTCATAAAACTAACAAGGAATCTTTTCCGATGGGTACCCTCCGATCCTTATGAAATTAAGATACGTTATAAAGGAAACCAAACAAAAAACAAATGAAACCAATTTGGGTAATGAGCTTATACATTTCGTAAGCCTGAACGTCATAGCATATATCCGAATTTCATTAGAATCGGAGGGAAACCGTCAGGATAGTTTCCTTGAAAATTGAACTAGATGAAATGAATAAAAAAACAGAGAAAACACACTTTTTTAACAGAGTTTACATTCTAATAACTTTCTGCTTGGAGTATGATCAGATTTATGAAGGTGATAGTGCTGGTTGGTGGTAGTTGTCTGAAACAGAAGCAGATTTTAATGTTTTGTCGTAGTTGCCGCTTAATACCAGCCAGAGCCCATGCATACAACCAACTTGCTATGAATATTCAGTTTAAAGTTCTCTTTTCGAGCAATCACAATTGCAACAGAGTAGAGTGCCTTAGTGCAATATGAAAGTAAATTCGTAGTGCAGTTTATTTTTGTGTATGAACGGATCGTGCTGCAGTAGCCGAAAGCTTCTGCGAGCAAACAAATGATGTTGCACATTCAATGATTTTGCTGTTTTTAATTTTTTTTTTGTTATTGTTGTTTGGCGGCATTTTTTTGTTCAGTATGTTCCTGTTTTACAACGTTTTGTTGATGTGGTTGCATGTAGTCGTGCAACCTAAGCACAAGAAGCACTTGTTTATCATTGTAGTGTGCTTAAATCGAATAAGACGATGGAGGAGGGGGGGGGGGGGGTGTTTCATTCCTTTATTTTGTGTCTTTTTTTGTGAATGAAGTTGTTCTGTTTTGCACTACAATCATCTGTCACTACAATTGACTGAAACAAAATAAGTAACAAACATCATCATTATCGGAGATATTCCATTCGTCTGTTGTTGTTCATTCCACATAACCTTTTCGTTTGTGTGTCTTTTTCCTTAGTATGACATTACCATGTAATATTTTCCTGCGATCGTTAATTCAACGTGAGTGGAGTAGGTAGTTCTGTTTCAAGTGTTCAATGTCGCCTGTTGATGGATTTGATGTTTGATTATTCAAACATTTTAATGTCATTGAAATTGAACTGATATTTATTGTTGTCACTCAAACTGTATTAACTACCCAGTATAGAAACGGTAATGACGTATCATTATTTTGTGGAGTACCAGTAATATCAACAACTTACTTTCCGCATTACTTTAAAACATATAACAACTAGTTACTTTTTCCAAAAAAATAATAATTGAAAATCTATCTATTTTTAGCCACAAAATTTTTTCAGCATTGGTAAGGAATAAATAAACATATATTTTTGATATTTTGGAGGGCAAGCACACTCGGCAAATGATGGCTTAATGCAGAGAGGCTAATTTGATTTTTTATTTCTTAAGATATAAGGGAGAAAACTCAATAAAATCAGAAAACTTTCGATATATAAAATGTCTTTAAATGCTCTCTTTAGTGCTTAACTACAGGCAACAATGAAGTGAAGAATTGCACTAAAGGCAATTTTATACCCAAAAATTTTTAAATTTATTACTATGAAATAAAAAATCAATATACTCAGCAAAACGAGATGTTTACGTCAGTTATTTGATGCTTTTCAATTCGATTTTAATAAAAATTTAAATAACTTAACCATTTTTTGTCCGATTTGCATTTCGAATATGTCGTAAGAAAGGTGTTGACCACCGCTTGAGATTTAAGTCAAAAATTAATCCTTAACTGGACTGTTTTACTTTTTTTTTAAATTCACTTCGACATCATTAAAAACCAGTTTAACTCCAAAAAGTGTATCTCGTTTAGGAAACACGTTCATTTAATATCAAGTAGTGATTTAAATTAACCCTTTTATGTCCAAAATTTTTTGAGAACATTTTTTAACAATATTTTTTGGTAGGCATTGTATCATTACTCCCTAAAATCACAACAAAAATGTTTTAAGGTTATACAGATTTATATTTAATTTTTGCGTTTCCGTTTTGAAAGAATATCGTAACTGTTTTAATTGCCCATCTATTGGCAATATGTACGGTGATTCCTCAAGTCAAATCGGTTGTTCTAAATGTAAAAGGAAACATCATCCATAGAGAAAAATAGGAGGCAAAATCAGTTTAACAGTGGTTCCCAATCTGCTAGTCGGGCAAATATATCAAACCAAATACAGTCTACTAAGAAATTTGTGAGGAGTTCTATCGTTCTACTACGGTGACGAATACTGATGGTAGATATGTTGTGAATCTGGCCTTTAGAAATAACATAATTGTCCGTCACTTGGTCAAAATAGGCACTTAGTCAATTTTTAAGGAATGAAAAATCTTTGATGCGTAGGCGTACAAAATTATGTACGATGAGGTCATAAAAGAATATTTAGCTTTAGGACATATCAAATTACAGAATCATCAAGTGGTTACTATTTACTTTATCATGGATTTTTTAAACCAGATATAATTACTACAAATTTAAGAGTAGTTTTTAATGCATTAAGTGCGTCATCTAATGGGAAAAGTCTTACCGACATGTTGCATGCAGAGCCAATTCTGCAAGGCGATTAAGTTTCTCTTATTTTAAAATAGCGATTTTTTGATTTTGTTTTAAATGCTGACATTTCAAAAATGTACAGGCAAATTTTGATTAACTCAGAACATGTCATGACAAAAATTATTAATGTTTGCGCTGCACTACACAATATATGCATTGAATACGGCTTAGATAATACATATGTATGAGGATGCAAGCAGTTCAGAAAATATAGAACCTGATGTTGAAGTACATGACGCAGATATTACGCAACGTACTGAGGCTTCTGAAATTAGAGATCAAATAAAACAAAGTTTTCTCTAATTTAATTAAGTCTTTTGATTATTTTTTCATAAATCCAAGTGTTACTAAATTATATTAAAATAAATTAAATTAAAATCTAAAAAAATTAATTCTAAGGCACAAAAAAAAAAAAAAAAAAAATAGAATTTGTTAAAATTATTCCGTGAGTTTTTTGTTCAGGAGTTGAAGCTCCTTTTGCTTTATTAATAGTTCAATTCTTTTTATTTGCATGTCGCTTTCATGGACTTCTTCCTCTCTTTTACTTCTTTCTTTATCCATTTGATTTCTTTCTTCCAATAGTTTTAACTTTTTTTCTTCTACAACCAGCAATTGCTTCTGTCGCTTCTCTAAATCTCTAATGCTACGTTTGATTGACGATAATGAGTTTGATAATTCCGTCAATCGCTATGCTTTTGCAGCAGCTCTTCTTGAAGTTCGCCCCTCAATCTTTTTTTAGGCGTTCTACAATTTTTTGACGAAATAGATCGTTCTTTTTGCAGAAGAGTGCTTTCAGGCGGACTTTAATGTAATTCCTGGTCACATGGCGAATTTATTATAGAAGAATCCGTATTTTCAGGCATTTCTCTTCAATATTCAAAGCATGCTCTTGCTCTGGCACATCACATTCGTTTCCCTGATTTTCATATTGAACTCCCTGAACGGTGCCCTCAGGGTTGAGCTGTTTCTGAAACTGTAGCAGATTTGCCACAGCTTCCTCCAGCGGGCTCAATATAAATTGGTTGAATCTTCCGCCACCTGTAGCATTACGTTTGGCTTTCTTGGCTACCCTTTTCTTTTTAACTTTAAATTTTAAGTCTCGCCAAACCTATAAATAAATTTTGTTATATTTTTATAATGCACTTTATATAATCATGATTTCTTTACCTTTTGCCATCCATCACCTATTCTTCTCGGTGGGACAAGTGCATTTAATAAATTTGATATTTCTTCCCATTACGCCTCTGCGAAATCCTATTGCAAGCAACGGATTTTTATCCAACTTTTCTATGAGTTTTTGAAACTGATTTGCGTTCGTTACCTTAATTATACCCTTCACCACAGGTGGAAGGGTATATATAAGTTTGTCATTCCGTTTGTAATTTCTACAATATTGATCTTAGACCCTATAAAGTATATATATTCTGGGTCCTTATGAAGAGCGAAATTGATTTAACGATGTCCGTCTGTGTGTTGAAATGGGTTTTCCGAAGACCACAGACATGATGAGGAAGAAGACCATAGACATGATGAGGATTGATTGTTATATATTTCTGTTAAATGTGACCCATTTCTGCTTGCTATTAAAAATCAGCCAGATCGGCTGACATATGTTGAATATAACGCATTACAAACACATCAATTTCTTTTCTTTCACCTCTTCACCTTTTATACACACAACAAACACATACAAAGATTTATCATTTAAATAAAAACCAAACAAATCCCTATTGAACGAAAACTGTTATATTAAGAAAATTTTATACATAATTTCCCTTTGAGTGCAACTATTTTAGGTCATAACTTATAATAATTTATAAAAAAAAATTATAAACTATTTTCTTTCAAGTTTTTAAAATTAAGCTAAATAAATTAAAAATATTTTGTAATAAAAAAGCGAAATAAAATCCCAAATACAAGTTTGCCAGCTAAATCAATCTTTATTGTAGAAATAAAACACATGCAGTTCTAGTGATTTCTTTTAACGATTTGCTGAACTTCTTTTCTTTCACCTCTTCACCTTTGATACACAAACAACACACACATAAAAAGATTTCTCATTTAAATAAAAACCAAACAAATCCCTATTGAACGAAAACTGTTCATTTAACTCTATAAACGATGATTCCATATAGCCTTCATAGCCGAGTCGTCTAAACGCTATGTCATAAATGCTTTTTTTCTCTAAGAACGCGAGTTCGAATCTTGCTCAAGACACAATTCAACTTTTTTTTGTATATTTTTTTTTATTTTCTTAAGACTTTTTTTATTTTTTTGTTTTTTTTAACATTAAATAATTAATTTAAATAAAATTTTATATTTATAATTAAATAATCCATAAAAAGGATAAAAACATCAAAATTTGTATAAAAACCCTCTGATACAAACAAAATACAAACGGTTTTATTTCTATTTTTTGCTCCGATTTAAAAGAATTTATAAACAGATTTTTAAACCATTTTCTCGTATATTAAGAAAATTTTATACATAATTTCCCTTTGAGTGCAACTATTTTAGGTCATAACTTATAATAATTTATAAAAAAAAAATTATAAACTATTTTCCTTCAAATTTTTAAAATTAAGCTAAATAAATTAAAAATATTTTGTAATGAAAAAGCGAAATAAAATCCCAAATACAAGATTGCCAGCTAAATCAAACTTGTTTGTAGAAATAAAACACATGCAGTGCTAGTGATTTCTTTTAACGATTTTTAAAAAAATATTTTTTTGGTTGAAAAAAGCTTTTTTTGAACTAAAAAATATCCAAAGATTGAAAATCTTTAGTAGAACATATTTGCTGAAAGTAGTTATGACCAAAACCTAAAAAATATCTATTTTCGGGAACCATAAATCTTTAAGAGTCCAAGTTTTATCACTAAACTAAATGGTAAATTTGCACTTAAAGATGTCCTTATATAAATCTGTCCATTCCATATATGTCCATATATAAACTTCACTATTTTCCCAACCATGGTGAAGGGTATATAAGATTCGGCATAGCCGAATTTAGCCGCTCTTACTTGTTTTTTCAATTTTTTCCGTTTTTTTCAGTCATTACTTTTCCTTAAGTCGTTACAAAAAATTGTGTCGACAAAATCAGAGTCGTTTCAATACAATATCGGCGTCACATTTTCTTACAGAATACCAAATACTTGTCGACAGTTGTCGATTATTTTCGATAACGACAACGGGAATACCAATTTCAAATAAAAACCCCAAGACAACATTGTCTTGTGTCGATGACGACAACTAGAATAAGGGTGAATATCTTAAAAATTAATATTATAAATTGGTAAATTAGGTACGTTAGTAAAATTAGGTACGTTAGTAATTCGTACGTTTAAAACGTTTGGCATTAAATAAGTTTTTTTAGTATTAGATATTAAATATGTATGTAAAAAGAAAATCAAATTTTCACTTCTAAAATAATATTTTAGAAATGATATGCAATTTAAATGTTTCGTTTTAAGACGATATTTTTGTTTGCTTTTGATAAAGCTAGAAGTGGAAAATACTCTTTCACTAATAGTAGATGTTGGACATATAGTCAAAAGACAATTATATAAATTGTCCAACTTTTCAGTTCTTTTGTCGCATTTTTCAAGATATATGAAATCATTATATGTGACCTTCTCTGAGAGTGTGTCGAAAAACGGGTTTGGACTTAAAAGTGGATTCTGGTACCTAAAAGGGTGTAGAATAAGATGAAATGAGTTAGGTTTCTGATAAAAATTTATTTACCCCATAAAAACGTACAACACAAACTTGGAAAAATCGATAAAAATATGAAAAAAATGAAATTTTACTTATTTTGATTTTTTGGTTTTAAATTGTTTTTAATTTTTTTTTTTTTTTACGTTAGACTAACACTCAGGGGATGTCCCCTACTAATGCAGTGCATTGTGTTAGAATTAGGAAAATATGTTATGAGAGGGAGGAAAGAGGGAGTAGTGTTTGTGGATATTTGCCTTGAACTTCTCTAAATTGTAAGTGACAGGAAAGACCTCTGCGGGGAGTTTATTCCACATACGGCTTGTACGACTGATAAACGAACTTTCTCTGTAATGCGATGTGCGGTCAACGGGATAATCGACTACAAACGGATGTGCTCTGATAGATGAGCGAGTATCTCGAACATAAACCCGGGCTCTGGGAATCAGTTCCCTTATGTCGACAGAGCACTTCCCATGGTAATATCGATAAAACAGTGACGCACAACCCACATTCCGACGATGCTCCAATGAATCAATAGAGTTCGATATCCAAATGTCATTGATGAGCGCCGACGCCCTCCTTTGCACACGGTCCAAAAGCTCCAAAATAGACTTTGAAGCTCCTTCCCATATATGGGAGTTGTATTCCATTTTCGGTCGGATATAGGTGGTATAAATAGTAAGGAGATCGGATGGAGTAAAGTATTTCTTACACCGTTTGAGGAAACCAAGACACTTGAATGCTTCTTTCGACACTTCGAATACATGCTTATTCCAACGGACATCACACTGAATCTTCATGCCCAGAACATCAAGAGTATCCGATTCCTTGATATCAACACCACCCATGTTTGTTGATGACATTGTCGATCTCACAGCCCTATGGGACAACATACAACATTGAGTTTTACCTGCATTGAAGTCGACCCTATTCGTAAGACCCCACTCGGAGACCGTCGAGAGGTCACGATTGAGTGTGTCATTCATTAGCTGCCTTCTGTACTCAACCTCCAGAAGGCTTGGTCTACAGCCAAATGAAAATGAATGACAAATGTTGCTGTCATCAGCGAAAGAGTAGATAGGATTGGAAGTTTGATCAAGAAGATCATTGATAAAGATAAGGAAAAGAGAGGGAGAAAGAACAGAGCCTTGTGGTACCCCTGAATTAAGCTGAAACTCGTTGGATGAGATCCCATCTATAACAACACGAATAGTGCGATCTCTGAGAAAGCTCGAAATAAAACGAGAGAAGTCATTACCGACACCAAATGCAATAAGCTTTGTCAACAGTGCGCCATGCCATACACGGTCGAACGCTTTGGAAATATCCAGTGCAACCACTTTACTTTCGCCAAATTGGTGAATGGATCGACTCCAACGCTCAGAAAGGAGCGCTAACAGGTCCCCCGTCGAACGGCCACTACGAAAGCCATATTGTCTATCACTCAGAAGCGAGTTGGACTCTAGATAATTAACGAGATGATAATTGACCATGCTTTCCATCACCTTCGAGAGCGCTGAGCATATTGCGATAGGGCGGTAATTTTCAGGGTTAGTAGCCGCACCCTTTTTAGGGATTGGTTGAACATTGGCAACCTTCCAGCAGGAGGGAAAGACTCCCGCACGGTAGGAAGAGCTAAAAAGGTTGGCCAATGGACGAGCTAGCGTCGAAGAGCACTGTTTCAGCACCAGTGCTGGTATACCATCCGGCCCCGGGGACTTATTTACATTGAGATCCGCAAGAACCCTTTTAACTGCACGAATTCGGAAGAATATCTTAGGCATAGTACACGATACTCTTGGGAGTTCCGGCAGTGGTTGATTGCTATCCGGCAAGAATGAGTTTCTTGCAAACATTTCCGCTAAAAGGTTAGCCTTATCAACCGGGTCAGTGAATATTTGATCATCCACTAAAAGAGTTGGGATAGCCGAACTACCATTGTCCCTTACTCTTTTAACGAAAGACCAAAAGCTCTTACTACCCTTAGGAGCAGAAAGAACTTTAGTACGAATGCGCTGTTCGTAAAGAAACTTTTCACGCTTAAGTACTTTTGAACACTCATTTCTCGCCTGCTTACGTAGTAGTTCAGAATTAGCGTTCCTTGCGGCACGCCGAATTCTAAACACTTCCTCTCTGGATCAGACTGCATTCTTGCAAGTCTGGTTAAACCAACATTTAATCTTTGGTTTAGCCGAAATACTTTTAATTGGGATATAGGATTTCATTCCAATCAATATTACATTTTCTACCATTTTCGCAGCAGCATTAATATTGTCGTTGAGAAAACATAGTTTCCAATTGAAATGCTGGAAAAAATCGTTGAGCTCTGCCCAGTCTCTTTTTTAGGATTTTTTTTTGTGTTATTTAGATCAGAAATTAAACTATTTGAATTTGGAATATCCAAAGTTAAGTCTTCATCGGAATCTATCAGACTTACATCTAAGTCTTCATAATCAACAAACGATTATAAAAGTGTTCGGAAAAAATAAAAGAGACCAAGTAACCCAGTTGGTGATGTAATTTAAAAAACTGGTTAACCGAACAAAAAATACCGGTTTTCTTCGAATTTACAAAATATTCGAAACCGATCGGTTTTTTAAGAAAAAAGAAACCGGTTTCGGTTTTAAAATACTCTAAACCCTACCCAATAGCTGATAGAGAAAAGAGTACAGGACAAATTAATATTATCAAATGATGAAAGTCTTCTATATATAAAACCTACGCATTTGTCCGCACTATTTTGTAGTGCCTGTTATTGTTTGTATTATTGTTACATACGAATTTATATATGTAAGAATATAGTTCAGTTCAATTTAGTTTGATTTAGTTAATGCTAGTAGTTGAACCCCATTCTGTAGTGTTAGTGCAGTAACTCGTTAAACGCCATTAGTAGTTATTCCATGGATGACTATATGCATGAGTGTATGTACATCATCCTGATTGTTGTATGCACCAAATACTGCGTTGTTTAAATTTTATGCTAGTTTGTGACCGTTTTGTGGCATGGCATCGTATACAACATAAATACCTAAATATATGTACGAACGTATCAACATGTTGTATCCATACAAGGTAAAAGCATTTGGAAAATGTAATTTACAATGAGTGCAAAAACGCGTTCCAATCGCAAGTGACCGGACAGCTAAACGACCATACGATCGGCCGATCAGCTCTAATAATAATAATAAGTGAACCACAATTCGAGTTCATTCCTTTATACACACAGACAGATATATAGAATAACTTGTACTTGCTGCGACTGTGTTGAAACAAGTTGAAAATATCTTAAAGATTTTAATTTCAAGCCAAGAGTTTGATTTCCTCAATATATTTTGTTTTTGGCTGCTGGGTGCATTTTAGTTTTAATTTACCAGCATCTATACGAATGTGTTTATTGCGAATATCTATCTTCGCAGTCCACCTTTATATTCATCCATCCAGTTAGCCATCCATCTATCATCATTGCAAACAATTTTCATTAAATAAAACGTTCAGTGTGTGTTTTTCTCCGTCGCTCCATCAGCAGCAGCTGCAGCAGCAGCTATACAAACAAAACCAACAAGTGCTTCTGTTAAATATTCGCTTACGATATGAAATAAATACTTGGTTAGTGCCAGTAGTAAGTAGTTACTTGCTAATACTGTTGTTACTATTGAACTTTACGACATCTAGAACATCATTGAGATACACTGGATTTAACTGAAAAAATAAGAAAAAAATCAAGACCAACATGGAATTCTTGGACAACATGGCTATGGCAAAAGAAGACGCCTTTGCCAGTTGTTCAAAGCTCTGCGTTGGCAGTGTAAAAAAGCAACATACATATTGATAAGAAAACAAGTAAGAAAATTATAGTCGATCAAGCCCAACTATTAGATACCTTACTCTATAGGTCGAGCTCGTTTCTGTTCTAGGAAGAGCAACAAAATCCGAGTGAAATTACCGAAAAAAGTAAGTTAAAGCAAATATCGTATGCATGTTTTGTATTGGGACTGCTCTATTTATTTGGTCGCGTTTTTTTATGAATAGATTTTCATATGTATTTTTCTCTTTGCTCTAATCTAACGCCAGTTCTAATAATCGAGATGACCGTGGGTAGCATAGGTTGCATATGTTATAAATAGTCTGTGGGAGAACTTACCAGAAAACTGACTAATGTAAATCTCGTTTAAAACGAACCAGAATAAGATGAATTAACTATTAATATGAACTAGTTTGAAAGTCCCGATGTTTTTGCAACAATTTTCATAACAAAAACACCTGTTTGTACGAACTCGCTTCAGACGAACCTTTGGTTATAACGATCCGAAAACCTTGGAAACAAAAGTTCATATAATTTTCCAATTTTTAATACGAAATTCCCAAAAATTTAAAATTTTTCTATGAATTATTTCCTTATAATAAATTTATTTTAAACCCCAAAATATATATTATTAAATGTATTGCAAACAGTTTATTTAAGAAATCCAATTGAAGAATTTGAACAATTTTTTAAATTGCATTTAAATAATTAAATGTGCTAAAATCCCACAAAACTTATACAAAATTTTAAAAAATAATTTGTTGTAGGCTGGTCCTAAATTTTTTACAAAGATTAACTATTTGTGAATAATTATAATTTATTACAACAAATTTTACCCCGGTTAAAACGATCTTCGCTGATAACGTACTTATATTTCTAATCCCCCGGAGTTCGTCTTAACTGGGTTTTAATGTAATTTAATATCATGTTATTGGCCTGTGTGTGTTACAAACATTTCATATTTCTTTTTGTCCTTTTGCAGTCAAGATATATAAGGGCACTGCACTGTACTTGCCACTCTGCTCAGTAGTTTTTTGTATTTAATAAAAAATTATTACTTTTTCTCGAGTTAAATGTAATTACAGAATTAACATACCGTTAGAAATTAGAACTTTTCCCGAATTCTAAAGATTTATTTTTTATTTTATTTCAATTTAAGAAAATGGTATTAAATTTATCTAGTGTACAAAAATAAATAAATAGATTTAAGAAATAAACTTATTTATTCTTTAAGGATTTGTATTCCAAAGACTTAATAATGAACGAATAAATAAATAAATAAATAAATAAATAAATAAATAAATAAATAAATAAATAAATAAATAAATAAATAAATTAATAGATAATATAAGTAAAAATTTAAGTAGAAAAATGTTTCAGTTCAAATAAATTAAATAGCAAATTTAAAATAGCATTACGTATCACACAATATAACACGTTTGTAGAATGGGTTAAGGTGTATCTTAAATTATGTATTTATGAAATTTCATATTACTAAATGTGCACCTAAAATAGTTTGTATGTTAAAATAACAGAATATAACATTTAATTTTTTTTTTAAATCAAATAATTTTTGTTATTTATTTTTAAATGTTGTTTAAACAACTGGCACATCAGTAAAAAAAAAACAAATGATTAGTCAGTTAAAAATGAATGTTAAAATTTTACCTACCAATTCCGTTACATTTATTTGAAATCGATTCCGTTTTTTGTATTTTTGTTTGTTTTTTAATCTACAAAATGTATACTCACACAGTCTATAGGCACATTTTGTGTGAATACCCATATGTGTGTGTGCTTATGAAGTTCATATGATTTGAATTGAAATAATTACATATGTATATAAAAAAAAAAACAATTTAAATAAAAAACAAATTGAAATTTTTGAATATTTTTTTTTTGAAACAGACAGCAAACAAAATTTAAATTTGTAATAACTGCTACGGAAGCAATTAAACCATAAATTTCCGTTTTGTGGGTAAATTTATATTAAATTTCAATCAAACGAAAAAAATAAATGATAAAAACTCATTTTGAACAAATGTATAAAAAAGTAAAAAGCCGATTTTCCTTTAGAAGCCAATTCCGAATAAAGTTGCTTTGCGAAGTGATAAATAATTTATCATTTTCACTTCGCAGTTATTTTTCACTTTATGTTTTCATTTTGAGCGATTCCCATTCTCTTTATGAAAAAATAATGTTGTTATGATGAATATCTGTCAATTTTATTGCATTCAACTCGTTCCGTGAGTTTTAAAGCAAAATTTTATTAAAAAATTAAAATTTTTTTTTTTTCATTAAAAAATATTATATTACAATATGGATTAATAAATAATATAAAAAAATGTATTTACATGTGCTTATGCTTTTGGAATAGAAACAAGACACAATTTTGTTTTTTTCTTTTTGGTTTTTATTTGTTAATTTAATATTGCAGACATGGATTTTTCGAATGCGTTTGAGCGTTTTTCGTTTTTATAATTATTCTTTTCATAAATTCTCTTATCCTTTGAAAATTCAAAATTTTGTCATAAAATTAAAAAAAAGTATATTAGAAAATGTTAAAAAAGTCGCTAACAATGTTTGTAAAATGGTGCTACACTCACATTTTTTCATGAAGAAAAAAAACTCATATGATAATATTTTTACAGATAGTTTTCGAAGTAGTGAACATTTTTATCATTCCACAGATTCACACATTCAGAATCGGTACCCTGGATATTAAACTGTCACTGCAGGCAGTGTTGCCAGTTTTTTAAAGGCCCAAATTGGTATTTTCTGGTCCCCGAAAATCCCAAAAATTTTGTTTCTGATAAAATTATATTTTTTAATTCAAATAAAACTTAAAAACTAATTTTTGTAATGTAAATCATTTGGAAGTTGTAGATTCATTTGATTTGTACTTATAACAAATTAAAGATTAAGAGAACTTATTATTTTTACATTCTTAAGCTGATGCTGAATTTTGGTGAAGACGCAAGAAGTCGGTTTTATTCGGCTTAAAACGCTCCAAATTACGCTGAGAAATTTGTTTTCGATCCAGTTTTTGTTGAATTGTTACTAACTTTCCAAACAGTTTTTTCATACGTAATTCTTCATGTAAAATATGGAGTACTCGTTCGTCTGAGATGCCTATGGCATTAGCAATTTCACGCTTAGTCAAACTTGGATCTTCACTAACCATATTATGTACCTGCTCAATGATTTCTGCTGTGGTTGCAGTTTTTGGTCGTCCTTCGCGTGGATCGTCATTAAGGCTGGTACGACCACGTTTAAGTTCACCAGCCCAAAATTCAACGGTGCGTTTTGAAGGTGAGGACTCCTTATACACTTCTAACAATTTCTCATAAATTTCCTTTGCTTTTAAACCCTTCAAAACAAGGAATCTAATGACTGCACGATATTAAATTTTTTCCTTATTAAAAAAAATCAATGATACGACAACTTCAAATGGCTTGTAAACAAAGAAAGAATTAACAGAATGACTTGCAACTTTGCATGTGTTCTCAGAACAGTTATACCAACTTGAGAAAAAAAAGTTTGGAGCTAGCAGAGCCATCTCTTGGTGAGCGCGGGAACTTTTCAGCCAACCTGTATTTTGTTTGTATTAAAAAGTTTAAATTTGCACTTATATATTCTTTCCGGGTACAAATTTATCAATAACTTGTCTATACTGAAGCCCAAAATACTTATTTCCGTTTTTTAAAATTGGTCGAGTTTTGCACACTTTACAACTCTACACTGTTACCATAAATTATAGAACATTAACAGGGTTAAAAAATAATAAATTAAAAAAAAAATTAAAATATTGTTAATATTTTATCGCCGAAAATCCCCTAAAATTTTGGTGCCATCCCCAACAAATCCTTGGATCCCCAAACGGAAATTTTTATCCCCATTCAAGAACAACACTGACTGCAGGGATTTTGCAATTTTTCTTTTTTGAGTTTTATCATTCTTGATATAACAATTTCTTAAAATTTAATAAATAAAATTTTGGATTCAAACTTTGATTCTTTTAATCTAAATCTATAGTAGATTTTCTGAATCTATAGTAGATTTTCTAAATCTATAGTAGATTTTCTAAATCTATAGTAGATTTTCTAAATCTATAGTAGATTTTCTAAATCTATAGTAGATTTTCTAAATCTATAGTAGATTCTCATTTTTAACTTGTTTTACTTTAAAAAGAAAACAATAAAACTCCATACATTGTATTAGTGTTTACTATTTGTTAGTAACATTTAATTATGATCTCGAACCTGATAAATTCTAAAATATATAATTTTAAAATATGTATGAGATAAATAAGGTCCGATTTTATGGTCAGCACTAAAGTATTTCTGAGGAAAATCTAAGTTAAGATAAATTGATTAAATTTCTTAAACTTAAGTACAGGGTGGTCCAAAAACGTTCACCCGAAATTGTTGTGCGGCATTAAAATTCGTTGATCACAGCAACCGTGTTACACACGGCGTCTTCGAAAAAATAAGGCCCGATAACACCTCCGGCGCAAACTTTGTATGTTTGCGTATCCGTTCAGATAAAAATTGGCTCCGTAGTTCGTGATACATTTGGACAGAAAATCAGCCATTGCAAATAGTCGATATACGAGTAGAGTATTCCGCGTTCTTGAGGAGTACAGCGCTCCAAGTCTGTTCGACGTGTACTCTGTATCTGTTAACTTCACGTATTCCAATTGTGTGATATCAACTTCGGGTGGGTGATATATTTTGGGTCTTGAGTAATTAACAACGTTTTGAAAATTTTGAATATCAATAAAGTTGGAAGCGTAAATGCATGGGCGCTCTACTTATACCAAGGATGTTCGAAATAAATTCAAAATAATAACGTGAGCAAAATTATTCTAGTGCAAGCCCGAGTAAAAAAGTTGATCGGGCGTAATACTATATCATATCCAGCTGATTTTATTTGATTCGAAAAATGGAAGATCAAATTAGATTTAAAAACGTATATAATAAATAAAAATAATTAAATTAAAAAATATTAAAATTATATAATACAATGCCTTCGCCAGGATTTGAACTCGGTCTGCCAGAGTTGTAGTGACCCAGCAAAAACAAATTGGAAGTGATTCTTAAGGAATAAAGCTTTTATTGATTCCAAAGTGTAATTTAGTTCTGATTTTTCTCTTCTAAAGCAGTTTTTTTTTCATAACTTCTAAAAATGTGATTTTTAATGAAATTTAACTCTTAAAATCTATGACGGGTAAACCAATCAAGGTTAAACGTTAACTACAGATATTTTTATAAAAACTTGATATTCATAACTATGGTTACAAAACTTTGGGTATTTTTAAACAAGTTATCAAATTTAAATGATTTGTACCAATTTGTAAATTACACTTTACCAGCAATTAAATTCTTGACCATTTTTCCCAGTTTTACTCAAAGAATTAAAGGGGAAATTTTACTGTTTTCGTTCCAGGGTGCCGATTCTGAATGTGTGAAGCTGTGAAGTGATAAAAATGATCACTACATGGCAAAGAATCTGATTGTTGATTTAACTTTTGTGAAAACTATCTGTCAAAATTTTATCATATGAGTTTTATTTTCTTCACCAAATAAAAGTTCATGAAAAATGTGAGTGTTTCTAATATAGTTTTTATACCCTCCACCATTCGGTTTGTAACATGTCGAAATAAAGGTTAAGACCCCTTAAGTATATATATATTCGTTATCCTTATGAAATTTTAAGACGATGTCTGCCTGTTGAAATTGCGATCACGGTGCGAAGATGCAGTTTGGTATTGAAAATGAGCAAAATCGTGAAAAGTGAAGGTACATATTAATTTTCCATGCAAATTGGTGTATTTTAGTACAATTTCATAGCAGCGACTGGGAAGTAAAATATTTTCACTTGTTTTTCAACCAGTCCCTCAAAAAAATTTTTTCTCAACAAAAATAATTTTTCACCTCAAAAAATGTTTTTCACCTCAAAATTTTTTTCCAACTACAAAATTTTATAAAAACAACCCAGAATTTATAAAAACAACCCAGCAAAAACATGGTAATGACATATTATTACTTTATACATTACTTTGTAATAAGTACTCCTTACATTTAGCATTATTTTCAAAATAAAAATAATAAATTACCTATAATATGTTACTTATTTTATTTCAAATTAAATTATAATAAGCAATGACTTACCTTTTCTATTATTTTAACATAAACAATAGTAAGTGATTGTTAATTGTTTAAACAACTTTATATATGTGTATTTTATTAATTTATGAATTAAAACCGTTTAATAAAACAAATTATCATGTATGTGAATAGGATGGCAGATCAATAAGTCCGTGACTCTTCGAACTTCCCTCATAGTTATATGAAATGCAAGACTGCTCATATCAAGTACCACCTTTTAATAAACTACTGTCTATTTACTTTACTGTCATTTACTTTGCGTTTAACAGCAGGATTTTTCGAGTTCCAAAAAATAGGTTGTTTGATCAATAATTTCATCGCTGGAGCTAAATCTCTTTCCACCGAGCCATTTCTTTGATGGCTAGAAATTGCCACCTCATATTACAAGCCTATGTTAAAGTTACCGGTTACTTTCATATAAGAGAACCAATTTCGGGACCGATTTCTGCCACATAGTTCCGGGCACGTCACCAACTCTGTGACTGTTTCCTGGAGGGCCATTTCGTAAAGAGTGGAAGGAGTAGACGCTGATGGGTTGAATAAAATAAATGACATCTTGAAACAAATTAGTTTTCATAAAATAATATTATTTAAATTTTCTATCAGTTTTTATATGCTTCTCTAAGAGTTACAAATCAAAAAGCATTTCATAATGTAACATTAATTCATAATATGTATTTCTTTTAACTTCCTTTTTTGATAATAATATACCACATAAAGTTGTACATACCTACAATGCCACTTGTGGCCGACCAACTTTACCCGGTGTCTTCACGTGCAATAAAGTGATAATAAACAATTGCCAAACCGATTACAGAGAAACGTCAAAATGATGTCAATTGCATTGTAGTTAAAAAAAACTTGCTCATTTCATTGCTAAGAAACATCATATCGAACACAAACATTTATCTAATTTTTCTAAATTTTCTGATGATATTGCAATAATATGGAAATTAAGTGTCTTTATTTGAGATGAGATCAGTTTGACAATTGCTAGCTAACACTTTTTTGGATGTAAAGACACCGGGTTATACAACGTTCTTGTTAGTCAACCAGAAAAGGGATCCAACCAGTCAAATGGCTTGTGAAATACAGTGCGCTTCACGAAAAGCGTTTGTATTTTTTTTAAATTCTTGAGTGTTTTTTTTTAATAAACAAAAACAATTTTTTTTGTGTTTTCCGAATTTCAAAGAGAAAGCAGGTACCTAAAAAATGCCTTCATAACCGTATTTAAAATTTCAGCATTAAGCACGCAAATATTTCACTAGAACTTCCATGGCCTCCAATCATAATTTATATTGTTAAAATTAATAATTATTTATTTTATAAGATGGACACGATTACAATAAACCCAAATGTCACTTTTTCACCAGAAAAATAATAGTCTTATATATTAAATTTACATGAAAGCAAATTGTACTAAATTTTCATTTGAAATTCATTATCGTGAAAATTCATTTATTTTTCATTGAGTATAACAATTTTTTCAAGTGAAGCCCGAAATCAGAAAATACACATTTCTAGGTATGTTTATTGGAATGGTCCTTAGTTTTATTGATAAAAATGGGATTCCGCTGAAAAATTTACATAACTCAAAAACCATCTATTACAATTTTAAGGCTAGATTTGGATTCAGTGAAGTGTAACCTATTTGTAAATATATTATCTTAAAAGCATTACATGTGCATTTTTAACCTTTAAGTATTTTATTCTCAGATTATAGGGAGGTTTTCTAACTTTTAGTAAGAACTCTCAATCTAAAATTCTGTAAATAGGATAACAACTAATATCCTATTCCCTTAGATTGCGATGAACTTTGGATAATAAAGGGAAAAAATAAATAAGTATAGATAGCGGCCCAAACTCACATGTAGATTCCAAATTACCCCCTGAAAGGTATTTTGATGACATTTTTAATGGGGTACTAAAACCAATAAAAAGTTATAAAAACAAAAAATTTTCAAAGAACTTTGAAAACCATTTCTAAGACATTAATGTTCCGCTATGTTCCTTTATCTTGTGTATTAATTTGATTAAAATCTGGATAAACCTCCCAACAGAGTTCCTCAAAATGAAAAGGCCTTCAGAATATCAAGGTTTTCAAATAGAAAAGTTTAAAGAATCTAAGGTAATTGTATCTTTTAAGTCAATAGCGAATCAAAATTAGAAAACTTTCAACTCAGAACTTTTATAAAGGGTGGTCCAACCATAATGCACGATGTAAATTGTACACGCAGAGAAAAAAAATTGGTTGGAAATCGATCAAAACTATTTAAATTTATTTGTAAGAATTTTGTTTTATTTGGAATAACCTATAATCCATTAATATACCAACAATATAGCTTTGGAAATTAAGAAGTGGGGAAAGGAACCAAAAAAGGATACTATTATCCAATTATTGGTATTTCCAATCAACTTTACAAATTAAATTTCGTTTAGAAATTTCGTGCAGTAGAAGCAACAATTTATTTAGTTAATGTACTAGAAAATTAGTACAATCTATCAAATTTATTAAAAAATTGTCGATATTTGAAAGTGTTAACTACAAATACGATTATCCTGATGAAATATATCATTTAATTAGGGTTTCAGTTGAACCAACCGAATTGTGGATTGTATTGATTATAGAAGCCACTAACGATTGGTATTTGTAAACGAATTTTCTGCTAAATTCATTCTCCTAAAAAAATTATTTAAATCCAAAATTAGTCTTCAAAATTTATAAGTGTTTGTGGCCTAGTAGATAGAGAGCTAGCCTAGTACTCCTAATTTCCGAGTTCAAATCCCGGAAAAGGCAAACATTTAAAAAAAATATATTTTTTTAATTAAAATAAAATATTCAAATGTTTAAATAACAATATTTGTTATCAACCAAAATTAAATTAAATTGTGGTGCAGTAAGTAAGAGTCTGAATTATGAATCTGGTTGCATAGGTTCGATACAGGAAAAATCTAAATATTAATTTTTTTTATAATAAAATTTTGTGGAACGGAATAATATATATGTGGAATATAAATAATAAATTAGACAACTGAATATTGGCTTTCACAACTAATAATTTAATTTAATATGAAGATAGTTGTCGTAACCGCCAGAATTCGATTGGCAACAAATTCGGTGGCCAAACAGTACCAGTTGTGGCCACCGAATTTGGGTTTAAATAAAACAAAAAGTTTTCAGAGAATTAACTTAATATTTTTTATTTTGGTAGAAGGATCTATGACAATTATGTGTGAAACAAAATATCGGCCAAATGCTCGCCACGGTTTCGGTGGCATACCTCTACCCTATGGTTCATATTTTCAATGATTCTGGGACATAATTGAGGTTCAATGTCGTAAATGTGCCGAATTATCTCATCCTTTAGCTCTTGACTTGTTCTTGGCTTATTGACGTACACTTTTTCTTTTAAATATCCCCAAAGAAGGAAGTCCAACGGTGTCAAATCACATGATCGTGGCGGCCAATTCACATCGCCACGACGTGAGATAACACGGCCATTGAATTTTTCGCGCAAAAGAGCAATTGTTTCGTTGGCTGTGCGGTAACTGGCACTATTCCTTTGAAACCACATATCGTCCAGGGTCATATCCTCAATTCCTAGCCACAAGAAGTCCGTTATCATCTCGAGTCGAAGTTGACGGCTCTTTTGCCACACTATCGCTAACAGCAATGTTTTGCTCAGAACGAACTGGGCGAGCATGTACAGGTATTTTCACATTTCCTACAGATCTGGTTTGCTGAAATTTGCGCACAATTCTCGCGATTGTGGACACATTTGGTCTATTATTCGGACCAAAAAAATTACAATGTGTACGAAATGCATTTTGATTTGAACACCCATTTTCGAAAAAGGCTTCAACAATCTTAACGCGCTGTTCAATTGTGTACCTTTAGATGGTTGAATTTGTTAAACACTGAAACAAAGAAATGTCAAATTAAGTTGGGCATAAATTTGACGTTAAGGTGTGACTCACAATTAACATGGTGCATTATGGTTGGACCATCCTTAATAATGCGTTCAAAGACATTGTCGATTAAGAAGTATCCATTTTCATATTTGTTATTTAAAAAAAAAAACATATTTTGATCGTACTTGGGACTAATTTATTGATGAAAAAAAAAAAAACAGTCACTCTGTGGCTGTTTTATAAAAATTCCACGGGACCCTCCCGGACCTACCTAATATGTATTGTCAGAGTAGCCTTTGTCGAGCTTTCCAAAAATATATTTTGTGCTATTTCGCTTCGAGATATTCGTCACTATGTAAAATGGTAATTTTTTAAAATGGCCGGTATCTCGAAAACTAAGCGAGATATGGCAAAACGGACCAAAGTTTTGCTTCGGAAATCATCCCGAGGGCAAACGAAGTGGAACGGGAAACGAAACTTGTATTATCGGAGTGTGTTAATTTATATTATAAAATAAATTGATGAAAAATAGTCATCCTGTGGCTGTTTTATGAAAATTCCATTGAACCCTTTGCAGACCTACCGAATCTGTACTATCGATGGAACGGAATGGAACGGAAAACGTAATTATATTATGGAAGTGTATTAATTTATATTATCATATAAATTGATATAAAAAAAATTGTCACCCTGTGACTGTTTTATAAAAATTCCATGGAACCCTTCGCGGTCTTACTGAATCTGTACTATCGAAGGTTAACCTTTTTCGAGCTTTAAAAAAATGTTGTTTGTTATGCGCTTTCTCGTTTAGTTTTTAAGATACGAGTATTCGGCAATTTTCAAAATGGCCGATATCTCGAAAGCTAAGCTAGTGAGATAAATGCTAATGCCAGAAACTTTCATTACCACTAAATGTAATTATTTTGGAATTAGCATTACTCAACTAATGCTAACAAAAATTTCCATGCCAACGAAAAAATCCTAAGTATGATTTTGATCAAACATTCATAAATGTCATAACAACCCAGCGGGTGTCCGTAGGGGCTCATGGTTTACTTTACACCTTACTTCATTGATTAATTTTACAGGCGATGATCTAAAAGTTAATGTATGGACCCATTACATTGAAGGTGATAAAGTAAGGGGTTACTTATATGGTTGGGAAAAAATGTGTGTCTAAAAAAAGATTTTCATAAAAAAGAAATTTTAATAAAAAAAGATGATTACAAATATTTTAAACGTTATTAAATATAATATGGTCGTGATGGGAATCGAACCTCTGGTTGCCAACCAAGAACTCTACCCACTGAGCTGTCGACACATATATAAATGAATTGTTGAGCTACGTTGTTTCTAAAAATAGATTTTTTAAAAAAATTTAAATTATTATTACTTTTTCAATGGTGATGTTTTGTTATCCAATTTGATCTAATTTTAAATAGACACTGTCGTCTTTCCAAATATGTTTCTTTTTTCAGAATTGAATATCCTGCATCGCTGAAAATTCTGGTATTCAATTTGTTTATTTTGTGCGAGTTCTGTCATCGGAAAATTATAACTATTAAAGAGAAAACAATTAGAAATTTAATAAATAGTAAAAAATGGGATGTTTAATATTCATAACATACAAAAATTGTGAACAAAAAACGGTCTACTTGTTCAGTAGCAGTGTAATTTCATGGCAGTATAATTATTTCCCTCCAGGTAAATAAATAAATAGCGAATATTTTATTCAATTATTGCTACTAGTAGCACCAAAGCTAAAATAACCACATTTTAAATATTTGTTGCAACATGAATGAAGTTTTTGTAGTGTCAGTATATTTATTTACTTGTGTGTATAAACTAAATGTATTCAAAAAGTGCTCAAATTTTTCTAATTTTAAAAAATTCCAAGCGTTAATTTTTTAAATTTTGACATTGATTTTATATTGGTTTTTACCGAGCGGAGCTGCTCGTATGGAAAATCCTATATATTTAGTTTAATTTTAGCAAATTTTTTTTCGAATATTAGGATATTAAAAGCAACAAATTTTTCAACAGTTCAACACAATGTGTATAAATTGTTTAATAATCTGTTAAATTAGATTTAGCCTAAAAAATCATTATATAAAGATTTGAATGTGAAAGTCATAAACATGAATATTAAGGGCACAGTACCGGCACATGTACTGGCAATGTGTCGGGTTTTTTACCTTTACAGTACCGGCACAGTGTCGAAATTATAAAACCAATATACCCTTAGATATTTGACAACGTTGGTACAGCGTTGTATTTTAGTATTTTCCCAGTACTTTAAATTAAAAGTATCCTTTAGTTGCCAGTATTTTAAATAAAATAATTCAGTATATAGCCAGTATTATAAGCAATTAAAAATGTGGTGGTAAAGCACCTTAAAATTTAAAAAAATAATAGAAATTTATATATGTATTATTGTTTGAACTTCATTTTACTATTTTGTATTTTTACCCAAATATAAATTTAAATATTAAAGACATATGTATTGTAACTCAATTTTGTTCGACAAGGGCAAGATTTCTTTAAAAATATATTTATGTTTAGCCATAAATCTATTTAATAATCCGATCTTTATTAAAATTCGAACATGCATTTAAAATGAATTTTTGGCATGCGTATAATTTGTCAAATAAAATTCCATTGATATATCCGCTTCACAGAAAAGCAAAATGTTATTGTAGCATTAAAATCTAAAGTTACGAGGGCGGATCAATAAGTCCTTGACTTTTCGAACTTCCCTCGTAATTATATGATATGCAACACTGCTTCCATCAAGTACCAGACTACTGTCAAATTTTGAGCAAGTTCCTTAATTACTTTGCGTTTAACGGCTGTTCAAAACATACAACCTCGTGGATTTTTATAAAAATGGAAAAAAGTGAATTTCGAGTGCTCATTTAACATTATTTTTTGCGATAGAAACACTGTTGCATTTCATATAACTACGTGGGAAGTTCGAAAAGTCTCGGACTTATTGATCCACCCTCGTATGTTTTCATTTACAAATATTGATAAAAAAAATTTGAACAAATACGCATAATATATTATATTTTAAATGTATTACAGAATTTCATATCGAAATAATAGCTGGAAACTTCTTACACAAATTTTTGCAAAATATGTGAAAAAAAATAAAATATATATTTTATATATAAATTGTTAAATTTCGTTGATGTTAGTCGATTTGTGTGTTGTTCGGGTTTGTTAATTTGATTCCAAACATTCAATATGAAATAAACAATCATCAAAGCAATGACCCAACAAGAGCGTGGGTACTAAGGAGGGTTGTGTTGCTGCAACCGAAAATACTAAGTATTCTATCCTGCTGGCTCTGTAGAATTTTTTCAATTTTTATTCTCTATAATTTACTTATAAAATTTTCATGTTTATTTGCAATTAAATAATTTATATAAAAAAGAATATGATCTAAAAATCCTATTAATACAATTTATTTATAAAATAAAATTGTTAATTTAAACAAATTTAATAAATTTGCAGAAAAAAGTACTGGTAAAGGATCTTAACGACTCTTTGAATGGTCATCTGACCAAGAATAAGTATAATCAATCGCATTTTTATCCAACAAATTAAAAAATCTACCATAATTGCACTATTTGAGCCTTTCTTTATAACATTTTCTCAAATTGTACTTAAAAAAAAATAAATTATACAAAATAGTGATTTTGAATTAATCAAAACATATTCGTCATTTGAATACTTTCAGTATTCGTAGAATTAAAGTGTCCTTAAAATATTAATTTTCAACAATTATTTCTTTGTTATGTTAAAAATTGATTTTATATTATGTTTTTTTTTTTATCATAAACTATTTTTGTTAATAAAATCTGCATAACAATATTATTTATCTACGATTAACGAGTGAATCGTTTACAAAATTTATAAATCACTAACAGTTTATTCGAAAGTGCAGAAGAATTATATAAGGGTACCCAGCAAAACTTTGGTAATGGGTGCAAAATTCTCATGCGTTACCTTGTAATGATAGCTCGTTACCTTTTTCATTATTTGCAAGCATATAGTAATAAGTTACTCATTATTGATTACGTAGTATATGATTTATAAATGTAAAGTAATAATTGAAAAATTTTTGAAAATCTATTTTTAGATACATTATTTTGTGTTTTTTTGTGAGCAAAAGTTTTGACAACACTAGGGAAAAAACGAAGCGTAACAATTCATTTAAGTTTAAAGCAATAAACTACTACATGCGTCGATAGCTCAGTGGGTAGAGTTCTTGGCTGGCAACCAGATATCCCTAGTTCGATTCCCATCTTGACCACATTATTTTTAATTACAAATATTTTAAATAAAATAACTGTAATAATTTTTTTTTTATTAAAAATTCCTCTTTTTTAAAAATCTATTTTTAGACACATTACTTTTTCATTCTCGTAACCATATAAGTAACCCCTTACATTATCACCTCTAAAGTAATGGGTATATACATTTCTTTGAGGCTCATCGCCTATAAAATTCATCAATGAAGTAAGGTGTAAAGTAATCCATCGGCCCCTATGGCTATACATTACTCTACCCATTATTTGGTAATGTGTGGTTTTGCTGGATATTGCCAGATTTAAACGAAAAGCTAACAGACTGTTATATTACGATCATGCATTAATTTTTTTAATAAATGTTTAATAGGGAAAATGTTTACTGTATGTAACAAATGTCTACAAGGACACCAAGTGATTTCTGAGAAATGTACCGAATTAAATTAAAGTAGAAGAGTGATGTTTTTTAATTTCCTTATAGACAGTTGCAACTAAATACTGTAATTAATATGCATTATTAATTTATCAAAAGTTTATTTAATAGCTATATTATAAATACCTCAAAATACATTAGTCATATCAACAAAAACTTGATCGGTTTTGATTTGTGCGTGAAAGGGTTTATAAGAGATTTGATTTTAAATTTCATCTAATCTCAATAATAAAAATCAACTGTATGTTAGCATAAATAGCTTTTCCGTTGGTTTGTGAGTTAAATAGAGATATTTATAATTGGCAATGTTGATGAAAGCCGTAGCGGACCAGAAAATGTATTCTATTCAGTGTCTAATAACTTCTCTGTGTATTCTCCATGATTACTACATAAAAATAAGGAAAAATTTTCATTTGGAAAAAATTTTTTCCAGACTAAAAATACATTTTCATAGATTTTATTTAATTTTGGTAGAATATTTTCATAAAAACATGTACAAAAAATTTTAAAATAAAGTGTGATTGTTTTTTTCGTTTGTTCTTTTCCCGAATGGACCACCTTCACCGTAGTCGCGGCCAACATTTGTATGAAATTATCTGTAAAAAGTAAATGTTATAGATTGTTACTTCGGGTAATATGTTTAATTTAAAATTAAACAAAAGGTATAAATGTTGCACTGTTATGGCAATTTATTAAGTTGGAAATCCTGCATTATTTTTTGTTGTAAATCCCGAGATTTTTTTTGATCGATATCCCGATGTTAAGAGTTTGCAAATTTTTATTGGGTGAATTTTTGTCAGCAAGAATTTTCAAGCAGAAAAAATATATAATTGAAGACATATGATAAAATTTTAGTAGAGATATTTTAAAACTTCGTTGTTATATGCAAATGCAAAGCAATAAATATTGTAAAATTAATTATGGAATGTTTCTGCTTAATATTTTACATCAAGAATCTTCTTTTACCATATCGACCTGTTATAATTTTTTACCATTTAGTGCTACAAGAAACTTGTACTGAGTAATTCTCGCTGGACTACTATTTGTAAGTAACATTAAATTATGATCTCGATATATAAAATTAAACATTTGTATTTCTTAGGTCCCTTAAACCAATTATGTTGATGACTTAGGTCTTCTCAAACTATCGGTAAATCATGAATAATTCTATTCAATTTATTTTCCATCACAAAATATTTACATTTTCATTTAAAAATTGTGTATAATATAATTTTATTGGAAGCAAATTAAAAAAAACCCTATATACCACACTTTAAAAAATTAAGAATTTTCCTCACCAATAAACCCTAAAAGTTAGACAACTGCATACTTGCCACATAATACTTTATTTGTGAAACGCACTGTCCAAATACTTGCTTGCTTACCAACGTACGTCAAGTTCAAATGTACAAATACGAGTTTATTCTACAATCCAACACCCCTTTCCACCTTAACAGAGATAGTTAGGTGCCATACACGTACTACTGACTGGATGCTTGGTTGTTTGGTTGTTTGGCTGACTGCCTGTCGTCATCCTTCCTACGATCTGCTACCCATCCATCCAATATAGTGCTTGCCGCATACATTCTTAAAATATATGTTTAGGAACGTTTGGCTTTGGCCGTCATCTCTTATGATCCGGTTTAAGGCCATGACATGACTTGCATATGAATTAAACTTCACCGCAACTGAATCCAGCAACAAGTACGTTGTTCTGTGTTGTGTTCGCTCTCATTTATACTTTTGTTATTATTGTTGTTTTTGTTATGGAGTTCAAGACTATCAAACAGCAAGTGTGGAATGAGTTGTGGTAGGCAATTTTCAGATAATGGAGTTTAGCTACTACCATAGAGCCAACAATGCTAACTCCTGCTGTTGCGCGAAATGAACTTCAATAATTTTATTTCATTTTTGTTTTTCTTTCATTTTAGGCATGTTATTTGCTAATGCTGTACATCCATTTATTGCAAGATTGCACTTAATTTTGATAAACCAATAATTTAAAGCAAAAGGGAAAGAAAAGTTGTTGCCACTTGTTTTTTGAATTAAAGCTGAAGCTCCTGAGATGCTACTATGTATATAACAACCCAGGTAGAAAAATACGAAGTGCACAGTAATGGTATGTACTGTACTGGCAGTGTGTCTGAAAAAAAAAGCCTGAGGTAAAGTAGTGATCGGATCCTTAGTAAAATAAGAACATACATGAGAGTTTAAGACAAGCGACATTTTGGCTTAAAGGATCCGCATTTTGTATGTAAAGGGTCCGCCATCTAACGTTTTCTTTTTTTCAACTAGTGCTTATTTCGTGAATGGTAACACTTAGCTCATGTCTGATTTGACAGATAATTAGTTTTATCCTTCCGCTGAACGAATATGGTTGTGTATACGCTTGAACAACGCTGGGAAATATTGCGACATTACTTTGAAAATCATGGTAATGTTGCAGAATGTCATCTTTTCAATGTCATCTTTTCAGATAAAGCTCATTTTGATCTTGGCGGGTATGTAAACAAGCAAAATTGTCGCATTTGGGGCACAGAAAACCCGCACGCATACATTGAAAAGCCGATGCACGCAAATCGAGTCACTGTTTGGTGCGGATTTTGGTCCAGAGGCATAATTGGTCCATTTTTCTTCGAAAATGAACAAGGAGTGGCCGTTACAGGCAATGGCGATCGTTATCGGGCCATGTTGAACGAATTTTTGTTCACAAAAATTGAAGAGGAGGATATTGGCAACATTTGGTTTCAACAGGACGGCGCTACGTGCCACACAGCAGAAGCTACACTCGATGTTTTGCGCCCTGTTTTTTAAGATCGCATTATCAGCCGCAGAGCTGATGTCGTTTGGCCACCTCGGAGCTGCGATTTGACACCGTTGGACTATTATTTGTGGGGTGCCGTCAAAGATAAGTGTTTCAAGAGACAATTGACGCTTTAAAGGACAATATTCGTGAAGCCATTGGTGAAATACAGCTGAACACAATCGATAATGTGCTTAAAAATTCGACCGATCGTGTAGGCTACTGCATGGCCAGTCGAGGCAGCCATTTGAATGAAATTATTTTCCATTATTAACCGGAAGGATTGTACTTTCAAATAAAAAAAGAAATTTGAGAAAATATTTAGTAGTTTTTTTTTATAGCATTTTCAAAAAAAAAAAAAGTTATTTGGCGGACCCTATACTATTTTTTCGATTCATCTTTTTCAATCTAACCTAATTTATTTTTTTTGTTGAAAAGATTAAAAATAAATTTGAGATTAACATGAATTAAATCAAATTTTAAAAAGAAATGTTAAGCTAAAATAATTCTAATATTATAAATTAAAATTAAATGATTTTGGAAATAATTTTGAATCAAAAATAATTAAAGTTAGTGTAATAAACAGAAAACGTTTACTTATTGTTTCGACCACATTGCAGTTGGTGTTGTCGATGTCGAAAAATATACCTGCATATAAAACAATAATTTTTATTTTGAAATTTACAAATAAATACAACTCTCCCGACAAAACCATTGAAATTAAGAGAATATAAAGGGTGTTTTTTAGATGAGAAATTTTATTTAAAATAAAACAAAAACTTACGAAATTAAATAAAAAAAATTTCAATTGCAATTTAAATACTTAAGTCTCATCATAAAAATTCATTCTCTTGTACGAACCAATTTATAAGCAAAAGTGGTAACAATTTTTATGTTTCTTGACTGTAACTAGCGTTATTATTTCTACTGCTCTTCATTTACAAAAATCGAATAAAAATTTAAAATAAATCACTTTGTCTTTATATCCTTTATTTTAAATAAAAGTTCTCAACCTTCTAAAAAAAAAAATTTTGCAAAAACAGTTATAACGAATTTTTAGTAAAAATGCCTAATTGTCGATATCAACAACTCCAACCGCAATCAGGTCCAATGCATATTCACAACCTTACATGTACATTAGAGTGGGCCATTTTTGAACTTTTTGTTGAATTTGCTAGGTCTTAATTAAAATTTGTAACGTTAAATTATGATCTCAAGCCTGATAAAATTTAAAAATATATAAATAAAGCGTTTTCATTTATAATAATTGCAATTCCATTTAATTTAAATTTATATAATATGGTTATTGAAATATTAATCGAGTTTATTGTGGTTTCTGCATTTTAATAATGTTTTCTTAACTTCAAAACAAATTTTGCATTGTCGTTTACATTTTGTTTCTCAATTTTTAGTTACCCGTCAGGGAAGATAAGTCTATTGGCCCCAAAGAACCTATCCCGTGAGCGGTAAGTCATGGGCATATCATTGAATTCACTCCAAGTTTTCTGTAGTGTTGGTGTCTTTTTAATTTTATCTTTTTTATTGCTTTGTTTTTTCTCTTGAATTTACAGAAAATCAAAACAATAATATGGGGTTCCCACAAGACGAATGTTCCCTGCGGGAAAAAAGGGGACAATTGGGAATTGGGACCTGTACCGTTATAGGTGAAAACGTGACGGGTTCCGAAAATACATATCACGAGATAGGTTCCTAAAGTACCTTCCACGTGAACGGTTTAAAAGTCTATATCACGTGACAGGTCTGAAAGAACCAGTCCTGTGTTAGGTGAAAACAGTACCGGTTGTCAAAAGAAAGCCTCTATCACAGAATAAGTTTGAAGGTACGAGTCCTGTGATATATTCTTTTGGGTAAGTTGTGTGACATCTTTTTTTGACCAGTCCTCTGGCATGTCACAGAGGACAATTGACCCTCTCCTAGGACAAGCCCATGATAAAGTGACCGGTCCTTTTCATATAAAAATACCGGTCCCGTGACCAGTCCCTGTCACAATCGACCGGTCGACCAGTCTATACATGAATAAATACTACATTTATTTTCAGAAGACACACGCAGACTATATGCTCCGCTGTCTCAGCCTCCAAGTAATAGAAAATATAAGCATCTGAAGCAGACAGACCTCTAATCATCAAATGGTAACTGATATTATAGTGAAAAATCCCGTTAAGGTCCCTCCACATGAGCAGAACACCCTTAGAGGCGTCCTCATTTACCGAGACATGTAGTGGTGGTATTAAGCACGGCACCGATTTCGCTAGTCGGACACGTCCCGTTATACCCACACAGGTTAAGCGATATATCTTGTTAAGTTATTTTACTCCCTCCTCGTAAGATTGGAGGCAACTAGCTACCTCCAATGACATGCCTGTGTTAAAATAATGAGCTTATCAGGCAAACTGCCACCAGTTACTGTTCGCTCTAATACCCATTATTTGGTAAGGTCTTTTTTCCTGGACTTCGAAGTCCTAAATATGTGGAGCAACAAAGGGGTATAAATCAAATGCAAACTGTCCAGGCTATGTAACCAGATAACTTTTTAATTCTTTTGATGCTAAGGTTCAAAAAGTGAGAAATATTTGGACTATTTGTACCCTTTTAAAAAAATATATATGAAAAAAACTGAGTCAACAATTCTAACTGAGTCAACAATTTCTAAATAGCTCTTCGGTAACTCAACCGACAATTGTCGTTAGTTAACAAAATCGATATAATCGTTAAATAAGTTAGAGAATTGCACTGGTGCTTTCTTAAAACTTATGCATGGTTTTCACTATGTCATTTTTAATGTCGGGTTGTCATATGGTGTCATCTGAGATTGTTTGAATTACCGTCTAAAATGACTGACAAGTGAAAACGTCAAATTTCAGTTTGTCAACAGATATGACAGCATTAATTATCTTAAATAAAATTGACAACAAGTTATCAATTTTTTTTTTGTTTGGCGATCGCAAAGCTGTTATTTTTTCTTTTTTTTTCTGGAAAAATAAATTTCAATTTTTAAATTCTTAAATAAAGAAAGAAATGGTAATTTTTTAAATAAAAGGAAAGTGGACGAGTGAGCAAACGGTGAGGCTGATTCAAGAGGTAGAAGCGAGGGAAGGTACTTGGAATTTCCTGTCCAGAGAATATTGGGACAGAAATCTACGAGATGCTTGCTGGCAACAAAATGGCCTAATCCAAAATAGTTTTTTTTAGCTGCTTCCTTTTATTTTCCAAGCCCTTAGTGTTGTAATAACACAAAGCGCCGCACTAGCTATAGCCATTTGTTTCTTTTTTATCATTTTTAAGTTTTTCCACTTTTTAGCTTTTTATTTAACACAAATTAATATTTACTAATCAGCTGTTCGCCCGCCAAAAGTTTAAACATCACATTTGACCTTTGTAATGAAAATGGCGTGTCAGTCAACTCACACCAAAATTTGACGTAAGTCTTTGACAAGCTCTGCTTTATCGACTTATTGTCAGTTTTTAAGATGTAATGAAAACGCATTTGACACAAAATGACGAGAAGTCATTTGAGTCAGTTTTCATATGACATAATGAAAACCAGGCATTATTGTTTTTGCATTTACAAAAATATTCTATGAGAGATGTTTAATATTACAAACAGAATTTAGTAAATGTTTTCTGTTTAAGTGTGCTCTTTCATATGAGTTACATAGTTTCTAAATATGAGCTAGTAAAACAAAATTCATCCGAGTTCACCGGTAAACTAGAGACTGATAGCTGGTTTTCGTGTAATCGTTGTTTCGCGGTTTGACATTATACAATTTTTCATTAATTGTTGCTGAACGTCTGACGTGCTGATTAAAAAAACTCAAAATAACATAAATAATAATAGCAATCTGTTGTTGTCTTGAGCAATTAACATAGAAAGAGACAAAACGGGATTTTTCCAGTTAAGGATAATGATGAGAAAGTATTTTTTGAAGTAGTTATTGTGTACTGTGAATTAATTTATGGAAAAAAGTAAATTTTCAAAAATTTTGTGTTGTGACCCTTTTGAATTTTGGGTGCGATTCGTTTATATACCACCTGGATACTGGTTTTATAAAATTTAATTTTACCTGTGAATTTATTTAAACTTAATTTGTAATCACTAATAGTATATATTTTAAATGTCGATTTTAAATTTGAATCACTATTGTGTTAACAAAATACAAAGTCGTTTTCAAAACCAATATAAAAAACTTGCTAAATACAGTATGTGACTAATCTGGTTGGAATATTCAATTAACTCAAAACTGCGTTAAAATATGGCAGCACAATAAACAAATAGTAAAATAATAAATCTTATTAGTCGATTTTAACTATCAGTTTTTTGATTTCCTTGTCTGCCCACACAGAATGTCTAACATCATTGAAGGAATAAAATAACAAATTTTAATTTGATTTTAATTTAGCTGCTTTACACTTAATTTTATGATTTTTATTTAGTTTAATTTTTTGATATAATTTACAATAGTTTTTTGGTTTTTTATACTTTCCAATGATTTATTTGAATGAATTTTGTACAAATATTAAATATATTAAAATAATTTGAGAGATATAGATTAAATACGTAAGTACATAAATACATTAAATAATTTTAGTTGACGATTTTATTATTTATTATAATATATTTTTTTAAAGGTGTACCACACCATATGCATACCATTTATCAATTCTTAATAGTTTTAACAAATATATATTTTTTTTAAATACAAATATTCCTTAAATTATATGTATAGGGGCCAATTTAATCGTCAGCACTAAGTGAGATTTTTATTAAAACTTAATTTAAGTAAGAGGTTTTATTTGAAAATTTCTGACTTATGTAAAATTTTAGTAAAAATTCGAACTTAACTGACTACTGGCCCTAAGATTTAAATTTTAACATGTTCGATGTTTTATAATTTTTTATTTTTGCAAAAAGACTGGATTTTTTTTAAAATTAAATCTAAAACTAATTTAAATACATTTCGTATATATTGGTTTTAATAGGTGAATAGTAAAATTTTTTGTTAGGTAATTTGGCATCTCATCATAAAGCCGAAAAAGGAGAAATGTCGTATTACCGAAATTGAAATTTAATGTCCAAAAAACACAAATATATTTCGTATGAAGTTTTCAGTTTTGGCATTTTTATATAATCTAAAACTTAAATTATTAATTATTCCTACAGAATAGTGTTTTTCTTTTAAGAGACTAAAATTCTGTTAAGTCTGTGACTCCATGATTTGCTTTGTAAATTCAGATTATAGCGATATTAAAAACAAACGTTTAATGAACAAAATATTAGCAACAAATTTTAAATATAAAAACAGAATGCTAGAAACATATTTTAGAAATACAAAAATTTTATATTTTTGCCAACATTATCAAACACCATTACAAAATGTGAAGCATATTTTTAAAAGCAATTCGGGATTTATTCGCTATAAAACATATTTTAACATGGTCTATTTATAAACACAAAGATAATATATTTGTGGTAATAGACAAATTTCTTGCCAATTAAATGTGGTTCCGTTGCAATAAACGAATTTTTGAGTTGTTAATCCCGATTTCTACTGAGGTTAATTTTTAAGAGACCAAATGCTTTAGACAGAGCCAAATTTCCGTGATCTAAATTTATTTCTGTTGCTGCTAATAACAATAACTCTCTTTTTGTTTCTCATTTTAACTATTGTTTTTTTTTGAGCAGATTTATATTCGGAATGTTAATTTAATTAGTGTCTATATTTTTCATTAATTATTATATATAAATTTGTTTTAAATTAATAGTGTTTGTTTAACTAATATTTATATCTACTAAACATTTACTTTTTAAAACATGAAATGGGATTAAAATAACACTGCCGATATCTAACTTGACGTTTTGATTCGGGTACTCTATACAGTTCATTCATGCCTCCACCTCCATTCATGCCAGATGGTGAACGCAAATAGGCTCTGAAATTTGATAAAGAAGAAAACAATTTAATTGCATTTATGTACAGAGAATTATATTGTTATGGAAATTCGATTCATCGAATTCCATCTACTTGTAGAAATACAAATTTCCATATGCCAGCCCTAAAATGTAAATCAATTATCATTAAATGCAGCTCTTCACTATCAAATAGCAAATACCAGTATTGTAATTCTCTAACTTTTTTTTTAACGATTTTAACGATTTCGTTTCTAACGATAATTGCTAGTTGAGTTTCAGAAAAAGCTATTCTGTATTTTTTGAAACTATTGACAAAAGATACCGACAACAGTTGTTAATTTGAACTTGAAAAATTTCTTTAGTTAACTATTTTTTTAACTACACGTATCGGTAGAAAAAAGTTAGAGAATAACTTAATAATCGAATTTGTTAATTATCGAATTTTGACAGTGAAACTACCGAATTTTGTCGTTAAAAAATTACGAAGTCCCACAACAGAGCTTTCCATCATGTAAGCATGTCGGCCGACAAAAAGTCGGTATTGAGAAAAACGATTAAGTAGGTTCAGATAAATTTTTATGGTTCTATATTTTTTTGTTTATTTTCAACATCGATAGTGGTTTATAAAAACAAGTTGTAATGGTAATATATATAGGGTCCGCCAAATAAATTTTTTTTGAAAATGCTAAAAAAAAACTACTGAATATTTTCTCAAATTTCTTTTTTTATTTGAAAGTACAATCCTTCCGGTTAATAATGGAAAATAATTTCATTCAAATGGCTGCCTCGGCTGGCCATGCAGTAGCCTACACGATCGGTCCAATTTTTAAGCACATTATCGATTGTGTGCAGCTGTATTTAACCAATGGCTTCACGAATATTGTCCTTTAAAGCGTCAATTGTCTCTGGCTTGTCGGCGTAACACTTATCTTTGACGGCACCCCACAAATAATAGTCCAACGGTGTCAAATCGCAGCTCCGAGGTGGCCAAACGACATCAGCTCTGTGGCTGATAATGCGATCTTCAAAAACAGGGCGCAAAACATAGAGTGTAGCTTCGGCTGTGTGGCACGTACCGCCGTCCTGTTGAAACCAAATGTTGCCAATATTATTCTCTTCAATTTTTGTGAACAAAAATTCGTTCAATATGGCCCGATAACGATCGCCATTATTTTCCATTATTAACCGGAAGGATTGTACTTTAAAATAAAAAAAGAAATTTGAGAAAATATTCAGTAGTTTTTTTTTATAGCATTTTCAAAAAAAAAAAGTTATTTGGCGAACATTGATACCTATGGTTTCAAGTTAAAACAAATAGCCGCATTGTTATGGCAATGCAATAAAATAAATATTAAATATATTTTAAAATTTTTGTATTCAAATTTAATGCATGTGCCACAAGTGCAGCAAAACAATAATATTTCTTTTTTAAACTTATTTTTGTATGCAAATTTTGATGCATATGCCAATCAGTGGTTGAATATTAAAATTACGGATGTAGAGCTACGATACAATAGGATATGATACGATATGACACAAGATATCGGGCAACGGGTTTTGGAATGAGAAAGAGAATATTTAAAATATATGTGTATATAATCCATTCACAACTCAAAACTAAAAATGGTCAGTGGGTCAAACAGATAATAAGCCAACGATATGATTGAATTATCATTTGGTGGATAATTCCAGTAGCACAGACTAGAACCCACTCGGTGTTTCTATTATACGGCATTAACGCATTATGTTCCGGACACTTCTACCACTATGTAGTTAATATCACCACATATATAAATACGAGAACGTTGATACGCCAATAACTTATCAAAATAACATTATTGATTAATTGTATGAATTGTGTAATCTGCTAAAGTGTAATATAATAGAGTTTTATTAAAGACTCTTTGTGTAGTCGTTTAAATAAAGAGTTGCTATAAAAAAATGTATATTATTTTCAATATGGAAAGAACTCGATTTATTTAAAAGTAAGTAAAACATTTTACATAAAACAACATTACATTAACAACATTTTACATAAAAAATTATGTAATTAAATTTAGCAATAGAAGTGATATTAGATTTAAATATGGAAATTTATTAGATTTATTTGATTACATTTGTAACTTGACTCATTCATTTCACTGGTTTACAGCCAAAAAATACCAAGAACGCCACATGCCCAGATAAGTTAATTGGGACCTCCTGAACACGAAAAACGCGGTTATTTTTTTTCTAAGTACCGTTTTTTAGATAACGGTACTTTTGTGTTTTTCGGTGTATGGTCCCACTCAAACCCTTGTGGAGTCCAACCGAAAAGTCCGATCGAGATAAGTGTCATATCGGAAAGGTAATTGAATGCCTTTTCCTTCGGTATGCTGCAAAATTCTATCTGATAAGAAATGGCTGAGATATGGCACCTGAAAATTTGATTATTTTTACGTTTTTTTTTCAAAATTTTTCATTTTTATTTAATTTGTTTTCTACGTTATATTGAAAATCTGGAATGTTTTATTTTTTTTACCAAATAGTTCATTTAATTTTAAGCGTAATTTGAAAATAATCGTATGAAAAAAAAACTTTAAATTAAGGATTTTGTGAAATGACAATATTTTTATTTTCATTGCTCACACACTATATTCGGCGTCCATCAGTTTTAACGTATTTAAAAAAACGGAATTTTAATCTCTGTATATGTTGGTAGCCCTGATTGACGAAATATGATATTTTTCTCTCTCTCTCTCTGTCACAGTAAACACATGTCAGTTTGGCTTTGTACGTTCAAAAAATAAAATGTGTTTGATCGATCACAACGAATTTTGTTATGTTTGTGGTTTTGTTGTGAAAAATAAATCACAACATTTGATGCGAAAAATGAATACGAAAAATTTATCTGAAGCGTATAAGAAGTATTTCGGCTTTCGACCTGCGTCTCGAATAGTGCATGTAACAACTGCCGAACAATATAAAATAAAATTGGTAAGGGTCAAGAGTGTTTCTTCACATTTGGAAAGCCAATGCAATGGAGAAACCAGATCAACCATACAACAGATTGTTATTTCTGTTTAACGGAAAAGTCTATCGGACGTAGAATTCAACCAGTTTATGCAGTTGTTAGCTCGGTGGCGCTGCCAGTGCCGCACTCAGTATCGTGCCTAAAACCGCAGCTGAATGTAGCGGGCCCCACAGAAATACAAGAAAGAACAATAACAAATGATTCATCAGATAAGTGCAGTGACTCAGAAATGCAATCAAATAAGAAACCCCATTTACTTACTCAGGCCAAGCTCAATGAGTTGTGACGAGATTTGTATTTGCCGAAATCGAAATCTGAATTACTTGCATCACGATTGCAACAGCGGGGATATTGTGCTCCTAAGACACGTGTTACATATTACCGTGATCGCAGCAAAAATCTTTTGACGGCAAACTTTTGTTTTTGTGCCAACATATGTAGTCTTTTCTACGCTCTCTAACAATATTATAACCCAGAGAAATGGCGTCTTTTTCTGGATGGTGGCAAGGATAGTTTAAAGGCAGTCTTGCTTCATAAAGGGAATACGAAATCATCAATTAAAATGGAATATGGAAAATACATAAAGGAAACATATGAAGCAATGAAAGAACTTCTTGATCTCATACATTATGACCAACATCAATGGAAAGTTTGCTCTGATTTTAAATAAGTTGGCATACTATCTGGATTGCAAGGGGGCAATACGAAGTTTCCCTATTTTCTATGTCTATGGGACAGCCGTGACCGTCAGAATCACTACACCTGAAAAGTTTGGCCCGAGCGAAGTGGACGTACGCACGGAGAGTACAATATCAAAAATTACCCAGTCATTCCTCAGGAGAAGATAATACTTCCTCCAAAGACAGTCATGCCATGAATTACCTTAAACAAAAATTTCCGAGAGCTACAGCGAGCAAAATTTAAGCTGGTATATTTGATGGACCTTAAATTCGGGCTCTGTACGGTGGCCAAGCATGAGTGTTTAGGTCCAGCTCATTTGGAGGTATGGGAAGCATTCCAGAACATCGTTCACAACTTCTTGGGAAACTACAGAAGTCCTGATTACGCTGAGAAGATCGATACATTACTGCAAAATTTAATGCCATTGGTAAGCGTTGAGTGAAAACATGTATAACAAAAGGCCGTTATCATTTTAAAATTTATTCTTTTTAACTTTTAGGTTTAAATATGACACCTAAATTAAACTTCTTATTCAGTCATTTGGATATTTTACCCACGAACTTGGGCTCCGAAAGTGATGAACAAGGTGAAAGATTTCACCAGGAAATGGAAGAAATCGAGAGACGTTACAAAGGCTGGTGGGATGAACAAATGATGGCGGACTATTGTTGGTTCCTCATTCGTGAAGATCCATCCAACGCAAAAGTTCAAGTCGCTCGTCAATTTAATTTATCAGATAGAATTTTGCAGCATATCGACGGAATAACCTTTCCATCGATATCTCGATCGGACTTTTCGGTTGGACTCCACAAGGGTTTGAGTGGGACCATGCACCGAAAAACACAAAAATACCGTTATCTATTTCTTAATAATATATTTTCGTGAGGATTGGGAAAGATTTGAATAGGCCAAGAACTCTGATTTAAGTATTTTTAGAACATGTTTCCATGAAAAATTAAGATTACATCATATTGAAGTGTATACAATTTTGTGAACACTTTGAAAAATATATTACGGGTAAAAATAACCAAGGTAAAATTTAAGCCACTGATACTTTCATATAAATTTGTCATTTATAACTATGGTTATGTACTAAACTTTAGTTATTTTAAAAGTGGATATGAGTGTGAGTCATTTGTATCAATTTTTAACTTACAATTTACCATATTTTAAATTCTTCAAATTGTAGTTATCAATTAGAGAAAAATATAAAAAATAAAAAAAAAACGAATTAAAGGAATTAAAGTTTCGCTCACGCTAACGTTAAATTTTATGTCACCCACCTCTATTATCAATACAAAAAGTAAACAAATTTTATATTAAAAATTTTAAGAAATTCGAATAATTCAAAAAATAAGGACCGATTACTGAATGCCCCGTTATAATTTAACCAAAAGTGAATATGTAACTTTATATGGGAAACAGCAACGAAGGTATCAGTCAAATCCGCAGTAGAAGCTAACGGGACATTACTGAACCGATTACTGAATGTCCTGTTTAAATCTAAATTAAAAATTTATTTGGGAAAATCAAAAGATCTCATTTTGTAATAAACCCTAAGAAATGCTATAGCTGCAATGAAAAAGAATCATAAAAGAAAACTTCCACCCTATGACACCCCTATGCAAAAATCATTGGTTCCCATCCAAATTTTCACAACAACGGAATCAAAATCACTGCTTATTTTCCTTTTCTTTTGCTACTTTTGTTTTGCTGGGATTGCATTGGAAACATTTTCATATCATGAAACCTATTTTATAAGCCAGCAATCGTGCCCAATAATGAGTAAAAAATTGCCTCAGTATATACATATTTCTAAAAGTTAAAATTTGATAAAAGTGGTTTATCAAAAGAGCTTTTTTATGATTCCAAAATTGCTCAAAGCTTGAGCCTTTTTCAATGGTTCACAAAATATTAAAATTTAGGTGGTGTTTCTATATGACGTTTTGCTTCACACGAACGAAAATGCAATAACAAAATTCATGCAATACAAAAACAAAATACATGTAGTCACTATTTCGTCTAGCGACGTACGTCTTGTGGAAACACCATATTATATAAATTTTTTAATCATGTTTTGAATTTAATAACTTCCTTTACATTGTTGTGTCTTTTATGATAATTTATTTTTATAAAAAAACTTAGAAATTTTGTACTAAAAAATTTTAAAATCTAAGTAATTTTCGAGTCATCGAATATAAACACTTAAAAAGGTATTCAAATTTTACTGGCTGTCACATATAATAATCTTTTATTTAATCCTACGCCAATGACAGACGGTAGTAACTAAAGATCTGATTTAAAACACTTACGTTGGTCTGCTATAATGCGCAATTAGCATTTGTAAACGATCCAAAGGTATACTGGGATATAAATGTTGCTGTTGTTGAACAGGTATTTCATAATAAGCATTTCTCATTTCATCCACATCCGTTTCCAAGGTATCCAAATTCTAAGCGAAAGATTAAATTATTAATTTAAATAAACAATTGTAAATTGAACAATATACCTGACTAGAATCGGCTGTATTTTGTGGTCTAGCTTCAATGTTCTCAATCACAATTGCAACAACAATTGTAAATATAATAAAGTTTTTCCAAATATTATTCATTTTTCTGTTGTTTGTTGTAATCTGTAATAAAACATTCGAGTTATTAACTTAAGTAAATATGTATATGTTAGTTAAATCGGGATTTCGTAGCGCGTTTTCCAATGTGTCTTAGAATATAGTGATAACCTAGTAAAGAATGGTGCTTACCTGTATGCAGGTTTGTAATGGAAAAAATTAAAGCAATCCCTTACAAACCTACATACATATGCTATGATTTTTATATGGTGAGTTTCCACTTGAAAGCACTAATTTTGTCAAAAATAAGCACATATAAAAAGCCTTAATTTTATGGCTTTCAGTAAGCACATTTTTCATGTCTCTTATCATAGTTATACAGTTTTGCCGCTATTTTGGTAAACATTAGACTTGACAGTTCATATTTGGCAGTCGTGAAGTAGACACGTGGCAAATTTATTATGGAAAAATATTCGATAAACCAACGTGTTTTAATCGTTAAAACATCAAAGCCGATTTTCATAAAAAAATCATAATGAGTGACGAGGCAAATTTTCATTTGAATGGATATGTGAATAAACAGAATAGTCGGTTCTGGGCAATGGAAAACCCTCATATTATTCATCAGTCACCTTTGCATCCATTAAAAGGGATAGTCTGGTGTGCAATTTGGTCAGGAGGAATCATTGGACCTTACTTCTTTAAAAGAAAACGGCATAACGGTAACTGTGAATGTTTAGCGATATCGTGATATGATTGAAAACTTTTTAGCGCCACATATGCATGATTTGGCCTTGATTAACATGTTGTATTAACAAGACAGTGCCACGTCGCATACAGCCAGGATTACAATGGAATTACTGCGAGATTTCTTTCCACAACAAGTTATTTCAAGAAATGGTGATGGTGATTGGCCACCACGGTCGCCTGATTTGACTGCTCCGGACTTCTTTTTGTGAAAATATCTGAAAAGCAAGGTTTATGCAAACAAACCAGAAACGCTTGAGCAACTCAAACAAAATATTCGTGATGAAATTAATAAAATACCGCGTGAAATGTGTGAGAATGTAATGAAAAATGTGCTCAAAAGGGCTCGCATTTGTAAGGCTAACAGAAGCGGATATTTATCTGATATTGTATTCCATACACAATAGTCGACATTAAATAAAACATTTATCAATATTAGATCCATTCTCTTTCATTTAATCAAAAATTATAAACAAACAGAGTATACCTTCCCGGCGGACACCCTGTATCTGCAGTGGATTGTATTAATTTATATTGTTATTTGTTAATTTTATTATCTTTCATTCACTTTTTCTTAGCGCGAAGCGTGCATACCCTTTACAAACAATTAAATGATATAATCATTTTTACATTACACAATCAAGCACACCAAAATAAATCGGCGTTTATTCGGTTAAACTCGTATAGGTCGTTTGAAATCAATGACATATTTTATGCAATACAAATTGCATCCTTGTAAGGGAAAACTGTTCCGTTTTTAGGTATTTGACATGGATATAATTTAAAAATTATACGTTGATTTTGTTGATTCTTAGTATAATGTAATAGTATGCACTTACTTCAGCGCATTTGCTTTATGCTGCTTCTAAAAACCAATAAATTTTTGACTTGGAAATTTTATGCGTGTGTGCGTTAAAGTTTGTGTAAAAATTAAAATATGTCATTATAAAAAGAAATATGGTCTATCAAACATCGCAAAAAAAGTTTCATTTTAAGGTTACTTATCACCATTGAAGTTTCAAAGTTGTATATACATGTCCTATTATTTTAAGTTATTTAAAATTAAAATAAATGGCGACACATCAAATAAATGTAATAAGACGTTAATAAGTTGAATTTTTATTTACATCATTTCAGAAAATTTTGATATTAATCCAAAGCATATATTTTTATGTACATATAGTTAAAATACCGCGAAAAAGAAATTGTTAAAGAATAGGTTGAGAAATAATTTAATTTGAGACCACCCCAACTTTTTGTCTAAATTACTTAGTGACAAATTATTAAATACTAAATGCAAAATTTTTCTGCTATCTTTAAATATAAACGAATTTATTTTTTGTAATAACTAATTTATTTTTTTGAGCTTAATAAATAAATATTATTTAGTTTTCAATATTTCGCTACTCCATTGTGTAGCATCTTAAGAAAATATTGAAAAATAAATAATGTTTTGTAAAAATCTAACCTTAAGTTAAAAAAGATAAATTAGTTATTAAAAAAAAAGAAATAAATAAATAAAATAAAAAAATAGATAAAAAATTAATTTAGCTGAAACAGCACAGAGAGTTTTTATGCATTAAGCACTCTGCTATATGTAATAGATCCATAAAGAAAACTGTCGTTTGACTATACCGCTGCTAACGAGTCATTAGATAAATTATAAGCTAGATAAATAAAAAGCTAGATCTAATGACTTGGTCAAAAATAGGGGAAATTACCGGTAACTACCCATACAAATAACATTATCGGTATCATGAGACACATATCGAGACATATCCGCCAAAAAGGTGTAAGCGACACGATTATATATTTTTTTTTTATGAAAATCGAGAACTGACGGTCTCAAAATTTCATAATTATAAAAAGTACCATTACTTACAAAAAAAAAACCTTTTTAATGTAAACGAAAATTTGCCTACATTCTTCATAACCGCATAAATATCTCAACAACTTGCTAACCGTTGGGTAGAGCTGTCAAAGACCTTCATAAGTACATAGCGACTTTAAGTATGTACTGTAAGTACTTACACTTAAGCCAAATAATACTTTATTTTAACATGAAAGTGGTATTAGAGGTAATAAGTTAAAACTACGGGTATTTTCCAGTAATACATAATATAAGCAATTGGGTAGAGGGTACACGTTACTAATTAATAATTGCTAATATAAGACGGTTGATATATCACTATATTACTACTAATACATGAATATATGTATATATATTGTTAGTTGAAATGCAAAAGGGCGTAACTAACATTTTTATTTTTTTACGGGAGAAGCAAAAAACGCCAATAGGCAACTTAATAAAATCGTAAATAAAAAAATTAATGAAAAACATCACAGGTTCGAATTTTGTTTATAAAACCCTAATATTTAATCGTAGAAGTCAGAAAATTTGTGTATGCATGTATTTCAGCCAAATGAATCATAATTATAAATAAAACCGGTTTTGAACATTTTGTTATTTAAGCACTTTTGCATTTCAGCTAACGATATGAACTATATATTACCAAAGTTGAAAGAATGAACGAAGAAATACTGGTGTTTCCGTTTATTCGACTCTGCCGGTTAACCGGTAAAGACATCATATGAAAAATTACGCAATTTGATTAATCGATTATTCGGCTCGAGTAATCGCAAAAATTGCCTATTAATAGTTAAATGAAAAATAAATGCATTTCCTTCAACAATAAGATCACAAAGAGCTGCTTTTTATGAAATATACTAATACTTTTTAAAGAATCATGCCTCAGGATCTTGCGGATTTTACCAATAAAACTGGTTTTTGATTTTCATTATTTGTTACTGTCAAGAAATTAGAAAATTTTCTAAATAGGCACGACCCGCCTTCAAAAAAAATTCAATCCTAAAAATATTGTACAGTTTTTACGAAATTTACGAACAAAGTTTGACAGCAATTAATAAATATCCGTGGGCTTTTGTCAAAAGCACTTAAGTCAACTTAGGAAAAGTTTCCATGATTTTTGTAGTAAATAAATCTTTCTCTCAGATTCGCACCTAGTAGATTGCTTGTGTAATCAATGAGAAAAAGCGAATTCTTAAGAATTTTGTATAAAACAACTTTTTTACTTAAGTTCTTCATTTTTTTTTGACTTAAGTTAAAAAAAGTTACAAAATTCCATGTCATTTTTAGCTATGAATTTGAAAAAATAAAATTTTCGTAACGAAAGCAATTATCTATTATTATTTTATAACATAAGTAACGTCATTATGCTTGCTAGGAAAATTACTAGCTAGGTCTTTGATTGCTAAGAAGCAAAATATACGTTGTAATAGATTTTTGTTTAAGCTCTGCCTATTCTGCAGGCTTAAGCTATTCAAAAACTTTGGGTCCCGATGAGATCTTTTGCTAGATGGAAAAAACATATACCAACCTACGCAAAAATATTTAATTTACTTTATTTCAGAAAATTAAAGAGCACTTATAGATAAACAAAAATAACTTTTTGTGGGAAAATTTATACAGCGGTAAAAGTCTTTTTAGATCTTCTGTAAAATGTGAATTTTTTAAACAAGTGCTTTTATCGAAATTCCACAGATATGTAAATTAAAAAATTTAACATTTTTTAACTCAAACTTACGAAATTTTGGAAGTTTACACAAAATTACAAAAAAATCTATATTCGAAATTTAAACGGTTTATCGATCCATTTTAACCGATTATTTGAGCCGAATAATTATTTGTGTCTAAAATGATTTGTTTCAACACCAATCCAAATAAAGGTGATTAATCGAATTGAAAACACTAAGAAATACGTTGCTAATTAAAACAATTTACTGTGTGGAAAATCTTATGAAACTTTTGTATTGTTTTATACACTTAAAACAGTGTGTAAGTTAAAATAACAGAAAATTCCATTTACAAGAAATGATATTTAATTTAAAAACCGGTCTACTTAATTTTCATTTAAATCAAATGGCTTTTGTTATTTGTTTCTAAATGTTGTTCAATTAACTGACACATCCGTAAGAAACAAATGATATTATCAGTTAAAATATATGTTAAAATTTTACCTACCAATTCCTTAAAAAATAAATGATTTTACATGTTTTGCTCAAAATACGTGTTTTGGTGCATATTTTTCCATATATGTATATGCGAGCAAAATATGTGCAAAACATCTCAAACAACGTGTTCAATTTCAAACCATATCAAAAATAGTCAGATTAACACTGCAAAAAAAAGGCTACAAAAAGTTAATTTTTTTGGAAAATTCGAACACTCGAAACACATTTTTGCTAGTGAAAACAATTTGAAATGTTTTCTCAAAAGATGTTATTTTGGTCATAATGGAAACATGGTATTATCATTTATTTGAAATGGTTCCATTTTGTATTTTTTGTTTTTTATCTATAAAATGTATGCATGGCTACAGACACTTTTTGTATAAATGTGTTTATGTATGGATGTGTGTTTTTCAAGTTATTGTAATTCAAAACTGAAAAATTCGGTAAATGATATTAAATCATTTCGAATAAATGTATAAAAAAGTTAATATAGATATATCTTTAAAAAATAAATGTATGTTCCTTTATTTTTAAATGAAACGGAAAACTTTTTTATTTAACTACAAACAGTAAACTACATAATATTCTGAGTGTATAAATGAACGTGGTTGGCTAAACATGTCATCACTGTTGTGAATATCCTTTTATTGCTTTACAATAGAGGCGTCCAAAACCCATGAAAAAAAAAACGAAAAAAGAAAAATTAAAAAGAAAATTTTAAATGGTCCGCTATACATTAATATAATAATGAGGGTGTATATGAACACCCTATATGAACACAGATCCTATAGCTTGTATACTGTGTAAGGTCTAGGCAGATGGATATACACAATTTACGAGGCTTTATATGAATCCCCCAGAATCATTGGAATGATTCGAATGATTTAAGTGATATGATGACTATGTTTGCAACAAATATAAGCGAAACAAAATCACATACGAAGGCTACGAACTTACAGACCTAGCTTAGAAAAGTAAATTAGGATTACCTTTTCAAGAACACAAATTGAAACTTTTAACAATTTTCCAAAATCCCGAAATCTAGTTTAAATGAATTTCGATTATACTGTTTTTTGTTCAGTTCAGAATTAATTGTTGTCAATAATTTAGTTTATAAAAATATTTTTTTAAATATAAGTGTAAATTATAAAAGGCCTAAGCCAAAAGTAAACTGTAAAAAGTTTCAAATTTTTTTTATAAGAAACTGAACTTTTGTAGACTTTTGTCCAAATCAATGGAGATTTAATAAATTTTATCATTAAAACCTCTCATTTCAACTGCAATATCTCTTTAAACTCTTAAACTTACTCGAATAACCTCTTAAACTTACTCGGATCACAAAGGCTTACAAGAAAGGACTGCGGTGTTGTTCATTCCGATTTTGATGAAATTTGGATTTTAACACATTACTTCTACATATTCGATATTTTTGAGATTCGTACCACTCTAATCTATTTGAAACTGTTTGTATACAATAAAATGAATATCGGGATAATCTTTTAATTGAATTTGAAAAGAAACTAAAAGAATATTTATCCGTGTGAACAAAAATAAAAATAGTAACTTAAGCTCCATACAAAACTAATTTGTAGTTATGTTGTAAAAGATATTTGTAATGATTTTTAAAAAATTTATTTTAATAACACAGTACAACATTTTCAGAAAAATTTGATGCATCATGATTGTGAGCCATCGTTTCTAACAAACTGGGCCACAGATCACGAATGTGGTCTTAGAGTTTCAAAGTTAGTAGTTTAAGAATTCTTTTCAAAAAGTTTTTGTAGGAAGTTGAATTTTTTTTATAAACTTTTTGCAAAAAAATTACAAAATTAAAAATAATAAAGATTTTGTGCCATAAGCATAGACATTTTGTTGATTTTTATAACACACTTACATATAAATCAAATAAACATGAAAAACAACAACAAATTTTCCTTATAAGATTGTTTTAAGAATCAACTAAATGTCTATGCATATGGCTGATATTTTCTAGCATTCAAATGGCATGAACGCGGATGTGATTTTTTTGAGAAATTAATTAACTATGTGTTAAAATTTTGCAAATCCGCCCAGGAAAAACAGACCTTACCAAATAATGAGTCTAGTAATCTAAACTCCAAGGTTTTCACTTATTACCCTTTATATCATAATTCTAAATTTTTTTAATTGGGATGTCCCAAAAGGTAAGGTTTTCAGCTAACGTTCAAGCTTACGAAAAAATAAAGAATAATGGGTTACGCGTATGCATATTAATAATTGGGTACTAATAACCAATTATTATTTATTTATCTGTAAGAAATTGAGTAGCACATTATTTTTAACGCCTGGTAACCAATTACAATTAAACTTTGAGTAAGCGACAAGAAAATGCGATGCAGTGTTGTGAATCCCAATTTCTAATCCGCTTCTTTTCCAAAAGGAAATATATAAATTAACCCTTTGACGGCCAATGAATGTCCCATTTTTAGTTTTTGTCGTATTTGGCCCATTCTTTAACCGATTTTCTTAAATGTGGCTTGTATCGACAGATGATAGTTGTTTCTTTCACACAATACTAACTATTTGGATCAATATGGTCTCAGAGCTAATAGGATCACCACAAATTCATAAAAAAATATGTATTTTTGCATAATTTTTGGAACACATTTTCTCGAATCCTATTGGACAACACAGGGGATCAATATTTTGGTAGTACATGGTTCATTCCTTTAATTTTTAGAAACATCAAGATATTTGGAATTGGTTTACTTCATTTATTACAGGATACTGATACAATTTGGGACATACATGTGTATCCCATGGGTCGTCAAAGGTCAAAAAGAGAAAGTTTTTGCTCAGTTGTTTACATTTTTTATTCGCATTAAAATTCAAGTAAATTTTATTTGGTTTGATTTTTATAGATTTTTTCTCCTTATTCCAAATTTGGTCTTCAAAATGTTCAATTTCTTTACAATTTTGAAAAAAATTTAAAAAGAATGTTTCGGAACTACAGTTAAAACTCGAGTTTTGCCCCAAGATATTTTAAAATGTTTGTCATATTCGTGATCTAAATGCCAAAATAATTATATAAGATGTGTCATAAGACAAATAAGTTAAAATAAATTAATTCGACACTACTCTTAACTAATTTGTAGGCTTTTTCCTGTTCACTTACATGATAATTTGTTTTATTAAATGCTTTTAATTCATAAATTAATAATATAAGTAAAGTTGTTTAAACAATTAACAATGACTCATTGTTGTTTATATTAAAATAATAGAAAAGGTGAGCCATTACAGGTGACTTATTATTATTTAATTTAAAATAATAAAATAATTAATATATTAAAGGTAATACATTATTTATATTTTGAAAATAATGCTGAATGTAAGGAGTACTTATTTAAAAGTAATGTACCAGTAATGTACATATAATTATGTCATTACCATGTTTTTGCTGGGCGATTAAAGTATTTTTTAAAATTGGCAATTCATATAATCAAAATAAATTGACATGGTTTTAAAAGCTCAGAGTCCATGCTCTTAACCATATTAGTAACCATATAAAAAAAATTTAAATAAAAAAACTGAGTTTAGGTAAAAAGTTAAATTTGCGAATATTTTAAAAACTACCCAGGAAAAATTTAGTAATAGCAGCTCAATGCGTTTTGCATTACCAATAATGACCTAACCATGCATTACTTCTAAATTTAAAAAAAAAAATAGTTTCTAATAATGTGTTATACAGCGATTGATATTCCATGTCAGCTCCTTGCATGCTACATTACTTTCAATGTGAAAATAATGAGTTACTTATAATGTGTTTAACTACTTATTTTTGGCAGTAAAAATCTATTTTTGGTTTTGTTGTAAAATTTTTTTTCACATTGTTATCAAAAATTAATTCGAAAGCAAAAAAAAAAATTAATAGAAAAAAAAATTGAAACACAAAAAATAGTTTTTTGATTTTAAATATTTCTATTTTTTAATGATTTTAATTTAAATATAAAAACCATTTGCAATTAAATTTGTGAGTTTCCCAAATAATATTAAGAAAATTCCGAAAAAATTGTATTTTTCTATTTTAAATTGAAAGTACAAATAAATTTAATCATTTCATATTCAGAAAATTTCATGGAAAATATCTATTGCACTTGTAGATTTCTCAATTTAAAATGGAATTTTTCCAATACCATTTTGAATTGGATTTTTTTATGAATTAGTATTTTTTTTGTGAATTTAATAAAATAATAATAATAATAATAATAATAATAATAATAATAATAATAATAATAATAATAATAATAATAATAATAATAATAATAATAATAATAATAATAATAATAATAATAATAATAATAATAATAATAATAATAATAATAATAATAATAATAATAATAATAATAATAATAATAATAATAATAAAAATATGTTGTTGTATTCAATTTTTTTATCATTATAACTTTAAAATATATTTTATAAGAAAAAATATATAATATATTATTTCTTTATACACTATTACATCGTTTCCAATTTAATATCCGAAATTATTGATTTTTTGCCGAAATTATCAATTTAGTTTTAGAAAATAACAATTAAAGAAATTTTCAATTTTATTTCAGATTCATCAGTTAATTTCAGAAGTTATTAATTTCATTTCAGATGCTATCAATTTAATTTCACATATATTAATTTAATTTCAGTTATTATTGTATTAATTTCTGAAATAAAATTCTTAATATCTGAAATAATATTTATAGTTTATTTGATGCGATGTAAATGAATGGGGTTGGTTCAAAGATGGTTCAAAATGTAGCCTGGAGGCTGGTCTGATACACAATAGAAATATAAAACCATCCATTCTGGTTTCTCATGCAGTACAAACGAAGGAATGCTACGATACAATACGTAAAATGTTGACCAAAATCAAATACGAGCATCAATATAAAAGTTGTGGCAATTTAAAGGCATGAAAATAAATTCTGATTCAATTTAAAAGAAAAAATTATTTGCATTTACATACTTTTCCAGGTCATTGGTCTCTTAGTGGGGATGCAGAATGTTGTTCAAATCCCCGGATTTCAAGCAAATAATCGACTGTTTGTTGCAAATTATCCCAAGATTTGATCTCAAGGATTTTGGAACGAGGGCATGATTGGCGACTACTGTTTTACTTTAATGCATGAAACAGGCTCCAAATAATACAAACGATTCAGTTACAATCCTCTACATTTCTATTGAAAAAATTATTTTATTTAATATCTTGAAAACTGGAACCTTAAAAAACGGAGTGCATATTTGAATGCAAAACCGTGTATACTTGATATATTTAATTTGTTTAAAAAAAAGTATCTCAACCTCATTTTAAACAGAATTTAAATCAAAAAGATCGAAGAAAACAAAACAAAATTTTTTAAATCAATGCTTTTATTCCACATAAATATTGTAACGATTTTACATTTTAAAATCGTTGATTTATTTCCTTAAAAAAATGAATTCTTTTTATATTGCAAGTAATTTATACAGTTAAAATTTTTTATAGCAACTCTAATTACACCAAAACTTAAAACAATTACGCAAATAACTTTATTGAAACTATTAAGTTACACTTTAATCTGTCAATTTATACAATTGATCACCAATGTTGCTTCTTCTGCGTTTATTATCAACTAAGTGACATGACACACTGTTGTCGTATTGTATTTAAATGTGCGGCGAAAATAACTAGGAAGTGGCAGCATTCTGCAGAAGTTGTATACCGAAACGTCGTCCTTTGGAGTTGATAGAAAAAATACACTAATGTAACACTAACCGTGGTAAAGAGTTGCCATTGAAGGCAGCGGTTTAACATTTCAGGGCTGGCATATGTGTATTTATGTTTCTACGAGTAAATAGAAATTTTTGAATCGAATTTAACATAAATTTGAAGACAAATTTTATGTTTCGAATTTTCCGGTGTCGAACTGAGGCATTCAAACTTATAGTTTACACTCTTACTCACTTCACCATAACTTATTTTAATTTTCCTTTCTTTATTTGCTATTAAGACATTTGAATATTTTTTTTATTCTGTTGGTCCTACTGAAACTCTAATTTATTCTTATATTTGATCAGGGTTACTGTATTTGCATTTACCAATTTAAAATATCTAAAATTTTTTACTGATTTTAAAGGTTTGCTTCAATTTTCAAGTATATTTACTAATTAAATGGTTAATGCTACTGTACACAATTACTAAAGAAATTTTATTTTTAAAGTTGACTGGTAATACCAATAATTGTATTGTTATACCCTCCACCATATATGGTGAGGGTATATATCAGTTTGTCATTCCGTTTATGGGGTTTAAGACCCCATAAAGTATATATATTCGTGATCCTTATGCAATTTTAAGTCGATTTATCGATGTCCGTCTGTCTGTCCGTCTGTCTGTCCGTCTGTCTGTCTGTTGAAATGGCGATCACGACGCGAAGACGCAAGCGGGGGTGCCTATTTTTACTCAGATTATTGAACATCCTCCCGAGCAGTTTGGTATTTAAAATGAGCAAAATCGGTTAAGCGGTTCAAAAGTTATGAGTGAAAATGTGAAGGTACCTCTAAATTTTCCATACAAATTTGTACAATTTTGTGTATCTATTTTTTTTTCTGTTAAGTAAGTAAAAATGTTATTAAGTCTTCTTATTGTTCGATTACATTTATTGTCTTACATAGAGAATAATAACATTCTTTGAGCTATATGTGTGTTACTCTGATAACTATGTTAACGTAAAAATCAACAATGTTAAAGTCGCTAACAGAGCAGACCTCTGTAAATAACATTGCTAAAACTAAATGAATAACATTACTAAAACTAAATAACAAAAGTTCGTTACATAAATTGACAAAACATGTTCATATTACAGTTCATGCAAAATTTAGTATATACGTATATCATCTTCAGCCCCTATGGTGGAGGGTATTCAAAGATTCGGCATAGCCGAATTTAGCCCTTTTTTACTTGTTTTTAGTTCCTTTTCCCTCTATTTAATTTTCAATACAATAATTCAGCTTTATTAATCGAATATGAGAATTCTAAATAAAATAACGTCCAAACTAATAAATTTTAATTGTTTTTTTTATCGAATTCCATCACTTTTAATCCGTATTCGGGTTTAATCACATGTTTGTAATTGTTCTATATAATCGGGAGTTTAAATATATCCTTTATCCGTTACTTATTAAAATATTGAAGTTATTTGTTTGTAGTAAAATTCTTATGTATTTCATATTTTAATCCTGCCTACGTTTTTATGTTACAGTAGCTTTGTAATGTATGAACCATAAAACTAAAAAGATATTTAATGACATAACACGTTGAAATTAACTGTAACAACATGTGGGTCTTTTACGTAAAACGCTGTCGATTAGATTATTGGATTTTAATCCCAAAATCTCTAAACGTTATTAGTAAACGTTAGTATAGTAAATAAAACTGTTACTAAAGATAGCTACTAATTGCAATTGTTATTCATGAGATGATATTTTAGTTTGAATTTTTTAATTAGTTTTTTACTGTATGTATCGTAATGTGTTGTACCTTCAAATGTTTAAAATAAAAATGTCTCTTTCTTTTGGAAGTGCAATAACACCTTTTTTAAATTGAAATAAGTTTTATTTTGTGAGATACATACGAGTGCGCTCCCAAAATTATCCGTCCTCGAATTTATTCGTCAAATTTCATACAAACATTAAAAAAAAACTAGTGTTTTTTGCTTTCTTTTGAAAAGTGATAGAGGAGAGATGAGAGAGAAGGTTGCGGAAAATGAAGGGCTTCAAATAATAAACAACTTGTAGTTGGTTGTAGTGGAGATAGTATTTTATATTTCTTTTGTGATATTAAACAATTTTATGAGGTTGATAGCATTTATATTAATCATGGTTGGCATTCAATACCTTTTCATAATAATGGTAGTTGGCTACCACTGCCACTTTAAGAACGATATGAAAATTTTAAAATGGCGATTCCATTGAATGCATTTTTTTTGTATAATCGGGTTTATTGCGCTATTTTACCGGCTTAATTTTAAAATATCTTTAACTACCTTCAAAATAACGTTAAACTACCGAAACACCGATTTATAACGGTATTTTGCAGATATAACCCAATGTAATTATGAAAAAAACCCCGTGATATTAGAAGAAACATATCGCTATTCGAATCGTAGTTTTAAAATTTTCGTATCGGTACTGATCAGAGCGTGGTAGATAACTACCGTTTTAATGAAAAGGTAGTGCTTACCAACCTTGATATTAATTATAATTTCTCTGCACTATCGGTGTCGAATAAAAATGATCAATTGCACTCAAAAATTTAATTTCTTTTTTGAAAAATAGCGAAGCTTTATTCGTGCTTATTTATTAAAATTTTAGTTGCTTTCTATTGTTTTAAATTAAAATGGGAACCAAAAGTGACATGTGGTGCCAGAAATCATAACTGCGTGCTCCAGCCGGTTCTTAAAACCGATTGAAAATGGATTTTTGTGCCTTCGGTTTTTTTTTATTTGAAAATTTAAATTTCCGAATATCAAATAATTAAGGTTTTTGTTTTCAATACCCAATTTTTTAACTATTCTTTTTTTGTTTCAGTATATTAGAAACTATAAATTAAAAAGCCATTGTTGAAAATGGTGTTTAATAGTACGTATATTATTATTAAGTCAAGATCTTGCCACGGCCGGCACTGCGACCCGTATGGATCTTTCGTACCAAGGATCATAAAACTAAACCAAATTCTGTATTATATTCCCAATGAACTTTAATGTTGAAGATGGAGAAGAGTTCCTAATATTCTCTGCACCTAAAAATTCCTTATAAAAACTTTCCTTCTGTTCCTATGCAATACAACACACTCACCCAAAATGTGGATGGTTGTTTCGTCTCCCTCAAGACATAGCCAACACAGAGGCGATCCTTACAGATTTATCTTCCACAAATAGTAGTTCAATCCGAAGTGTCCGGTGAGAAACCCTGTTAGTAACCTTATGTCGTTCCTAGCAAGGTCCAAAATTTTCCCGTTAGAAAAGGGGTTGACCAATTGTTTCGCCTGACTCATCCCCAAAGAATTGTTCCCAAGGTTCTTTGCCATTGGTACTCCTCCTTAACGAGGGCTGCTATGGTGGGCCAATTCACCCCACAGTACAGTTCCGATCCCACCAAAGGTGTGGAAGAACCCATTCTAGCTAGTACGTATATTCAAAAATTATAGATTTTTTATGTTTCAAAAATGTTTCCCTAAGAAGCTGCTGCTTTTTGTCCCAAACATGAATAAAAATTAAATAAGAATTTGAAATCATTTAAATTTTTTTTAATTATCTATAAAGTTGTCTTCATCATTAAAAAACCCTTTTCAAAATGAATGATAAAATCCAAATCTATTTAAATTCATGCTAAAAATTATGTTTTTTAAAGTCATTTCTGGAAGTATAATTTTACGACCGGTTGACCGATATTTTTTTTTGTTTTTTGAAATTCGAAAAACTGAGACCAGAATTACCAAAATTGGTTTAAAAAAAATGTCGATTAAAGAACTCCTGAATGTTTAGTTTTTAAACTATTTTCAATTACTTAGGCTTAACTCTGAAAGTTCCTTTACAATTTAAAAAAAGTTAATTGCAAAATAAACATTGTAGAAATGAAGCGTAAAGGACCATAGTGAATTTGTACAGTTGCTTGTCCATAACAACACTACCCGACAAGGTTTTTGCACGACTAAGTATTTTGGTCTCCTTAACCTGAATCTGAAGGCAAAACCTTTCATCAGATCGCCTTCCCTAGTTATTTTTACTCCTGATACAGGAAAAAATACTTTATATTATTGCGTTTATTTATTTTTTTCTGGAATTTCAGTTGTAAACTGACAAAAAAAATAGTGTATGTAAGCAAAAAAAATTTAAAAAAGAGCAAATGCAAATCCAAATGCCTAAAGCTGATACATTAAAAAGGTTGAAAAAATCTAGAATGACAAAAAACAAAGAGAAGCAAAAAAGCAAATTTGTATTCTCTGGTTCGCAAAAATCAGTTTTTGTTGACTGATGTAATTAAATCGAAATCAGTACCAAACACTAGGGTGTGATTGAAATTAGATCTTATTAAAGTATGTACGCATAAATAAATAGCCCGTGGGAAAAAATCATGCTCTTGTTACTTTAAATATATCGCATAGAAAAATGTCCATTAAAAATAATGAAATTTAATACGATTTGCAAATATAAAATTATGTAATTAAATATTTTAAAAGAAATTTAAAAACACTATTGATTTAGAAGTATGTAGTACAAAATAAAAAAATATATATTTGGGATTTTCTACATGTGCTTTGAGTCTGGTTGTCTGTCTGTCTTCTATGTTACATGCAATTAATCATAATCACTGTGTTCTAAGTGGGCAAGAGTTCATGTGATATGTACAAGTATGTACTTGTTGCAAATACAATTATTTTACACATTTTGTAGATTAGAAATGTGCAAATGATATTCGTTGTGAATTAATAAAGTTCATAAGGTTTTTTTTTTAAGAGTATAAACTATGTATAAAAAAAAGGAATTTGCGAAATTACTTTCCCACATTTATACTAAATGCCAATTTACACGGTGACTTTTTTGCATGCAATTATTGCCTGCAATTCTTATTTGGTGACAAACGGGGTAGAGAAGCAAGCAGGGTAACAAAATAATAACGGCTTTTCGTACATGTTTTTGTTATGGCATAAAACGAATCAAAATAAATTAAATTTTTTTAAAGTATAAATTTTAAAATTCAATATGATATTATATAATATTACCCACCTATTATTAAACATAAAAAAATACAAAATTCTGTTTCTATTATTAAATATCTTTCATAGAACATTTTTGTAAATACAAATAAGAAAAGGAATTTGGAACAATAGAATGGAACAATGGAATTTGTAAAAACAAAAAACTTTTTTGTTGTAGTCTTTGTATCTTTTATTTTTATTTTTAAAAATTTTTATATGAACAAACATTTTAAAGAAAAAGAAAAAGCAACAAAAGTAGCAAAACTTGGAATGGAACCAATGATTTTTAAATAGGGGCGTCATAGGGTGGAAGTTTTCTTTTATGATCCCTTTTCATTGCATCTAAAGCTCTTTTAGTTTGAGTTTGACTGTTGGTTAAATTATAACGGGACATTCAGTAATCGGGCCATATTTATTAAATTACTTTATTAGAAATTGTTGCAATTTTTAGCACAATATTTTTTTTTTTTACTTTTTGTAGTAATAATAACTACGATTGTAAGAATTTAAAATCTGGTAAATTGTATGTTAAAGATTGAAACAAATCATTTAAACTTTAACTATAGTTATAAATGTCAAATTTATATAGAAATATCTATGTTATTAACTTTGAATGTTTTAAAAATAACTACCCTTCAAAGATTTTAAAAGTGTAAAATTTCATTAAAAATCTCACTTTTAGAAGTTGTGAGAAAAAACTGCCTTAGAAAAGGAAAAAAAGAACAAAGCGATAATTTGGAATCAATGCAAAATTAATTTCTTAAGAATCACTTCCATTTATTTTTGCTGGGACTATATTCGAAACTCAAAGTTAAAAATTGATACAAATCTCTTAAACCTGATAACTTGTTTCAAAATAACCAAAGTTTAGTACTTAACCATAGTTATTAATATCAAATTTATATGAAAATATCTATTTTAATGCTTAACTTTCATTATTTTTTAAATAGGTCACCCGTCAGAGCTTTGAAAAGAGCTAAATTTCATTTAAAATCGTATTTTTGGAAGTTGAGAAAAAGAACTGCTTTAGAATGGGAATCACTTCCATTTCATACAGTTTTTGAAAATTCTTAGAACACAAAATCGTAATAACTCTAATATCGTTTGGAATTTTGACTTTAAATTTTAAGTAGTATGGAGTAATGACACAGTTTTTTGTTATTGAAAGAAAAAACGTCTTTCTTATTAAAACACCGAAAAAAAATTAACCATAAAAAACAATAGTTTTGACCAGTTTTTGTCAGTTGTTTTGAAATTTTTGTAGTAAAATTTTATCAGTTATTTTTACGTCATTGTTAGTTCTTTTATCTGCATTTGTTAGTTGATTCTTAAAAGTTAAAAAAAAAATTTTTTTAGTTATTTTAAAAATAAATATATGGTTTGAAATGTCATCTTCTGTAGTTTTTTACAAATATAATAATATACAAAGTGCTAAAAATGATAAAGTGAAAACTTTATAAAACATATGTTTTAAGTATTTTTGTTTGAGCCATTAAAAATAAACTACTCGTATCTTAGTGAATTTTTACACATGAAAAAATTGGTCACCGTTATGTAATTCATTTGAAAGGTCTCAATACAACCAATATTAAAGCCGATCTAGATTCTATTCTGGCGGAGTCTGATACCTCGTTAATAATTATAAAATATTGGATTTTAGAGTTTAAACGAGGCCTTACGAACTGGCAAGATGGTCACCGTAGTTAAGAAAATCTACATAATGGGGGAAGGTGCGTGAGCTATTCATCGCATATTGGGCGAAAATTTTAAGATGAGGAAGCTGGCCGCAATTGTAAAAAAGAAAGTGTTCACACATTGCGATGACCAAAATAAATTAATTGAAGTTCGAATTGCTTTATCACGCACCTTATTCGTGGAAAAAGATTTGGGGTTGATGGCTATTTTAAGAAGCTAGACAGTTGTTACTGTAAACTGGGTATCGAATCTTTTGAATATAACAGGGAAAAGTGTGTCGAGCTGAAAAGAGATAAATAAAGAACATTTTTCCCAAATGTGTTGTGTTTTCTTTGTTAGGTCAGCTTATTTTGGGGCTGCCCTCGTATTTACTTGTGGAAAGAAGATAACATTAATATTATACAGATTAAAGACTATAATTGAAAGATATTAGTTATAGTTAATCCTGGCTTTTCTGATTACAAAAAATATAGATTGTGTAGGCTATGGTGCCGACCGCGGTGTATCTCGTTAAGCGATGATGCTACGAGACAAAGAGGGTTACCGGTTTCATTCTTAGTTTAATATAGAGACATTTTTACGATATGCCTGTTTTTAATCGCCGGATTTATTGTATTTTGTTAAAAAAAATCCATATTCTGTACTTTTATTAAGAAGTATATACATATATTTTTATTTAAATCAGACACTTACATAATGTAAATGAAAATATTAAAATTTAGCAATTGAATTCATCTACGTCAAAAGTAGATTTAATAAATATTTAAATAAATCCGTTTTAGATTTAGTTTAATTTAATTTAATTATTTGTGTTTTTGCAAAGCAAATGTGTTTTCCTTCACATTATATTAGCCAGTAAGTGCTAGATTTAGATAAAATATAATTTATTTGAAACTAAAAAACGAAATATTGGATTTTCTACGAAATAAAATAAATCCAAAAATAAATCCGGTAATTAAAATAGCAGGTCGAAAAAAAAATATTTTGGTCAATTGACTAACCTCCGATGAGTCCATGTGATGTAATTTAGGCAGACTGGTGACTCCCTTCAGTCTGTTAAATTTTTCAATTAAATTTTTTTCATGTTCTTCCTGTAAATGAGCACTTTAGAATTTTTAAATAACTTTTTAAAAAATTTCCGCCAACAAAGGCAAAATAAACATTTTTTAATATAATTATTTGGCGGCATTGAAAAACTAATTTTTAATTTGTTTTACATTTACGCTTTAAGTTAATATGTTAAGATGCAAAAATGAAGCTGCCAAAGAAGCAATAAAAGCATCACTATTATGGCAAAGGCATCACTTCTTTTCTAATGGTTTCATCGATAAATTTTACATTAGCGAGTCATATTATATAAATACTTAAATATAGCTCCTACCATTACTCATATTTTACTCCAAGGAAGCAAGCACAATACAATGATAAGATATTCTGATGCATGAGTGGAAAATGTTCATATACTTGTATAATTTAAGTTTTGATAAAATTTTAATTCATAGGAATGCATAAAAAAATTTAAAGGAGCGAACTTTATGCGTTGATATGGAGATACTATTTATTAAAACTAATACGTACATCTGCATTAGTGAAAAAACACTTTCGCATTGACCTTATACCGATTATTTCCCCTTTAAATGATTAACTAAAAAATGTTTTTGGTATTTTTAGTTTTTATCACATAACATAACATAACATAGTTTACAAAATTAGGTTCGCATTTTTAATTAAGTTTATATTTTAATTTACAAAACATTAAGTAGTATTCATTATTTCCAGACCTGGGGACTTTAATTATATTGTGCACTTATTTACTTTCTGCGACATATTCCATATATTTTGTATTTAAAATAAGAATATGTTAACGTTACCAAAGTAACGTAATAAAATATTTTGTAGTATTAAACCGCGTTAATTTAATGTAATTCCTCAGGCCCAGACATTTATTTGAATTTAATTTTGTTTATTTTTTTAAGCAAAACAATACACACTATACTATTTTCAGATTTATTTTAGAATTATGCAAAATTATTTTAAAATTGTCTAAAAATTACTTGAAATGTTTCAAGATTCTCTTACCTGTTTTTAAATTATCCAGAACTGTTTTAAATTTGTCCCAAAAATTTATTATACTTTGAAGCATTTTTGGGCTACTTTAAAACGTTTTGGAAAAACTTAAATGAATTTTTGGTCAAATTTAAGACATTTTGGGATAATATAATAACTGGTTGTGAAAATGCATAGATTGCGGCGTCATAACTACTTAAACCTGGAAAATGCACATGAGAGGCTAAACTAGTTCCAAATAAATCGCTACACTTTATATCCAAATTGCTACACTTGAAATATGAACACATAAATTCGTTTGGAAATTCCTTAAAATAACACCAAAAAACCATAAAAGAATGTTAACTGAAGTTTAGGAAGCAATGAAACAAGTTGTAGCCACACCTTTATCGTGTAAAAATATGTAACCGTTTAAAATAACTGGGTTGAAAACGGGACAAAGGTAATGTATTATGGAATGCGTTACGAAATTTGATTTGTTGAAAATAATGTTGAAAGAAAATTCTAAATGAGGGACAGCCGCCATTATGTCTGAATTACCAAACCATTTCAATGTTAATATGTTGAAACCACAAAACGGCAAAATTTGCGTAACATGAGATAATGATGCAAAATTACTTCTGTATGATTTAGAAAACATTTAGTGTGTTGCTCTCAAATTCGAAAACAAATGTCAATTAAGTGGCCTCAATTTATGAACATCGGTATATCTTTAAAATTGTACGCACTTCTATATAACTAAACTGCCCACAGTATTGGCTTTACTTAAAAATAAACAACAAACTTTGAGAATAGCAATGCATACAAATCAAAAGGAATTTTTAATGAATCAGTTTTTGCAACAATATACAAATTAAGAAAATTAACAAATGTTATGTTTGCAAAGAAAAATAACACCCTCTTACCATCAGACAAAAATTGCTGGATTTTAAATTATGCAATAAGAAAAAAAATTATATGTAGAGAAAGCTCTAATACATAGTGAACTGCCCACCAAAATAATTGATCAAATAATTGACAAGCGTTTGCTTTTGTGGTTCCAAATCAAAAATACTTTTAAATTCTTTCAACCTCTGCAAAAGCGTCTCTTAAATTATATATGCAAACTGGGATTGGCAATATCCGTTAATACTGGTTTTTTAATATAAAATTGAATCTAATAAGATATGTTCATTTATTATAAGATATGACATATGTGATACATAATATGGAAAATTGTATTATTTTTATTACCAGATACGAGAAGATCTGGTCATACATGATCATATCTAAAAAGACATAATAAACTTCGTCCATCGAACTTGGGAGACCTAAAATAATCAGTTTTCCATAAGATTTTTAGTATAGTTCTGCCACTGAAGGCTTCTTTATCCCAAATGGACAAAGAGAATTTAATCATTTAGTTCTGATTTTCCTCTTCTATCGTAAAGATGTTCTTTTCACAACTTCCAAAAATGTGATTTTTTATGAAATTTAGCTCTTTTAGCTATGATGGGTAACTTATTTTAAAAACAATCTAAGTTATATGTTAACCACAGATATTTTTATATAAATTTTATATTCATAACTATGTTTAAGTATATAACTTTGGTAGTTTTGAAACAAGTTGTCAGGGTTAAGTGATTTGTAACAATTTTTAACTTCAAATTTCGAATAAAGTATTTTAATAAATAAAGCTCTGAATGTCCCGTTATTGTTTAACCAGCAGTCAAACTTAAACTTTATATGGGAAACAACAACAAATGTGTCAGTTAAATTCCCAGGTATAAACTATTGAGTCTAATATCCGAATGCTAAATGCCCCGTTTAATTTTAAATTAAGAATTTATTTCGGATCTACAAAAGATCTAATTTTTCACTAAATCCTAAAAACTGCTAAACAAAAAAACTAGACACAGAATTGACGCATAAGGCACACCTGGGTAACTTTTTAAAAATAGAAGCAAAACTAAGGGAAATTCTTCCTGCTAATTAATGTGTTGCTTTCTTTGGAAAGGGGATAGAGAAGAGTTGAAAGGTTGTAAAATACGGAGGGTCTCAAATATGGCAACACTGTAACTGCGCAAGATGATACATCATAGAGCAGTTGTTGCTCACCTGATGGATAGTTGGCGATACTCCTATTATTTAAGCTTTTTAGTTCATAGCCCCGATATATTATTTTACTTCGTTGGTGTTAATTGATATGGGAACACCGAAGGGGGACGTTGCGATATGTATGAGTGATAGAAGACGCATACATGTTATATTTCTAATTTGATTTGTCGTTTCAGGGGATCGAACCAGCAATCTTCTGTCTAAGAGTTTAAACTAGATTTTGAAGTAAAGAAAAAAATATTGAAAAGCAGAAAGCTCAATAAAAAATCAATTAAAATTTCGCATCGGACACTTTTATTGGTAACAAGCGAGGCACCAAGTGGGTAACCCAAATTCGAGTACGCTGAATACAGTGATTCCATCCGTTTAGATTCGCTATTGTTTTCGGAATATTGGAGACTAAAAATTGCTGTTTCATGGGCCTAAAACGACATACATATATCGATAAAAACATATTATCGACGAACGTGTATCCAGACAAAAATTCTAAAAATCATGAAAATTCAAAGTTTTTTTTTTAAATTTGGCTTTTTAACAAATTAATCTCCAAAATTTCTATGATTGTATCTCTAATCAGCAAATTGATTAACACATTACAAACAAAAACCTTCCCATGACGTAAAGTAAGTTGATATCACATATATTTATTTTGACTTTTTTAAATTATTTTAAATTAATTAATTGCGAACAGACTAGAAATATTAACGTTCTCTCAGGCATATTTGTATATGATGTCCACTTTTTACCAGTAACGGTGCAGGTTTTTTCAGTCCTTTCTTCTTTTCGCCAATTAGGAATTTTCAGATGGGTCTTATATCATATGTTATATATTATCATATTGATGAAACTGTATAAATCGTATATAAAGGAATAACATTACTCCGCACACCAGAGGACGTAGCAATTTTTAAATTTCGTATCCGCTAATTTGGACATCCGCTAAATTTTAAAAAATTCCTCCGGGGAGGGGCAAAAACTCCATTTTCATGGCCTAACCAAATCCCTTAAGCTAGAAATCTGTAATTTAAAATATGCTACAGGGAAAAATTTCCCCCTTAACGGCCTTCCCACACCGAAATAGCTAGGAACTTGAAATACGCAATATGTGTTACTTGGGGTATGGGCTGATTCACTGAAAAGCTACATTGTAAAAATGGCGAAAAGTCTCTCCCTTAACGGCCTGCCCAAGCTGCTGAACCTAGGAAGTTGAAATTTCCTATGCAGTTTCCTTCTCCAGTGTAGCCAACAGCTGAGGCAGATATTTTGGAAAATCAAACAGGGAAGGGCAAAAAATTGTCCCCCGACGGCGTGCAACATTTCTTGGAATTACGAAGTTATATTTTCTAAAATTCTTACGGAGAGGAAAAGTCTCGCCCTTACCAGCATGTCCTAACATCTGGAGCTAGAAAGTTTAAATTTATTATGAAGGTTCTTTCTCCGGTGTAGACATCGGTTAAGACGATGTATGTGGAAAAGCCTAGGAAAGAGGAAAAAAAGGGAAATTCTTCTCTTTCCCCGCCTGTCATGAAATTGTCAAAGAAAATTTGATTTTGAAAAAAATCTTGACAGTTAAAATCTTACGTACGTACATAAGTAGTTGTATAATATATTTTTTTATAAAAATAAATAAAAAAACATAACAAAAGTAATACTTAAAATATTATGGTTTTAGTTATTTTTTACATATATAGGTGTATATGAGTTCCATTCTTAAAAGTTAAACTTTTCCAATAAACCCAGAAATTTGAAAAAATAATCAGTACTTTTTTTATAGCCGATTCAAATTTAAAATTTTAAATGGCCCACCTTGTATGTTAATAAAGTAAGTGTTTTGCCACATATGTTATATTTAGGACCAATATTATAACTTGCCCTTAAGGGCAAAGTGAGGAATAAAGTGACCTTTAACTTTTTTTGGTTATTACAACTTCCTTATAAAATAAAATTAAGTTTTTTGAAACTATGGCATTACCAGAGCAAAAACCGATTACTTTTGACAAATTAAAATGGTTTTTTAAAATACGTAGTGGCAAAGATAAACTTTTATTTATTTACTTACAACAAACAAAAAATACAAACGAAAAACAAAATTTCTTCGAATTGTGTAAAAGATCAAAATGTTTGTTGTAAAAAATTTACATTGTCGACGCCGAACACAGAAATAAACCAAGCAGCAAACATACAGTCAAAAAACTACACGGCAACTACACTGCAGAGCAGAAAATGTAGCAACTTCAAATGCTTAAAGCTTACGTTAAAAGTTAAAGGTAAGATGAACTTACCTTTAGCTTATCGGCCACTTTTGGGTTAAAGTATACTTATAATAACGAAAAAATAATAATCTGTCCGTAAACATCCTAACTTTAGCTATCGGCAAGTTATAATAATGGGCCTTAGTGTTTTAAGATACAGAATTAATTCTGTACCATGCGCTGTTGTAAGAAAGTTTTAAAAACTCCAAAAATATTGTAGTTTTGTTCAGAGTCAGCTGTTTGATCTTTTAAGAGGGAAATATGTTTTGCTATGGGTTTATGTTTTAAATCCGATGTTCAATGTTGACAAATTATTATTGTTAAATATAGAGTGGGGAGTATAATGCGGTAAATAAACTACACAAGTCACCTGCACAAACGAATACACACAGCGATAAATGTTTGTATAAAAATCAAAACAGTTTTAATTTTTTACACAAACCTTGACGCATACACACTTATCACAATATTTTTGGTTGGTCTTTAAAAAATCTTGACATATCATATTTTTGCTTGATTCTTTATGAAAAATTATTGTAAATCAAGCGAAATCAAAGCTGCCTAATAACCCTTAGATCAAATTAGAAGAAATAACATTAGTGGATTAGTATAATTCGTAAGAGTTATATTTGCAATTAAAAAAATACCTTAAAAAACCTCCAAATCTCAAACAATAGATAAATATGTAGTACTATTTAAAAACTTTTTTCAGTGTATTTACTTCTGCTTTTACTAAATGAACTACTCTTTAATTTAAGCAAAGCAAAACTGATAAAAAAAATTAATTACAATATTTTATACGTATGTATGTCAGAACGTTTGTGTTTTTGTTGGAAAATTGCACAAAGTTCCCAGCAAACATGAATGCAAAAGTGAGTGTAGTTGCACTTTTTCTTTTGTAAATTAAAACTATGAAATTATCATTGTATTTTCGCGGTTTATGAAAACAATTTATATTTTCATATTTAACTATGTATAATATATATATTATACTATGTATAATATAATATATATATATATATATATATATATAAATATATTGTTGAAAATAAGAATATTGTTTTAGTGGAAATATGACTCCTCTTTTCATAGTGCCCTATCAAAGCTTAGCGATCCATATCGCTACAGCAATTTTTAATTAAATTAAAGGGACATTGGTAAAGCAAATCTAGTTCTTGAATTAAATTAAGGATAAGAGCGATACCATACAAGTACATTGAAATAGCGATATCTAGCTGAAGTCAACTTTTGAATGTTGCATCTCTATTAATTCAGTATATTTTCAAACGAAACTCATCGTACCCAACTTAAGCAAATAAAAAGTCTGTCAGAAAATTGATTGGAAATAAAAATTAACAAATAAAAAATAAAACAACAAATTAAAATTCTAGAAATATATATTATATTTATATGCAATTGTGCCAATCTTAACTAATTCATATAAGTCAAATATTCACTCAAAATCAGGCATCCAAAATAAAAAAATTTAAAAAACGATTTTTTTTATTTTTCCATGAATACAAAACAATCACTTAGGGACAAAAAAAAAATAATTTTTCTAGATGAATATTTTGTTTTCATTATTTTTTATTTTTTTCTTTTCTATTCGAAAATAAAATTCTAAACAATCAATTGGAATATTTCTAAATTTTGTGAAAAATCTGAAAATAACAACCATATGGAGGCACTTTAGCATCAAATGAACATGTACATTTTGGATATTAAAAGAAAATTAAAAATTCCGCGAAAATATAAGTTTGGATTGAAACAATTTAAATTTTTGTTTTTCAGTATATTTAAAGATAAAAAATTGTTAGCAAGACACCACAATATTATAAATGTCACGAATTGCTGAATTTAAAAACAAAGTGGTGATTGAGTTCTTTTCAAAAAAAGGCTTTGTTGTGCAACAAATTAATTTAAAAGCTTAATCCATGATTTAAATTGTTCGAAAAAAATAAACTTGTTGATAAAAACTATTTTGCAAATTTTTTCTTTTTGCAAAAATATAAATATTTAGAAAATAAATTGGTTATAAAAATGTATTAGCTTTTCTACAAACTTGAGTATTTGACAATAATCCATATTCAATTTAGGCCAACGATGTGGAAAAATGCACGACTTTTCAAACATGTATGTGACTGTATAATTTCTTAAGGCTATCCTAGTGTTTACATTTACCAAAGCTAAAAAATTTATATCTACAGAAGCTGTTCACTAAATACTCTTTTTTTGAGTACATATTTGACTCAAATGAGCAAAAATTTTGTAAAAAAAAATATTTGGCTGAATTTAGGGCAATAACGAGTACATGCAGCAAAATGATACTACAAATATGTATCAAATATAGATCGATTTGGTTAATATCTAAGCAAAATTAAACTCATAGATATTGAAAAAAAAACAGCAATATTGCATAAGAATTTCTTATTCTCGTCTGGGATTGTTATTCATGCATGATATCACGAGAAATTTTGCACTCGAGTATTCAAATCAAAATACAAAATATCTTCATCACAAGAAAAATAAAATATTTAATTTGTAGTAATAATTTTATGCTTAAAAAAATATGAAAAAAGATGATTTTAAATCGTTTTATTTTTCAAATTATTTTTTTTTTACTTTGATATTTATACCCAAAGATATTTTTCGATTTTTAACCTGTGGTATGTTTTTATTTTAAAGTACATTTGAATTGTTTTTTTTTTTTTTTTTTGGAGAATTAAAAAACACTTTTAATTTTAATTTAATTTCCTTTGGATAAAAACAAAAAATAAAAGGTTTTCGGGTGGCTGCTCAGAATATTATAATAAAAAATAAAAGTTTTCAGTTAAGTTAAAGAACATTCATCTTTTCTTCAACAAAATATTTATTTTAACTTTTTTATACATTTATTCAAAATGATTTAGTGTCATTTACGGATTTTTTTCAGTTTCGTTTAATTTTTTTTTTTTCCATTTTCATGAAATTTAATAAAATTTTACCCATAAAATGGAAATTTCTAGTTTATTTGTTTTCGATACAGTTATTACAAATTTAAATTTTGTTTGTTGTCTGTTTCAAAAAAATATTCCAATATTGTGTTTTATTTAATTTGTCTGTATATGTACAAAATTATTTCAATTCGCATTACAAGAAATTCATAAACACACACATAAGAACATTCACAAAACATGTGTTTTTAGAGAGATTAAAAAACAAAAATACAAATAACCGAAACATTTTCAAATAAATGAATAAAATAAAAATTTAGTTTTTACTGATGTGTGAGTTGTTTAAAAAACATTTAAAATAAATAACAAAACAATTTGATTTGAATGAAAGGTAAGTAGACCGGATTTTAAATTAAACATTATCTTTATCTGTTGTCTTTACTAAAAACACCTCAACTAAAGGTGTGTATTTTGGGTAAAACGTAAGTCAATTTTTGTTGACTTTTATGGAAAAATTAATATAATGTAAGTCAATTGTAGTTAGTACTTAAGCATAAAAAAACAAGAACAAATTTTGCAAAAATAACAATTTTTTCTGTTAAGCCAACAGACATATTAGTTTAGTTTAAAACAGTCAATCTCATTTGCCGTTTATGGTACCATAAGTTTTTACTGTGTTAGTTTGTGTTTAATCTTATTGTTTTCCACTATCAAATTTCTAATTAACACTAAAGCATTATTTATCACTGTAATAAAAGTGTTCCGATTAACAAGTAAACTTTTCCTTCATTACACATATTTTTGTATGGTCATAAGTTGATAACTAATAACTGATAGTTTAATTCTGATTTGATTTAATAATGCTAAACGACTTTTCCATCATAACTCAAGTATAAATTTCAATGTCAGTTACGTGTTGTCAATTTATGTTTTTTTTTATTTAACTTGTTCAATGAAATTTAAATTTGATGGCCAACTTTATTTAATATTGTTACATAAAATATGCATCAAAGTACAATTTAACTTTTTGCATATTTGAATGAATTTCATTCATAACTTATTATACACATAATACATTCAGACACCAGACATATGTATACAAAACAAACATGTTGCATGAATTAATATTGATTCATTGTTGATATTTTGCTAGCAACATAGAGCAGTTGGATAAACAAATATTTGCTATTGCCAATTGTATATTAAGCAAATATTAAGTGAAATGAAAAAAAGAACAACATCAAAGTTAAATAAAAATCAAGTAAGAAAATAATTGTTTGTATTCCGGTAAAATGAACCAAATTTTGAAATGTTAACAGATCCATAAATATGGGGGAAACTACCACTTAAATGGATGATGGTACAAAAATCTAAGTACTATTAAAGCATACAGTTCACCAAAAACTAAACGTTCTGAGAACGTTTGAAAATTACAATTTTTAAATTGCTTTGTTAGCAATTTTAAAACAAACTCTACTGCGTTTATAAAAATAAAAATTATATCTGTAGACTTTTGACGAAAGCGCGAAAAATGTGCACATTTCTGTCTAGGCCATGCATTTCTACTCCTTGTATGCCAGAAGTTCTTCAAATCAACTTCTTTCAAAATTTGTTAAGAATTTATTTCATTTGTAACTTATCGCATTTTTTCTGCAGCAACTTTCAAAAAAAAAAAAAACTGTAACATTTTTATAGAAACACCTATATACAATATAAAATATGTATGTATTTAGTTTATTAAAATGTGTGTTTTTGGAAAAAGTGCCACCGATATATTTGTATAATAATTATAATTTCGTACAATTTGCGTACTGTCCCTATTTTTATTCACATTCGACTATAGGACATTTTAATATTTGTTAATGTTTGAATTGTTGTATAAAATGAAGAGTTGTTGTTGTACTATAATCTAAAAATAATATAAGGTTTGGTTTTTTTTCGAATTTTATATCTATATCTATAACTACTTGTAAAGAAAACGACTATCCCTACTTACCTGACTTTTCTTTATTTTTTGTAAACAAATATAATTTGAACATTTGAGGCCGCCTTTGCACGAAAGCTGTTTTCGTATGAGGGCTTCGCCGGAACGAGAAACAAAACAATTATATTGTTTGTCCTGCTCTACCTTTACTTACAAATACATAATTCATTTGCTTCTTATGTTTTTAATATTTTATCAAAATTAAAATTCAAATATATTTGTTTACATTTAAAAGAAAAAAGCCAATAATTTCTAAAACTTGGCAGCATTTTTATACATTCTTAAATTTTAAGTAGCTATATCTATAACTACTTAGCAAATCTATATCTACTTAAATTCGTATGGAATATTTATATAAAATTCGAATAAACAAATCTATTGTTAGTTAACATTTTGACAATGTATGTGTGTCTATTTTTTCGTATATAACTGTAGTTATATACGATTATGAATATTCATTGTAACTGAGCTTTCCACATGAAAATGAGAGCTCCATTTTATCGAAACCTAGTCGCTGGTTGGCTGCAGCCAGTGTCGGATCCAGCCCATGCTTTTGGGGGAAGGGGATAAATTTTAGTTTTACACTTATAAGATTTTACTTATGTTTGTCAAACTTACCTTAAACCCCTATTTCTATTAATTTCAACTTATTTCTTCTTTGGTTCGAAATCAATAAAAAAAATGCTTTCCTAATCATTTTCACAATTTTTTAAATTTTTGGGCATAAATGAAATAACAAGTGCAGAAAGAAATTGTAACAATGCAGAAATAATTTTCAAATTAAAATCCAATTTGTATTTAAAAAAAAATTATCCAATAAGAAAACATTTTTCTCGGAATAGCAAGTTCTCAAACTAAAAGTTTTGATATGTGAATTATATCCGCTGCTTTAGAATTTCCCTACTACTAGATGACAGTAAGAGATTAACGCATTACCAAACCATATCATAGTCTTATTAAGAGTTGTCACTATAACCACTAAGATGGCACTTAACATTTCACGTCGTAAAGTCTATTGTGTATTCCATTATTTTTTTTTAAATCTTTTATGGGCGGGGGGATATATTACCCTCATCCCCCCTGGATCCATGCCTGGCTGCATCAAAAGGTCGTCAAAACCCTGAACCATGAAAATTCAACGTATTTGCCCGTTGCGTTTTAATTTTATAACTATTTTTAATTTATTATTTGAAATAAATTTAATTACTAATAAAATATAAAAAATAAATAATTGGGCAATTCACAGCCGGTATTGTATTTTGTATGTTGTATTGAAATACACTATACAAATATTTTGTTGTGAAGAGTCAGTTGTATTTTCATGTTGTAAAACATCAAATAGTAAAGAAGAAAAATAAAAATATTTATAAATTTATAGAAATAAGAAGAAAAAATAAAAATAAAATGCAAAATAAAGGTGAAATGAAAAAACTGGCGACAAAACAATACAACAATTCAACATTTAATAAACACAGCAAATGAGTTGCAAAGTTGTATCAGATTTAAAAGAGTAAATCACCAACAACAATTTTACACTATTGTAAAGTAATACACGATACAACAGGTACAACGATACAATACCCGTTGTGAATTAAACCAATTTTTTTTTTTAAGTACTGGAAAATTACTGTTTTTGGTATTTAGAACACTGTAAAATTATTCCACATTTTGTATTTAAAATTCTACAAAGTAATTTTTGTATTAAATGCACTTTAAAATAATTATACTTTTGGGTTTTCAAATGTTTTGGAAACGTTTTAAAAACAAAAGAGATGACTTTTTTTTGGTTTTTGTAGGTTTTAAAAATACTATAAAAAGCAACTACGAAGCCGTAAATCTGGATTATAATTTGAGTGTCCTGAGGCAACTAAAAACATCAAAAATATGTTGCTTTGGTAACGTTTTAACTACCATACGTAGTACTTTCAGAATACTTTTATGTTAGGTAATTTATGCCTGGGTAATAAAAGTAAAATTATCAAAAAAGTGTGGATTTTGAATTATTTCAAGTAAATAACGGATGATTGTTTTATATATGGAATGCGTTCGAAAATGTTCTTATTACTACTATAAACTGCGTTCCAGAAAAAAGATTCGCTATAAAATACCAACACTATTTGCAAATATATTATTTATACATATTTATTATACATATTTATTTACACACATATATGTATATAATATGTACGGCATTACAATTTATAAACAAAATTAAAATTTACAACAGCTTATACCCAGTAGCAAAACATACTAGTACAGAACCAGTTATGTACTAGTTTATTTGAACAAAACACCTAGTTCGAGTTCCACCGCCTCATGTCATAGGGCTGGGGGCAATTGTCTCCAAACTAAAACTTTGGAATAGTTAAAGAACTAGTTTAAAATTACTATTTGCAGTATTAGTTTAGCATTAATAGCAGCAAGACAAAAAATTCGGTGGGACCAATAATATGGTACTTAACTGACAACTTTTAACTAGTTCAGTACTATTTATTAAAAGAGTGAGAATTAATGGTATCATATCAGTAGTTTTTACTAGATATTAAGGAAATTTCATTAGACTAGTGCAAAAATGACACTAGTCCGGTTCTAAAATCTGATGAAATAAAATAGTTTTTATATTTTGATATAAGTAAAAAGTTATATTTAAAGTAATATTAAATTAAAACAAATTTAGAAACAGAAAAAATAACATGTGAAACTTCAGTAAAATTAATGAGTTTATATAAAATAAAAATAATTCAAATAGTATTATGTATAACTGGTAGACACCATGCAACAGGGATTATGCATATTTTTTTTTAAATCAGACGACCAAACTGGTACTAATGAAATATTTACGGAATTAGTTCAGGAGTGACTGTTTGCCAGCAGTTATGTACCAGTTAATTTGCACCTCCATTTACAAAATATTTGCAATATCAGATTTTATTATTAAAAGCAATTTTTTTAACAGGCCCTACATCGATACCATTAAAGAAGTACACAACAGGTTCAGGATGATTACGTTGAGAACTAGTCTTGTAATTACTAGTATGAAAACTAGTACATTTTTAAAACTAGTTCGGCCATTTGCTACTGGGTATGAATTAAAAATATTTATGTATATTATAGCAATAGAATGGAATATTAGAGTTTTAAGCAATTAATGTTTGTAAACTAACTAATCATTCTATTTATATGCGAAATTCAATTCAATTTGCTATGGTTTATATAATATATAAACAGATAATTTCATTTTCTTTGAAAACGGCTCAAATGGCTCTGGTAATAGATCTGACTCAGATATGAGAATCTGCTCATATCCAAATCTGCTCATATTTCGCCACAAAAATCCCCAAATTTCACAAATCTCTTTAGATACGAACAGACATGGCGCTAGATCTGATTAGATCTATTCATAAAGTGTATCACATATGGCAATTGTTATCATATATTAACAGACCTAGCACCAGATTTAATAAGATTAAAGTCTTGTTAATAACACTCAGGAAAAAAAGTTAGTAGTTAAATTTTATAACGGTTTTTAATCCCACTACTATTTTTGTACTGATTTTTAGTAAAAAATTATTATTTAGTAAATTTTTTGGCGTTTTACATTTTACAAGTTACAGAATTTTACAGCATATTTACAAATTTTTGTTGCTAACTTCGTAAATCATTTTACAAATTTTTGAAAAGCGATTTGCTAAAAATTATCAAAAGAAAAAAAAAACTAATTTTAAAAAAGTGCATAAAGAAGGATATATTAGATTATATTAGATTCGAAAGGCCCTATGCACCGCGACCAAAAGATGTTGATCTTTTGTGCAGCCTTTTTCTCTGCCCTTAATATTGAGGCTTCCAATGAATGCAGTAGTCACCTTAATAGACACAGATTTCCGAATTTCCAAGGAGGTATTGTATATCCATCAAATAATTGTAGTCCCCTGCTGCGAAGCGTAGGACACACGCAGAGTATATACTCCGCATTTCAGCGTCCAATTCACAGGATCTACAAGTATCTGAGTCAGACAGACCTATGATCCTCAAATGGTATTCTGAGATTACAGTGTCCAGTGAAAAATCCTGTTAATAACCTTAAGTCCTTCCGCTTCAGAGAAAGAAGGAAATAAAAAAAAAAGTTGCTCGATTAAAAAAATATAAATTTGTATATTCGAATTCGTACGGCAATTTCAAAAGAAATTTGCAGCTTTAAAGTGTAACAAGGGTATCTAATTATAATTGAGTTAATTTGTGTATTTTAATAATATTTTTTATAAATTAAAATTTTGCTATATTTTACAATTCATTGAGTTTACAATAATTTACTAAAATTTAGTACCGCTTTCTTGTTTTTTATACTTCTTTGGTTTTACTAATATTAATAATATTTAGTAAATGTTTTTGTTGATTTTAGCAAACCGATTTTAAATTTCACTTTACAAACGGTTTACTAAAATTTAGTAGCTGCTGCTAATTTTTTCTACTAATTTCATTGTGCTACACGTCAGCAGGCATGTGTTGCTAAGATTAGCAAAAAATACCGCTGGGCTCAAAATTCGCAAAATTTCCCGTAATAACAGCAAATTTTCCAAAATTTCTAAGCTTTTCTAGACGGATAAAAAGTTGCAATCCTCTATGAGAAACATCTGCCTTTTCGTAAAAAAATTTGCACTTAATTGGTGATATTTACACATCAGAACACAGTTTTCTGCTGGCAACCAATTTTATTTATTTTTGATTGTGACTACCAATGTGTTGTCAAGGCAACCAGAGTTCTGTTACGACAGTCAAATTACTCTTGCCTCGATTAGTTTTCTGTTGTCACAAACGAAAAATTCTGTTACCACAACCTAAACATTCGATTTGCAAACCTGTTTTCTTTGTGTACCAGTTTTTAATTGATTTTTCTTGAAGTCTTGAACATTTTATGGGAAAAAGATTTATAAAATGTCGTATTTTTTATCCAAAACTGCAAAAAGTTTAAAGAAGTGGATTTTAAAATTGCTTTCCTTATTTTTTTATAATCAATTTGTCAATATGCATCGTTTAAGTGTATTAGATCACATTTACCTGATTGAGGAAAACTTAATAATGTAATTGTGGACAAAAAAAAATCGAAATTGTTTTTACAAAAATGCAACCAATTTTGATCTCTTTAATCGCCGCTCTTTCGGAAGACGCTAATAAGCAAATTTGATTTATAAGTGTGTGATAAAAATCAACAAATTGCGTGTGCATATGACAGTATGTTTTTAAAAGAAAACACATAGCGTATGAGTTACACACATCACTCATACGCTCTGTGTATTTTTTTACATACGTAAAAATAAAGTAAATATTTCATATATTAAAAGAACTAACTCCACTAACTAAATCGCCACACACGGTTTAAAAAAATGAATTGACAAAAATTAATAATCCACACAAATTCGAAGGACTAATAAAGAGAGAGGCTTAAAGATGTTTAATCAATAGTTATGGTGATTTTAAGATTTTAAGTATGTATTTGCATGACCAATATTAAGTGCATTTATTTCATAAAACGCAAAGCCTTGCTTGCGGTGCCATGTTGTTCCAAAAACAATTGGTATAGAAAATAATGCAAATAATAAAATAATTTATTAATTTAATTTTAGCAAATTCCAAATCAAAATTTTAAATTGCAGTATCATTTAAATTGTCACATTGAATTTTTGAAAACAGTTTTATTTGAAAGAGCAATTAATATTCATTAAAACCCTTTTTCCGCTTGATGATAATACATACTGTCATATCTCTTAAATTAATTAGATTTAAGTATGTACAGAGTTTAAAATCGCAATATTTCTACCTTGAACTATTTTTAACAAAAGAGAACTTAATTTGCATTTAAAAAATATGGATATTTAAAATTGTGCTTAAAAGAGGATTATGCGCTTTTAAAAGAACATGAAATTGCTATACCTCCATAATTCTTACTCCAATTAAAAAAACAAAAAACAAAAACTATTTGAAAGTTAAAATAAAGTTCTCCAAAAACCTGAACTAATTTTTTGATTAGTCACGCAAAAAAAAAATACATCAGATCTTTTAAATTAATTCGATGTTCGATGATTTTTTTAAAGAACCTTATATATAATTTTTGCGGAGTATTTTTTTTTGTCAATTCATTATTTCAAACCTACTATAATTTCAAAGATTTTTCAACGGTATATCACTTGTGAAGATCAATTTCAAAGAGTACTTTTTATATTGATTATTTCTATTGTTTTAAACTCACCGTGTTTTTATAAATTAAAAAAAAATTAAAATGGCAACAACACTACCAAAAAAATAACAACAAAATTGACAAAGATGTATTTATTTTTTAATTGATTTTTTTAACTGTTTTAAATACAATTTAACACCGCAGGACTGATGTCAACACTAAGAAATTGAATGTTTAACTTGACATCAGTTATGAATCGTGTTAGCTTTTTATACAAACTTGAGCCAATACAGCCACATTCATGTAGAGCACAAAATGTTGGTTTACTTTTTTAGTTTAGAAAACAGAAAAAAACATCAACAACAAACTTAAATTGTTACCAAAACAGTATGCTACAAGAATCTCACCATTTACCACCAGAGATGGAAAATGTTTACAACTACTTTGCTGTAACGAAATGAGTGTTCTTAAATTAGGAAAAACGAAAATCAATTGAGAAACTTGAGTTGCTAAAAGCCTCAAAGGGATATTAATCTAAAATTTGTATGTTATTTTTGAATCAGTTTCAGTTGCGGCAGGATGATTTAATTTTTACATGCATTTTAAGTTCAAATAAATGTACTCAGAAAAAACAGATTCATTGTGACAACCGAATTCCTTGCCAACCAAATAATTTGGTTGCATCCAAATACCAAATGCATTCCGAATGCAATTAAATTATATGGTTTCAAGAGTAGTTTTGTTGTATTATTCAAAACGTTGACCGGCTGAAATTCTTCAATGGATAAATATTTTATCAAAATTGAACCTTAAAATAAAAAAGTATCAAAACGCAATTTTAATAATGTTCTTTATTAATTTTTATTCTGACTTGGCACCTTTTGACATATTTCGGCACCAAAATATTTAGGAATTTAAAAAAAATAATATATCTTTGTTCATCATTTATGACATTATTAGAGTATTCAAAAAACCGGCCTTGTGGAAAAACAGGTTACGGTTTTCTTAGAAAAATCGAATTTTAAAAAAACCGGTTTCGGTTTCGGTTTTTGCAGAAAAAACCGGTCAACCGGTTTTTTTCTCTTTTTTTTTTTTTAATTTGTTAATTGTTTTAATTACAAACAAAAAAAAAAGAAATTTTATATATAAAGTAATACAAATAAAAAATACATTCTTTGAAAAAAAAAATATTTTATAATATTTTTTTATTGTATTTCATTTCAACATTTTATTTATTGGTTTTAATATTTTTTAATATAATATATTAAAATTTAATATTATAAAACTATATTCATATCAAATGAATAGAGATCATTAAGTTTGTAAATTGGGTAAAATAAGTACGTTAGTAATTTGAACTTTTAAAATGTCTGGCATTAAATAAAAAGAAAATCTATTTTTCACTTCTGAAATAATATTTTAGAAATAATATGCAATTTAAATGTTTCGTTTTTAGTCGATTTTTTTGTTTGCCTTTGATAAAGCTAGAAGTGGAAAATACTCTTTCACTAACAGAAGATGTTGGACAAATAGTCAAAAGACAATTATATAAATTTTCCAACTTTTCAGTTCTTTTGTCGCATTTATCAAGATATATGAAATCATCATATAATGATGAATGATTTTGTACAGTATCTTTTTTTTAGGATTTTGAATACTGTTTATTGTGTTATTTAGATCAGAAATTAAACTATTTGAATTTGGAATATCCAAAGTTAAGTCTTCATCGGAATATATCAGACTTACATCTAAATCTTCATAACCAAACGATTATAAAAGTGTTCGGAAAAAATAAAAGAGAGCAAGTAACCCAGTTGGTGATGTAATTAAAAAAAAAACGGTTAAATACTGGTTTTCGGTTTTCTTCGAATTTACAAAATATTCGAAACCGATCGGTTTAAAAAAAAAACCGGTTGACCGGTTTCCGGTTTCGGTTTTTGAATACTCTAGACATTATTATTGTTGTATGAAAACGGTTACGATTTTTTTAATACTCTAGCGGAAGTTCAAAAAATTTAAAGGAATTTCAATTTGAGACTCAAAATCTTATTGTAAATTGTAATCTTAAGGTCCTAAGAAGTGTTTAAATGAACCCTTATGTCCAACGAGCATTTAAGTCGTGTGTGCCGACTTTATTTATAATGGGCATATAATACGAGTAGCATATAAACCCTGCATCCCTTTCTTGTATCGTGACTCAATAGATTATAGAGTTAGTTGTATTTTTAGAGAAACATTTTTTAGAGCTTTTAACTTTTAAAGCTGTGGACACATTTCTGTTGCAAATTTGACATTTGATTTTTCCATCTCTGAATATTAACAAAATACCAACAGCAACGTAGCAATAAATAAAAAAAAAAAAATCATAAAACAGCTGGAGTACACGTACGCGTGTGCATGTGTGCAGGTCTGAATTGATGTGAACAAAAAAAATTATAACACTTGTTGATGTAACAACAACATTAAAAAGGCACGTACAATACAGATTTTTGAAACATTTTAACAGCAACATGTTGCCAACGAATATTTAAATACGAGAATGTATGTAGCAAGTGAATGTGGTGAATCAGGGTGAATTTAAACAACCTGTTGACTTCCGTTTTGTGTTGGTATGAGTAGGTGTGTGTATAAGTAAGTATGTAATGATTATTATCAGTGTGTGTGTGTGTGTGTGAGTTTAGAAATGACGCAAAATAATTGCAATATTAAAAAAATTTATTTTCACCGATCATAAATGAATGAGTAGAAATTCTTAATATGGCCTAATCATATTTGCTACCTAATCTAAGCTCCGCATTTTGGGATTTTATTTATAATCATAAAAAAACTTATTGCATGTATCTTAAGGCTGTTCACGGCTGAGTTTGGTACAATCATAAATAAAAACCATCGAGGATAGAATCGAAAATACTAATAGTGGATAGTGTTTGACTAAAATAATTAAACTTTTCTTCAAAAGCTAAAGGAATAATTTTATAATTTTTTAAAAATAATTTTTATGAAATTTTTTTTGGTGGTAAAATAAAAATTTTATAATAAATAAAATTATGTTTTTCCAAAATTTTTATAAAAACGAAGAATAGACTAAAGAATGGAGATATTGAAATTTTTCTTTTGAAAGAAAACAGTAACAATCTTTATGAAAAATTTACTGCTCCAACATTTTTTTTCTATTCCGCTTATATTACTAACTTTTTTGAGGTATTAAACAACCTTAACCTAAAATTACAAGGAAAACAAATGAATATTTTAGCATCGATTAATTAAAATTATGCTTTTATGTGTAAAATTTTACTACAGAATAGTCGTCTTCAAGCACCTACTCCAAAATATTATTCTGTTCTGCTGCTTAACGATGTCATGGATTCTTCTGATATCGAAAATATGAATTTAAAAAGTGTAATTTGAGATCATTTAGATACGCTGCATGATGAATTTACCAGATATTTTCCGGAGTTTAAAACAGAATATTGGCAAATAAATTTACTTCGCAAAGTTTTTAATACCCGATGCCATTTAAAAAGAAATTTTACAGCTGAAACGTAATTCATGCGCGAAACAGTCTTCGATTACCCGCTTGTTGGATTGGAATCATTAAAACTTTTAATACAGTTTTCAACAACATATTTATGTGAAACCAGCTTCTATGCCCTTTTATGTATTTAAACTAAGTACTGATCGCGTTTGGATGTTGAAAGCGATATTAGGTGTGCACTATCTGAAATATCCTCATATATTACAAATCTTATCAAGTAAAAACCTGTTTTCAAAATTGTGTACCTTATTAAGTACTATAAGTTTTATATTTTTATTATATTTTAATATATTCTATTAATTTTTTAAATTACTTTTTTTGTATGGATTCATTTATTTTGAATTCCCATGTAAAAATCGAAATATATATGAACATACATGATCATACATGGGCTTGTATATGATCATACATGGGCATACATGGTCATATACGTCCATACATTATCTCATATATGACCATATATCTTCGGATCCGAAATTTGAGGGTATATGGTGATATATGTGCATATATTATCATACATGCTCATATATTATTCATGTATGCTCGTATATGATCATATACGTCCATATACCCTCAAATTTCAGATCCGAAGATACATGATCATATATGAGATCATGTATGGTCATATATTGAACAATGTATGGACGTATATGACCATGTATGCCCATGTATGATCATATACAGGCCCATGTATGATCATGTATGCTCATATATATTTCGATTTTTACATTTATGTTATGTTTATGTTAATTTTTTTTTTTTTATTTTATTAATTTTTTTATTGCTGAATTCTAAATAAAATAAATGGATTTTTATTTAATTTAAAAAACCTAAAAATGATCCCTTAATAGGTTTTTAAATAAAAATATACTTATAATATGGCTTAAAATTTTGTTTTTGTAACGTTTTATTTACAATAATAAATATATTTTTGTTTGTTTCCGTACTCTTACATTTTTATTAATATATGACAAAAAAAAGGTTGGGGGTCCCTGAGCTAATAGAAATATCTCAAGTTGTCCGTGAAGAAAAACTTAGTAGGAATCGCTGATCTAACGCAATTACAGGACTATTGCCATATTTGAAGCCCTTCTTCAAAAAATAAAAATAAATAATAAGGCTTTTTTCAAAAACGCAAAATTTGTCAAACCTATAATCTAAAAGTATTTGAAGAAAATTAATCACGATTTCTATTGATATTCTATCAAAATTTTATCAAAATCACACAACATTGCCTTTTCGTTTGCAACGTTCAGGAAATTCGCCTCATATAAATTTTGTTGTGGACAACCGTTGGGTATATTTATATTTTAGTTCTTACAAGGATGATGAGATAAGACAACAGGCAACGATTTTAGTTTGATTTAGTATTTTATGATTGCAACTAAAAAGGCCAATGCTTGTATTACAAACTCAGATACTCATCTATCGTATATAGATAGGGTTTTTAAAATCCCGAATGCCAGGAATATTTTGCGATTTTCCCAGGAATTCACGGTTTTTTGAATCAATTTTTTATTATAGTTTTGATTAAACATTTTTGAGTTCTTCCTCAAACTAAACATTCTCAAAAATTTTTAGGTAGAAATTACAGATCCTTTATTAAGGAATATTATTATAATTTTACATGTTTAACCTCATAGCCATTAACTGGGATTTTAACTGCCACATTTATTGTTGATTCATATGTAAGATTCGCATTTAATTATTCAACTGGACATTCAGTAAACTGGCTTTAAAAAATTAAAAGTTATCCCAGACATTTTGTCCAATAGACTTCAATTGGAATAAAGTGCAAAAAATGTAAGTTCCAGAGAAGACCAAATAAATAATTGAAATCTTATTTGAACGAAAACTTTAAATATTGAAAATAACACGGTATTTGTTGCTTATGTTTGCATTCTATGTATTTTTATGTATTGAATAAACATGGTTATTTTTTATTCCCGGAAATTGGCAAGTGAAAATGTGGATAATTCCCTGGAATTCCCGGGTTAAAAGCCCTAATCGTCGTAATATGTATTTATGTAGTTAGATTGTTATAAAAATAATACATATAATTTATGATGGTTGTTGATAATTATCATTATCAATTATAATTGAAATTCATACGCAAAAACAAAACACGTTTATTACAGGTTCTCAAAAAAAAAAACACATCATGTATATATTCGAAGAGTAAGTAGTTAGTAACAGTCATAAAATAATGAATTGTAAAGTTAGTAGTATATTTAATAATATTAGTAATACATAGATTATTTTCTAAACCTATTGGTACATTAGTACTAACAAGTGATTACAATAAAATGGAATTTATTTTGTCCTGTTGCTATTTAAAAATTTCCCAATCTTGCATTTAAGGGTAAAAATGTGTGATCAAATATTAACCCATTTTTCAGCTATTTAAGTTTTTTATGTTCGATTTAAAGAAATGATATAAAAAATTGTTAAAAGATATTTTGATGACCAAAGAAAAAGTTTTTAAGCAAAAGGTTTCAAAAATCTTTGATACCCATTTTGACGCCTAAATATGCGCCAGGACAGCTATATTTCTTACCACACGCTTAATACTTTTGGCTCCTCTAACATATATTTTATACAAACTTCATTAATAATTGAAGGAGCTGAAAGCAATTAAATGGTTGTACTAATAAATAATTCAATATTCTTTTGCCTTATTTTATATTAATTCATTTAATTATTTTTACTTATTTTAAATAAACTATTGGGCTTTAACACACACATTTGGTTTTAACCATATACTTAAAAAAGTAAAAATAACTGAAATTATCATTTAAAAGAAATGATATTTCATTTAAAAACCGGTGTACTTAATTTTCGTTTAATTTAAATGTCATTTGTTATTTATTTTTAAATGTTGATTAATCAATTGACACATCCGTAAGAAACAAATGATATTATAAATATCATAAAATAAATGTCAAAATTTAACCTACCAATCCTTAAAAAATAAATGTTTTTTTTTTCATTTATTTGAAATTATTTCCGTTTTTGTATTTTTTGTTTTTTTTTTAATATACTCGTACAATACAAAATGTATGTATGCATATAAAGCTATAAACACTTTTTTTTATGAATGTGTTTGTATATGTATGTGTGCTTATGAAGTTCTTGTAATTTGTATTGAAAAATTTTGTATTTATACAACCAATTTAAATAAAAAAACAAATTGAAATTTTTTGAATATTTTTTTTTTTGAAACAAACAGCAAACAAAATTTAAATTTGTAATAACTGTTACGGACACAAATAAACCACAAGTTTCCATTTTGTGGGTAAATTTTTATTAAATTTCAAACAAATGAAAAAACTAAATGAAACTGAAAAAATGGTAAATGATAGTAAATTATTTCGAATAAATGTATAAAAAAGCCAAAATAGATATTTCTTTGAAAAATAAATGTATGTTCCTTTATTTTTAAATAGAACGGAAAACTTTTTTATTAAACTACAAACAGTTAACTACATAATATTCTGAGTGTACAAAATACCATAAAAAATGTGTTTTATTTTTAATTCTCATTCGACCAGCATAGTGTTGGGTATATTTTCAAAACAAAAAAATGAATGCCAAATTTATATGTGAATATTTCTGGTTATTTTTAAGATATGATACTTTGCCCTTACTCAACAAATGAGAATAATCTGGTTTATTTTTTTCGTTTAAGATAGCCTCAGATATTATGGCTTCCTCTGGTGACAAGAGGTCGTGGCTCTAAACTGATTATTAAATGTCCATCTCTTTGTCCGTAATTAATCGCCACCAGTCAAATTCTGGCGGTTGCAACAAATATCTTCATATTAAATTATATTTTAAGTTGAGAAGTTCAGATATCTAAATTCATATTTATATACCTTATAAATATTATTACGTTTTAAAAATTTTTACTTGAAGAATAGTTTTTAATTTTTGATTTTTTCCGAATCGAACCTAGGCATTCAGACTTATAGTTCACACTCTTACTCACTCCACCTATTGCTATTGCTATTTAGACATTTTGATATTTTATTTGAATTAAAAAATTATATATTTAGATATTTGCCTCGGAGACTTGATGTAATATGCTGCCTCTCTCCCTACTACACCACAAATTTTGGTATCTTATTTTGAGTATAAATATTTTGTTAGAAAAACAAATATAGTTTAAAATTCGTTTACCAAACATTAATTTCATCTACCCTGCGGGAAAAAAGAGGTCAGTTGGGAATTGGGACCTGTCCCGTTATAGGTGAGATCCGTGAAAAAAATTCGGTTTCTAAAGTTCTTTGGCGTTGGATCTGTTATTAGTTTTTTAGAGGTTAGTTGTGTGACATGTCACAGAGGTCAATTGGCTCCCCCCTAGGACAAGCCTTTGTGAAAGTGACCGGTCCTTTTCATATAAAAATTGATTCCCAAGACCAATCCCTCTCACGATGAAAAGGTCACTTGTCGTGTCCTGGGATAGGTCCTTTTCCCGCAGGGTAGTTATAAAAAATGGGCCGCAGCATACATTTAAAGCTAAAGTAAAAGCAGACATAACTATTGTAATATTTTTGTATGGAAAACTAAAAATGTTATTACCGAATCGGCTCCTAACTACATTATTTCCATAAGAAGTTATTTCTCGAAACAAGACTGGAACATATTTAACAGAAATTTATCTTTCGGACAATTAGTTCACAACTAGTTATAAAACTGGTTGTTAGGGCCAATTTCAAACGCAATTATCGATATTAGAGAACTGATTTTTTGGAACAGAAAAATAATAAAAGAATAAAAGTGTAACTTAGGAACATTTTAGTTATATCACGTTCGCTACTAAATGCAACTTTAATTGAAGCATTTTTTGTTGTTTCCCAAATAAAATTTAGCTGTTGGCTAATTTCTAACGCATTATTCAGCAATTGGTCGGACCATAGCGGAATAAAAGATTAGTAAGCTTATTGTATAAATTTATTTGTTTTCAATAACTTTTGAAAAATTTTGCTGTTTTCTATAATTTTTATGAAAATATGAAGAGAAAAAAAAAACTATTTATTGCAAAATTTGTTCATTATTGTTTTTTTTTTAAATTTATTGAAAACAGATAAATTTTTCAATCCGTTTCTATTAGGTTCACTAGGGAATGTTTGACTTAAATCATAATAAAATTTGTTTAAAATAAACTAAGTTAATAAAAATTAGCTCATCTCGTTTTATCTCATGTGGAAGAGATAATTTAAACGCTGATCACTTATTTTGGCAGCAATTTTACCTTTTTCGTATATGTGCTTCCAGTTGATCTAATTTTGTTAAGAAAAAAATATTAATCTAAAAATTTCAGTACAAAGACATTAGAAAAAATTAAAAGAAAGTGGGAAAGAGTTTTATGTAAAGTAGTTTTACAAAACTCTAAAAATGCGAATTTTAAGTTTAACCGGGGACGCACTAAAATCAATCAATTTTCGCATTTGTCCTCCATTTGTAGAGTGTTTCTTTCAATTGTACAGCTTTAAAATGTAAAAGGGTAAGTTTACCATCTATGTAATTTTCAGACATGCAGCGACAATTATGCTGAGATACTTTATGCCGAGATACTTTATTACGTTGTGGTATAATTATTAATTCGTATATGGGAACATGAACCTTATCTTAGGGTGAGAGTTAGATGACTGCAATTCTGTTCGTTTACTTTTTATTTTCCATTAAGAAATATGGTTTTGTAGTAAAGTTTGCATTTAACCGCAATTTTCCTTAACCGCCCTAACTATTTACCGCAATGAGTTAATCGCGGTTAACGGTTACTGGCACTCACTGTAAAATATGTTTTAATCAATTGTTTTTCACAAAAATAATAAGAAATTTTAAATTTTTACGTTTAAAGTATACTTATATGACATATTTATAAATAATAACAGGTTAAAATTAAGATCGAATTAGTAAGGTTTAGCTAATTACTGCACAGTGTTCGTTAAAACGGACGGTAATATGTTTTCTCCTAATATCGCAACTTTTAATCAAAATCCCATAGCAAAATTTAAAACTTATTTTAGAACAACATAATTATACCCTTCACCATAGGTGGAAGGGTATATATAAGTTTGTCATTCCGTTTGTAATTTCTACAATATTGATCTTAGACCCTATAAAGTATATATATTCTGGGTCCATATGAAGAGCGAAGTTGATTTAACGATGTCCGTCTGTCCGTCTGTCCGTCTGTCCGTCTGTCCGTCTGTGTGTTGAAATGGGTTTTCCGAAGAACCCAGACATGATGAGGACTTGATTCTTTTTTATTTCTGTTACATGTGATCCATTTCTGTTTGCTATTAAAAATCAGACAGATCGGTTAATAAATGGCTGAGATATTAGCAAAAAACCAGGACTACCTCTAATTTTTCCAGTAAAATCCCTTTGTTTAATAAGAGTGTGAAGATAAATACGTAGGTTAAATACGTTTCACAACTATTGTGAATGATATAAATAAAAAATAAATAGTAGTGTCGCCAACTTTTTTTTGCCTAGAAAATGCCAAATTTGACAAGAAAAGCGCTGAAACATATGGAAAAATATAAATTTGAGATTTTACATGACATATTATTTTGGATTAAAATTTTTGGACATTTAAGAAAAAATAAATGGGGATACCGCTTGTTTGTGGAGAGCTATGAGGTAGTAGATTCCAACGATGTATTCATCTCCTTCAGAATACCATGGTGAAGGGTATATAAGATTCGGCATAGCCGAATTTAGCCGCTCTTACTTGTTTTTAACTAAAACTACAACAACAATTAAAACTATAACTATAACTACAACAACAGAACAATATAGTTTTCAATTACGACTATGTTTGAAAACGTTGCTTATTATTAGAGTATTCAAAAACCGAAACCGAAAACCGGTCAACCGGTTTAATTTTTTTTTTAAACCGATCGGTTTCGAATATTTTGTAAATTCGAAGAAAACCGAAAACCGGTCTTTTTTGTTCGGTTAACCGGTTTATTTATGACTATGACTATAAGCCGTTGGAAGTGGCAATAAAGGAGCTTTCAAAGAATTCAGTTACATTAATAGAGGGCGAAGCTATTCACAAATTTTTGTTTAATAATTTAAGCAAAATTGATACACAATATGCACATGAATTATGTGAACGTCTGATGATAAGACTTAAAGAACGTAGAGTAAAAATTATTAAAAACCCTTATTATATACTTTTGTTCAGGAAAATATCCATTAACGGTAACATATAAAGTATTCCTCTGAGGTGAAATGCAAAGAGTTTGCTGTTGATCTTTATAATCGTTTGTTTGGTTATGAAGATTTAGATGTAAGTCTGATAGATTCCGATGAAGACTTAACTTTGGATATTCCAAATTGAAATAGATTAATTTCTGATCTAAATAACATAATACACAGTATTCAAAATCCTAAAAAAGAGACTGTACAAAATCATTCATCATTATATGATGATTTCATACATATATCTTGATAAATGCGACAAAAGAACTGAAAAGTTGGAAAATTTATATATGTAATTGTCTTTTGACTATTTGTCTAACATCTACTATTAGTGAAAGAGTATTTTCCACTTCTAGCTTTATCAAAAGCAAACAAAAAAATCATCTTAAAAGGAATCATTTTAATTACATATTATTTCTAAAATATTATTTTAGAATGGAAAAATAGATTTTCTTTTTACATATTTAAAATGTAATATTAAAAAATATTTAATGCCAAACGTTTTAAACGTTCAAATTACTAACGTACCTAATTTTACCAATTTACAAACTTAATGATCTCTATTCATTTGATATGAATAAGTTTTATAATATTAATTTTTAAGATTATTAAAAAAATATTAAAATCAATAAATAAAATGTTGAAATGAAATATAATAAAAAAATATTATAAAATATTTTTTTTTTTTCAAAGAATGTATTTTTTTATTTTTATTACGTTATATATTAAGTTTCTTTTTATTTTTTTGTTTGTAAAACTGGTTGACCGGTTTTTTCTGCAAAAACCGAAACCGGTTTTTTTTTAAATTCGATTTTTCGAAGAAAACCGAAACCGTTTTTCGCAAAAGTCCGGTTTTTTGAATACTCTACTTATTATTATTTGGTAAAAATTAAAATGTTTTCAAATAATGCCTTATTTCATACTGAAAAGTTGAAACTCGACATAATTTTTAATTCAAAATTGCCAAAAAGGTGCAGTTGTTTTGGGTTCACTAATATTTAACACACTCTGAAACTCAAAGTAAGAACTTATAAAAATTTTAATTTTAACCGGTTCATTGTGATAGGAACCGGTCACCAGTCCGGTTTTTTTTATATGAAAAGGTCTGGTCACTTTAACATGGGCTTGTCTTAGGAGGGGGTCAATTGCCCTCTGTGACATGTCACAGGACTGGTCTTAAAGAACAGGTCACACAACTAATCCAAAAGAACATATAACAAAACCAACACAAAAGAACATATCATGGCTTTACAACCGGTCACGTGATAGGTACTTTAGAAACCTATTCACCACCTTTCTCGTGATATGTATTTTCGGAATCGGTCCAGTTCTCACCTAACACGGGACAGGTCCCAATTCCCAACTGACACCTTTTTTTCTTGCAGGGTAGTTTTCGTGAAGGTGTTAATAGGTTCTCGTGGCCACTTATGATTGCCGTATCATCAACATATATCGAAATCTGGAAATATAAATTTGTTGGCATAAAGAATGCACAGAAGTCCCTGTTAAGCTCCAGCTTGTACAGCTAGAGAAAATACTGCTTGCAATTTGATCAAAACCATTAACATTTATTTGTAAGGATGTTATTTTATTAATAAATTAAAAATATTGTATTGAGAAAAGAGCTAAAAACAATCAAATTATTAATAAAGGGTGGCTAAATTTTAAGGGCCGATGTTAAAAGTGAACCACACCAAAACGTCAAGTTTTTTTCTGCATTTCATTTGACATTTCTCAATTTCAGACTAACTCAATTTGAACCATGGAAAGATACACAATTGAGCAACGCGTTAAAGTTATTCAGGCTTATTTTGAAAATGGGCGTTCAAATCAAAATGCACTTTGTAATTTTTTTGGTCAGCATAATCGACCAAATGTGTCCACAATCGGGATAATTGTGGACATATTTCTGCAAATCGGGTCTGGAGGAAATGAGAAAACACCTGTATATGCTTGCCAAGTTCGTTCTGCGGAAAACATTGCTGTTCGAGATAGTGTGGCAGAATAGCCGTCAACTCAACAGAAATTGAGGATATGTATGTGCACGATATGTGGTTTCAACAGGACGGTGCCACTTGCCACACAGCTAACGAAACAATGGCTCTTTTGCGCGACAAATTCAATAGCCGTGTTATCTCACGTGGTGGCGATGTTAATTGGCCGCCAAGATCATGTGATTTGACACCGTTGGACTACTTTCTTTGGAGTTATTTGAAAGAAAAGGTGTACGTCGATAAGCCAGCAACAATTCAAGAACTAAAGGATGAGATAATTCGGCACATTAACGGCATAGAACCTCAATTATGCCTAAGCGTCATCAAAAATTTGGACCATCGGATGGAGGTGTGTCGCCGAGGTCGCGGCGGCCATTTGGCCGATAGTTTGTGCCATACATAATTGAACTATACCATATTATCATAATAAAAAGAAATAACAATAATTTCCTAAATAATTTGTGTTTTATTTAAAATCAACATCGGCCTTTAAAATTTAACCACCTTTTATTTCCAATCAAGTTTAATAATAACATTCGTTTAGTTATTGTGTAAATTGTCGATATTTAATACAAATATGGTTATCCTGATCAAATATACAATTAAATTATCGTTTCAGTAGAACCAACCGAATCATGGATGGTATTCATTATATGTATGTAGACACAAATTTTATTCTACATTTGTTTTTCTAAAAATTTTTGTAAATTAAAAATTAGAGTAAAGAGGTTGCCTAAAGTACTCAAATTTCCGAGATCAAATCCCGGAAAAGGCAAACATTACAAAAATATTTTTGTATTTAAAATAAAATATTAAAAATTTAAATGAACGGATGTAGTATTTATGTGGAATATAAATATTTAATTAGGCAACTGTATTCGATTGGCAACAAATTCGGTGACCTGTTTTTTTATAAAATTTCTTTTAAAAGCTGCTAATTTCAAAACCTAAATTTTTCGACCTATTTGGAGCATTTTAAACATAATTTAAACACAATGAATGAGATCTAATGTATACATTTAATATAAAACTCAAAAGTAATGTGACGATTTTTCTGTCAACAATTTTGTCTGGGTCTACCTCTTTACGACATACAGACATTAGAGGTAATGTAGAAAGTCTTACTTCGCCGATTGAATTTCTGAAGGATGTCTTGATAATGTTTGTGTTGTAAAACTCCTCTCCGCTTTTAGATCATTTTAATAAAATTTTATGAGGCCGTGAAATTCTTTACCACACTTTCATGACCGGAAATTTTATTTGTTTTACTTGAGATTATTCCATCTAAATATGGAATGAATAAGGGTGATCTGTATTATTCCGTTGAATCATCTGTACATTTAAACGGTATTTTTGTGTTTCTACCCATCGTGGTAACTCTGGCTCTATACCATACTGCTTTACGATTTCCGTAGTCTCTATATATATATCATAAGCCTTTATTTTATTTAGATTTACTAATTAATAAGTTGTTTTTTATTTTTTTATTTATATTAATCATGTAATTACAAAATTTATACAAATTTTTATTATAACATTTATTAAAAAAAATACATTTTCATTTAAAAAATCGCAATTGTAAATCAAAAAGACCCAATTTAATTTCAATTAATATTACTTCAAATTAAAAAAAACACAATTTTAATTTCTGAAAATATCAATTGCAATTAAAAAAAAAAACAAATAATGGATATCACTAAAAATTTGTACATGGATATTCCACGTTCCTTTGATATCTATGCTGTTTTGGTTTTTTAAAATTCACGATGTATCGGTGCTAAAAGTTGAATACTTTCAGCGGCTCAAAGTTGGATAAATACCGCATATTTAAACTAATATAACTTTTTAAGCAGTTATTTTTACAAATTGTATCTCATATAAAAGCTAAGATCTTCTTCTTTCAGATAATTGTTTCGAAACTAAGCGGTTTCTTTACGGAAATAATGCAAAAATGCAGAAGTTTATTTATTCGCGAATATTTCAATAAACTAGTCTTCTATTTTAAAAAAGTCACCAACTTTGAGGCGCGATACACCGTTAACTACATCAAATTTTAAAAAACAAAAAATATCACAGAAATCAGGGGAACTTTGAATCCAAAAGTCAAATCCAAAGACAACCATTTCAAGAACGATTAGATTGTTTTAAAAACTTTTGGAATGACTCCAAATGTAATTGATGTAAAACATTAATCGAAATTCAAATTTTTTTAAAAGCGTTTGGGTATTTTTTTTAATTTAATAATTAATTTTAATTTGATCTTTTTTAATTGCGAATTGTTAAATTCAATTTGTATTTTTTTTATATTTTGATTGCGTTTCTTCATTTCGGATTTCTTTTTTAAATTCACTAACACTGACAAATATTGTCTTTACGTTTTTTCGAATTTTATTTCTATATCTATAACTACTTGTAAAGAAAACAAATATCCTGACTTTCCTTTATTTTTGTAAACAAATATAATTTGACCATTTCCGGCAGGTTTGTAATGGAAAAAATTAATGTAATCCCTTACAAATCTGCTGACATATGTTATGATTTTTATATGGTGAATTTCCACTTGGAAGCACTAATTTTGTGGAAAAATAAGCGCGTTTTTTAGCATATATTTATTTTATTTATTTTATTATTTACATTCAACTTGGCTTAGAGCTTAGTCTTTTCAAACAGTTAAGCTACTTAAAAACTGCATCCTTGTAAGAGAAAACAGTAAGCTCTTCTTTTTTGGTATTTTATATGGAAATAATTTAAAAGTTTTACGTTTATTTTGCTAATTCTTAATATGTAATAGTATGCACTTCATCACATTTGCTTTATCCTGCTTCCAAAAAACCAAAACATTTTTTACATTGATAATTCATTTGTTAGCTGTTGTTGTTTTTAATATACAATAATTTTAAATATTTTTATGGCAAAAATGTTCGTTTACATTTAACACAGAAAAGCCAAGAATTTAAAGACTTGGCAGCATTTTTATAAATTCTTATTTTTTAAGCTGCTATATCTAAAAATACTTAGCAAGTCAATTTCTACTTAAATTTATATGGAATACATACATAAAATTTGAAAAAACAAACATAAAATCAAGGGTTAACGATAGAACGAGTGTAGCACGCGTCGTGTAGATACATAAAGGGTGTCCCAAGAAGAGCGCAATTTTTAAATTTTAAATAAAACACAGATATTTAAAAAAAAATCGTGAAACTTTATTATATCGTAAAGTAGACAGAATGAGGTTATGTATGGAACAATATATCGTGCAGATGGCCGCCGCCGCTTTGCTGGCATGCACGCGATCTTTTAATTAAATTTTCAATGACCGTTTTGCATGAATGCTGCGGTATTTCATTAATGCAGCGTCCAATTTCCTCTTTTAAGGCTTGAGTCGTCGTCGGCTTATTCGCGTAAACCATTGACTTCAAAAAACCCCAAAAACTGGTTATCATTTCACGATACCGAACACCATTGACTTGCCTCATTTTCATAAAAAAAAGGTCCAATGATTCCTCCAGCCCAAAAACCACACCACACAGTGACACGTTGAGGATGCATTTGCTTCTCGTGAATCACTCGAGGATTTTCCTCACCCCAAATGCGACAATTCTGCCTATTGACGAAGCCATCAAGATGAAAATGGGCCTCGTCACTGAAGATGATTTTATCGGCAAAATCAGCATTTTCATGCTGTCTCTCCAATACCCAATTAACGAACTCCCTTCGCTGTCCATGGTCAGCTGGCTTCAGTTCCTGAGTCAATTGGTGGACGGAGTTTGAGCGACATCATCACGTACAGCTGCGACATTTTCGGTCGATCGACCTGGTCGATGGCGCGTTGTTGTCTTTACATCACTAACAGACCCAGTTTCGGCAAATTTATCCATTAATCTCTTTGCAGTTGACTCTTTTGGAGCATTATTGTGACCCTAAATTGATCGCAATTTGCGAACTGTAGCCGCAAAACTTTCACCATTTTGGTAAAACAATTTCACAATGAGAATGCGTTGTTCATTCGTGTAGCGCTCCATTTTTACTAACCTCGTACCTTCTACTAGCAAACAATAACAATTGTTCAAATGTCAAACAATGACACTTCGAATGTTGCCAGATTTAAAAATTGTGTTCTTCTTGGGACACCCTTTATAAGGACAAATAGATTTGTTGACCGAGAAGTTGAATACAATTTTACAACTGGCAAATAAGTTACAAGATCTGGGGCATATTTAATAAAAAAAACTTTTAGTGCACCCAAAAATTAAACGTGAAAATATATTAATATGTAATACATATACATTACTTTAAGTTGTTAATTAAACATTTTTAATTTTAAATACATATATTTTTATATAAAGAAAAAATCATAATTCTTAAATTTTAGGGATTTCAGTTAAGACCTTATCTGGTATTGGAATTTTAGATTTTTATGTTAAAAAGGAAAATATACAATTTAAATAATTTCATTAATCACGTGTGTGAGGTAGCTAAATAAAGATATTGAAAAAAAGGTTTGATTGTTCTTTGAAATATATTTTATTTTATTTTTTTTTAATTTTATTGAAATTTGGAAACCAGAATTTTTGTTTTGCCAATTTTTAAACCAATACTAAGTAATAGTAGATAAGGGTAGTCGTCCTGTAAATCAACCTTTAATTTTTCCTTTTTTTAGAAAACGCTCGAATAAAAACAAAAGTCGTTAAACCGCTTCAAAATATATTTGCGGTTGTTTCTACCCAAATAAAATGTTGTACAGATTACAAAGATTCGGTAAATAAGAAAAAATTGGAGGAGTTTCCCTGATTCCGAAGTAAACTTTTCCCCTTTCTGCAAAAAATTTCAGCAAATTTCACTGAAATCTGCTAAAATTCAATTTTATTTACATTAAATAAAATTTAAAGTGAACAAAAAAGTACAATCTATATTGTATATATTATATTTAATACAAAAAAAGGCATTTTAAGTCACCATTGGGTTGTACAATTCATTGAGAATCAAATATAGTAGCTATTGTGAGTATGTACCCAGAAGACAGTTCTAGTGATATTTTCAACTGCATCAGATGCCTTGTGACAGCTTTTATGACTCCAAAATCTATTAGATCTGGAATATTCTGGAGATCTCCTGTCTACTAAGTGGTTTCACCGATTGAAATAACATCCATTAGCATTTTGGAAATTGTGTCAAACAATATGCGGTCTCGGATTATTGTAGTCTCCTGCTCGCAGAAAGCATCTGCCTAGTGATTTGAAGAAATGTCTGCATTTTTCCTTTGCTATTGCCAATCTTGGTGGTTAGTATTTAGATTGATGATATTGCTAAGTTTTTGTTAAATACCTCGCTTAACTATGTTATTAAGACTTTTTTAACTGCTAAGTACATGTTTTGTAATATATAAATATGTTTTTTTAATACTTCATGACATTTTGCTGGTTAAGGAATATTAAAATGAGTTTATTGGAAATTTGACCTCTTACTTCGTTCTCGTATTTTATAATAAATAAATGCACTTTTCTAGTTTCTTCAAAGAAATGCAGGACACGCATTGACAACTTTAAATCGATTTGTTGTACGAAGGTTCTTTGAATTTAAATGTTGTTATTAAACATAACAAATAGTTTAGTTTAGAATAGTTTTTTCATTACTTCGTAAACGTAAATACTTACCCAACAAGCAAGAATGTAAAAGTAAAACAAAATATGTAAACATGCCACGATGTCATTTATGAGCTTTTGGTAAAGATGTACTTAAAACGAGGACTTATTAAACTCTGTTTTGTTTAGAAATTTAAAGCTTTCATTGGTTGCCCAGTTTCATTTAAAGTACTGTCAAAAGTTTCAAAGATGAAAATGAAAAATTTTAAATATTTTTAATCTTAAATTTTGATGAATGCAAATTGTTTGGTGGACACATTTTCTTATTATACAACCATGAAAATCTGTGCACATGAAATCATTGTATTTAGTTTGTAGAATTAAATGGTTTCATTGACTGCATCATAAGACAATTAAATATGTAGTTGTAATTTTATGTATGAAGTTAGTAACTTGTAGTTAAACAACACATAATAAAAATGTATATCTGCTATGATATTTGCAATATAAATTGCAAGTACTAATTAATACTAAACTAATTACACAACTTTATTATATTGTGTATTATACGTAGTACCTCCTCTGGTATTACATGTACACTCAAAAACAAAAACATGAACTAAAATGTAATCAAAATTTTCCTTCATAATAGTTTATAAATAGTCCTCAATTTAAGTAAAATTTTATTAAAACTTCGAAAAATTTTCTTAAAAAAAATAAAAATTCCTAAGTTTGAGGAAAAACGAAATAGTTTTTAAAACTCAGAAATAGTTCATATTTTTCCTAAGTAACATTTCTTTATTTTAGGAAAAAAACAAGTCAATTAAATAAAAATTTATTAATTAAGTGAATAGTATAGTAGGATTTTAAGATCATATCATATTCTTTTTAATTATTTTTATTGTAAAGAAACATGAACATTTTTATAAGTAAGTTATAGAGAATAAAAATAGAGAAATTCCACTGAGCCAACAGGATAGAATACTTAGTATTTAGTATCCATGCTCTTCTTCTCCCTTTGCGGTCATTGCTTGTTGATGATTGTCTATTTTATATTGAGTGTAAGGAAACAAATTAACAAACTTGTAAACAACAACACAATTAGACTAACATCAACGAAATTTAACAATTTATATTTATCCTCTATATTTTACAGTTTTTGTTATGAACTTTAATTCTTAAAGTATCAAATAACACAGCTAATATGAAGCATTTAATATCAAATGTTTGTCCCGATCCAAAATACTAAGTATTCTATTCTGCTGGCTCAGTGGAATTTCTCAATTTTTATTCTCTATAACTTAATAATAAAAATTTTCATGTTTCTTTACAATAAAAATAATTAAAAAGAATATGATATAATCATAAAATCCTACTATATACTATTCACTTACAAAATAACAGATCAACAATTCATAAAATTCCATTAAATTTATTAATTTTAAGAAAAAACATCTTAGTTTTAAGAAATTAAAAAAAAAAAAATTAGGACATAATTTACTCCCATTTAGTTCAAAAAATGTGTTTAATTTAAATCGAGAAAGTACTTGAACTTAATTTTTTGTTCGCGAGTAGTAAAATTAACTAAATTTTATAAAGTCATTTCCAAGTTCAGTTTTTAAGTATACTACTTTCTAATTTTGAAGAATTGTTTTATAGAAATTAGTTCAGATAATTAAAAACTAAAGTAATAATTTTTTTCTATGTAATTATAAAAATTAATTTGATTTTAGAAAGTGATGAACTATTTCTAAGGACAATTTTCATGCAACTTAATTCAGATAAATTTTTAAAATCTTAATAATATATTCTTTTTTTAAATAAAAGTTTTCTAATTTTTATAAAATAAAAAAATTTGGTATAGGATTTTTTGCTGGAAAACGTTCAAATTATTTTTAATATTCTATTCCAAAAACAGTTAGTTTTCCTAATTTTCAGGAAAAAATATTATTAAAAAAAAGAAATTAATGTAACCATTTAAAACAACTATCGTGCCTGATTGTAATTTTTGGTTCGTAATCGTGCTTAAGTACCTATCTCTAATCTTAACAGTCTTAAATATTGAACTTAAAGTAGCTTAAAATATATTTTAAAATTTTGTTTGCAAAGGGTAAAAAATTTCTAATTTGCGCTTTTATGTAATAAATTTGTTTGTTGACTACAATACAAAATATCGCATGCACATTTTATACATTACGGCATAATGGCTTTCCTATAATTGACGTAGGTAGCGCTTATTAAACTTTATATTTATCGAACTATTTTTTTCACTTAATAATAAAAAAGTTTAAATTTGTATACGTCAAATAAAGTTTAAGCTAAAAATCCCATAAAATAAACTTTTGACTTTTCCATTTTCCAATAATAACAAGAAATGTAACTGTGATATTTTGTATTTTTGCAACAACTTCCTTAAATTAGTTAATTTAAGAAGACAAAGGACCCCCAGTGTTCCTTAGCCATAGATGCCGTGTGTCACGTAGGACGTCCCTTTTTGTAGTTCTCTCAAGCAGAACCGTTAATTAACTACGAAAAGGATCTGAATTTGTCACAATTTATTACGTTTCAGGATATCCTGCTGTACATTTTTTTAATTTGTTTACCTTTTTGCTAATGAAATTTAATTTATATTTTAAATACATGAAATTAGTATAATTCAATTTAAAGCAAAAAGCTTGTTAAGAGCAGTGTCCTCACAAAGCGGAAGTCCTCCGAAAGTGGGAAAATACCTACTCAATGAGTGTAGGTACCATAGAAGCAGGATAAGGATAGAAGCAGGATAAGGATAATTTTCACTTAAAAAAAGTGCTATTTAACTTGTTGTTAAAATATATTTTCTTATTTTTAGGGATTAAGTCCTAGTTTTTAGTAAAAAAAAAATTATCTAATGAACTTAAATAAAATTTTTCTTAAAACCAAGGAAACATTTACTTACTAACAGTACAATTTTAGATGATGTATGAACTAATTAGGAGGAATTTTTACTGTTTTCGAATAAAAATTTACTTCTCAGTAGTAAAATTTTTCTATAATTGAGAAATTTTGACCAAATTTTAAGTAAAATTTGTTTCTTAATTTCAAGAAAAATTTTATTAAATATTGGTAAAAAGTGTCTGGCGCCGTTTTCATTTCAATTTTTCCTCTAAATAAGTTAATTTTTTTGAATTCTAGTTAATCTTTTTTTGAGTGTATTTATTTATTAAAAAATAAGTACTTTTACAAGAAGTATTTCAGTGTTTGCCCTTAAGTGACCACTAAACAGAGTTTTTGCAAAAAATAAATGTATTATTTTTTAATTCTTAAGTTTTTATAACAAAACAAATGAAATTTATTTTATTCAAATCGAAAATTTTGGAATAAAACTTACAGAAAACTTTTTTTTTTTGCTTATTTCAAAATAAATATCATTCAAATTAAAAAAAATAATTATTCAAACGTACTTTAAAATAAAAATATCCCTCAGGTTAAAAATCGAAAAATATATTTAGGTACAAACATAAAAGTTTAAAAAATAATTTGAAGAATAAAACATTTTAAAGACATATTTTGTCTTCTTTTGTTCTGAGTATAAAAGTAAAAATACAAATTAAATGTATTTTTAGAATTTGTTGGGTTCGAAATCATAATTATTTGATACTTTAGAAAAGCAAACACTAATTTAAAAGGGAAGAGGAAACATTGTGAGGATCAACGCTAGAGGCATGGAAACATAAACAGACAAAGGTGGTTGCCAAGGGAAATTCTAAAAATATATGGAAAAAGCTCATTTCGCATAGCCCTTTTCCTAAGAGTGTTTAATACATATATAAACCTGTTCAAACCATAAGTTGTTGTGGGTGATGGTGCATAATGAGGTCGCTTAGGTCGAAAGTGTAGGAAGTGCGCTGATACTCAAAATTTTGAAAATTAGTATGACTTTTAGTTTTAAACTACACTCAAAGAAATGATAGTACATACAACTCTGTAGCTTTTAAATATAATTAGAGTCAGTCTTAATCGTTCATTTTGGCGACTCAGCCAAAATTTGTCTTTTTTTTGTATGCCGTGAACTGTGTTGCTCGTTTGATTGAACCTTTTGCACACTATTATTCATGTTTTACATGCTTTTTCATTTATACTATTGCATAATAAGAACTACAGCTTTAGTAAAAATAAAAATTTAAAAATTTTTTTGCCTTGGAAAAAAACATTTTATTTTCATAAATTCTGATTTTTTTTCTTAATTTGAAACTAAAAATGTGGCACTAGCAAATAATTTAATTGAAAAAAGACACAAATGAATTGAAATGAAGAAAAACAAGTAAAAAAGGCTTAAATTCGGCTGTGCCGAATCTTTGAATACCCTCCACCAATGTTCTCTTTTGTTTTTGATGCAAACAATGTAAAAAACTTTTGAAGTAAAATTATGGAGGTGAAAAAATTTTTTGAGGCGAAAAACTTTTTTGGATGCAGAAACGAATTTTTTACGGGAAAAAAATTTTGAGGTGAAAAATTTTTTAGGTGAAAAAAATTTTTCGAGGTGAAAAATATTAGAGGTGTACAAAATATTATTAATTTCTAAGCGATTGGTGAATTTAATATATGAGAAAATATATTATATACCAGTCGCTTCTATAAAATTGTTCTAAAATACACCAATTTGTATGGAAAATTTAGAGGTATCTTCACATTTTCACCCATAACTTTTTAACCGCTGGACCGATTTTGCTTATTTTCAATACCAAACTGCTCGGGAGGATGTACAATAATCTGAGTAAAAATAGGCATCCCCGCTAGCGTCTTCGCGTCGTGATCGCCATTTCAACAGACAGACAGACGGACAGACAGACGGACATCGCTAAATCGACTTAAAATTGCATAAGGATCACGAATATATATACTTTATGGGGTCTTAGACCTATATTTCGACATGTTACAAACGGAATGACAAACTGATATATACCTTCACCATATATGGTGGAGGGTATAAAAACAAAAAGACCGAATAATGGTGACCTATAATTTATGTCGAACAATTAATTGAATATGTCAGTTGAACTATTTCATTGTCCTTTGGTCTTAGTGCGTCAGTTGAAAAAATATTCGAAGAAAATAATTTAAACAAAAAAGTGAAATTTCAAATAATAAAATTTCTTTTTACATAAAATTATAAAAATGGAATTAGTGTTTTTAAGTGTATTATTTATTTTTTAATGTTTTTATACCCTCCACCATATATGGTGCGGGTATATATCAGTTTATCATTCCGTTTGTAACATGTCGTAATATAGGTCTAAGACCCCATAAAGTATATATATTCATGATCCTTATGCAATTTTAAGTCGTTTTAGCGATGTCCGTCTGTCCGTTTGTCTGTTGAAATGGCGATCAGGACGCGAAGACGCAAGTGGGGGTGCCTATTTTTACCCAGACCATTGAACATCCTCCCGAGCAGTTTGGTATTGAAAATGAGCAAAATCGGTTCAGCGGTTCAAAAGTTATGAGTGAAAATGTAAAGGTACCTCTAAATTGTTCATACAAATTGGTACAATTTTTCTGTATCTATTGTTTTTCCTGTTAAGCTTTGTTGGTTTTTCGTTTCATTCCATAAAATGTATTTTTTGTTTTTCTAACCAAAGAAAAAAATATATAAAGACAGAGCAAAATGCATTATTGCTTTAGTGCGTCTACTTTTGAATAGGTGGCGCAGAATTGCATAAAAACAATAACCTGCCCCATGGCTAGGTCGACATAGCCTTGGATTAGGCTTTCAATTAATTTATTTACAAAAAATATTAAATTAACTACATACTTTAAATTGTAATGCATTTAGATGTTACTAGTAGACTTATTACATAATTTTAAAGTAAATTTTTCAAATGTTTGACGTAATAAAAGCATTTGTTTCACATTTTTATGTCAAAAAAGAAATTTTCGTAGAGGAAAATAGTATTTTTTATACCCTCCACCATATATGGTGAGGGTATATATCAGTTTGTCATTCCGTTTGTAATATGTCGAAATATAGGTTTAAGATCCCATAAAGTATATATATTCGTGATCCTTATGCAATTTTAAGTCGATTTAGCGATGTCCGTCTGTCTGTCTGTCCGTCTGTCTGTCTTTCCGTCTGTCTGTCTGTTGAAATCACGATAACGACGCGAAGACGCAAGCGGGGGTGCCTATTTTTACCCAGATTATTGAACATCCTTCCGAGCAGTTTGGTATTTAAAATGAGCAAAATCGGTCAAGCGGTTCAAAAGTTATGAGTGAAAATGTGAAGGTACCTCTAAATTTTCCATAGAAATTTGTACAATTTTTCTGTATCTATTTTTTTTTCTGTTAAGTAAGTAAAAATTTTATTAAGTCTTCTTATTGTTCGATTACATTTATTGTCTTACATACTATGATAACTAAGTTAACGTAAAAATGAACAATGTTAAAGTCGCTAACAGAGCAGACCTCTGTAAATAACATTGCTTAAACTAAATAACAAAAGTTCGTTACATAAATTGACAAAACATATTCATATTACAGTTCATGCAAAATTTAGTATATACGTATATCATCTTCATCCCCTTTGGTGGAGGGTTTCAAAGATTCGGCACAGCCGAATTTAGCCTCTTTTTTACTTGTTTTATATTCCATTTCTATTTTTGATTTTATAAAAAAAATACACATGAATAAAGTGCAATATTGTGCTCTTAAACATCTAAATGAATATTGATTTAAAAAATTAAGGTATAATGTGCACATAAAACATATATTTTTCATTGTTTTTGGCAAATATTCATTTATGTTACGAAGTAAATAGAAAATCAATAATACTCTACTACATATTGTAGCATAATATAGCTAATGGAGACTAGCTCTACTGCAAAATATGTCTAAGAGCCTTTTTCCACTGAGCTACATCTTTTATCTTTCATCAATTTGTTAACATCTTCTTAATTTAAGAAGACAAAGGACCCCCAGTGTTCCTTAGCCATAGATGCCGTGTGTCACGTAGGACGTCCCTTTTTGTAGTTCTCTCAAGCAGAACCGTTAATTAACTACGAAAAGGATCTGAATTTGTCACAATTTATTACGTTTCAGGATATCCTGCTGTACATTTTTTTAATTTGTTTACCTTTTTGCTAATGAAATTTAATTTATATTTTAAATACATGAAATTAGTATAATTCAATTTATAGCAAAAAGCTTGTTAAGAGCAGTGTCCTCACAAAGCGGAAGTCCTCCGAAAGTGGGAAAATACCTACTCAATGAGTGTAAAGTACTTTAAAATATATGGTAATATATATTACCTTTACCATAGAAGCAGGATAAGGATAATTTTCACTTAAAAAAAGTGCTATTTAACTTGTTGTTAAAATATATTTTCTTATTTTTAGGGATTAAGTCCTAGTTTTTAGTAAAAAAAAAATTATCTAATGAACTTAAATAAAATTTTTCTTAAAACCAAGGAAACATTTACTTACTAACAGTACAATTTTAGATGATGTATGAACTAATTAGGAGGAATTTTTACTGTTTTCGAATAAAAATTTACTTCTCAGTAGTAAAATTTTTCTATAATTGAGAAATTTTGACCAAATTTTAAGTAAAATTTGTTTCTTAATTTCAAGAAAAATTTTATTAAATATTGGTAAAAAGTGTCTGGCGCCGTTTTCATTTCAATTTTTCCTCTAAATAAGTTAATTTTTTTGAATTCTAGTTAATCTTTTTTTGAGTGTATTTATTTATTAAAAAATAAGTACTTTTACAAGAAGTATTTCAGTGTTTGCCCTTAAGTGACCACTAAACAGAGTTTTTGCAAAAAATAAATGTATTATTTTTTAATTCTTAAGTTTTTATAACAAAACAAATGAAATTTATTTTATTCAAATCGAAAATTTTGGAATAAAACTTACAGAAAACTTTTTTTTTTTGCTTATTTCAAAATAAATATCATTCAAATTAAAAAAAATAATTATTCAAACGTACTTTAAAATAAAAATATCCCTCAGGTTAAAAATCGAAAAATATATTTAGGTACAAACATAAAAGTTTAAAAAATAATTTGAAGAATAAAACATTTTAAAGACATATTTTGTCTTCTTTTGTTCTGAGTATAAAAGTAAAAATACAAATTAAATGTATTTTTAGAATTTGTTGGGTTCGAAATCATAATTATTTGATACTTTAGAAAAGCAAACACTAATTTAAAAGGGAAGAGGAAACATTGTGAGGATCAACGCTAGAGGCATGGAAACATAAACAGACAAAGGTGGTTGCCAAGGGAAATTCTAAAAATATATGGAAAAAGCTCATTTCGCATAGCCCTTTTCCTAAGAGTGTTTAATACATATATAAACCTGTTCAAACCATAAGTTGTTGTGGGTGATGGTGCATAATGAGGTCGCTTAGGTCGAAAGTGTAGGAAGTGCGCTGATACTCAAAATTTTGAAAATTAGTATGACTTTTAGTTTTAAACTACACTCAAAGAAATGATAGTACATACAACTCTGTAGCTTTTAAATATAATTAGAGTCAGTCTTAATCGTTCATTTTGGCGACTCAGCCAAAATTTGTCTTTTTTTTGTATGCCGTGAACTGTGTTGCTCGTTTGATTGAACCTTTTGCACACTATTATTCATGTTTTACATGCTTTTTCATTTATACTATTGCATAATAAGAACTACAGCTTTAGTAAAAATAAAAATTTAAAAATTTTTTTGCCTTGGAAAAAAACATTTTATTTTCATAAATTCTGATTTTTTTTCTTAATTTGAAACTAAAAATGTGGCACTAGCAAATAATTTAATTGAAAAAAGACACAAATGAATTGAAATGAAGAAAAACAAGTAAAAAAGGCTTAAATTCGGCTGTGCCGAATCTTTGAATACCCTCCACCAATGTTCTCTTTTGTTTTTGATGCAAACAATGTAAAAAACTTTTGAAGTAAAATTATGGAGGTGAAAAAATTTTTTGAGGCGAAAAACTTTTTTGGATGCAGAAACGAATTTTTTACGGGAAAAAAATTTTGAGGTGAAAAATTTTTTAGGTGAAAAAAATTTTTCGAGGTGAAAAATATTAGAGGTGTACAAAATATTATTAATTTCTAAGCGATTGGTGAATTTAATATATGAGAAAATATATTATATACCAGTCGCTTCTATAAAATTGTTCTAAAATACACCAATTTGTATGGAAAATTTAGAGGTATCTTCACATTTTCACCCATAACTTTTTAACCGCTGGACCGATTTTGCTTATTTTCAATACCAAACTGCTCGGGAGGATGTACAATAATCTGAGTAAAAATAGGCATCCCCGCTAGCGTCTTCGCGTCGTGATCGCCATTTCAACAGACAGACAGACGGACAGACAGACGGACATCGCTAAATCGACTTAAAATTGCATAAGGATCACGAATATATATACTTTATGGGGTCTTAGACCTATATTTCGACATGTTACAAACGGAATGACAAACTGATATATACCTTCACCATATATGGTGGAGGGTATAAAAACAAAAAGACCGAATAATGGTGACCTATAATTTATGTCGAACAATTAATTGAATATGTCAGTTGAACTATTTCATTGTCCTTTGGTCTTAGTGCGTCAGTTGAAAAAATATTCGAAGAAAATAATTTAAACAAAAAAGTGAAATTTCAAATAATAAAATTTCTTTTTACATAAAATTATAAAAATGGAATTAGTGTTTTTAAGTGTATTATTTATTTTTTAATGTTTTTATACCCTCCACCATATATGGTGCGGGTATATATCAGTTTATCATTCCGTTTGTAACATGTCGTAATATAGGTCTAAGACCCCATAAAGTATATATATTCATGATCCTTATGCAATTTTAAGTCGTTTTAGCGATGTCCGTCTGTCCGTTTGGCTGTTGAAATGGCGATCAGGACGCGAAGACGCAAGTGGGGGTGCCTATTTTTACCCAGACCATTGAACATCCTCCCGAGCAGTTTGGTATTGAAAATGAGCAAAATCGGTTCAGCGGTTCAAAAGTTATGAGTGAAAATGTAAAGGTACCTCTAAATTGTTCATACAAATTGGTACAATTTTTCTGTATCTATTGTTTTTCCTGTTAAGCTTTGTTGGTTTTTCGTTTCATTCCATAAAATGTATTTTTTGTTTTTCTAACCAAAGAAAAAAATATATAAAGACAGAGCAAAATGCATTATTGCTTTAGTGCGTCTACTTTTGAATAGGTGGCGCAGAATTGCATAAAAACAATAACCTGCCCCATGGCTAGGTCGACATAGCCTTGGATTAGGCTTTCAATTAATTTATTTACAAAAAATATTAAATTAACTACATACTTTAAATTGTAATGCATTTAGATGTTACTAGTAGACTTATTACATAATTTTAAAGTAAATTTTTCAAATGTTTGACGTAATAAAAGCATTTGTTTCACATTTTTATGTCAAAAAAGAAATTTTCGTAGAGGAAAATAGTATTTTTTATACCCTCCACCATATATGGTGAGGGTATACATCAGTTTGTCATTCCGTTTGTAATATGTCGAAATATAGGTTTAAGATCCCATAAAGTATATATATTCGTGATCCTTATGCAATTTTAAGTCGATTTAGCGATGTCCGTCTGTCTGTCTGTCCGTCTGTCTGTCTTTCCGTCTGTCTGTCTGTTGAAATCACGATAACGACGCGAAGACGCAAGCGGGGGTGCCTATTTTTACCCAGATTATTGAACATCCTTCCGAGCAGTTTGGTATTTAAAATGAGCAAAATCGGTCAAGCGGTTCAAAAGTTATGAGTGAAAATGTGAAGGTACCTCTAAATTTTCCATAGAAATTTGTACAATTTTTCTGTATCTATTTTTTTTTCTGTTAAGTAAGTAAAAATTTTATTAAGTCTTCTTATTGTTCGATTACATTTATTGTCTTACATACTATGATAACTAAGTTAACGTAAAAATGAACAATGTTAAAGTCGCTAACAGAGCAGACCTCTGTAAATAACATTGCTTAAACTAAATAACAAAAGTTCGTTACATAAATTGACAAAACATATTCATATTACAGTTCATGCAAAATTTAGTATATACGTATATCATCTTCATCCCCTTTGGTGGAGGGTTTCAAAGATTCGGCACAGCCGAATTTAGCCTCTTTTTTACTTGTTTTATATTCCATTTCTATTTTTGATTTTATAAAAAAAATACACATGAATAAAGTGCAATATTGTGCTCTTAAACATCTAAATGAATATTGATTTAAAAAATTAAGGTATAATGTGCACATAAAACATATATTTTTCATTGTTTTTGGCAAATATTCATTTATGTTACGAAGTAAATAGAAAATCAATAATACTCTACTACATATTGTAGCATAATATAGCTAATGGAGACTAGCTCTACTGCAAAATATGTCTAAGAGCCTTTTTCCACTGAGCTACATCTTTTATCTTTCATCAATTTGTTAACATCTTCCCATAAGAATTATACAGGCCAAAAACTGTACATCTTTCTACATCTACAAAAGATGATCCTTTCTCATTTTGTTCCATCTTACATCCTTCGTTATTTTAAGTGTCATCACTAAAATAAATGACAAAAAAATCGATTTTCTTTGTGCCATCACTAGCAAACTGACATTGCAGAAAATAGACAAAAAAATTATTCAATAAAGGAAAATGAGTGGCACATGTAAGAATTTAATTCCTTTTGTCTACCAAAAATTTTTCTTCATCAGCATCTTCTTCCAGAATGACATTTAATATTTCAATGTACTGCATTAAAAGAACAAAGCAACAACTACTCCAATGATTAATGCTTTCTCTAAATCCATTTTTTGCTTGAAATTTAATAAAAATTTACCCACAAAATGAACATTTTGTAGTTTATTTGTTTTCTTTACAGTTTTTACAAATTTAAGATTAGTTTGCTGCCTGTTTCAAAAAAAAAAATTAAAAAAATTATTTTTTATTTACGTCGTTTGTTTATATACAATATTATTTCCATTCAAATTACAAGATCAAAAACACATACACAAATATGGTCATATATATGTCTAAAGACTGTGTGAGTATACTGATTCAAGAAATTTCTTCAACTAGAAATTTCTTCACACGAATTTTGACAGCTGGAAAAATCTAGCGTCAAAATAAACTGGAAATAACTAGAATACCTGACTACTCATATAAATACTGGTACTCGGTGACGCAGTAGTTCAGTTCATAAGTAAAACGCAGAGTGTGAAGAACTAAAGTGTGGCTAACATCGTGTAAATAAAGTATACTATTAAAGTGTTTTTCTGTAATTTTTAGTGTCTGTCATAAATAAATAGAGATATAAATAATTTCAAACAGTGTTTATTATTTGCAATGTAGAAAGAACTCGATTTATTTAAAAGGTAAATAAATCAACGATTTTATAAAGGGTAAAATCGTAACAATACATTTTGTAGATTAAAAAATAAACGACAATGCAGAAAACGGAAACAATTTCAAATAAATGAATAATCCATTATTTGTATGGGGTTGGTAGGTAAAATTTTAACATTTATTTTTAACTGGTTAATCATTTGCATTTACGGATGTTTCCGTTATATAAACAACAAAAACCATTTGATTTAAATGGAAAGTAAGTAGACCGGGTTTTAAATGAAATATAATATATTTTAAATGATATTTTGTGTTATTTTAGCTTACAAACTATTTTAAGTGTATATTTTTTTTTTTCCTTTTTTTTTGTATGTATTCCCTTTTACAATAAAAAATATTGAATAAAAATTAGTTATTCTTTAAATGTATTGGTGTTTGCTGAAGAACAGCTTTAGATGAAGAACAGCTACTTATAGACGATTCGCAATTCTATTTAGATTTAATTTTTACAAATAGTTAATTTACCTAATTATTAATATATTTTTGACTTGAAAATATATTATGTACATTTTTATATCTTATAACTAAAAATAAATCTTAAAATTTTGAATCTGTTATTTTGATAAATGAATGGTATTAATAGGATTTTAGATTTTTTTATTATCGCAAAGAAACATGAAAACATATTATTAGTAAATTATAGAGAATAAATTGAAAAATTCCACAGAGCCAGCAGGATAGAATACTTATTATTTTCGGTTGTCGCTACACAACCTCCTCAGTATCCACGCTCTCCCCTTTGGGCATTGCTTATTAAAGATTGTCTATTTTATATTTAGTGTTTGGAAACAAATTAACAAACTCGAAATAAACACACAATTAGACTAACATCAACGAAATTTAACAATTTATATTTATCCTCTATATTTAACAGTTTTTGTTATGAACTTTAATTTTTAAAGTATCCAATAACAACGCTTACATGAAGCAGTAAATTTCAAATGTTTCCTAATCTTTATTAAATTTACAACATAAACTATGTTGATAGTTAATGGTTAGACAATATTTTGAATTATATTTTGCACTGTATCCTTGTGTTTAAAGTAATGAAGTTTGTATGTATTGTTGATCTATTATTTTGTAAATGAATAATATTAGTAGGATTTTAGATCATATAGTCATATTCTTTTTTATAAATTATTTTATTGCAAAGAAATATGTTTTTTTTAATAAATTATAGAGAATAAAAATTTAAAAATTACACAGAGCCACTATTCATTGCGGATCCAGGGGAATGAGGGAGAGATATATCTCCCCCCCCCCCCAAACAAAAAATGATTTAAAAAATTTAATATAATACACAACAGTCTTTGCGACGTGAAATGTTTTTAAAGTAATTTAGTTATTTGGTTTATGAATACGTAAGTTTCTTACTGTCATCTAGTCGTAAAATTCAAAATTTGTTTAACCGGGAATATATTGTATGGAATCTAGTTTATATAAAAAAATGAATTATATATTTTTGATTTTATTAGGCTCGAGATCATAATTTAATGTTACTAACGAATAGTAAACACTAACTGTTAATTGGCGGCATTCTATCGATGAGAACAAGGAGTTTGAATTGAACAATTCCTAAGTAAACTTAAGTGTTGGTGGTAAAAAAGCAAAAAACATTAAATAAATGCACAATGGATAAGTAAGTATTTGTATTTTACATGTTTGAATGTATGTGAATTCAACAATTTTTTGTAACTTCCCAAGAAACATTTTTACGGACTCTCCGACACATTCGTAAAATATGTACGTAAACGGAACTTTAACGGACCGTATAATCGGTTTTTTTACTCCGTTTGCTGTAACCGTTTACTTGCTGTTAAAACGTACTTCATCATTTTTCATCAGTCTTGATTTCGTAACAAATAGCGTTTTTATTGCTTTTATAAAAATTATAAATATGCAGCTAAATAATAAAAAATAATTAAATATAATATATATCTAAAATCGCGCAACCCTTCCGTCAAATTTAAAATTGCATGAATGCAACATAAGGTGCAAAACTAGTGATTTGAAGTACTTTTACGCGGCTAATCGAAAAGTACTTTTTACATACTAAATATTATCAGCTGAACATAAACTAATTTGTATTTTTTGTTCTGTCAGGATTAAACGTTATAAAAGGCCAAAATTAAAATGTAATATTTAATGGATGGTAATTGCTTTCTTCGAATGTTTTCTTTGTTTTTTTTATTATTATTATTTTTTTTTTTTTTGTTTTAATAATTTTAAAAAATAATATGTACTACTCAAAATTAATAAAAAAAAAAATGGATAAGCTTAGGTATATCATCAACACCGTTTTTAATTTTAAAAAAGGGTATGGATACTGGCTGGATACGGCGTTCTGAAACGGAGTCATAAACGGTCCTTCAATGACTAGCTTTCAACGGACTCAACTCCGGTTTCCACACCATACAAAGGCTAAAAACCAAAACAATAAAAATACCCTTTTCAGCTACATAAGTACATATCGAAGCAAATGCAAACTTTTGGGCCTGGTATAATTTTGAAATAAAAGCAAGGCACATATTCCATAGCTTTCCTGTATTGTGCGTAACTACCTTAAAACCCACAAATCCCTAAATATCTGCGAAATCTACCCTGTTACAAAAATTAAAAACTTTTTATATTTCAATAATTGTATCACACAAATGCATAATTCTATACTGTAATAAGAGACATTGGTCTTGTGTATAGAATTTCAAATAAATAAATAATATGATATTAGAAATGGCATACATTTACATCTTTAATTCAATATGTACTATTGTATAAACTATATCATCCTCTAAATAATTATTTTCTATCAAACAGCCTAAAAAGAAATTAGACCACAAAAATTGTCATAAATAAAAAATTAATAGAAAGGGGAACATTTGTGAATAGTACAAAATGAGTCAAAGGGTACCATAGTACTTTTAGTACCGCAAAAAGTACTTAGGTACAAATTTTATCATCACTGTCCTCCAGAGTATTTTATTTATAAAGAATATAAAAATATTTTAAGTGGAATTTTGGAGGTGAAAAAAATGGTTGGGGTGAAAAACTTTTTCGGATGTGAAAACAATTTTTGTGGCGGAAAAAAATGTTTGAAGTGAAAAAAAATTTTTGTGGTGAAAAAAATGTTAGTGGTGAACAAATTTTTCAAATGAAATATATTTGAGGTGAAACGATATGAGAAAATATTTTATTTTTTAGTCCCTGCCATGAAACTATACTAAAATACACCGATTTATAATGAAAATTTAGAGGTACCTTCAAGGATAATGTCAATTTGAATAAAAACATTTTCAACTTTAATTTGACATAAACTGCTTGAAGGTACTTGCAGTGATACCAACCTGGTGGGTTTGGTACTATTTATAATAAAAATTATGCATTTTAACGTTTTTTTACTACGTTATTGCTCTCTTAAAGTTGTTATCATTGGTTGATTGTCATTTGAAATGTTGGTTCTATTTCTGTACATCATTTGCTGTTTCATTCTACAAATAAATCTAGCCAAAATACTAGAAACTAGCGAGTGGCATACGACCTTTACAGCGGGAACAGATATCTTAGCACAATTGTGCTGTAGCTTTTTCACACATACCCAGCAAAAATGAAGGTTCCAAAGAAAGAATAAAAGCATTGCTACTAAGGCAAAGGCATCATTTCTTTTCTGATGGTTTTATCGATGAATTTAATATTGGCGTGCTGTAGGATGGAAGGATTGAGATATAGCTACTATCATTATTTATACTTTACTCTATTTTGAAAGGTCGTGTTTGCGCATCACTAAAATATTTGATTTATATAAAATGATTTTTGTTCTAATCTATAATATTTCAATTAAGGTTGGCCCAAGTAACTTTAAGGTTTATAAGAAGTACATACGGATGTTATTGATTCCATACAATATAAATGCGTATAATGCTGGGTATGAGCAACATTTTTTTGCTTGGCATATTTTGGGGTCATTTTTCATTTCATCATATTTATGGTCATTTTTTATTTCTTCACTTTGGTGTCATTTTACATACCCAGCAAAACCACACATTACCAAATAATGGGTAGAGTAATGTATAGCCATAGGGGCCGATGGATTACTTTACACCTTACTTCATTGATGAATTTTATAGGCGATGAGCCTTGAAGTAATGTATATACCCATTACTTTAGAGGTGATAATGTAATGTTACTTATATGGTGACGAGAATGGAAAAAGTAATGTGTCTAAAAATTGATTTTTGAAAAAGACAAATTTTTATTAAAAAAATGATTACAAATATTTTATTTAAAATGTTTGTAATTAAAAATAATGTGGTCATGATGGGAATCGAACCAGGGGACTCTGGTTGCCAGCCAAGAACTCTACCTACTGAGCTGTCGACGCATATAGTATTTGATTGCTTTAAACTTAAATGAATTAATGCGCTTCGTTTTTTCGCTAGTGTTATCAAAACAAACATACATTACCCTTTTGCTTACAAAAAAACACAAAGTAATGTGTCTAAAAATAGATTTTCAAAAATATTTCAATTATTACTTTACATTTATAAATCATATATTACGTAATCAATAATGAGTAACTTATTACTTTATGCTTGCAAATAATGAAAAAGGTAACGCATGAGAATATCGCACCCATTGCCAAAGTTTTGCTGGGTAATGAATAAAATCTTCAATCAATAAAAGAAAATATGCCGCAAATCTAATTTTGGGGCTAATTTTCATTTTGTTGGGGTAATTTTTCATTATATTTATAGTGTTAATTTTAAGTACATTTTAAGATTAGGGTCATATTTCTTGTGACCATTTTGCACATCGAATTTTTAAAAATAAAAAAAAACAGATAACATAGGAACGTGGAATAGCCACGTGCAAATTTATACTCAAATCCAAAGACCATTTCAAAAACGATTATATTGTTATAATATAGATTATATAGTTTATAAAGCATCAATTGCTTTGTTGAGCGCCCCGGTAGGCTAGTTGGTAGCGTGCTTGCTTATCAGTGCGGGGGTCGTGGGTTCAACTCCCAGGTCTGTTTTCGCTACAACGAGCCGAAGGCCTTTGTTACTAGTGCTCGGTTAGGGTATTAACATATAATTTGTAATTATATGATTAATAAATAAAATAAATAAATAATATTTGTTGAATTTCAACAATATTTTTAATTGGGTTTTATATGTAATTTTTTTAATTTAAATTGTGTTCTTTCATTTCGGATTTTGTCTATTTTTTAATAAAAAAGCTTAATTTTATATCTCTATATCTAAAACCACTTCCCAGCAAAAACAGGGGTTTAACTACTTACTAGCCTATTTACTCGCTTAATTACTTTTGTTCGCGATGTCCCAAAAGTAATGAGTGACCATTACCTTCTCACTTACAAAAAACACAATGTAAGGAAAATTAGCACCCATTTTCCTCTCGCTTACGAACAGCCAAAAAATAATGAGTACCCATTACTTTTTGGACATCGCGAACAAAAGTAATTAAGCGAGTAAATAGCCTGGTAAGTAGTTGATACCATGTTTTTGCTGGGTTGTTTTCATATATGGAATTCAACGGAAAAAAAGACTCGGCAGCATTTTTATACATTCTTAATTTTAAAGTAGTAATATCTATAACTACTTATTAAGTCTATATGTACTTAAACTTGTATTGAATATTTATATAAAATTCGAAAAAACAAACCTGTAGTAATTATATTTTATGCCCAGCTCTACATTTACTAATAAACACATAATTTGTTTGTTAGCTTTTATTGTTTTTAATATCATATCAAGTTATTTATTCACAGGTTTACAAATTTTCAATTTGGAAAAATACCAAGAACGCCACATGCTTAGATAAGTTAATTGGGACCCTTCTGAACACGAAAAACGCTGTTATTTTTTTTTCTAAGTACCGTTTTTTAGATAACGGTACTTTTGTGTTTTTCGGTGAATGGTCCCACTCAAACCATTGTGGAGTCCAACCGAAAAGACCGATCGAGATAAGTGGCATATCGATGGAATGCTGCAAATTTCTATCTGATAAGAAATGGCTGAGATATGGCACCTCAAAGTTCAAAATTTGCCTATTTTTTACGTTTTTTCAAAAATTTTCATTTATATTTCATTTTTTTTTTTCAACGTTATATTGAAGATCTGGAATGTTTTATTTTTTTACCAAATGGTTTATTTAATTACCAATATTTTAAAATCGGATGAAAAGTAAAGTTTTTATTAAGGATTTTCAATATTTTCATTTTCATTTTTTCGCCGAATATAGTGTGCTCACAATCCAAAAAATTGAAATTAAAATGACGAGCGACTTGAACTTTTCGCGAATGAGGAACCAACAATAGTCCGCCATCATTTGTTCATCCCACCAGCCTTTGTAACGTCTCTCGATTTCTTCCATTTCCTGGTGAAATCTTTCACACTGTTCATCACTTTCGGAGCCCAAGTTCGTGGGGAAAATATCCAAATGACTGAATAAGAAGTGTAATTTATGTAGGTGTCATATTTGAACCTAAAAGTTAAAAAGAATAAATTTTCAAATGATAACGGCCTTTTGGTTATACATGTTTTCTCTCAACGCTTACCAATGGCATTAAATTTTTGCAGTAATGTATCGATCTTCTCCGCGTAATCAGGACTTCTGTAGTTTCCCAAAAAGTTGCGAACGATGTCCTGGAAGCTTCCCATGCCAAATGAGCTGGACCTAATCACTCATTTAATGCTTGGTCACCGTACAGAGCGCGAATTTGAGGTCCATCAAATATACCAGCATCAATTTTGCTCGCTGTGGCTCTCGGAAATTTTTGTTTAAGGTAATTCATGGCACGACTTTCTTTTGGCAACTTTTTCACAATATTTGTAAATAACCCAAGCTTAATATGTAATGGAGGAGGTATTATCTTCTCCTGAGGAATGAGTGGGTCATTTTTGATATTGTACTCTCCGTGCGTACGTCCACTTCGCTCGGGCCAAACTTTTCGGGTGTAGTGATTCTGACGGTCACGGCTGTCCCATAGACATAGAAAACAGGGAAACTTCGTATTTCTCCCTTGCAATCCAGATAGTATGGCAACTAATTTGAAATCAGAGCAAACTTTCCATTGATGTTGGTCATAGTGTATGAGATCAAGAAGTTCTTTCATTACTTCATATGTTTCCTTTATATATTTTCCATATCCGATTGGAATTGATGGTTTCGTATTGCCTTTATGAAGCAAGACTGCCTTTAAACTATCCTTGCCACCATCCAGAAAAAGACGCCATTCCTCTGGGTCATAATTTTGTTGGAGAGCGTAGAAAAGACCTCATATGTTGGCACAAAAACAAAAGTTTGCCGTTTTTGCGAAGAACTGTGCAAGTTCTTTGCTGCGATTACGGTAATATGTAACACGAGTCTCAGGAGCACAATATCCCCACTGTTGCAATCGTGATGCAAGTAATTCAGATTTCGATTTCGGCAAATACAAATCTCGGCAAAAATCATTGAGCTCGGCCTGAGTAAGTAAATGGGGTTTCTTATTTGATTGCATTTCTGAGTCACTGCACTCATCTGATGAATCATTTGTTATTGTTCTTTCTTGTATTTCTGTGGGGCATGCCACAATCAGCTGTGGTTTGGGGCACGATACTGAGTCCGTCACTGGCAGCGTCACCGAGCTAACAACTGGATACACTGGTTAAATTCTACGTCCGATAGCCTTTTCCCTTAAACAGAAATAACAATCTGTTGTATTATTGATCTGGTTTCTCCATTGCATTGGCTTTCCAAATGTGAAGCAACACTCTTGACCCTTACCAATTTATTTAATATTGTTCGACAGTTGTTACATGCACTAAATGGTGTCCACGGCTTGTCGAGAGACGCAGGTCGAAAGCAGAAATACTTCTTATACGCTTCAGATAAGTTTTTCGTATTCATTTTTCACATCAAATGTTGTGATTTCTTTTTCACAAGAACACCACAAACATAACAAAATTCGTTGGGATCGATTGAACATATATTATTTTTGCACGTACAAAGCCAAACTGAGATGTGTTCACTGTGACAGAGAGAGAGCAAAATGTCATATTTCGTCAATCAGGGCTACCAACATATACTAAGATTCAAATTCCGTTTTTTTTTTAAATACGTTAAAACTGATAGACGCCGAATATAGTGTGTGAGCAATGAAAATGAAAATATTGTTGTTCCACAACATCCTTAATAGAAACTTTATTTTTTATCCGATTTTTTTTCAAATTACGCTTAAAATATTGGTAATTAAATAAACTATTTGGTAAAAAAATAAAACATACAAGATCTTTGAAGTGCCATATCTCAGTCATTTCTTATCAGATAGCATATCGACGAAAAAGCCATTCAATTACCTTTCCATCGATATGCCACTTATCTCGGACTATTCGGTTGGACTCCATAAGGGTTTGAGTGGGACCATACACCGAAAAACACAAAAGTACCGTTATCTAAAAAACGATACTTAAAAAAAACAGCGTTTTTCGTGTTCAGAAGGTCCCAATTAGATTATCTAGACATGTGGCGTTCTTGGTATTTTTTGGCTGTAAACCAGTGTAATACATAAGCCTTCGAGGCCAAACAGTTGTATTACATAGCAATACAATTACAAACAGAAAAATTTCAAATATTTTTATGACAAATATTTTTGTTTTCATATAAAAGAGAAAAGACAAGACTTGGCAGCATTTTGATAAATTGTTACTTTTTATCTATTATAATTACTTTGAATGAATATATAAGTTAAGTTGTTAATTAAATACTTTCAATTTAAAATACATATATTTTGATAGAAATCTCAATTTTTTGGGATTCCAGTTAAGACTTAATGTGGTATTTAAATCACAGATTTTTAATTAAAAATAATTAAAATGTAATACAATTGGGAACACGATTATTTTTGTTTTAAAAGAAAATATACATATTAAATAATTCCACTTAGGACCTGTGTGAGGTAGCTAAATAAATTCTAAACTAAATACATAAAATTCTAAAATAAATACTAAATACAAAGATTTTAAAATTTCTTTGACAAAATCTTTGAACAATTTTAAACATTTCATAGAAATTTGGGTACCTGAATTTAGTTTAGATTTTATTTAGCCAGCTCACACCCACACAAAGTACAATATTTAAAAACAATAAACTACTTTTTTTTCTAACGTTTGTATTGTTTTGTTGTTTTTCTGATTTTTAAACCCAATACTGAGTAAAAGCAGATAAGGGTAGTCGACGTGTAAATCAACCTTTAATAACTCCTTTTTAGAAAACATTCGAAAAAAGATAAAAGATGTTAAATTTAATTAAAAAAAGGCAATTGAAAGGCTTTTAAAAATTTTTGGTTGTTTTCACACAAATAATATTACGACTGTGGAAATTATAAAAGAGGAAGGATAAGCAGAGATTTCATCGTAAGCAGCGGCGAAATAAAGAACCCTACATATTGCAAGGTTAGGTAACTAAGAAAAAAATGAGAAAATGTTCCTGATATTAAAGGCATTCTTCTCATTTCTGCACAAATTTCAGCAAAATCTCGTACAACCCAATTGGACTTACAAAAAAATCAATTGGGCTTACAAAGAAAATCAGTCGGAAAAAAAATTGTACTGATCGGGTTTATATTCAAATCACTACATTTGAAATATACACATATGAATTATTTTGGGAGTTCCTTCGAATAACACGAAAAAATCATAAAAGAATGTTAACTGAAGTTTAGGAAGCAAGAAGAAGTGAAAGAAGTTATAGCCTCAGAATGACTACCATTTTTTTCTCCTTCATTTAGTCGTCACTGCGACAGTACTGAAACTCTGAAACAAACGAATAATGGCAATCAAAAAGTACTTTATGATAAAAAAATGCTTTTGGTAACATGCGATGCCTTTTATGTTATAAAACATTTAAGAAATATAGGGAACATATTTTTAAAAGAAATTAAGATTATTTTTATGGTATCGAAATATGAATAAATTTAATAATGAGGAAGGGAAGAGCACTCTGATAGCAAAATCTAATATTTTTGATAAAATAAAAGGATGGTTGTTGGTATAAATATCCAGAGCCCAAACAAATTTTTGAAGTGTCTTTTCTTTTCCCCCTCTACTAAAGCCCGTATGCATCTATTTTTTTCATATTGATAACATTTTGGAGAACAGTGCAAATATATTGTCAGAATTATACAAGTTCAAAGAGTACAACCATACTTTAAAAAAAACTCAAAAAGTCATTTTCAATACTAAATGTTATTGATAAATGATAAACATCACTACTGTATCAGAGGCATCACTGCCTTTCTATTGGTTTCATCGATGAATTTAAAATTGGTGTGTCATAGGATGGAAGTGTTCAAATATAGCTACGTCCCACTACTTTGACTTTAAAAATAAGTGTTTATCTTATTAAATATTTTAAAATTTCATTAATTGGAATGCGCATAAATAAGACGAATTAAAATTGTGATGAAATTTGGATATGTAACAAAGCAGACCAAACAAACGGACCAATATTTTTGGATTTTTTCTCTTCGTAATTGTTTTAAAGCAATTGTAGGTACATAAATGTGTATTAAATCAAACTTATTTAAGAAAACTATTCCAATTCTGTGTGAAAATTATTTAAAAAGCTGAAAAATTTTTTAACGATTTTGGAAAAGCAAACAGATGGGTTCGATAATTTTATCTTCTCTGTCACAATTGAATTTTTCCCCCCAGAATAACTTCCAAAAAGCTGTAAAAAAAACACTAAGTTAAACTTAGGAAACATTGCCACTTTTTTTTGCTGGGTAATTACTATTCCAAACACTCTTATATTTGTTAACAAATTGTAATTATTTGCCGTTAAACGACATAAGTTCAGTCTTACCATTAAAATTATCATCAAATGAAACAACAAGATTATAGTAATTTTGTATGAGAGAAAAACACACGTATTTATACATACATACAATACATACACATAGACGAGTAGTTAATTTATTTATCAAGTACATTATAGTAATTATGTAATTTGTTTATGTAAATTTTAATAATCATATTCTTATAAATACATATGAATATTGCATATATTTGAAATTGTTGTTTAAAGCTTAAAAACAACTGACTGCATTAAAATAACAACGCCAGTACATACGATTTCCATGTCCTTCACCTACACCAACAACGCCAGCAGCAGCACCAATGACACCACCGCCACTACTAACACCTCCACCGCCAATGTTACCACTAATATCGCCATTTCTAAATCCACTTAAAAGTCCACCACCCAGCGCTAATGACGGTGATGAAGCTAATAATGATGATACACCTTCCATTCCCATATCGCCACCCAAATCCAAGCCCATGTTTGCTCTTCTCTGAAAGCTCTGTGCCATTAACTGAAATTTTCTTACTCATGCCCAAAAATCTCTCAAATCAACTTAAGCTTTAATAATCCAACTTACAGTTTCGCCCGTAGCACGATTGATTGAATTGAGATCTTTAAAATCATAGTCCATCATGACAGATGGATCGTCATCACTGTACATGGCAACATAAGGAGTATCTAAGTACATAAACCAAACAGATTATTAAAGAACAAAAAAGAATATAAATTGTTAATGTAATTTATGTCAGAGCTGAAGAAGGGACTCATTTTGGGTATACTTCTACTGTTTATTGACTTGTGCTAATGAAAAATTATCTATACAGCATTATTCAACATATAAAAAGTTATAATCAAATTTTTTTTATTTCAAAATTTTCAAAAGAGCAGTTTTAAGATGATGGTAGATTTAGTAAAGCAGTCCGCGTCATGCAGGATAAAAATCAGAGACCTTTCAAAAATCAGAGACCTTTTACAAGGGAAGTACGTAGAATTTGTTGAAAATATTATTATTTTTTTCTTTTTAAAATGGCGGAGCTTTAAAGAAAAAGTATGTTTTTTTTCTTTCTAAAAACTAAACCTCGTAGGAAAAGAGCTGTAAATAATTTTGACTTATCGAAAAAAATCCTTTGTACTTTCTTGTGTAATTTATTGTTCTAAATATTGTATAATTTTTAAAAATATCCATTAAAATCTGTTTAACTTATACTGCGGACAGATTATAGAAATTCCGTTTTGAAAAAAAACGTATAAGTACGCCATAAGTATTACAATGTCTCGATTCGCACACACTTGCATTCGTGTCCACACAGCGAAACTCTCTTTTTCTAATTTTAGTTGTAGTACGAATTAAAAAACTCAAGAGAATTGCAAGTACAAGCAAATCGCTACCTCTTTCTGTTGTCCTTCCCTCCCTCTCCTATAAATTTAGAATTGCTCCAAAAAATTGCTTAGTTTGATCAGGGACAATGTTTTTATGAAGTTATATATTTCTTTTTAATTTTAATATGTGCTGTCATGCTGGAGGAATTATTTTGTTCTATCACAATGCAATAAAGAAAAAAATACAATAAAACAAGTATCTTCTCAAGTTTTTTTTAGGTGTCAGGCCTTAAGTCGTTGAACACACGCAAAACTTTGGATTTTTTTTACCTTTTGTCTTGTCCTGAATATAATCAACTTTGTCATCTTCTTCATTGCGTTCTTCGACTGGGATTGGTAAATTTTTATTTTTATTTTTGTTGTTATAAAATTCACTTAATCTTGTACTACCCCTGTGTTCCTTTTCCAGAGCATGGTGGAGAGCAACCATTAAACGATCTAGCAAAAGGGCAGCTCTCTTTGGTACAACCATCTAAAATCAAAATTTAGGAAATTTCTATTATTAAGGCATACAAAGCAAAATTTTTTGGTTAATGTAAACCAAAAATGTCAATAAATTGATATCGATTTTATGAAAAATAAGTTAATAAGATGAACCTTCAGTACTTCCAGAAATTGTCGTCATATTCTAAAAACAAGTTTTGCTACAAAATATTGAGTGTATTCACGTATTGCACACTATTCAAAAATAATATTTGCTTTTTCTGGGCCTTAAGTACACTCACAATATATTTTCCGTTACCGACTGTAGTTTAATTAAAAAGTAATGCGTAAAGTTTGTTTATAAAAGACGAATCAATTGAAATTCATAGAAATATATTTTTTAACTATTTGAATCAGTCATTCAAAAAACAAACTATAAAAATTTACAGACATTCAGTAGGAGTTGATATTTTCTGTTAAATGTAAAATTTTATGTTTTCTGTTTTTAAAAAAAAAAAATCTTTTTTGTTTTTTTACCAAAAAAATTTGTACACAAAATTATTTCAATAAAAATTATAATAAATTGTTCAAATATAGATACACACAAGAAAATACAAAAACATATACATCTGTGTGTGTTGTGATTTGTAAAATTTTATACAAATAAAAAAAAATTAAATTTGAAAAACAAACCCAAAAATCGTTTTTTTTTCTACTTTTTGTCAGTTAGAAATTGATAGTTATTTTAAACAACTTTCTATTGTTTTTACTACTTTTGTCGATTATTAAACAATGATTGAAAATAAACAACAAAATGGGCTGAATATAATGAAAAATCAGTAGTCCTCTTTTTGATTGTATTTTCGATTAATTTAATATGTATTTTAGATTGTTTTTAATGAAATAATACTGTGAGCGTAGATATTGATTTGCAAAGCACTATTTTTTGTACCCTTACTATAAGATTATGCGCACTTTTTTAGGACAATGCGGCTTTGGCCCATAAAAGTCGTTATTAAGAAAAACGATAAAGAAGTTTTTCATCTTTAAATTTTTGTTTGCAAAATTGGCTGGTAGATGAAAGTTGTTACTGGATATATCAGAATTAAAAAGGTGAAACATGCTGCCCTAAAATGTAAATCAATTCAGTCTGGCAACTCTTTAACACTCGCCAACAACTCGGCAAAATAAAATTTGCAATTAATATAATTAATTGTGTAACTATTTACCAACTCTTTCTTTGTAAATAAAGCGCTGCTATATGACAACTATTTTGTGATTCTGTGAGCGTCAACAGAAAATGTACACGTTACTTTGTTACCTTTTCAATTTTATTTCAGTCTTTTACATTACAATATAATTCAACATTTTATGCTTTTTAAATAATATTTTTATTCGTTCTCATTTGACAAAAAAAACAACAACAAAAATTTAAGCATTTCAATAATTTACAACAAAAACTAAAAAAAAATCTTGTGTACAATTTGTTCTTTTAAGTTTTTGAGAATTTCGTACCATTTAAAATGAATGGTATCATTTTCTTAATTTGTTTAAGTATCACATTCTATATAATATAGATGATTTATTAACATTCTTGCTCTTGTTCTGATCGTTTAAATCACATTTTTCAGCGTAACAAAGATTTTTCTAAAATGGGTAGACAAACTTTTCTGGATATATGTACGTAACCTCGAGCTTTAGTTTCACAAACAAGGAAAAACATTGTGCTAAATTGGTTTAATAATAAACAGAAGCTAAAATACTGTCCAAAAAATAATCGATAAGCAAAAGAAATTCAAAGAAATTTAACACTTTTCAAATCTATGACGGGTAACTTATTTTAAAAACAACCAAAGTTAAACATTAATTATAGATATTTCTTTACAAATTTGACATTTATAACTATGGTTTAAGTTTAAGTGATTTCTTTCAATCTTTAACTTACAATTTACCATATTTTAAGTTCTTAAAATCGTAGGTATTATTGATACAAAAAGTAAAAAATTTTTTGTAGTAAAAATTGCAAGAATTTCGAATGTCCCGATTTCTGAATGTCCCGTCAGTTATAATTTAACCAACAGTCGAACTCAAACTTTATATGGGAAACAACAACAAATGTGTCAGTTAAATTCCCAAGTAGAAGCTAAAAGGAGATTGTGAAAATGAAGCTGAAAATGATTACTGATGTCCTGGTTAAATCTAAATTACAAATTCAATATATATTTGACAACATTAAACTATGTAAATTTTTAACTAAACCATAAAAAGGGCTTTAAATGCAATGAAAAAGGATCGTAAAAGAAAACTTCTATGCTATGACACCCCAATGTAAAAATCATTGGTTCCGATTGAAATTTTCACACACCGGAATCAAAATCACTGCTATTTTTTCTTTTCTTTTCCTACTTTTTTTACATATGGGTGTCATAAAGTAGAAGTTTTTTTTATAATCCTTTTTCATTGCATCAAGAGCAGTTCTTATGGCTTAGTGAAAAATTAGATCTTTTGATCTTCCCAAATAAACTTTGAATTTAAATTTTAACAGGACATCAGTTATGGGACCTCGGAATTTAACTGACACATTTGTTGTTGCTGTTATTGGAGTTTGACTGTTGGTTAAGTTATAAGGGGACATTCAATAATCGGGCCTTATTTGTTAAACTACTTCGAAATACTTGCAATTTTACCTATAATAAATTGTTTACGTTATTTTATAACTTGATAACGTTGATAACTTCGATTTTAAGAATTTGAAGTCTGGTAAATTGTAAGTAAAAAATTTATAGAAATCACTGAAACCTGGAAACTTGTTTTAAAATAACCAAAGTTTAGTACATAACCATAGTTGTAAATGTAAAATTTTTATGTAAATATCTGTGGTTAATGTTTACCGTTGGCTGCTTTTAAAATGAGTTGCCATCATAGATTTGAAAAGTGTTAATTTTATTCAAAATCACATTTTTGAAGTTGTGAAAAAGAACTGCTTTAGAAGAGGAAAATGATACTTTGGAATCAAAGAAAAATTGATTTCTTAAGAATTGCTTCCATTTATTTTTGCTAAGGATGCTAAGGCGGCGAGTGATGTTGATAAAATTTAGTTTTCCTTGAGAGTACCTCAACATTTAAAAGAAAATCTATCACCGATCATTCAGAAGTTGTGCTTGGGTCAGGGCTGCGTATTTCAACAAGATAATCATCCCACTGATCCCACACTGCAAAAATAGTGAAGGAATGGTTGCTCTACCACACACTTAATTAACTGGATCACCCTCCCCAGTCGCCGGACCACAATCCCATCGGACATTTACGGGAGCATCTCGAGCGCCAAATAAGAAAAAGAACTATTAAAGGGTGGTTAAATTTTAAGGGCCGATGTTGAATGTGAACCACACCTTAACGTCAAGTTTTTTCTGCATTTCATTTGACATTTCTCAATTTCAGACTAACTCAATTTGAACCATGGAGAGATACACAATCGAGCAACGCATTAAAGTTATTCATGCTTATTATGAAAATGGGCGTTCAAATCAAAATGCTTTTCGTGCACTTCGTGATTTTTTTTTTGGTAAGCATAATCGACCAAATGTATTCCCAAACGGGAGAATTGTGGGTAAATTTTCTGTGAAAACACCTGTGCATGCTCGCCCAGTTCGTTCTGCGGAAAACATTGCTGTTGTTCGCTATAGTCTGTTATGAGGTCGGCCAAGCATTTACCGTGAATGGTGTTCGCTATCGCGAGATGATAATGTACTTAATGTGGCCAGGAATTGAGGATATGACCCTGCACGATATATGGTTTCAACAGGACGGTGCCACTTGCCATACAGCTAACGAAACAATAGCTTTTTTGCGCGACAAATTCAATGCCCCTGTTATCTCACGTGATTTGACACCGTTGGACTCCTTTCTTTGGATATTTTGTTCCATACATAATTGAACCATACCATATTATCATAATAAAAAGAAATGATTTGTGTTTTATTCAAAATCAACATTGGCCCTTAAAATTTAACCACCCTTTACTAGCAAAGACTCCCTCAAATCCGTGCTTATGGAAGAATGACAAAAAATTGCACCTAAAGTGACCGCAAACCTTGTCAAATCGATGCCCAAAAGACTGCAAGATGTAATTAATGCAAAAGGAAAGCAAACTACATATTAAATTTCGTTCCTTTTAATAAACTTATAATTATTTTTAATGTATACTTTCTTTTAACGGTATAAATAGGAAGTATTTTAGATACTTGTTATCGATTTTTTTTAAGTGTAAGATTTTTGTTGTTTTTTTTCTAAAAACTATAAAAGTAGTAATAGTATTTTTTATAATCCATTAGATGTTGAATTAAATTGTAATGTTAAATACTGAAATAAAATTGAAAAAAGACACTATTTCGAGGATGATAAAGATGGTACAATATTACTTTTTGGGCTACATTTAGAACCATAAATGTACTTTAGTGCTTGACTATCTTCAATTTCGTCAACTCTAAATCAGATGGCAACTGTTCTAAGACTTATCATCTCACGCAATTACAGTGTTTCCATTTTTGAAGGTTTCATCCTTTACCACCATCTATCCCCTCTCTAAAGAAAACAACACATTAATTAGAAGGAAAAATTTCCTGAGGGTTTCAATGCCAGCCAGGGATATAAGATATAATTAGTTTATAATAATCTAGGTACATATTCCAAAAGGTTCTGTTATTGGTGAAAATATATAATATCTATGTAAAATTGATTACATCCCCTATGAATAAAGGACCTATCCCAGGATACGTCACGTGGTTCATTAAGATAAGGACCGGTCACGGGACCGGTTTTTTATATGAAAAGGACCGATCGCTTTGACATGCACTTGTCCTAGGAGGGTGTTAATTGCCCTCTGTGACATTCCACAAGACTGCTCTAAAAGAACATATCACACAACTAACCCAAAATTATATACCACTGAATCAACGCGAAAGGGCTTTAGGAACCGGTCCTATTTTCACCTATCTCGTGATATGTATTTTCGGAACCGGACCAGTTTTCACCTATCACGGGACAGGTCCTAATTGCCAGCTGATCCTTTTTTCCCGCAGGGTGTCTCTATATATAAAGGAATAACGTTACAGACTGACTGATCCATTAAACATCGCCCAGCACAAACCGCTGGACCTAGGAATTTGAAATAAAGTATGTAGGTTTCCACTCCGGCGTAGGTACCCACTAAGGCAGGGTTTTTGGAAATTCCTTCGGGGAGGGGAAAAAGGGGGAAACTCCCTATTTACGGCCTGCCCAAACCCCTTTAGCTAGAAACCTGAAATATGCAATATGTTTTCCTTGGAGTATGTGCTTACTCCTTGATAAGGTACATTTTAGAATTTTGGCCAGTGACGTAGTAAAATTGGAATTAAAAGGGCGAAAAGTCTTCCCCTTAACGGCCTGCCTAAACCGTTGTACCTAGGAAGTTGAAATTTATTTCTTAAAATTCTTCTAATTTTTCTAGTCCATAAAAGCATCCTGCAAAATGCGTCTTCATGACGCCTTCTAAATTTACTAAGCGCCATGAAGAAATCCTAATAATAATTCTATGTGAGTATAGATTTTGTTAAAAAACGTTTGCAAATATAAATGTTTTTTGTTTGTTTATTTAGGTTGAGCTTTCAACCTCCGCGTATATATTAATAAAATATAGCATATTAATTATTTTGAACTATGGTAGCTGGGATAAAACATGTATTTCGATCCGACAAAACATTTCACTAGAACCCGAAGTTTCGGAAGAGCTGGAGCCTCTTAAACCCAGATAAAAGATTGGTCGCAATTTGACCAAAACAATATTAGAAAACAATATTTAGTTCTACATAAAAAGAAAGATTTTATTTTTATATTTTCCCGGTCTCGAACCGGGGAACGTTCAGATTATTTGCACAGCAAATAGTTTTAATATTCTTTGATATATTTGCTATTTAAATGTTTGAATATTTTATTTTAAATAATATATATGTTTTTAAATGTTTGCCTTTTCCAGGATTTAAACTCGGAAGTTCGGAGTAGTAGGCTACCTCTCTACCCATTACACCAAAAACACTTAAAAATTGTGATGGCTAATTATAAATTGAAATAACTTGTTAGGAAAACAAGTATAGTATAAAATCCGTTTACCCATACCATAATTTGGTTGGTTCTACTGAAACTATAATATAATGGTGATCAGGATAATCGTATTTGTAGTTTCCACTTTTAAATATCGTTAATTTTTTAATAAATAAATGATTGATTCTATGTTACTGTACACAATAACTAGACTAATTTTATTTTTAAAGTTGATTTAAAATACAAATAATTGGACAATTGGATTGTTTATTAGTTCCTTTCCCCTCTTTTTAATTCCCAATAGAATATTTTTGCTTTATAAATGGAATATAGGGTTTTCCAAACAAAATAACATCTCAACAAATAAATGTTAATGGTTTTGATCGAATTACAACAAATTTTTTCTCTGAGTGTACAAATAATTTACAACTTTGTTTGCCTGCATCAAGTTAAATAGAAAATTTCTTTTTTAAGGCACATCTACGCGAGAGAAAAAGCTGCTAGAGATAGAGAGCAGAAAAACACTAAGTAACTCTATTTTAAATTATTGAAGCTAGCTTGCATGTAAATGAATTTTATTTTTGCAATTTTGACGGATTATTTTTTCCATTTTTACTAACTCTTTAGTGTAAAAGAGTAACAACATGCCAAAATTACGCTGAATAAAATTTATAAAATTTCCTTTTTTTATATTTATTACATTAATGCTACTAGGATTATATTTGTATCACTTTGTCTTTACTGAGGCAGCTTTTCTTAATTGACTTTTACATTACATGAGCATTTTTTAAATTAAGAATTATATATTTCTACTCACGTTCACTCACGACTCAAGTGAGTAATATAAATTGAACTCAAAGTGACGAATTACTTACAAAATTTTCTATAAACTCCCATTGTTTTTTATGTTTTCCATCAAGGCCTGACAATTTTTTACTGAAAATAAAATACAACTTTTATACAAAATATTCATCTTTTAAAGAAAAAAATACAGGAGAATAATAATAAAAGGTAAAACAAATTTGCCATTGGCTAAAAATATTTGCTTAGATTAAATCATATTGTACGTATTTAGTTACAAATTGAAGAAATAAATTGATACAATATAATCACAGAAATAAAAACTTGAAAATACTTTCGTTTAACTTTGGTGGGGTTTGGTTGCCAACTATAAAAATTTAATTTCATCATCAGATTCATTGTCACAACTGATATTTTGTCAACTGAATAATATGATATGATTCAGAACATCGGGTAATACCACAGAATTTCGATTGAAACTATTTATTTCAATTGTGGCAGGAATGCATTTGATTTCGACAACCTAATAGTTCGGTTGCTACATTCAAACCATTCAGTTGGTAAGATATTTGGTTATCACAATATATATGATTTCTCTGTATGCCAGCAAAAAATGAAATAACTTCTGTGCTGTGGAGAGAAGTTAAATAATGGCAAAACAAATTGTATTTAGCTATGTGAAATTAATATTAGATAAATAAAATTACGGGTAAAAAAACCAAAAAGCTACTTTAAAGCTAAAAAATGGAAAATCCAAAAATGGCAATATAAGAAAATATGAGTGAAAATGGCAAAAAAAAATAAAACAAATTTATCTTCCCTGGTTATAGGGCTAACTATATTATACTTTTGCTAACTTAAGCTACTGTCAAAAATTAACCAAAACTCTGTCAAATGCTTAATCAACTTATTGAAGACTTTTGGGTGGCTACAATATATTTTTTAAACTTTAATACCTACTACACTTATTTGCAAAAATATATGCACTTTTGCAAAAACTGTTTTCTTCTTATTTTTCCAAAATATATGTATCTTTTCGAAAAATTGTATTTAATGTGTTTAATTTATAAATATTTTACAATTAACAAGTAAATCTATATTAATTTTAAATAATTTAAAGAAACAAATTAAAACATAAATAAAAAAGGACTGAAAAATGCAACAGTGCTTGCATCTCAACCGAAAAACAAATAAATAACTCACCCCTTTTGTCATACATGCGCGTTTGTTTTTTTACCATTTTCAATTAAATTTTCTATAAAAATATTTTCCGCGTACATTGCATTTGTTTTTTTTTTTCCATAAACAGTTTTTCTAAAAACACATGATTACTTAAGTAAAGTGCGGTCAGTTTCGCTGTTTGCTTAAGCAAGTGACACTTGACGAAACTTAACGAAAAGTTTGTTAAGTACAATATAGTCATACACATTTGATAACATGTATCCGCACATTTGCTTAAGCTAGAAAAAGTATAATATAGTAAGCTTTTAAAACATCCAACGCAATAGGTATACAGAATACAAAAAACATATGTGTCGCGATATTCGGTAATACGAGACTGTACTTCGATTGATGTTGAATCTCTCTACCCACCAGTTAGGGTGTCCTAAACTTTTTCCGTTACAAATCTCGCGACGGAAAAACACACAAACGACAAGTGTCGACGAGCTGATTTTGAGAAAAAATAATGAACCAGCGCTTAATAATGGGAAAATTATATATAATTTTTTTAAACCGCACTTTTTCCCACAACTGCAGAAAGAGAACAAAGAGAACTCGTAAATTCACAGTTTGTTTCTTAATTTGTTTACCCTACTAATTATGTTGAGCCAATTGACATCAGAGGACCTATCCCGTTGCCGCTCACCCGGGGGCATATTGCTAAATTGGTACAAAATATATAATTTTTTTTTGTAGAGTTAATGCTTTTGTCAACTCCATTTTTTTTAATGTCTTGTAATGTTCGTTTTGTTTTTTCTTCCTTTTGTATTTATTTGAATCAAGCACTAAAGTCGGGTTTTTTTTTTAAACGACTTTAAATTAAAAACCAGTTATTATAGATTTTGCTATTATAGCCAGTTTTAGGTTGAACCGGCTTTAAATGGGTATCACATCAATCATTACCAAATGCCCGCATACATTTTGCACTAAAAATAAGCAAGTGTCAACATTGATCAGCTGATTTTATACCGAAAAAATAAAAGTGTGTAAATAAAAGATTTGCAATTGCAAAATGTGAAAAGGAAAAACTTTATAGAAACAAGGATAGAAAAGTGTATTTTTTTTATTAATAAAAATTTATAAAGTAATAAATATATCTTGCAAAATCCCTTATTTATTGATATAATTTTCCTTTCAATATTTTGCAAATCAAACATTTTTTCACAAACATTTTCTTGGCGGAAAACAGCTGTTGTAACCAACTTTAGCTAGTTTTAATTTCAAAGCATAATTTAACTATTATAGTATACTTTTACTTGTCTATATTAGGCCTAAAGTATACTTTTAAGAAAAGTCGACTTCAGAACTCCTTAAGTATACTTTATTTTAACTATGATTATGCACCATTATGTTAGTAGAGAGGTCAAGCTAACTTATGTGAAATATAATGAGTATGAAGAGTTCAACCATGTAGAACAAATAGTAATCTGCAATGTCGTTGAAATTATTTGCAGTTATGGCAAAAAAAAACTACATAGAATCTAAAAACTAGCAAGTGTCATATAGGGTTTTATTTTGTAATAGTTTTTGGTTATTTTTTGTCAGCTGTTGACCTGTGTTGCTACTATTTCATATAAAATTTAACGAAATAAGCAAAGATTTTCATAAGATTTCCTACAAATCTCGTGAATTTGCGGGATCTGATTTGTGTAGGAAATCTTGAGATTAGTTCGCAGTTTTCGTTCCTAGTCAGCTTTTTGTTATTGTTTTCTTTTTTTACTCATTTAATTTTTGGATTGTTGTAAATCTTCTAACCTTCTCCGTGTTTTCTTTTTCACAAATATTGGCAGACTGGCATATGCTTTTTACGTTCAAGCGAAAGGCAGCTTACATTTTCAGTTTTCAAAAATTTACAACACATTTATATAGCGCGATCCATTTCGAGGTTCCCTACTTTTTTAAAGAAAAAACACAGAAAATTCAAATTAAGTGGGGAATGTTTATTATCATTTGAAAGAACATTCTTTGGCATTTATTTTTTGAAGATTATGTCGAGCATTTCGACTGGTAACTGGCGAATGACACGCGTGATGCTTTCCTCCAAGGCCTGAATCGAAGCGGGTGTGTCGGCATAAACTTTAGACTTTACATATCCCATAGGAAAAAGTCTAACGGTGTGATATCACACGATCTTGGTGGCCAATCGACAGGCCCAAAACGTGAAATTATGTGATCACCGAAGTGTTCTCTCAATAAATCCATTGATTGATGCGATGTGTGGGAAGTGGCGACCAAATGTCGCCGAGATCACAAGCTTCGATTTCAGGCATCAAATAGTCGGTTATCATGGCACGATTACGGTCGCCATTGACGGTTACGTTCGCACCGGTCTTCGTGTACCCTCTCAGCTACGGCCGCTATATTTTCTTAACAGCGTGCTGGACCTGGTCTATTCGATCGAATATTATCCAATAATGAATGCTGGGTCTCAAAATGGGTAATGGTATTGCGAATAGTACGCTTAGTAGGCCGATTATGTTGACCATAAGTTGAGCGAAGTGCACGAAACACATTCCTCACAGAACGTGAACTTTCGTAATAAAGTTGAACGATTTGTAAACGTTGTTCCATTATGAAACGTTGTTCCATTATGAAATGCCAAACAATACTAAACAAAAATAACATGACAGCATGACACGACTCACACGTGATATTTTAAAAAAAGGCTATTGAAAGAAGTATCTCTACTTGGATCACCCTTAATTAGGTTTTCAAAATAAATTAGTTTAAAAAACTTGCATTCTTAATTGCTTTGCCAATTTTCATATCAAAAATATATTAGTTTAGTTTAAACTTTGCCTGTTTGCACACAACCTAAATAGAAATTTAAGATTTTTTTTCATGAAAAAACTATTTATTAAGCAAGCTTATACATTTTATAAAAATGTTTAAGATAATAGCTAAAGCAAATTAAATTGTTCGGGTTTCACGTGAAACTGTTATTATGCATGGTTTTCACTATGTCATTTTTATTGTCAATTTGTCCAAATTATTGGCAATTGTATGAAAACGGGTTGCCATATGGTGTCATCTGAGTTTGCAGTCAGTTATGCAAACGAACTGCCTTCTAAAATGACAGACAAGTGAAAACGTCAAATTTCTGTTTGTCAACAGATATGACAGCATTATTTATCTAAAATAAAATTGACAACAAGATGTCAATTATTTTTTGTTTGCCGATCGCAAAGCTGTTATTTTTTTTCTTTTTTTTTTTTTGCTGGAAAAATAAATTTCAATGGTAATTTTTTAAATAAAGAAAGAAATGGTAATGTAATAACACAAAACGCCGCACTAGCTATAGCCATTTGTTTCTTTTTTATCATTTTTAAATTTTTTACACTTTTTATTCAACACAAATTAATATTTTCTAATCAGCTGTTCGCTCGCCAGAAGTTTACACATCACATTTGACCTTTGTAATGAAAACTGCGTGTCAGTTAACTGACACCAAAATTTGACATAAGTCTTTGACACGCTCTGCTTTATCGACTTATTGTCAGTTTTTAAGATGTAATGAAAACGTATTTGACACAAAATGGCGAGAATTCATTTGAGTCAGTTTTTGTTGTCAGTTTATATGACATAATGAAAACCAGGCATTATACTCCAAATAAAAAAAAATGATTTTTTACTTTAATAAATTTCACGCGAAAATATAGCATAATTTAATTTCACGCAAATTTAATATAGATTATTATTTTTTAGTAACATATTGACAATTTTGGGATTATTGTCATTCTGTTCTTCTTATAAAATAAAAATATTATTAATTTTAACTATTTAAATTACGATTTGAGGCTATTAAATTTCGAGTGAAATTTTCAAGTGAAAAAAAAATTGGTGTGCTTAATAGCTGAATACAAATTTCTCTGGCTATGCATGTTCAAAAATTACTAAATCTAGGCAACAAATGGCCATGCCGGCTAACTCCGTCTGTTTTGTATCTCTTGTTCATTTACTTTCCCCACAAATCGTCTAAATTTTGTATTTTTTAAAAAACTTAAACATTTTTTAATTGGTGTCAATATCGGTTTTAAATAAACAGACCAATTTCGAAATTTAGACTGATTTCTTATACGTCACATTATCGATACCAGGAAGGCCATTGAAAACACCTATTATTAGGTGCAAAATTTCAGAGATTTTTCTTTTTAAGATCATAATTCCATAGAAAGTGGTTTGGAGAACTATGAAGTGTTATTTAACAATTTATACAATCAGTTTTTGGTTTAAAGTACAATAATATTATATATTCCATTTAAAAACACGTGGTAATTAATGTATGTATAGTACTTTATTGTTTTTGATACTCACAGGATATTCATCATAATTCGATTCTAGTTGATCACTTGCACTAAATATCTCTTCTGGCTGACCGGCTGAACCACCAATACCTGTGCCAGATATAAGAGTACGTTTATCAGCTGGAAAAGTTTCAGGAGATGCCACCGAAGCAGATGAAAAACGTTTATTATAATTTTTAACGTTGTGATGACATAAATATGGCTGGATATTTTGTAAAACTATAAGTAATAATAAAAATCCCCCAAAATTATGGCACATTTTTGTATGATAAAGTTTCGTTTTTAAAGGAGACATTTGCTGATACATTTTATATTTGTAAAATATATATTTTTTTGTTTTAATCTTTATATTCACAAATACTTTTTTATATAATTTGACTTGTTGAAAGCACTTCTTATATGGTAAAAATTTGTACTGAATGGATTGCAGTTGTTGCAAGGTCCTTTTATAGATTAAAACGCAAGTAAATAATGAAGTATTTGGTCATAAATGGTGATGTATCGTGTACTTTTTTTTATAAATTTTATTTATTTTAATGTTTTAACCATTATAAATCCCTGCTATTTTAGCCTTTTTATACCCTTCATTCCACTGTGCAATGGGGCATATTTAGTTTGTCATTCCGTTTGGAACTCATCAAAAATTATCCTTACAAATTGAGAATTACATTTCACCACAAAATTCCTTAACCGCGATCACGGTTAAAACTCGTAAAAATAAAATTTTCATAAATTTTGAAAATGTTTTAAATTGTTTTACACCACTTTGGTATTGAATTCTTTACAAAACCTGGTTTTTAAAGAATTAAATAAAAGAAAAATTGTAGGTTACGATTAAATGGTATGATTAACCACGGTTACGATTTAGTTAAACCCGAAATGCAAACTCTGTTCCAAATAGTGGAATCAATCTATTGATGTTCGCTTGGCTGTTGCTGATATTGGTACAATTTGTCTTGCTATTATGATAAGTTTGGTATTGAATATTGCAAAGAGCTAACTGAATACTTACCAATTTAAAGGTTTGGTTGCAGCAAAACAGAATTTTTTAGTTGTCACAATCAAATGTAATCCTGGGCCAATTAAAATTGGGTTGTCATAATGAATCTGTTTTCTTTGTGTAGCAATTTAGCTTTACCGACTAGAAGTTATTATGCAAAAAGTGGAGAAATCTTTAAAATTTGAAATGATATAGTACATACAAAAATAGTAAGTATCCTATTGCCATGTGCTGGAACAATTATATTGGATTTCAGTTTTATACCACCACTTGAGCAATAAATATTATTTAAAGTTCATAACATACATATATGTTTTAATTTGTACTGCATATTTTTTGGATTTATAGTGCTTTTTTTGTTTTTAGTGCATATTTTCTTTTAGAGCATATACATATTTAATTTTTTACTGCATACTTGAAGTTCATTTTTCAATTTTTTAGTGCATAAAAATCACTGCCTGCTTATGATACAGTTACTTACTTACATTGGCAAAAAAAGGGCTTTAATTTGATTGTGTACATTATTTCGTCAATTTTTTTTTACATTTCGATTCTTTTCTTTTGGAGGGTATAAAATATTCGGCACAGTCAAATTAAAACTTGTCACTTATTTATGTTGTTCTTGCTACAAAGAAATGCTTTTCCTTTTGATATTTTTTTCATACTTTTTTATTTATAAAGTATTTGTATTGACGACGATTGAAAGAGTGAAATCTTTTTACAGTAAATTTTTTAATATTAAAAAGCTTTAGTAGTGGAAATTGGTGTACCATGAAGCTAGTGTACCTTGAAATGTTAAATGTTTTGCATATTTCCGATAGATTTTCACAAATATTTTCTAATATGAAATGATTTATTGAGTATTGTGCCCATTTTTATACCCTCCACCATATATGGTGAGGGTAATATCAGTTTGTCTTTCCGTTTGTAATAAGTCGAAATATAGGTTTAAGACCCCATAAAGTATATATATTCGTGATCCTTATGCAATTTTAAGTCGATTTAGCGATGTCCGTCTGTCTGTCTGTCTGTTGAAATGGCGATCACGACGCGAAGACGCAAGCGGGGGTGCCTATTTTTACCCAGATTATTGAACATCCTCCCGAGCAGTTTGGTATTTAAAATGAGCAAAATCGGTCAAGCGGTTCAAAAGTTATGAGTAAAATTGTTAAGGTACCTCTAAATTTTCCATACAAATTTGTACAATTTTTCTGTATCTAGTTTTGTTTTCTGTTAAGTAAGTAAAAATGTTATTAAGTCTTCTTCTTGTTAGATTACATTTATTGTCTTACATACTATGAGAATAATAACATTTAAGAGCTATATGTGTGTTACTCTAATTATTAGAGCCTAATAACTAAGTTAAGTTAAAAGCAACAATGTTAAAGTCGCTAACAGAGCAGACCTCTGTAAATAACATTGCTAAAACTAAATAAATAACATTACTAAAACTAAATAACAAAAGTTCTGTTACATAAATTGGCAAAACATATTCATATTACAGTTCATGCAAAATTTAGTATATACGTATGTATATCATCTTCAGCCCTCATGATTGCCGGAGGCTGGGCTCATATAGAATGAGGTAAGGTCCAGAGGAGCTGGATCGTCGTAAATACGTCCATTAAGTATACCGACAGGAGAAATATATGTAGATCCAGCCCAAATGGTTTTTTTCTCGCTTTCGTATATTTGGCTGACAAGCAATAAATCTGGCTTGCAACGACATGGAGTACCTACAGAAGGGTAGAACATTGGCATTTTCATAGACGTAACTATTTGAAAATAGTTTTTTGAAATTTTCATAATTTCTTCCAATGCGTTTTCTTAGGATTTTCAGTTCAAATATCTCCAATTCTTTGGCTACTATAGGAGATATAGTAAGCCAGATTGGGTTTTTCTGTTAAGCTTTGTTGGTTTTTCGTTTCATTCCATAAAATGTATTTTTGTTTTTGTAACCAAAGACATTTATATCTAAAGAAAGAGCAAAATACATAATTGCTTTAGTGCCGCTACTTTTAAATAGGTGGCGCAGAATCACATTAAAACTAGTTCCTAACCCATGGCGATATAGCCTTGGATTCGGCTTTCAATTAATTTATTTACCAAAAATATTAAATTAACTACATACTTTAAATTAAATGCATTCAGATGTTGCTAGTAGACTTATTACATGGGTTGGGTATAAAATTCTGTTCGATGAAAATTCTGCTTTACAAAATTCTGTTTTACAAAATTCTGTTTTTCAAAATTCTGGTTTCCAAAATTCTGTTTTTCAAAATTCTGTTTCACAAAATTCTGGTTCACAAAATTCTGTTTGTAATTGCATTTTCAGTTAAATAAAAAATTATTTAATAATTTTTTATTTAACTGAAAATGCATTTACAAACACATACAAAAAATAAAACAATTAAGAAATCACTTTCGCCTAACTTTCCCTTGCATTTAAAAAAAAATACTATTTAAAAAAACCAATAACAAATAATTTAACGGCATTTTTTTTTCTCATAATGAAAGGGGAATAACATATTTCAAAAACCAGAATTTTAATAGACAGAATTTTATTAAAAACAGAATTATGTCAAAAAAGAAATTTTCATAGAGGAAAATAGTATTTTTTTTATTCCATTAGTATTTTTGAGAATTGAGGGATTGCCAAATGTATGTATATGTTAATTTTTTCTTTTATATTGTGCTCTTAAACATCTAAATGAATATTGATTTAAAAAATTAAGGTATAATATGCACATAAAACATATATTTTTCATAGTTTTTGGCAAATATTAATTTATGTTACGAAGAAAATAGAAAATCAAATATACTCTACTGCATATTGTAGCACAATATGGCTAATGGAGACTAGCTCTGCAGCAAAATATGCGTAACGGAGATTGCAACTTCTGATGGGTCATCTATTGACAAATAGTTACAACTCATGTTCTTTCTTCAATAAATTAATTTCTTTGCTGTATTCTCTCTATTATTATTTATCAATACGTGGCGCATCAGAAAGTGCATTCTCTCCATTAGGCATATTCAGCTGCAGAGCTAGTTCCCATTAGCCGGAACAAAATTGAGTATTTGACAAAATATATGCTTTAAAATGTGTTTTTTGTGCAGTCCATGTTTAAAAAAACTATTGAAAATGTAAAGGTGCCCATACAAATTTAGTACAATGTCATAGAAGCGACTGATACATAACATATTTTTCATATTTTTTCACCAGTCGCTTGTATTCACCTCAAATATTTTTTAACCACTAAAATTTTTTTTCACCACAAAAAAATTTTTCACCTTAAAAATTTTTTTCACCTCTAAATTTTTTTTCCAACAAAAAAGTTCTTTTCACATCTAAAAAAGTTTTTCACCTCAAAAAATTTTTTCTCCTGCATAATTTTACTTCAAAAGTTTTTTTATATTATTTGTATCAAAAACAGAAGAGAACATCTTTTTAGGATATTGGTGGAGGGTATTCAAAGATTCGGTACAGCCGAATTTAGCCCTTTTTTACTTGTTTTAAATAGGTGTTGGCCTATAAAGTAGATAGATTTAAAAAAACAAAGGGTTGCGCACCTAGAAACACCAAAAGTATTTTTTTTTTTTAAATATGAATTAATTTGTCTAAACAATACATTAATATTATTAAACTGACATTAATAAGTATGAAAGTTGACCATTTTTAAAACGCATTTAGTTTATAATAAGTGTACCTTGAAACGATTTGAATAAATCCGTCAATTTTAATTTCTGAGGCAGAATTGCCTCCACAGACCTGCGAAAGAAATATTGACAGCTTATGTTACATGCTAATTATTTTTCGTTTGCTCTGTGTCATGTGCACTTGCAACAGTCATATGATAACTGACGAAACTACGAGGGCGGATCTATAAGTCCGTGACTTTTTGAATGAAACCCAGTTTTTTTTGCAAAAAAAAAACTTAGTCTAACGTTTCTCCAATTTTTGTATCCCTTCCAAAAAATAGGATTTTTCGAGGTCCATAAAATAGTAAAGAGTCACTGGTGGCTAAATCCGGAGTATATGGCGGATGAGTTACCAATTCGTAGCCCAATTCATGTAGTTTTGCATTGAGACTACACACGTGTGCACCCGTGAATTATCTTGATGAAAAAGAAGTTTTTCGGTTTTCGGTTCGGTTGGCATAAAATTCGCCGTTTATTGTTTTTCTCTTTTGAAGGTAATCGATGTGGATAATCCCGCGTGCATCCCAAAAAACTGTTGTCATCACCTTATTGGCCGACAAACAAACCTTGGCCTTCTTCGGCGCCGGTTCACCTATAAAAACCCCATTTTTTAGACTGCTGCTTGGTCAAAGGAGTGTTGTAATGGATCCATGTTTCATCCACAGTTACAAAACGCCACAAAAACTCTATGAATTGCGGTTAAACAACTCCTTTGAAGTTGTCACACGATTACGTTTATGGTCAATTGAGATCAAACGCGGCACCCATCTTGCAGACAGCTATCTTAAATCCAACTGATCATTTAAAGTCGAAATCACACTGCCATATAAAATGCTTATGGCATTAACAATCTCACGCACTATTGACCTCAATTGGCTGTCCAGAACGTTCAGCGTCATTTTTACATGTGCGACCACAACGAAAGTCAGTAAACCACTTTTTTACTATTGAAATCGATGGTGCAGAGTCCCCATAGTACTTATCAGGCTTTCCTTGGTTTGATTGATGGTTTTTTTTTCGCAAAAAATAATGTTTAATGAGCACTCGAAATTCACTTTCTCCCATTTTTAAAAAAATCCACGAGGTTGTATGTTTTTGACAGCTGTTAAACGCAAAGTAAATGACAGAACTTGCTCGAAATTTGACAGTAGTCTATTAACAGGTGGTACTTGATGGGAGCAGTGTTGCATTTTATATAACTACGAGGGAAGTTCGAAAAGTCACGGATTTATTGATCCGCCCTTGTATTCATTCCCTTCAAGTTCTGCGGCATAACACATTGCGATTGATATATAACAAGTTTTTTTATTAGTTACTTGTCCTCTGTCCTATTGTATGTACATTTGAGCCAGTCACGTAACGTTTCATTTTGCACTTGTTCTGATACACATCACGTAGTATCTAACATGAGACTGTTTTTGTGTAAGATAATTCTAACCTGTTCTGTTGCGCATTCACTTACACCAATGCAGTGTTATGGTACACTAGGCAAAGTCAGCGATATATCGCAAATAGCTTAAAAGGTAGAAATTGCCACCTCCTATAACAAGCCCATGTTTAAGTTACCGGTTACTTTCATATAAGAGAACCAACTCAAGAACCGGTTCCTGCCACAAAGTTCCGATCACGTGACCAATTCTGTGACTGGTCCATTTCCTGTATGGAATAATCCCTGACATTTACTTTTCAAAGATAATTCCATTCAAATATTGTCAGAGACTACGCCGCTGATCCATTCGAAATATCCAATTTACGGTCACTCTTTCCAGCATTGCTAAACGATATCCCGCAAATTACGCAAGTAATGTTGGAAATCCACATAATCCCAAAGAAAATATTTCACATGATCTAGGCGGCGTAATTATCTGCTCACCAAAATGATTTCTCAATAAAGCAATTGTTGTGCGCGCTGTCTGTGCCTGTGATTGCTGATTTTCGTAATACAGCTGCATAATTTGGTGTGAGTCCTTCCACGAAAAATTGTCAAATAATACCGAATACAAATTAGATGCCAATATGACACCTGTCACACACGATGTGTGAAAAAAATGAATCACAATGTATTACTTTACTCAATTCCAAAGAAAGCCACTTATCGAGACACCCTATTGATTATATAGTCTACCGGGTACCTTATCCGAATGGTTTACGAAGCTGTAATAATAAACTGTAAATTTCTATCATTATATTCAGATAACCAAAGTGCTATTTTCCATCGCTTCACAACTTCGCAAAGTATTCAGAATCGGTACACAGTTCATTGGTAAACTATTGCAAAAACTATGTATACTACTCAAATATAAAACGACGATATCTTAAAAATTAGGCCATCTCACCAAATAAATGAAAAGTACTAATAGTACTAGTTTTTCATAACACCTCTATATAGAACATTGAAATGCTGTTTTGTTGATCTGTTGGGGTTCAGTATAAATGGGGTATTCGTACTGAGCCCCAAAATACGTATTTTCGTAATTTTCAAGTTTTCGATTTAAAATTTGTATGGAATTTGAAAGTTGAAAACTTAAAAAAAAACAAAAATACGTATTTTGGTGATTAATGTGCATGGGGTTTTAGCTTCACTCCTTTTGATTTTTTTTAAATGTGATTTCCAATTTTTTTTAAACAAATTATAAAATACACTCTTTCAGAGCCCTGATATCAATAAAATTGTTGTTACTGCTGTTCTTGACTCATTTGTTGTTACAATTCAAAATCCATCATTAATGATGTTGAAGTTGTTGTAATTATAGTAAAGATTATCGTTGAACTTGTTTTAACAGCATTTCTTCAACTTGAAACACACAGAAGCACTTAAGTTAATCTTCCAACCTATACCCACAATTCTAGAGTCATTACATTCAACTGGTGGTTGTTTCAAATGTTTTTTCTTAAAATATGAAAATACTTGCATATGTATGTGTAAAAATCGCATATTTAGAACTTAAATGATTGGCTCCCGTACATTGCCCACACGGATATTATCCCTATTTCGGGTTTTGGCTGTAATGGCCGAAGGATTATCGGTCATAGCCCTCATAAAAAATTGAGTGTAATGACCGTTGACAAAACTGAGGATTTCTTTATCACAGACCCCATATTTATTAAATGGGTTTTAATCAGAAAAGCTTGGTCTGAAAGCCAACGATTTCCCTTGGTAGTTCAGGGTTTTCCAATTCAAAATTTTTAATAAAAATATAAAGAAAATAATTACAAACACTCAAAACACTCAAAGTCGATAGAGATTGTTTCTTATAGAAATATTTTTAATTTTCGATGAATCAAATTTCTTAAAATTAAGCAGTTTTTGTGTTAAAAATTAGTAAATCTACAATACATCATTTCAAATTAACATAAGTTATCAAACTTCCACTCGATTCATTGCATTTCGTTCCCTTTGCCACTTTCTTCGCCTTGTTTAGTGTTTAAATCTCATTCTGTGTCCCATTTCCTCAAATTTCGGGTTTCTAGCTAAAGCAGATTGATCAGTCCGTTAAGGGAACTTTCCCCTTATCCGTGTATTACCCACTACTCCAGGAAAAACATATTTTCAATTTTATGTTTCTAGCTAAAGGGTTTTGGGCAGGGCGTCAAGGGGGACACTTTTCCCCCGCTCAATCCGTATTTTGCCACGTTCTTGGCGAAAATTCCAAAAACTGCCTCTTCTCTGAATTATCCCATACTCAATGAGGAGGATTTTGCACATTGATAGAGAAAATTTCAAAGTCCCTTATCAGTGAGTTAGCCCATACTCCAAGGAACACACACACAAAAAAATAAAATTCATAATTTTTATGAAAATTTTTCATAATTTTTAACGTTCATATTATATATGAAGCTTACTTACTATTTATGATGTGTTCCTAACTTCCCAGTGTTTTTTTTATAAATTCGATCATAGTTATTATGAATTATGTCCATAAAAAAAAATCATATTTAATGTGTTCAAACTCTTAAATATTATGAAAATTTCATAATTTAAAAATGTTTCTACAATTCCCTATTTTATATTATGACGACGTACATACATAATAAAAACCTGTTCATACGTTTTAAGAACGGGTTCATAATTACTAAATATTTTGAAATACTTCATATTTTACAGGTTACGTTTTCCATAAATATTAAGAAGTAGTTCATAATAATTCAAATAACATAAAATGTAAGAACAGAATTTCTAAAGTAATTTCACGGTGTTGTCAACTTTTGAATTTAAAAAATACAAACGCGTAAAAAGAACAAATGTAATTTTTCCTCAAATATGGCTAAAGATATTAAAATGAATAAAGTTTAGAAATTATAAAAATTTAGAATTTCACTATTTGCACTTTTACAAACGTCTATTAAAATATATAGTTTCATATTTCAAAAAATATTTATCTTCGCGACTTTTTAGAATTATTGAAGGGACTGTGAGTTTAAGTGCTAACTTGCTATGGTTGTAAAATAGCATTTTGAAGTTTAAACCATTTGCAAGTACATCACTTAAATAGCAATTCGTTAGTTTTTGCATTTCGTGAGCCGAAGTACTTCAGTAAAATGCAACTTCAAAAGTAATTTAGTTAGTTACACAATTTTTTAAATAAATAAAAATATAATATTTTCTAAGACAAGTCTCAAAAAAAAGTAAAAAACCGTGGGCAACTTGACATATTTTTGATTTTTTGAATGTTAATATTTTTTCTGTGATAGGTTATTAATTGTTTATATGTTAGATGCTATTACAATACGTTGTTATTCTTCCGCTTACCCACAGCGTATTCAAATTTAATAAGTTAAGCACAAAAAGCAGCAAAATGGCAACATTGAATACAGGCCTAATAAAAATATGCCGTTAGTTTTGTTATAGAAACGATGATGCTGTATTATTTTTGTTATAATAAAAAAAAAAACAAACAAAAAATAGTGTATTTTTTATCAAATAAAAATAAAGTGTTTGTAAATTAAATAAAATTACGAATTTTCGATTTTAAATCCAGTATCGTTCTATGTCAGAATTTTTCATAATTTTATATAGTTTCTGACTACACGAAACAAAACTGGTATTAAAAATTAACAATCCGTTATTGATATTTTTTTTATCTAATTTTAACAATGAATTTTATTTTTTTTTGTTAATTAAAAAGTAATACTTTAAAAAATAATAATACAACTTTAGAAAAACAATACACACAGCAATTTTATTTATGTTATGGAGAAGTTCCTAGCATATATGAATAGGTACATAAAATTTATTTATAATATAATGAATTATTTCCTAACATTTAAGAAAAGGTACATAAAATTCCTAGTATTATATATATTTATGTACTAGTTCCTAAATATTATGATTTTGTACATTGGCAAATTTTTTAAGTACTTTTTCATAAATAGTAAGTATATCTACATATATTTTGAAGGGCACTTCATAATAAACCAGTACACAAACTTTACCAGTATTTTTTTTATCAACTGTTCATAAATACAACCAGAATTTATGAAAAAGTTCTTAAATTAGTACATTGGCAAATTTTTCATAAAATATTCATAAATAGTATGATTTTGTTTTTTGTGTGCATATTTTTAATTTTAGTCTTCTAGAAAATGGGGATTGGGCAGGCCGTCAGGATAAAACCTTTTTCTCCTCTTCGTGCAAAATTTAAAAAAAAAACCGCCCTAGCGAATGTATACGACAAATTTCAAGTTTATAGCACCAACGTTTTAGACTGTGCGATGATGAGACAGGGGTGGGAACGCTCTTATCACCGTGGACTATATTAAGACTTTTTTATAAATCATATAAAAAAGTTAAAGTACATATGGTTAGCTAAACAAACGGACATAATTAATGCCTTTATTTTCGTACAAGAGAAGCAATAAAAATTCGTTTTTGATTTTAGAGCTTCGTCAAATGTTGTCTTGAGACTGGCTCGTAACATTTCACTAAATTAAAACTATGGATTATATTTTGATATCTATTTTACTTCTTTCCACTTCTTGAATATCTGGGTAAGGAAGGTATACTTCGGTACAATTCGCCGAAATAGAATAATTTGCAGCCTATGCAAATGCTTACCCGACTGAAATGGTACGTAGTCGTAACGTCTCAACCTACTGAAAACAGAATTTCAATACGAGGTTACGTGACAGATGTAACCAGTGATGGTAAATTTAAAAGCAAACATAAGTGGGGCACAAAAACCCTTTTTAAATAATATTTACTCTTTTGATATTTTAAGCTTTTAAGTTGTTAATCTTCTTTTTATACACGAAATATTTGATAAATTAAGTTGCCTGTGTCAATTGTTTTCTAAATGAAATCTAACAAGAGACTTTGATAATCCTTTCAGGGTATTTGATGCAAAAGTTTTTTGATAATATTAACAAATTAACGTTCATATGTACATATTTTTAAAGAATTGCAAAATAATGGTATAAGTACATGCGTACAATGTTTGTAAGCACGTTTGTAATCAAAAATAATTAAAACAATTGTAACAAAGATTGTAATAAAGTAATGAAAATGACACTTTATAAATAAAAAAATAAATAAAATTACTTATTTTTAGGCATTAGATATGTAAATGAATATGAGCTTTGCTCATAAAAGTTTTAACAATTTTAAACTGAACTGGGTTGTTGTTGCCTCACATGTTTCTAGCACAATAGCTCGGATAGTAAATTTTCCGAGCTTGTGGCTCCAAGCTATAGACTGTAGGGAACATCCATGTCCCAAATGCCTAAAAATAGTTTATATGTTTAAACAAACTACATGGATATACATTATTATAAATCACATCTTTCTTACAATAAGGTAATTGAATGTCGATCTTCTGGTCCAATTCGTTGCCTCGGCTTAATAAGTTCTTCACGAACCATACCCAAAAGTACGTCAAATAACTCTCGAGGCATACGCGTATGTATAAAAAACTGTTCTTCATCACTTTTTTTATAGATGGAAAAACTTTTTTATTGTAACCACTAATGATATAGTCTTTATGTATGGGTCGAACACCCCACCTTCTCACTCGGCGTTTATGATTTTTCCCTCTAAATATATATATTTTACACAAACGCAAAAGGTTTAAACTGATGAACAAATCCTCGCTATCCATTTTCGGTAAATAAAAGACAAAAAATTAAGGTTGATGGCAGCTTAAAACAAATTACTAATTTGTGTGTACACACAAACTTTTTTTGCTTATGTCAAAAACACATAACACGATTTTAGGCATTCTATAATTAAATGGCTCCAGATTATTCATTTATATCCTTTTTAAATTAAAAATAGTTCTGAATTCTATCGATTTCCATCATTTAACAGATTGTGAAAAAGAGGGGAAAACAAATTTAAAGCATAACATACATATTTTATTGTTAGCTAAAATATATCGATAAAATTAACGAATTTCAATTTTAATGATGTTGCTATATAAATCCACATATCTTTACAATTTTTTTTCTATTCTTTATATCATTTCACGATATTTAATATTTTAAAATCCTATTGATAATATAAATCCTTCCGTTTCCCTGTCTTGATGTTTGTTGCATTATCAGGCTCAAACAGAAGAACCGATTTTCTTGAAATTTCCTGAGCACATTCTACCTACGTCAGGAAGAAACAATAAGCCTTACTAAATGGCGATTGGACAAAGGGGTGTGGTACCTCCCATATAACCAAAATTTTTAAATTGATATTCTGCGGCTCCTAGTGAACGTTTACGAATAAAGTTTTAAGAAATATCTTACAAAATGATCTTTTTCACTACACCAAAATCTGAGGGGATAGGTCAAAGGGCGTACCGACTCCTGGCATTTACAGTACAACCCAGCGCAATATAGCTCGGCTTCTGTGACTGCGTTTTTTAACAAAATTATTAAGCCCTTTGCAAAATGTGGGAGAGATTAGAAATATGAGACGTGTCATATTCCCCATAACCTTAAATTTTAAACGCGATTTTTCTCTGCTAATGTTGAATATTATCTAATAAAATTGTGTACGACATTTTATAGCAATTCCTTAAACACTGTGTAAAATATGGACGGAAATGGAAGAGAAGGCGTGGCATCTCCCATATAAAAATTCAATTATATCTTAATATCCTAATTGAGCACTAGCAACAAAGGCTTTTGGCTCGTTGTAGCGAAAACAGACCAGAGCCTCTGGTGAGAATCGAACTCACGACCACTGATAAGCTAGCACGCTAACAAATAGCCTACCGGGGATTTTGAAATGCTTTACCATGGCTTCTTTTGAAGGTATATGAGCAAAAGGTAACCTGCATATTTTAACCCAATGTTTTATATCGGTTTTTCTCACCTCAGTAAAATTTAACATCGAGAATTTTGAAAACACTTTTAAGCAATTAGGCAGGAGTAGGACGGGAGGGTATGGCGCTTTACATACAATTCAATATTTACAATTGCTTTATCTCGGTGCCTTCTGAACATATTTGAGGAGAGGCAAGCACGTCGTTTTTTAACAACAATTCTAAGCACAGCCAAGAAAGTGTGCGGATTGGTAAAACAGGTCGGCGCACATACAATGTAACCCAAGTTTTTCAAAGTTATATATCTCCGAACTGGTTGAAAAATTTTGTAGGAATAAAATTTTGAACACCATTTGATATGAGCTCCTTATAGGGTCAAATACAGGACGAAATGAAATTTTTAATTGCTTTATATACGCTCCTGTAACACATATTTGAGCAAAATTTGGCACCGCATTTTCTTAAAATGTTTTTAAACTCTGCACTAAATGTGGACTTCATAAAAAAGTGGCTATGACCGGCTTCTGACAAACGCATTTTTGAAAAATTTGGCATGGTTTATTGCAGGAGTGCCACTTTTAGTAACTCATCTCATATTTGAGGTAATTGAGCAAAATTTGGTAGATTTTTAACAACTGAAACAAAAATGAGCGAATTTACTAATTGAAAGCATTTTCTATAAATGTCGGTATGAGTAGAGGATTTGGGAAATTCATTAAGAGAAGTAATAAGACTGTTAGGTTGTAGAAGCTAAGGTAGATACAAGAAAATTGAACTTACATTGTAGGGTTTCAGGGGAAGATTATTTTCCCTTGCAAAATTGTAGACTCGGCCGAGAACCGATTGAATTTTATTCAAACTATACTTGCTAGATAGTTTGAGGGATAATTTGTATAAAGGGGAGTCAGAATTATTATGAGCACAACGTTAGAGTTTAGGTTTCTCCCAGTCCTCAGCGGTTCGATTCCAGCCTCGGTTAGCATGTTATGGATTGTTGATGTTCAAAAAACTCTAAAACTTATTCTAATTTCGGAATTTATAATTGATTTTATCTTTTGTAGAGATGATATGAGGACAAACCCGTACACATGTAATCCGTAATCAAGTTTTGATAGAAGTGATGCCTTGATAATAGAGGTTATTGTATATATACTGTAGTTAAATCTTTTATTAGACAAGCATTTAACTATATTCAATCTTCGTGTTAACTCGGTAATGATATGTTTGATATGATCATTCCAACTGTATTTTTTATTTAATATTATGTTAAATGTCCCAGAAGAAACATTAAGCCTACAATTTCTTTTCCTGTAAACAAGCAGATGTTTACATTTTGATAATCATAATTGGGCTCCTGAGTACTCTCACCGGGCATGTATGTATTCTACCAAAGTTTGAATGTCGATTGTACTGTTTTTTTCCTATCCAGTTTCTTGATAATATAGAAATTATCTGCTAGGCGCAAATTTCCTCCAAATAATGATTTGTACATTAAGAGCGTAGCCATCTTTTTCCACCTTAAATCCTAAGTGGAGGTACAAAAGATGGAGAAATTATTCTTCTTGAAGGTCTGTCAAAATCTCTGGAGCCTGGCAGTAGAAATTTGATTCATAGTTTCCTTCTCCGGCGAAGAAATCTGCTTAAGGAGAGGGGCAAAAAAGGGGAACAATTCACCTTTCTTGTTGGTCTGCCAATACTGCTGGAGTAAGGAAGTTGAAATTTGGTACATAGGTTCCTCCCCCAGCATCGACATTCTCTCAGATGGAATATTTGGAAATTGCTACGGCAAGGGGCAAAAATAGGAAAAGAGAGGAAAATCGATCCTTCACCTAATTTTTCTCTTCATTTAAGATTTTCTATTCTTGAGGCCTGCTATTTCATATCAAATAAGCAAAGCTTAGTGCTTAAAATAGGCAATGGCTAACAAAATTTTAATTTTTTTTTTTTTTTTTTTGTAAAACTTACCTTAAACCTCTATTTCTATTAATTTCAAATTTGCTTCTTTGGTTCGAAATCAATAAAAAAACAGCTCATTGCCAAATCACTTTCACTATTTTTTTATTTCCGGGAATAAATGTCAATAACAAGTGCAGAAAGAGAGTCTTACCCATTTCGTTGGTGCGCCGTCATAAACATCTATGTGTAATTTTTTTATTTCCATTAAGAAGTCTATTGGGTCATGCATTTATCCACCATACCGTTTCGCGTTATATCTGCTGGTTACGAAGTAAGCAAAAACTCCTATTTGAAACCTATAGTAGGAATTCTCCGACAAAAAGACCTTTGTGTTTTACTACACATAACTGTTTTTGATTTAAATTTAAAAACCATACATTTTCCTATGATTTTATATCAAAATAAAATTGTACGATTTTTTACAGTTTTTAGTAATATTCCGATTCTCAATTGCAAAATAAGTATCCGAATTAGATTACATAAGTAAAAACCTATTCTTTTTGTATTCATGAAATTTTTTAATATTAATTGTTTTTGAGAAATGAGATAATTACACTGTCCAACAGCATTTTTGGAACAGAATAGCGACCCCATAATTCTGAAAGGGTATGTTGAGTAGATAATTTTTGTAAAACAAACTTATGGTCCAGAACGTCTGAGTTTTTTTTTACAGTGGGTCAGTTTTAATTTTTTGGTCGAAGGGAGCTTTATACTATATGAAAAAAATGCTGTAAGTTAATGTCTGAGAGAATTCTTATGGTCAGAATTGTATTGTGGAATTGTATGAGGATTATTTTTGTGGAAGATCTTAACCCTCTAATTGGCTCTTTATGGTTCAATTTGACCATTTTTTCGAGAAAATCAAAAAATATCCTTAAAAATAGACATTTAAGGATTAAAATATTTGTCGGAAAATTTCAGTGGGGGTCACCAAAGACACCATTGTTGTAAATAAAGCTCTTTACGCTTAATTAGTAAAATTATACACCAACATATACAAAACAGGTAAAAACGGCGTCAAGTTCGGGCGGGCCAAACACTAAGTTCTCGCGTCTAGTCAGCTGTAACTTACAAATCGGGTGTGATATTTATTAAAATTAATAATAAAAAATAAAAGAAAAAATTCAAGCATAATGTGTTATGTCAGCTAATGGCATACTGAATTACTTTCAAAGTAAAGAAAACGAGTTACTAGTAATGCGGTTTAACTACTTATTTAACAGTTTAAATATATATTTGGTTTTGTTTTTTTAAATTATTTTTGTTTTACCTTACACTAGATATTTTAATCTTGCCATTAACTAGTTATTTTACTCCCTCCTCGTAAGCTTGGAGACAGTTGCAACTTGTTCTAAAACCCATTATATGGTAAGGAATTTTTTTCAGGATTTTGTATCGATTTGGCGTTATCGGCATTTTTTATATATTTCGGTACAAGCATTTTAGGGCAAGCATTTTATTATAAACCATCAGATAGGTCTTAAACATACCTCGAAGTTGAAATATTATTTGCAAATTGTTAGTTCTGAATAGCACATAAATATTTTTTAAAAATTATTTTAAGACCAGAACCACATATGTGTATTAAATTTGTTTCATTCATTTTAAAAAGTCCCAAAAAATAAATAACCAATCCAACACGCCAAAAGATTTTGGAATTTTTTCAAGGCACGATATTATTAAATGGGCTAAGGAAAATACAAAAATCTTTAAAAAAAAATATGTCGCGAATTGAAAAAATAAAACTTTTCTTGCTGTCCTGAACACTAGCTAAAAAACACATACGTGTTTCGGTTAGAACAATGACAATTTGTATTCTCCAATAAGAAAACATTTTATTCCGAATAGCAAGTGCTCAAACTAAAAGCGTTGACATGTTAATAATCCTTGCTGCTTTAGAATTTTGCTACTAGATGATGGTAAGATATTAACGCATTACCAAACCAAATTGTGGTCTAATTTAGAGTTGTCACTATTACCATTAAGATGAAACTTAAAATTTTAAATAATTAAATAAGTTTTAAAACATTTTACATCGCAGTCTTTTAAACTTCTTTGAGGGGATACACCACCCTCTTCCCTCTGGATCCTTGCCCTCCTATAGTAAAGAATGTATGTATATACATATTTGAAGTAAATGTTTTACTCATGTTGTTTTTAGATAAGTTGCATTATAGACGTAACCATTCGTCTTCTGACCAAACTAGGCTTAATTTTTTTAAAATGTAAAACGTAGACAAAATGCCCACGGTGAGGTTTATTCCAATTCGGGTAAAATTTCAATATGTGATAGAAAGGATAGAAAAAATAAGAATACTTACAAAACACGATCCCATATTATAAATTTTTTTATACTGAATTTAAAAAGAGGAAGCAAAAATATTTCCTCTTTTTAAATGAAGTTATTAAAACAACAACAAAAAAATTGTAAATAATTCTACATAAACTTTTTCCCATTAATCGATTAATTTTATAATTTTATTCGATTAACCGGTTAAGAAAAAAATTCCAAAAAAAGAATAAGCGGGGAAAACTTTAGCTAAAATATTTTTGAGTTGGTAATGTAAAAGACTGAAATAAAATTCAAAAGATAATAAAGTAACGTGTACACTTTCTTTTGACGCTCACAGTATATTGCAAAATTAAAACAAATTTAAAAAAAATTTCCGAAGTATTGAAAAACTTTTCTACACTAAGTACTTTATAAGTTTTGCCATTTTTTGCTATTTTGCCGTACTTCCCACATTTTTTAAACAGTTGGACAATATAACGCTTGTAAAAATATTTAATAAATAAATTATATATGTTTATCATATATTATATAATGTGGTGTCATTGAACTTTGAATTACTGATTTCATTAAAACATATTCACACATAAATAAATCAGATTTTATATACATAAGTTCAAATAACTACACACATCGTCAAACTGTTATACATAATTACATTATTTTATCATTACCACATAATTTCTCTGTTAATTAAGAATACATGTAAATACATTACTAACCCAGTAAATTTTTAATTGATTCTAAATCATTAAACAGTTTTGGTAAAAAAATAATAGTTAGGCATTCTAAATACAGGCATTAATCTACATGTTTTACAAAACTCTGAGGAGATATTGTTAATTATATCTGAACGCTATTACAAGTTTTTTAACTTATTGCAACATTTCCTTTAAAAACATACCCAGTCAGAAAAATACAAAGGCCAGAACGTTAGGAAAGTGTTGGAGACGGTGGTTAATACGTTGGCAAAATAACTGAATTGTAACGTCTACAGTTTTACTCCATCTTTGAAATGATCACGTCATTAAATGGTCATACGACTTTTTTATATTATCTATACTAATATAATAAAGAGGTAACGTTTGTTTGTAGGAGGGAATCCCCGTAACTGCTCATCTGATTTGAAATCTTGGTACAAACATTTAGAATGGTCCTTGAGGACGGGCATAGGCTTTATATCATTCCATTTAAATAATTTATAAAAAAGCTATGTGCAAAAATGCAAAAATAATAGGTCCATTCACTTACTTCGCTCCATGGATGGTAACCGAAACAAGTGCGGTTATCGGTAAGGGTAACGCTATTTTCTATTATTTTAAGAGTAACGCTATTTTCAATTATCTCGATAACGGCATTTTAGGGATAAAGATTTTCTCAGTTATTTCGGTATCGGTATATTAGCGATAACGGTATTTTCTATTATTTCGGTAACGGTATTTTAAGGATAACGATTTTTTCAGTTATTTTCTTCACTCTCAAAAAGTAAAATTTTCTAAAAAAAAAGTACGCAAACGGAAATTTAGAAGTTTGTTAAATAGCTGATTGTAAAGCCAAATGCAAGAACAAATTATAACAGATCGATATGTTAAAAAAAGTATTCTTGATGTGAAATATTAAGCAGAATCACTTTAGGAGGTTTTCGTATCTTCTCCATAATTCATTTTACAATATTTGCATTAGCGTACAACAGGGTAGTTGTAAAACATTTTTATTTTTATTTACAAAGATTTTTCTCATGTTTTTCAATCACATGTTTTTTCTGCTTTATAATTTTTGTTGGCCAAAATTTGTCCAGTAAAAATTTGCAAACTTTCACATCGAACTTCTCACTTTATTCCATCTTTTTTCAATATATTTACTGAGTATTGGCACGGGTGCTCTAGAATTGAGTTTTGACAAAAAAAAAAATTTCCACAAAAAGTGAGTATGGGGTTTGAAAACACTATATTCATGATTAAAAAAAAGCATTTTTAAAAAAATTCTAAGACGAATTTAATAGTTGTGACCATTTAAAGTTTTTGGTTTTAAAAAATTTGCCGCCTTTGGCAAACTCTTGAAAAAACAACTGCTCAAAATAAATAGTTCTTAAGAAGAACATAGTTTTTTAAGAACATAGGCTATCTGCTTTCATACGTCGGAATTTCGGCAAACATTTCGACCATTCCACTAAAAAAGTTTTATTTTTCTCCTTTGTAAGATCAAGATTGGAATATGCCTCCTTTATCTGAAGCCCCAATGCTAATATTCATATTAGTCGCGTTGAGAGAATACAAAAGAAATTTATTAAGTTCGCTCTTCCTTTTTAAATGTCTCATATGCTAGTAATTTTTCTAACATTCCTACATTTTCTCGTCCAACTTATGAAGATTTTTTTTGAAAACTTTAGAAGCTCGTAGAAATATTTTTTAGTTAATTCCTATTTATGTACCTCCGAGAGTTTTTAGAACTAATGATAAGTTCTTTTATATAGATTTGCATAGAACTGATTATTCTTTAAATGAACCTCTTACTAAATCTATGAGGCTATTTAATCATTATTGTAATCAATTAGATATGTCATCCTTCTTTGAATTTTAAATCTCTCTTAAATAATTTACTTTTATTAATGTAATAGTTTTAAAATGCTAGTCTGTAAGGTAATATTGTACCCATAGACTTAAATAAATAAATAAATTTCCTTCCAAAAAAATTTTTAATTAAATAAAAAAATGCATAGCTGGACACTAGACCGTACCTCAAAAAAAAGTTCACCGTACACCCTCAAATATAAAGTATTTTAACAAGAAAATTTCGAAAAAGTTTTTTTTTTGGCCGAACGTAGGGGTCGCCATTTTATATTTTTCTTTATATTTTCGCCATTAACCGACGGATCTTAAAGTGTTGTATATCAATGTTTTTTGTCTCGCGGAGACCGATGTTTTCCTCGAAGGAGCCATTTACCTCAAGTAACCCGTTCTAGTATTAACCCACCAGATCTCAGTTGCTACCACCTTAATGAACCACCCTAATATTTTAAAATGAAAGCTCGCAAAAAAGCAATAAACTTTTGCTAGGAAAGTATTCCAATAATTCCAGCGGAACTATTATTTTATTTTTTTTTAATTTTTTTTGTTGCCGAATGTAGGGCATTTTTAATTTTTTTGTCATATCTTCTGTATTTACAGTCGGATCTTAAAGGGTTATATATCAATGTTTTTGTCGCAATGATACCAATTTTTTACATCAAAAATCATTGACCTTAAGCACCCTTTTATACCACTTAAGGGGTAAAACCTACGTAAAAAGCCTATATATAAAAACTTCCTTTTTTATTTTCTTTATTTACGGAGATGTGTTAACAAAGATTGGTTTTCACAAGATTTATGAAGGAGTACAAAAAAATATTTGTTTTACACAAAGTTTTACAAAATGATAGTATATTTAGTATAGAGGTCCATGGCACGCAGCATTACTTAATAAATTTTTGGTGGATTTCTCTGAAATTTATAATGCATATGGAAAACTAAATTATCTTTGGATGCGCGTAGGAGTTTTTGATAGGTCAAATACTTTTTGACTTAGAGCTGTTTCTTTACGAGTATAAAAAATAGATATTTTGACTTTAACACTTCGCTGTTTTGTCAAAAATTAATATACCCAAAAACTCATACGCTTTTCTTTAGATAATTTGGTTAAATTATAGCCATACGAACCATTGCAAAGGTCTCTGTAAATGGCGTTCCATTCTTACAATGACTCCATTTTTGTAGCCAGTGTTGGTAGGAGTTCCATCGCAACTAATAGCTATTAAGAAGTCCATATTGAAGTTCTCTTGACTCAAATAATACAGCCAACTTCAATCACGCCAAAATATGATCGATTAAAATTTGTGTTATTTTATAAGTGATCTACGGCACTCAGCATAATTTAACCAATTTTAAGTGGATCGCTCTGAAACATACACTTTATATAGAAAACTAAATTATCTAAAGAAAAGCGTATGAGTTTTTGGGTATATTAATTTTTGACAAAACAGCGAAGTGTTAAAGTCAAAATATCTATTTTTTATACTCGTAAAGAAACAGCTCTAAGTCAAAAAGTATTTGACCTATCAAAAACTCCTACGCGCATCCAAAGATAATTTAGTTTTCCATATGCATTATAAATTTCAGAGAAATCCACCAAAAATTTATTAAGTAATGCTGCGTGCCATGGACCTCTATACTAAATATACTATCATTTTGTAAAACTTTGTGTAAAACAAATATTTTTTTGTACTCCTTCATAAATCTTGTGAAAACCAATCTTTGTTAACACATCTACGTAAATAAAGAAAATAAAAAAAGGAAGTTTTTATATATAGGCTTTTTACGTAGGTTTTACCCCTTAAGTAGTATAAAAGGGTGCTTGAGGTCAATGATTTTCGATGTAACAAATTGGTATCATTGCGACAAAAACATTGATATATAACCCTTTAAGATCCGACTGTAAATACAGAAGATATGACAAAAAAATTAAAAATGCCCTACATTCGGCAACAAAAAAAATTTAAAAAAATAAAATAATAGTTCCGCTTGAATTATTGGAATACTTTCCTAGCAAAAGTTTATTGCTTTTTTGCGAGCTTTCATTTTAAAATATTAGGGTAGTTCATTAAGGTGGTAGCAACTGAGATCTGGTGGGTTAATACTAGAACGGGTTACTTGAGGTCAATGGCTCCTTCGAGGAAAACATCGGTCTCCCCGAGACAAAAAACATTAATATACAACACTTCAAGATCCGACGGTAAATGGCGAAGATATAAAGAAAAATATAAAATGGCGACCCCTACGTTCGGCCAAAAAAAAAACATTTTCGAAATTTTCTTGTTAAAATACTTTATATTTGAGGGTGTACGGTGAACTTTTTTTTTTTGCCTGTAAGGCGGTACGGTCTACTGTACATATAATAAAATTTAAATATGATTCGAATTATACTCATAAACTGCTCTTTGTAGCCATTTTCCGTAATGTGGATCACTAGTTGTTCGTTTGAACCTGTTCCAAACCATCTTGAAGTCTGAGTGAACAGATTAGGAAGCCTGTTTACTCCAAGGTCCTAATCCGGTATCTGCTTTAGTACAAAAATCCAGTATATTTTGAAGGTAATTATTTTTGAATGTTTCAATATGTTGCGCTGCATTTTCATCTAATGTTTTGCCAAAACATGAGCTTACCACAATATTGAAACTGTTGAAAACCACAGCAAAGAGTAAAAACTTTAATGGTAGATTTTCTTCAAGAAATGACACATTTTTTAAGAGTCTTCTTGAAGAATTACCATTTAAAGTTCCACCATGCATTAACTCTTTTTGAACATTACAAAACTTAGCCAATTCAAGTGAGATTTCTGGAAACATTCTTTCCAAACACTCGAAGACTTTATTTACTACACCTTATAATAGGTGCAGCTCAATGTTTCGTCTAGCTCAGATGTAATTGGATTGTTTACACAATTTTTAAAGTATTTCTTTTTACAAAATCAAAAGCTTTTTTTGACTTTTTTTTGTAGTTTATTATTAATAATTGTTTCAATAGATTTACTACCTACAGTTTTTCTTATATGTGATGTATTTTTTAAGGATTTTTTATTACGAAAATTATGTGTAGATTTTAAAACTGTGCAGTTAATTGTTTACCAACTTCAGAATTTTCACAAGTGCTAGCAAGAGAGACTTTTAGAGGACGTCTTCCGCGATTATTCTCTAAAGATACTTTTAATGAGCTATTACTAGCTAATAATTTTTCTGTTATTGTTTTAGCGGATATTTGTTCCAGCATTTCTGCTCCAGTCATACTTAGAACGTTTCTAAATTTAGTTTGCTTATTGCATTTGTGGGATTTTCCTCCACACAATGGGCTTAAGCACCTAGTGCAAAGCACCGCCTTTTTGGAGTTGGTGTAAGTTTATTCGAAGGTTTTCCTACTTTTTTTTTGACGGACGACGATGGGCGTTCAACATTGTTGTAGTTAAAAATTTTATATGATATTGTAAAAAACGATATTTTTTAAGGTTTTGTTTGCGACAAGAATCACATATAGATGTAGAAAACATTAAATTTGATAAGTTAAAGTTAGGAATAAAGAAGTCTTCTATATCTTGTGACATTTGAAGAGATATCTTACGGAGTTGTTTTGTTTTGCCCATACAAATAGCGCATAACATTTTTCTATATTTTTTGTGAGAATTCATTTTTTTATATACTTAAACATAGACATATGCTTAAATGAGCTCAATTTTATCGGAACTTTTAATTGAAACAGTAAAATACCAGATCAAGTTAAATTTAGATTATATTGTAGTAAAATAATTATGGATTTGAATCTTTTGAAAAAAATTAGCAGTACGTGAAAACTGGTTAAAGAAGGCGTAATTGCTTCAAATGTAAACTAAATTGAACTCAACAATTCTTTTTTCGTATTTGCTAGATATTTGTGTACTTAAACAGTCATATGTGATCATAGCGTGTCCAGTAGACCGTACCACCTTATAGGCAAAAAAAAAAGTTCACCGTACACCCTCAAATATAAAGTATTTTAACAAGAAAATTTCGAAAAAAATTTTTTTTTTTTTTTGGCCGAACGTAGGGGTCGCCATTTTATATTTTTCTTTATATCTTCGCCATTTACCGTCGGATCTTAAAGTATTGTATACCAATGTTTTTTGTCTCGCGGAGACCGATGTTTTCCTCGAAGGAGCTATTGACCTCAAGTAACCCGTTCTAGTATTAACCCACCAGATCTCAGTTGCTACCACCTTAATGTACCGCCCTAATATTTTTAAATGAAAGCTCGCAAAAAAGCAATAAACTTTTGCTAGGAAAGTATTCCAATAATTCCAGCGGAACTATTATTTTATTTTTTTTTTTAATTTTTTTATGTTGCCGAATGTAGGGCATTTTTAATTAAACTTTTGCTAGGAAAGTATTCCAATAATTCCAGCGGAACTATTATTTTATTTTTTTTGTTGCCGAATGTAGGGCATTTTTAATTCTTTTGTCTTATCTTCTGTATTTATTTAAAGGGTTATATATCAATGTTTTTGTCGCAATGATACCAATTTGTTACATCAAAAATCATTGACCTCAAGCACTTTTTTATACTACTTAAGGGATAACACCTACGTAAAACGCCTATATATAAAAACTTATTTTTTTTTATTTTCTTTATTTACGGAGATGTGTTAACAAAGATTGGTTTTCACAAGATTTATGAAGGAGTACAAACAAATATTTCTTTTACACAAAGTTTTACAAAATGATAGTATATTTACAATAGAGGTCTACGGCACGCAGCATTACCTAATACATTTTTGGTGGATTTCTCTGAAATTTATAATGCATATGGAAAACTAAATTATCTATGGATGCGCGTAGGAGTTTTGGATAGGTCAAATACTTTTTGACTTAGAGCTGTTTCTTTACGAGTCTAAAAAATAGATATTTTGACTTTAACACTTCGCTGTTTTGTCAAAAATTAATATACCCAAAAACTCATACGCTTTTCTTTAGATAATTTAGTTTTCTATATAAAGTGTATGTTTCAGAGCGATCCACCTAAAATTGGTTAAATTATGCTGAGTGTCGTGGATCACTTATAAAATAACACAAATTTTAATCGATCATATTTTGACGTGATTCAAGTTGGCTGTATTATTTGAGTCAAGAGAACTTCAATATGGACTTCTTAATAGCTATTAGTTGCGATGGAGCTCCTACCAACACTGGCTACAAAAATAGAGTCATTGTAAGAATGGAACGCCATTTACAGAGACCTTTGCAATGGTTCGTATGCCTATAATTTAACCAATTTTAGGTGGATCGCTCTGAAACATACAATTTATATAGAAAACTAAATTATATGTATGAAAATGTATTTTTAGTTTGACTCGAGATCATAGGAAAAGTTTTTTTCAAATGAAAAATTTTTTTCCTTATTTTTTAATTTTAGTAAACATGGAGAATACACAGAAAAAGTTATTAGACACCAGCCGAATGGAATGCATTTTCTGGTCAGCTACGACTTTCATCAACATTCTTTGTGCCGAAATACCAATTGTAAATATCTCTATTTAACTCACAAATCAACGGAAAAAGCTATTTTATGCTAACATACAGTTGATTTTTATTATTGAGTACAGATGAAATTTACTAACTATTTTTGTGTTATTTATATTCTCCTTTGTTTACCGTATAAAGACATGTGTTTTTTAAAATTGTTTTTACATATGTTTAAACAATTCTTTTAACCGTGCCAAGTTATATTTTAATATTGAAGTTTATATTTTATAGTTGATCTTTTTAATACTTATATGTATGAAAATGTATTTTTAGTTTGACTCGAGATCATAGGAAAATTTTTTTTCAAATGAAAAATTTTTTTCCTTATTTTTTAATTTTAGTAAACATGGAGAATACACAGAAAAAGTTATTAGACACCAGCCGAATGGAATGGAAATATAGTGTTTTCAAACCCTATACTCACTTTTTGTGGGAAATTTTTTTGTCAAAACCCAATTCTAGAGCACCTGTGTTGGTGTAAACGAACGCCATCTAGTAAAAATTTGTACAAATTTGTAAATAATATGCAGTAAACGAACGAAACTAATATTTACAGATTTTAACACCACATGTATTCGTTACATTTTTATCGTTATTTTTGGTGTGTAGGTCTGTTGTTGTTTTTTGTTTTTTTTTTTTTTTTTCGTATGAAACCAACAAAAATAAAATATTTTTAAAGCAGGGGTGTTCATTACATAGCACAATTTTGCTGTAACTATTTCACACATATTCTTATGCTCTTTCATTTAGTCAACTAATGCACATGCTTAAAGGCTGGATTAGCCAGACGTAAACGTAAACGTATCTCTGTGTAGCAAATTCAATAAGTTAAATACGAAAAGAAGATGTTGTGTTGTTCATTTTTGTGTCATTGTTATGCATTGAACATTGACAATACATACACAAAACACAAATACACAACAAAAATCTGTTTTAGATTTTCAGATTTTTTTTCGATTAAAAAATAATATTATTTATGATTTGTTTACTTCAATTTGAAATATTTTTAAAAGATCCAGATTTTTTAATTTTTTAAATAGAGATGCTAGATTTGAAAAACACAGAAGAGCTTAAAGTCATCATATATTATTTTTAAAAATCTGACATTGTTAACATTTTATTAATTATGCATAACATATATTTAACATTTTATACATAATAATGTTAATGTTTTCGGTTCTCTACAATACCAAAAATTAAAATAAGGTATAGAATTAGGCTACAAACCTTATGTGATTTTTAAGTGAAAATGCTAATCTTTTAAAACATATGTTTTAAATTTCAAGGCGCCACGTTGTTTAGTTTTTTTTTTTTGAAGCAATTTGAGGTTGATGGCTATTTGAAGGAGCTAGATAGTTGTTGCTATAAACAGGGTATGGAAGCTATTGAACATCGCTGGAAAAAGTGCACTTTATGTAAATTTTCCCAAATTTGCTGTGTTTTCTCTGCTCATAATTCGATAAAATCTCCATACTTAGCCTCCATTATTAATTATTTCCACACTCGTTATATTTATTGGGTAAAAACAACCTAACCCCCCGTTGCCACATGCAAGTGCCAAAAACTCAATACACTCATACTTTTTTACTACCCCACTCACACTTATGTTACTTGCGACGCAGCTTACAATGAAATATTGAATCAAGTGGATTTTTGACAGTTGATGCAAGTAGAATGACAAAACGAAAAACAGAGTTGCCGAGTACTGTGTTTTATATTAATTTATTTATTTGTTGCAATAGGATTTAATATTATTTATTGCACATATATAAGAAGGATAGCGAGAAAGGATATAAAGTCGTCTTTTAGTGGTAAGCTTAAATAATAAATTTACGTTTTTATAAAAGAAATATAATAACATGATATATATCCCTAGGTATCGCAGAGCCTTAAGTAGTTGTCAATACTGTAATTCCTTTAAGACAGCCATTTTGGATAGCACTTCTCCTGTTGACGACATTTTAAAAAAGAACTTGCACTGTACAGCCACTTAAAATATTTTATTGTTTTTTGTTGATACTTGCAAGTAATTACTTGCATATGACAATGAGGGGTAAAATACAAAAATGTTTTCCCCTTGTAATCCCTTTTTCAAACTTTTCGGACGATGCGGTACCTCCTCCCGATGTCCGATTATCCTAGTTGTTTGCAATACGTGGTATTAAAACCAAATGAACATTGCTAGGGGCAGGAGTGGTCAATAGCCCACAATTTTTTTGGGAATCTCTAATTGTCACAGATTTCGAATATTTTTGATAGGATATAATATATAATTATTTTTTTAGCTTGCTGCTGTCATGATAATTCATGAAGAGGATTGTGTTGTACTTTTTAATAAAGGTTTAACAATTAATAAAAAGAGTGTAAACAAAGAAAAGTTATAAAAGTTCTGTTATATTAAATCTGTCTTTTTTATAATTTGTCAAAAAAAAATGTGAATTAATTTTTCGTTATTTGAATAGGTGCAGTGATTAAAAATTCGTTCTATGGTCATTTGTGTCAATTTTAAAAACAAAATAGTAGATTTTTTTAAAATTAACAAAAATAATTTTTCCTTGGTTTTGATTACAAATGGCAGCGACCGTAAATGACAGTTATCCAGAAAATGTATACTCTCCATCTTAAAGTCAACGGAGACATATACTGCCATATACCAATAGATTCGTATTGAAGTGCTCTTTCAGAATTTATTGTGATATTAAAACAAGAGAAAAATCGATTACATATAAATCTTTACAAATTGTAATGATCTGACCAGCGGCAAGCATTGGACGGGAAAATAAAACTCCTCAAATGAGTTTTTTTTTTTTGACGGCAAAATAAAATTCTCTTATAAGAGTTTCATCCTACCTGTTATATTACTGTTTTAGATGAGTTATTTTATATTAAAGTCACAAAATAAGTGTTATAAAAGAAATTTTTTTACGACACTTTTAACAAGGTCCCTGAAAAATAGGCCATTGTAAATCATTAACGGTAGAAGAGAAGGCAAAAAGTGATGCCTATGATAATAAGACCATGAAATCTGGCCATCCGATGAATATGATAATACGGCCATGAAAACCATGGCAAACTTATGAAGGGAAGGCAACCAATGGATACAAAGACCGAGAGTCCTTAATTGCTGCAATAAAATCGGAATGGTCGCGAATTTCCTTACAATATATATCGCAACTGGTTAGCTACATTCCAAATTAATACAAAAAAATAAAACTATTAAACAAAACTTTATTTTTATAATTTTTTTTTCGCTGTTTTATAAATTTTGTATAAATATGCATTTATTCCACTGACGCAAAAATAATTCCCAAGTTTTTAGGAAAATAATCGAGATGAGAATGAAGAAAATGTATTTTGAGAGACATTTGAGCTCAAATCTTGGGATAATTTTGCAACAAACTGTCGATTATTTACTTGAATCCGGATTTGCGGCAACCGAGAAAGTTGTGAACAACATCTTGAAATGATGGGCTGCTTTTTTAATTGGCGTTAAACATTTTATAAAACTTCCGTCGGCCATTAATTTTTGAATATCAAGTCCGACAAATATTCTCTCTTTGATTTTGGCGCATGACAATTTGGGAAACAACTTGGCCAAGTACTTTAAAGCCGGTCATTCAGGGTTGCGCGCTTTGACGAAGTTCTTTAAAAGGACAAGTTTTATGTGGAGAGGTCGCAGAAAAATGTTCTGTAGATTTACAAGTGATGTAGAAGGGACGTTTTGTTTTCCTGGTTCCTGGTTCACAACGACTTTGATAACCTTTTTTCACATAATGTTGGCCAGTTGCACGACTATCCCACTGGCACAAAAAACAGCAATATTTCATAAAACCAGGTTGCATCCCCATTAAGAGACCAATGACCTGTTGGAATAGTATGTAAATAAATAAATTAATGTAAAATTAATTTTCAAACCTTTAAATCTAATATGTCATAACATTACTATGAATGAATGAAAGCAATGAAAATTCCAGCCGAGGAATGCTGTTTAACAATTATCGTATTTTTTGTATTTAAAAATACAAAAATATTTATTTTTGGACTTTCTATATTCTATATTCTATTTTTATTGCTTTCATTCATTCATGGTAATGTTATGACAGAAGCATGAAATACATATAGTTGGTATACAATGTATACTCATATGTACACCCAAAAAACATGTTCGTGCTGACAACCAAATTTGTTGCCAATCGAATATTTCAGTTGCAGCAACTGAATTTTTCGGTTGTGACTACAACCAACCATCATTTTGTTTATGGAGACAACTGATGATTAGGGTGGTGCCTATGAAACAAGTGTATTGCCTATCATGAATATTATCAACCTTTTTGAAATGCAATAAATAAATAAAATCTAATATGACATATTAGATTTTTAGACTTAAGGTTGAACAATATTCTGACTTAAATATATGCGAATATAGAAAGTCCAAAAATAAATATTTTTGTATTTTGTATGGCATAACTCAAAAAGTTGATAAATATATTTTAGATTTCTTGTATGTATTATCATAACTCATAATTAACATTTCCGCAAATTTTATAAAAATTTTACATAGTTTTGCAAATTTGGGGCGGATGAGCACCGCCTTCCCGTCATGCGATCAAACAAATTTTTCGCAGGATGTATTTTTTCACTAAGGAGAACATTTTTGGGGGGAGTTACGGTTCAGTTTCCCAAGTTGAAAAATAAGATGCACGCCATTGTTATGTTTTAAATAAAAAAAGGGAGGTAGTGAAGTAGTTTTGAAATTTTTGTTTATAAAAAATGGAGAAAAAAAATCAACAAACATTTTTTATGAAAATTTAACTTAATTTTTTTAATTACTTTTTGTTTTATTTATAATATAATTTTATATCAATGATTTTCTTTTATATAATATTTATGAAATTTTATCAAAAACATATTCCAAGCATGTCTCTTAACTATTGTTTCCCGTTTAAATTGTAGGAGAAATAGTACGATTTATTTAAAACTTAATTTGATTACATTTGATTTGAAAGTTTTGTGTTGTCCTCTCTACAAATATGAGATCCTTGAAAGAACATCTCACATAAAATTTTTTAAAAGTTTGCGTTTAAAAATTTGCAGAGGAACACACTTCATGCAAAACGTTAGCCAATTTCAAATATAATTGTGAATTACTAAGTAAATTTCATCTGTACTCAATAAAATCAACTTGCACACAGCGAAAACTTTTTTAATATTTTCCAACCGGCAACAACTACATACATATTGGTTTCCACAAAAAAAAATTTGGTTCATACAACTGAAAAAGGCTGTGCTGACCGACTTTATTGGTTATCACAACCAAAGTAAACTTTTCAATTCGGTTAGCACTTTAATTTTCTGTGTGCGGGGTTATCGTTAGCAGCCTTTTCCTTTAATAAGAGATATTTACAATTAACACTTTAAGGCCCATTATTATAACTTGCCGATAGCTAAAGTTAGGATGTTAACGGACAGATTATTAGTTTTTCGTTATCATAAGTATACTTTAACCTAAAAGTGACCGATAAGCTAAAGGTAAGTTCATCTTACCTTTAACTTTTAACGTAAGGTTTAAGCATTTGAAGTTGCCACATTTTCTGCTCTGCAGTGTAGTTGCCGTGTAGTTTTTTGCTGTTTGGTTTTTTTCTGTGTTCACCGTCGACAATGTAAATTTTATATAACAAACATTTTGATCTTTTACACAATTCGAAGAAATTTTGTTTTTCGTTTGTATTTTTTGTTTGTTGTAAGTAAATAAATAAATAAAAGTACGTCGTTGCCACTACGTATATAAAAGAACCATTTTAATTTGTCAAAAGTAATCGGTTTTTGCTCTAGTAATGCCATATTTTTAAAAAACTTAATTTTATTTTATAAGGAAGTTGTAATAACCAAAAAAAGTTAAAGGGGACTTTATTCCTCACTTTAGCTAAAGTTACCTTTAACTAACACGCACCTTAAAGGCAAGTTATAATATTGGGCCTAAAAGGAACAAAGAATAATGTCGAAGTTCTTACCTATCCAGAAAATGCATTCCATTCGGCTAGTGCCTAAAAATTTTGTCTGTGAATTTTTTTTTAATAAAAATTAAAAAATATTTTGAAAAATATTCATAATCTTGAACCAGAGACTAAAATACATACCATATCAAATATACAAAGATCGAATTGTGAATTTTAAACTCGAAAAACACCAATTCTACATATGATTGTTCCTAGTAAGCTGAAATTACACCATTTATAAAATACTGTCCTCTAAATTAAATGTTATTGGTTTCATTTGTATACCACCACACAACAAGTAATATGGAAATTATTGATGGACTTTAAAAAAGTTTATATATTATCATTACCATATAACATACATATAATTATATATTACATTATTTTTTGTTTAAATTACCTCATTATGTGTCATATTTATATTGATCTCTATAAAATTAGATAACATATGGTATATATTACATCATATAAAATTATATTTAACACTATAAATATTTATATATGGCTTATACGACACCATATTTACTCACATATGACTTATACAAAACCACATACATATATACTTATAAATGCTATCCAATATTTGAGATATAATAATATATGGTCCATTATCAAAAATATTTGTTAATATGATAAGAGACATAATTATATATGATTCAGTATATGGCTCAATATACAATAGGGTGCGCCGATTTGTAAGGACAAAAATTTGTCGATATTGTGCCATCGATTTTTGGATAGCTTTTGGCATGAGGAAAAAAGTTCCACTACGACATATCAAAAAAATTATTTTCGAGGCACCCAAATTTCCAAGGTGACATACAATACATACAAAAATACATTGCCACCTACAATATAATATATGAGCGCGTTAGAAATGGGCTATTTGATACATAAGCATTGGTTTGGAGCCTTAAAAATAACAAAAAAAAAAAGGAGTAAAAAGTCGAAAAAAAAATTTCGACAGACTCGTCTGAAAACCCAAAAAAAATTTTTCGAAAAAATGATATCGCCATTGTTTTAAGCGTACAATTTTACCAAGGGTAGGATATATTTAAAAATCTGAAATCAGCGACTATTTTCAACATACATTGTAAAAAAAACCTTAAAAATTAACGCGTAAAAAAAATCGACTTTTCGACAAAAACTCGTCCAAAACCTCAAGAAAAAACTTTTTTTCCGAAAAACTGCTATCGTCATCGTTTTTTAAAAAAATTAAATCAGATTAAAAATAAAAGTTGAGAAAAAGTCAAAAAATTTAAATTTGGGCGCCTCGAAAATGATTTTTTGAATATGTATGTCGTAATGGAATTTTTTTCCTCATGCCAAAAGCTATCCAAAAATCGATGGCACAATATCGCTTGCTAAATCGACCCATCGTACAATATTTGCATACAAATATTAGATATTGTTATATATAGTTCCATATTTATAGTAGTTTTGATATGCTATAAGATATAATTAGATACATTTATATGTGTTTTTGAATTCCAGCCAGGGAGATAAAAATTTGTTTGTGTTTTTAATTTTTTTTTTTCTATTTAATATTTTGTTTACAAAACTTTCACATTTTAATCCATTTTGGGACAACAACTATAAGGAACGAAAGGGTTAATTGAAAAACACTGAATTTTAGTTGACGGAATTTTTTTTTATTAAAAGAAAAAAAATTTACTTTAAAGAACAAACCAATTATTAGATTCTCATACAACGGTGCTGCGAACGATTAGAAGAGATAACAATAACTGTGTTAACAACAATTGAAGCAGAGCCGCGAATAACGTTGTAAGCGACAAAATTGAAATTGTTGAGAAATCGAAAAAAAAAACGTTTTAGAACTTGTAGGTGTATCCCACTGACTGACTTCTTTAGATTGCATTTTGATAACGAAATCCTGCACAATTTTGCCTAATTTAATTTTTAAGTCATAAAAGAGAGTTATTCTAACGGTAATCTGGAGAAAAAATCAGCTTTGTAAAAATTGTCGCTTAAAACGTTATTCGCTGGTCCGCTTCAATTGTAAAAGAAAAAGGCATTTCAATTTCTATTATTTGTATTTGTTTTCACACGAATATTGCAATTTACCATTAATAGGATATCCTTATTCTACATTTCAAACCGTTATCTAACTGCAAATTCGACTAGTCTTGCTGCCTGGATCATTATACGTTGTCGCATCTGTGTGTAAGGACCATCGAAAATATAACACTGTCACCACAACAGCATTATTAGATTATTAATTTTTATTTTTATGCAGTGGAAAATTATACTAAATTGTCATTTACCATAATTATTTTTAAAACTAGCGAATTAAAAAAAATATTACATTATAATTTTAATTTTATTCTTAAATGCAAGGCATTACTTTAATGAAAAATAGCTTTTTAAATGATAATTTAAACATTGTTATTTTTTTTATCATATTATTTGAATTTCAATTTATTAATTAGAATCTTTAATCGAACAAACCAACTTAATTATTATCCTGAGTAAGTTAAAATATACTTTTAATTTTATTTTATTAAATTATAAGGAAATTTATTTGATTATTTATGCAATAATTTAATTACTCTTAAGTATCACATAATTTATTGACATAAACATTATTTTCCCAAGTTTTATTTTTTTATTGTTTCTAATGACATTTTTCGGTTGTTTGGGAATATATATTGTCTAATAATTAAAATGAGTCACTAATTTTTTATGGTTGATGAAACATGAGATGTAACATATTATTTATTTTCCGTTTTCTTCTCCTTTTACTTTTAATTTTTCTAAATCTTTATCTATATCTTTTAATTTTGTAATGACCAAACCAGATCTCCCCCATTAAGCCCTGAGCACGGTCGTGCAAAATAATCGTTTGGCTTCTCTTTATACAACCGCTATCAATTTTTGATAAGATATAAGAGATAATTAGTTTATAATAATCTAGACACATACATATGTATAATTATATATGATCTTGGTTTCCAAAAGACCTATAAGTGGTGGAAATTTATATATTTTTTTGTTTTAAATATTATAATTATTTCTCCACCTTTTTTTTAGTCAACATTTTCCGAATAAATGCAAATGTTTCTTAATTCCTAAATAAATTGCTAGATCTAATTTGTTCTGACATTTTTCGGATGAATTCAAATATATTTTTATGCCATTTTTCGGATCAATTTAGATGCCCAAATATATTGCTAGATCTAAGTTGATCTGAATGAAGGGTTTATTTATAATCTTAAACTTACCATGACTAGTTTTTTAGTATGATTTCTCACAAAATCAATTTCAACGAAACTGGATAATTATTGAGTTCCCATAATTATTTCAATTTTTTAATTTCTAGATATTTGAATTCTCAAATAAAAAAAGCAAAACTTGAAAACAAGTTCCAATTTATATTTAATTTTCAAATATAACGTACTTAAAAATATGTAAAACTAGTTAATCAAGAAAACGTCATCTATAACTCAGCATCCCAAATATTCACATTGACCTTAATACGCATGCGTTAAAATATTCACAGCATCTGTCAAAACAAAATGAAAAAAAAAACAAAAATTTTCACAGGGACAGTGCTAAATAAATTATTTTAAAAATGTTGCTTTTGAAAGAAAACATAATTAAAATGCTCTTAATAATAAAATACAAACAATTACTATAAATTTAATTCATGCATTTACTGTGCCACAATTAATACTAATATACAAGCGTAATTAAGTCAAAAATAAACATTTCTTAAAATGCGTCAATATGCAAAACGTAAAAATGGTAGTGAAATAAATCTGAGTTATGAGTAAGTTTTTCGTTCAAGGTGTATTTGTTTGTGTGTGTATGTGTCTGTGTTGAAATGAGATATATGTTTGCACTGAATGTTTTTCAAAAGGATTATTTTTTGTTTGTTGATAAAATAGGATTTTATATTTATTGAACGCAAACAAATCTGAATTAGAATTTACAACTAAACTGAAGAAAATCTTTTATACAAATTGCATTATACATACATATATGCATATTGAATTCAAGTGGATAAGTATTACAAGATAAATATATTCAAGTACGTACTTGAGCATATTTTAATTAATTTCGAATTGTTAATTCATTGGTAGGCACCATATTGTAACAAAAGGTCAAATTATACATTTTAAACCATAATTAGTCAAAATACTTTGTATTATTTCGTGAAGTTCGATTAAATTTACTTGTTCCACCTAGTGTAGGAGAATACAAATCCTTATTGCTTTCGGTTTTCAATGCAATTATCACACTATAGGTTCCTTTAAGGTCTTTCGTACCCCATAACTTATTAAGTAGCAGCGTGAATTGAATATGATATATAGGATGGTTCAAATACAGGAATCTTTTTAAATCATATGTTATTTCGACACTGATAGATTTTTTCTATTTGATATATTGACTGTCAGTCAGTATTATACCTTCCCGGACCAAAATGAGTCGCTTCTAAAGCCCAAATTGTGCGTTTGTAAAATGAAGCACCCACAGCGCGTGCTGTACGCAATATTGTGCAAAAAGTTTGTAAGTCTGGTTTGACAGTGGACAACACTCATGGTCCCCGTCGTCGTACGGTGCGTAGCAATGAGAATGTGGCTGCTGTGGCTGAAAATGTGCAACTCAGTCCAAGAACATCGACTCGCCATCGATCTCAATAACTCGGCATTTCACGCACCAGCATGATGAAGATTTTACACAATGATCTCGGATTATTCCTTACAAGTTCCAATTGAATCAGCAGTTGAAAGCAAACGACCATCCACTTCGTTACAGCTTCTCAGTTTTTGCCTTACAGAAGCTTTAATCGAATATTGAATTTGGCCGAAAAATCATCTTTTCTTACAAAACGAATTTTCATCTCGGCGCCTATTTCAACAAAAAAAAATTGCCGCATCTGGGGATAGGAAAACCCACACGTCATTGTCGAGAAGCCAATGCATCCACAGAGAGTGAGAGTTTGGTGTGGATTTTAGAGTGTTGGCATCATTGTCCCATTTTTTTGAAAATGCTTCTGAACTTGGATAAACTTTGGTTTCAGCAGGATGGCACGCCATGTAACACATCCCATGAAACAATTAATCTTTTACGCACTAAGTTTGGTAATCGTGATATCAGCCGTCCTGTCGATGCCAATTGGCCGCCTCGGAGCTGCGATTTAATCCCTTTAGACATTTTAGTGTAGGGTGCCGTAAAAGACCAATGCTATGCGAATAATCCAGAAAGGACCCACACCCTTAAGGCTAATATCGTTTGTGCCATTCGTGAGATAGAACCAGAAACCGTCAACAAAGTCTTTGGAAGTTGGACTGTCAGGATGAGTTACTGCGACAGCCATATAAATAAAATCGTGTTACATAAATAATGGGAATATTTGTTATTTCTAATAAACCCATAATATACCAAAAAACATTATTTTAGCTCATTTTATTTATTTTTAAAAGGATACTTGTATTTGGACCACTCTTTACTTGTCCACATCGTATATGCATAAACATTTTACTGATTCTTACAGCAGTTTTATAAATTAATATTTATATTGTTATAAAAATTAATAAAATGTTAATGCATTTGGATATAATAAAGTTTTATTTAGAGGTAGCAAGTCCGCAAAGAAGTTTTAAACTTTTACCTGTTCTACACTAATATTGATGAAACTTTTTGAAAAATCGTTTGTCATTAACTCTAAATACGAGGGCGGATCAATAAGTTCGTGACTTTTTGAATGAAATATAGCTTTTTATGCAAAAAAAATACAAATTATTTTTCAAAAGAATCTCCTTTTAGCTTAATACCTTTCTCCATGTTATGTATCCTTTCCAAAAAATAGGATTTTTCGAGGTCCGTAAAATAGGCATTTATTTGATCAATAATTTTTCCTTAGAGCTAAATCTCTTTCCACCGAGGAAATAGGGGGCCCAATTCATGGAATTTCGCCAATCCTTTGAAGTTGTCACATGATTACGTTTATGGTCAATTGAGAGCAAACACGGCACCCATCTTGCAGACAGCTTTCTTAAATCCAACTGATCATTTAAGATCTAAACCACACTACCATATGAAATGCCTATGGCATCAACAATCTCGCGCAATTTTACTCTTCGATCGGCCGACACCATATCGTGGATTTTTTCGATATTTTCGGGTGTATTGACCTGGGCGGCCCACCAGAACGTTCGGCATCTTCTGTGCTTGTAAGGCCACAACGAAAGTCAGTAAACCACTTTTTTACCATTGAAATCGATGGTGCAGAGTCCCAATAGTATTTATCAAGCTTTTTCTTAGTTTGATTGACGGTTATTTTTCGCAAAAAAAATTGTTTAATGAACACTCGAAATTTACGGCAACTGTGAATGGGGTGCGATATCGTGATATGATTGAAAACTTTTTAACGCCACAACTGCATGCTTTGGGCTTGATTAACATGTGGTATTAACAAGACAGTGACACATCGCATACAGCCAGGATTACAAGTTATTTCAAGAAATGGTGATGTTGATTGGCCTCCACGGTCGCCTGATTTGACGGCTCCGACTTCTTTTTGTGAGGATATCTGAAAAGCAAAGGTTTATGCAAACCAACCAGAAACGCTTGAGCAACTCAAACAAAATATTCGTGATAAAATTAATGATATACCGCGTGAAATGTGTGAGAATGTATTGAAAAATGTGCTCAAAAGGGCTCGCATTTGTGTGGCTAACAGAGGCGGACATTTATATGATATTGTATTCCACACATAATTGCCGGCATTACATAAAACATTTATAAATATAAGATCCATTCTCTTTTATTCAATGAAATATTATAAACAAACAAAGTAGTATACCTTTCTGTATTTTTTGAACAGTTGTTAAACGCAAAGTAAATGACGGGACTTGCTCAAAATTTGACAGTAGTCTATTAACAGGTGGTACTTAATGGGAGCAGTGTTGCATTCCATATAACTACGAGGGAAGTTCGAAAAGTTAAGGACTTATTGATCCGCCCTCGTACTATTTATGTAGTTTTCATAAAAATGAGAAGGGGGTCAAAGATCTTCAACAAAATTAAACAAAAAGTAATATAATTTATTATAAGTCCTACAAATCATTTATTTCAGTTGCCAAACACTACTGTTTGTAATTCTCATTAAGCTTGCATTTTTATTTACTTAAACAATTAAAAAAAAAGAAATTAAAAGTAAAACAAAAAAATTGTAAAAATATTGTAAACGATTGAAATTTACAATTACTGTTATCAAAAATACATGAAAAAAGAACAAATTTTCGCTACTTGGCTTTAGTTTAAACCATGTTTGCAATACATAAACAAGGTCTAAGATTGTGAATTACTGTATTGAAAGTTCTTATTAGTAAAACTTTCTCAAATATTTTTTATTTTTGGCTAAATCGAGTCACTGGTCCTTCAGTCCAAAACATTGACAGAATAGAGACCTTATACTTGTAGTCTCTCCCTCACTCTTTAGCCCATCGTGCAATGCCGTGCCCAGTGGGAACCCCTTAAGCATTCGGATTGTTCACAGGTCAAACAAATTTTTGTTCTGCTTCGGTTAGGCAGCGGCCATAAAGTGCGATATAGATTAGGCCGCTCTATACGATATGTATTTTATCACAGAACATTCGTCTGCAACAGATACTGAATACAGTATAGCAGTATTGTTGTTTATCTTTCCCATCTTAGAGATAAAGACCACCGTGACCTCTCTCTATCCAGTCCGAGGGTACGTATCTCTATGCCAGTTTATATGACATGATTATAACCAAGTTCTCCCGCAATCGTCTGGTCCCGCCGATTTGAAAGCATTACTTTCACTTTACTTTCCGAGCTATCTTGCATTGGTCCACTATTAATCGCTGTGCTCTCTCATCTGAATAGCAGTTAATGAGCGTATGTATCCACCAAAAACTCTGAGTGATCTTCGATAAGTCAGGAATGGTAAATATTTATATTAATGATATTAATTTGTAACCCGCACTGTAGACTGACGATAAATATGTAGACATATATTTCAGCAAGCGTCGAATTCGTGTTATTTTCTGTGTGGATTGCCCGATTTTGTTCATATTAATTGCCGGCAATATATGTCGCAATATTTCTTCGTCAATATTCGTCAACAAGATAAAACGTTAAACCCAAGTATGATTTTCGTTTGACAATTATAAAAAATACGCCACTAAATAAAATAAAAATAGAAAAATAATAGAAAAACATAAAAAAATATTAAATTTTAAAGAATTAAATAAATTTAAAGAAATTATAAGGAAAAATAAAGTTGAAAAATATGACAATTTACAAGTGTATTTACAAGTAATCGTAGAATAACCTTTTTCGTAAATACATAAATATGTGTTCTCACAAAATCGGCAATTAGCAATATTGTGTCATTATTCTGCGATGTATTTTACTTTTTTCTAAGATATTTATCTTTAATATAAACTAAATTATAAATATGTCAGTAACCTTAAGTAGCTTAAAGCCTGTATTAGCCGGACGTTAACATAGCGCGCTATAATACACTCAATGAGTTAAATGAGTATGGAAGATATGGTTTTGTGTTTGTTTTTTTTTTTGTCTCCGTCGTATGAGCGAAATGGATTAAAAATAGCTCTCCTCTCTACGTTTACGTTTTTTATGGTGCAATCAATGGTTATGTAATTTCCTCACTCTTTGTTAACAACTTCTGCCTGCAAACAGAAAACGGCCTACTTTTAAGGAAAGCCAAAGATGAATTGATAAATGTTATGCTTAAATAATAATATACATGACGAAAACCATCAGTAGTATTGTAAAATTAAAAATAACAATTAAAAGGAATGAAAAAAATTGCAATTTTCTATTTGTAATGTGGCCTCTCAGTAATTCAGATGCTTTCGATGAGATGCATTTGAAGAGAAAAAAAGGTGTGACTTGCAAATCCAGTATTAAAAGTTGTAAAACTATTTTGTATACCAGATTTAAAAATATTTTAAACGACAAACCAAGCTATTTATTTATATTTTAGCTTCTTTAGTTTCATTTTTATAAAGATTTTCTAACAAAATTATTTTTTTTTTCCATTTCCAGAGGCAAATATCTACTAGATCCACGTTATATGACCAAACGTGATCTTCAATTTTACTATCGCTATTACAATATGACAAAGAAGCGAAAACACTTCAAAAAAATCATTATTGTCGTATTTTGCATCTGTTTCTTCTCCTACATCTTTATTGACTTCAATTTGAAAACAAAATTACTGCATCTTAAAGATCGCTTTGAGTTCATAGCACGTATTGATGCTGACTATAATATAACCCAGGCATATTTTATTGATTTGCCCGGTTGCCGTATGCCTTACTTTCCAGTCACCGATGACAATATAATACAATTCATGTATAAACCAAGGAATTTTACATGTAAAAAAGCTTTACTGCGTACCAACGACGATACTGCAGCAGCATCCCTTGTGATGAATATGAACGACAAGGAAATTTATGATACATATGATATACGAGATTTAAAAGATATCTCTTGCAATTACTCGGAAATTAAAAGGATAAACGATCAACATAATCAATATTTGGAACCACAGCCATTTAAGATTGACTTTAATAAAAGTATTCCTATCAGAACGGGCATCGAATTTCTAATGGTTGAATGTTGGACAACAAATAAAGATGAAGAAGACAATATCATATATAAGGATTTTCATTTTTTCGTTGTAGAAAACGTGGCAAAGCCCAATAAAAATCAACAAGTGTCAACAAATAGTGTGGATGATAATACAGAAACATTAAATAAATTATCACGAATTAAAACAGAAAAAAATCCATCGAATCACACACAGTCCAATCACGAAGAGGAGGATCATGTTTCCGTAATGATTTTGGGAATCGATAGTGTTTCACATTTGAATTTTTTACGTCAAATGCGATCGAGTGCTGCATATATACACAACAAACTGAATTATGTAGAATTTTGGGGTTATAATAAAGTGGGCGATAATACCTATCCCAATCTAATGCCAGTCTTAACTGGCTTCGATGAAGATGAGGTGGCCATTTCATGTCTCGGCCCACCTACTAAACTATCAAGTAGTGTCTATGACAATTGTTCAATTATTTGGAAACTTTATAAGGAAAACGGATTCAAAACTATTTATGGCGAAGATGTTGGTGGCTTGAGTCTCTTCAACTGGCGTCATTCGGGTTTTAAAAAAACTCCTACAGATTTTTATCTTCGTCCTATACTTCTGGAAATGGAACGTTATGTAAGCTATGAAAGGAACGTTAATGTAGCACTGTGCATGGGTGGTCGTCGAACGGCTGATGTTCTACTCGAATATATACGTAAACTAATGTCTCTTATGAAAAGTGACAAGTTTTTTGCATTCTTCTGGACGGTAACAATGACTCATGACTTGTTCAATATGCCCATGTTATTCGATGATGACATCAAACATCTTTTGGAAAATTTTGAATCAAATGGCATTCTTAATCGCACTATCATATTTCTAATGAGTGATCATGGTATACGATGGGGATCATTTCGTAAAACGTATCAGGGTATGATGGAAGAACGTTTACCGCTTTTAATAGCCCTCTATCCATCGTGGTTTAAACAAAAGTATCCCAAAGCCATTGCAAATATGGAATTGAATGCTAAACGTTTGTCAACACCCTACGATCTACATGCCACTATGTTGGATCTACTCGACTTGCGTAATTTAAATGACAATCGAGTGGAGAAACGAGCAGCTGAATTATGCGATCCCGACACAAATATACCGCGTAGCATTAGTCTCTTTTTACCAATTCCTGAGACAAGAACATGTGAAAATGCCAACATAGCCTCACATTGGTGTAGTTGTCATCAGCGACAAGAATTACCCACAAACGACAATCGAGTACAACGTGCTGCACGTTATATTGTCAAACTAATTAATGATCGTTTAAAAGATCATCCTCAGTGTCGTGTATTGTATTTAAATTCCATAACAGATACTACCGTAGCAGCGCCGCATCATAAAATTGTCAAGGAATTGGGCATCAGTGACTATTCCATTGACATAACGTTGCGTCTAGAAACAAAACCCGGCCTCGGCCTATTCGAGTCGACAGTACGTATGTCAAGTTACAGTACCGCTCTAACTGGTACAATTAGCCGTATTAATCTTTATAGCAGCCAGAGTTATTGCATCGATGATTATGCATTAAAAATGTTTTGTTACTGTCATAGATAAATATGAGTTTGTATTATTTTTATTTTAATAACTAGAATTATACAGTGCTGTGTCATATAACACACTGCAACAAGAAAGACGATGGTTCCAGCACAAAATTATCACTATTACAACAGACTGACATTCCAAGAGGCCATAAAATAAAAATCGGAGCTAACATTGAAAAATCGTTTGGGAATTTTGTTTGGTTTTTTTTTTGCAAAATTCAATATTAATTTCTCGTATGAATCCTAGAGGATTGGTGCCATTGCCAAAAACTTGTTGCACAGTGTAATAGATTTATTTTTTTACAATATTCACATGGGTGTTTTTAACAAGGAACTCCTATCATTATATAATAAAGTTATGAGTTAAAATTAAAAAACAAAAAACTGGACCAGGTTATTGCAAAAATGCAAAATTTCAATTTTCAAATCCGAATGCATAACTTATGCACTTTAAGAGTTAACCCACCCTTTACTTGCAGGTTACAAAAACTGTTGCGTTTTTTTAGAAAATCTTTACACTAAATTCTACATTTTATCAAAGTAATGTTTAGTCCCAACAGTAGAAATAAAACGTCCTTAAAATCATAATTTGCAATTTAAATATATTTTCTTTCAGCGCTAACCCATACAAACAACAAGCACTACTGAATTGAGCGTTCGAATGGACAATTTTTAAGGACAACTAAATATAAATTGATAAATTGTATGCTTAAGTTAAACTAAATATGGCGAAAACCATCAGTAGCAACATATTAAAAAGACATCTTATTAATTTGAAAGCGCGAACAAATTCCATTTCTATTTGTAAGCAAATTTAACATATTTTTCTCAGTAACTGAGAGTATTACATTATCTTTTTATATATTTTTAAAACTCTTTGGTGATAATAATTTAATAATGTCAAAATAAATTGTTTAACCAAAACGAGTAAAAAAGTATAGGGATTATTCTTAGTCGATCGGTTTACTAAATAGTGGGTCGTTATACACTTTACAAATTTCTGACGTATTTCGGATTAAAATTTTAACTTTTTCAGCAACTTTGCAAAACCTTTTAGATTAGGTTTTTTTATTTGTTCTGTTTTCTTGTTTGTTGTAATTTTTAACAAATTCATGTTGATAATTCGAAAATATAAAAGTAAAATTACAAGAAAATAAGTTTTAAATTTGTAAATCCCTGAGCCCTATTGTAAATTAATAAGTCTAGTATACTGCTCAGCTCTGTATATGTTATTACCCAAATTGGGTAAAAGTGTTTAAAACTACCTTAACCTTATTGCATTTGTAGTGCACTGATAAAAATTTCAGTCATAGTATTAATGAATCGAATTCATTAAAATAGATTCATAGATTTAATGAAAATTTTTAATAACTGTATAAATATTCATTATTGTTGTGAATAATTTTATAAGATTTTTTCATAATTTCATAAAAAATTCAATAAATTAATGAACATTTTTTGAATTCTTTTAAATAAAAATTTAACCTTAACTTTTAAAAACGTAAAATTGCATCTTATTTCATTCTTATGAGTAAAGATGCAATTTTACGGCTTTTTCATATAATGGTACTTTTGGACTGAAAAACAACTTCACAAACTAACTTAACAAATAACTTAAACTTAAATAAGCTTTATAAATTATATAAAAAAAAGAAAATTAAAAATCAAAAATTTAAACAAATTTTGAAAATTACAAATTAAAAAAAAACACTAACTACTATGAGTTAAGACTGTCAGTGATAATACTTCCTGTGAATAGGCATACAAATTTAATTAAAGATTTAAGGTGCATATATAAAAATGTATTTGATACCAAATTTAGGTGTGAAAACTTATCTAAAAGTATGCTTAACTTATTTATTAAGAGTAAAATTTGAAAAAAAAATTTACTCTAGATGGTGGTTAATTGAACATAGTTACTTTTAAATAAGTGTGTCGATCTTTAAGGTATATAAAGATTAACCACCTGTTTTCATAACGCGAATGGAATATTTCCTCTAGAGGAATTGTGTGTATTTTGTTATTGCAACAATAACAAATTACGAGTACATATTTATGTACACTTTCACCAGAGGAATTATTCTCAAAACACAATATCATAAAATCATTTTATTTCCAAAATTTAGTTTTTAAAATAATTATATTTTCATGCGTTTTTCAAGCACTTTTCAAATCCTAAAAACGTTGCCCATTATTAGTTTTTTTCATTTTTAATTACATTAACAACTAAATCATATTTAATTTGATGTTATTTTCTATTCAAAATAGAGAATCGAAAAAGTTTCAAAAACTTGTATGCCTACAGTTCATGGAGTTAATGTATGAGGTAAATACTAATATATTTTTTACAAATTTTTCATTGTTTTATTTTAGTATTTTTATAAAATCTAAGAACGACTTCAATACACAATGCACAAATCATTATACTTATGATAATTTCATGCCTTAAAAAATTTTAAATAGCAATTTATGAATTTCCAATAAAAATTCATAGTATTAATAAACAAATTAATTAATACTACTCACAAAATTATATCAGTGTAACACACAAAAAATATGCTTACTATTCATATAAAATACTAAAGTCCTTAGGTAAACAACGAAGACTTGATTTAATATTAAAATTGTGAAAAGTTAATACTTTTGTGTAAGTTTTTGCACAAAAAAAAAATTAAATTAAAAAAATAACACATCGGCCTAAAAAAAAATTCTGTTAAAAATAATATTTTTTCGTTAAAAATTAGTAAATCTACAAAAATTTAAACCAAACATAAAATCTGAAATTCTTGTAGATTTTCTTAATTTTAAAAAATTGCTTATGTCGCTTCCCTGCGGGAAAAGGACCTATCCCAAGACACGTCACAATGAATCACTTTAACATGGTCTTGTCCGAGGAGGGGTCAATTGCCCTCTGTGACATGTCACAGGACTGGTCAAAAAGGACATGTCGTGACTTTTAAACCGGTCACGTGATATCTCGTGATATGTTTTTTCGAAACCGGTTCAGTTTTCACCTATCCCGAGACAGGTCCCAATTCCCAACTGACCCTTTTTCCCGCAGGGTTATTATTGGTTTGAACCATATGCCAACAAACCGTTTTCGAGAATAACGATTGAGAAGATTTACATTTTTTTTTTTATTTTTGTATGCGAAATTGGCAGCCAGATCAAATTCTACACTGGATATCACAGATATGATACTAGGTATACGGAGATGGGTTCTGGAAACAGATAGAGAATATTAACATTATATATATGCCACTCCTAACTAATTTTTTTCAAAAATGATCAGTGGCTCAAACCAATAATAATCTAACGAAAAGTCAAAAATATTTCTGCTAAAATACATTTGAATTATTTGCAATGCACCAAACTTGACAATTTTGATTATGAAAACACAAACAATTTTAATTATTCACTAAAACACAACCAATACGTATGAACCTTAAAAAATTGTACTGAAGCTTTATATTAAGTAAAATATAACAATTATAGAAGAATTACTAAATTTGGACTTGGTCCATTTACAAACGATTAAAAACTGCTAGAAATAGAGAGAAAAATACCTAAAAATGACTCTATTGAGGTGTGTTTATACTCTATCTCTAGCTGTTTTCTCTCTCGTGTAAATGTGCCTTTAAGGCGCATCTACAGTACAGAAAAGTTCTTGCGATATAGCGAAACAAAACACATTTATAAATAAATTTATTGCGAATGATTTGAGGCAGTTACAAGTGTTTTCTGTGTTTTATCTCTAGCATTTCCCTTCAATATTTAAGATATAATATTGGCTTTTTTCAGAACTTACTCAATGATTTTATAAAAATTAAAATTATTTATATGTATTTTTCAAAAAAAAAAAAAATCAAATAAAAAAAGTACTTAAAAATGACAACATTAAAACCCCATTAGATGTATTAATCAATTAGAACTTTCTTTATAATTTTCTAAAATCACATCACTAAAGATAGACCAAAATACGTCTAAATAGCTCAAGTCATTTACAACGTTAAAAAATATTATATTAATTCATTATTTGGGACTATCTTAACATGAATCCTCTAGTGATTTTTAAGGATTCGTTTGATTTATTTTAAAGTATTACACATTTATTTATTATAACTAATAGGTACTTATTAACAAATTATATGGTGTTACCAATCAGTAACAAATATACTAGAGTGGACCGAAAACTTAAAATGTTTGAATCTTAAAATCATGTAGTGGTAAATTGTAAAAAAAAACAAAAGGTTTTTAAATCGGTTTACATTTGCACAATGAACTGGCTAGTGGCAAAATCTAAAAAAAATGTTTTTGAGATTTATCAAAGAAATGCATACATAATGTGTAGGAGATAGGAGTTCTACCACCATAGACATGGTTCATTATTTCTGTACTTTCAAGTTTAAAAAAAAGTAATACGGCTTTCAAATCAAGGGATTTTGAATAATTTTTCACAATTTAAAAAAAAATATTTTTTTATTTTTTTTTATTTATTTAATAGATAAAAATTTTGTGTTTACAAATTTGAAGATTACAAATAAAAATAAAATGATATTATTATCTATAATTGGCATAACATGATAGTTGTGAGCCCGATTGGCAATTATATTGCTGATTATAAATTAATTTTAAATAGTATTCTTTGATAAATTTAAGTTAATTTCAGTTTTATACTATAAACATATAATATTTGTTATGTATGCTAAAAGTTAAATCAAATCCAATTCATTTATTAATGATTTTCGATATTTTAAGCAGACTTCCAGGAAATTATATAGTTTATAGTAGTCGTAGCCATTTAGTATATGAAGCACTTTATTGTGTACTTTGTACACAACCCTTATAATCTCATCTTATCTCTTTTATTATGGTTTACGAAATGTCGACATTTTAATATTCCTGTGAGCGGCCTATTTTAATATATAAAGGGTAGTTTTTTTTAGCAAAAAATTGAACTTAAACAATTTTAAAGCAAGCAGTGGTCGGCTCGACCATTTTCAAACAGCGCAACAATATTTCATTGAAAATATTTCATTTAAATTGGCGGTGAAAGTGCTGCTGTTGATGATGGTATTTGCGCGGAAGAGAGAGAAAAACTTAGGGAATTAATAAAAGATTACGATGCCAAGGACATCTTTAAAATTAAAAAAAAACTTTAATTCGTATTTTTTTAATTTACCTCTATAATAACCGCAACAAATCGTAAAGTCCTCTAATTCGTAAAAAACTGCTGGTCCATTGAGATTACTAATTATCGCGATTCTACTGTACTGTACAATTTTTTTCTTATTCTATTTCCTATTTCCTGGTAATAGCAGAGGGTCAATTCTCGTTCTGTGATAATGTGAAGTGAAGTGAAACTTTTCATTTTCGTTTTCATAAGCACTTTTCACTCGAACTTTTCACAAAACCATAAATTGCGATTCTCGTATGTATTATGAAAAAAATGTTTCATTCGCACTGTACCCATGAAAATTTTGTAACTGTGTTATCCAACATTTAAAGCAAATGTCAAAACAGAGAAAAACGTAAACAAAATCGAATTAAGTTCGTAAAATTTATTTTAAATAATTATATAAAAATATATGGATTAATTGTATTATTGGATATTACTCAAAATATTCCGGATGAACAAAGGTAAGACAATGATGTTACAAGCATTTCATTGCAGTAAATAATTTAATAATTTATAGGAATTTTTTGATCGATTAATCGGAAAATTGGCGATTATTCGTTTAATGCAAAATAAATGTATTTCTTTCATCAATAAGAACACAAAGAGATGCTTTTTGATGAAATTTCAAGTAAAGTCTATGGCATTGGTTTCTAAAGTGTTTGTTAAGGACAATTCAAAGCATCCTGAAATTTTTTGAAGAATCATGCCTTATAATCTTGGATTTTTTTTCAGAGAGTGCTGAGACGCATAATTCGTGCTGACCACAATCCATTCGAGATGACAACCGACAAGCACTTCATGGATTTATGTCGGCTTACTTTAAGTGAACTATATTTGGTGCGCGTATGAAGTCTAATATTACTTAAAGAAAAAAAATTTCATAAAGAATATAAATAAACTATAAATAAATATGCCATACTTTTGCCATTTTTCACTGTCCTTTTGGGTCCCACTAAACTGTTAAGGCTCGCCGCTAATTCGTTAAACTTTTCGTCTCTAAATTTGGCACCATTTGCAGTTACAAATCTGTAAATATGGGATTAATAAGTGTGATTATGGTGATTAGACTACTTACTTATCGTTTGCAACGTCCACATGCTTTTTTTAATAATTAACTAAATACTCCTTTTGGCTTTCGCTGGCACGTTTTCCTCTTACAATCTTCTCCATGTTTATTTCACTTATAAATAGGCTGTGTAAACAATTTTTTCATATGAAAATATTTTGACAGTTGTTTGCACTGTTACACAAAACAAGAATCGCCAGTGCTGTGCAATCGTGAAAAAATCTTGTTTCGTTCCACCTTTTTTTTCGTATGAAAACGTTTTGATATTTATTTACATTTTTTCACAGAACGCGAATCAAAAGTACTATGAAAACGTGAAAAAACTTTTCATTTCACCGTTTCACAGAACGAGAATTGACCCTCAGGTCTATTAAAAATAGTATCGATGTAGAGGCTGTTTAAAAAATGTTCTAAATAATAAATATTTGATCTTATTTTAATATTAATATCTAATTTGTTAAGCTTAAGATCTTTTTTTATAAAAATTCTTATTTTATTTTCAATATTTGGCTAACAATTTGTTAGCATCTTCAGGAAAACACATTTTTTTATAATTATAAAAAGTCGACAAACATTTTATCATAAAAATATTTAACATTTAAATACAAATTAAATTTTTAAAAAAATTAAATTAACATTTAAACAAATATAAGTGGTAATTTTATAAACAACATTTTCCTGTTAAAGTTCTTAAAAAAATATTTTCATATTGGTTTAATACTTTTGTTTATGAAATTCAACATAATAAATGGTGTTTTTAAAATAAAATAACATTATGAAATTATATTATTATAATTATTTAAACATATCTATAAATTTAAGCTTCCTAATTTTTTTACTAATTTAATATCTATAATTCTGAGCTAAATTTTCTGTGTTGACTCTATGTATTAAAGGTGTATTAATGATTTTTAACATATCTAACATGTAACATTTTTTTAAATTATTTTCTGTTCTTAATATTGAAACATTTTCCAAGTTAGGATAGTCATTTAATATAGAACAATGAGATGACAGTGCAGTTTTTTCCGAATTAATATTTCTATGTTTTTGGTCTGATTTATGTCCTAAAATTCTGGTCCTTAATTTATTATTTGTCGTTCTTGATCATTTCCCTGACAAGGTATTTTGTAAACTAAATTTGACATATCCCACTTCTCAATTTTACCTTTTGTTTTACTAAATAATTTACTCAATGTATTAAAATTACGATAAGCTATTCCATATTTCCGTTTATCAAAGATGTTAGATCCCGCCAATCTTTCTGATAACCCAGGAATATATGTCAAAGATTTAAAAAATCGTGGTTCAGTTATGTGTGTTCTATTTTGTGTCATCCTATTTATATATTGACCTACTAATCTATAAGATAACTCAGTTGGAAAACCATTATCTCTTATATATCCATAATTTTTATAATGTTCCTTCTATGAAATTTTACATCACATATTGTCAGTACTCTCTCTATAAAATTCTTAGCTGTGTTCATGATAATGTTCTTACTATGTTTAGAGTAATAATTAATTATTCTCCCTGATGCAGTTGAATTTTGATACCAATCCATTATTAATCTGTTGTCTCTCCTTATTATCATTGTATCTAAATATGGGAGTATCGAATTACAACAAATTTAATGTTGGGATCAAAACTATTCAATGTTGTAAGCATGTCATTAACTGCTAATTCTGGAATGATACAAAATAAGTCATCTACATACTTCGTCATTATCCTTGGTTTTACATTTAACCTTCTTATAGACTCATCTAGCAATTTCTATATAATTATATCTTTTAATTGTCGATCTTTATAAATTGTATATGACATGTTTTTTAATCTGGATCAAGATCATAGAAATTTTCTAAATGAAATATTTTTTTATTAAATTTTTGTAATCATGGAAAATATACAAAAAGGTTATTAAGCATTAGCCGAATTTACAGCTTCATCAATATTCTTTGTACCTTTTTTAAAATATTAATTGGAAATATCTCATATTAACTCGTTATTCTATAGGCTTTTTCCACTAACATATTTCATCAATTTGCAAAGATGTTAACATATTTCCATAAGAATTATACAGGTCAAAAATTCTACATCTTTCTACATTGTTCGTGCAAAGCAACAACTACTTCAATGATTAATGCTTTCTCTAAATCCATTTTTTAATATTTTTTATTTTTAACAAAAATTATGCGTCTTTTTTTATTTGACAGCTGAAGAAATGATAAATGAAAGATGTTGCCAATGTAAATTCATGTTCCACGTTTTCAACATCTTCCATGCGTTTTAGAAAGTTGTTGTTTAGTGTAAAAAGCCCATAAAGAAAAAAGCTAATAAATCCAATCTGATTTATGGAGTTAAGATAGAATTTAGTTACGTATTCTGTGTTAAACATTCTATTTTATTACTAACTATATGTCGAAATTAGCTATTAGCTAATATTGGAAGCAATGTGTTTTTTTTTTTTTTTGTTTCCTTTTTTGCCGATTTCTCATTTTGTTTTTAATATTACAATCTGAGTTTGCAAATAAATACTTAATTATTTTTTTTTTTATTTTGAATTGAGGTGCCCCTGAGTCACTCCCGAACTAATTTCGTAAAGAAAATAATTTTGAACCATTTTTGTATAAGTTTCATAGAACCTATGGAAATTTTTTTTTTGAGAGGCAAAATATTTATTAATTATCTCAATAAGAGGCAACTATCGGTCCAATCTACGTTTCATAAAAGAAAAATCTTTGATTTTTATTTATATAATTCAGGTTATTACCAATTGCTACAGTACTATTGCCAAAATAACACCAGATCTAGTTCCGCGAGTACCAAATTAGTACCAGTTTGCTCCCCATTTAGTCCTTAAATTGTAATTGAAAAATAATTATAGATCTAGTTCCAAAGTGGGAGTTTGGAGACAATTGACCCCATCCCTATCACATCTCCATGTTAAATTAAAATTGTTTGTATGGAGAGACGGCAGAACTTGTACTAGTTGTCTGGATCATATAAACTAGTTCATAACTGGTTCTATATTAGAATTTTTTGCATATATACGACTCTTAGTACACCTCTTGTGAACAACCTAATTAACATATGTATTTATAACAATTAATTGAGCAAAATCATGGATAAAGATTGTATATTTTTAATTTTCGGTCCACTTATAAATTCATACATACATTACAATTACAAATAGAATTTTATTAAATTAGAACTAGTAATTAATTAGAACTAGTAATATTCACACGAGTGTATAAATCTATTTAACTATTATCATCAATTGTTATTCTCACAAAATTTACAATTTAACAAATAGATACCATTTTTTAATAAAACTTGTGTGATAACTTATTATTTTGTTATACACGAAAATATAAAAATTTAAACTAAAATATGTTTTTAACTCAATTCCCAGGAAAAAAATACCTTGTCAAATAATGGATTTTAAAACGAGCTCGCTATTTTAACACAGGGATTTCATTGGAGGTAGCTAGTTGCCTCCAAGCTTACGAGTAAAAGTAAAATAACGAGAAAAAATTTCCAAAATATTATGTTTTTTCGAATAAACTTTAGCGAGCTGTACCTTCAAAATGGTCTACTGTATTGTTTGTTTAGGTCAGGTGTGGATCCAGGAGGGCTGAGGGTGATATATCGCCCCAAAACGATTTAAAAGAAAAAAAATTAATATAATACACAACAGACTTTGCGACACGAAATATATTTTTAAACTAATTTAGATATTTAAATGTTAAGTGTCTTCTTAATGGTAATAGTGACAACTCAAAATAAGACTACGATTTGGTTTGTGAATCTTTTAGCGACTTGGAGAAGTGTTTCTGTTCTTGAAATAATTTGTAAGAAATATTTATGTGCTGTTCAAAAAAAAACAGTTTGCAATTAATATATTAATTTCGAAGTATGTTTAAGACCTATCCGATGGTTTATAATACTTGCCCTAAAACGCTTGTACTTTAATAACGCCAAACCGAGACAAAAAATAATTATAAATATATATAACACGAAATCAAGAAGCTTCATTAATACGATAACAATTATGCAACATCTGTTTTTAATAAATACTGCTCCATTTCCAATTGAATTTCAGAAAATACAAGTTGTAATTGAGAATCCTTAATTTGAATTCAGAAAAGCACAATTATAATTTAGAAAATACCAAAAGAAAAGTGCGCCGTACACCTTCGAATATAATGTATTTTTTCAAAGCAATTTTGCCGAACGTATTAATCACCTTTTTCAATTTTTCGATATATCTTCGGCAGTTACAGTCGGATATTAAAGTATGATATATAGACGTTTTTATCTCACAGAGGCAAAGTTTTTGCTCTAAGGGCCGAAGATATGAAGAAAAATTTAAAAATAAAACCACTTAAATGAAGTGTTGTCATTAGAGCCCCCCATTACCCGATTTTACGGTCGACCGGTCTACCTGGTTAACCGGGTTGTAGTACTTTTTCCAAATGTACGCTTTTGGTACTTTTAATTAAATAGTAGAAAAATTCAGACAATAAATTTGAAAAAAGCACAAAATTTTAAAATATTCAAAAATTTTTAAAAATTGCAATTTTTTTTTTTAAATCGAAATGTTTTTTTAAAGATTTATAAAATTGAAGTTTATATTTTATAGTTGATCTTTTTTAATACTTATATGTATGAAAATGTTTTTTTAGTTTGAGTTTTTTCAAATGAAAAATTTTTCTTTTTTTTTTTAATTTAAGTAAACAAGGAGAATACACAGACAAAGTTATTAGACACCAGCCGAATGGCATGCATTTTCTGGTCAGCTACGACTTTAATCAACATTCTTTGTGCCGAAATACCAATTGTAAATATCTCTATTTAACTCACAAATCAACGGAAAAAGCTATTTTATGCTAACATACAGTTGATTTTTATTATTGGGTAGAGATGAAATTTACTAACTATTTAACATATTATAAAATTTATAAAAATCCAGAAATTTAGTAAAAATTCGAAAATTTTTTTAAAAACCAAAATTTTTTAAAAATTTATAATTTTTAAATATATCAATTTTACAAAAATCTTTAAATTTTTTCAAAAACCGGTCTGAACGGTAAAACCGGGTAATGGGGGCTCTAGTACATATGATTGCAAGATAATACACCCAAAGTAAAGATTGGCTGCAATTCTATCAGAATCAATAACATTTATTTTTAAGGGTTTTATTTTCTTTTAATTGTTAAAAAACAATCGAATTATCCATATATGGTATTTCCAACCAACTTAAAAAATTAAATTAGTTTGGTAATTGTGTACAGTAGAGTCAATCATTTACTTAATGAATGTAATTGAAATTTAGTACAATCTATCAAATTTATTTTAAAAAAATGATATTAAAAGTGGTAACTACAAATATGCAATTAATGCTCTGTATTGGTGAACGAACTTTAAATTATATCTGTTTTACCCACAAATTTAAAATTAACCATCGAAAATTATAAGTGTTTACGGTGTAGTAGGTAGAGTACCTCCTCTCTACTATCCGAATTTTCAAGTTCAAATCCCGGAAAAAATATTTTTTTAATTGAAATATTCATATGTTTAAATATCAAAAATATAAAAAAAAAATAAAATTATTTGTGGTGCAGTAAACCAAATTTGTGGAACTTATTAATATTTTTGTGGAATATAAATATTAAATTCAACAACTGAATATTGGCTTTCCCAAATAAAAATATAATTTATTATGTAGACAGTTGCCGTAACCGCAAAAATTTGATTGGCAACAAATTCGGTAGCCGCAACTGGAACGTCAGAATGTACATAGTGTTTATGTTGTTACATTGGTATTTTATTGCCGTTGAATATCATACAAAAAGGGCCACCTTAATATACAACAGCATACCACAATTTGAATTTTACGTACTGATCATCCATGAATCCATCATACACACATGCGTTATACTCATTAGAACCTACAAACTCATTAGCCAACAACAAAAAATAGCAATACAAATTTATGTAAATTTTAAAATTATTTTTTAATCCTTTTCTATTATATATTTTTTTTTGTTTGTAAATGAGACCGAAAAATACCGTGGCTTTTTAGTATCCCATCAAAACCACACATTACCAAATAATGTGTAAAGTAATGTATATCCATAGGGACCAAACCGCCGAATTTTACAGGCGATGAGCGAACCCAGGATTTTGTTTCAAAACCTAATTTTTTCAACCTGTTTGAAGCATTTAAAACAACATTTACAGCTTTCAAATCCGTATAAAATTTTTATTTATTAATATCGAACTTATAAAATAGTGCGAAAATTGTTCGTGCGCCCCGGTAGGCTAGTTGGTAGCGTGCTAGCTTATCAGTGCGGGGGTCGTGGGTTCGATTCCCACCAGAGGCTTTGGTCTGGTTTCGCTACAATGAGCCAAAAAGCCTTTGTAGCTAGTGCTCGGTTAGGGTATTAAGATATAATTTAACATACAACTGTCAACTTCTTACTTCGCCCATTGAATTTCTAAGTACTTTTTGATACTTTTTGTGTTGTAAATCATTTTGATGAGGCTACAAAATTCTTTTGACGAAAGGTCTTGGTAGAATATTGTACAAATTCTTTACCACATTTTGATAACCGAAAAATCTATTTGTGAGGTTATTTCAACTAAACATGGAATGAATAACACTGATCTGTACTATTCCGTTGAATCATCTGTTTCTAAATTTTAACGGTATTTTTGTGTTCCTACCTGTCTCTGGTTCTATACTATACAGCTTTAAGATTTCAGTTCTTCGCATCGAATTCAACATATCAATTACTAAATTGATATGTTCATATGCCTTTATTTTATTAAAATTTACTAACTAATAAATAACACAGTAGATCGGAAAGAGATGAAACAAAAAGCTAATGAAAGTTGACATTTTCCATAACAAAACCCTCAAGGTTTTTTTTAGTTTAGAGCGAGATTTTTTGGACGCTTTTAAAGTTGGTGATTTTGGAACGCTGTTTAGCAAGAAAAAATCATTAAAAATTTTATTAAATATTTCTAATTTTTTTATTATCATGTAAAGTTGTGATATCTTACTGTTTTTGGGGTCGAGGAATCCATTTTTACCTAAAACTCACGCTAGATGCCGCTGTCATACAAATTTTGCTATTTCTCGTAAATTGTCATAGCAAAAACGGTGTTTTTACTTTTTTGATGATAAAAAATCAATTTTTCATGTTGGCTCCATTATAAAACATATTTCTAATGATATTACGAAGTACATTTTATTAAAATATATGTTATTCTATTTATCTTAATGATATTGTCGTCTTTTGGATGTACCTTCACATTTTCACTTATAACTTTTTAACCTCTGCTCATTTTCAATACCAAACTCATTGAAAATTTTTTAATTTATTTTTACCTAGGTTGATGTACATCATCCCGGCACAAAAATCTAGGTCAAAATGAGCACCCCGCTTGTGTCTTCGCAGACAGACAAAGAGACAGACGGTGTTGTAGACCTTAATTTCGACATGTTACAAACGGAATGACAAACTGATATATACCTTCTCCATATATGGTGTAATCTTATAATCTGTACAAAATTTTATTTTGCCGCTGCTGACTTTCTTTCTTCACTTGTTATTGACATTTATACAAAAATAAAAAAATCTGATTTAAAAATCAGATGTTTGGTATTTTTTTTATTGGTTTCGAACCAAAGAAGAAAAAGTTGAAATTAGTGTAAAAACCAAAAATTATCCCTCCCCCTCGAAAGCAAGGGCTCGATCTCTTGACATCAGGCTCTGATATTTCTGTATTATATAAGCCACACCCTTTTAACCTTTTTATCACCCTGTAGGGTACACCCAGGAAACAGATTCGTGCTGACAACCGAATTTTTTGCCAATCGAATGGTTCAGTTGCAGCAATCGAATTTTTTGGTTGTGACTACCGAATTGTTATTGAGTCAACCGAAATACTGTTGTCACAGTCAAATAACTCAAGTCTTAATTAGTTTTCAGTTGTCACAACCGAAAAATTCGGTTACCACAACCGAACCAGTCGATTGGCTACAAATTCGGTTGTCAGCACGAGTTTTCTTTCTCTGTGTACGTTTCAATGCTTTTGTAGTTTTGGTGATGATCCTTTCTTTCGTTGCAGGTTAAATAGCAGAACCAGCTGGCCCTCATTAAATCCCTTAGAATTCGCTGCTCGATCGTACCTTGGCTTAATTTGACTCCGCACGAACTCATGAAGATCGTTGAGGTCTTGTTGTTCCCGGGAAGAGTTGTCGTTGTCTTTTTCTGTTGCGGCGGACATAAACTAAGTTTCAAATCGCCTGGCATTTTGAGTTTCGTTCAGAAGATAATTATTTTTCAGGTGTCCGGGAGTTGGTGTCGTGAACGGCCGATCGGTATGCCATCCTTCTAATGTGTACTGACCACTTTTCTCAGGTACTCCTCTAGAGTGCGATTGTATCTTCATATCCACCAGGCTGTCAGATTGAGTTCTGCTTTTTTCATTTCATATAACTCGCATATTTCTTTGAAGACGGCAGATTCAAAATTCCTGCCCTGGTCAGAGTATAATGCTAACGAAACACCATAGCGACACACCCAGCTCTTGACAAATGCGCTTATAACCGTTTTGGCTTCCTGGTTCGGTAGGGCATTACCTCAGGCCATTCGCTGAAATAATCGATTACCACGAGAACGTAACGAATTCCGGCCTCGCTGACAGGGAAAGGACCTGCTACATCCATTGCTATCCGCTAAAGTAGGGCACCCGAGTTGTATTGCTGATATTGTCCACGACTTCTCCAAACTGGTCCTTTGTATGCGATACATTGTGCGCAGTTTGCTATCCAATTGCGTAAAGCTTATTGGCAACCAACCCAGCAGAATCGTTGCTTTAACTTCTTAAGGTGTTTCGTGACACCGAGATGACCATCACTGGGACCGTCATGGAATTCCTTTAATACTTAGTGTACTCTTGATGACGGCACCACAATTAAACTGGTAACAGTTTTGTTATCTTCACTATCCCATGTACGGAACAAGCAATTATTTAACACCTATAGGCTATTTCACTGGGCCCAATTTGCTTTCATCAGGGAACTTTTAGCTGATATCTGCTAGCGGGTACACCTCAAATCAATATGCGATTGTCGAATGTTCACGATACAATCTTTTCCCTCAGCCCTAGAACGATGCTCGCCATGCGTTCTACCTTTTCTGTGCTTAATGTAAACTGGCTTCTTTACTTGAGCCTTGTGTTAATCCCAACATTTTTCCAAAGCATAACTTTTTGCACCATAATGCTTTGACTAATCATGAAATCTGACTTCGTCAACAATAAATACGTGATTTACGCAGTTAGATTGCTTTTTCCCTGTTGTATTACTAATATGGAGATTGCGGGGCCCTCATTTGGGAGCTGGATCGTGCTTCGCAGTGCTGACTCTTTTCAGTTTTAACAGTGACTCCTGTGCTAAACGAGGAACGGGCCGGAGGCTTGTCCTTGGTGCTCGGCCTTGACTTTCTCCCTAATGCCCACATAACTGACTCTTTTGGCTCAATGAGCACTTCTTTCAGTATATACTCCGAGGTTTCGCACATTAAATATTTGTGGCTTAGAAAATACCTTCGCAGTCTCTTGAGACCAGCGCAAATGAGACCGTTTCTGCATGTTTTACATCAGAATCACGAATACCATTCACCAACGCTTCAATCATGAATTGATCTAAGAATGGATGCTATTCGCCCAGGTACGCCAGCTGAACCCACTGCTCAATTCATATTCCATTCGGTATATTTTTTTCATGTTCGCCTCCATACTTTCGTTGCAATGCCACCATTATGTCATCATAATTATTTCTGCACACTTTCTAGAATTTCTGCTGCATTTCCTTTTAAGGCCTTCGTTTTTCCATACATTTTTGCCGGCAACTTTCTCGAACTGGAACTTGAATACATTAAATGGTATGCTGCCATCAAATTCGGGTTTCTTTATTCTACCGAAATAATTCGTCCTGGGCCCTCTTGAAATTAAGGATTATTTATTTCATTTTGTAGATCTTGCAGTTTTTTTTCAACATCATTCTCTACGTCGCATAACTTTTTGTTAAATCTTTACATTTTCTCTTTAGTGAAGTTTCTAGAAGATTTTCCTCCAACTTAGTTAATAATTTTGTTTCCATATTAGTCAATAAAGTTACTCGTTGTCTGCTCCCGGGGTTTCTAAAATATTACTGTTGCCTGCTCTAGAAGTTTCCAACAGTTTCTTCTACACTCAGAAAAAAAGTTTGTAGAAAATTTTTTAAACAGATCAATCCTACTTTACTATGTTTGTACTGATTTTTAGTAAAAATTATTATTTAGCAAATCTTTTTGTTATTTACCTTTTGCAAATTACAGAATATTTACAAATTTTGAAGGAAATGTTATTTACAATTAAAACTTACGCCTACAAACACACAAAAAAATTACAAAATTCTGTTTGTAATATTCAACACTTTTTTTGTGTATTCAAAAAAAATTTTTTTTAAAAAGGCACCAACAATCGAATTTGTGGAAACAAACAAGTTTTTGTAACTTTATTGTAATTTATTAGAAATAAAATCGATTTTTTTTTCAACAATGGATTTTGTAAATACAAACAAGTTTTTGTAACTTTTTTGTAATTTATTAAAAAAAAAACCGATTTTTATTCAACAATGGATTTTGTAAATACAAAAAACTTGTTGTAACTTTAAAAATGAAATAGATTTTTTTCAACAATGGATTTTGTAAATACAACAAAACTTTTTGTAACTTTTTTGTAATTTATTAAAAATGAAATAGATTTTTTCAACAATGGATTTTGTAAATACAACAAAACTTTTTGTAACTTTTTTGTAATTGTTAATTTATTTAATTGTTTTGTTTTAACAACGATTTTGTGATATTAAAAAAAAAATTTGTTTAGTTAATGTTGTATTCTTCACAAATGATTTACACACAAAAAAATTACAAAATTCTGTTTGTAATATTGAACACCTTTTTTGTATATTCAAAAAAAATTTTTTTTAAAAAGGCACCAACAATGGAATTTGTGGATACAAACAACTTTTTGTAACTTTATTGTAATTTATTAAAAATAAAATCGATTTTTTTTTAACAATGGATTTTGTAAATACAAACAAGTTTTTGTAACTTTTTTGTAATTTATTAAAAATAAAATCGATTTTTTTTCAACAATAAATTTTGTAAATACAAAAAACTTTTTGTAACTGTTTTGTAATTTATTAAAAATAAAATAGATTTTTTTTCAACAATGGATTTTGTAAATACAAAAAACCTTTTTGTAACTTTTTTGTAATTGTTAATTTATTTAATTGTTTTGTTTTAACAACGATTTTGTGATATTAAAAAAATTTGTTTACTTAATGTTGTATTCTTCAGAAATAATTTAATAAAATTTTGCTGCAAATATTTTAAATAAAACAAATAAAAATTTAGTTTAAATTCATGTTTTAATTGTTTTTAAGTATTTCAGAATAAAAATAATACAATAATATGCAATTTTAAAAAACATCAGTTATTTTTAATTTGAAAAAAAAATGTGCAATAATTATTTAATAAGTTTTTTTAAACAGAAAAATAAGGAGTAATAAAAGGATAACTAAAGTTTTTTAAATGGTGTACTAAATATTGTGCTGACAACCGAAATTGTTGCCAATCGAATGGTTCAGTTGCAGCAACCGAAATTTTTGGATGTGACTATTGAATTGTTATTGAAGCTACCGAAATACAGTCAAATTACACAACGGATTTATTCGATTGGCTATAAATTCTGTAGTCAGCACAAATTTGTCTTCTCTGTGTACTTATACAGCCGTATGCATAGATATTTAGTTAGTTTTTTTAACAGTCTTATAACGAAAATTTGTTCTTGTTTTCCATGTTAATTCAATTTATGAGTGTGTTATAAAAATCAACAAAATGTCTATACGTACGGCTTTAACGTTTACCTTCGTTACAGGCATTTGCTTTTAGTAACATAGATGATACTGACGAATTGGCGATTTTTCGTCTAACTAAATTAAACAACTTTTTTTCATACTGTGGCCATTTAACCAACAAATCTTTCGCGTTAGGAAATTTAGTAGAAAAATCAATACCAATCTGGAAGGGCAAAATAACAATTTGAATTACTAATGGCTTCTTTATCTATTACGAAAATAGTCTAAAATGTAGAAATTATCGATTACTTTCATTAAAAATACATGCGAAGCAAAAACAAATTTTCGTTAAACAATTTTCGTAATACATAAAATATTTTAATAATAAACATTTTTATATTCGTACGAACCAGTTTATATCCAGAAGGTTTGTTATATTCTGGCCACTGTTTAAGCACTTCTTTAATAGATTTCATTTCCTTTATTTGGTTAAATCTGTAGTTTGAACATTTTCTCCAGTAAAGGTCAAACTCTTCCGTTGTTATCGTTTTATTTCTTAAACACTCTACCGAAAATTCTGAATCTGGTTCGGGATCTGTATATAAACAAACAAGAACGTTATCTATTTTATATACGAATAAAATATTATTTTACAAACAACTTACTAAAAGATGCTGTTTCTTGCTGTGTAAATTTTGATTTTATTTCTTTCAATGGTTTACTTTGGCGTTTTAAATTGTGGAGTTTGTTATATATTTTGCCTCTCTTTCCATTTGTATAATAACTCTATAAGATAAATAAGATAATAACTGGAAACTTAAAGTATTTTCATCAAATTATTCTACTAGGTATATACAAAAAATTAAGATTTGCGGAAAATTTAATTCTTTAGAATAATTAAAAAAAAAACAAAAAAAAAATTTATTTTCAGTTGAAAATATCGAGCATATTTGTTGTTCAAGATTTGCACAATCTGTTATTGTACATTTGTAACCCTTTACTTCGATATATTTTGTTATTGTATTTATAAGCAACACTCGAACTTCATCGCGCAACAGTTTATTTTCTTCGTAGTACTTTAAAATCTTTTAACCAACAATTGTATCGTCTAATATGGTCATTAGGGATGGAATAGGTCGGAAAAATGCAGTTTCAGATTGGAAACAGGTAGTTTCAGATTGTATTGTATTAGGGCTGTGTTCAAAAACAGTTCTGCTTATATTAGCTCTATTTTCAGATAAAGTAGTTTCAGATATCCGTATATTAAGATTGTGTTCAAAAGTGGCTTGATCTCCAACCGGTAAATTTTGAAATAATTTGTTTATATGATTTTTACTGAGATAATTTAAAACTTCCACAGTTACACATTGCTCTATAAGAAGTGAAATTAGTATTACAAATTGATTAATAATTTAATTTATGAAAAATAGTCAAAAACAGTATACTTTCAGAGTTTCCATTCCTTTAGGATTTTGTATAAGTCCGAATTCTGGTAACTAATATCCAATTGATTATCCTTCCAGTTTATAAAACAAATATTTTATTTAATATACATTATGATAAATTTTTTTTGAGTTTTACAAATTGCTTGCCGCAATTAATTTTAACCACTTGGACGGGAGGCCCCAGAAGATCATTTATTGTCACTATGCAATATAACCGTGTAACTATTTTAAACTCAAAGGCGGAGAAATGAGCATTATATTCTGAGAGAACTTTTTGACAACACAGATAAACTTCACCAGAGTTTGTTTCGGCAATACATTTTATTATATATAAGTCAATATCCTGTTTAAAATTAGCAATGAACAAATTCTCGCTATATTTATAGCCATAAATTTTAGCTTCACTATATAGAGTTATATTTTGGATGTCAGTTTTTAATTTACGACTAACCATTTCTTTGGCTTTGAAATCATTTAAGCGATTTTTAAGATTAAAATCACGGTTTAATGTAGGCTGCAAAGTTAAATTCGCGAAACGCATTTGTTGTTAGCACCTACAGCTTCTCGATAATTAATCCTATTTCTCATTAAAGTTGGATTTTCTTCGCATGATTTTTGCGCTACATCTTTTTTCATCATACAAAATCTACAGTAATAGTTTGCAGAAAAGGATTTTGAGAAATTAAGAATTGTATTGAGCGCAAGATTATCTAATAGAATTATTCCGACGATAAAGTAGACAGATTTTAATCCAGTTTTTGTATTCATTGCATTTACCAACGGCAAAAAACACTTATTACTTCCATACATTTTTACATCAGCAGATTTAACTGAGCACGCTAAAAATACTGTATTTTGTTTGGAAGATTTACCAGGTAAGCAAGGAAAGCTGTAATAAACATTACACATCGCCTGTTTAGTTGCTTTTGCTCCTATGTTATTGTTTATACCAAAATCATCAACATAAATAAAATATGGGATTATAATTTTTTGAGGATAAAGTCTACACTTTTGACGCCATAGATCTCCTTGTATAAAATTGGTAAACTGAATGTTTTTGGTTGTAGTTTCCATATGTAGTAAAACATCATCAAGATAGTTGTTAGATTCAAATAATTTTTTAAACTGAAACTCTATCGGCATTAATGTGCCATTGGAAGTTTGCGAATTTGATATTTTATACGTTTGAGCATTTGAAATAAAATCCATTTTTTTCATGCATTTTTCAAATTTATATTCGGTTTTAACATCGCGAAATAATTCATAAGCATCATGAAAAATCTCATTTATTTGTCTACTTTGGGGACAAATTTGGTCAAAGGATTTTTTAAGAAAATCAATCAGAGGAGAAACAATGTGATTTTCTACATGTTCTCTTATTTTATTTACATCTGATCTAGATAAATTATTAAATGAGTGTAATGATAATAAAAATTTACTGGCAGAATTTTGCAGAATTTCTAAACGTTCATTGTATAAAACACCAGAAGCATTTTTTCTTGAGTCATGGTTAAATGTGATATTTGAAGCAGTTGATTGACAGCTATAAGAATAATTAACAATCTCCACATTTTCCAGCGAACCTGAACTTAAAGGCAGTTCAAACTGGGACTCATTTTGAACACTTGTTTCCTTAAAATGATTAAAAACGTGTTTCTTAAACGACCTTTTTAATGAAAATTTTTGATAACAGTCACTAAAATTACACACAAATTGTTCATTTTCTCCAACAAATGGACAATCCCTCAAATGAACGAAAAATTCATTAGGACAATAAAACAATTCGTTACATAAAAAGCAGTTGATGGAACATACCATTTTCGTTATTTTTCACTTACACGTGTTTTACTTCACTTTTTTACTTTTATTTGCCACGTATCACTAACTAATATTTCTTCACAGATTTTCTTTTTCTTCTTACAGCAAGAAAATACGAATTGAATAATATATATTTTTTTTTGTAAAACTCTAAGGCTACTTTTTTTTATTATTTGTTCAACAATTTACAATTTTTTTAACAAAAAACTTTATTAACTTTGATTTGTTGAAAAAATAATGAATTTTCTTACAAATTACAATCGTTTAACAACAAAATTTGTTAGAAATTTTATATCAAAGCCAACAATTTTTTTTAATTACATAAAATTTTGTGATATTTTTTTCTGTGTAATAAAATTTTGCTGCAAATATTTTAAATAAAACAAATAAAAATTTAGTTTAAATTCATGTTTTATTTGCTTTTAAGTATTTTAGAATAAAAACAATACAATAATAATGCAATTTTAAAAAACATCAGTTATTTTTAATTTGGAAAAAAACTGTACAATAATTATTTAGTAAGTTTTTTAAAACAGAAAAGTAGGGAGTAATAAAAGGATAATTAAAATGGTGTACTAAATACAGTATCGTCCCATTAAAAACAGTGTTTTCACAATAAGGACGATTTTTTGTTGTTTTTTTATCGCACTTAAAAACAGGCATTGTCCTATCATTTTACAATTAGATTTCAGCAACTCTTTTTGCTCTATAAGAAGTGAAATTAGTATTACAAATTGATTTATAATTTAATTTATAAAAATAGTCAAAAACTGTATACTTACCACGTAAGTGACCATATATATGACAGAGTTTCCATTCCTTTAGGATTTTGTAATATAAGTCTGAATTCTGCTAACTAGTATCCAATTAATTATCCTTCCAGTTTATAAAACAAATATTTTATTTAATATAGATTATGATAAAAATTTTTTAATTTTACGAATTGCTTGCCGCGATGAATTTTAACCACTTGGACGGGAGGCCCCAGAAGATCATTTATTGTCATCATGAAATATATTCTGAGAGAACTTTTTGACAACACAGATAAACTTCACCAGAGTTTGTTCTGGCAATTCATTTTATTATATATAAGTCAATATCCTGTTTAAAATTAGCAATGAACAAATTCTCGCTATATTTAGTTGATGGAACATACCATTTTCGTTATTTTTCGCTAACACGTACTTTACTGCGCTTTTTTGCGTCTATTTGCCACATATCACTAAATAATATTTTCTTCACAGATTTTCTTTTTCTTTCAGCAAGAAAATACGAATTGAATAATATTTATTTTTTGTAAAACTCTAAGGCTACTTCCTTTATTTATAATTTCTTCAACAATTTACAATTTTTTCAACAAAAAATTTTATTAACTTTGATTTGTTGAAAAAAATAATGAATTTTCTTACGAATTACAATCGTTTAACAACAAAATTTGTTAGAAATTTTATATCAAAGCCAACAATTTTTTTTAATTACATAAAATTTTGTGATATTTTTAATATAAAGATTAAATAAAGGGATCGGAAGTGAAGATACTGACTTATGTCAAAAATAGGACATCCACTTGAAATAGCAGTAAAAAGTTATTTTAGTTCTGAAAATAGTTAAAATTATACCTTAAAAGTAAACAAAAAATACCTAAATATTTTTCAAACAGAAATTACCAAATTAAAACAAAATGATAAATTCGTGTATGTTTTTACAATTTTTAAACCTTTGATTTTTTTTTAATTTTGTCTAAAATATATTTTGAGTTTATAATATTTTTTAATATTAATAATGTTTAGTAATTTTTTCTGATGATTTTGGCAAACAGATTTTAAATTCCACTTTACAAAAATTTAGTAGCGGCTGCTAATTTTTCTACTAATTTCATTGTACTATACATCAGCAGACATGTGTTCCAAATATTAGCAAAAAATACAGCTTAACTCAAATTAGCAAAATTTCCCGTAATAACAGAAAAATTTTCTGTTGCCATTACAGTTTTTTTTGGTGAGTGCAGTCTGCTCTAGAAGTTTCTAACAGTTTCACGTTGTCTGCTCTAGAATTTTCTTGAAGTTTTACTAACAATGTCTCCTTGTCTATTTTAGACATTTCCATCATAGCGGCCAACATTGCGCCTAACTCCACGTTACCTTCTATTTGACTGATTCTAACCTACATTGCTTCTTTTTTATCATGGCAACTGTTTTACATTCTAGGGCTTGCATATGGGAATTTATGTTTCTGTGAGTAAAATTTAATGTATTTTTTTTTTCAACCGCTTGAACAGTTCCTTTTCAAAAATCCAACATATTTTATTCGTGAATGATCGGAATAAGTGCTGACGAAAGTACATACTTGGTGACTGACAATGTCATGATTTTTTGGCGTCAAGCATTTGTTCCAACGAAACACAGAGGAGATGTGAAAATAAAACTTAAATTAACTTAAAAGGCAAACGTATTGCGGAGGCCTTTCAAGGGTTTTGCTTGAGTGGAAAATCGCGGACCGCGTGCAAACAATTTCTTTCGACACCACGGCAACGAACACTGCCCAATTCCAAGGTGCGTTTCCAATGCTTGAGCAAATACTGGAACGAAATCTATTCCATCTGCCATGCAGACATCATATTTACGAACTGCAATTGAAAGAAGTATTCAAAACAAAATTTGGTAAAACGCCTGGGCAAGGAGTGCCAATGTTTGCCCGTTTTAAAAACAATGCGAAAGTATCAAATATAAACCATACAGTCCTGACATAGAAGATGATGGAATTGGAGACAAAATACCAGTTAAAATCCATATTAATATTAGATCGTTTGGTTCAGTTGAACGAAAAACTACCCAGAGCTGACTACGAGGAATTCCTTGAAATCGTTTTGTTGTTTCTTGGTTAAAGTATTCCTAATTACAGTTCACCAGTCTTGCTCGATAGATGACGAAACGCATACACTGCCCAAAACTGTTTTTGTTACGAAAATATCTCGGTTTCAACAAAAAACAATTGAATTAACTTCGTGTTGTTACCATTTTTATTATTTGAAAGCGACTGCTGGTTATGCTTTAGTTGATAAGATTGTGTCGCAACGATTGGTGAGAAAATTCTGTGGACATAACGAGGAGGAAAAATATTTTCAAACTATACGTATAAAAAGTTATCTTTTTACACTCAATAAAAATTTCAGTTACATGGAATATGCCAATGTACAAAATTATTGAAACTAAACAAACTACAACTCCAAAAAAAAACTCACTCATCACAAAACGGCCACCAAAAATACGCGTATACAATATGTTACAGATGTTTCTCCCACCTACGTTGTCCACCCTAACCCCTTTACATACCACACCAACAACTTACCCTTTCACATTATACCCGTGGCATACCATGGCACCGGAAATACATTAAACAATTAAGCAACCGAATACTTCGAAACTGTAATAAATTAGCACATAAATCCTTACACGGACTTGTATAGCCAAAAGTAATTTTTATTTTTACAGAGATCAAAATAAAATTGACTATGCATACAATTTATAATTTTACAAGGGTAACTGCGTCAACCCAAATCTTCAAAAAAAAATAAATTTTTTAAAATCGTTTTCAACTTAAAACTTATATAAAAAACAAAAATATTCGAATTTTTAAATTGAATCTAAAATTTACCATACAAACACTAAACACTAAATTTTCAAAATTAACATAAAACTAAAAAAACTCTCATTAGCAATTCAAATTATGCCCTTAATAGGCCCAATTACTCTTTTTAATAAACGCTTATTTTCACTGCATTTTCCCTTAAAAGAGCTCTTTAAAGGTATTATTATTTTAAGCTACTTTCAATTATATATTTGCCTTTTTTCACAATTATGAACAAATTGTACTTTTTTTAGATCCTCCTTACAATAATAAAATAATCTATACTGAAAAAATTACAAAAAAAAAATACTTAATGTATTTTTACTAATTTAATTTTCTGTCCATTTAATTTTTTAATTTTCTGTATTTTTTGTTGTAAATTTACATTTCGCCACTCTGCTATAAACGCTATAATTTTCTGTTATAACAGATTAGGTTTGTTTCCCGGATAAAAGTTTTGTTATCCTTGGGATTTATGTTATACTCAAATAAAATCTTTGTGTTTGACAAAGACATACAAAAATTAAAAATAAAATAAACCAACTATATTATGTAACCAAAAGATGTGTTTCTTTTCTTAAAATCCAACTTTTTTTGGATCGGGTGCTACAGCCTGGTTAAAATCGGTGAACAAACGGTTAGCCGCTACCCAGCACAAATAATCACTAAAAATTTTACCTTTTATTTAAACGTTATCCTGTGGTTAAAACGCACTCAAGGATTAAGAAATATCGTCCTCCGCTCTGTTGTTGACCACACTATAAAACACACATGTATACTCTAGAGTTTGACCTATTTCCGTGAGATTATGTATCAAAATAAAAATTGCGGTTTCAACAAAAGTAAAAATAAGAATAGAAAAATTTGTTTACATTACAAGTGTATTACAAGCATGGTTGGCATTCAATACCTTTTCATAATAACGGTAGTTGGCTACCACAGCCACTTTAAGACTGATACGAAAGTTTTAAAATGGCGATTCCATTAATGGCATGTGTCTTTTTGTATAACCGGATTTATTGCGCTATTTTACTGGTTTAATTTTTAAATATCTTAAACTACCTTTAAATTAACGCTAAACTACCGAAACACCGATTTATAACGGTATTTTGCAGATGTAACACAATGTAACTTTATCAAATAAGTCCCTTAATATTAGAAAATGCATGTCACTATTGGAATCGCAGTGTTAAAATTTTCGTATCGGTATCGTTCAGAGCGTGGTAGACAAGTACCATTATAATGAAAAGGTATTGGTTACCAACCATGTTTACAAGCAATTTGTGTTTCAAAATAACATAAAATTGCCCAAAACACTACGAACGCACAAAACCACATTGTATACCCAAAATAAACGTCAAATTTATTCAAATTAAATAAATATATTTAAAATGGCAAATGACTTACATTTTGAAATGTATTTTCCATTATAAAACGAAAAAAATTCTTTATTATACATTTTTTATTTAACTTTAATTTTTTCCACAAATACAGCTGATTTATTAGCAGCGAGTGTCGATTTGACAGTTTTACCATTTTATCCAAACAAAGAGTACGGGTAAGTTCTGGTAAAGAGAGAAACACAAACACTCTCATATGAACGCTCTCATTAACCCAACTTTTGTTACCAGAACTGCTTTTTCGTAAGATTGGGTTCCTGCGGCCACCAGCATTGCCACTTTTTCCTGCAGACATCCTACTAAATAAGCGAAACGCAGTGCTACATTTTTTAAAAGTCTAACCATTTCCAAGACTTCATTTTGAAGGATCTTACATGACATTTTCACTGAAATCCCGATTTTAAACCAAATCTCGTTATTTGAATGTAATGTAAACGTGACATTTGTTCTCCATTCGTAGAGAATGTTAATAAGTTGTAGAAAAAGACGAACACTGTTGCCAACTCTGTCAAAAAAATCGGCTAGAGTCATTAAAAGCGCTATTATAATTTGGTAAAAAAAATTGTTTGAAAAGAGTAATTTTAGCACATTAGTTGTTTTGTCATGGAATATTTTACTTCAAATTTAAAGCATTCAAATCGTTATTTAAATAGTAAAAATTCATTCTTTCGTTAGATCTACCAAACACACAACCAATATTCTTGGATGTAGACCAATTTTACAGCTACTATAGAACCGCTGTTCTGTTAAATTTTCAATATTTTTATTTAATTTGGTCTAAAGCATCTGTTAATTATTTGGAAAAAATTAATTGTTTCCCGACAGTGAAGACACAAACAACTATTTAATGTTTTAATTTTTTTAGTGAAGCAGCTCTTATTTAAGGCCAGTATTTTGTTCTTAAATTCCAGTATTTTGTTCCTGCTTTTGCGAAAAAAAAACAGTCAAACTATATAAAAAATATATTTATATAAATCGCCTAAGAAAGCGATTCTGAGTCGATTGGTATACCATAATGTAAGTATATGGCACACTAAATACAATAAGTGCACAACTTAAAATTTTTCAAAATTGATTTTTTCCCCATGAATTGATTCACAATACACATCTCTAACTACTCCAAAAATTTCTTTCTCATCACTATCTTTTTTACCTGGAAAATACCGATATGTCTGTTTTTATGTTTATTGCATTGCTTTTGCACGATCGACTAAAAGAAACATATTTTTAGTTGCGTTAATGTGCTCAGAACAACTAATTACTTTTGTTTCTCATAAAGAGTTTTATTTTGAGTTGTGGCACTATTACTATAAAAAGTAATCAATTTTGTGGTGCATTATTTTGAATTGTTCTTCTTTAATTTAAAAAGGTAAGTTCAATTGACTGTATTATTTCATGTGCTTTTATTGATAAAATAATCGTAACTAGCCACGCGAAAAAATTTCAGTTAAAGGGTCATAGCTCAAAATTGTATTATATTTCCACAAACACAATATAAAGTTAAAAAAGTATAGCAAAACCTTCTTTAAAATGGACTATTTTCATAATGGAACTAATTTTTTTTTATACATTGCAATCATTTTTACATAATCAGTTCTTTCCTTCTACTAAAAATTTGAGAATTTTGAGTTGTGCCGTTATTAGTTTCGTTTTTTTACTCAATAATTTGTACAAATTTGTTCAAATTTTTACAGCCAGCAAGTATTTACAAGCAAAAAAACATATGATTGAAAAATATGTGATAAATGTTTTACAACTACGTTGTTTTATGCAAAGCAACAAATATTGTTAAATGAATTGTAAAAAAGATAATAAAACCTTCTAAAATATTTCTGCACAAGAATCCTCTTTTTTCATATCGACCAGTTATAATTTATTTTTGAATTTGGTTTTACAATCAGTTATTTAACAAACTTGTAAATTATTGCAAACTTTCCGTTCGCGTACTTTTTTTTGGAAAATTTTCATTTCGGTAAATTTGTCTTGCTCTCTGTAAGTTTGTTACTGAGTAATTCTTACTGGACTTGACTAAGAAATGTAAACGAACAGACTTATTGTATTTATTGTGCGATATGTCACAAACATCAGCACAAATCCTTCTATTCTGGCCACATCGTAGTGGTGCATAATAAACTTTTTCCGCTATCGCAGCAATAGTAAAGCGCTAGAGAAAATCAATTAGTTTACAACACTAAAGTTACATTTTCTTATCAGTATGTTTTTGTTTACTCTCTAACGAACGTAGTGTTCCATCCATATAAAGTATTTTGTTTTCTTAGATTAAATTATTAATAACAATATATCGCCTTAAAATGCCTTCAACTGACACCCTACGGAGTAGTGGTGGCGAACGTGCTGGAGAAAGAGATTCATCGAATTATATACGACATAGTGACAAAGTCTATGAACACCGAGAATCACAGGCAACTGCAATGACGGTGGATTACACTGGTCAATGGGTATTATTGGCCGGAAGACGTCATTTGGCATTGCAACGTTTAGGTGAAGACGACGGAACTTTGCGAAAGTACAACACAAATTCAAAATATGAAGTATCGGCTGCTGAATTTGCTGTTTGCCCAGAAAGTAAGGAATCGTGTGCTATAGCGGTACGTTTGACGCATCGATTATGCTACCTTAGCAAAAATTATAGTTTTCTAATTGCATTTAGACAAGTCAACATATTGATGTTGTAACATGGGGTGCGGCAGAACCGCGTTATCTTCATTCATTAAGAGGACACACACGTATGGTTACCGATATCGATTGGCATGGCAAAAATCCTAATCTTTTGGTTAGCTGTTCGATTGATACATTCTCGCATATTTGGGATTTAAGAGATTCTCGAAAGCCAACATTATCATTTAGTGCAGTTTGTATGTGTAAGTATTTATCAAATTTTATTGGACACCTGAAATTGGTTGTAGAAAATATACAAACTCTTGGTAGATTATATTAATAGCTTTGGCCTAATATTTGCGATGTGGCTTAATTTTTAAAGTAGTTTAAAGCTGGAATGCTCCTTTTGTTAAACCGAACATAGACTGCCAATAAATTGATTTCCATTTTGTTGTTCTGCACATACACTGTCAATGTTCTTATTAAATGTGACATCTTCCTTTTTTAGTTTGAGATCATAAAAATTTTTCTTTTTCAAATGTTATATTCCTTGAAAAAAAAAATTATGATCTCATGGATAGTAACCAAAACGATACGGATATAGGTAAGGGTAACGCTATTTTCAATTATTTCGATAACGGTAGTTTAAGGGCAACGATATTTTAGATATTTCGGTAACGGTTACGGTAGTTTCAATGCACACCGGTATCTTTAAATGCATAATATATTTTCTTTACATCGCCACCTAGTAGAAATTTTTAGAACTAACGACAAAAAGTTTGGCATAATGCACCACACTTTGTTTAAAATCATTCACCCTATTATAGTTGTCGTTACCAATGTCGTCGTCGTTTTTGAGTCAACATCACTTTGCTTCGACGTCGACATCACTTCGACACCAAATTGGTATTCTAAAACAGTGTTGTAACGACGTCGACAGTTTATCGATTTAAACAAAAACATATCTTTAAAAATTGAGTCGGCAGATTTATTTTGTTTATTATTTTTGCAAAAAAATGTTTTTTATGTGTAATTTAAATTCTGATACCAGTGATGAAGAAAATAAAGAAAATCTAGTATTGGAAATAAGACTTCTCATACAGAAATCCAATATCTTTAATCTGCCGGATAACAAGTGAGTAGCAAAATCAAAGTCTGTTACTTTAAAGAATGTTAATCTTCTAATTTTTTTAAAAGGTTTGAAAGTTACTTTCGGCTGAATAAAACAGGAAACAACAGCACCTAATTTGAAAACCGGAATCAAGTCCACATTTATTTCCTAAACAATAAAGTTGGCAGCTACATTAAGATTTTTAGCCCAGGGGTCGTACCAGCTCACTGTTGGAAACGACTTTAACTTAGGGTTCAGCTGTTTCTGAAACTGTAGAAGGCACAGCTTCCTCCAGCGGGCTCAATATAAATTGCTTGAATCTTCCGCCACCTTTAGCATTACACTCGGCTTTATTGGCTACCATTTTCTTTTTAACTTTAAATTTTAAGTCTCGCCATACCTATAAATAAATTTTGTTATATTTTTATAATGCACTTTGTATGATCATGCTTTCTTTACCTTCTGCCATCCCTCTCATTATTCTCGGTGGGCCAAGTGCATTTCAAAATTTGATATTTCTTCCTTTTTTCCGTTTTTTTTTTCACTCATTACTTTTCCTCAAGTCGTTACTAAAAATTGTGTCGACAAAATCAGAGTCGTTTCAAGACAATATCGTCGTCACATTTTCTTACAGAATACCAAATACTCGTCGACAGTTATCAATTATTTTCGATAACGACAACGGAAATACCAATTTCAAAAAAAAGTCACAAGACGACATTGTCTTGTGTCGATGAGGACAACTAGAATACGGGTGATTATAAAAATACAACCCATCTTAAAGTACAACCCTGTTTTTTGTATGTATGAAAAATTATTGAGTTGGATCGAGCCAATACTTAAAAACTATTGTTCAAAAGTTTTGAAATATTACAACGCTAGACTAAGTTTCTTTTAAATTCTGAACTTTTGTGGAGTATATCGATTCGTGATTTTACACAAACTTATTACAATTTTTTTCAAAATTCAAATATTGTTTTTTTTTCGCCTCAAAACTCTGCATACTATATTTTTTATTTATTTTTCGCACGAATTAAAAAAATAAACAACTAAAAAATTGCTTTTAAAATATTTTTATAAGCATGCCTATAGGGATACTTTTTGGTGATAGGGTAAATTTAGGAAGTTTATTCGACATTTTGTGGAAAATATTTTGAAATTACCTACTGTATCGGTATTTTAAGGGTAAGGCTATTTTCTATTATTTCGGTAACGATATTTTATTTATTTGGGTAACCGTATTTTACGGGTAACTGTTTCTTGATTATTTCGGTAACGGTATTTTAGCTATTTCTGTGACGGTATTTTAGGGCTAACGATTTTCAAGTTATATCGGTAACGGTATTTAAGTTTGTCATTCTCATATAAATTTGACGCTTAATGTTACTTTTGCCAAATTTGTTTTGGAATGGCAGAGGCCAACGTTGATATCTGCCCGCATAAACACAGCTTCGCTAACTAAAAACACCGCGTAAAGTACGCAGATGCATTCCTTACAAAAGAAAACATATACATACGCATTGCAAACCCACTTTTTTATTTAACTTAATAATAACACAGTACAACAGCCAATATGTTGGGTGAGAAATTCCAAGTCAGGGTGATGGTACTAGGTCAGTATAGTAAAACCCTCAAAGGGTTTGGCGTTCGTATGTGTCAGTTTTTTTTATGACCTTTTAAAGTTTTTCCTTATCTTGATGTTTTTTCGCTTAGTTGTAACATTTTGGCAAAAACGTAGTTTAACATAACTCGAGAACCACTTGTCCGATTTTGATGAAACAAATTAAGAATTACAATTTCTCTAATCTGTTTATATACCGTTTTCCTATATGTGCAACACTTTCGAAGTTAAAAATGAATGTATGAAGGGAAAAAAGTATTTTTTGCCCAAAAATTTAAATATTTTTTTTTTTAAATTCATAAAAAATCCAAAATGGAAAAAAGTGCCAAAACTAATTACTTTCGCGTAAAGTCACATAACTCATGAGCAAAAAAAGGCATAGATCATGAAAATCGATGCACGCGTTTATTCACAATTAGGTAAATGTATGAATTTCAAAAATTTGCTCCAGGTATGCACAACATTATTTGGAGAAAACATTGACACTCACAAGCCGAACTCTCTCATATTTTTCTACTGTACTAAAAGAGAAATATTGATGTGGCAACACTGGTTCTGTAATGTTCACATAAAACATGCATTGTCATTATACATCTTCTCTTTCTCACACTGGTTCTGTGATTTTTGTCATTCAACAAGTGCCAACGAACGCGAACAGTAAAAGTGATTTTTCTCCAGTTTTTTAAAAGTGAACAAAACTGAACAGAATATGGAACTGTGCAAGCCAGATATAAATAGCTTTTGCTACTGCTGTGGTACATATTGACCAAAACATAAAAAAAGGGGAAATTTCAGTACTGATTTTGTTCTAACATTCGAGATGTACTTCAACCAAAATGTTATAGTGAACGAAAATTGGGTACCAAATATAGTGTGTAAAAGCTGCTACAACCGTCTAATGGATTGGAAAAATAGAAGACGTGAAAGTATGCCATTCGGTATCCCAATGACTTGGACTAATCCTGGCGAAGGTCACAATCCATTGAATTGCTATGCATGTGCAAATAAAGGAGCCGCAAAAAAAATCGTATAATTACGTTGGTGTTGCAAGTGCCGCAACACCATTGCCTCATTCGGACCACATTCCTGTGCCAAAAGCTTCTAGCCCAGATATTTTCTCTTCTACGACTGCTCCGACATATCATGCACGTGATGATCCCCCATATGAGCCATCAGTATACAATGAGCCAATTTTAATAAATCAAAATAAGCTTGATTCAATTGTTGCCAAGTTGGAATTAACACAGCATAAATCGGAAGAGCTGGCTTCCATTTTGAAATCAAACAATTTGTTGGCACCCGGTGTGAAAGTCACAGCTTATCGAAGTCGTCAGGCAACACTCCAAAGTTTATTCCTTGTGAATGATGAAAAAACTTCTGCATATTGCCCGGATGTAGGAAAATTGATGGACGCAATGGAAATAAAATATGAAGCAGATGACTGGAGATATTTATTGACAGTTCAAAACTCAGCTTGAAGGCGGTTTTACTGCATAAGACCAATAAAAACCTTCAGTTCCAATCGCCTATAGTACAGAAACGAAAGAAACATATGATGCACTGGAAAATATTTTAAAAATGGTTAACTACGCCAAGCATATGTGGCGCATATGCTGCGATTTAAAAGTTGTAGCAATGCTTTGCGGTCTTCAAAGCGGCTATATAAAATATATGTGCTTTTTGTGCGATTGGGACACACGATTTTCCGGTGACCAATATGCATGCCACGGATGGAAACTCAGAGAGCACATCAGTTTACAAACGGCCAATATTATTCGTGAGCCTCTAGTGCCGAAGGAGAAGATATTGCTGCCTCCACTGCATATTAAACTTGGAATTGTTAAGAATTTTATCAAAACTGTCGCCAAAAGAGATGAAGTTTTCTTGTGTTTGAAACTAATTTACCCGAGACTCAGCGAAAGTAAAATTAAAGAAGGTAAGTTATAATATCACATTCATTTCCCATGATTTTCCATCTTAACAAATTAATTTTTTCCAATCAGGCGTAGTAAATGGTCCAGATATACGAAAGCTGATTAAAAGTGACGCATTCAACAATATTTTGATTGACGCTGAATTGAATGCATGGCAGGCAATCAAAGAAGTAATAGAAGGCTTGTTGGGAAAGCATCGTTCTAACAACTACGATGTTTCTGTCGCAAGGATGTTAAGAGCATTCTCGGAAATCGGTGTCCACATGTCCTTGAAAATCCATTATTTACATTATCATCTGGACTACTTCAGCAAACAATTGGCTACCGAATCTGATGAACAAGGTGAACGCTATCATCAAGTTGCTATGCCATTTGAAATGAGGTAATACTGATTTTTTATTTTTTCAAACTCATTTTAATAAAACAAAAACTTACAGATATAGAGGCAAAAAGTCGCCGAGTGCAATAATTGCGGAAATTTGCTGGTGGAGTAAGCTTGTGTGGCAAGACAAGGATGATCTTGATGATAAAGAATTTTCAGGAGATGCAGAAGGGCCAACAGTGGAGTCACACATTGACATTATGTGTGGTTCAGAAACTGATGATAGCGATGAATGCGATGCCACTAGTCCCGAACAACCACCATCGAAAAAGTCTAGGCAATATTTATTAAAATAAATAAAATAAAAATAAAAAATTATAAAAATGTTTACTTATTTTTTTTATTAGTTTATGGCCAGAAGTCTGGAGTTATTGGGGAAAATTTATAAAAAAGGCGATAAATGACACTTTTTTGAATAAAAACAAATATCAATATTCTTGTCAAAATGGGATACCTTCACTTAATTGTAAATAAAAGCAGAACGCGTTAATCGATTTCTATGATCCATGTCGCATTTTGTTTATAGGTTATGTGACTTTACATGAAATTAATAACACTTGATCCTTTTTTCCGTTTTGGATTTTTTATGAATTTAAAAAAAAAATTTTAATTTTTAGGCAAACAAATATTTTTTTTTCTGAAATGATTATAAAGAAAAACGTTATATGAACGGATTAAAGAAATTGTAATTCTAAATTTTTTTGAGTTTGTTTTAGCAAAATCGGACAAGTGGTTCTCGAGTTATGTTAAACTACGTTTTGCCAAAATGTTACAACTAAGCGAAAAAACATCAAGATAAGGAAAAAATTTAAAAGGTCATAAAAAAAAACTGACAGATACGAACGCCAAACCCTTTAAGGGTTTTACTATACTGACCTAGTACCATCACCCTGACTTGGAATTTCTCACCCCCCAGACAATAATCCCAAAAATGTTTCATAGTGTAATTTGATCTTACATTTTGATATGCATCAAATCGCAAGAAGCTATTTGGCTTGTCTATTGGTGGTCTTTTGGTTTTTAGAGTCGCGAGTCGTTGTAAAATTCATTTATCATTATTATGCAGTAAATGCTATTAACATTTAGAATTTGCAAACTTGTGGCGATATTCTTGTTGTTGGCGATATTGTTGTATATGTTTAATTCGTTGTTGCGTGGCATGTTGTTGCCTGGAATGTTGCTGATTCCACTGTTGGATGATGCATTGTTGTTTTTTGTGCTGCTATTGTTGGGTATGTAAACCACATGCCCAACAATAGCATATGTGCGTTGTTATTGGTGGTAGTGTTGTTGATGTTTTCGTTGTTGTTGATGATTGAGTTGTTTCTAACGGTAAAGTTGTTGTTGATGGTTGAGATGTTGTTGATGGTTGTGTTGTTGTTGATAATTAAGTTGTTGTTGATGGTTGATATGTTGACAGTTAAATTGCTGTTAATGGTTGTGCTGTTGTTGATGGTTGCATTGTTGGTGATTCTGTTGTTGGAAGCATTGGCGTTTGATATGTTGTTGATAGGTGTGTTGTTTATTATATTATTGTTTCTCAAAGACGTACTCCCATGGTGCCCTTTAAATAAAAATCCATTTATGTTTCGTCTGCACTGAAACTTATTCCATTTTGTCCTCTCCAGGAAATAGTTCTGAAGGTATTTTCCATAAACTTGGACGTTATTATAGCTCTCTTTTAAGGATTCGCGCCCATGGGGCATTATAGCCCCGAGGAGACTTGTAAGAAGAACTGGCTTTCCTTTTTATTTTTCGCCTGTACGGAAACTTATATAATCCATCATTGAAGTATGTAAAGTTACAGAAAAGTAGGATCATCTAAAATATTTTTATATATGACAAAAAAAAATTATGTAAGAGCAAAATTAAAAAGAAAATATTAATCAACGGGTTCACCATAGGTTGGTTATCAGCTTATTTGGTTATAAAATTAAAAATAACCTCTGGGCACTGTGAACACCCTTTAACGTTGGTTATCTACACAGACTACCCAGACAGGAAACAGTTGATTGAATCAAAATGGCGACTAGAAAATAAGTAAAAGGAAATGCCAAAATTGCAGTGTTAAGTAGGTAGGAATAGATATACAAAAAATATGTACAATTTATGTATAATTTTTCTATCTCATTTTGCAAATCACTGCAATGTCAAAACAACCATACAGCTCGAGATTGCTTGTTTGGCATATGTCATTGGTAAACTGTCTGATGTGCTTACAGTTATAATAATCCATGCTGAAAAATACAAATATATTTTTTTCGTGATTTTTTTTTCATATAAAATTTGTTTTATTCGCGAAAACGTGAACACCGCAAAACGTGAATATTGTTTAATGTGAACACATTCCATTTTACATAGACTACTCTAAAAGGTGAACAAATAAAGAAAACACTATAACGTGAACAATGTAAGTTAATCTGTTTTAGTTTGGAATGAAAACGATGATAAACGTTTAAAATTATTACTTTTTGGGTTCAGGAATCCCATTTTAATGCAAAAATGCATGTATGAGAACATACGCACGTATTTTTTTTTACGAACAATTTCAGTTTCTATGTATTTTATCTTGCAGGGAAATTTTGCATATTTTTCTTTATTGGTAAAAATGTGTTCAAAAAAATTTTAATTTTTAAAACTAGAAGAAAAACCCCAAATTTTAAATGCTCTTCAATTGAGAATAAGTGTAACTTGCTTAGCAAAACAATATGGTGTTGGCAAGTCAACAATATGAGCTTTAAAAAAGAAAAGCAATATTAAAATGCGTCGGTAATACATTCTCTGGATGAAAAGAAAGAAAGAAAGGCCATGAGAGCTTCACAACTGCCTAGAATGGAGAAATGTCTACAAGTAGTTCATCCGAAGGCGTAATAAAAACTTTCCCATAAATGGATTAATGCTAAAAGAAAAAACTAAGGAATTGCATTTAAATGGCTGCAGTGGTTTAAAAAAGGTATGGCGTTCGTTTTCTTACAATATCTGGAGGAAAGCTTTCTTCGCAGCCGCAACTAGTGAACCCAATTAAGCTCAAGCTTAAAGCAAAAATTAATGAATTGGGATTCTGCAATGATCATTTGTACAATGCCGATGAATCTTAATTATTCTAGAGCCTATTGCCCAATAAAACTTATGTGTCAACGTCGGAAAGAAATGCTCCTGACTTAAAGGCAGAAAAGCAGCGAATATCTTGCTTCAGTCACACTTAGACTTAAACTGTTGGTGATTGGAAAGGCAAAGAATCCACGAAGCTTTAAGAACCTTAACTATTACTGATTACAAAAGTTCTTACTTGGATGACCTCCACAATTTTCAAGGATTGGTTTCATTAATCATTTGTGCCACAGGTAAATATATTTTTGTGAAGCAAATTTCTCAATAGCAAAAACTTGCCATCAAGGCCCTTCTGTTGATTGATAATGCTCCATCTTATCCAAGAGAATCGGAATTAATAAAAGATGATGGGAATATAATGGCGATGTTTATGCCACCCCTCATACAGCCTATGGACCAGAACGCCATAAAAATTATAAAAATGTTCTACCGAAATAGTTTTTTATCTTCTATAGCGGCTAAACATTGCTATAACTTTAAGTTAAGGTTTATTTTTATTTATATTGAACATTTTATTTCTCAGGTTGAATGCACATTATCAATTGTTGAATAATGGAACCAGGATTTCTATAAAAATAACCCAACTGAGACCCATGAAATTGAACAGAAGGTAGAAACTCGTCATGGACATGCCTGCTAGTATAATTAACGCAAATGAGGCAGTAGAAGTATTAAAGGAAGGGCCAATGTTGAATGTATAGATCAAAGTGACTTGAATGTGCTTCGGCGTGTAAGAGAGAAAGCTGTGCTGCAAATTTTGGAGAAGAAAAACCAACAGAAAAAAAATTACAGATTTTTTTAACATCCCGGCTAAAAATAATCACATGTATTCGTATATGTTTATGTATGGAATGATCGGATATGATTTCATATATGAACATTAACGAAAATTGAGGTAATATGTATATTTATGATTATGTCAGAAGATACATACACGATGCCATAATTTTCATTATACATGCATACATATTCCTGATTTTTATATATTTTTGTTATTAAAAATGCAAATTATATATATTTTTACTACAATTGGATTTTTATTTTCTTTAAAAAACGAAGCGTTAACTTATTTACTCACAAGTTTTTATAAATTGTAAATTCATTACCTGATTTTTCATTTAAAATCAAGATGAAAGAAAACAAATAACAATTAATTTGCAGAACGCTAATTTCGGGCTTTTGAATTAATATGTCAGATGAATGTATTAGGTTGGAGATATATTGGTGCAGTCAAATTTACGGCAGTTTACAATTTCGATTTTCAACAATTCATCTGAGATAAATTTAGTCTTTGGATACACAATGAAATTTTATGAAGAATATTTTCTTGCAAAATATTTTAACCTGTCATTTTCATTTTTCAAAAAGTACGAAAAAGTCCATCAAAGCAGGAGTTTTATAGATTTAAATCTATAAACATAAAATTCCTGAATAAGCTTAATTGTAATTAAACACTTGTAGTCCTGTAAAATAACAATGTACTTCAAAAATTTTTAATTTAAGGACTAAAGTAAAAATATCTTCAATTTTGGATTCTTTTTATCTTAGTGGTATACTTTTGTGTTTTTTTAAGGATTAAAATATTCAACGAACAAATTCATTGTTACATTCCTATTTGACAGGACTACAAATAACAACTTATAATTATATTTAATCAAGATTTTATATTATTATTTTTTCGTCTGTACATCTAGAAAAACTATTTATCTTGAGTGAAATGTAAAATTTTACGAGGATTTTTCGTATTATTAATCACTTATTACCCACTGTTGCGGGTAATTTTGTAAGCCTTTTTTTAAATTTAAAATGTTTACTAAGATAAAAATAACCCTATAAATGGGAGATAAAGGTTTAAAATACTTAACGAAAAAATTTGTCGTAAGATTTTACTTTAGGCTTTGAAACGTAAAATTATAAATCACAATTCAACTTTTTCAATATTTTACATCAACAGAAAAAATGTTAAAAGAAAAATTTCTTCATAAAATTTCATTCTGAGTATCCAAAGACTGAATTTATCTTAGGTGAATTATTGAAGTATTATTCAAAAAATGGAAATTTCAAACTTTCAAAATTTGACAGCACCTACACATCTCCAAACCCATAGGTGGTTTGGTGGGGTGTCCCAAGAAGAACGCAATTTTTAAATCTGGCAACATTCGAAGTGTCATTGTTTGACATTTGAACAATTGTTATTGTTTGCTAGTAGAAGGTACGAGGTTAGTAAAAATGGAGCGCTACACGAATGAACAACGCATTCTCATTGTGAAATTGTTTTACCAAAATGGTGAAAGTTTTGCGGCTACAGTTCGCAAATTGCGATCAATTTGGGGTCACAATAATGCTCCAAAAGAGTCAGCTGTAAAGAGATTAATGGATAAATTTGCCGAAACTGGGTCTGTTAGTGATGTAAAGACAACAACGCGCCATCGACCAGGTCGATCGACCGAAAATGTCGCAGCTGTACGTGATGATGTCGCTTAAACTCCATCCACCTCAATTCGACACCGAGCTCAGCAAATTGGTGTCTCCAAATCTACTTTGCAGCGAAAGATTTGCATCTTCATGCATACAAAGTTCAATTGACTCAGGAACTGAAGCCAGCTGACCATGGACAGCGAAGGGAGTTCGTTAATTGGGTATTGGAGAGACAACATGAAAATGCTGATTTTGCCGATAAAATCATCTTCAGGCAGAATTGTCGCATTTGGGGTGAGGAAAATCCTCGAGTGATTCACGAGAAGCAAATGCATCCTCAACGTGTCACTGTGTGGTGTGGTTTTTGGGCTGGAGGAATCATTGGACCTTTTTTTTATGAAAATGAGGCAGGTCAAGCGCAAACAGTCAATGGTGTTCGGTATCGTGAAATGATAACCAGTTTTTTCTTGCCTAGAATTGAAGAAATGAATGTGGAGGGCATGTGGTTCCAACAAGACGGCGCCACATGTCATACAGCCAGAGAAACAATTCAATTGCTGCATCAGTCATTTCCCGGTCGTGTTATTTCGCGTTTTGGAGATCAGAACTGGCCGCCTAGATCGTGCGATTTAACACCATTAGATTTTTTTCTTTGGGGTTTTTGAAGTCGATGGTTTACGCGAATAAGCCGACGACGACTCAAGCCTTAAAAGAGGAAATTGGACGCTGCATTAATGAAATACCGCAGCATTCATGCAAAACGGTCATTGAAAATTTCATTAAAAGATCGCGTGCATGCCAGCAAAGCCGCGGCGGCCATCTGCACGATATATTGTTCCATACATAACCTCATTCTGTCTACTTTACGATATAATAAAGTTTCACGATTTTTTTTTAAATATCTGTGTTTTATTTAAAATTTAAAAATTGCGTTCTTCTTGGGACACCCATATATTAACCTAATATATTCATCTGGAATTCATAAATCCATGCCGAAATTAGCGTTTTGTAAATTAAATGTTATTTGTTTTCTTTTATATTGGTTTTTAATGAAAAATCAGGTAGTGATTTTATAATTTATAAAAACTTGTATGTAAATAAGTTAACGCTTTGTTTTTTAAAGAATATATAATAAAATACCAATTGTAGTAAAAAAATATAATTTGCATTTTTAATAACTAAAATATATAAAAACAAGGAATATGTATGCATATATGCTGACAATTATGCTATTTATATTATATTACCTAAATTTTCGTTAATGTGCATATATGAGACAAGTATGGATGGATCATATGTGGGCATACGTCACATATATGAATATTTTTAGCCGGGTGGGATAAACAATTTTTTAAAATCTAAAAAAACATAAATAATTTTAAACACATTACCTGAATATACATTATGTAGCTACATTACATGAATTATTTATTTTGAAGTGATTTAAAATGTAAAAAAAAAACATTTTAATAAAAAAAAAATATTTTGCATTTATAAATCTTGGTTTTCATTTACAGGAATAACGGAAATAATAGGTAGGCAAACGTGAACGCAATAAAATGAGCATCCCTGTATTAAAATCATTTTATTTTTGTTGTAGTTTCATACGAAAAAAAAAACACCACAGACCTACATACCAAACTAAATAACGATGAAAATAGCGAATTTATACACATTTTTACTGGATGTGGCGTTCGTTTACACAAATACTCAGTAAACAGGTCAGTCTCTTAGATTTCGTGCTTTCCTTGTTATTGGTTGTGAGAGCAGTTTTATTATATGGAACCCAGTTACCAGTTTCCTTTGCTCTGTTGAATTGCTGTCTGGAGACCTTTCTAAGTTTCTCCAGTATTCTGTTCCACCATTTAACCTGCTTTCTGGTGCTTTTGCTCCTTAATGGACAGTTGTCCGTATAAGCTATCTATAATCATAATATTTTCCATCATTAGTTATTCTAATAGAGACTTACCTCTGTTGTTGGTATTGCTACTTTTCCATACCTTATTGTGGACATTCGCATGCACCCAATTATCAGTGCCTTATTGTGTCTCTTACAATAGTCCACTGGCGTCTTCACTTTATCTGTTGTGACATTTTCCTGTTCACCTGGGAAATAGGCCGATGCTATAATTAGAGTATTAATGTCTTCGCTTACTATGATGGTGGCCCTTGGCCGTTCCGCCTTATCGTCATAAATTGCTTTAAATTTTTTAATATTAATAAAATTCAATGGTTTTCTTGGCTTTCTAGAACTGACAACGGTGCACCTTCTTCCGGGCCACTTTCCTGTGTCGAAGTTGTTATATCGGCCATTTCGTTAGCTTCTTTTTAGCTGGCTTCTTTGAGGTGCTTCTCTAATTTTGCAGTTGCCACTTGGTCTACGCAGCATTCTTTGTGCCTCTACCTTGAGCCCATCGTTCTGGCTTTGGACAAAGGATAAAATTCTCCTCTCTTATCACTTTATTCATTAAAGAGTTTCATTTGTGCCGTCGTTAGGACCGTTAACCGCAACCGCGTATAACCGTTACTCGAGGAGAAACCAAATGTTCTAAGTACTCAGGTTTAGTTTTTTATAGAAAGAATAATTGGAAAAGTTACCTGAAAAATTGGAAAAATCGGGAAACACTGCTAGCTTTTTTTATGACATTTTTGTATGAGTTCAAAACCATAACACACAACTCCAATGATGGATATGCGTAATTCCTTTTTTGTTTTATTGAAAAGTTATCAAGAAATTTCTTGGAGACAATAACAAAAAAAAACGAAAAATTCGAACAAACTGCAAAAAAAATAATTTTCGTATGCACTCTTTATCATGACTCATTTTCCAATTTATTTTGGCAATTGCGCAAATGTTTTTCGACAGCTGATTGTCGAATTGTGAACCATACTGAACGTATTTCGTTTTTATTCAAATTTTCAATCGAGAACTTAAAAAAAATTAAATTATGTATTTTTGGGGTTTATTATGAACGTATGTAGTATCTATTAGTAACTGAGAGTATTACATTCTTTTTATTTTCTAATCTCTTTAATTTAAATCACTTTACAAAAACTAGACCAATACTTTAATTATTTTCAAATATTTGTGTCTTTACAAAATTATTTTTTAGCCGGAGCAACTCAAGTAGGTTTTAATCGTGTTTCTGGTAATTTATTGGCAGCTGCACATGATGGCGATTTACGTATTTGGGATATACGTAAGGGATCTTGTCCAATACACTACATAACGGCACATCAAAATCGGTTTGTTTTACCAAAATTATCTTAATTGTTTTCTAATTCAATATTTCCAAATAAAATACAAATATAGAGTTCATGGTATTAACTGGAGCCATCGAAGAGAAACATGTTTGGCTACAGCTAGTCAAGATGGAACTGTAAAATATTTTGATATCAACAATCCTAGATTAGCAGAAAAGGTTATAACTACAACATCACCTGTATGGAGAGCCAGATATACGGTATGTCATTTTTATTTACCTAATTTTTTTGGATGTCAGTTAAACTTATTGTAATTGGCTGTTTAGCTAATCTCAAAACAAAATTAAACTGAGTATGATGTTTTCCGTTTTAATTTAGGAAATCTGAAATTACTTGATGTTGCCATATTGATTGTAACAAAATAATTTATATATCGAATTGGAAATGTCATAAAAAGGTGGTAGCATTGAATAATTTATTTGTCAGTACTTTGAAATGTGCCAGCACTTACTAAACTAATTATTGTCCGTCCAGCAGCTGTTTCGTTTTGACAAATTTTAAATTTAGTTCAACTGGTCAATGCTGCTGGGTAAAGTCGCAATTAAAAGTAAATTAAAATGACATCTGAAAAACAACATACTATAAAGTTTAAACAATGTTTAACTAAAAAATAAAGTTGAACCACATCCAAAAAAATTCGCCTTAATATTTGTACATATTTATGCTAATGTTTCATAACTCCTGCAACCCTTGCTCTGTTTTGCAGCCCATTGGTAATGGTTTAGTTAGTATTGTGGTACCGCATTTGGGTCGTGGTGAAAACAGTTTATTACTTTGGAGCAATAGCAAACAAAATGATCCCGTTTGTTCATTTGTTGGACACACAGATGTTATACTCGACTTTGCTTGGCGTCCAAATCGTATCAACCAAATGGAAATTGTATGTATCAAAGACAGACAATCACTTATACAATTGAGCGTACTCTTTATTTTAGGTACTTTTGTGGTAATTTCCAACATATACTTAAAGATTTCTTTAGAACTTGAAATTTTGTTTGGGTAAAACACTTCCCAGCAATAACCACACATTACCAAATAATGTGTAAAGTAATGTGTAGCCATAGGGGCTCATGGATTACTTTACACCTTACTTCACTGATGAATTTTACAGGCGACGAACTTCAAAGTAATGTATATACCCATTACTTTAGAGGTGATAATGTAAGGGGTTTCTTATATGGTTACGAGAATGGAAAAAGTAATGTGTCTAAAAATAGATTTTTAAAAAAGAGGAATTTTTATTAAAAAAAATTATTACAAATATTTTAAACGTTATTAAAAATAATGTGATCATGATGGGAATCGAACCAGGGAACTCTGGTTGCCAGCCAAAAACTCTACCCACTGAGCTATCGACGCATATAGTATTTGATTGCTTTAAACTTAAATGAATTGTTGCGCTTCGTTTTTTCGCTAGTGTTGTCAAAACAAACTTACATTACCCTTTTACAAAAAAAAAAAAAACAAAAAAATGTATCTAAAAATAGATTTTCAAAAAATTATATATTACGTAATCAATAATGAGTAACTTATTACTTTATGCTTGCCAATAATGAAAAAGGTAACGAGCTATGATTACAAGGTAACTCATGAGAATATCGCACCCATTACCAAAGTTTTGCTGGGTTACAATTAACGTATTCCTAATTACTATGTTTTAGGATTTCCCGTAGTTTTTATTTCCTGAGAAACGCGTATGATGAAATCCATTTCCCGTGAAATTTTTCTTCTATAGGAAAATTTAAAATATTAGCAAAAATTGTATTTTTTTGTTAAAAAAAGTTTTTCTAAAAGATATGGGTATTGCAGGAAGGGGTACAACCCGTAGGTTATGTATTTTTAAAAACAGTTTTTAAAAAAATGCAAAATAATGGTGGAATGCATAAAAGACTCTGTGACATAAAAAATTAATTACTTAACTTGATTCATGTTTTAGTAATAAAGATTATTATTTAGTAATTTTTTGCTATTTACATTTTAAAAATTACAGAATATTTACAAATTTTTGTTGCTAATTTCAGAAATCATTTTAGAAAACTAATTTGCTAAAATTACCAAAAAAAATTACTAATTTTAAAAAAGTGGCTTTTGAATGAAATATTATTTCTAATAATTAAAACTTATACATACATACTTAAATCCACTTAAAATAGCACTAAAATTTTTTTCTGTTCTAAATATTAGTCCTTAAAACAATTAAAATTTGACCATAAAATCCAAAAAAAAATTTATTAAAATTTTTTTTTAAACAAAAATTAGTACAAAAGTGTGTCTAACTTAAAATGAGGAAGTACTTAAACTTAATGTGTGTACGTTTTTTTGCGAGTAGTAAAATTAACTTAATTTTATAAAGCCATTTCTGAATTCAGTTTATATGTCTACCACTTTCTAATTTTTAAGAATTGTTTTCTAAAAATTAGTTCAGGCAACTAAAAACAAAAAGTTATAAATAATAAACATTTATTTGTTTTTAGAAGCTAATGAACTATTTTAAGGGAGAATTTTCATGCAACTTAGTTCAGATAAATTTTAAAAATTTTAATAAAATATTAGTTTTCTAATTTTAGAAAATCTATAAACTTAGGTATAGGATTTGCTTTTTTTTTTGGAAAACGTTTAAATTATTTTAAATATTCTTTTCCAAAAAAACAAACTAGTTAGTTTTCGTAATTTTCAAAAAAAATATTATTAAATGCATGATTGTAATTTTTGGTTCGCGATAGTGAGTGAGTCAAAAATTGCCCGCGTACCCATCTCTAATCTTAATAGGCTTAAATATTAAACTTAAAGAAGCTTAAAATAAATTTTAAAATTTTATTAGCATTTGCGCTTTTTTGTTATTTTTCATATTTTGTTTGTTGACTACAATACAAAATATCGCATGCACATTTTATACATTACGGCACAATGGCTTTCCTATAATTGACATTGCGCCTTTTAAACTTTATATTTATCGAAGGTACTAAAACTATTTTTGTTTTCACTCAATAAAAAAAATAGTTAAAATTTGTATATGTCAATAAACTAACATTTTCCAATAACAACAAGAAATGTAACTGGGATATTTTGTATTTTTGCTTGTTAAGAGCAGTGTCCTCAAAAGTCCTCAAAAAGTGGGAAAATTATTAAACAATGAGTGTAAAGTACTTTAAAATGTATGGTAAAATATATTAACTTTACAATAGAATAAGTTGCATATTGATTAGAAACATTTTATCAAATTAAAGGATAATTTTCACTATGTGCTATGTAACTTGATGTTAGAAAATATTTTCTTATTTTTAGGGAGTTAAGTCCTAGTTTTTCTTAAAACCAAGGAAATATTTCCTAACTAACAGTAAAACTTAAGATGAAATATGAACTAATTAGGAGGAAATTTTACTGTTTTCTAATAAAAATTTAGTTCTCAATAGTAAAATTTGTTTCTTAATTTTAAGGAAAATTTTATTAAATATTTGTAATATTGGTCTTTGGCACAGTTTTCATTCTAAATTCTAGTTCAGGTGTAGCGGTTATTAACTTTTCTGCTATTTCCACTTCACTTATACTTAGTAAAATTTGTTGCAGATCGAGTTAGAGCATAAAATTTAATAGCGCTTACTAATTTTTTATAGTAATTTCATTGCACTAATATTAATATTATTTAGTAAATTTTTTTTTTGCTAATTTTAACAAACCGATTTTAGATTACACTTAAAAAAAGTTTACTAAAATTTAGTAACTGCTACTAATTTTTTATACTGATTTCATTGTACTACAAGTCAGCAGACGTGTTGCTAAGATAAGCAAAAAAATACTGCTGGGCTCAAATGATCAAAATTTTCCTAATAACAGGAAAATTTCCAGTTGCCATTACAGACTTTTTTGGTGAGTGTATACATATTAATAAAAATGGTACAATTTTTAAATAGTCCTTATTCAATTAAGTCCTCGATGTGCTAAAATGAGCTATTTATCTAAAATTTATATTGCTGCATACACTCACCAAAAAAAGTCTGTAATGGCAACTGAAAATTTTGCTGTTATTACGGGAAATTTTGCTAATTTGAGCCCAGCGGTATTTTTGCTAATTTTAGCAACACATGTCTGTTGACGTGTAGTACAATGAAATTAGTAGAAAAATTAGTAGCCCCTACTAAATTTTAGTAGACTTTTTTTAAAGTGTAATTAAAAATCTGTTTGCTAAAATCAGCAAAAACAAATTACTAAATACTATTAATATTAGTACAAAGTTTTAGATTTATTTTTTTTATCGAGCATCAAAAATTTTAATTATATTTTTTAAAAGATGTTTTATACAAAATGAAAAAAAAAATCAAAGGCTTAAAAATCTTAAAAATTGTTAAAACATAAACGATTTTATCATTTCGTTTTAATTTGGTAATTTCTGTTTTGAAAAATATTTTAGTCAATTTTTTTTTTACTTTTAAGGTGAAATTTAAATTGTTGTTAGGGCTGATTTTTAGAAATAAAAAAACTTTTTAGTGCTATTTTAAGTGGATGTCCTATTTTTAGACATGAGTCGGTATCTTCACTTCCGATCCCTTTTTTAATCCTATGTAACATTTTAGGGCAATTTAAGTTTGTATGTATAAGTTTAAATTATTAGAAATAACATTTACTTTAATATCGACTTTTAATTAATTTTTTTGCTAATTTTGGCAAATCGGTTTTCAAAAATTTGTAAAATTGCTGCTGTATTTTTCCAGTGTCAATGAAGATAGCGATATGTCAATTCGTCGATGTTGTTAACAATTGGACTTGTGTAATTCGATCACGTGGAAGATTTTCTGTATGGACCTCGGTATAGATTGTGTTCAGCGGTGGAGCTCATTTTTGGCACAATGGGTATGCTAACAAACAGAATTACCGAATTTGGTGTGAAGAGTAGCTAGAGGCAGTTTAAGAGCTGTCAATGCAACCTGAAGGATGCACTATTTAATGCGTTTTGTACTTCTACTACTTTGTACTTCTTCAAGAACGATGAAAATCGCAACGTTACAGACCATGCGATGATTACCGGCTTTTTGCCCAAAATGAAAGAACTGGACTTGGAAGAAAACATTACAGCTGCCATTGGAGAGATACCGGCCGAAATGCTGGGAAAAGTATGCCAAAGTTTAAGCTCACGGATGGACCACCTAGGGCGTAGCCGCGGGCAACATTACATGAAATAATCTTAAAAAATAAATGGCAGGCATTCATTTATCGCCCACAATAAATATTTTATTCATTTGCAAGTTTCCTGTGTTTTTTTAATTTTAAATTTTTATAAAAATAATATCACACGCTTATTGAACATCGCCCAGCTCAAAACCGCTGGAACTAGGAAGTTGAAATTTTGTGTGTATGATCCTCCTCCGGCGTAGATATGTATCTCCCTACGTCCTTACCGAATCCTTAGAAACCTAAATTTTGATACATGTGCTCCCTCGAGTATAGGTTAGGTTATCTCACTGATTAGGTATATTTTAGAATTTTCGTGTTTCGGTTTGTGATTTTTAGCTTTAAATCCTATCATATTGGTAAAAACAAGTTTATTCATATAAATTCGAACCTAACATCTGGGCGACATCAACAAGCAAATATAAAAATATTGAATAAATTAAATTCTTAAAACAGAAAAAAAAATTTAAAAAATTGTCAAAACTATTAACACTGTCATTACATACATTAATTATCAATTTTATTACAAAGCTAGCTTAGAGTATGTACTTACAAAATGAGTTAATATTCACTCCAGGACACATAGGATACTGCTAGAACACGTTTTATAAAAACCCCTCTACCTCAGAAACAATACAACAGTTTTTTTTGTAATTAAGCACAGATGTTAGGCATATAATTAGTAATGAATTGACGTTTAGTGTCAAAATCGCTAAATTTCGCACAATTTTCAAAAAGCGCTATAACTTCTAAACTAATAATAACACTAGATCAATAATTTTCGGTATGTAATGATAGAGTTATATATAACACAAACCGAACTTATTTAATTATTGTATGGAACTTTTACTAATTAAAATGAATTTATTTATGAAAACTGCATCGAATTCTACACTAAGAAAAAACTTTGTAGAAAAAATTGTAAACGGTTTTCAATCACAATTTAATATTTTTGTACTGATTTTTAGTAAAAAAATTATTATTTATTAAATTTTTTTGCTATTAACATTTAAAAAATAATTGAATTTTTACAGAATATTTACAAATTTATTTTGCTAATTTCAGAAATTTTTTGTTCCTAATAATTACAAACTTAAATTGCCATAAAATACTACATAGGTTGAAAATGTGGAAAATGCTAAGCAAAATGGCAGCCCTTCACCCAAGATCATGCATTAAACCCAATGCTAAGCCAATTTTACTTTATAATGTACTCGGTCGGTGGACTGCATTGAAGAGGAGAGTCTACTGCAGGCAAATGAAGAGCGCTAAGAGACTTGCTGAACTACGTATCACTGCCGCGCTACGTTGTACGCAAACTGCGGCACTGGATGTAATCTTGAATATACAACCGATTTATCTGGTGGCGGAAACGTAAATTGCAGCAGCGTCTACATTATTCATAGGTTGAGCTTTAATTAAGGACTACGCGTTACTATAGGGGAGTATGGATGTTTGGCAGGTCTTCGCCCTGACTATAGAACCTTTAATTTTTTTCACGGATGGTTTTAAGATGGGCGAGGAAGTTGCTGCTGCAGCATTTTTCGACGGAAGTTCTGGCGGCCAAAATGGCTGCTGACCTTGCCTTTGTCCCTGAGACAATTGGTTCCTACGTTAATTTCTATATTGATAGTAAAGCAGCTGTTAGGACTATCTCCGCAGATTTGACATATTCATCGATTGTCTAAGGGTGCAAGGACTCTAGGTAGACTTTCTGGCAGCAGGAGAGTGCACATCTATTGGGTTAGGGTGCACTGGCGAACGACTTTTCGAAGCGCGGGATCTAGTTGTTTCGTGAAAGGGAAATGGACATTAGAGCGCCACTTCAGATCTTGAAACGTGACGTAGATTTCACAGTAATGGGCAGATCTGAGGCGGTTTGGTGCAATACCGGTAACGCTAGGGACCAAATTGGTGTATGTCAGGTCTTTGACCAGCCAATTCAACCTAACCTAACCCTAAAAATAATATGAAAATTTTAAATAAATAAAGATGTACGCTTGAGTTTGGCAAACAAATCTATTACATTTATAAATAATTAATTGTTTTTTATTAGGAATTGGTTACTTGGTCACGCGATCGTACCTTACGTGTTTGGAAAATTGACGATAAAATGCTAAAACATTGTGAACCGGATAATGATTTAAATGAAAATTATGATATAATGGCAAAAGATCTACGCATCGAAACTCCCACTAAATTTCAGCCCATATACTCTTCATCATTTCAAAAATCTACAGGTTTTCGTACTCAACCTGTGGCCGCATCTTTGCCCATAGAAGCACTTGATGCACTACAAATTTCACAAACTACCACACGAACCCAATCACCACCACCGCCAACACGCTCCTCCACGCAAAGGCGAAGAGAAGAATCAGCAGTTGCTCGGTCCTTAACCGATCGACCAACTTGTTCATTGCATCATGAATTTTCATTGTTAAATACCAATATGCCACATATTCAAGTCGATGTATTGGATGCAATAAAACGCTATGCCATTTTTAATATTAAAGTCGGCGAACATATAATTGTGCTCCAAACAACATTTCCCACTGAATATCCAAGTCCAAATATATGTCCAGAATTTATGTTCTGCCAAGGTACCACCATTCATGAAAACTTGTCGAGACTGATGATAAAAGTGTTGAAGACAAATGCTCTGACACGTGTAAAGAAATCGCGTACTTGTTTGGAACAGTGTTTGAGAGCATTGGTAACTGCGATGAAAAAGGTAAGTAAATTTTGATATTTTAAAACAACAGACAAAAATTATTGTAAAACCGTAAAAACTACTGCTGTAAGTTAGACTTGCCCACGAAAACATTTCAATAATGTTTGAACTGTTATAAAAAAATTAAAATAAGGAGGGTAGTTCGAAATGTTCTTAGCCTAACAATGAAAAACAAGATTTATACTTTTAAAAGTATGTTTATTTTTAAATGTAATCTCCCTATACTAAAATAGACTTAGTTCAAAGCTTTTCTAGCAATTCTGTCCCTTGATTAAAATAATTTGTCTAAAGCTCTGCAAAATAATAGTTTACAGCCGCAATTGCATTTTCTTTCGAAGCAAACCCTTACCAGCAAGGTTTTTTATATCTTGGAACAGTAGAATTCACAGGGAAATCAGGAGAATAGTAAGATGGGTGGCCAGCCAAGCAATTCGTACTTCAATTCCTTGATTTTTGTAAATGTTAAAATACCCTTGTATATACAAAATATGTTTGTGTGTTGTAATCCTGGTCGTTTTTCTCCAATTTTCACATTCAATTAATCCAAAAGATTACAATAATATATTGAATTTATAGTTTTGTCGCTAGGGTGTGTGAAGGATCAACAGTTATGAAACGACGCTTAAAATCTTCATCAGTAATTCTTGATCATTTGATATGCTTATGGCATTAACCATTTCAAGCAATTTCAGTCGTCGATCGTCTAATACCATATCATGTACTTTAGATATGATTTTTACTGTTGTTGCAGTTTGGACGTTCACTTTGTCGTTCGTCCTCAATGTTTGTACGACCACGCTTAAATTCAGCAATCCAATTTTTTGCTCTTAAACTTTTCTTATATTAAAAATAAAATAATGACCCCTTTATGATATACCAATTTAACCATAATAGAATTCAATTCTTACGGTTCTAATATTGAAAATAAATAAATAAATATTTAATGACATGAAGATAGATTAGCTTTAAAACTAAATGGTAAAGTTAAGGATATACACAAGAAGAAATTTAATCATCTAGTTGAATTACAGAAAAAAGAATTAGGTATTAAATTTAACAAAAAGTGGTTTATAAACAAATCAGATATAGACATTCCAATAGATACACAATGGACTCTTTCATTAGGAAATAAACACGCATTACCCATCACAAAAAGACACTTTCCGGTTCTAAAGATGATAGCAGATGGGGAAGATTTTGTTCAGACTATTAAGGGAAAAGAAGACAAGTTTATTCTTAACAATGTTAAGAGAACGGACAAATTTTTGAAACATAACCGGGACATTTTAATTCTAAATGCAGATAAAGGTAATATTACAGTTGCGATGAATAGACATGACTATAGTTCAAGAATGAATGATATTCTTAATGATGACTCCACATATAAGATATTGACAAAAGACCCAACGATTAAACTACAACAGACAAATAATGATATAGTAGAAAACCTTTTCAAATTGGAAATAATAACACCTTTTCAAAGGAAAATATCTAAAACAACAACTGCTACGGCACCCAAATTATATGGAGTTTCGAAAGTGCATAAGGAAACATTTCCATTAAGACCAATTTGTTCAAGCATCAATTCTCCATCTCATGAACTTAGCAGATATATAACAGGAATTCTTAGAAAGATAACAGAAAATTCAGTATATAATGTAAAGAACTCATTACAATTTAGGGATAAAATTAAGGGAATCACGATACGGAATGAGGAAAAGATAATTTCATTGAATGTAGTATCCTTATTCCCTAGTATACCTATAAATGTAGCCTTAAGTATTATAGAAGATAAATGGAATATAATTAGGGAACATACAACTATTGAAAAGGAATTATTTTTAAGAATTCTCAAATTTTGCATAGATGATAGTAGATATTTTCAATATAATAACAAAATATATTCTCAACAAAAAATATTACATATGGGTTCTCCAGCTTCTCCAGTTGTAGCAGATATAGTTATGGAGGAACTACTTGATAAATGTCTTAGAAGATTATCTATTAAACCAAAGATTATAACGAAATATGTAGATGATTTATTTTGTATTATTTCAGAATGTGAAATAGAAAATATTTTAAACATATTTAATTCATTTCACCAGGATATTAAATTTACAATTGAAAGGGAATGTGATCGTAAACTTCAATATTTAGATACATTAGTAATAAGAAAGGAGAATAACTTGTTAGTAGATTGGTACCAAAAACCAATTTCTTCGGGTAGAATTATTAATTATTATTCAAAACATCCGAGAAGAGTTATTATAAATACTGCCAAAAATCTTATAGATAAAGTTTTAAATATTTGTGATATAGTTTTTCATTGAAATAATAAAATAAGAATTAGAAATATTTTAGAGGATAATAATTTCCCAAGGGAATTGATTTATAAATTGATTGGTCAGTACAATGGACATAGGGAAGGTAGTGCGAATATAGTTACTGAACCTAAGATTTACAAGTCTTTAACTTATGTACCAATGATTTCTGAACGATTAGAAAATTCTAATATTTATGATATCAATAATTATAGGATGGCTCATAGAACATATAATACATTAGATAAATTATTTAGTAAAATGAAAGATAGGACAGAGAAATTAGATAAATCTAATATTATTTACAAGATACCTTGCAGGGGTAAAGATAATGAAATATGTAGTTAAGTATACATAGGTACCACAAAGAACAAATTAAAAACTAGATTAGCAGGTCATAGATCTGATCAGAAATATAGGAATACAGCTTCTCAGAAAACTGCATTATCATCACATTATGCCACTCTTAATCATACACCAGATTTTGAAAATACAACAGTTTTAAATACAGAAACAAACTACAAAAGACGCTTCATGTTAGAAATGTTACAAATTATCAACACACCAATAGAATTAAGAATTAATTTTAAAACAGTTACAGAAGACAATGTAGCTCAGAATTACAGACATTTAATTTATAAGAATAAGATAGGAAATTAAATAAGTTCATAAAAATGTAAAAGAATAATTTTTGTTACCTGTGTATAATTTTTAATATTTTTTTTTTTTTAAATTGACAATTTTGTTGTTTCATTAATTTTGATTTGTTAAAAAATTTGTTTAAAATTAAAAAACAAAAAACCCCTGAAGAAGCTATCCATTGAGATAGCGAAATATTGGATGACAAATAAATAATTTTGTATAAAATAGACCTTGAGCTTGAAACTTATTACCTGGAATTTAATGACACCAAGAATTTCTAATATTTCAATTTTAAAATGATCACTGAAGCATCTTTTTTTGAAAAGCTGTTAATATACAAATGAGTTTCCAGGTCGAAATGAAATTTAACATCTGTTCATATGACAGATGGAAGTTTCCAATACATTTTATACTGCCATCTCTGTGTCAGACTAACAACATTTCAATCGGCCCTCGTAAAACAAAAACTTTGAAAGATTTTCTATATTTTTAAATTTTATACACTGAAACGTTGAATTTTTATCACATTTGTGTCACAATTGTTTTAGGAACTCTGTTCCCCATTTCAGTATTTCTCGTATCAAAAAAGTTTTTCCATTTATCAAATTACACGAAAAACGTTTCTGAATTTTTCAGTTGACGCTCGTACGCAGGTGCGAATTCGCACCCATTGAACTTTCTTTTGCCAACCCCTCGTATTTACGTCCTCGTATTTACGTCCTCGTATTTATGCCAAAAAATATGCAAACGGGTATAGAGTGTCAAAGGAAATCTTCTAGAAATGCAACATGGTACGAGTTATGTTGCATCATGTTTATAAAATTTGCCAACATTTTCAAAGTTGCTAATGTGTTGTAAAACATTAATGCACAAATTTTGGAAATCCCCTGCGTTTAACGTCTCACCAACACTTCACTTTCTAACGCCGACGCGAGTGTAAAAAAACGAATTTTATAAATCACTACCTGATTTCAGTGTTACCTGCATTTTGGCATACATGGAATTTATGTTTGAATTGTTAAATGTATCCCTACTTTTTTTGCTTGGGGCAACACCAATGTTAACAACTAATTGAATATTAAATCAATAAAAAAATTAACAATTTGATTTTGTTTTTGTATTTTATGTAGAAAATTAGAAATAGTCTGGTATTGTAAAAAGAGTTGTGCAAAAAAAAACAAAATAAAAAAAAAAATAAAATAAAATTTACGCGTTCTTTTTGATACCTCATCTTCCTCGGATAATGAAGAATCCAACCAGTGTATTGGTGTTATCAAACAATATTGATGTAAAATTACAAATTGTATGTTTTTTAAATAGTTTGAAAAACATTTCAAACCAACGCTCAAACAATTCAAGTGATGATTTTGACATCTAATTTGTATGTATAAAATTTCAAATAACGTAACGAACAGCTGTTTCAACGCGAGCAATCACCTACTTTATTCAAGTGGTTTACAAAATCGATTTTTTTTTTAAATGATACAAACGCCAACTTTAAAAAACAGCTATCACCACTCGAATTAGCTTTACCAGTAGGGTGCCCAGATTGTTAAAAATTACGACTAGCGCAGTGTTATTAATGGGAAATGTTTCAATGATTTTAATTATTATCTGTCAGATTTAATTGAAAAAAACTTAAAAATATTATAATATCCGGCATGTATGCTCCGAAGCATGCATGCATGTCCTTTAAGGTGACTTAAAATAAAAAAAGTTCAAATTCACGAGCTCCAAAAGAATTGAAGAAAAAATGTTTTATTTAGAGGTAGCACATCGCCATTGAAGTTTCAAAGTTGTACTTGTTCTATTATTTTAAATATTTTAAAAATTGAAAAAATTAAATATAATTATTAGGATCGCGACTTATCTAATCTAATATATTACGGATATATAATCAAAATTAAATTCGGATTTGCGTATTTCGCAAAAATTTCATACAAAATATGTTCCAATTCTATAAAGAAAAAAATCTTTTTTTTTTGTTAACAATTAAATTGTAATACGCTAAATAATAGCGATATACTAAAAAAATCAAATTTTACGTTCAGTTACAAGGATAACTATTATCCTTTCAAAAATTAAAAACAAATTCATGTCTAATGAAATCCCTTGGTGAGTAGATTGCAAAAGTACAAGAAGTTTCATTTTTCGATAACAATGTATTTTGGTAGTTGGAAAAATAGCACAAAATATCGAGTTTTGTTGAGTTTTCATAAAGCGCATATAATTTAAAACCACAAAATTATTCTTAATTTTAATTTTAGATTCGTAATTGCCACAAAAATTAAGATCAGACTTGAGAAATTTACTAATATAAGGCATTAGCAAGTTTAATTTTTACTTACATGTTGGCAGAAAATTGGATATTTTGACTAAAATATGTGTTTTTATGTATAAATTAAAAAAAAATCACGAACTACTTTAAAGTTACTATTTTTTTTTTTTGTTTTAAATTTTGATCTAAGATTCCTTTTATGCACATTAATTAAGACTATATTGGAAAATTTTTTTAAATTATGGCATATAGTTTAAACATAATTTAATTTAAAGTCAACCCTATTTTTGTATTAATTACTCTAACGACAAATTAGTTATCCTTAAAAGGTAAATTTTTGTGCTACCTCGAATTTTGCTGAAACTTAACACAGAGAGTTTTTAGACATTAAGGAAAAGGTGTGGAATTACGGAGACTTTGAATTTAAACTTCGATGTTTTTTTGAACCACTCTAATGCCCATACATGGATACACAAATCTCCATACATCCATATGCGTTTATGTGTGTGTTCATACATACATATATTTCTGTATGTAAATAAAAACCAAAATCGATTGAAAAACAGACAAGTTATTAAAATTTCCAAAGGCAATTAATGCGACACAGACCATTTAATCAACAAAGTCGATCACAAATTTTAAAATTTATTAATATTATCTACTACAACAACATTTTTATTCTTTTAATTCCAATGTAATTAGTTGAGAAGTATTTTTCATCTTGTGTCTTGCTAACTTGTTTTAAATTAATTCCATATAGATCAGAATTTTTAAATACTAGTTTCAAATCTCTAATTTTTAATTTTTTTTTAGAGAAATTTAAAAAAATTAACGATTAGAATTTAAGATTTCTCCTTATCGTATATTTTAAAATCGATTTTTTTTTTCTCTTGTTCTTTTTTTGTGTTTTCTAGTCTGGTGGTGGTTTTGATAAATCACAGTTACGCTTACAATCACCTCGCCTGGAAGGAGCGTTATGTGGTGCCCTACACGATGCTTGCATACCCTTTCCTCGTACATCGGCTGCTACCTTTAATCCTGTCGGAATGTTATGCAGTTTCGCCCAAATTCTTAATACTAAACGTTTAACATTACGCAATCAAAATATAACACCACGCACACTCTCAGCTATCAATGGTGGCGGTCTCTTGGGCAATGTGATGGGACCTCAGCCAGTGCTCTACACACATCGGGATTCGAATGCATCGTTCTATTTGCAAGATCGCATGAGCTCTAAACATTCAAAGAATCGTGCAATCCAAAAACCAGCACATTCCACACCCATTGTACATATATATGAATGTAATAAATTACTAAATATAAGTCGGGCAATGGCACGGGAATACTCCCTAGATAAGCGTGACATAATTGCAACATGTCGCAAAAATCGACAAATTTGTGATAATCATGGACGTTATGATTTGTTGCCCATATGGACAATGGCTGAAATGATAGCAACTCCGAACGTACCTCAATCGGAAACAATGAAATATGAAATGTTTTTAAACGAAGATCCCTTTAAGAGGGGTTTACTTGAAGCATTAATTATGCATTTTGCCACTGTGGGTGATTTGCAAACCTCGGTAATGTTGACTTGTCTGTTTCATCCTTTTGGTGGCGTTAGTAGTAGTAGCATTAGTATTGGAGGTTGTGGTGTTGGTGGACTAACAGTAAACGGTGTTGGTGGCGGCAGTAATAGTGGCAATGGTTTACAATTAACTTCCAATCAAACTTATCACAATAAATTACTAAATTTGACTCCAAATACTTCGCCATATCACACTGTTTTGCCCATTGATACACACGCTTCCTCACAATCAACAAATAACACGTCGAGTGGATCGAATGTGGCTATACATCTTAAACAATTACGTAGTAACTCATGGTCAGATTCATTGGATTGTATGGATGCTAAACATGTAAATAGTGAATTGTATACATGTTCTTTAATAAGACGTTCTCGTATACCGCTGTTTGATCAATTTAAGAAAGTATATGCAGAGATATTATATGGTTGGCAACTGTTAACCACGCGATCTTTGGTAAGTATTTAAATTGTGCATTTTTTTTTTAAAAGATTTAATTAAATAATTTTTTATATAGATTTTAAAACATACCATTTTAACAAAATGTCCACCACAAGGTGTTGAATTTGTAACTGAATGTTCTGGTTGTAACAAAACAAAACGAACATCTGCTTGTGGTCCTTGCCAGCGTCCGGTACTCTTTTGTGTTTTATGTTGTATACCGGTAAAAGGTGCAGCTAATGCTTGTTTAGCTTGTGGTCATGGTGGTCATTTAATACATATGATGCAATGGTTTGAGGTAAATTTAAAACTAATATATTGTGACAATTTTACCTTTTAAAATCGTTGAATTTGGTGAAAGGTGTTAGACCGTGGCACAGCGCAATGTTATCAAAGCTTTTTGCTTTTGGTGTCGTTAATGACTTCTCCCGATTTAATTCGAGCTTTCTCAGAGATCACATCATACGTGTTGTTATGGATGGGATGATTTCATCCATCGAGTTTCAGCTTAATTCAGGGGTACCGCAGGGTTCGGTTCTTTCTCCCCCTCTTTTTTTCATCTTTATTAATGATCTTCTTGATCAAACTTTCAACTCTATCTACTCTTTAACTGATGAAGATTGGGGGCAAAATGCACATTAAGAATAAAACACTCAATCGTGACCTTTCGGCAATCTCAGGGTCTTGCTAATATGATTGACTTCAATGCAAATAAGACCAGATGTTGTATGTTGATACATTGGACTGTGGGGTAATCAATGTCATCCGTAAATATGGTTGGTGTCAGTATTGAGGGATCGGATACGCTTGATGTTCTGGGCATAAAAATTCAGTCAAACGTCCTTTGGAATAAGCACGTATTTGAAGTCTCGAAAGAAGCATTCAGGTGGCTTGGTTTCCTAAAACTGTGTAAAATATATTTAACTCCATCGCATCTTCTTACTATTTACTCCACTTATATCCGACCGAAGATGGAATATAACTCCCATATATGGGCAAATCCAGAAAAAGGTCAACCAGAACTAAAACATATAAGTTTGTCTTTTCGTAAAAATTTTAGTATACGCCATTCATACTGAACACTAAAATATGTATTTTCGTTAGTTTTCAAGTTTTCGATTTAAAATTGGAAAGTTGAAAACTTGGAAAAATCGAAAATACATATTTTGGAGTTCAGTATGAATAGCGTATAATTGATTTTAAAAGATTAACTGTTGTCATAGAAACAAGTAAAAATGGAGAAAAGATGTTTTTCGTATGAGTAATGTAAAGAGACTTCGAATTTGGAGAGTTATGAGAAAAAAGCAATTGCAATTTAAGAGTTAGATTTTATAGAGAAGTGATGCAGCTTAATATATATAGGGTGGTCCAACCTTAATGCACGATGTAAATTGTAAATAAAACAAAAAGTTTTCAGAGAATTATCTTAATATTTTTTATTATCATAGAAGGATCTATGACAATTATGTGTGAAACAAAAAAACGGCCAAATGATTTTCAATAATCACTCGTGGATTCTCATTTGCTCAAATGCGGCAGCTCTGCTTGTTAACGAATCCACTGAAGTGTGCATGGTCGCTGAAGATGATTTTCTTTGTAAAGTCACCATTCACTTCTGTCTGTTCAACCAACCATTCGCTTGATATGGTCAGTAAGATTCAGCTCTTGAATCAATTGAATCTTGTAAGCGTTTAAATTCAAATCTTTATTCAAAATTCGCATCAGTGATGTTCGTGAGATATCCAATTGAGGTTGAAGGCTCTTTTGCCACACTATCGCGAACAACAGCAATATATTCCGCAGAACGAACTGAGCAAGCATGTACTAGTGTTTTTTTTACATTTCCTACAGACCCGGTTTGCTGAAATTTGCGCACAATTCTCCAGATTGTGGACACATTTGGTCGATTATGCTGATCAAAAAAAATCACGAAGTGCACGAAATGCATTTTAAATTGAACGCACATTTTCGTAAAAGTCTTCAACAATCTTAACACACGGTTCATTGTGTACCTCTCCATGGTTGAATTTGTCAAACACTAAAACAAAGAAATGTCTGAGTTGGGCAAAAAACTTGACGTTAAGGTGTGACTCACAATTAACATCGCGCATTATAATATATATATTAAGCTGCATCACTTCTCTATTAAATTCAACTGTGATTGCAATTGTTTTTTTTTTTCATAACTGCAAGTCTCTTTACTCCTTTTTAACTAGTTTCTATGACAACTGTTTATCTTCTAAAATCAAGCTTCCGTTCTATTTATTTTTGTAAGTTATATTTACTATGTCTTCTACAATGAGATCAATTTAAGTGTTTTTGTTTTACTGTTAATCCTGCTTTTTGTCAAGTGCCTGCTTAGTGAAACGTCCGACACAGAAATATCACCTAACCTTGTCACAGAACTGCAAAAAGTGGAGTACTCATGAAGAAAGTACATTTTCTAAGTAAATTGACCCAGGTCTTCAAAACAAAATATCAACTGGATGTTAGCATAAATAGCTTTTTCCTTTGATTTGTGAGTTAAATATAGATATTTACAATAAGCACTTTCATCAACATTCTGATGAAGATCGTAGCTGACTTGAAAATGCATTCCATTCGGCTTGTGTCTAAATAACTTTTTCTGTGTATTTTCCATGATTACTAAATAATAAAAAAAGACAATTTTTTTCATTTGAAAAAAATACATTTCCATACTATATGTATTAAAGATCAACTATAAAATAAAAACTTTGCTATTAAAAAAAATTAAAAAATAAAGGCGTTTGGTTTTAAAAGCTAATTTTTTATTGAAAAAAAAATTAAAATGAGAAAATGAAAAAATATTTTCAAAAATAAAGGTGTTCAGTTTTAAATAAAAACTATTTTTTGTTAAAACGTTCGGAGGATGTCTTAATAATTTAAGACTAATTTATTCAAAATAAAGTTGAATTATATTTGTGCATATTTATACTGATGTCTAATTCATCAGCAGCGAGATCTAAAGTATGGAGGAACAAATGAAAAAATAATGAACAATTGCGAGCAAAGGAAGATGAAAAAGCGAATTTACAGGCAGAAAGTAAAATTGCAAGCAGCACGTAACTGTAGTGTATGCATACTGTAAGGTATTCAAAGGGTGCGTGAATACTGTGTATAGAGTGATTTTATTTCGGGTAATTTAAGACTACTCAAGTTAACATTGAAAGACATATATTTACCTATAAGACGTAGAAAAACCCAAACGAAGTACAAACTAAAAGGGTTTCTAATTTCATTGTTTTGCTTGTTCATTTAAATTTTTTATGATGCATTTTATGACGGCACCATAAACAATAAAGGAAATATGTTTGGTTGTGTCTACTAGACACGTTGACCACCCGGAAGAATGCTTGACATAATATGTGCGTCATGGTACCTTTTATTTTTTGCAGGAGACTATGAAAAAAATGTCAATAATTTTCGACCACTTTTAATGCTTTTCTCAAAAATATTTGTTGCGAGAATTCAAATGAAATGTGCATGAAAAATAATGAAATTTCGTTTATCTGCTGAATAGAATACCGCATATATCTGAATTCGAATTGGTGTTGAGGGATAGGATTTATTTTTTGATGGATTTGATGCATTTATTATTGATTTTTTTACGTTTTCAATATTCTCATTTCAAAGTGGTTTAAAAAACCGTAAATTGTGTTTGTCATTGTCAGAAAGTAAGTAATTTTATTTATCTGTTATTTTTGTCTTTATGATAAAACAAAAATATTTATAAATTTGATTTTTTTTTTTGCAAGATATAAATTGTGTAAAAACCAGCTTTTATTAAAATGTCAAAAATATCCGTTAAAACATGATCTTTTCAACAATATATGCAATAATATACATTTATAGAAAAAATATGCATTTATAGCAAAATATGCGTTTAAAACAAAATATGAAAATACGGATTTACATTTTCTTGCAAATTTGTTGAATGGCAAATATATTTGTTGAACTTTCGATACACAGCGAATCCATAGAAAAAGAAACAAAAATAGCCGAAGAATCAATTAAAGGTCGTATGAAAAAAGAAAATAACACATAAGAAGCTTTTAAGATTGCTAATCACGTATCTAAAATCAGAAAGAAAAAAAGACTGAACGGCGACCCTGAATTTTAAAAAGTATATATTTTGGACGTAAAAGACATATTTGTAAATGACTTTAGATCACTTATTGCGAATCTTAACCAAATATTTAAAATAGAAAAATAGCAGCTTCAATATGTCGGTGAACACTTACAATTTTATGCAAAACTAGCAAGCAAAGCCCGCTACATTGTTGGCTTAGCCAAATGTTACCCGGGCTATCGATCTGGATCACCCGAAGTCACCAGATGAAATGGTTTATAGATAGGATGGCCATTAAGGTTTTTCAAAATAAAAGTTCACGATGCGAAGGTTTATTAGCAGCTTATGCAAAAAATAAGAGAAAGGTAACTAAAGGCTGATAAAACTGAGAAATGTTAAAAAACCCCGTAATTTTTATATAGAATAAAGATATTTTTAAAACCATACAACGCGATACACTAAATAAAATAGACATATAAACGATAGCAGGATTGTCGAACTCCCCAGATGAAAGTTGTTCAAAAGTACCTTATTAGAAAATTAACACACATGCAAGGGAACACGTATTTTATATTTCAGAGTGCGCATATTCAGGTTTTTAGCTAAAGAGGTATAGGCAGACCGTCATGGAGGTTCCCCATTATGCCTCCCCTAGGAATTTTTAAAAATTCCGTCTGACCAGATGTCTAAGCAACAAGAGAAACCAACATGCTAAATTTAAACTACCGAGTACTAGCGGCTTTGACCGGCCATCAAGGGAATAAGTTTTCCTTTTTTTTTTGCCCCTTCCCGTAGAATATTACAAAAATTCCGTCTTAGATGATGTCTACACCGGAGGAGCAACCTTGGTACCAAATATCAATATTTTAGTTGCACAGGGCCTTGCCAGAAATGTACCTTATCAGTGACTTTGATCATACTTGAGGGAACGTATATAACATTTTAGACACGCTGCCTCTCCCTGTAGAAATTTCCAAAAACCCCGTCTCAGCGGATGCCTACGCTGAGTGATATATTTACCTTTGTATTGGATCTGCAATTTTATATTTTGATTAAAATATAAATTTTTTAAAATCCACGACGGCCATTTTAATTTGTTTCTTTTTTTTAGTCTGTTCTCTCTGTCGAAGTTTTGTAATTAACTATTTTATTAAAAGTGATTTTTCTTCTTTTTTAGAAACATAATGTATGTGCCTCTGGATGTGGATGTCACTGTTTACAACAAACCTCTTTAATGCTGGAATATATCAAATGAATATTTAAAGTTTAATTAAACTTTGTATATAAATAAAATTCTGTTGCTTTTGTTGTTTTGTTTTCTTAAACTTTTCTGTTTTTTTTTTTATTAATTTATGATGTAAAAACGTTGTTAGAGGTTTAAATATTCTGTATATAATTTTAAAGGACATATAATTGATTGATTCATTACAAACAAAAAAAGAATTACCTAAACATTATGAGCTTTTTTAAAATGTTGCACATTTGAGTTTATATTTAAATGAAATATTTCTTTTGTATTCGTATATTAATGTTAAATAATAAAAACAGTCGAAGATTGCAAGCTTTTTTCTGCATTTTTTTATTACTTATAATAATTTAAGACCTTGAGGTTGGCTAAATAAATTCTAAAGTAAAAACAAATTTACAAAAGGTTTTTTAATTTCTTTGAAAAATTTTTCAAATTCCAAAGAAATTCGGTAACCTGATTTTAGTTTAGATTTTATTTATACTGCATTTACATGACGATAGAAATCTAGTTTAAACTATATTTCGAAGTCTAGTTCGTGTTTATATTGTATACAGTACCATATGATCGAAGTCCAGTTTAAACTTGATGTAAATGCAGTTTTAGCCAGTTCGCACCCATCCAAAGTATTTAAAACAAAATGTTAAATTAAGGATCGGTTTATCTATGACGAAAATATTCTCAACGATACAACTTGACAACTACTTTCGTCAAGAAATAAAATAAGGGTAATATAAAAAATAAGTTTTCGTAACTTTGTTTTGGTTTAGACCACTTTCGGAATACATAAACCAGGACTAAATTTAAAAGAATATTCCATAAATATTATTTAAAAAAATGTTGCACATAAGAATACATCCAAAAGAAATGGAAAAAATAATACAATTCTTAAAATAAATTCTATTAATAGTCGTTTATGAGGTAACAAAAAATTATAATTAAAAGATGAAAAAAAACACAAGTCAATCAAAAATAAAGGAGGAAAATAAAATAAAAATTAAGGACAATATTTCTTACGATAATAAATGAAAGATCACTGCTAAATTAATCAAAAAAAAAATTATATTAAAAAAAAGCGACAATTATATCATTTTTGTTTTTAAAGAATTTCATTCTTTTTTTAAAGTCGTACTAGAACAAACAAAATGTTTTGCAAAATTTTGATTTAACATCATTTAAGGATTGTTGATCATATTAAATTGTTATGCTTTATATAGATTGAGTATTAAAATTGATCTTTAAAGGCTTGTACAGCTTTCATTAACATACGAACATTACTTCCTTGTGGACTCTTGGGATAATTGATTAAAAACATTTGGCAATTACGGAATAGTTCTTGTAAAACTTTCGGTGCATGTTCTCTTGTTATGGGGTCATGGAGATTTATAGCCAACAATGCTTCAGCCAAATAGCTAAAAGAAAATAAAATGTTTGTAGATTAGAACCAAAGCTAATATTTATTTTAATATCATACTTTTGTTTAACTTCATTATGATTATTCATATCGGCTGAAATTTGTTGTATTAAGGATAGTAAAACCTTTTGTTCCAAACAACAATCCGGTGTAAAGACAGCATTATGATCAGCACTCTTTAAGGTGTATTCCACTAAATTCAAGTCATTGGCCAGCAAAGCTTGATGGAATGCCTTATTTATTTGACCTTGTAATAATAGATGTTTAATGGTATCTTTCAGATCATACATGGGTGCTGGTGTATTTGCCTGTGATCGAATGGCGGCAACTTGACTTTCAAATGATTTTCGTACCTATTTAAATATTAAAGAGAACAAAGATTAAAACTGATATTAATTTAAAATCTGTAGGGGCTATCTACGAATATAAAATTGTTCAGGAAACCCAAAAACAAAAACAACACGTCTCATTTTTTCCGCTACCACGGGGATCTTGGGGTAAAAGATGGGAAAGAAATTCGGCAGTTTGGCAGCATGTCACAAACGTTCGAAATTCTAATTAAAAATTGCATTAAAATAATATATTCATCAAATGTGTAAGCTTGATGGATATAATTGCTGTTGTTTAAGCATAGGTTTGTCAAGTTCTTCCAAAAAGTACAAAAAAGGGCTTCGCGAAAAATATGTTAAATATTACAAAATAGCACGAATATAAAAAAATACGTGTCCGCTAAAATTTAGTAAGGATCCTGCATATAAAGTACCCAAAATTTTTGAATTATTTTCAACAGCAAATTCAAGAAAGCAAAAAGGTACCAATAAAAGGCTCTTGTTTGGATGTTAGTATAACCAAAAAGTATTCTCTTAGAACACGAACATAAAAGGTGAATTTTGGCAGTGCTGCCAATTTCAATTATTTTTTGCCGTTTTTTGGGATCCATAAGATGTTTTATTTATTCATGTATTTTTTCAGATTTTTCATATAAAAATATAATATTTGTTCAATATACTATTTATATTTTTCTAAAATTTGACATTTTTAATATAAGTAAAAAAACCGTTAAGTACTCAAAGATAACATAAGGTGTATTATGGTGCATACGCACATTTACAAACTCTGTCTATTTATATCCATTATTTTCCATTTCTATGGTAAAAATACGAGGGCGGATCAATAAGTCCGTGACTTTTCGAACTTCCGTTGTAGTTATATGAAATGCTCCCATCAAGTACCACCTGTTAAACATTATTTTTTGCAAAAAAAAACCGTCAATCAAACCAAGGAAAATCTTGATAAATACTATGGGGACTCTGCACCATCGATTTCAATGGTAAAAAAAGTGGTTTACTGACTCTTGTTGTGGCCTTACAAGCACGGAAGATGCCAACCGTTCTGGACGCCCAGTTGAGGTCTAAATACCCAAAACAATTGAAAAAATTCATGATATGAGAAAGCTTTCCGCAAGATGGCTGCCGCGTTTGCTCACAATCGACCACCAACGGAATCGTGTGGCAGCTTAGTTTCCATGGCAAAAACACATGAAGTAAACCACCAATTGACCCCTCATTCGCCTTAGTCTCCGGATTTAGCCCCCAGTGTCTTCAACGATGAAATTATTGATCAAACAAATGCCTATTTTATGGATCTCGAAAAATCATATTTTTTGGAAGGAATACAAAAATTGAAGAAATGTTGGACTAAGTGTATTGAGCTAAAAAATAATTGAAATTTAATTTTTTGAAAATTTTTTTTTTTTTTTTGCAAAGAAAAACTGTTTATTCAAAAAGTCACGGACTTACTGATCCGCCTCGTATTGAACAAAAAATCTTGGAAAGGAAAAATAGAGTTCGACAGTGCACATGCAAAAATTGAGATGAAATTTAAAAATCCGTCAAACTGAATATTACAAAAGACGGATCCTAACAGTAGCGCAATTAAGATCACTTTTGTATATTCCGGATGGTACAGTAAAATATATAGTGAATTTTTTTAATGATCAATATGATCTACCAGTTCGTATTCTACCATATTCAGGTCAAAGTGCACTAAAATGTCTATATTCTGCACCAATTTCCATACAGCCAAATAAATGGAAGAACTTACCAGATTTAAAACTGTAATTCCACCAGGATACCATTTTTTCTATGATACATAATTAACAAAAGGCAAATCCAAAATAAACTTAAAAATACAAAAAGCCCTTGTATCCTTTTTTAATATTATTAATTGTTATTTTAAATCTTATGTTGTATTATTGCAGTTACTTTAATAAAACACGTTAAAAATTAATTAATGTCATAAAATATTTAAATGAGTGTGTTTTATTACAAAGCATATACAGGTTGGTTGAAAAGTTCCTGCGCTCGAAATGAAAGAATACTGTTTTTATTACGAAATATATTTTTTTATTCAAAATAATCTCCCAGAAGCTCAATACACTTGTTCCAATGACCTTCCAATAATTTTATCCCATCCTTATAATGGTTTTCCGGAAGCTCTGCAAAATAACCGCCTACGGCTGCTATGGCCTCTTCATTCGACGAAAAATGCTTTCCACGAAGGAATTGTTTGAGATATCTGAAGAGATAGTAGTCACTGGGAGCCAAATCTGGTGAATACGGTGGATGTTCAAGCAATTCGTATTTTAATTCTTAGAATTTAGCCATCGTCAAAACACTTTTTGAGCAGGTGCATTGTCTTGATGAAAAATGATTTTTTTCTTCTTTAAACCAGGTCTTTTCTCATGAATTTTTTCATCCAGCTGATCCAAAAGGCTGCAATAATATTTAGAGTTGATTGTTTTACCTTTCTGAAGATAATCAATCAACAAAATTCCTTTTGCACTCCAAAAAACTGATGCCATAACCTTCTTTGCTGATCGTTGTGACTTCACCTGCTTTGGAGCTGAACAAACAGCTTCAGTCCACTGTAAACGTTCTTGTTTCAATTTAGGATCATGGTGGTAGATCCAAGTCTCATCCATAGTTATAAAACGACGCAAGAAGTCGGTTTTTTTCGGCTTAAAACGATCCAAATTACGCTGAGAAATTTGTTTTCGATTCAGTTTTTGTTGAATTGTTAATGTGTGCGGACTAACTTTCCAAACAGTTTTTCATACCTAATTCTTCATGTAAAATATGGAGTACTCGTTCGTCTGAGATGCCTATGGCATTAGCAATTGCACGCGTAGTCAAACTTGGATCTTCACTAACCATATTATGTACCTGCTCAATGATTTCTGCTGTGGTTGCAGTTTTTGGTCGTCCTTCGCGTGTATCGTCTTTAAGGCTGGTACGACCACGTTTAAATTCACCAGCCCAAAATTCAACGGTGCGTTTTGAAGGTGAGGACTCCTTATACACTTCTATCAATTGTTCATAAATTTCCTTTGCTTTTAAACCCTTCAAAACAAAGAATCTAATGACTGCGCGATATTCAATTTTTTCCATATTAAAAAAAAAATCAATGACACGCCAACTTCAAATGGCTTGTAAACAAAGAAAGAATTGACAGAATGAATTGCAACTTTGCATGTGTTCTCAGGACAGTTATACCAACCCGAGAAAAAAAATTTGGAGCTAGCAGTGCCATCTCTTGGTGAGCGCAGGAACTTTTCAACCAACCTGTATACACATTGATTTTTTAAAATAACAAAACCCTCCATCTGCGACAAAATCGCCAATTACAGAAAAATTCAAAAATATACATGTGTGAGATTTTTTAGTCGCTTTTAATAAATATTGTAGAAGATCAATTTTAAAAAAAAGCTAGAATACGCGAAATCAACAGTTTTGTTGCTCTACTGAAATTTGTGTTTTTTAATATCGAGGGTTTTGAATATAAGCCCTCGATATACTCATTCACTTTAAAAATTTCATACTAATAGTAATTAAAAAAGTCGGCAGGAGTTACAGAAAAGTTTATAATTGTTACTGAAAATTTGGATAATTTTAGGTTAGCAGACCTTTTAGCTCATTTTAGCAAAACGTATCGGTAAATATTGGTAAAGTGAAAATAAGTGTTAAAACACTTTTAGTGAAGTACAAAAGAAAATCCGTTTGCTTAAATCAGCCAACTGTATAGCGCCCTCTATTGAAGTTAGAATTGGTCATACGTAACGTGACGTCTCCATATGGTTGTATCGTTTTAACTCATTCATTTAGATTGAACCAGGTGATTCAAACGTTACGTTACATATAGCTAGTTCTAGCTTGAGATAAAACATTCAAAATTGGGATTGATAATTTGACAGTTAATCCTAATTTTTTTCTTTACTTAGTATCAATTTTATCAAACTACACAGGCCGACAAAGTAATACTTCTTGCAAGATGCCGCCAATTTGATGTAATAATTTTTAACAACTATAAATACAGACAGACCTCTGTGGCAACGCTAGTTAAAAAAGTTGAAAATTTAGAAGAACATGTATTATCAATAAATAAAAAAACTGGTAAACCGACAATAAAACTCCAGTTTTCAGTTTATTCGAATTTAGGAAAAAACGAAACGGGTCGGCTTTTTAAAAATAAAAAAACGGTTAACCGGATTTCGGTGACTTTAGCTTTGTTTTGGTATAAAAAAATAGAAATGCAAATTCATAATTTAAAAAAAAAATTTTAACTTACATTTTATACCGACACCTTAAGCTTATTCTGTTTCTGTCTTAAACATTGTTAAAAAAAACTCCTACACATTTAAACCATGTTTATACCACATTATATTATGAAGCGTTGCTTAACGCTTTCGGACACATTGAGTAGTTCCAGAAACATTTGACATACACTGGCGACAACGAATAATCGGACAGTGTTTATTTATATATGTTTTCAAATTTTCACTGCTACAGACGAACAAAATAATGCTTTTTGTCAAAATAAAAGTATGCAATTTTATTCAATATGTAATTCTTAACAATAAATAAAAAAAAGAAAACAACAAAAAACAATAAATTCATCTTAAAATTAACAACAACAAAAATATACTTAATTTCTATCGGACAACGAATAATCGGACACAACTCATATAATGATAAATGTCCCGTTATATGTACAAACAAAATGGCAAATTAATATTTTGTAGCGTAGCCTTTGGCGTTAACCACAGCCTGAAGACGGTTGGGCATGGACTGTACCAAATTCGCACAGACTTCAGGAGGAATTTCATTCCACTCCTGAAGCAATGCTTCTTTGAGCTGGGCAATGTTAGCAAAGTTTCTTTTATACACTCTACGTGCTAATTCATCCCACAAATGTTCAATAACATTTAAGTCCGGTGATTGTGGCGGAGTCTGTAAAAGTTTGGGGCAATTGTGTTTCAGCCAAAGCTTTGCAACAGCAGATGTATGTTTCGGATCATTGTCCTGGTAAAATGCAAAATTATCTTTAATGCCTAATTTTTCTGCACTTTGGCTGACATTTTCCTTTAAAATGTTGAGATAGACAAATCTATCCATTTTACCATCTATAAAATGGAGATTGCCTACCCCAGCGCTGGACATACAGCCCCATACCATCACAGATCCTCCTCCATGTTTCACGGTTGCACGCGTGTTTTTTGGTTCAAACTCTGTGTTTTTTTGACGCCATACATATTGTCTACCATCTGAACCGTGCAGGTTAAATTTGCTCTCGTCTGTATATAAAACCTTAAAAAAAAATAAAAATTTAATATTAAGCACCTTAAGGTTATGAAATACATCGTTACCGTCTTCCAAAAGTCAACTGGTTTCATTAAATATTCTCTTGAAAATTGTATTCTTTTTTTTTTATTTACTGCACTAATGAATGGCTTTTTTCTGGCTTTCCTGCCATTGAAATTGTTGTTGTAGAGCGTATTTTTTATAGTGCTCGCACTAACTATTTTTCCGGTCCTCTGCTCCAGCGTGTTCCTCAGCTCCCGTGCAGATTTGAATGGATTTTCCCTGATGTCATTTCAAATGCCCCTTTCCTCTCTGCTCGTGAGCAACTTCCCTTGGCCTTTACGACTTTTGTATGTCAATCGAAACTCTGTACGGTATCTGGTAATGATATCATGTATGGTTGATTTGCTCATACCAGCCAAATCAGCAATTTCTCGCACAGATTTGCCTTCTCCATTCCATTTAATGATAGCTTGCCTTTTTTCAAAGGAAGCTTGCTTCTTGCGTTCACTCATATCAAAATCTGTGCACTAATGTTATCCTAATCAACTAATAACTAAACAATATAACAAAAAAATCAAACTAAGCAAAAATTCAAAAATAACGGGATTTTTATCATTTTTTGAGTTGTGTCCGATTATTCGTTGTCCGTTAGAAATTAATTATATTTTTTTTTGTTGTTAATTTTAAGATGAATTTATTGTTTTTTGTTGTTTTCTTTTTTTATTTATTGTTAAGAATTATATATTGAATAAAATTGCATACTTTTATTTTGACAAAAAGCATTATTTTGTTCGTCTGTAGCAGTGAAAATTTGAAAACATATATAAATAAACACTGTCCGATTATTCGTTGTCGCCAGTGTATATATGTATTAAAATTTTGAAGCAAATTTTTTTGAAATAAAGAAAGTTCTTGTTTCGTAATTTATTTGAGTACTCAATAGTTTAAAAAATTTAATTTCAAATACATCACAAATCTACTTCCCCAGATAAATTTTTGAAACTGGTAAAATAACCGGCATATCCAAAATCAAAAATAGCAGCTTGTCGTCATAGTGCATTTTTGCACAACGTATTGTTGTGAAAACGAAAATGAACATACAGGAACTGACAAAATAAAGTACGCACGTATTGCTTTTATATATTTGTTGGCATAGCTTTTGAAATATTTGGCAAATCTCGTTGCGATCTTCGGGTAAATGAAAGTCCCCACCTTAAACCTGCAATGAGTTTTAGCTAGAAAAACAATGATAACAATTTTTCAAAACACAAAATTTATATTCCCCAAAGGATACTTTTTTCCATTCCAGGGATCCTAATTTTAACTCCTAGCGATATATGGTCAATATTCTATCAAGGTATGAATTTAAAGGTAAATAACAACGAAAAGGGTAAATAACCACGAAAAGATTAACGACTTAAAATAAAATATTCTGATAATGAGCAACTAACATTAAACATGCGAAATGTAACGAAGAAAAATGTTAAATTAATGCGGAAATATTATGCCAGATGCCATAACTTGACTAACAGCAATGAAATTCATTTACTTTTGACGTTTAAAGTTTCGGTGTTTTATAAAAATATAAACCAATTCCACGAACATTAGACTGAACACCATTAAAATGCCTTATTTTTGAGGTCGGTATTATATAGCACTAATGCAAAACCTCGTATATAATGTTTGTGTTTTTTTCGAACTTTATATAAATATTTCATACAAATTAAGGTAGATATAAACTTGCTAAGTAGTTCTAATACCTACTTAAAAATTAAGAATGTATAAAAATGCTGCCAAGTTTGGATTTTCTTTTTTAAATGTAAACAAAAATATTTGAAATTTTTGTATTTTTAATTTAATAAAATATTAAAATGGACTTTCTCAAAAGGAAATTTTCTTAAAATACTCAGTTCCAAAATCAACAATTTATCGCATTGTTAATAGGGGTAACATCCATACAACTCACAAAGGAGGAAGACCCCGTACTAATACTGTAAGAGAAGACAGAAAAATTAAAATTTTCACGAAATATCCTAAGGCAGTTCCTAGAGAAGTTAAAACTGAACCTTCCATAGATGTTAGTCTTTCCACCACTAAAAGAAGAGCCCTAGAACCCTTTGTGTTGGAAAAAATAGAAAGCTCGGCTAAACTTTACCCGAACCCATTTAAATTGGGTTCGGGTTCAGAAGAGCCTACATTCGACGAAGGTTCAGAAGAGCCTACATTCGACGACCACGAGGCGAAAAGTTCAATCCCAGATACACAAGCGCCACAGTGAAGCACGGAGGTGGAAACATATGGTGTTGAGGTGTTTTTCGGGAAATGGAATTGGCCAAATTCACCGGATTACTAGTAAAATGACGGCCACAATATATAGAGACCATAGACATTCCAGCACGATAACGACCATAAATTAAGGCAGGGGTTGTAAATAATGGTTGGAGGAAAATAATATTAACAATAATATCGTCCAATCTCATCCCGATTGAGAACATGTGGATGATTGCAAAACAGAATATTGGTAATAAAGTATTCCGAAATGGTGATGAACTTTTCGCCGAGTTGAAAAAGCAGTGGAATGAAATACCCGAAGATTATAATAAAAAGCTCAAAGCCTCAATGCCTAAAAGATGTTTTGAGGTAATAAAAAATAATGGCTATGCTACAAAATACTGAATATTAAAATCAATTTTTGAATTTTTATAATAATTTCTTTAAGAGTTGCAAATATTTTGAACACTTGCATTTAGACTAATTGTGTTAAACTTAATTCTTTTATTGTTGCAAATTTATGAATATTTTAATTTATCCAATAACTGAATTTAATAAAAAAAACGTATGCTGGAAGTCTTTGTTAAAAAAAATAAAGAATTAGGCAAAATTTGATTTCAGTTGTAAATGTTTTGAACACCACTGTATGTATTTACATGAAAATGCGTCGGTCTTTTTCGGGTAGTAGTACGGCGTTTTTACACCATAGCTTCATAAGGGTTTAAACTTCGCAGAAATATTCTAGACAAAAATTCGACGGAGAACTATAGAAATTTTTGCAGGTCGTGGAACAAAAATGTTCCGAAAAACACAATAGAATTCAGAAAGTACTGCGTTTTCGATAAAAATGTGATGGTCTTTTTCAGGTACGATGTTTTTTTACACCAAAGCTCCAAATGGAATAAAAATTTACAGAAATGGTCTAGACATAAATTCGACCAAGAACTATAGACATTTTTGCAGGTCGTTTAACAAAAATGTTCCGTAAAATGCAATAGAATTCGAAAAGTACTGCGCTTTCCATATAAAGGGTGTCCCAAGAAGAACGCAATTTTTAAATCTGGCAACATTCGAAGTGTCATTGTTTGACATTTGAACAATTGTTATTGTTTGCTAGTAGAAGGTACGAGGTTAGTAAAAATGGAGCGCTACACGAATGAACAACGCATTCTCATTGTGAAATTGTTTTACCAAAATGGTGAAAGTTTTGCGGCTACAGTTCGCAAATTGCGATCAATTTGGGGTCACAATAATGCTCCAAAAGAGTCAACTGTAAAGAGATTAATGGATAAATTTGCCGAAACTGGGTCTGTTAGTGATGTAAAGACAACAACGCGCCATCGACCAGGTCGATCGACCGAAAATGTCGCAGCTGTACGTGATGATGTCGCTCAAACTCCATCCACCTCAATTCGACACCGAGCTCAGCAAATTGGTGTCTCCAAATCCACTTTGCAGCGAATTTTGACGAAATATTTGCATCTTCATGCATACAAAGTTCAATTGACTCAGGAACTGAAGCCAGCTGACCATGATGGACAGCGAAGGGAGTTCGTTAATTGGGTATTGGAGAGACAACATGAAAATGCTGATTTTGCCGATAAAATCATCTTCAGTGACGAGGCCCATTTTCATCTTGATGGCTTCGTCAATAGGCAGAATTGTCGCATTTGGGGTGAGGAAAATCCTCGAGTGATTCACGAGAAGCAAATGCATCCTCAACGTGTCACTGTGTGGTGTGGTTTTTGGGCTGGAGGAATCATTGGACCTTTTTTTTATGAAAATGAGGCAGGTCAAGCGCAAACAGTCAATGGTGTTCGGTATCGTGAAATGATAACCAGTTTTTTCTTGCCTAGAATTGAAGAAATGAATGTGGAGGGCATGTGGTTCCAACAAGACGGCGCCACATGTCATACAGCCAGAGAAACAATTCAATTGCTGCATCAGTCATTTCCCGGTCGTGTTATTTCGCGTTTTGGAGATCAGAATTGGCCGCCTAGATCGTGCGATTTAACACCATTAGATTTTTTTCTTTGGGGTTTTTTGAAGTCAATGGTTTACGCGAATAAGCCGACGACGACTCAAGCCTTAAAAGAGGAAATTGGACGCTGGATTAATGAAATACCGCAGCACTCATGCAAAACGGTCATTGAAAATTTCATTAAAAGATCGTGTGCATGCCAGCAAAGCCGCGGCGGCCATCTGCACGATATATTGTTCCATACATAACCTCATTCTGTCTACTTTACGATATAATAAAGTTTCACGATTTTTTTTTTAAATATCTGTGTTTTATTTAAAATTTAAAAATTGCGTTCTTCTTGGGACACCCTTTACATACTTACATGAAAATGTCACAAAGTCAGGTAAAATTTGATTTTGCTAAAAGGATTTTGGGGGTGTAATAACACCCATGTGGCAACATTTTTAACAGTTTTGCGTTATCTCACTTAGTTTTCAAGTTAAAAGCGTTATTTTGGATCTCGCATTAGTTGTTTATGAGGTATTTGCAATTTTAAAATCTAGCTAATGAAGTCCTTTGTAAGTAAATTGCAAAAGTACAACAAGTTGGATTTTTCGATGACGTTTTAAGGTAGTTTGACTCCTTCGTTTGCATACAAAAATATATGAATTAGGCTACGAATTGCTCCCTCATCCAATATTTTCTGGATTTAACGCCGAGTGATTATTATTTTTTGAAAGAGATTTGACTCCAGCGATGAAATCATCATCTCACAAACAAATACCAATTTTGATGACCTCGACAAATCTTATTTTTTTGGAAGGGATAAAAAAGTTGGAGAAACGTTAAACAAAGTGTATAGTGCCAAAGAAGACTATGTTGAAAAATAAAATGATATTTTATCAAAAAACCTGTATTTGGCTTAAAAAAGCCACGGACTTATTGACCCGCCTTCGTAGTTAAAAAAATAATTAAATTAAGCCAACCCTACTTTTTGTATAAATTACTCTAACGACAATTAAAAAATTCTTAAGTTAACTTTTTGTCCTACTCTCTAAATATAAACGAATATTGCTTAAGCTTGGCACAGAGAGTTTTTAGGCATTAAGGAATAGAGGCAATATTACACAGAAGAAATATGATAAAATTTTAAATAATTAAAAATATTTGTTAAAATTCAAATTCAATTTGTAACAATTTTTTGTTTGAAATCTTCGGAAGCAGCGGTTTTGGCAAGTCGTCACACTTCAGGGAAAGCATATTTCAAATTTCAGATTTCTAACTAAAAGGGTTTGGGCAGGCCATTATAGTGGAGAATTTTTCGTTTTTTGCCCCTTCGCGTAGGAATTTAAAAAAACCCACTTGGGTGGGTCTGCACCTAAGGTGGAAAAAATTAACCAAACTTCAACTTCCCAGCTCTAGAGGTTTGGTCAGGCCGTCAAGGGACTGAATTTTACCCTTCTATGCCCCTCCCCATTGGATTTTCCAAAAATCACGTATTAGCTGTTATCTACACTGGAGAAGGTGCCTGCATACAAAATTTTAACTTCCTAGGTCCAATGGTTTGGGTCGGCCGTAAAGGGGGAGACTGTTCGGCCTTAAAACCCCTATTTTTACAACGTCACTGGCCTAAATGTACATTTTCATGGAGTTAGCACATACTCCCAGGAAGGCATATTTCAAATTCCAGGTTTCTAGCTACAGGGTTTTGAGCTGGCCGTTAGTTTTTTCGCTAAAATAAAAATTGTTAGAAATCTAATTTGAATTTAAATAATATTTTATTCGGCCTGTTTACGGTTGTCGAATTAGTAGTCGAAATTTTCGACTACATACAAAATGATTTTGCGTAAATTGAAAATTATTATAAAGAAATTAAATTCCGATTATTTATTTTTGTAAATCGATTGTTATTTATGATAAATTCAGTGGTAAAATCTTTTAAAAGAAAAAACCTGCATCTAGAAAACTTAGTATCTAAAAAACTTTGGTACAGATTCCTATAAGTGAAATTTGTGCAGTTGTTAAATTTGTTTTAACTACACCAATAAATATATTTTAACGCTTACCTCTGACCGTATAGTTTCTTGAATTTGTCGGGAAAGTAAAAGTTCTAAACCTTTAACATCTTTACGAGTTTCCAACATAACCTCTTGTACGCTGCTACGATGTTTGGTTAAAATCGAATCTAAATGTTGACGAAAACCGGAAAATTTATTTAAAATTTCTTCGGTAGAATCTTGCATAGGTTGTAATTGTTGCAAATAATTATCAAATTGTTCCATAACTGTAAAGAACAAAAAAAAAGAGCGACAAACAATGATAATATTAAAGTGCAACTATAATCAGCGTTAAATAGAAGAAGAAACTTACATTCTTTTATACCCACTGAAAATGCTTCATGCAATTGTTTAAACATATTTTGTGATGATTTTTCATAGGCGGGTATTAAAGTACTAGACATTGATTCAATAAAAGCAGCCTGTAAACTACCCTGTACTCCAACCAATACTGATTTGCCAAAAGTTTCAATAATGCTCTAGAAATCAAACGGAAATGTATTAACAAATTAAAAAAAAACAACAAATTTTACGATTTTTTTATACTTACTTTACTCTTGCAAGCATTGGCAATATTTTCTTTAATCATTGAGTCAAACGCTGATAGTTTTTGTGTAACATCAAGTTGTATTTGTTGCTGCAAGTTATCAAGTTTTGCGGCCAACAATGGTGCCAATTGCCGCTGGATCTCAATGGTCATAACTTTGGAGACCATCTCGCCGAATTGTGTTAGTACATATTGATTCATTATTTGCATTATACTATCACGTAATTCGCGATTTTGTACATCTCTAAAAATAAATCAGAAAATTTGAAAAAACAAATCTATACAACGTTCGGTTTAAGTACTGCACTCAAAGAATGTTTTATTACAAATGAAACTATGAAAAAATTCATCAATTTTACATTTATTGCAAAAATAAAAAATACCGACAGCTAACTTCAAAGGACAATTTTTGTTTTAAAGCCAAAGCACCTCTAAATTACGGACCCGCTCTGGACTAAATGCGTATACTAAAGCAGTTTCTTTGCCTTGTTGTCATCTCATTATTAGAAAATTTCAAGATTTTTTCTGAAGTTTTAACAAATAATTCTGATTCTTTAAGCAATTTATTGAAATAAAAAAAAATTTATGATGATTTTCAACTAAGTCATTTTCAAATAAGAGTTCTTTTAAGGGATATTTAATAATTAATTTTAAAACGTTTGCCCTTAATGGTCAGTAGGGTCGGAAGTTTATAAACTTCCACGGTGGTTCGTTATTTTTCGGGTCCTGAAACAAAATTGTATGCAGCACGAGTTTCAAAACTTTTGTGACAATGGGTGTCCGCTATTGAGAGGTTTCACTGTATTTTTTTTTTTTATTAATTTTTTGTAACTTACTTGCCCATTAAGAAGGAGGAAAGTTTGCGATTATGTTCAGCTTCATAACGTAATAAATATTTTTCCATAAGTTTAGACAATTGCATTTCAAGTTTGAAACCAAATTCAGTCATATTTTTTGGTGTTACCATTGGATTGGCCTTTTTCATTTCGGATATTTCATTTTGAAGACCATTAATTTGTATGGATTGCATTTTGACCAAATCTAAAAATAAATAATTATTAAAGACTTTAGTTTTATATCGTATTTACATTGCGTTTAAATCGGAGCAGTTCTATGTTTCAAATCCACGTAAAAAAAATCTAAAGCTTAATATTCCGATTTTTTGACGTTTTGTGATCCAAATCTGAATATTTGTTCTGTTTTATTTGGACTAGAAAAAAACTAAAAGTAAAACGAAACCTCTTTGCGAACTCGATATTGCTTTTGCTTTTATTTTTATTTTATTTCATTTATTCAAATTAACCGAGCCCCTTTGGGCCATATAAGGTGCAAATATACACGTACATTTAAATACTTAAAACCATCAATCTTACAAAAAATAGTTATACTAATAAATTTGTACAAATAAATTGTATTCAATGAAAAATTTTATAACAGGGAACAATAGTTGGATTATAGATTAGCAAACTTTTCAGAAAATAATAATTTGGCTTGAGGATATGTAAAGGAAACTATTTTTAAATTATTTGGAAGGGCATTCCCAAAAATTTACTACTTGTCGTGTAGATTCTCCCTCCGGCGAAGACATTCGCTAAGACGGGGCAAAAAGGGGGAAAATTCCCCTTTCACGGCCTGGCCAAACTAATTTAGTTAGAAACCTGAAATCTTTAATACGCTTTTCTTGGAGTATGTGCTAACTTATTTATAAGGTACATTTTAAAATGGAAAAAATTTGGGTTCAAAGGGAAAAAATCTCCCCTTTAACGGCCTGCCCAAACCGGTGGACTTAGGACGTTGAAATTTGGTTTGCAGGAAATTTGGTTTGCATTGTAGATAACAGCTAAGAAGCTGGAGCTGGGAACTCTGCCCACACCGAAATAACTAGAAACCTGAAATTTGAAATATGTGGAAATCCTGCGTGACGAACGCCATATTCGTACGTGTTTTTGGAGATACCTTCAACGTATACATAGTGTTTACTGGGATTTAAGTGTACTTTTGAATGGCATAATATTTTAACAGGTATTTGTTGCGAAATAATTGATCATAAAGTTTTGTGACGCACGCTACAAAAAATGGAAATTACTTTGAAAATTGAAGGTTGTTTTTGCATAATAGCGAATTTTGCATAATAAAGCACACTAAAGGGCAAAAATAGAATTATTATCCCGCAGAGAAGGAACTCATTTTGATTGCTTCCAAAATTTTGGTTCGGATTCTAATGTGGTAAAATCGCTTTTATTATTGCATGGTAAAATATTCGATGCAATTGAAATTTTAAAAAATATAAGACTATCAATTTTTCTTTCAAGAATAAAACCCTGAAAAACGTTTTTTCGGCAGAAAGGTTAATGACCGGAATGAGTAAAAATTATACTTTCATTACATCTACGCAAATAAGGTCTAGCATGGAGTCAGAATACAATGTTAAAATATCAACAAGAACTTTAAGAAGGCGTTTGGTCAAAAATAATTTATATTATCGCATAGCAAGACGAAAGCCAAATGTGTCTAAAAAAGTATTAATAAGGGTGTAGAGTTTGCAACAGAATATCTGCAGCACAAGTCCCATATATGAATCCAACAGAAAACATATGGGGAATCATAAAACGGACTGTTTCAGCAAGAAATCCTACAATTGTAAAAGATCTGTGGTAGATTATTTAAGAAAATTGGTATAACATCACTCCTGATCAGTGTTGTGAAATTGTCAAAACAATGAGAAGGAGATGTGCCGAATTAATACGTCAAAAAATATCCCACCATGTTTTAAAAGATACTTTTACAAGAAATTTCTACGACTAGAAATTTCTTCACGCGAATTTTGACAGCTGGAAAAATCTAGTGTCGTAATAAACTGGAAATAACTAGAACAACTGACTACTCAGAAGTGGGATTGCAAAATAATAAGCAGTCATGAAATTGGAGGAGCTTAAAGTGAAACAACTCAAGTAGGAATTGAGTAAGTTGGAGCTACCGACAGCAGGTAATAAGACAGGATTACAAAAGCGGCTGATAGAGGCATTCAAGCGGCGTAACATTGACATTGCGACTTACAAATTTGATGAAAAATAAGGACCCGTAAAACAGAAGGTAATATGGAGTTAAGCGCAATGTTGGCCGCTATGAAGGAAAACAACAAGAAATTGCTAGAAACTTCAAGAGCAGACAATGAGAAACTGTTTACTAAAATGGAAATGAAACTGCTAGAAACTTCAAGAACAGACAACATGAAATGTTAGAAGCTTCGAGAGCAGACAACGAGAAACTGTTAGCTAAGATGAAAACGAAGCTGTTAACTAAAATTGAAGAAAAACTTTAAGAAAATTTTAGAGAAGTTTCCGAGGAGGCAAAAAGAGTTTCGAACTTAGAGACTGGCGTGGAAGCCAAAGATGAGAGAAAACTACAAGATCTAGAAAATAAAGTAAATAATCTCCAATGTCAAGAGGGTCCAGTACGAATTATTTAGGAAAGTTCTGGTAGAGCAAAGGCCCCTACTTTTGACGGCAGCCTACCGTTTAATGTTTTTAATTTCCAGTTTGAGACAGTCGCCGCCAGAAATATGTGGAACTTCGAAGAAAAAGCTATAGAGTTGATTCTGGCCTTAAAAGGAAACGCTGCAGATATTCCAGAAAGTGTCCCAATCACCTGCAGAAATAATTATGACGACATAATGGTGGCACTGCAGCGAAAGTATGGTGGCGATCACAAAAAAGAAATATACCGAATGGAACTAAGAGGTATACTGCAGAAAGCAAATGAGTCATTGCAAGATTTCGCGACATATTTAAGGTGCGTAACCTCGAAGTGACTGCTGAAAGAGAGCAAGATATAAGCACAAAGCTAACAGAAGGATTCAGAGAAGTTTTCACGGAGTTAAAAGATGCATTTAAGCAGGCATTAGGGGAGAAGCAAGTCAAGGTCAAGGATAAATGCTACAACTGCGGTAGAGTGGGACATTTCCAGCGAAATTGCAAAGCACCAAGGAAGAGCCTGCGGGCCGATCAGCAATCACCTAAAGTTACCGTTAAACTAAAAAGAGCTAGCAGTACGAGACATGAGCTAGCTCCCACAACCGATGGCCCCACAATCTCCATATCAGTAATAAAGCAGGAGAAAAGCAATCTTACTGCTTATGAGTACAGCAACGGGCGAAAGCACATTTTTACGATAGACACAGGAGCATCACAGTGAATCATCAGGCCCGATTTAGTGAAAAAGGCAGTTGAACCACGGGGTAAGTCTGCGCACAGTTACTGGGGAGTCTGCCTCTGTCTATGGTAAAATAAATGTAAAACTAACGATTGCCAACATAAGCGTCAATCACGTATTTATTGTTGCCGATATTGTGGACAAAGTAATCATTGGTGCAGATTTCATGATTGGTCACGGCATTAATCTGCATATGGGGCAAAAAAAGTTATGATTTGGCGCAATGTTGAAATACCCCTTGATGTTGGATATGAGCAAGCTGATCGAGTAAGAAAGCTAGTAACATCAGTCATAAGAAAATACCGGCACAGTCAGATGGGTACGCATGGAGGGAGATTGTGAGGACAACAGCTTGTGGGTGGTAGAACCAACAGAAATAAAAAGTAACCTGATAACAGCAAAGACAAAAGAGTTCCTGTAAGAGTACTGAACCTATCAAATTGTGAAAAAGTTGTCCGAGCGAACTCTGAAAAAGCCAAATGTACTGCGCCGGAAGTAATAATCAGTTGCGAAAAGAACTTGGAACCTTCCAATGCGTCCGTTGAAGATCGAGAGATGCTGGCAGAATATGTGGAAAAATTGGTAAAAGAACTAGCGCCGCCTGATAGAAATAAAGCCAAACAGTTAATAAGGAAATACGGCTCTGTCTTCGCCATGAAAAACCTAAATCAAGAAAGAACGGCAATTGTAAAACACCGAATAAATACTGGTGAACCGAGGCCAATAAAGCAGGCGCCCAGAAGTATTCTTCCAGCAAAACGAAATGAAGTAAAGGAGTTAGTCAACGAAATGAAGCGTAGTGGAGTAATAAACCCATCTTCTAGCCCATGGAGCGCGCCTATAGTTTTAGTTAAGAAAAAAGATGGCAGCACCCGATTCGGTGTTGATTACAGAAAACTAAACGTTATCACCAAGAAGGACAGCTATCCACTACTACCGAGAATTGACGACACTCTAGACACGCTAGCAGGAACCAAATGGTTCTCCACATTGGACTTGCAAAGTGGTTATTGGCAAGTAGAAATTTGTGACGGATTATAGCAGTTTAATGTGATGCCCTTTGAACTCTGCAATGCTCCAGCAACATTCGAGCGGTTAATGGAAAATGTGCTGAAAGGACTCCACTGGAAAACATGCCTAGTGTACCTTGATGACATAATTGTCATGGGAAAGCTTTCGATGAACACCTGAAGAACTTAGCAGAAGTTTTAAGGCGAATATCTGCGGCTGGACTCAAGCTTAGCGCAAAGAAATATACACTGTTCCAGAGGGAAGTCAAGTATTTAGGGCACCGCGTAACTGCAGAGGGTATATCAACCGATGAAGATAAGATTCGGCTTTCTAGGCCTCTGCACATACTACCGACGATTTGTACCAAACTTTGCCAGTGTGGCTGCGAGTCTTCATGAGCTAAGAAGGCGCGACCATTTCATTGGGGAGAAGCCCAAGAACAAGCATTCCTAAGGCTCAAGGAGTTATTATGTTTGGCACCGATTCTTGGATATCCTGTGGCCGGAGAAAAATTTTTGTTGGATAGCGATGCAAGTGGACACGGAATAGGAGGTGTGCTTTCGCAGGTTACCAATGGAACCGAAAAAGTCATAGGCTATTACAGCCGAGTACTTTAGAAGCCAGAAAGGAACTACTGCGTAACGCGACGGAACTCTTAGCGGCGGTAGAATGTGTAAAGCACTACCACAAGTATCTGTATGGTCAGCACTTTCAACTAAGAACCGACCATTCTGCACTCAGGTGGCTGCTGCAATTTAAACAACCAGAAGGGCAGCTAGCTCGTTGGATTGAACGACTTTTTTTTTAATTTGTTAATTGTTTTTATTACAATTGTTAATTGTTTTTATTATATACTTCAAAGCTATCATTTCCGCATCGATCACAGAAAAGGCATAAAGCATTGTAATGCGGACGCCCAAACCGGCATAAAGCATTGTAATGCGGACGCAAACATTATTCGAGGGCTGAAGCAAAAGAGTGCATAGTTGATATAAGACTAAAGCATATTGAGTCAAGTGAAGCCTGGTCAGCGGCGCAACAAAATGACCCCATACTGTAAAAAATTATGTCAGCCAAAGCAGAGGACAGGAGGCCTACCCGTGAACAAATATCAGCTAAAAGTCCGCTAATGAAGACGTATTGGGCCCAGTGGAACAGTCTACGGGTAATAAATCACTGTTTATACCGTATATGGGAAAGTGCGGACGGCAAAACTGAGACAAAGCTAGTTGTGGTGCCGTCAAGCAAAAATAGACGAAGTATTAAAAGAGTTCCATGACGGTCCCAGTGGTGGTCATCTCGGTGTCACGAAAACCTAAGAGAAGTTAAAACAACGGCTGCCAGCAAGCTGTAAGCGATTGGATAGCAAATTGCGCGCAATGCATCGCAGCTAAATGCCAGTAAGGAGAAGTCGTGGGCAACTTCAACAATACAACTCGGGTGCCCCATTTAAGCGGATAGCAATGGATGTAGCAGGCCCTTTCCGCGTCACTGATTCCGGAAACCGTTACGTTCTTGTGGTGATCGACTATTTCAGTAAATGGCCTGAGGTATACGCTATACCGAACCAGGAAGCCAGAACGGTAATAAGCACATTTTTGAACAACTGGGTGTGCCGGTACGGTGTTTCTTTAGAATTACACTCTGACCAGGGAAGGAATTTTGAATTTGCTATCTTTAAGGAAATGTGTGAGTTGTATGGAATAAGAAAGACAAGAACCACCCGCTGCATCCACAATCTGATGGTATGATCGAAAGATTCAATGCACTTTAGAGGAATACTTAAGAAGAGTGGTCAGTGAACATCAGAAAGACTGTGACGAACACATCCCTAAATTTCTTCTGGCATACAGATCGGCTGTTCACGATTCCACCTCCCGGACGCCTGCAAAAGTTATTTTCGGAACGGAACTTAAATTGCCTGGCGATTTAGAATTTGGTGTTAAGCCCGCCGCTATAGATAAAGACAACGATTACGCTTCCCGGGAACAAGAAGACCTTACGAGCTTCATGAGTTGGTACGCAATCGAATTAAAATAGTCAGCGATAAGATGACTAATTTTGACTAATTATTTGTCCACAAAATAGTTGAAGTGTATTTAAAAAAACAGTTAAGTAATCGTGAATTGTTTATGTTTAATTTAGTTTAAAGATTTTAGACAAATTAATAAAACTTAATTTTTTATGGCTAAAAAAATACAATATTTATTCTTGATAGTAACTCCATGAGTTCGAATGACCACGACTGTACATTTCATTTTATAAATGGTTGTAAATTTTGTTGATCGGGTACTGGAGAAGCCCTTTTTGTTTGCATTAGGAAAGTGTTGTAAACAAGTGCTTTGCCAGGGATATATATATTTTTTATTTCATAAACGGTTGTCAATTTTGTTAAACCAGAACTGGCAAAGCACTTTTTGCTAACGTTTGAAAAGCGGTCTTAACAAGGCATTTGCCAGTGCTTTCATTATTTCAATCGTTGTACCTTTTGTAAATCACATACTGACAAAGCACTTTTAGCCAATATTAGGAAAGCGTTCAAAACCAAGGCTGTGCCAGTGCTTTTATTATTTTTACGATTGTAAATCAAATACTGGAAAAGCACTGCCATAACTTTGTTTGTTGTACCATTAGTAATCAGTGCTATACCAGTACTTCAATTTTTTACCATCGATGATTAGTTAGTTTTATTTAGTTTTTAAAAAGATGCTTGTATTTGGACCAGCCTTTATGGTAATAGTCAAGATTAACAGTCTAATGCATAAACAGTTCAGTAAAGCACTTTCAATCTAATTTGGCAAAAACAGTAAGGGTTTTCACTCTTGTTCGTGAGGAACCACATCACCCTTACTCAATAAATCAACGTTGGGCTAGCTTTCATTAGCTTTTTCCTATAATAGGAGTTAAATAAGGGATATTTAGGTAGTGTTGCCAGATGACGTTTTGCTTCAGGCGATCGAACAAAATACATGCAATACAAAAACAAAATACATCTAGAACTCATTCGTCTCGCGACGAACGTTTTAAGGAAACAACATGTTACAGGTAACACTATCGTAGTGTTTTCTTAAGACGTTCGTAGCGAGACCAATAAATGACTACATGTATTTTAATTTTATATTGCACATTTTTTATTATTGTATATTCGTTCGTCTGAAGCGAAACGTCATCTGGCAACACCACCTATAAAACGCGCAGAATGTTTTGATGCCCTCTGCAAAATATGCCAATCATTTTTATAGTTATGACGAAATTTATGTTTTGCGTTTTTTGTTTTCTTGTTAATGGTGAGGAATTACCGTTTAATTTAATATATAATATTATGTGTGACTTATCTTTAAAAAGTAATTGAAATATTTGTGCTTCCAGATTATAAATGAGCCATTCCTTATTGCGCATTCAACATATTTATTGATATTTAAAAAAAAAAGAAAACTTACCAATTAATTCACTCATTTTCATATTAATTTCGCTTAAATCTGGACCAGAATTGTTGTTTATATTATTTGGCACATTATTGCTGCTGCTGACACTGTTATTGCCAAGAGTCGGAGCTACATGACTATTGCTGAGATTGGACATTGAAGAGGCATTTACTGCTTGTGAAATTAAATTAGCTGCATTTTGCAATTCAGCCGAATGTTTACTATTATTTACTTTTGGAACATCGGGTAAATTTGGCCAATTTGTTATTGTGGCAGCAGCAGCAGCAACAGCAGTGCTTTGAGCAATTTTGTTAGTCTTTGAATCATGTTCTAAAAAAAATCAATTATATTGAAAAAATAATAAAAATGTATACATTAAGGTAACAACCTATTGTAACATTATTTTTGTCTGTGTTGACGGCATCAGTTTCAGTTTCAGTAGCATTTGCATTGTTTTCTTCTAGAAGCTCATCGCCACTATAAGAACTTTTATCATAATCCTGTAATGACATTATTTCTTGGACTTCACGACTTGGGCTTGAACCACCACTAGCTAAATTTTCTCCTATATTACGTCCAGGATTTCTATCAATGGCTGTACTAACACAAAATAATTTGTATAAGAATATTTTTGAATATTTTAAAAATTATAACATCTTGCCTCTAAAATTCTTTTGGGTTTCGAGATTATGTTTTAATTGCATTTTTTGTTGTTCTTGATCTTCAATGATTTTACTGTTAACCAAGTTTAATAGATTTATGTTTTCCCCTTTTGCTTGGACCGGATTTTGTCCAGCTAACATTAAAATTGTATTGAGAACTTCACTGCTAACATTTTCAGGAGTTTTTCGTTCTAAAAAATTGATAAAATACAACAAAATCAATACGGAAACATTTTATTATTATATTTACCAATTGTTGATAATGTTGAAGTAAAAGCATCTGGTGTCATAAGATTGACCTGTGTATAACTTTTGCTTGCTGAACTTTTTGATAATTTTGGCGAGGAATTTCGAGAATTTTCCATACTTTCGGTAGCAATAATACTTGGTGCTGCAGCGGCAGCAGCTGCCACAGCAACTACCGTGGAACCTGCAGAGCTGGAGGCTAAATTGGTATTTGAAACGGAGGTAGCAGATGTAATACCCAATAATAATTCCAAAGCTTTTTGTTCATTTGGCGAGGATTCATCTTCTATTAGAGGGACACTACAAATATGTTGATCTTTTTCATCCACGTCGCCAACATTATCATCTACGGCGTTGTCATTAACATCATCATCTACCTGTTCGTTTTCGTCACTGGTTGGCAGAGTTTTATTGCTAATATTGGTAATTCTGCTTAAACAGCTTGTATTACTACTGGACATGGTATTTTTCACTTCAGCATTCTCTTCCACCGTTGGCTGATAAAATATATGACATTCTTGCATACTTTTCGACTGAACAATGTACATGTGAACAACAACACAATATATGGATGATGTTTCCTCATCATAATCATCCAATTCCTCGCACATATAATTGTCGTTTGCACATTTATAACGTCGTATAGCTGCATCTAATATTGAAAATGATAAAATACCTGAACTAAGTGGAAATTCCGAAATGCTTTTGATGAAAACAACAACAGGTGGATAAATTGGAGCAGTCACCGCATTAGATGTCGAACTACAACCACTTGTATCTTTGCTGTTTGACGGTTTCTCGTTATCCGATTGAGAGTCTTTGACAGCTGTGGAATTACAACTGCTGGTATTGATAATTTGCATGATATAACAAGTACGTGTTTCCAAACTTGATACAACCAGATACGATGAAGTTCTATCTAATTCGGCTATAAAACGAAGCGGCTTATCTATGCTACTACTAAAATTTAAAGTCTGCAAACAATTCCAGGTGCCACAATCCCAAACTTTAAATTCGGTATTATTGTCGGCGCCAGTTAAGAGAAATTTCCAGTAAGCACTTGAAAGAAAACAGAAGAACATATTAAAAGTAGTTTAGAATACACTAGTAGTTTGGAGCAAAAGAAACTGTTAAAAAAAATCATCGGTGTATTGCAGAGTCTAGTAATCGCTTATTTTATCCAACCACATATTCTGCCACCAATGATTTGGTTTACCTAATTATCAAATATTTCTTTTTAATACAAACAACACAAAGTTCTCATTTAAGAAAGTCAGCCCTTAGTGTAAAACTAGTTATAAGTACTTAAAATTTTAATACAATATCTACAAGGGCAAATTTAAATTTCTTTTGAAATGGTATATAAGTGATTCTCCTAACGTCCGCGAGCCTTACAATCTAACTTCTAAAACTTCGTAACTCTTACTCTGAATTATTTTTAGTTAAATTGTCGAGAAAGAAAAATGAAGAGACTGCTAATCCGCCATGTGGTTTCCATTCGTGCAGGCAACGTGGATATTTGTCATGTATATACACCTGATAGAAGCGTATCGTACCATCTGTACTGCCAACGCCCAATGTTGAACCATCCGGAGACAAGGTCACCCATGTGATAATTTTTGCGACATCCATATGTTTTAAGTAACCAGCCTGTATATCACTAGCTTGATAACTACCACTCTATAAAAAGAGCAATACTAAATTAAAAAAAAAAAACATAACTAATATGTTTAAACATACTCCTTGTTCGGCGACAATGATATTAATATTAAAACACTGAAAAAGGGAACCTCGCGACCACACAATCAATTGGCTTTCATCATATTCATCGGATACTTCAATATATGGACACCATGATATTTTATCATACTTGGGTGTATAGTTTGTTAATGGATCTTCAATTTTTATTATTAAATTGCACAATAGAGTTGTTTCAATTAAATTAATTTTATGCACATACAATGAGTTGACATCAATTGAAGCCAAAATATGTTCCTTTTCGATATGAGCAAATTGCAAATCTAAGACTTCGCCAGACATTCCTTTAATTAAAGCACGCAAGCCTTGGGTAGTGTTGAGAACGCGTACCATGCCTTCCATTCGGGATACTTTATTGTTAACTGTAAATAGAAAAAAACTTTTAACTTTTAAAATTTGTTTGCGGATCGAACCAGCCTGTATAAATAAAAGTTTCGTGAAAAATATATTTTTCAACTCGCATGAAAAAATACATTGAACAAATGTGTCCCACGTCAATGGTCAATTTTATTGTCGTATGACACATCTTTTTTTTTTTTGTATGCGCGTTTTCACAGTAGTCCCAAAATATCCCTTTTATACAACTTTTTCAAAAATGTAGAGAAATACAAAAATTGTAAGACAAGATTTGACAATTAAGAAAATATATACCAAAATTATGAGCAAACTATTATATTTCTTTTGGTTTTTAGTGATCCTAAGTCCATAATGCTCCATGCGGCTGGTATCATCTGAAAGCCACAACTATCCTCTGACGATAAAAACCTCATTAAAAATCGGTTAAAAATATGCCAAATATAACAAAAACTTAAAATGGGCCATATATTAACCATTGGTCGTCAAAGTGTTAAAAAATTCTTAGATTTAAAATGCATTTTCTTGTTTAAAATTTTTTAAAAATTTATCTTACCAAAACATGACAAACTGTTTTTTCTTAGCATTGTATATTGTATGCTTTGATAGTACATACTTAGTTCACTTATTATTTTGTGGGAGGTGGAGGAGTTCTAATTAAAGCCTCCAAAGATACAAGTAGTTTCTAAGTTAAAGCCTGGGAAAATATACCCTTACCTATTTTAATATGAATTTTAAAAACTAAACAAACAAATAAAAAAATGAAAAGTTTTAGACAAACTAGTAATCATATTCCCATTATTCATAAGACATTTCGTTCAGTGTAATGCCCGCAGCAAGCGTCGGTACCACCTTACTTTACGAAAGCTCAAATGAGACTGATTTATTATTTTCATTTTCATGATATCTGTGTTAGTATGAGTGAGTCGCAAATGGGCGACTCTTCGCCGACCACTGATCTAAAGTAAATTCAGGTATCCAAATTAAATTTTAAAATCGCTTGTAAATTTGTATTTAGTTTAGAATTTATTACATCGCACAGGTCTTAAAACAACAAAAAAAATCGTGTTTTTAATTGTATTACTTTTTTAATTAAACATCTGAGATTCAAATACCACATTTAGTCTTAACTGGAATCCCCAAAATTTCAGATTTTTTAGTTTATTTTTATTTCAAAACATATGTATTTAAAATTGAAAATATTTAACTAACAGCACTTATAAAGACTTTCAAAGTAGTTATAATAGTTAAAAAGTAAGATTTTATAAAAATGCTGCAAAGTCTTGGCATTTCTCTTTTAAATGTAAACAAAAATATTTGTCATAAAAATATTTAAAATTTTTCTATTTGTAATTTGATAAAATATTAAAAAAACAAATAAATTATGTGTTTGTTAGTAAATGTAGAGCAGTGCATACAATATAATTGCTATATATCGTGTTGCGGTGAAGTCCATATATGAAAACAAGTAGTTATAGATATAGAGATATAAAATTAAAGCTTTTTTATAATAAAAAATAGAAAAATGACAATTGAAATTAAAAAAAATCCGAAATGAAAGAACACAATTTAAAATCCAAATATAACAAATAAAATTCGCAATCGATACTTAAAAAGATAAATTGAAATTAAAAAATACCAGACGCAATTAAAAAAATTATTTAAATTCAACAAATATTTATTTAATTTAATTTGTTTTTGAATTTCAACTTATGCTTGATAAGTTACATTTGCAATCATTCCAAAAGTTTTTGAAACAATCTAATCGTTTTTAAAAAGGTGTTTGAATTTGAGTAAAAATTTTCAAGTGTGCTTTTATTTATTTTTTAAAATTTGAAGAAATAAAATATGACCCCAAATATGATGAAATGAAAATTGACCCCAAAATATGCAAAGCAAAGAAATGTTGGTTATGCACAGCATTATACGCATTTATATTGCATGGAACCAATAGCATCTGAATGTACTCCTTATAAATATTAACGTCACTTTGGCCGACCTAAATTAAAATCTTTTAAAGAATTAGACTAAAAACCATTTTATATAAATTAAATATTTTAGTGATGCGCAACCACTGAGTTTCAAAATAGTTTAAAAATTAAGTAAATTTATGCTCTCCATCCATGAGTGTGTCCTCCCAGCCAGTTCTTATTAAATTTGCTGGAAATAATGGAAGTGCCAACAATTTCGGATAAGCGGTTTTTGCAACATCCGACGATATCTAAAATTTTATAGCGTCAAAGAGCTCAGCAATTATATTTGTTCTTAATGTATGAAAAACAAAATTTTCGCCTGCGGCGCCAACTTCACAACTATTAATATACAAAAAACAAAATGAAAATTTTTTAACTAAATCGCGCGATTTTTAGTAAGAATAGATTTTTCAGTCACGATAATGTGGTAAAGAATTTATAATATGTTGCACCTAGCCGAATCTTTGACCTTTCGTGAAAAGAAATTTGTAGCATAATAGATATTTAAAAAAATCGTGAAACTTTATTATATCGTAAAGTAGACAGAATGAGGTTATGTATGGAACAATATATCGTGCAGATGGCCGCCGCGACTTTGCTGGCATGCACGCGATCTTTTAATTAAATTTTCAATGACCGTTTTGCATGAATGCTGCGGTATTTCATTAATGCAGCGTCCAATTTCCTCTTTTAAGGCTTGAGTTGTCGTCGGCTTATTCGCGTAAACCATCGACTTCAAAAAACCCCAAAGAAAAAAATCTAATGGTGTTAAATCGCACGATCTAGGCAGCCAATTCTGATCTCCAAAACGCGAATAACACGACCGGGAAATGACTGATGCAGCAATTGAATTGTTTCTCTGGCTGTATGACATGTGGCGCCGTCTTGTTGGAACCACATGCCCTCCACATTCATTTCTTCAATTCTAGGCAAGAAAAAACTGGTTATCATTTCACGATACCGAACACCATTGACTGTTTGCGCTTGACCTGCCTCATTTTCATAAAAAAAAGGTCCAATGATTCCTCCAGCCCAAAAACCACACCACACAGTTACACGTTGAGGATGCATTTGCTTCTCGTGAATCACTCGAGGATTTTCCTCACCCCAAATGCGACAATTCTGCCTATTGACGAAGCCATCAAGATGAAAATGGGCCTCGTCACTGAAGATGATTTTATCGGCAAAATCAGCATTTTCATGTTGTCTCTCCAATACCCAATTAACGAACTCCCTTTGCATAAAGATGCAAATCTTTCGTCAAAATTCGCTGCAAAGTAGATTTGGAGACACCAATTTGCTGAGCTCGGCGTCGAATTGAGGTGGATGGAGTTTGAGCGACATCATCACGTACAGCTGCGACATTTTCGGTCGATCGACCTGGTCGATGGCGCGTTGTTGTCTTTACATCACTAACAGACCCAGTTTCGGCAAATTTATCCATTAATCTCTTTACAGTTGACTCTTTTGGAGCATTATTGTGACCCCAAATTGATCGCAATTTGCGAACTGTAGCCGCAAAACTTTCACCATTTTGGTAAAACAATTTCACAATGAGAATGCGTTGTTCATTCGTGTAGCGCTCCATTTTTACTAACCTCGTACCTTCTACTAGCAAACAATAACAATTGTTCAAATGTCAAACAATGACACTTCGAATGTTGCCAGATTTAAAAATTGCGTTCATTATTAAGAAGAAAAGTTCTTTATAGTAAATTTTTATTTAACTTTAATTTTTTTTTTCAAAAATGCAAAACAGCTAATTTATTAGCAACAGCTGATGATTTGACAATTTTACCACATTACCCAAACAAAAAGTACGCGTAAGTTTTGGTTAAGTGAGAAACACTATTACTCTCTCATGAACGCTCTCATTTACCCAATTTTTGTTACAATAAACGCTTTCTGGTCAGATTGGGTTGCCGCGAGTACCCGCGGTAACGTACGTCGAACACACCTGTTGTAAATTTGCAAGACAAAAACAGCTGGTCGTTTTGCCGCCAAAACTAATGTTTGATTTTTTTTTATTTTTCATTTTGTGGTCACTATTAAAATATAGTTGAAAAATGAATCACAAGTAATACCGTACCTTCTAACCCTAAGACTAATGTCAATAGCATTTTGCACTAAAAAAATTTATAATTTTATCTTTTTTCGTAATTATGGGTATTTTTGTTAACTTCAAATTCGTTTTGATATGTTAAGTTTTCAAATTGATGAAAAACAAAACAAAAATCAGCTGTTTTATTAACTTACAATAGCTGTGCTGTGCTTACGCGGGAAGTTAATACACGAAAAAGGCGTTCACGCTTTGTAGTAAAAATCGTAGTAAATATAAAAGGGTTGTAAATATACCATCAAGAGTGAAACCCGCTATCACTTATAATTTTTTATGAAATTAAAATAAAAAATATAAATTGTTTATTGCACTTCCTACAGCCTACACAGCTTTTGCTTTGAAGTGGGAAAAAGGTAATCTTACCCCTAAGAATTTCTTTCACTTGATTTTAAAAGAATTTAGTTGTGTTTTAGTTAATGTTTTTTTAAGCTTTTCTTACCATGTATTTAGGCGAAGTTAAAGAAATTAGGAAGTTTTTGGAAAAATAACAGAAAAAAACATATAAAAAATTTATCCTGTTAATCAAATAATCGGTAAAAATACGATTATTTGGATCGAGAATTATTTGTTTCGACCTTAACCGATGAATCGTTTAAACGATTACCCTAATTGGAAAAACTACTTATTACTCTTTAACCGATTTCGTTAATTTTCAATACCAAACTGCTTGGGATGATCTAAGTAAACTAAGTATATACAATAAGTATGTTTGTACATACAATAAGTATGTTCGTTTACCCAATAATTTGTACAAATTTGTAAAAAATTTTATTGGATGTCGTTCGTTAACACAAATACTCAGTAAACATAAAGAAAAAAGAGAGAATAAAGTGACAGTTTGATGTTGAGAGTTCTTCTTCTTTCTGCAAATTTTTACTGGACAAATTAGGTCTGTACGAGGTAATTTTGGGTAAAGTCTGGTAAAATGAGAGTAAGCAATAAATTATCTCACAAAACCATAAAAATGTCCAAAATACGGCGAACGCAAAAAACCACATTTTATACCCAAAAATAAACGTCAAATTTATTCATATTAAAACACAGGTTAAATAATAAATATATTTGAAATGGCAAATATCTATTTACATTTTCAAATGTATTTTTCATTATTAAGAAGGAAAAGTTCTTTATAGTAAATTTTTATTTAACTTTAATTTTTTTCAAAAATGCAAAACAGCTAATTTATTAGCAACAGCTGATGATTTGACAATTTTACCATTTTACCCAAACAAAAAGTACGGGTAAATTCTGGTAAAATGAGAAACATAATTACTCTCTCATGAACGCTCTCATTTACCCAATTTTTGTTACAAGAAGCGCTTTCTGGTAAGATTGGGTTCCCGCGGGCACCCGCGGTAATGTACGTCGAACACACCTATTATTGCCAGCAGGAATTTACAAGCAGAAAAAACATATGATTGAAAAAAATGTGTTTAAATTTTTGTAAATACAAAATAAAAGTTTTACAACTACGTTGCTTTATGCAAATGCAAAGCAACAAATATTGTTAAATAAATAATAGAAAAGATAAGAAAACCTTCTAAAATGTTTCTGCTTCAGAGTTTACAACAATAATACATTTTTTTCATATTGACCAGTTATATGTTTTTTTGCATTTGATTTTACAATCAGCTGTTTAACAAACTTGTAAATTATTGCAAATTTTCTGTTCGCGTACTTTTTTAGAAAATAATCATTTTGAGAGTAAATTTGTCTTACTCTCTGTAAATTTGTTACTGAGTAATTCTTACTGGACTTGACTGAGAAAAGTAAACGAATGAACCTAATGCTAAGAAAAAACAGTTTGTCATGTTTTGGTAAAATAAATCCCAAGAATTCCAAAATCTAAAAAATTTTAAACAAGAAAATGCATTTTAAATACAAGAATTTTTTAACACTTCCACGACCAATAGTTAATATATGCTCCATTTTAAGTTTTTGTCATATTTTGCATATTTTCAACCGATTTTTAATGAGGTTTTTATCGTCAGAGGATAGTTGTAGCTTTCAGATGATTCCAACCGCATGGAGCATTATGGACTTAGGATCACTAAAAACTAAAAGAAATATGATAGTTTGCTCATAATTTTGGTATATATTTTCTTGAATGTCAAATCTTGGCGTATCCGATTGGTCGGATTTTGATCAGTTTAAATAACTTTTTGTTCGCATTGGAATTTAAATACAATAATTTTTTTTTGTGGTTTTTAAAAAGTGACATTCAAAGATTTTTTACCTCCTGTTTCAAAATTTTGTGTTTTCAATTTTGTCAGTTAAAAATTGATAATTATTTTAAACGACTCGATTGTTTTACTGCTTTTGTCTATTATTAATAAAAATCAATAGTCCTCTTTTTTGATTGTAATTTCGATTAATTGCATGTGTATTTTAGATTGTTTTTAACGAAATAATCACCCTTATTCTAGTTGTCGTTATTAATGTCGTCGTCGTTTTTGAGTCAACATCCCTTTGCTTCGACGTCGACATCACTTCGACACCAAATTGGTATTATAAAACAGTTTTGTAACGACGTCGACAGTTTATCGATTTAAACAAAAACACATCTCTAAAAATTGAGTCGGCAGATTTATTTTGTTTATTATTTTTGCGAAAAAATGTTTTTTATGTGTAATTTAAATTCTGATACCAGTGATGAAGAAAATAAAGAAAATCTAGTATTGGAAAGAAGACTTCTCATACAGAAATCCAATATCTTTAATCTGCGGATAACAAGTGAGTAGCAAAATCAAAGTCTGTTACTTTAAAGAATGTTAATCTTCTAATTTTTTTAAAAGGTTTGAAAGTTACTTTCGGCTGAATAAAACAGGAAACAACAGCACCTAATTTGAAAACCGGAATCAAGTCCACATTTATTTCCTAAACAATAAAGTTGGCAGCTACATTAAGATTTTTAGTCCAGAGGTCGTACCAGCTCAGTGTTAGAAACGACTTTAACTTAGGGTTCAGCTGTTTCTGAAACTGTAGAAGATTTGCCACAGCTTCCTCAAGCAAGCTCAATATAAATTGCTTGAATCTTCCGCCACCTGTAGCATTACACTCGGCTTTGTTGGCTACCATTTTCTTTTTAACTTTAAATTTTAAGTCTCGCCAAACCTATAAATAAATTATAAATTATATGATCATGCTTTCTTTACCTTCTGCCATCCATCTCACATTATTCTCGGTGGGCCAAGTGCGTTTAATAAATTTGATATTTCTTCCCATTTTTTCTTTTTTTTTTTAGTCATTACTTTTCCTCAAGTCGTTACTAAAAATTGTGTCGACAAAATCAGAGTCGTTTCAAGACAATATCGTCGTCACATTTTCTTACAGAATACCAGACGACATTGTCTTGTGTCGATGACGACAACTAGAATAAGGGTGAATATTGTGAGTGTGCTCACTTCAAACAAAAATTTAATTTATACAGGGCAAGAAGCTATTTAACAAGTCGTTCTTAGAAACAGATAATTTTTCTGTTAAATTATTAATCCAGATTCTGAGAAATAATTCACTTTCAAAAGATCTCATATTCTGAAGCTATTTCAATATTTGAATATATTTCAAAAGCTAAAGCTTGCAGAATAGGCAGAGATTAACCAAAAAACCTTTTAAAATATATATTTTGCTCTAATCAATCAAACATGTGCCTAAGTATTTTTTTTTTTAACAAGCTACCCAAAAAAAGGAAACTGTTACAATTAACTAGGTAAAGAACTGACAGGAATATGCGTATTCGAAAGATTTACAGACTACAAAAATTTGGAAAAATTTGTTAAGTTGACTTAAGAGCTTTTGTCAAAAAACCACAGATATTTATTATTTGGTTTCGCATATATTGAAATTACAACCACTGGCAGATTCTTACAGACATTTTAATAGAGAACCTCAAACCAGATACTGACAGTAACAGTTCCGTCAAACTTTGTAAATTTCGCAAAAACAACAGAATATTTGTAAGGATTTTCTAATGCATAGTGTTCTTATTTCTCGAAAATAAAAACCCGTCCTTATCGACAAAATGTCTACATTGCGATTATCTGTTTTAAGCTTCACGGTTTACTTTAACTAAACATGTTTGGCCACACTTTCTTTTAGTCCTCAGATTCCTCCAAAAAACCCCAAGAATCTAAGGCCTGCTTTTTAAAAAGTCTCAGATTGCTTAGAATTTTATACCATCAACGCAATAGACTTAAATTGATATTTCACAAAAAAGCAGCAAGTGTTCTTATTTATGAAAGAATTACCGATTAATCAATTTTCATTTCCAATAATGCCATAACCGATTAACTGGAAAGGTCGAATAATTGGAAACACTTGTTATGAATGAAAATGTGAAGGCAACTCAAAATTTTCCATACAAATGGGTGTATTTAAGTACAATTTCATAGTAGCGACTGGCAAGAAAAATATTTTTCGTTGTTTTTCACCACTCTTAGAATTGAATAATATTTACCTCAAATATTTTTCACCTCAAACATTTTTTTCACAAGAAATTTTTCTTACCTCAAAAAATTTTACTTCCAAAGGTTTCTATATTATTTGTAGAAAGACATTGGTGGAAGGAATTTAAAGATTTGGCACAGACAAATTTAAGCATTTTTCTTACTTGTTTTCTTTTAATATCCTAAAGGATGCTAAAGTGCCTCCATACAGATATTATTTAAAGGTTTTTCAAAAAATTTATAAATACTCATGTACAGTGGTGTGCACAGTGGATCAGCCATTTTCTCTCAGTTACCGAGCCTTGTACTATGTACAAAGTTTTAATTCGCCGCTGCTTTCGATGAAATCTCTATACTTACCCTTCCTCTATTATTAATTATTTCTACACTCGTAATATACAACCAAAAATACCTGCTATTACTCAGTATTGGGTTTAAAAATCAGCAAAACAACAAAATAATAAAAACGTTAGAAAAAAAAATATATGTAGTTTATTGTTTTTAAATATTGTACTTTGTGTGGGTGTGAGCTGGCTAAATAAAATCTAAACTAAATTCAGGTATCCAAATTTCTATAAAATTTTTTAAATTGTTCAAATATTTTGTCAAATTAATGCAATGGATAAACACATTTATCTCGACATCCTGAAGACCCATGTAAAGGAAAGTGCGAACAAGTTGGGTATTGCTGATAATTTTAAGTTTTTTCAAGACAATGACTCCAAGCATACATCACTTGTAGCAAAAACCTGTCTCGGAACGCCTGCCCAAAGAACTGATATTAATGCAATCGAGCATTTGTGGAATCAGCTAGCTGCACTACAGAAAGAATGTTTGCAAGATGAAAGACTTCAAGCGGTAGAAAATCAAAAAGGATACACAACAAAATATTAATTACTCTATGATAAGTTGAGTTTGGCCGATTTCGATGTTATAATTTTTTATTTTTGGTTTCTTTGTATTGAAGTTAAAATATTTGTTTTTTGTTTTATAATGTTCCTAAATAAATGCTGAATAAAATGTATTAAAAATATTTTGGAAATAGCTAAACAGTTTTCTTATGTTATAGCTTGTCCGACTTTCGATGTAAGCCACTATATATTGTTAAATGTGTTACCCTAGTTAGAAATATATAATAATATACTCATGAAACATATTATTTAATGTATGCATAGATATGTACGTATATGAATCATATATGAAATTATGTGACATTTATGGACGCATACACATCAGAGTGGTCCAAAACAACATCAAAGTTTGAATTCGCAATCTCCACATTGTTGAACATATTCAATAATGTCTAAAAACTCTCTGTGCCAAGTTTTAACTAAATTAGTTTATATTTAGAGGTAGCACAAAAAGGTACCTTTTAACAATTAGAAATTTGTCGTTAGAGTAATTTATACAAAAACTGGAGTTGTCTTGTAAATTGAATTATTTTTTAAACTATACGCTACCGGGTTATCCATTTAGTGGTTTCAAAACCGCCGGTGTGGCAAGGCTGTCAGCTATTAAATATTTGTCATCTGAAGTGTCATTTATTAGGTGTGTTCGACGTACGTTACCGCGGATGCCCACGGGAACCGAATTTTACCAGAAAGCGTTTCTTGTAACAAAAATTGAGTAAGTGAGAGCGTTCATGAGAGAGTAATTGTGTTTCTCATTTTACCAGAACTTACCCGTACTTTTTGTTTGGGTAAAATGGTAAAATTGTCAAATCATCAGCTGTTGCTAATAAATTTGCTGTTTTTGCATTTTTGAAAAAAAAAATAAAGTTAAATAAAAATTTTTTATAATGAACTTTTTCTTCTTAATAATGAAAAATATGTACATTTGAAAATGTAAATAGATATTTGCCATTTCAAATATATTTATTATTTAAGCTGTTTTTTAATATGAATAAATTTGACGTTTACTTTTGTGTAAAAATAGGGTAATATAGTAAAACTCTCATAGAGTTCAATCCCAAACTCAAATTTTACGGCCATTTAAAATAGTTTTGCAATACTTAAAACCAGTGAAAACTTTACTCTAAGCCAGATTCAGACCAATTTGTTATAGAACATAACCTTTTATTTGTCATTTTTAACTCATTGATAAGCTACATTTCTGAATTTTGGCCAGGGACGTAATAAAATGGGGAATCAAAGGGCGAAAAGTCTCCTCTGGATCAAAGGACCTGCCCAAACCACTGGAGCTAGGAAGTTGAAATTTGGTATGCTGGCTCCTCCTCCGACGTGGCCATCTGCCCAGACGGAATTTCATGAAATTCCTACGGGTAGGCAAAAAGGAGAAATTCTCCTCCTTACCGGCCTGCCCTAACCGCTGGGAAGTTAAAATTTGGTATGAAGGTTTCGCAACCGGTGTAAAAATCGGCTAAGACTGGATTTTAAAAATTTTACGGGGGATACAGAAAAGGTGAAAATTATCCCCCTTGACGGCCTGCCACAGCCGCTGGAACTAAGAAGTTGAAATTTGGTATGTAGGTTCCCCCTTGGCCGTAGACAGACGGTATTTTCGGAAATTCATACGGCGAGGGGCAAAAAGGGAAAGTATTACATTAACGGCCTGCCCTAATTAATCGAGCTAGGAGGTTGAAATTTGGTATGAATGTTCCTTATCCGACGTAAAAGTGAGCTAAGACTCGATTTTTAAAAAAAGGGGAAAAATCCACTTTGAAAATTTTCCCCTGGACGGTCTGCTAAAACCGCTGGAACTATGAATATGAAATTCGGTATGTAGGTTCCTCCTCCAACGTAGATATCCGACCAGATCGGAAATTCCTACAGGTAGGGGCAAAAAGTGGTCTCACCTTAACGACCTGCCCCAACCGATAGAGCTGGGAAGTTGAAATTTAGTATGAAGGTTCAGCCTCCGGCCTAAACATCAGCTTAGAGTAGATTTTAAAAATCTTACAGGGAGGGACGAAAAGAGGAAATTTTTCCCAAGACAGATGTAGGTTTCTCCTGCGACGTAGACATAATCTCAGATGGAATTTTAGAAAATTCCTACCTTAAGGAGCAAAAAGGGGGAAGGCTTCCCAATTGAAAGCCTGCCGAAACTGCTGGAACCAGAAAATTGAAATTTGGTTTATAGGTTCATCCCCCGCTCAAGCGGTGTTTTTTTTAACTACCCACGGGGAGGAGAAAAAAGGAGAAAGTCTAACCCTCTTTGGCCAGATACCTGAATTTGGAAACATGTGCTCTCTGTAGTATGGGCTAACTGGTTGATATGGTATATTTTAGAGTTTTCGCTATTAGTGTTGTAAAAATGCAGGTTCAAATTACGAAAAGAGTTCCCCTTAATGGCCTGCGCAACTAGGAAGTTGAAATTTGGTATGAAGGTTGCTCTTCCGGTGTAGACATCAACTAAGACGAAATTTTTCGAAAATGTTAAACTCCTTGCTTTCACGGCCTGTCAAAGCCGCTGGTACTCGGTAGTTGAAATTTAGCATGTTGGTTTCCTACGTGCAGTGGCAAAAAGGGAAAGTCTACTCCTTGACAGCCTGCCCAAACACCTTTAGCTAGAAACTTGAAATTTGAAATATGCTTATTCAGGTTTGCTTATTGAATATATTCTAATTCTTTTATATGATACTTTTTGAACCACTTTCATCTGGGGCATCCGACATTTGGTGTATTTCGTATGGTTTTAAAAAATATTTTATTCTATAAAAAAAATTACGCAATTTTTAACATTTAAATTTTTCTCAGTTTTATCAGCCTTTAGCTACTTCTAAATAATAACTTTCTCGATTATTTATTTATTGCATAAGCTTCTAATAAAAAAAATGCATCTGTGGAGGCTTTTTTAAAAAAAAAAACCTTTATCGACACCCTATCTATAAACCATTTCATCTGAGGACTTCAGGTAATCCCGGGCAACATTTTTGTACGCAGGCAACGTAGCTATTAGTCCTAAAAACGTTAAAAATTTTTCCTTGAATATTTTAACCCTCTCTTTAAATTTTTGTATTCTCTCATGGACGAAGTAAGGACTGATTTTTATGGCGTAAAACAGAACAATAACAAAACTGCCGTTTTCAAAATCAACTGAAGTCGGTAGAAACCATAGTACCAAATATTCACTCAATTATCACTCATGTACATGAAAAAAAATAACTTTTGGATTGTTTTCTTCTATTCGTCTGTGAAAGTACAAAAAATATTTTGCTTTATTAATTCATGTATGATAGGATTTGTAGTTTTTTATTTTCATACAAAAATGAGAAAATAAAAGAGATCTCCGCAGTACTGTTAGATAAGACTGGTTCTTGTTATGCTGTATTAATTAAATTAATTAAATAAATAAAATAAATAAAAAAAAAATGTTTTCATACACTTGGAAATTTTTGAGAAATTTTTCACAAATGAATAGCAGCATCAAAGTTCATTTTCATTTGCATTGATAAATGAATAACACAAATTTGCTATCATTCTGAATATACATAAATGTGCGAATTTGTGTTACTAAAGATGTGTATTCATTCATGTACATCTTGTGTATTCATTCATGTACATCATGCTGCTGTTACTTGAACATGTTTAATTTGGTTTAATGAATTAGTTTTCTAAATATTCGACATTTCTTTTAAAAAGTAAATTATTAAAATGACCGGTATTTCGAAAACTAAGCGCGATAGCGCACAATCGACAAAATTTTTGCTCTGATAGGAGTCCGAAAGTCATCTCGAGAGATCTATTTTTATAAAACAGCGGCCCATTTTTATACGGAAAAATGAAACGGGAAACGAAATTTGTATTATCGGAGTGTGCTAATTTACATTATCATATAAATTGATAAAAAAAATAGTCACCGTGACGCTGTTTTATAAAAACCCCATAGACCCCTTTGCGGACCTACCTTCTTCGAGCTTTGCAAGATTTTGTCCATTTTGACCATTTTCGTGGCACGAATTTTGAATTCAGTGTACAATTCAAAAAATTCTTAGCTATTAATTTTTGAATGTGTTTACAAAACAAAAAATTTTTCAATTGTCAATCATGATAATTTATCATGAATGTTTAAATTTTCATATATGAATTTTTCTGAACTCTGGTAGAATTTTGCGTAATTTAAATCTTAAAAACTTTATGAATATTAAAAACTTCATGTTTTTCAAAAGAAAATTTTACATTGTAAATTCGAATAATATACAAAATTTACATACAAAAACATAGGGCACGATGTAATTTATAATCTAGTATAATAAAACTACTCTCAAATATGTTGTGAAAGAAAAATATTAATATGCCAGATTCCCAATTCGTTCCCAGAAACGGAAACATTAACATTTGGAATGGCAACCCCGTCAATTTGTGCTTCGAAAATCGAAGATGGTTGCCAAAGTGTATTTCTAATAGATGAAAAAGCTCATTTGTACGGGTAATCATTCACTAAAAAACTTAAAAATAGAATTTCGTATAGTAATTTTCCTTACAGTGTACATCTAAACCAAGAGTCTGAAGATGACCTGGTCGCTCGGGTCGAAAGTGTACACTCGCTCTAGCGCTGATCGTAACAATTTTTTCAATTTAATTAAAAAATAGTGTTTACTATTCGTTAGTAACATTAAATTATGATCTCGAGCCTGATAAAATTAACAATATATAATTAAAACAAATAGATCGAATAATATACAAAATTTACATTTAAATAGTGAAAGGTAAAAAAACATTCCAATGCTCAAATATGAAAAGCCTACTCATCGCTTTTATTAATGTTCATATACACTAATTCCAGTGGTAGTTTTTATGGTGTCTTCGGACTGATGTCTCTTTGTTTTACTTTTTATATTCATGTGTGAGTTGTTTATTTTATAAACAATTAAAAAAAAATAAACAATAATTTTTTACAATTAGTGTCATGAAAATAGAGATTTTACAAAATGGCGAAAATCTCGAAAACTAAGCGACAAAACGGACAAAATTTTTGCAAAGCTCTACTTGGTCGATTAAATAGATTCGGTAGGTCCGCAAAGAGCTCCATGGAGTTTTTATAAAACAGCCACAGGGTGACTATTTTTTTATCGATTTATATATTATAAATAATATTCCTTTGTATAGAATCGGTCACCCTGTGGCTGTTTTATAAAAATAGATCTCACGGGATGTCTCACGGACCTGTCTATTTGACTTTTCTTGCTTTTCTCGAGGGGTTATATGGAATATTTTGCAACATTGTATATTGGAAAGAAAAGTTTTGCTGCTGCTAGTAACTTCGTTTTATATGTTGATGCACTAACGGTGATACCGATACGAATAAAAAACCATTACCATTGAAAACGCCAAAAAAAGAAAAATCTATACCATTATATTTGTTTCGGTTGCAAATCTTGGATTTTAGGACTAAACATATGGAGCGCTGTGTTGAATAGAATTTGAGCTTTACCGTAATAGAGTAAGAGAACTTATATATTACTTAGAGCAATTAAATTACCATTTATAGCATATGCAATATGTTGTTCATCAATATGAACAGCAATTAAATGTCCTGGATAATTTTTCACTTCCCACTTGTAATCAACAACGTTTTTCAATTTAACTTTAGACGATCCATGATCATGAGTACCCGGATTGGCAATGATTTTGACATTTTTATCTTTAATTTCATGACAGCATTGTTTATCGCCAGCTTTGAAGGATCTTAAAAATAAACAGAATTGCAAAAAAAAATTGAGAACTTCAATATCTTAGAATGGATCAGTTCACTTACATTATGGCTGCACTATCGATCATGGTATTATCATCATGGTCAGTCATGGTTTGTGGAGTGGTAGCAGCAACAAAACTTGGCTGATGTTCGGAATTACTCATTTTGTTTTGGTTAGCAAAATCGGGATGTTTTATTTTTTTTAGAGATGAAGAGCCCTGGTCAACAGTGCCACGCCTTTGAATATTCCTCAATAGCGACTTCTTTAAAACAGCGTCTACTGTTAACAGCGCGATTAACATTTACAATGTAATTTGCACTATGCCGTCAATTAGTTACTTGTTCCAATTTTGTTTTGTTTATTAAAAATTTTGTTGAGTACTGCAAGTTGATATAAAATTAAAGTTGATAGTGTAGATTTATTTCTCATGAACGTTTTTTTTTTAAGATGTGAAAATAAAATGATGGCTTCTTTCGACACTTTTTTGTTGCTAAATGGTTTGCAAAAGTTAAACTTCTGTATTACAATCTTTATCAGACAGAAAATATTACAAACTTATGTACATTATTAATTAAATTACATTTTCATAAAATTACATTTATATTAGATATATTAGACCTAAATTATAACTTGGTTTTCACTTTTGGATAATTTATTTTGCACCGAATATAAACTTATATGCCGCATCCAATTTGACACAAAATAATGTTGTCAATTAGTACCTTCACAAAACAAATATAAAAGCGTTTTTTAGTTGTAGATCTGTGTCAAAACTGTACCTTCCTATATAAGTCGAAATTATGCGGCAAGATATCCAAGTTGGCCTATGTCATTTCCATATAAATTTGACGGTACATTAACGGACCGTATAATTGAATTTTCGAAAATATTTCGCTTTGACTTTGTTTTTGTGTATCTGTTTCTGTACCGTCAAATACGGACCACCTATTTTCATCAATATTTTTCCGTTTGCTTTTGGATTCATTTTGTCGTCAAAAGCGTACACTCAAATATTACAGTATTCAAAAACAGAAAACCCGTCAACCGGTTTCTTTTTTTTAACCGATTGGTATCGAATTTTTTGTAAATTCGAAGAAAACCGCAAAACCGGTCTTCTTTGTTCGGATAACCGCTTTTTTAATGACATCACAACTGGGTTACTTGGTCTCTTTTATTTTTTCCGAACACTGTTATAATCGTTTGTTTGATTATGAAGATTTAGATGTAAGTCTGATAGATTCCGATGACGATTTAACTTTGGATATTCCAAATTCAAATAGTTTAATTTATGATCTAAATAACACAATAAACAGTATTCAAAATCCTAAAAAAGAGACTTTACAAATCATTCATCAATATGTGATGATTTCATATATATTGATAAATGCGACAAAAGAACTGAAAAGTTGGAAAATTTATATAATTGTCTTTTGACTATTTGTCCAACATCTACTATTAGTGAACGAGTATTTTCCACTTCTAGCTTTATCAAAAGCAAACAAAAAAATCGTCTTAAAACGAAACATTTAAATTGCATATTATTTCTAAAATATTATTTTAGAAGTGAAAAATAGATTTTCTTTTTACATATTTAAAATGTAATATTAAAAAAACTTTTTAATGCCAAACGTTTAAACGTTCAAATTACTAACGTACCTAATTTTACCAATTTACAAACTTAATGATCTCTATTCATTTGATATGAATATAGTTTTATATATATATACATAAATGTACTTTTTAATTTTTATTACTTTATATATATAAAAACCGAAACCGAAACCGGTTTTTTAAAAGTTCGATTTTTCGAAGAAAACCGAAACCGGTTTTTTCAAAAGGGCGGTTTTTTGAATACTCTATCAAATATCATTGAGGTAAATATTTATGAAATTTCAAAACAAGTTTTACGATGATATGCAGATTTGCCTGAAAGTTTTTAATAAATTTTGTCAAAAATGTGCAAATTTGCATTGTGTGCTACATAATATCTTAAATATCACCGATTAAAACTAAATTAAATTTTTGTTCTTTGTTTTCATGATTTTCAATGGGCCACAATCGCAGTGATAAAGACGCTTATTGTTTTGCTATATGAGTTTTGCTACATTATTTTCAATATCTTTTTAAATAAATTTAAAACCAAAATAAGATTTTTTTTTTTTTTTTGCTATTAAAAATTAAAAGATAGGCATTTACACAAAACCGTTTCTCTTGGAAACCCGGTATAACTACGGACTGGATACAGATCCTAAAAACGGAGTCAACTCCGTTTTTCACACAGCATACCGGTCCGTAAACGGTCCGGTATTTCAACGGATTCGAATCAGTTTCGATGTTCCTTAAATTCCATTTTCTGGTTCATATACGGATCCAGAAAACGATATGTAAACGGAGTTGGATTACGTTTTGACGAAACGAAAAAGGTACCTAAACGGAACTTATTGTTGGGTTATTTAAGTTTTGGAGCAAAAATATTCCGTAATGGCTCTTGAATTTAAAAAGCCGTCACGTTTCACATATGAAATTGGCAGAGTTTTTTCGGTCGCATGGACGGCATTTTTTTCACTTGGCACACAATAGACTAAAACTTTCAGAAATATCCAAACGTAATTCTGACTTGAAAACGTAAACTTTTTTTAAATGGTTTAACTAAGATTATTCGATACTGGCTTTAAAATTCATAAAGTCCTAGAACTTTCTTACATTTGTATGAAAATGCCACGCTATTTTTCGGTCCCATATACTTCGTTTTAAAGACTTGGCTCACAGTGGACTAAAACTGCAGAAATAATCTAGACGTAATTTTCACTTGGAACTGTAAACTTGTTTTAAGCTGTACAGCAAAAAAAATTAATTTGCCTTGTTTTTGTAAATAAACGGAAGTTGAAAGCTCGCTATTAACTAGAAATAGTAACAAACAAAAAACCTCAAGGTATAAAACAACTAGAAAACAAAAAATCCAAATAATTATTACTTGATCCCAAGTATAGCCAAGAAATTTTTTTTATAAATAGAACATTTTTGGTCTTTTTCAATTTTAGTATCATCATTGTGCCCGTTAGAAAAGCAACTTAACCACGTGTGTGATTGCTAAGAATATAGAAATGTAGCAAAATATACGTTTTTACTGTTTCAGAGCTCTAGCTTGTCTAAAACTTTGGGTTCTTAGGAGATCAACGTTCCTAGTATAATCTATTTTGACCGACTAGCACAGGTACGTCAGGGAGGGTACGACCGATCACCTGGAAAAAGGGCTAAACAATAAAACTTCTAAAATAACTTACAAACCAGACGGACAAAAAGAAACAGACAATATAACAATTAACAATAGACCACTAGGAACAAACGATAGCCTACTCCTAATCTTAAGGTTATGCCACAAACTACACCAGTCACCCTAAATACTTACATTAAAACACACCATATAGACTTTAGCCAGATATTATGGAATTAATATTCAGCTAAAAATTAAAACCATTATGAAATTCGATTTAAAAAACAAAAATAAACATTTATTAAGCAATGTTTTTTTTTTTCTTACAAATTATTTCGAGACGATAAGTGAATTTAAAAAAAAAACTATATGTAACGAAAATTAACAAGTAGGTAATAAAAAAAAAAAACTAAAATGAGTTTTCTTTTTTTAAATTCTTATAATTTTCCTCTTTAGGCAATCTAAAAATTTTTCATAAACTTCACTTTATATTTATAACTTTGAAAACACTTTTATCTTCGACTCACTAAAATCCTTTTTAAAATGACTAACTTTATGGTTGTTAACTCACTTTTGGTTGCTGGCTTAGTTGGTTACAAACAATTATTTTTCCTTTTTTACTTTAAAGTTATTTAACTTTAAATATTTAAATAATCGATATTTTTTATATCTAAAGGAAGATTACTAAATTCCAAACTACCCATGTATTTAACGCGTTGTTTTGTAGTTTCTATCCGACATCTTGCTGTTCTAAGATTTATATTATTTCTGGTATTAAATCTTGCCTGATTTATTTAAAAAGAAATTGTATGGTGACCAATATTATGGATAAATTTAAAAACATAACTATCAAAGATTTATTTTCAACCAACGATTATTTATTAAATATGGACAAAATCTTAACAGCTTGGTTTTCTCAGCATTCAAAACAATTTGCAAGGCTCAATAAAGCCTTGCAAATTCTTCAATTATTGCCACAACTGCTTCTTACTTATGTTATATGGATAAAAAAAGACATACAGTGACTCACAGTCAAAGTGAGCCAGGGTAAATTTTCAAGTAAAATTTTTGATACATAATAACAAGAAAATCTGATTGGCAAAAATTTAAATTATTTTTTTCATTTAACTAAAAAGCTAAAAAAAACATAACAATTATTTCCGATAGATTTCTTAAGTAATATAAAAAAACAACAAAAACTTAAAAAAATATTCAAATGTGCATCACAGTGAAAGTGAGCAACTAAAAGTAAATGTAGTTAATATTTAATACTAATATTTTGTTGGACCTCCTTTCGCTGAAATAACGCCCTGCAGACGTCTAGGCATCGATTGCAATAAATTTTGGGTGTACGAGGTGGGAATTGCCCTTGAAGAGCATCTATGAGGCATTTTTGTGGTGTAATGGCATGTTTTTGGATATTTTGGCCAAGATGAGCCCATAAATTTTCAATTATATTTAAATCCGGAGATTGTGGTGGAACTTCAAGAACATATGGGCAATTATACATAAACCATTCCCGCGCAACATACGATTAATGCCTGGGATCGTTGTCCTGGTAGGAGTAGAAGTCAATTTCGATCCCAAGTTTTTCAACACTCGGCTTGACGTTTTGCTTCAAAATGTCTACATAACAAATTTGTTCATAATTTCCGAAATGTGGATCAAATTTCCGGTTCCACTTCCTGCCATGCACACCCAAACCATGACAGAACCACCTCCTGAAGCTGGGTGTTCTTTTGTCGCCACACCATTTGCTTTCCGTCGGAGCCAAATAAGTTAAATTTACTTTCATCTGTAAATAAAACCTAACCAAACATTTATAGTGGATATTTACTCTATTTTATATGTGTATACCTTTTGCCTAAAACGCATATCCTTTTCAACGTATTTACGAGCAAACTCTAGGCATTTTTTACGGTTTATTTTGCTAATAAACGGCTTCTTACTTACTACTCTTCTATTATAACCGTGTTTTCTAAGCATTCTTCTAACTGTGTTCAGACATCTAGCTGTACTTGGACATCTAGCTGACTTTTGACCATTTCCGTCAGTTTCAGAGCGCTTAACCAAGGATTTTTTTATTTCTTTTACAATAAAAGCCTCATTTCCTTTCGAAAATAATTTTATATTACTTTTTTCACTTTATTTTCCATTCTACCATCTCTCTTATAAAGCGGTGGATAATCTGCTGTACAGTTCCACGGCTTTTTTAACAAATTTACCCATTTCTCTTTGAGAATTACATTCTTTGTAGAGTTCAATTACTCGCTCTTTAATTTATACACTTGTTTGTAAACCTACCCTCACTCTTTGATGTTTTATACACAAATAACGCATTAACAATAAGATCAATGCAAAAATATTAAAAACAAAAAACATTTACCGCTATTTTACAAAATCAAGTGGCTCACTTTGAGTGTGATGTATAAATATTTGGGTAATTTTTTGAGTTTTGTTGTTTTTTTATATTACTAAGAAGATTTATCTGAAATAACTGTTATATTTTTTAAGCTTTAAAATTAAGCAAACCAAGTACCTAATATTTTCGCCAATCAGTTTTTTGTTTTGTTATTTATCAATAGTTTAATTTGAAAATTTAACTGGCTCACTTTGACTGTGAGCCACTATATATCACCGGCATACATGAACATTTTTCCATGCAACCAAAGATTCTGAATATTGTTAAGAACAGGGTGAATAGCAATGGGTCTAAAACGCTTCCTTGAAGAATACCATATTCAATTGAATCAGCACTACTTCTACAATTTTCTATTACAACACATTGCCGATGATTTTTTAAGTACTTATTTAATAATCTCAATGCGGTAAAGCTGATACCATAGAATTAAGATTTCATGATCTACCAAATCAAAAGCTTTAGAAAAATCATAAGCCTTGGCAAATATTGTTGACGAGATTCACTACTGCTTCCTCCGTTCCACATCTCTTCTTGAACGCATACTGAAATCTGCTAAGGAAATTATTTGTCTCCAAATAAGATAGCAACTGGTTATGAAGAACACTTTTAACTATTTTATCAATAATAGGCAATATAGTAATTGGTCGAAATTTACTTATCTCAGAAGCATTGGTATGATTTTTTAGCAATTTTTTATTTATCCGGATACACAAAAGTATCAATAATGCGGTTAAAAATTTTTAAAAAAAAGGGAGATATAAGATCTTTACACTCGACAACATTCTTGGAGATATACCATCATATCCACAACCTTTAGTTAGATCAATGTCCAAATAAATTTATGTTCCAAGGAACAATGACGTGGACTACAATCCGTCAGATTCCAAAGGGTTTTTGTCCTTTAAACCTCCAAAGAATAGCCCGATGTAATTTGGTGAGTAATGATACAAAAAAAAATCTTTTAATCCTACCTGGCTAGATAAATTCTAGCTTTTTTTCTTTCTATTGACCAATAAAAATGGCCTCCAAACTTTTTTTTAACAGCCTCTTTTACGGCTCCTTTAAACGGCGTAGCTGATGGCGTATCTTCACTTCTTACTTTTTCTTCCAATGATCACTACCAATTATCAGCTCAGCCGTTACTTAAGCTCTATACTAAGCTACAATTTATCTAACTCCGCCCACTAACTTAAATCCGCTAACCTATCTCAATCCTACTCTAACCTATACCTAAAAGTTCGGTGAAGAATTTAAACCCTTTTTCTGCACTAACAACTGTTTCGATTTCACGTGCACCAACTTTATCGTCTACTTTCGAAGTTAAATATCTACCACATTACATAACAATTTTAAACTGTAAAATACGTCATTTTCAATCTTAAAGTTCAAAAGTTTGGTAAAAAGCATCATTAAAACAAATTTTCATTTCGAAAAAGGACGATAAAATTTGCTAGATTTAAAGGGTGATTTTTTAACGCTTCGAGATTTTAAAATTGAAAAAAAACGGAAAATTTGCAAAAGTGAATGAAATATTTATTTGAATCTTTAATGTAATTGTTGCTCGCAGCTACGCCTTTGGTGCACCAATTTTGGCATACTTCTTCCAGCATTTTGCCCGGTACCTCACCAATGGCAGCTGTACTGTTGTCTTCCAGGCCTGGAATTGTGGCTGGTTTGTCCCCATACAAAAAAAAAAAAATAGTCTAGTGTGGTCAAATCGCATGACCTTGGCGGTCAATGGACTGCTTCAAAACGTGAGATTTTTTGCTTACCAAACTCGCCACCGTTTTACATGTGGCACCGTCTTGTTGAAATCACATTCCAACCAAGTCCAATTCTTCAATTTTACGTTACGATTTTCAACGTTCTTGAAGAAGTACGGCCCAATGATGCCGCCGGTCCACAAACCGCATTAAACAGTGCTTCTTTCAGGGTGTATTGACAGATCTGAACTGAAAAAATGAGCATCATCGCTAAGGACAATTTTTCGATACAAATAAATTTCTTACACAACAATATCTACAATTGTGCCAAAGGCAGGAAAACAAAATTACAATTGGTTTCCGAGATATAGCCTTGAGAATAATTGCACGTTCTTCGGAAAAATCAAGTTTTAGCCAAAATATATATGAGGCCATAAAATCCGAACAGCAGCTAAACTAGCAAAACCCAAATGGAGTTTTGATAGTATCGATAAGTACTTCTAAAAATCGCATCATGCCTGAAATTTAACAAAATTTCACATTTTAGATATACTGATGTTCTATTAAAGAAGTTGTGAGCGCCCCGGTAGGCTAGTTTGTAGCGTGCTAGCTTATCAGTGCGGGGGTCGTGGGTTCGATTCGCACCAGAGGCTCCGGTCTGTTTTCGCTACAACGAGCCGATGGCCTTTGTTGCTAGTGCTCGGTTAGGATATTAATATATAATTTGTAATTATATGATTAATATTGATATAAATAAATAAATAAATAAGTTGTGCATGCTTGGCCATATTTTAAACACATTTAAATAGATTTCTTAGATACCTTTAATTTGATACACAATTTGTCCGTTTTTACTTTTTAATACTATGCACAAAAAGACATTTTGTAAAAAAATGCAGAAAAAAGGCAACATATGTCAAAAAACAAAACGGCATTAGTACATTGTTCTATAGGGTAGTGTTGTATATTATATTCCCAAAGTCTTCTTTACAAAATGCTAATAAAGACAAAAAAAATAATATCATTAAAAAGTTATAAAGACTTCGAACCATATAGCTCATTATGCGCCACCCTTTATATAGGTTTAAAGCACATATATTTTATCACTTACCCAATAAGCAATTGGAAGATATATTACCCAGAAGATATTACGGAAATATTAGGATTTCTTTCGAAATTTGTGTAAATATCCCATTTAAATTTAAGCAGATATATCCTTCCTAAGTAGTTATAGATACAGCTACATAAAAATTAGATTGTTAAAATATGCTGCTAAGTCTTGGAACATACTGGCCTTTCTTTATACCCTCCACCATATATTGTGATGGTATATATCAGTTTGTCATTCCGTTTGTAATATGTCGAAATATAGGTTTAAGACCCCATAAAGTATATATATTCGTGATCCTTATGCAATTTTAAGTCGATTTAGCGATGTCCGTCTGTCTGTCTGTTGAAATGGCGATCACGACGCGAAGACGCAAGCGGGCGTGCCTATTTTTACCCAGATTATTGAACATCCTCCCGAGCAGTTTGGTATTTAAAATGAGCAAAATCGGTTAAGCGGTTCAAAAGTTATGAGTAAAAATGTGAAGGTACCTCTAAATTTTCCATACAAATTTGTACAATTTTTCTTTATCTATTTTTGTTTTCTGTTAAGTAAGTAAAAATGTTATTAAGTCTTCTTCTTGTTCGATTACAATTACTGTCTTACATACTATGAGAATAATATCATTTTAGAGCTATATGTGTGCTACTCTTAATAACTAAGTTAACATTAAAAGCAACAATGTTAAAGTCGCTAACAGAGCAGACCTCTGTAAATAACATTACTAAAACTAAATAACAAAAGTTCGTTACATAAATTGACAAAACATATTCATATTACAGTTCATGCAAAATTTAGTATATACGTATATCATCTTCAGCCCCTATGGTGGAGGGTATTTAAAGATTCGGCACAGCCGAATTTAGCCCTTTTTTACTTGTTTTTAATTGTAAACAAAAATATTTGAAAATTTTGTATTTTTAATTTAATAAATATTAAAAACAACAAAAGTTAACAAATGAATTATGTGTTTATATGTAAAGGTAGTGCAGGGCGAAAAATATCATTGCTCTATTTCACGTTTCCGCGAAATCCATATGCGAAAACAGCTTTCGTGAAAAGGCGGCCCCAAATGTTCAAATTGTATTTGTTTACAAAAAATTATGTAAGTAAGGATAGTCGTTTTCTTTACAAGTAGTTATAGATATAGATATAAAATTCGCAAAAAACAAACCTAATATTAATTTAACTTTTAGAAAAAAAAATAATTTTTGTTTTATTTAAAAATATCATTAATATCAGGAAATAGAAAAAAATATTAAAGAAATCAAAAATCAGTTAGACATGGGATACTCTGCAAATAAAATTGCAAATATAAATTCGATTTCATTTATTTTATTGTGTATTTCATGGAGTATAACAGTTTTTCCTGCTGGGTATGAAACACAGATTTTCCAATTGCCAAATAAATTTAAAATATTCAAGTTGTGGTCCATTTTTGATGAAGTTTTTCAATATATTAAAGATATAATGGCATTTTTTGTATGTATTTTATTATATAATCAATCATAAAATTGTTATGTAGTAACAGTAGTTTTATTTTGTTTGTTTTCAAAATATATTCACTTAGCTTTGAAAATATAGTCGAAATACATTGTTCTTGTTTTTATATATATATATATATATATATATTATTTTTTTTTATTCAAATTACATAGTTGTTTTTTTTTATTAAAATAACATAAAAAATTAAAAAAATTAAATGTATACATATTTAATAAAATTTTCAAAAAAAAGAGTAAAAAAATAAAGATCTACATATTTGAAAACAAATTAAAATTTTCTTTTCCGGAATGAATAGACATATTATTCATCTAATACCAAAATTGATGTCTGTCGGTAAATTGTTAGATTTGAAATTATTAGTTTTGGTTTTTTAAAATAGTAAAATTTTGGAATACTAAAAATATTTATTTTTTAATAAGGAATCTTTGTTATCTTAGAAAAATACAAGATTTTCATTTCTTTTTTAAAGATAGAAAACATAATAACTATAATTTTAATATAAACTTATAAAAAGTGGTAAATAACAATTATATAAAATCTTTTGGATTTTAGATTTTATAGCCGTTTTTTATAAATAAATTAATTTGTTGTACAATTGGCATATGTTCATGCCCTTGTATTTTTGTATCTTGAAAGTAAACAAATAAAAGAAATATTTTATTGAGTAAAATTCAAATCTTATACACAAAACATGTTCAAAAAGTTTTAAAATCCAAAAGTATTTCAGTAAACGAAATTTACCATACATTAATAAAGAGGAGTGAGTTTTTTAATATTCATTTCATATTTGTTTTTTTCTTTTTTGTTTAAATTGAGTTGATTTCAGAGATTTTTTTTTTGTTTGGTTTTTTCAATATGGGAAACATTTTTTGTTTGTTTTGATAATATTAAAAATAAATAATTATGAATAAATAACAATTTATACACATTTCATATGCGTGAATATACAAATAAACCAATTATTATTAACATGTTTTGAAATAACCACTTTAAAAGAGGTGTTTTTAAAATCGATAATTTTTTTGGTTGGAGACGTTTCTTTCTTTTTAAAGAGAATTGATGATAGAGGGCATTTTGTAACAGTAGAAGTTTGGGGAAGGAGTCTTTTCTTTGATTTTAAGTCTATATATAAATATTTTCAAAATTAAAATCAATATTTAGTTGTAAAGTGAGTGATTTGTTTCTTATCATCTTGTTATCTTACAAACAACATTGACATCTCTATCAAAACCAATTAAAGAAATAATATTAAGCTGCCTAAACATTTGACTGTACACCGGAACTTCCAGAGCCACCAGTTATATTTGCAGTAACTGGTGCTGATATAGATGAACCAGTACGTGAAACTGCTCCTGCTCCTGAGCTTGCTGTAGTAAGGGTTGTTGGCGCCATCTCATTACTGGCAGTTGTTAATGATGCCACCAATGATGTCGTTGTCTCTAATTTGAGCCTCATTTCTTCTTTGCGTGTTTGTACGGTAAGTAATTCATCGCTGAGATCATTGCATAGACGCAATAAAATATTATTTTGTTCACGTAAGTGACGCAAAACATCTGCCATATTATTGTGTTCGTGTTTGAAAGAGACATGACGAAGTGTTTCACTAATGGCGGTCACTCTTTTCTCGTATTGCTCGGAATTCGGTAATACTGTTGCCGCTGCTGTTGTCGTCATTGCTGTTGCACTTACCGTTCCGAATTGTGTTGGTGCCGGTCCTAATGGTGGAGCACCGCCGCAACCTGCATTGGCCGAAAATGATGATGACGATGGTGTTGGTGATTGTGAGTCACGCGGAGTATTAGGTTTTCGATATACCTCAAATGCCGATACTCGTTGATTTGATTGTAGTGATAGACGTGTTGGTGGCTGTACCCCGGCTACTTGTATATGGCGTCCAGTCATACATTGTGGTGGCAAGGAATTCATTTGTTGTTGACCAGTAATTGAATCTTTCTGCATATTTATCAACAAAAAAAAAAAGAATAATTGAATTAAAATTTATACAATTTAAGGGCAGTATTATAATCAGCATTAATTAAAATATTTTATTTAAGTAAAAAATTATTAAATAAATTTCTTAATTAAAAAAATAGTAAATAAATTTCAAACTGTGAAAAACAATGAAGAAACGCTTATGGGCTTGAACCAACCAGCGGTTTCAACTCGACAATTTGGTAAATAAGAGTACTATGAGAACGTATTTTTTGTGTTTCTGTTTTTACCAAAAGTTACTCAGACTTTTTTTTCAGGTAACATTGGTAAATTGTGAAACAAACAGCTTTGTGAAACACTTTTGTGAAAATAATTGAAAATTATTAAGGCACTGTGTGTAAGCTCGCAAAATTTTTATAAACTAACACTAACATAGTGGTGAATATCAATATCTCGATGAAGATGTTATTACGAAATTTTAATATTCACCACTATGAAAAACCAATGAAGAAATTGTAAATCTAGATGGATAGTTTTGAATAAAAAAGAAATATGTAGTTGATTCTACACTCACAGATATATGTCTGTAGAAATAGCAAAAAAAGCTTCTAAAATGAAGTTAAAAAGGGCCCTGCAGTAAAAATTGCTATTAGTTTAAGTTGTTATTTAAATTATAAATAAAAACACAAAAAACTGTAAAATCTACTATGTGCCATCTTTCTGCATCAGGGGATTAAGTTCAGTTTCAGTCAAATGCAAATTTTATAGGCTGTTGTCGCAGCTAAGCAAGAGTAAAAAATAGCGCTGCCTATTACTTTCTCTAATAATACGTTCATACTGAACTAGTGTTTCCAACTCGGTTAATTATTCTAATAATTATTCGACCCGCATAATCGCTTAAAATAAATAAATATTTTAGGTGGATTTTTCCGTTATTTTTTTTTCTAAATCTTCCTAAATTTTTGAACTTTTGGTAAGAATATGTCAAAAAGAGCTTAGAAAAAAACATTAACTGAAATACAATCAAATTCTTTTAAAATCATCTGAAAGAGAGCCATAAGGATAAGATAGCTTTTTAAGCAACTCAAAGCAAGTTCTATATTTTTTCAATTCCAAACACAATTATTTTACATATTGTTCCACTTTTTCGAAACCCAAAGAATTTCAAACGAAAATCTGTGGAAGTTGTTCTACAGTTCGTTCTTTAAAATATAGCTGTTAAATTATTTCTCCATGTTCTGTTTCTAATTCCTTTTCCTTTCAAAATTTGTCAGTTTCTGAATCTATTTCAAAATTAGAATATGATAACTTTTTGAAAATACATCGAGTTTATAGTTCACGTTGATAGCTTCAAATAAAAAACACTTATTGCGGAATTTTCTTTCTTTTTAATTTACTTATCTGTAGACTTTTAATAAAATCACTTGTTTTAAAATCATTAAATTCTTTGTATAAATTTTTTCACAAATTTGAAATATTTTCAACAGTTTCTTATTGAATTTTGCTTGAAGCCAGCTCTTTTTTTTATTTAGAAAATTTTGTTATATTTTGATAACAAAAAATCATTCTTATCGACAAACTGTAGTACTGCGGCAAAATACTGCGTACACTTAAGTGTAAGGGTTTATTTGCATTAAAAATGTCTGACAATATTTTATTAAGACTCCTCAGATTCATCCCAAGATTAATCAAGATTCTAAGCCATAATTTTTTTAAAATCTCAGGATACTTTGAATTAACTGAACAAACACTTTATAAATCAGTGCAGTAGATTTAACATCATATTTCAGCTATTTTGCATTAAACGATTAATCGCCAGTTTTTCCGTTTAATCGACCCGAATAACTGATTAATCGATTTCGTCATTTTTCAAATAATGCCTCTTAACTGGCAGGGTCGAATAATTGGAAACACTATACTGAACCACAAAATATTTATTTTAGTTTTCTTCAAGTTTTCGACTTTCAAATTCAATAAAAATTTTAATTCGAAAACAAAAAAAAAATATACGAAAGTACGTATTTTGGGGTTCAGAATGAACATCTTATAAAGCATTACTTGAATTATTTTATTTGCGCAAACAATTAATATTCAGGGGAAAATTATACTTCTTTTATTTATGTTCAACGTTGCACGTAATTTGTTTATAAATAAATAATTGAATAAATAAATAAATAAATAAATAAATAAATTTTTAAACAACTGAATAACAAATACATAACTAAATTAATTTATAAATTGAAAAGCATTTTCTTAATTACTATTTATATTATAAAGAATACACTTCACATGTACTTTTTATTAACACAGTTTAGAAAAAATAAAAGAACCAAAAAACGCTGTCTATTATTCGATATACAAATTACTTCTAAATGCCAATCCGGCTGAGCTAATAATTGAACAAAATATTTAGTTAACATTCACAAAATATTTTCTAAGAATAATATGTAGTTCCCCGGCCAGAAATTGCCGATGGTAAAAAAATAAAAGTACTGTCAGAGCACTGATTGTCAATTGTACAACAAAATTTTTTATTTAAAATGATGAGAGGTGGACTTTGCAAAAGATTAAAAAAGATCCCATATAAAGTGTTCCAGCTATGGCCAAGAATGTTAAAATGTTTCTTGGCAAAAAATGTTATCCAGAAACTGTACTGCAAAGTACTTTTAGAGCTGCTTATTTTCATAGGCGAACAGCAAGAAACCAGCCTTTTATGAATAAGCAAAATCAAAAATCCGCATACATTTCGAAAAAGACCATGAAAACATAGACATTTTTCCGGAATACAGACATTTTTGCTGATGAGAGCAAATTTAATATTTCAGCTCCAAACAAAAAATTTACGTGGCACAGTAAAACATGGATGCAGACATTTAATATAGCTTGGGGTGTATACCGTCCCACTATAACTAAAGAAGTATATCTAGACTTGCTGAAACGAAATTTACCCGCTTCTACCAAGATAACGATCCCAAGCACAAATCCAATTTAGAGCAAACTTGGCTAATTTGAATCCAAAGATATCCAATCCTCAGATTTAAATATGATTGAAAATTTGTGTCACATTCTAGAACTGGGTATTCGAAAACATTATACTTCTAATGTCGAATGTTTTAAAGCCGCTCTATTGGAAGAGTGGACAAAAATATCGCCACAATACACTAAAAAGATGGTTGACTCTAGGCAATCCTGATTAAAAGCTATAATAAATCTAAAATGCTACCCTACAATATATAAAATAATCATTTTTCAACAACTTTTTATATTTTTTTAATGTTTTATTTTTATACACGAAGACTAAATTATCTACAAAACTGCATCATTTATTTGTAGAGTTCAGAATAAAATATACCACTTTTATACTTGGCTTTTCAAAAATGTGCTCACACGAAATAAGCTGTGCATCACTGTATGTGGTTTATTATTTTTTAAATATTGCATGTAGTGTGGGTGCAAGCTGGCTAAATAATATCTAACCTAAATTCAGATTTCCAAATTACTATTGGTTTTTAATTAATAATTTTTGAATTTCAAATGGTTCGTTTTTAATTTGAAATAATACATACATTTTTAAATTTAAAATGTGGCTTTTTGACTTACAAATTACTTATTAATTACTAATTAATTAGTCAGTAAATTTTAATAAATTGAATGCATATGAGCATATCAATTTAGTAATTAATATGTTGACTTCGATGCGGAGAAATGCTGAGGAAGAGTTTATTATTATTTATATGGAGACTACTGAAATCGTAAAACTGTATGGTATAGAGCAGGGGTGCCCAAAAGTTCCTTATGGAAGAGTAAACTCCAATACATTTAAAGAATAACTAATTTTTATTCAATATTTTTTATTGTAAGAACCAATACATACAAAGAAAAAAGAAAAAAAAATATTTCATATCATACGTTAAACAAAAACAAAATCGACACTGATGATCGCTGTCGTCATGATATTGCATATTTATGGTTTCCCTGTTCACTACATATTAAGATGAAATACTCTCAAGTATGACAAATAGGTTTTCCAGTCATGAAAACGTGTTAAATATTGTATTAAGTTTAGTAGTTGGCGCTTCGTCAAAAGAATTTTGTAGCCTCATAGAATTTTATAAAAATGATGCGAGCATGAAAAGATAATTTGTATTTTTATTTAATAAAATTATTTAGTCTTATTTGATCATTCATGCGCGCAGATTGTGTAGTCGTTTATTGCTTATATCCACGGTTGCCATTTTGATCTTAGATTATTCCTATGAGGTAGTAACGTTATAAACCCTCTAATGCTCTTTTTCCTGATATCGATAATATTCATACTTTGAACTTGGAATTGAACACTAAGGGTGTGTGTTAAATGGTAGCAAAGTATGCTTCTCTTGGTAAATTTTTGACAGTTTTGAGGTGAATAAAATTTAACTAGCCCATAGGGCTAAGAGCATGGAACTCTATAGAACCTGAATTATGCCAAAACTTGGTAAAATCAAAACGTTCACAGGGCGTTTTTTAAAACAAAGGATATGCCGTACAATGTTAATTGTTGTTTTTCGGCATTTTAGTATTTCTGCTTTCCTTTGCCCGGTTATGCCTTGAGCACAAACAATTGATTCCATTTGGGTTTCCTTCGTAAGTTTATCGTCTCATGAAGAATGTTGTTTTTTTTTTTCATTTGGAAAGATTGGGAGGTGGATTGTAAATAATAGCGAAACAATATCATAACATACATTTAATTTAGTTTACAACACATGCATAGAGCACAAATACATGTCCGATTATGCGATGGAGTCACAGAATATGTATGACCTCATCATGTATTAAAACATCGGCTATATACTAGGTTTGTAAATATTACTAAAAAAAACTTACGACGCCTGTTGCATTGTTGTCATCGGGAAAATGAGTAAAGTCAGCAAAACCGGCAGAGGTTTGCAAATCAAAACTAGCTTGCGCCATAATCTTGCGTAAGATACCAATTCAAATTAAAGTTGTTGAAAGAATTTTTGATAACACAAAAATAAACATAAATGTTAAAAAATTTAACTTTTTAATCAAAATTTGCATATAAAAACCTTACCTCCGGTTGGGGACCACTTGGTGTACCAATTTTAAATTTATTCAAATCTAAACTGCTACTGCGTCCATGACGATGTGGTCGTGGTGGTGGCAAAGGAGGAGGATCCTTTTTATTGACAAGCATTGAAACAGACAAATTGTTAATCACACCACCACCACCTGTATCTTGGTCTCCAGTTGTATTAGATACATTACTTCCAGTACTTGATTCTCGCTGCGGTGGTGGTGGTAGAGCCCCAATATTTTTGATTGGCAATTTTTTAGCCTGCGGGCGTTGTATGGCTCGCAAATCATTACTTTGTAAAGAATCACGATGCGGTTGGTTTATTGTAGCACCGCCACTCCCACTGCTACTGCCATGACTATTAGATGACAGAGAACATGTTTTCGGGCTTAATTCACGTAGAATAACAGCACCATCGTCGCTACTAAGCTTTTCGGAAACGCCAGCACTAATGACACAACCTGTGATATAAAATAACAACAACAAAAATTTAAGTAAATACAATTTAATGAAGAAGATTTAATTTTATTAACGTACCAACGGGTGTTACTCTTAATGGCACTGGATGCAAGATTTGAGGATCGGAAACAACAGCTTGAGCCGTACGTTGCATATCAAAATTAACTGGTTTTGGACCAGGACTAGAGACATTCGATGTCGGAGATTCATTAAACATTGTCCATTTGTTAGGTTGTACATCCTTTAAATGAGAACATACATATATAAAATATATTTAAAAGAAAAAGGACAATTTTCTGTAAATTTTTTTAAAGGTTGGCAGCCGTAATAGTTAAAATATCCCTTAACCATATATGGTTAAACTGATAATCTTCGAAGCCCTTGATGACTGCAGTCATACTTAAAATATTTTCAATAAATTTGCTAACTTATCTCAAAATAACTAAAGGCTTGTTTATCTATTACGATAGAAATTGACAATTACTTTCTTTCATTTTAAATATTTTCGTAATATATAAACCAGTGCTAAAGTTTAGAGTTTACCCAAAAAAATAAATTTAAGAACCTATTATCTAAGTTATAGAGTTTACCCATACCCAACGCTACTTAGACAAAAAGTGCTTGCCTAGTCCCAAAATGAAAAAAAAAAACACTGAACGGAAATTCCTTTAATTTTTAAATCATAAAAGGGTTAAGATGAAAAAATTCCCCTTTTTACAGGTCAAGAGACGGGTCACAAGGTAGAAATATTCAAATCGGTCTTATTTCATCAGTCACAGGGCAGGTACTTTCAGACCTAACATTTTTTCCACCGGTCATAGGTCACTTAAACGCGATTTTACAATTCTATATGATTTTTTGACAGATCTATAATATGTAAACCTAGATATTAACTTATCTTTAAAACTTCCAATCGAAATTTTAATGTAATAGATTTAGAATAAAAACATAGTTTTGAATTGTATATGGAACTGGATCTAATTCGATCTTGCGATTTAAATAAGTCTAACGCATAAAGTGTTTAAACAGTCCAACAAAACATTTTTATCTAACTTGTCAAAAGCAGTGTGTATGGCCTAAAATAAGCAATTAATAAAGTTTGGAAAATGAAAATCATTGAGGATATATACATATATACCAGAGAACTGCAAAATCAACTTTTTTCTTGATTTAATCATACACAAAAATTCTTGTTCACTTTTAATAATTCAACAAAATTCACTGTAGAATAAAATCAGCATCATGTTACTGAACACTGTTAAGTGATTACATTTGCATAAAACATAAACGACAGATGATTCACACTGATTCCAATTACGCGTTCAGTAACATGCTGATTTTATTCTTCAGTGAATTTTGTTGAATTGTTAAAAGTGAACAAGAATTTTTACCGCGTGGCATAATGATATTGATTAAATGACAAATCAACAAATTACGCAAAAGTAAAGCACTGACCTTATAAACATGAAACAAGCACAATATGTTTTTGAAGAGATAACGGTTTTACCGTTACTCAAAACAATAGTTTCTGTTGTTGTTTATATTATTTACAGTGAGTACAACAAAGTTTTAAAACATCATAACATAATATGATTAGTTTAGAAAATATTAAAAATAATTTACTGACTTTATAACCCTGAAACGTACCTTATTAAGATTCAGCAATCTCAAATTAATAACACTATGCAACAATTTTGAGTGATAGAATGAATGAGACCAACGGGAAATGAATGTAGACTATCAGTAGATCAAAGCCCCTAAAGGGTTTTAAAAAGTTAGCTCGTATTGTTAATTAATATAATAATAATCCAATCGAGTAAATCATTATATAAATTAAACAATTTGAATTGAATGTTTTAAGCCTAAGATATTAAAATTTATTAATTTGTATACTTTTTGTGGCTATATTCCAACTTTTTGCCTATTTTGTGGTACATTTTCTGTGTATTTCATGTATTTTGGTACAATTTTTACAATACAATTCATGTATTTTGTTTAGTTTTTCAAATAAAAAAAAAATTAAAAGAAAATAAAAAACTTTGTAGAGAATTTTATAGGAAACATGATTTATATATTTTTGTTTAACCAGGATTAAAATTGCGCCATCTATACTGAAAAGTGCAATTAAAAATATACAAAAGTACAACAAGACTTGGCGTAGATGAGCTGCAATTTTGTAATAAGTATGAATTTTAATCTGAAATTGTAAATGATATTTTCATGGACACTCAGAAAAAAATGAGTACAAAAATCTGTTAAATGTGTTTTGATTCAATTAAGCTAATTTTTCATTAAGCGATATAGAGCAAAACGGGAAAAAATTCGTTACTCTGGGGGATAACAAAAAACTAATTAGTTCAATTCTTAATTATTAAAGTTTTATTGCCTAAATTTTTAAAGTTTCATTGCCTCCATTACCTGCAAAGCTTGACCTAGTGAAAAGTTTTATGAAAACTGTGGCTAAGAGGGAAGAAGTTTATACTGTTTTAGCTCAAATTTTCCCTCGACTCAGCGAAAGTAAATTAGTTAAAATAAGTAAAAAAGTAAAAACATAAAATATGTATAATGTACTTCACTAAAACATTTATATTACTTTTCTTCCTTTAGGTGTTGTGAATGGCCCAGACATACGAAAGCTTGTCAAACATCCGTCATTTGATAATGTCTTAAAAACGAATTGATTGCATACGTTTTAACATGTCGTTGAAAATTCATTGTCTGCACCTTTATCTATAATACTTTACATGGAGAATACATACAGGCTATGCCATTTAAAATGAGGTAGTTAACACCAATGTTTGGTAAAGCAAAAAGATGATAAAAGCGAAAGAGAACTTGAACTTCTGTCTTCTTCAGGCTCTGATAGTGGCGATTCCCTACCAGCATTGAAACACCTCGAACTATATAGCTTAGTTATTTCTTGCATAAAATATATAAACAACTTCAGACATAATTGTAAAATTTTTTAAAAGTAAATTTTTTAATAACGAATTTAGTTTTTGAGCTTAAGGTTTGTTTTTTATAAAAAATATTATTTATTTTCAATATTTCGCTTCTCCATTAGGTAGCATCTTCAGGAAATAATAAATGTGAGAAATTATAAAACAAAATGAAACATTTTTTAATTTATACAAAAGTTATTTCGATGTACATCACCTGACCCACTAAAACAAAAAAAATCAGATTTCGTAGCACAATACAAAACCATAAGTTAAATTAGGCTTTTGACACATTATTTTCACCCTGATAAAAAAGTGGTGAAAAAATAAGGCTACAAAGAAAGCAATAAGAGCTAACTTTGAAAAATCCTTTGCTGGTATACTTTCATTAACCGTTGGACTCATTCCGGAAGTATTTTCTTGTTGTGTATAAAGTGATGTTGTTTTTTGATGAACGTAAGCGCTATTATAACGATAATACTTAAAATATTTATATGTATCACCGATTTTTGGATAAGGCATCATCAATGCTTGCCTTTGGTGTGCCTCGTCATTTTATGTAAAATTATTATATTGTCTTATCAATCTACAGGTTAGCTAAATTGGGTAATTATTATTGTTCCAAATACTCGTAATTATAATAATTAATAATAATTAGCCGATCTAAATCTTTTAAAATTTATTTTAATTAGCAATAGTATAAATAAATATAATATGGAAAATTTAAAATTCTGCATATATTTCCATACTCTATTACTTTTTCACGATATAGTGGAAATCTTTATATGAAAGATGTATTTGACCGCTAATTCATGCGGATCCATAGATAATAAAAATTGTGAAATAATAATTAATTGTACGTTTGTTGTTTTTAAATAATTTAAGCATATTTTGATCATTTTCAATAAATTTCGAAGAAATTACGCGAAAAACTACGTTTCATGAAAGACCTAACGTTTTCCCAAATTTTAAGTAGATGGGTCAACTTCTTCGTGTGTGCTTTTTAATAAAGATGGCAACTATAAGGCGTTTTTCAATTATAGTGTTCCCGATCATTAGCTTTAACCATTCTTGGAGTCTCTGGTGACTAATTTTATAAAACATAGATACACATTTAAGGCAATAAAACAACCAGAAAAATTAATTAATTTATTTTTAAAGTTTTTTTATAATGTTTTTATAAAGTTTTAATAATGTGTATATCCTCCTTTATTTGATATAACTTCAAAAATACGATTTGGTAGGGAGTTATATAGTTTTTAAGTAAACGGTAAAGAAATTTAAGCTCAAGCTTTTTTAATACCTTCAATTAAAGTTTCTTTTGTTTCATATTGTCTGCCCGACTGATATACAAGTAATCCCATACATTTTCTATTAAATTTAGGTCAGGAAAGTTGGATTGGCCACTAAATCCAAACTATTGACATTTTGGCTTCGAATCAATTGTTTTACCGCCCTGGATCGGGGCATTATCTTGTTGGAATGTCCACGGAATGGGTCCAAAAACTGTAAAATGTGGAAAAGCCTTTTCAAGCACACCTTTGTAACTATTCGCTGTCATTCTAGATGAAAGAAATTGAAGCATTTAGAGGTGTTTTTTTAATGTTTAGTCTTTTTAAATGCTTAGCACTGCGTATAACACTTTTAACAGTAGCTATGCTTGCTGTAACACCTGTTTTTTGTTTAATTTTTGCAGCAGTATCAGTGGAATTAGAGGGAGCTCTTACAATTATTCTTCTATCCGCTTCGGTTGTGACTCTATGTGTACGTCCTTTCATATTTTTTCCGTAACCAAACTGATTTCTTACAAAGTGGCTGCCAACACTCTGACTTCGTCTAATTTTCTTTGCAATATTCCTATGGCTTAGATCGGATTTTATAAACGCCTTAATTTTGCCTTTATCTTCCTCTGTTAAGAATTTATTCTTAATGAACCTAATGAAATTAGCAAATATTTACATATGTTTTTTGATGCATATGTGCATAGTATACAAAACATCTCTCAATTTTAGTTTAAATAAATCGTACTCTTAAAGTATATTTTAAGAGCAGTAAAGATAAATTTTGCAAAAACTTGTGAATCTAATCAAGTGAGCGGCAGTGTATATTTTGCATACGCACCAAAATGGACCCAGCGCCACCTCTCGGACACAAAAAAATTATGCAAATCCGAGAATCAATGGAATATATACAAGATAGCTTAAATTCGTTAAAAGCAGTCGTAATCATGTCCGACCATGCCAATTTTTTTATGCAAGCCAAATTTCGAGTCGATTCTATTCATTCATTGAAGGTTTTGGCTAGAAAATTCAGAAAGATTCCCCATAGTGCAAATTACGGAAATCCACGCCGAAAATATAAGGATTATAAATTAGGAATCGCCAATTCGCACTGCATAAAAAACTGTCCTTTAAATTTTTTTAAATTTACAAAAATATCTTACAAAGGATGAATTATTCTAAAATAGCCTTGGTTGACTCTGGTCGGAAATAAAAATTTTAGGCGGAAAGGAAGGTACAAATTCCTGTAAGTTAAAGTGAAACAAATTCCTGTAAGTTTTAAATTGTTTCACTGCGAAAGGTTTTTCTTGGTAAATGACCAGAAAAATTATTTTATTTAATTAAACAATGCGTTGTACAGTTCATGTACTAATTTGTAATATTATTTACTTGCTGTCGAATTGTGGCAGTCACAAGGCAATTTAAAAAATACAAATTTTATTTTTAAATTTTGTTTTTTTTTTTTTTTTTTTTTTTTTTTGCTCTTAATTTTTTTGTACTTTTAAAACAAAACTTGATAAAAATTAAATATTTTGTAACTTTGATGCAGACCTTTTTGTAAGAATGGACGCGTTAATTACGATAGCAAAACCAAATATTAGTTGGTCTAAACATAGATTTAAAAATAAAATTTCAAAAAGTTAATTTGTAATTTTTTGGTCATGTCAGACGAGAGTTCTGCCTGCTTATAAACAACCAGAATAAAATGTTAATCACAGATTAGAAGGATCGCCCGAAAATTTTAAATTAACGCTACACCCCAGGGCACCCACTAATATTTTTACTTCAGTTGATAGTAGTACAGTGCCAAAGTTTCAAGGACCTAAGTGTCCAAAGTTTTAAAAATGTTGATATTTTCTTACATTTTAAATTATAATTTCTGTACTCCACTGGCCACTTTCCTACAAGATTTTTGTATTATTCATCAATTTAACACTATAGTATTACCTAATTTACTACTTCTTAACCAGTTGTACTTAATTTAAAACAACCCCTTCCAATTGGAATATTACCTTTAAACTTTACCAAAATACTTTTTTTGTTACTAGTACAAAAATTATGGGGTGCCTAGATACGTAAACTAGTTTTGAAATTTTGAGTATATAATAATGGTTAAGCATGTAGCTTTGGTAATTCTGAGATAAGTTAGCAGCTCTTAATGAATGATAACTGCTGGCTAACCGTTAATTGCGCTAATATGTGTGACAGCGCTGGCATAAAGCTTGTTGAAAACAACTTGTAAACGTTGGGAAAACAAAAAAGTTGGTTATAAAAAAGCTCCTTCACAAACACCTTTTTAAACATAAATTCATCCCCTGCCAGTGCATTGGTAATTACTAACTGGGTAATACTGGAAAAACACTTGCCAGTGCTTTTTATTATAAACCAATGAAAATTTTATAAACGAAATTCTGGCAAACGTTGGTAAAGCGTCCTAAAAAAAGTGTTACGCCAATAATTAATTTTCATTTCGATTGGTGTCCAGTAGTTTACCAATACATACTTGATTTCTTGTGATTGGGTATACAGAGAAAACAGATTCATTGTGACAACCGAATTCCTTGCCAACTGAATAATTTGGGTGCACCAACTGAATTATTTGGTTGTGGTAATCAAATATATCCTGACTCAATTGAAATATTTTGCTTTAACCGAAATTCTATTGTAATGACGGAATTTGTGTTGTTTAACCGAATTTCTGTTGCCACAAATAAATATATCAGTCGCCCCAGCCGAACCAATCGGTTGGCAAAAAATTTGTTTATCAAAATGGATCTGTTTTCTCGGTGTAGTTTACTACCTCAGCTCAACTTAAGCCCTTGATTTATAGAGGGCGGCCAAAAAACATTTACCCGATATTGTTTTGCTATATTTTTAAAATGGAACGACATAATTTAAATATTTATCTGACCCTTCAAGTTGATTACATAACTTTTTGAAGATTATATCAGTCAAGTTGACGCTGCCATTGTTGATGATCATTTGAACCCCTTTTACCAAATTGTCCATTGTTCTGAGGAGAACTTGGGGCGATAAGTTTTCGCACTCTTGTCGGATATTATTTTTAAGAGCTTCCACAGTCTGTAGCTTGTTCACATAGACCTGCAATTTGACAAACCCTCAAAGAAAACATACTGGAGCGGTTAAATCGGACTATCTTGCTGGCCACTGCAAATCACTAAAACGAAATCCTCTTTTTGGAACTACATGTACATGTCGCAATTCTTTAGCTTGCGTCAATAAAAAATCGTTGATAGGGGCTCTGCATCGTTCACCAGTAACAGTAAACGTGTTACCCATGGCGTCCTCGGAAAATAAGACCGATAACACCTTCGGCGTGCTGGCGCACCATGCTTTGGTACGCCATTTAAATTTTTGAATAAAAAATGGCCGCTCATCATAGAATTCGACATGTGTTCTGAATCTGTTTACTTCACAAATATTAGAAAAAACTGACAGTTGGCGTCATTTTCAAAAGTTATAGCATGTTCCAATAGGGTAATATAGTTTAGCCCACCTTGTAATATAAAGGTAAATTGTAATTGACGTTGAAGAACACGTAAAATATCACTTGCTAGCCTTTTCAATAAAAATTTGTATCAAAAACAAATTGTTTTGTCGTAATAAACTACCCCTTACATATTAGCTTTAAGTTGTCAGTTTGTAATAATAGCTGTACTTTCGCTTCTACCTATCAACTTTAGGTATTGAAAGTACATCTACGTCAAACTGTTAAAAGTTAAAAAAAAATAAACAGTTAATATTTATAATATTTGCGGAATAATCAAACATATGTCAGAAAATCTTTTTAGGAAGTAACACGAAGAAGTTACGCTAGTAGTGAAAATGTATTAATGTTAAGTTTTTAACGTTTATAGTTATCTGTGTTGAGTTTCAACATTGATAGTTAACCACGTTGAGTTTTCAACGTTGATAGTTATCCACGTTGAAAGTTAACGCACATACGAAAAGTAATGTGTAAGTTTTCGTCAAATAAAAAAAAGCATTTTTTTGTACCTTGAGTTTTTTTGAGTGAACACATATAGTTTATCGAAAACACAGCTAATATTAAACTCAAATGAAAAGTTTTAATTCGATATATTATCAAATTCTAAGCATGCATCTCAATATTATGAGTTATACCCATTTCAGTTTGAAATATAAAAAAAAAACATTTTGTATAATCCCCTGTAATTCTTACTGGAGGAAGTGTCCATATGCTTTTGATACAATGCGCTTGTATTCTTGGCAAATTAAGGGGAGGAGGAGGAGGAGTAGTAGCTACAGTTGGATCAGCTGCTATTGGAGAATTTGAAATACTTCGATTTTTTGTGGGTGGTTCTGGAATAGATGGTGGTGTCAGTGACTGAGGATTTGTTGCAATGGCGTTAGCACCTTGGCGGGAACTCACACTTGCCTTAAGTTAAAAAATACGTGTACGTATATATAATGAAATTTAATGAAAAGACCCATTAACAAACCTGAGATGATGTTGAAAGAGTACTTAAATTCATAACATTCTTATCATTGACAGCCCGTGCACTATTTACAACTGCAGAAACACTTTCAGCAGTGCCAACAGAGCTTATTGTAGCACTCACACCTATAATTGTATTATCAGTTTTGTCTTCTTCATCGTCATCGTCCAAATGTAAAAGGTCTGCCTCAGGCGGATCAGGTTGAGCGGTGCTTGTGACCAATGTTGTATGTTGCAAAACATTTGGATGCAAACAAACTGGTAGTGTTGCTGGCAAGGGTATGTTATTCCGACGCAGTACTACCAAATGCATAGCTGCTGTAAACTCAGCCAAACTCAAAGCACCATCACGGGTCACATCACACAATTGCCAAATGTGACGCAACTCTTCGACGGGAATTCGAGATTTTTCAAAGAATACTCTAAAATTGTACATCAACATTAGGATAATAATAAAACTAAACCGACAGTTCATGTTTTAAAATTTACCTCGCAACTTGTCCTGACAGAAGTCCATTTGGATCATGTTGTACAGCTTTAAATTGTTTAAAATAGTATTCACGTTGTTCTGGTGTTATTTGATAAACAGTTTCCAAGTCCGTTTCATTTTCATCATCACTACTGTGCCGATCGGAGGATTCTTCTTCTGTTCCCAAAAGCTGTCGATGTTCATCACCCAGTAGACCATGCCATAAAGTCTCTTTAGCCCATGGCCGTTCAGCCACACTATTGGTGGGTGTTGGACTATCACTATTAGTACTCCAGGCCTCTGGAGAACCACCACGTCGGTGATGCTAAAATTATTTAGAATAATATTTACATATATTAATGAAAATTCATAAAATTATGTTCACAAAGTTTCAATTCAAATTCAGAACCTATCAACTAATATTAAAAAATATCAATGGTAATTCAGAAAATATCAATTGTAATTCAGAAAACACAAATTGAAATTCAGAATTTCCGTTTAAAATTTTGAAAATATCAACTCAAATTAAGGAAATCATAGTGCTTTCAATTCGGTTAATCGATTAACGATTCCCCGATTAATCGCCTCTATTTCGGTTAATATCGAAACAAATAATTTTAATCGGTTAAATTTTTTATATTGATTTTTCCCTAATTTTTTTTAACTTTGGGTCAGAATATGGTAAGAAGAACTTAGAAAAAAACATTAACTAAAATACAATCAAATTCTTTTTAAAATCATCTGAAAGAGATTTATAAGGATACGATAACTTTTTTAAGCAACTCAAAGCAAGTCCCATTAGAGTGGTCCAAAAAAAAAATCAATGTTTAAATTCGCAATCTCCACAATGCTGCCTTAATTCCTTAATGTCTAAAAACTCTCTGTGCCAAGTTCCAGCAAAATTCGTTTATATTTAGAGGTAACACAAGATGTTAACTTTTAAGAATTAGTAATTTGTCGTTAGAGGAATTTACACAAAAAGTAGGGTTGACTTTAAATTTAATTTTTTCTTAAACTATACGCCATAATTTTAATAAATTTATACATAAAAACACATATATTAGTCAAAATATCAAAATTTTCTGAAAAGATGTAAGTAAAGATTTTTTTTAAAATCGGTTCCAAACACACTAGTTCTACATATTGGTCCACTTGGAACCAATTCTACGAAACCCAAATAATTTCAAACAAAAATCAGATGTTTTACAATTCGCTCTTTGAAACTGAAAATATATTTGTTTAATTATTGCTCCATTTTCTATTTCTAATTCCTTTTTCTTTAAAAATTTGTCAGATTCTGAAGCTCATAATAATGCGTTATCTTGTAATGATAGCTCGTTACCTTTTGCATTATTTGCAAGCATAAAGTAATATGTTACCGATTACTAATTACCTAAAATGAAATATTTTAGAAAATATATTTTTAGATACATTACTTTGTGCAACAATAACGACAAAACGAAGCGCAACAATTCATTTATGTTTAAAGCAAAAAATGATATATGTCGATAGCTCAGTGGGTAGAGTTGTCGGCTGGCAACTAAGAGTTCTCATGTTCAATTCCCACCATGAGCACATTATATTTAGTAACGTTTAAAATATTTGTAATAATTTTTTTAATAAAAATTTCTTTTTTATGAAAATCTATTTTTAGACATACTACATTTCCCTTTCTCGTAACCATATAAACAACCACTTACTTTATCACCTCTAAAGTAATACGTCCGTTCATTACTTTTTGGCTCAGCGTCTGTAAAATTTATCAGATAAGTAAGGTGTAAATTAATCCATGAGTCCCTACAGCTATACATTACTTTATACAGTATTTTGTAATGTGTGGTTTTGCTTGGCTATTTCAACCTTAAAATATGATAACATTTTAAGAATACATTGAGTTTATAGTTCTCATTGATAGCTAGAATATACTTATCTGTAGACTTTTAATAAAAAAATTGATTTAAAATCATTAAACTGTTTGTATAAATTTTTTTATAAAACCGAAAAATTAATTTTTATTTATATATAAAATTAATTATTTTAAGCTAGGTTGATACAAGATCTGACAAAAGATTTCATCAGAAGCCAAAATTTTAGAAAATGTGGAGCCTCCTATTAGACGCAAACACGTGACTAGTTATTTTCATAACAAGCACTATGACGTTAATTAATTTCAATTCGAAAATTATATTGTCTTAACAGTTAACAGTTTTGTTAAAAATTACAAAAGTTTAAGAACCTTACTTAACCAAATGTTTCTGTCAAAAATGTATATAAGAATTAATTTACTCTTACAAAATTAATTGCAAAAACATCGTTACATTTTGCTTAGTGAGAACCTTACAGGAATATGTGTATTCAAGTTTTATAGACTACAAAAATCTTGAAAAATTTCTTAAGTCGTCTTAAGTGCTTTGTCAAAAGTCCAAGGATATCTCATTTCATTTTTTTGCAGAAATGAAACTTGCATATTTTAAAAATAGAAACACTGCCAAATTCTTATACATTTTTTTTATAGAAAACCTCTTAAACTGAAATTGACAGTGAACAGTGGCAGATCTGTCAAACCTTGTTGGAGAATTTCGTAAAAACTGTATATGTTGCCAGCTCTTTTGTATTTAAAAAATTTTCTTATATTTTCTTGATAATAAATAAAACTGTCGTACTGCGGTAAAATACTGCCTACACTTCAGCATAAACAAACATGTCTTACAATATTCACCCTTATTCTAGTTGTCGTCATCGACACAAGAAAATGTTGTCTTGGGTTTTTTATTTGAAATTGGTATTCCCGTTGTCGTTATCGAAAATAATCGATAACTGTCGACAAGTATTTGGTATTCTGTAAGAAAATGTGACGACGATATTGTTTTGAAACGACTCTGATTTTGTCGACACATTTTTTTGTAACGACTTGAGGAAAAGTAATGACTGAAAAAAAAACCGAAAAAAATTGAAAAAATTAAGATAACGAACGCAAACCAGTTTCAAAAACTCATAGAAGAGTTGGATAAAAATACGTCGCTTGCAATAGGATTTCGCAGAGGCACTGTTACAAATAATCTTAAAGAGCAATGGGAAGAAATATCAAGTTTATTAAATGCACTTGGTCCACAGAGAAGAATGGGAGATGGATGGCAGAAGGTAAAGAAAGCATGATCATATAAAGTGCATTATAAAAGTATAACAAAATGTATTTGGTTTAGCAAGACTTAAAATTTAAAGTTTAAAAGAAAATAGTAGCCAACAAAGCCGAGTGTAATGCTACAGGTGGCAGAAGATTTAAGCAATTTATTTGAGCCCGCTGGAGGAAGCAGTGGCAAATCTGCTACAGTTTCAGAAACAGCTGAACCCTGAGGGCACCGTTCAGGAAGTTCAATGTAAAAATCTGGGAAACGAATGTGATATACCAGAGGAAGAGCATGTTTTGACTATTGAAGAGGAAATGCCTGAAAATACGGAATCTATAATTAATTCGCCATGTGACCAGAAATCACATGAAAGTCCGCCTGAAAGCACTCTTCTGCAAAAAGAACTATCTATTTCGTCAAAAAATTGTACAACGCCTAAAAAAAGATTGAGGAGCGAACTTCAAGAAGAGCTGCTGCAAAAGCATAGCAGTTTGCAGGCAAAACTATTAAGGGATTTATCAAATTCATTATCGTCAATCAAACGTAGCATTAGAGATTTGGAGAAGCGACAAAAACAATTGCTGGTTGTAGAAAAAAAAGTTTAAGAAGAAAGACATCAAATAGATAAAGAAAGAAGTAAAAGAAAGGAAGAAATCCATGAAAGCGACATGCAAATAAAAAGAATTGAAATATTAATAAAGGAAAAGGAGCTTCAACTCCTTAACAAAAAACTCAACGAATAATTTTAACAAATTCTATTTTTTTTTTGTTTTGTGCATCAGAGTTAACTTTTTTAGATTTTAATTTATTTTAATATAATTTAGTAACACTTGGATTTATGAAAAAATAATAAAAATACTGAATTAAATTAGAGAAAACTTTGTTTTATTTGATCTCTGAGTAGTATTCTTTCCAATACTAGATTTTCTTTATTTTCTTCATCACCCGAATCAGAATTTAAATTACACATAAAAAACAATTTTTCGAAAATAATAAACAAAATAAATCTGCCGACTCAATTTTTAGAGATGTGTTTTTGTTTAAATCGATAAACTGTCAACGTCGTTACAACCCTGTTATAGAATACAAATTTGGTGTCGAAGTGATGTCGATGTCGACGTCGAAGCAAAGTGATGTTGACTCAAAAATGACGACGACATTGATAACGGCAACTAGAATAAGCGTGATTGTTAATGTCTCAGGATACTTTGAATTATACTGAACAAACAATTTATAAATCAATGCAGTAGATTTAACATTATATTTAACAAAAATCAGCACTTTGCGTTCTTACTATGGAAGAAATGCATCTATTTTGCATTAAACTATTAATCGATTAGTCGTAAATTTTTCCGATTAATCTACCCGAATAACCGATAAATCAATTTTCGTCATTTTTCGTATAATGCCTTAACCAGTTAACTGGCAGGGTCGAATAATTGGAAACACTAGGAAATACCCAAGTAAAAGAACACGAAAGGCACAGTACAGGCACGATGTTGGAAATAGTTTTACATGTACATGTCATATACACTCTAAAAATGTTTCTAAGTTTACTACTATCAAAGAAAACTAAAAGAATATTTTATAAGTTCGCAATGAATTTGAATTAATTAAAAAATAATTATGTTTTTAAATGAACTCAAATTATTTAACAACTTTAAACAAATATCTTACATTCTACAGATAAGCCAAATGGCTTCGTGGGATTAGAAATAATTTAAACTTGTATTAAATAGTTTTAATAAAAATTGAAGAAAAAAAATAGGTAAAGTTTTATGTAATATTACGAAAATTCGCTTAATATAAACACCAAATGCGTAGAACTTTTTTGTTCACACTATCATATACAAGAATACGCACACGAAGTATTTTTAGACACTGTGTGTTTACAATTAACCATATGTCTAAAATAAGTATTATTTTATGGACTAAGTTTGTAAATATGTTATATCAAAAAAAATATTTTTTTTTATTTATCAATCATTGTGAATTGCTAAAAAATAAATTTATTGTTTTAATTCTTATTGTGAGTTACTAAAAAATAAATTTATTGTTTTGTTTTTATTACAAAAAAAATATTTTGGCCTGTTTAATTTTCAATATACGCATTTTTGTGGGATTTTTCCGCATTTTATGTGTACATTTACAGTAAAATTGTGTTTATTTATGGACAAATTTGGTAAATTTACTCTTTAATTTTAAAATTTCATTTAATTTTTAGGCACTTTTAATGTATCATTTATGCATACAGTTTACCCAACATATAGTAGGAATACAGTTTCCTACTATAAGTTGGGTAAATTTCAACAGAAATTAATAAGAGTGAACATACGTTTCTTAATATTACTAAATATAACATTTACATTGTAGCAAGGGAAAAAATTATATATATTAATATTATTTTCTGGTCCAAAAGAGACACTTTGGTCATCTTCTGTCCTCAGAAATAGCCACTATACACAAAAGACTTAAAAGTCTTCAAGTTTCTGAATGTTTTTTCTAATTTTATTAGTTTATTATTATTATTGATAAAACGCCTTATTGTTTGCGCAATATCTCTTTATTCCTAGAATGTTAAAAGACAATTGATTGTTCTTAAAACAATAGCTTAAACGAAACCTCTCATTAGGAAAAAGGAATATGACATAAAATAAACAATAATTAAAACAAAAGTGGCTTTCAAACTTTAAATGTCATAAATTACACAGCATTGTAAAATAAAAGTAAATAGTGTTTCTTATCAAATGATATTTAATTAATCCGTTAAATTAAATATAAAGTAATTCATAACAAAAATAAAATAATTATAATAATAAGCGGCGCTACAACATCAAATATTTTTAAATTTAAATTAAAAAAAAATACACATAAAATAAAACGTGTTGTTGAAATACCTGTTTACTTTTGGAATAATTTTAAACAAAATTTATCGGTGTTAAAACCGGCAGGAGAGATTATAAAAGGAAAGAAGTTGTTCAACAAGTCGTTCTTAGAAACAGAAAACTTCCACGTTGAATTACTGATCCAGGTTCTGAGAAATAATTTACTTTCGAAAATTCTCAACTTTCAGCGTGTGTGTTTCTTTTTTTTTTAATAAAAACTGCTAAAAAAAAATTATTTCTTACAAATTTATGAATATATGACAAAAAATATTATTTAAAAAAAGTATGCCCAATGAAGTGCTTTAATTCAAAAAGCTTGTATCGCTTATCCAAAAGCACTTGCATAACTTTCAAAGTCTCTAAGTTTGATCTCTAATCAGCGGTTGAAATAATACTATTCCAAACGAAAATTGACTTAAATGAGTTAATGTAATTTGTATTTATTTTGAAATTTTAAAATTTTTATTTTTCCAAAAAAAATTTGTTTAAACCAGGTATACATATTGTTCACTTTGGCGAACAATGTTAAATTCCCATCGCTTACCTCTAAACAACGCCCCATGGAAATACAGACTGCAAAACCTCAGCCAAGGCAAAAAATAAAAGGACACTTGTTCTCTTCCTCATTAACAAAGCGGACAACAACTCGGAAATATCAAAATCGAAAGTGAAATTGAAGAGTGAAGAAAATAAACATACAACATAAACCCAAAACCTACAAGTGAACAGTTAAACTAACTAAATAAATTTAAAATTCAAACTGCAAACCCCTTTAAAATAATTAAGTCCATTTAAAACTTAAAACATAAACCATAAGTTAGTGAAACTATAAACTTAAAATCTAAACTAGACCTTAAAGTCTAAACTATATGTAAACTACATGTTAAGAAAATTTTAAAACTTGAAATTTATAATTTATAACGAATTTTGTAATTTATAGCGAATTTAAATATATTTATTTTTAGGGAACTGGCAATACTAATAGCTAAAATCTGGCAGCACCATAATAAAGTTTGACATTTTTTAGCATAAACGTACTCACAACGTTTTGATGTATAAGTGCTATTTGTTTTGTTTACAAATGGAAATTACAAAAGAAGGTTTTCGTTGGATTATTTTTCACAACTTTCTCTTATCTCAACAAGAATTTGTCGATGAACTCAGTTCTTTGTATAGCGATAAAGCACCATCAAAAACCACAGTATATCGCTGGTATAGTGAATTCAATCGTGGTCGTAGTTCGGTCGCCGACGAATTCCGTGAAGGTTGTCGGTTGTTGTGCCACAAAACATCGATGCAGTGCGTGTACTAATAATGCAAGATCGTCATGCGACATATTGTAAGATAGAAGCATCATTGCATATTAGTTCCACTTCAATATATTCGATTTTGCATGAACACTTAGTTGTAAAAAAAATTTTTTCTCGTTGGATACCCCATAATTTATCAATCGCTCAAAAAAAGGCTTGCGTCGATTGGTGTCAGCAAATGATTAAAAAGATCGACCGTGGTGCTTCAAAAGACGTGTATAAAATCATGACAGGTGACGAATCATGAATATATATGTATGAGCCGGAAACAAAACAGCAATCGACAGTGTGGATATTCCAAGACGTGCTAAATCCAACAAAAGTTGTTCGTGGGAGAAGTACAGCGAAGCAAATGGTCGCCTGTTTCTTTGGCCGAATGAGTCGTGGCCAATGTTCCGCTTGAGCAGGGTTGGACGGTTAATTCTGAGTGGTACACGACCATTTGTTTGCCGGAAATCTTTGAAGAAAATCGTAAAACCAACTGCCGAAGACGAATCATTCTCCATCATGACAATGCGATTTCTCACACATCTCGTCAAACAGGTGAATTTTTGAGCAGTCAAAACATCGAATTGATGACTCATCCTCCGTACAGTAATGATTTGGAACCCAATGACTTATTCTTGTTCCCGAATATCAAAGGTAAAAAGCGTGGAGGTGTCTCACGAGGAATGGAAAAATGCTATGACAAATGGTTTGAACGAATGCAAAAGTGTATTGATCCTCAAAGGGAATATTTCGAAAAACAATAAAGCCATTTTCATTTAAAAATGTTTGCTATTCCCGAATTATAAATAGAACCGCTCGTATGTATATTTATTTCATAACGTTTTCCGAAAATAATTTTATTGTTATTTTGAAATAATAAAGACGGTAAAGTAACCCCAACCCTCTAACCCGTCTATAAGGAAATAAATAAAAAAAAAAATACGCGCTAAAGAACCAGAAAGTTCTATATATGAAAACAGTTTTAAAATAAAAAAACAATTACAAAAAACAGTTAAAATAAAAACGTTAAAAATACAGTCCACTAAAAACATAAAAATGGCAGTTACCCAAAAGACATCTTTAGAAGCTTTAAAAATATATCACAGTGGATAATAATCCCTATCAACAAAACATAAACACACAGCAAATTATAAATTTGAAAATCCGCCCCTAAACAGTGCAAATAAAGCAGTGAAAAAGAGAATAAGAGTTTTAACTTAGTTAAAACAAAAAGACTAATGGCATGTTTCTAGATAACAAAAATTAGTTTGCGGTTCTGTAATACAAATGTCAAGTTTTGTTGAGTGAAAACGTAAGTGTAACTCTTTTTGTTTTCTAAATAACAATTTCAATTGTCAATACTGTCAAAAACATACAAGTAAAAAAAGTAATTGTGTGTATCACAAAAGAGTATTTTATTAGTTTTTTTGCTGTTTTCTTTTGTTTTGTTTTCTTCATCTACATTTCTTTTCAGCAGCTGGTATGTGAGTGGTTCGATATGCTGCTTTTAATTTTGGCTGTATTTCATTAAGAATCATTGAAAAAACTTCCTTGTTGATGCGAAATGTAGCAATGAAACTAAAAATCACACAAATGAAAAGAACTTAAATTTTGTTTTGTGTTTACTCACCGCTCTTCCGGTAGATCCATAACATTTAAGGCATCTCGGATATTTCTGCGGCATAAACGAATGTCTATACCGTCACTTGAATCACTATCAAAATGTAATTCATCTATTGAATTGAAACATTTTTTTTTCTTTATTTTTTTTAATAAATAACAAATTTTATTCGCAAATAATTATTCATATAAATTAACTTTGTTTTGTAAATCAAAAACAGCTGTTCGTTTATATTTGTACTAGAGTTGCCATTTAGTTATGAAAGAGTTGTATTTTAGCATAAAAAAAGTAAACAAAATACAAAACTATATACTATGGCAATAATGTAATTTGACAATATAAAAAAAACAACGTAACAAAATGTAAGCAAGACAAGTGTACTATAAAAACTCATTCGCTTACGTACTTGTTTGTGTACAGCTTGTCTGTTTGAAAAATTACTTGTTATGTAGAAACATGGTATAAGTAAAATAAACACTCAAAACAGTATACAAAAAAATAAACTGATCAGAGAGATATTGAAAAACTACAAATACAATAAGTGAAAATTATAATAACAAACACACTTACATTTTAAAATTTTCATTAAAATTGAAAAAACCTGTTTAAAAAAGTTAAATTAAAGTGCTAAAATTGTGCATTAAAGGCTCACATAAAAATCTAAAAATTAAACAAAAAACACAAAAATATAAAGTACAAAAGAAATACACTACACTACAAAGCGAAAAACAAAATAACAGTTTAAAATTTTAAGAAGTGCACACATTTATTTTATTGGAAGAAATATGGACAAACATCCATTCAAAGTACACCCATCAGAGGGAACCCCTCAAATGAGGGACCCGAAAGCGTCAAAAGAAATTGGCATGACCAAAATCACATGGCTTGTCAGAGGAGCCAAGCAATTTTATAGGGCCAGTAAGACTTCGATTAAGGAGGCAATCGAAACCCATACAAAGGGAAGGCTCTCTTTACCCCAACTAAGCGATAATAATGCAACAGGAGACCCTTTTAATATTTGAAACAACCTTATCAGACAACCCTTGTCCTGGCAAGAGTTGAACGATTTTTTAACGTCTGAATATAAGGGACTTGAGGCGGCTACTGGCCAAAGATCTGCCAATAAATGTTGTTGCAGACCCAAACCCGAAACAATGCTCTGATAATATGAATCAGTATGAGAAAAGAAAAACTTTTCTCAGTGTAACCCAAACTCCCAGAAAAGACACGCATTTTAGAAAAAGTCCTCAACCCGAACAAGTTTACCTGAATTCGACCGAAACCCACCCAAAATTAGGTAGGCCTGATGGTTCAATTTGCAAACTTTGCAAAAATAGGCACACCCTGACTAATTTTCCAACACTTATTTCCATGAAAAGCAATGAAAGACTTAACTTTGTAACAAAAAAAGTAGAGTTTGCTTCAATTGTTCAGCAGTGGCTGATTCCGTTAAGGACTGTCAGTCATACATGGATGAAGTGCGAAGGTCGCCACAATTCTCTACTACACAAACCTTCAACCATTGCAAGTACCCAAAATCATTTAAAGAAACAGTCAACGTTAAGAAATGCGCAGTCTTTTTGAACAACTACACGCACGAAATCCCTTTATGACCGAAAAAAGCTAATAGGCACAGCCGTTTTAAATGTGGAAGTCCACGAAGCACTTTTCCTTGCAAGGGCGTCAGATTAAAGTTTTGTCACTGAACAACTAACACGTAAATTGCGCCTACCTAGTACACCCTTATCTGCGGAATTTTCTGGAATATAAGAGCTTGGTTCAGCTCGGTCAGATAATTATGTGTCAGATAAATTATGTGATCCAACACCCGGAAAGATTTGGGGATGTTCAATTGGCTGATTCGAAATTTTACGAGTTCGGTTCGGTTACACTTGATAAGTGTTTAACCAAATTCTGGAAAATAAACGAAGTCAAGAAAACTCCTTGGTTGTAGTAATTAAATCTATGGAGGATTCCTTCTGTGAGGAATTGTTACCCAATGACCGTTAACAGGTTTCGAACCCATCGAATACAGTTAGGCAACTCACACCATGTGGCGGCAATGGCTCAATTTCTTGGAAATGAGAAAAATTTACTAGAGACGCCTGAATTAAATGATGAATATGATCAAGTGCCGCAAGAATACCTTGATTTAGGTCACATGAAACTCATAGAATTTAACCCGAATACTTCTGCTGGTACTCATTATTACCCAATAAGCATTTGGAAGAAAACAAAGTAGTATTTTGAACATATCTTCTTTTTATCAGCTGAAAGATATATTGGCGATATCGGAAAAACAATAAAAAATATATTTTTGTTTCATTTGAACATTTTTATTCTTATGTAATGGAAGCAATAAGAAAAAAATGTATACCGCTGGATTTGAGATAATTTTGCAAAATATATTGCAAATATTTAGGTAAGCTATAATTGTGTTTTATTGATTTAGTTATTTATTGAAAATAAACAAACTTTTTTTTAGGAAATGACGTTGCAAAATAAATATAAATCCTCGAAAGGCTGATAGAGCAATGTATGAATGGATGGGTCTTTAGGGCTAAATCTAAATGAAGAATTTGTAAAATTAATATATGTATATTTTATTGTAAAAAATAAATAAAAACGTGTTTTTATCTTCTGGATATTTAGCTGCGAATACCTTATTTTTTTATTCTAGATGATATATCGGCAATATTGATGATGGTAATCTAGCAATATCGCCCATATATCTTTTAAAATAATTGCTATCGTATTGCTTCGAAGTATTGCTTTCGGGACACGTTTTCTAACAAATGGGGTATCTTCCGCAATACGAAAGCGATTGTTGCCGCAATAAAGCTTTTCTTCTAGGCAATATTGCCCTGTTTAAAACTTGATAAAGTTACGCCAAAGCTTTGAGTCGTTTTTAATGAGTCGTTTTTAATGCGTCAAACTTCGAGCGACAAGAGCTTAAACGATGCCTTATACACCAGTCCACAACAGGAGTTGGTTGTAGTAATTTAAAGATGGCGATTTTATAATGTCGTTTTCAATGCCAACATTACTAAAATGTATCGGCAGATCTAATTGAATTCAACCCACACGCCATTTCAGCAAATATTGTTTCGTAAAAGCGTCAACGAACCGATTCAAGATTATGAACTTTAAACCGTGACGTTCGGAGTCAATTGCGCAACCTATTTAGCAATTCGTACTCTTCCAGAACTGGGTAAGGATGTTTAAGATACCCACCCAATAGCGTCCCAAGTTTTAAGGAAAATATGTATGTTGACGATGTTAATTACAATGCTGAACTCAGCTGATTTACCATTGAGGACGCTAAAACAGCTTAAAAACAGTTGATCACAGTGCTCAACTCAGCTGATTCACCATTAAGAAATGGACTGCTGATCTATTGAATACATTACCCAAACACCATTTGCTCGATGTCGACCTGGTCGAACAATGCTAAAACCCTTGGCATTCGGTGGAATGCCAAAGAAGATGTATTTTTCTTTACTGTACCGACAATCGAGAGAAAATCGGCATACACAAAGCGTACAGTTTTATCTGATATTGCGCATCTTTTTGACACAGCTGGTTGGTTGGCACCATTTGTTATTTCTGCTAAAATTATCATGCAGCAGATACGGCAAGATAATATATGTTCAGGTAATTGTCTTAAACCCATCACCCTTATTAAATGGCAAACGTTTTTACAATATTATGATAGCTTTGATAAGATTCGAGTTCCCAGATGGTTTCGGTACACAAGCTCAGCTATAATTGAGTTACATTGCTTTTCAGATGCTTCTCAGCAGTTTTATATGCTCGGGTTGCACCCATAGACGTACCTAATTCCGTAACCCTACTTTTCGCTAAGACGAGAGTTGCACCCATCAAAATTTTATCGTTATCCAAATTAGAACTTTGTGGTTATGGTATTTGTTGGCAAACAAAAGATGTATTTCTGGACAGACTTATCTATAGCCTTGGCTTGCTTAAATAAGGATCAAAATACGTGGAACACTTTCGTCGCGAATCGTGTGACGACTATTTCGGAAACAGTAGGGAGTTGAAAATTGAAATCACGTCATTTTTCATGATAACCCAGCAGATGTCGCAATCCTGATGAGTTGAGATTTTCTAAATATGGTCCAAAGCTCTTCGAGTCATGTCGTATGACTATCGATTTTGTGATCGTGTCTCATTTACCCGACGAAACACAGTTCGTCATGAGAGAGTTATTACTAATCGAAATAATCTGAATTCGTTTAATGAAAGAATTCACGTTTTATTGAATCACTCGAATATTTCCCTTGAGTCTCAGAAAATAATCGCAACAAGAGATAGACTGATAATTATATGTCAGACTCAACACTTTGAGTAGTATAATTGTTTAATGAAGAAAACCTTAATACCCAAAAAGAGTAACCTACTCACCCTAACACCCTTTTTAGATTCAAAAGGTATAACACGTGCGAAGTCCTCACCGATAAGAATAAGCGAATTCTTAAATATTTTTGAATAAACAACTTTATTCTTCTGAAGTTCCTACTTTATCAACATTTGTTGATAAATCAAATTATAATTTGTTGATAAATCAATTAGAAACAAAATCTTATTTTTTAGTTTTTATAAATTGTTTCATAGAATTTTAAATGACTAATTTTTAGAAAATACAGATTTCGAATTTAAAGCAATTTTATATTAATATTGTATAACATAAGTAACGTCATAGTGCTTGTTAGGAATATACCTAGTCACGTGTTTCATTGCTAAGGAAAGAAAAATATATACTTTAAGGGGTTTTCGTTAAAGCTCTGCTTATAGGCTCTAGCTTTTCTAAAACTTCGGGTTCCGATGATATCTTTTGTCAGCTCGAAATTTTTTGGACATGAAAATATAATTTAATATTATTTAAAATTTATTTTTTAAAGAAATTGAAACAAAAATAAAAATTGTCTATAATATTTCCTAAAGCCTATATAACATTTGCTTTGATTCAGTCCTTTGCAAGACCAATAGATTTTTTTTTTTTTGCCAATTGGGTTTTACCAGATTTTGCTAAAATTTGTGCACAAATGAGAAGAATTTGCTTTGAAATAAGAGAAATTTGCTAAATTTTCTCTCAGTTACCGAACCTTGTAATACGTAAACAAATTTATTTGTCCGCTCCTTTCGATGAGCGGCCTTCCTCTCGTAACAACAACCAAAAATACACTTAATTTTTTTAAAACCGATCAATTGCATTTTTTATTTAATTTAACGCCTTTTAACTTTTTTCGAACGATTTCTAAAAAAGGAGTAATTAAAGGTTGTTTTACACGTCGACTACCCTTATCTGCTATTACTCAGTATTGGTTTTAAAAATCAGAAAAACAACAAAATAATATAAACGTTAGAATAAAAATATATGTGGTTTATTGTTTTTAAACGTTTTATTTTTTGTCGGTCTGAGCTGGCTAAATAAAATATTAACTAAATTCAGGTATCTAAATTTCTATGAAATTTTAAAAATTGTTCAAAGATTTTGTCAAAGAAATTTTAAAATTGTTTGTCAATATTTATTTAGATTATTTAGCTACCTCGCACAGGTCCGAAGTGGAATTGTATATTTTCTTTAAAACAAACAAAAATTGTGATTCCAAATTGTATTACTATTTTTAATTAAAAATCTGAAATTCAAATACCACATAAAGTCTAACTGGAATTCCCAAAATTTGAGATTTGTGAATTTATTTTTATATCAAAACATATGTTTTTAAAATTAAAAATATTTAATTAACAATTAACTTATATAGACTTTCAAAGTAGTTATAGTAATTAAAAAGTAAGACTTTATAAAAATGCTGCTAAGTCTTGGCAATTCTTGGCTTTTCTATTTTAAATGTAAACAAAAATATTTGCCATAAAAATATTTGAAATTTTTCTATTTGTAATTTGATAAAATATTAAAAACAACAAAATTATGTGTTTGTTGATAATGTAGAGCAGTGCATACAATATAATTGCTATATATCGTGTTGCGGTGAAGTCCATATATGAAAACAAGTAGTTATAGATATAGAGATATAAAATTAAAGCTTTTTTATAATAACAAATAGAAAAAATTGCCCAAAAATGACAATTGAAATTATTGAAATTAAAAAAAAAAATATCGAAGTAAAAAATACAATTTAAATTAAAAAAATTACAAATAAAATTCAAAAATTCGCAGTCGATACTTAACAAGACCAATTAAAATTAAAAAATACCAAACGCAATTTAAAAAATTATTAAAATTCAACAAATATTTATTTTATTTAATTTCGTGTTTTTGAATTTCAATTGATGCTTTATAAATTACATATAGAGTCATTCCAAAACTTTTTGAAACAATCTAGTCGTTTTGAAATGGTCTTTAAATTTAAGTAAAATTTGGGCAAAATTTCATAATGAAAATTAACACTAAAAGTATAATGAAAAATTACCCCAACCAAATGAAAATTAACCCCAACATCAAGTTTGGGGTATATTCTTCATCTAAAATAACACCAATTTGGAGAAATGAATGAATATTAGATGAAATGAAAAATGACCCCAAAATATGCAAAGCAAAGAAATGTTGCTTATGTACAGCATACAAATGCGTAGTATGATGTACATAAGCATGGAATCGAAAACATCCGAATCAATTTCTTATAAACATTAAAGTTACTTGGGCCAACCTAAATTGAAATATTTTGAAGAATTAAAATAAAAATCATTTTATATAAATGGAAGAGCCATCAATTTCCGATATGCGGTTTTTGCAGCATCCGACGATCTTATAAAATTTTGGAGCGAATGGTTATATATGGAATTGCGTCTTAGAGTTTGGCAATTTTAAAACCTATTGAGAATTATATTTGTTCTTAATGTATGAAAAACTAAATTTTCGCCTGTGGCGCCAACTATTAATATACGAAAAACAAAATGAAAACTTGACATTTCGTCAAAAGAATTTTGTAGTATAATAGATTTTTATTAAAATGATCTAAAAGCGGAGAGAAGCTTGTAACGACGTGTTTTCACTTGGGCCGGGGTATGCTCAACCGTGCCCAGGGTTCGTTAACAGAAAATTTGTTTTTTTGTTCGGGATCGATAAAAAAAACGAGGTTTTGTTCTTTTAAACGTTATAAAATTGATAATTCTTTATTAAATCATTTAATTATGACACGATTTCCTTTTTGTTTTACACGAGTATACGACACGGCGTTAACAATATACTTTACACATCGACGAATCACGAAATATGGCATACAACCATCCTAACAAATTTAAGCGGCATACAACCACTCTAACAATTTTAGGGCACACGACCACTCTCTAAATTTGGCATACAACCAACCTAACAAATTTTAGCGGCATACAACCACTCTAACAATTTTAGGGCACACGACCACTCTCTATATTTGGCATACAACCAACCTAACAAATTTTAGCGGCATACAACCACTCTAACAATTTTAGGGCACACGACCACTCTATATTTGGCATACAACCAACCTAACAAATTTTAGCGGCATACAACCACTCTAACAATTTTAGGGCACACGACCACTCTCTATATTTGGCATACAACCAACCTAACAAATTTTAGCGGCATACAACCACTCTAACCACTACGACCTACTTTGGCAAGACCACCAACCTGACTGCTTGATTTTCTGTTCTCGTTTGCTATTTATACCTGATGAACGATCACTGACAAGCACAAAACACAAACATACACATAACATTTATTGCCTGTTAGAAACATCTGTTGTCAATATCAACAGCTGTGTCACTTCAGAGTTGTAGTTAACAACACAGGGTTGGTATCGATATGCATCCGGTTAACAACAGATGGCTCTAATGTTATTGGCATTAATGGACAATAGACTTAGACGAAACATTTTCAATAACAAAACAGACATAATTTAATAGATAATAATAATAATAATAATAAAAAAAAAAAAAAATAAATAAATAATAAATGTTGGGCACAAAACGACGTAAGGACTTTGTGCCTCACACTGCCCTCTCTTCCCGTCTGATGGCTTTTAATATTATCTTCTTTCGAAGACGAATTTGGAGTCGGAACACACCAGCGCCAGGCAGTAAGATAACCTCGTTACGTCTCTCGTCTGATCTTAGTGTAATGGCCTCGTGCATCAGCGGTAATAATTGGGCCATTTCTGTACGTAAGATTCCATTGGCTTTTATTTCATAGTGAAGATTATTAAACGTTGCGCAACCGAAGGTGTCAGCATAATCTGCAATTGCGTGGTGATTATCAACATTTGCTGCGGCAGTAGGGTGACGAATGTCATTATTCATACGATGATGATGAACATTTTGTGTGGATATAGGACGATTTCTACTGACATTGGGTATAGGTGTAGCAGGGTGTTGGTTTTGTTGTAGCACCCATCTTTTCTCATCTTGGGCTCTATCTTCGTTACCAACCACATTTACTAATACGGCTTCCGTTGGAGGAGCAACCATTACAGATGTTGTCGAAGGAACAACAGATTCAGGTTCCGTTGAAGGGACAATGGGTATGGCAGTTGCTGGCAGTATAGGTGCAATTGACTTTGACGAGGATGCTGATGATGATGAAGTTGATGAAATTGATGAAGACGAGGATGAAGATGATGATGAAGTTGCTGACGAAGATGATGATGAAGTTGATGAAGACGATGATGAAGTTGATGAAGACGATGATGAAGATGATGATGAAGTTGATGAAATTGATGAAGACGATGATGACGAGGCCTTGTGTTGCCCACTCATAGTTTCCTCAAGATCTTGATTAGGTATAGTCAATATATTGGAAATAGAATTTGATAGACTTACCGGGAAATGCGAATCAGGGTTGCTGCTTTCCGGGTTAGATCCTGTGGGATTTTGGGTCGAGATTACCTTTCCATCATCTGTTGGTGTGGTTGTTAGGTCTTCAGTCCCAAGCACTCTTTCCTGGATCACCAGACACGTGGGGTTGCTAATGTGTGGAATTGCATCTAATTGTAATGATAAACCTCCAAAAGACACAATAGTTTTAAACGCTCGTAACATATTTAGCCCGATGATAATGTCCTCGATGGCTGCTGCATTATTAGAAAATCGGTCCACTTTACCTCATGACCAATTTTAACTTGACACTTCAAGGCGCTACGTATTATGGTAGTTGACCCATCTGCAAGTACCACTTCTAGATTCTTCGGAAACCGTGGGTAAGCTGAAAATGTCGTCTCAGCTAATTCTTCACTGATGTAATTGCTTGTGGCACCCGTATCAATAGTCGATATGAAGGTTGCCTCACCAAATTTTACGTTGGACCCAAGTTTGTTGTCGTCACTCCATAGATTTGTTACCTCCAATGGCGTATACTGCGGTAGTGATGGTATTGTATTTTCTTGAATGGCATCCAGAGACCTTGACGGACTTTCACTGCATCTATTAAATTAGTCTGGAAAACGGTTGGCAATCATTCTATGTTGTTCATGACGAATATTTGGTGGGTTGTTCATGTTTGGAATACTTTCCAAATTATCAGCTAAAGCGAGCAGTTCTGATAAATTTGTAAAGTCTCTTCTATGAATATACCATAAGTAGTTGGGGTGTGCATTGCGATAGATCCTTTCTAACTTCTGGGCTTCTGTCATATCGGAGTGCCTCATTAAACTTTGTAATGCTAGTACGTAATCCTTGAAAGTTTCTCGTGGTCGTTGACATCGTCTTCTTATATCATCTTCCAATTTTTCAAAATATCGTGCTGGTAAGAAAAATTTTATGAAGTCTTCTTTAAACACTTCCCACGAGTTCCACTGTTGGTTATTATTTCGGAACCAGATGAGAGCACGGTCTTTACAAAGTTCTGGCATAGTATTTGGTAACAAATCTTTATTTACGTTGTACATTTTTGACATTTCTTCTACACGTTCGATGAAAAGTAGTGGGTCTTTTCCTCCATCATACCGAATACCCCACTTCCGTACCAGGTCAATTACGTTTAAGAGTGTGGTATCTTGTCTAGCTGGTACAGGCACGACTATTTCTGCACTATGCCCTGTATTTGAAGCTGGATTGTTTTCGTTGGTCTCAGTTTTCGCTGGACTTTTATCCCCGGTGTGGGTTTTTACCTTGGAAACTTTTGCTATTGATAGTGTGGATGCTGATTCATACTTTTCCTGTAACTCTAATAAGCGTTTCGTTCGTTCTGGAGTGTGTTCACCATCTAGAAATTGGGCCATCTGTTTCCTCATTTCTTCAACACCGCCTGTGGGCTTAACCTGGAATTCACTGAGACAGGCCACCAAGTCTTCTTTTCGAAGGGAATATGCCCAGGATACTCTCAACATTTTCACTAAATTTATTATTATTTTATTTTGCTTGTAATATGTAAATTTTTTTTTCACAACTGTCTTTTTTTTTTGGATTTTTAATGTTTCGTTTTTTTTTTTGTTTATTTTTTTCTTTCGCGTTTACCGTTTCTATTCTCCCGTAGTTTCTGACGATTTTGCGATTTTATATAATTTTTTTACACCGGGTTATTTTGTATGATACTATTTTTTTTTCAATGTTTTTTTTTTCCAATGTTTTTTTTTTCAAATTAATTTTAATTTAATTCCATACAACCAACCTAACAAATTTTAGCGGCATACAACCACTCTAACAATTTTAGGGCACACGACCACTCTCTATATTTGGCATACAACCAACCTAACAAATTTTAGCGGCATACAACCACTCTAACAATTTTAGGGCACACGACCACTCTCTATATTTGGCATACAACCAACCTAACAAATTTTAGCGGCATACAACCACTCTAACAATTTTAGGGCACACGACCACTCTCTATATTTGGCATACAACCAACCTAACAAATTTTAGCGGCATACAACCACTCTAACCACTACGACCTACTTTGGCAAGACCACCAACCTGACTGCTTGATTTTCTGTTCTCGTTTGCTATTTATACCTGATGAACGATCACTGACAAGCACAAAACACAAACATACACATAACATTTATTGCCTGTTAGAAACATCTGTTGTCAATATCAACAGCTGTGTCACTTCAGAGTTGTAGTTAACAACACAGGGTTGGTATCGATATGCATCCGGTTAACAACAGATGGCTCTAATGTTATTGGCATTAATGGACAATAGACTTAGACGAAACATTTTCAATAACAAAACAGACATAATTTAATAGATAATAATAATAATAATAATAATAAAAAAAAAAAAAATAAATAAATAATAAATGTTGGGCACAAAACGACGTAAGGACTTTGTGCCTCACAAGCTTTACAAAACAAAAACCATCAAAATGTACTTAATATTAAACGTATCTCAGTCAATGTAATAAATTAGTTTTAAATAAAATTTTTTTAAGAATTTAAAAGCTGTTAATTTTGTTTTAAATGCTTCGAAAAGGTCAAAAAATTTAGGTTTAAAAATTGCCAGCTTTTAAAAAAATTTTTAAAAATTTTTTTTTAAACCATTATTGCTTAAAATTTTCCAAGTTTGCCAAAAAGAGTCAAACCAATTTTTTTATATCTTTTAGTTACTTTATTATATTTCCAAAAATATGTTATTTGTCAATATGCATGACCAAAATTTTATTTATGATTTTTGTCTATGGAACAAAGCACTGCACTGTTAATTTATCGATTAGTCGTATTAAATTATTTGATTTATTCGTTATTCGAAATTTTGTTACTTTAAATTATTCGAACAGTTATTTGGCACAATTATTTGATTAACCGATTGAAAGTTGGCATATTTGGCTGAATTTTGATACACGTAATTTTTTAAAGCATGTAATCACTTATTATTGTTGTGAATACTTGAATAACCTATTTATACAAAGTAGTTGTAAGTTTTTTATCACTATGTCATGTAATGAAATATTGAAGCATAAATAAAATGGCAGTCTTTTTCTAAGTTTTATTACAACAGGTTATGGGCTAAACACGCACAGAAAAACTAAAACATTTTAATTTGATTGGATTGTTCGTGATTTCTTGATTTTATTTTGCAAAACTGTATATAACAACGAAATAATGGCTTCAAATAATTTGTCTACCCCATTTGACAAATTGCGTGGGCGAGAAAACTTCGACGTTTGGAAACGGCATGCGAAATCATATTTGGTGCTGAAAGGTTGTTGGCAAATAGTGTTATCTGGCCTTAGTGGAACTCCTACTGACAAAGATGTAGAAAAAGACGAACGCGCACTTGCTGAAATTACACTCATGATAGAGCCTGCCAATTTTGCTCATATAGCGACGGCAAGCACCGCAAAAGAAGCATGGGACGCACTGTTGAATGCATTTGAGGATACAGGTCTGACCAGAAAGGTCGAACTTCTTAAGCGGTTGGTGCAGCTGAAATTATCTGATTTTGATAATGTACAAGAGTACGTAAGTCAAATAATAATGATGTCGTTGAAGGTACAGCAAACTGGTTTGAAATTGGATGGTAAGTTGATTGCTTCACTTATGCAAGCGGGATTGCCAGAGGAATTCGTACCCCTTGTAATGGCAGTGGAAAACTCAAAAGCAAAGTTAAGTGTTGATATGGTTAAAAATCTTTTATTGCAAGATGCAAAATTTGATTGCCCAAAGGTGGAGGATAAAGCCTTGGTTTCTAATAAGAAACATAACACCCGTAAACCCAAGTGCTATGCATGCAAAAAAGAAGGGCATATCGCAAGAAATTGTCCGCAAAAAACAAAATCAAATTATTCAAAAAAGAAAAATTCAGAGAAAAAACTTCGTTAGCAGCGTCTTTGCTTTCATCATCTTCTTTATTTACAACAAAAAATAAAAACAACATTAATGAGTGGTATGTAGACTCAGGGGCTACATCGCACATGACAAATTCAAAAAGTATTTTGCGCAATTCAAAGAAGGTAAATGATAAACATGTGGTGATTGCAAACAGTGAAAAAATGTCTATTCAAAGCGCGGGAGATGTAAGTGTTGTTTTGCATTCAGGCGGGAAAGAAACAAAAGCTTTTCTAAGAGACGTTGAATATGTACCCAAAATGGCGGTTAATTTGCTTTCTGTTAGACAAATGACATTAAAAGGCAATAAAGTAGTCTTTGAAGATGACAAATGTCAAATTTTTAACAATGATGGCGAACTGCTTGCAACAGCAAAAGCTTTTGACAATTTGTACAAATTGAGTTGTGTTGTGAATGTAAACAAAGAAGAAAGCGAATTAATGGCGTCAAATGATTTTGAATTATGGCATAGAAGATTTGCACATATTTGTGACAACAATTTAAAAAAGGTGATGGGTTCGTCGAATGGCATACGATGTGGTGGTGACGTCATAAACGAAAAATGTGTGGTTTGCATAAAAGGTAAGCAAACTCGAGCTTCTTTCAAAGAGACGGGTCATCGTGCAAAATGTTTGCTACAGATTGTGCATTCGGACGTTATGGGTCCACTCAGAACAAAATCCTTTTCTGGAAATCGTTTTCTTTTGACCTTCGTAGACGACTACTCACGTAAAGTATTTGTTGTGCCAATAAAACACAAATCTGATGTTTTCGAAGAATTCAAGAAATTCAAAGTGTATGCCGAAAAGCAATGTGATGCAAAAATCAAAATTTTTCGTACCGACAATGGAACGGAATATACGGGCAAGCAGTTTGAAAAATATTTGGCAAATTTTGGTATACAGCATCAGAAAACTGCACCGTATACGCCGGAACAAAATGGCGTGGCGGAACGTATTAACCGCACAATAATGGAACGGGTAAGGTGTATGCTTTTGGACGCAGGTTCGGATGAAGTGTATTGGGCAGAAGCTGCAATGACATCGGCTTACTTAATTAATCTTGTGCCGTGCCGTGGTAACGAAAGCTCTCCGGAGGAAATGTGGTCGGGTAGAAAACCTAATTTAAAACATTTACGTGTTTTCGGCAGTAGAGCATTTGTGCATATACCAAAACAGAATCGTAGTAAGCTAAATTCAAAATCTACAGAGTGCATTTTAATGGGTTATAGCAACGAGAGTAGGGCGTACAGGCTTCAGGACCCCAATACTAGAAAAATTATCATCAGCCGAAATGTAGTTTTCATCGAAAACAATAATAAGGTACGTGTCACTGAAAATAATTCTACTAATCGTAATTCTATCGTATTTGATATTGGTGTTGAAGATGAAGTTAACAATTCAGGGGAAGAATGTGATGTAGAATTGTCAACTGGAAATCAAGAAGAAGAATGTGATGTAGAATTGTCAACTGGAGATCAAGAAGACTTCATTGGCTTCGAAAGTGACAGGTTTGAGGACGCAGTTGGCAGCAACAACAACAGCGAAAGCAGCAGCAGTGCTAGCAGCAGCGATGAGCTCTTTGAAAATGAAATCGGTACACCTAGGCGTTCAGTGCGAATTGCAAATAAACCTTTACGAAAATACAATTTATGTGTTACCCACTCTGAATGTGACACCCCCGAAACTTTTGATGAGGCTATTTATTCATCAAAAACTGATTTATGGAAAGCGGCGATGATTTCTGAAATGGAATCTCTCACAGCGAACAATACTTGGTGTCTGACTGATTTACCTCGAGATAAAAAGGCCATTAAATGCAAGTGGGTTTATAAAACGAAAGTTAATGCAAATGGCGGTAAAGTACAAAGCAAGATTGGTTGTAAAAGGCTGCAGTCAACGAAAGGGCATTGACTACGATGAGACTTTTGCACCTGTGGTGCGTTACACATCATTGCGTTTTCTATTTGCAATGGCAGCCAAACATAAACTCATGATACATCAACTAGATGCGGTTACGGCGTTTCTGAATGGTGACCTGGAGGAGCAGATTTTTATGGAACAACCAGAAGGCTTCGACGATGGCAGCGGTCGAGTTTGTTCTTTGAAAAAATCACTTTATGGCTTGAAGCAGTCTAGCCGTGTATGGAATAAAAAACTGAATGAAGTGCTTTTGAAGCTTGGTTTGCAACGTAGTGAAGTAGATCAATGTGTCTATTATTGTACCAATGGCGATAAAATACTTTATGTGGCCATATATGTAGATGACGTTTTGGTGTTTTGCAACGACATGAATAGTATCAATCAGCTAAAAATGGATTTAGCCACCAACTTTAAGATGAAAGATCTAGATGAGGCGTTTTCTGTTCTGGGTGTACGAATCACGCTCGATAATGAAAGTGGCGCAATCAGGATTGATCAAACAAAATATATCGAGGAAATATTGAATCGTTTTTCAACGAGTGAATGCAAGGCGGTATCGACACCTATGGATGTTGGCCAAAAATTAACATCTGAAATGAGCCCAACCGATGAAAATAAGAAAAAGGAAATGGCAAAGGTTCCATATATGCAGGCTGTTTGATGTATTTTATTCGCTTCTCAGATCACTCGACCAGATATTAGTTACACTCAGAAAAAAAAGTTAGTAGAAAAATTTGTAAACGGTTTTCAATCCCAATTTACTATTTTTGTACTGATTTTTAGTAAAAAAATTATTATTTAGCAAATCTTTTTGCTATTTACATTTTACAAATTACAGAGTTTTTACAGAATATCTACAAATTTTCGTTGCTAATTTCAGAAATCATTTTACAAATTTTTGAAACCCGATTTGCTAAAATTAGCAATAAAATTAATTAAAAGTCGATATTGAAGGAAATGTTATTTCTAATAATTTAAACTTATACATACAAACTTAAATTGCCCTAAAATGTTACATAGGATTAAAAAAGGGATCGGAAGTGAAGATACCGACTCATGTCTAAAAATAGACATCCACTTAAAATAGCACTAAAATTTTTTTTATTTCTAAAAATCAGCCCTTACAACAATTTAAATTTCACCTTAAAAGTAAAAAAAAATTGACTAAAATATTTTTCAAAACAGAAATTACCAAATTAAAACAAAATGATAAATTCGTTTATGTTTTAAGAATTTTTAAGATTTTTAAGCCTTTGATTTTTTTTTTCATTTTGTATAAAACATCTTTTAAAAAATATAATTAAAATTTTTGATGCTCGATAAAAAAAAATAAATCTAAAACTTTGTACTAATATTAATAGTATTTAGTAATTTTTTTTTGCTGATTTTAGCAAACGGATTTTAAATTCCACTTTACAAAAAGTCTACTAAAATTTAGTAGGGGCTACAAATTTTTCTACTAATTTCATTGTACTACACGTCAGCAGACATGTGTTGCTAAGATTAGCAAAAAAATACCGCTGGGCTCAAATTAGCAGAATTTCCCGTAATAACAGCAAAATTTTCAGTTGCCATTACAGACTTTTTTTGGTGAGTGTACGCAGTAAATTTGTTGAGCAGATTTAATTCAAATCCAGGTAAATCTCATTGGGCCGCATTGAAGAGAGTAATGAGATATTTGAAGGGTACTACCGATAAAGGCCTGACATACACATCTGAATCAAGCAACTTAGTTGGTTTTTGTGATGCGGACTGGGCAGGCAATATGGACGACCGGCGTTCAACTACTGGCTATTTGTTTACTTTACAAAGTGGCGCAATATCGTGGAGTACAAGGCGGCAACGTACTGTGGCCCTCTCATCAACCGAAGCGGAGTACATGGCAATGGTGTCAGCTATGCAGGAATCCATATGGTTACAACGACTACAGAGGGAACTTGTCCAAGGTCCACAAGAGCCGATTATACTGTATTGCGACAACAAAAGTGCTATTCTTATAGCGAAAAATAATTCATTTTCAAATAGAACTAAACATGTTGATCTCAAAGTTAGATTTGTTAAGGAAAGATTAGATAGTAAAGAAATTATTTTAGAGTATGTAGATACTGGAAATATGGTAGCAGACTTTCTCACAAAAGCTGTTACTACGGATAAACTTAATATGTTATCTATTAAATCTGGTTTGAAATGATTTTAATGTAATAAATTGTATAAATAATTTATTCTGGTGGAATGTTCTGAATACTTGAATAACCTATTTATACAAAGTAGTTGTAAGTTTTTTATCACTATGTCATGTAATGAAATATTGAAGCATAAATAAAATGGCAGTCTTTTTCTAAGTTTTATTACAACAATTATCCAAAAAACTAATTCTTAGATCTTATTTTTCATAATGTTTTCATGAACTGCTAAGAACTGCACTTTCTTTATTTTTCTGTTTTACTCGAAGTATTTTTTTTAATTATGCATAACAAGTGTTTTAAACAATTCCGAAATATGAAAAGTTGTGCAAAAGTATTAAAATATATTAAAAACCGAGATAAATAGCGGATATACTTAATAAAAAATTTACACTGAAAAACAATTAGGAAAAAAATCACCCTTTATGAGTGCAGCAAAGCTGGGATTTAAAAGGATTTAAAAAGCAAGTCATGTTCAGACTAAAGCGGTCAGACTAGATAGATGTGGAACTGTTGGCCAATAAACTGCATCTGCTGGTCACAAACATTGTAATAATAAAAAAAATTTCAACATTTAACATTACCAATTTACACGATTTCATCGTATACGTTAAACAGAAAAATTTAAAAAGAATCGAAATTAAATTTTTCAAATATTTTTGGGCTTTCTAAAATAGAGCACACTCGATACTTTTACAAGTAGTAATGATTAAAAAAAAGTACGTGAGTCGATTTTTGGTCGTTATTATTCCTTTTATTCGTTTTTATATTTTTTCGATGTTTTATTTATGTATTAAGTAGATATTGCATTTCGGTTTTAACCATAACTGTAAAGTATTGGATTTTAGACAATAATGTTCCATTGTTCAGTTCATCATTTGGTCGACCTTCAATCAGTTAAAAATGTAGTATTTTGGTTTTTTCTTGCTTTATATAACATAACTTTAATTTAATGATTTTCTGGTAATGATTCTTGTTTAATCTTATTTGTTGAAGCTTTTTTGTTATAAAATTGTCGAATCAGTCAATCTGCTAATTATTTTTTAGCTAATTTTATATTTATTTATCTTTTTAATATTTATCTTTTTTATATTTATATATCTTTTTAATTTATTTTTACTGTTTTTTAAAATTTTGATATGACGGTAAATTTAAATTTAGGCCCTGTTGTCCATGACAACTCTTACTTGCGTTCAAATTTAAGAAACTTAGTCAATGGTTTCAACATTGGTCATTTTAATAGTTTATAAATCTGAAGATAATGATAAGTTTGAATCAATTTTTGTTGAAGTTGAAACGCGAGGTTCTAACTTTTTACTCGGTGTTGTTAACCTCCCTAATAGGAATGCTGAGAATATTCAAATTATGGAGGATAGATTGAGTGATCTGTTAGTACAATAATGTTATAATTATGGGTGACTTTAATTTGAAATTGTTTGATTTAATTCTCATACCATGCATTCTTTTTCTCAGAGGCTGGGATTATATTGTCTTAATAATAGTCTGCCGACTCATTTTGATGTATCGCGTTTTCTACTTCATTATTAGACTTTTTCCTTGTAAGTCCATCAGTATCTGTCATATTGACTAATCAGATGCAATGCTCAGCTATATGTCACCATTCTTTTATTTTCTTCAGTGTTTCTACCAGCATTGCCCCTACTGATGATTTATCGATTTTAAAGACTAAAAGAATGTTAACAATGAGTTGTTGGTGAATTAGTACTCCAATTTAATTTTACTGAATTTTTTAGAACTTCTAGTATTGACAACAAACTTTATATTTTAATGGAATGTATTACATTCTTATGTCTCAGTCAAAAGATGCAAATTTTATGTAGTAAATGAAAACTGGTTTGATTCGCCAGTTATTAAATTTAATCTATCAGCTAGAGATATAGCTTTTAAGGAATATCTTCGTTTAGCTTCTCCGGAGAATTGGAGAATTTATTGTAGGGCGAGGAATAAGGCTAAAACCGTTATTCGTAGAGCTAAAAGGAATGCTCATTTTAATCAATTTGAGAAGCTTGATGCTAAGGGTATGTGGAAAATTTTGAGATCTAATGGAGGTATAGAGACGATTGATGCAGATGGTTTAGATGTAAATGGGTTAAATAAAGAATTTGTATCTCATAGAACAGTTGATGTCATTGACCCTTTTAATTCTAATTTAAGCTTTGTTGATAATGGTTTTTCCTTTCGTGCTATTAATTTGGAGGAATTGTGTTGTGCATTTTTTTATTTTAAATCTAATGCTTCGGGCCCTGATGGTTTGCCATTAAGATTTTTAAAAATTATTTTCCCGTATATTCAAAAACAGTTATTACACCTAGTTAATAATATTCTCACTTGTTCTATTTTTCTACCGGTGGTTCCCATAAGCAAAAATGGACCAGTTATCCAAAATTGTCGAACACGTTATGAAGGAACAAATGTTACAATATTTGTGTTTAATTACAAATCATTAATTTTGTGTCCGAGTATTTTTCGGCACCTTTGCCTTTGGTGGGTTAATGCTCTGTTAGAATCTAAATATTACTTCCCTTTTTGTACAACTTTGTCGGGAGTTTTTACACAAATTCTAGCGAGTAAAACCGTTAACGGGTATTAAACATTGTTGCTCATCACTTTAGATGAGTTGTCTCCTTTCTTGAGATATTCATTCGTTTTTTGGATACCTATTGTGCTCATCGTCACCGACGGTAATATATAAAAATTTTAATAAAATCTGAGATCTTTTTCTCAACAATTCAAAATTGTATTTTTTTCTTTTATTTGCATATTTTGCCCTCACGCAAACAATTTGGATGATAATAGCTTAATAAATCCTTATCAATCGGGATTTCGCCATGGTTATAACACCTTTTTCGTTTTGTTATCGCTTGATTTATCTAAAGCTTTTGGCCGTATTATTCACACAATTTTAATTCGAAAACTCTTCTGATTTCTTTATATTCTCGCAATCGGCTTGTAGGCTAACATATTTACGTCGGTTATATTCTTTAAATCTTTATTTACCTGTTTATGTTAAAAAGCGCATTGCGCATGCATTATTAATGTCTAATATGTTATATTGTGCTGAGGTTTTTACTAGTGTTAAGGGTTGTGTAATGCGTAGATATAATCTTTTGTTCAATCGAATTATTCGATTTGTGTACAATCTTAAATATCGTGACCACGTAACGTAGAGTATTTTCTAGGATGCAATTTTAAAACATTTATACACATGCAATTCTTAATATATTTTTACAAAATTTTTAAGGCTAAATGTCCGGTATATTTACGAAAACATTTGTACTTTCTAGTTCTTTAAGAAACCCACAATTAATTTATACACATTGTAACACGTCTATTCCTCAAAGATCGTTTCAGTAAAGGGTAGCAAAAATTTGGAATTCTTTACCCTTAATTCTTAGAAGTTTTCATTTTTCTGTAAATGTATTTAAAGCCAAATTAAAAGAATATGCCTACCATAACGATCATGAATTATTTTATATTCTATTTTAACGTTTATTGAATTTTATCTATAATTAAATTTTTGGTAACTAATTTTTATATATTTGAACGCAATAACCCATAGAGTAGTTTTAGAAAGCGAAAATTTGTATTCTATTAATATTTCTTTATTGTTAATTGTATTATTATTTTTTTTTTTGATAAGTTATTAAATTTATAATTTGTTTTATTGATAAATATTTACGTATTATGTGGTAGTTTTATTTTTCTTTTTTTCTTCTTTTTAATGGGTGTTGTTTATGAACCATATTTGGCCTAAGGGCTTGGTTTGAAATTGTACAATAATAAATAAATAAAATAAATAACCGCGCCATTTGATCGCAACCGTATAAAATAATCGTGCGTCTACGGTTAAAATTAAATTCTTTAAAACCCAGGTTTTGTAAAGAACTCATTATAAAGATGGTGTAAATCGAGCCTATTTTAATCGCGCGATTTTTTAAAACATTTCTATTTTTTTAGGAAAAAAAATTGTTTTAAGTTAATAAAGTACTTTATCGGGACCCCAAGGGGTTTTAAATTGATCATAAGGTAGTCACATATTGTTTATTATGAAACAAAATGTATTTTTAAAACCCTGAGGAAATTTCCATTCATTAGAGAACTCGTACGCGTACTGGTTTTTGGAGCCTGGGGCCTTACAGGGCCCGGCCACAAAAATGGAAGATAGAAAAAAATTTTCTTTTTTTATTCCCTTGAGCCACATTTTTTTTAACCAACGCTCGATAAATTGCACTCTTGCCTTCACTTTTCAGTACTCATTCTTCAGTACTCATTGCAGATCTTTGGTACGAATGTTTATTTGGAATCAGCACAAAATGCTCTACTTACATAGATCAAATATCTGACAACTAGCAAAAAGTTGGTTTAGCGGCACTAATATTTACGTTGTTTTTTGTTTAATGTCCGATTATAACAGTTTTGTTACATTATGATTAAAATTTTCTTAATAACTTATGACTATAATATAAAAATTTTAATCCTAGGTGTGTCTTATTATGTGTCCTTTTTTTAAGCCAATTATTTTTGCTGTGAAACTCCATATAAAAAGTTATATTTTAATTGGGTGGAACTGCCGCCAAATTGCGATGTATGTTTTTCACATCAATTTAATAGACAAGACCATTTGAAAATGTAGCAAGCAAGTGACATTTGTTATTAAGTTTGCGGCTGTCTTTTTGTAAAAAAATGTGATTTTTAAACATTCATTACAGTTTTTGGTCTTTGATCATAGCTTGAAATTTGTACGCTGTTATTCTAAACGAGAAAAGCTTCAAAAATTAAATTCTGGCCAATGCCACTATGAACACATTTATAAAAACACTAAATTGCGATTTTCTCAAAAGTGAATATTTTGATATTGTTCTTTTTAATTCCAGGCAACAAAAATACAGCAAAGCCATAATAAAATATGTATTAGTATTCCATATAGTACTATTTTATACACACATATATATGAAAAAAGAAATTTCAGTTAGACTTGTGATTATACATACCTTTATATGGCCACTAGCTCCAGCAATACCTTCTTCGCCGCCACAACTGGATTCACACTGTTCGACCTCTGAATCTGTGCTGGGCACATCTGAATTTAACACAGATTTTTCCTGTTGATTTTGATGATTTGAAGAAGAATTTCGACGCGAACCCAATACATTGCTATCCGACCATTCAGAACGACGTTGTAATGAATTACGACGATCGGTAACGGGTGGAGGAGGAATAGCATGGTGATGATGATAATGAAGACTATTTGTCAGATCTGATTTCGTGGACGATGAAGATGATTCGGTCCAACTAAAGCGTGGCAAGGGTAACTGCACCGAAGTACCAATTAATTCATGTCTCAATGGCATGGACGCTTGATGAGCAGCTATTAATTTAAGACAGGAATAAAACTGTGCACGCGAAACATGAAGGGCAGTGTCTGGAATGCCGGCTAAAGATGTTATCTGTGTAATGGGATTTAGTTAACATATTCTTCTTTGTAATTGAAGCTAAAATGAAACAATCGTAGTAAAAAACTTACTTCGAGTATCTTTTCATTTGAAAGATTTGCGGAGCGATACAATTCAGATGCTTTAAGCATCGGAATTTTACCGGTCTTCTCCTCATCACATAATAAAAACAAATCTCCATAATAACGAGTTTCTGTTTCGGTCAGTGAGACCTCTTCCATTTTGATGTTGATGGTAATTTATAATCTTGAAGATAGGGATGTTTATGCAAGTAGTCGTGACAATAATGATGATAAAATCTGTAATCGACATACATTGAAAAAGATTTTTTTTAAATAATATGATTTTCTCCATCTACTTCCATCATCATACCGTCGTTTTCAGTTTTCCCTTTGACTAACGACGCACAGTCAGCTAGCAAATCAGTTAGCCTTAAAAGAAAATTATGTATATTTTCCAAAAATTTGCAACACGTAAGTATATGTGATATATGCCTGTGCTTCCTACCCCTCACTAACAATTTGTGAATGCCTGTTGTTGTTGGCCAACACAAAAAGCCAACTCAATTTTTTTTGCAACTACTATACAAACTCTATACACTTTTGGCAATGCCTTTGTATTTCACTTTTCTTCAATAGTTATTGTCGTATTTTTGCCTTTCATACACAAAACAAATTGCTTTTAAATTGGCAAGCTAAATATTTTTAAATTAATTAGATTTTTCAACGAAAATTATTAAAATAAACCCAATTTGATTTTCTCCTTTTTTCTGTCCTCTCACTTTTCCGACTTTTCGTTAAAAAAAGGAAAATGCAAGTGTCAAATGTGTCAATTAATTGTAGACGAATTCTGACACTTGTTTTCTATTCCTATTATGTTTTACTTAAACCGACAGCTTGAAACCGTTCATTGTGCCATTCATCCAAAAATTTATAGTAACAAATTTAAAGATGTATCAATTTGTTAAAGTTGTTATCTATTAATTTCAGTCTCTAAAATTGTAGAAAGAATTTCTTAAAAACTGCAATTTTTTTAATGAAAATAAAAACAGCACAATACACTATAGTTGTAAAATATTAACCCTAAAACAGCATTACCGATTTTAAATATTTTGTCCCATTGAGCCAACACACACGGGACTAATATTTAAGCGCACACAGGAAGGATATGCATCTGGCATAAAATGTGTACGTATATAAAGCTTTGTGTGTGTTAGAGCATGCAATTTTTTTTAATTCCCTTTTCGAAGATGATTCCAAAGTTATGTCTATTTTTACGGTGACTTTAGCTGCACGAAAACTGAATGTGACTGAATGCGAACAAACAAAAATTGCACGCAATAATTGCACGTAACAAAGTCACCGTCTTAATTGCCTCTTAGTGATTTTGTATTCATTTACCGATTTGCATTTTTTAGAAATGTGCGTATATTGGTTTTGTGGTGCTAATGCGGGGTAGAAGCTGGTTGAAACTTTTCGCCACCAAAAAACCATTCTCTGCGCTCCGCTTGCCAACAAGCTGGCAAATTATGCCAGCACAATTGTTCTCGTGTATGATAGCTCATTTAACCTGTGTTAGTCGCTTAGCTGTGGCAATTCTCTTTTAAAATTGCCTAATGTTAACACAAAGAATTTTTTTTCAGCAATTTTCGTTTACATTTGGTTTAAAATGAATGAAAACCAAAACGCAGAACGAAAAAAAAGAGTTACCGAAAGCAATCAACTCCGTGCTAATTAACGTTCAATTAGACGTGCCACACCATATCGACCATGATATCGATTAGTGGTTCCATAACCATTAAAAAGAAAAACACAAATAAAATATATCTAAATATATATCGCACCTGTTCCTCTAAAGGGCGTCAACTCAAAATTTATCAATTTTCACTTTTTACAAGAAAACGATATGCAGTGTTCATCATTTTTTCTACTCTTTCGCACAAAAAAATACAGTGGTATCCCTTTTTGTGATATAAGAATAGCATCTTTTGAATCAACTATAAAGAGAAATATTTTGAGTTGTCCCCAAATTTAAGCTCAATTCATATTAGTTTTGCTTCAACTAAACGGAAATATTTTTAGTTGTGCCTGCGTTTATGTTATAACTGTTTACATTTAATAAATGGACAAATTTCATATAAAGAGCAACAACTCAAAAAACTTTTTATATTTCGATAATCGCTTAAAAAAATTGCAAAACAACTACCGTTGTATACTTCTTGTTCGTATTTCTTTATAATTAGGGTATTCACTCTTGGTAGTAAACTACCCTTGCAGACCTTGTAGAGGTTGTAGATATAGTAAAAGTACTACATTTACTACACCACAACAACAAAATGTATAGAACTAAAATTTACTAGGGTGTGGTTAAAATACAAGACCAAAAGGTATATTAAATACATGTTGTACATATACAAGACTAAAACAGCTGATCGTTTAGCCGCCAAAACTATTGTTTGATTTTTTTTTATTTTTCATTTCGTGTTGAATAATGGATCAAAATAATGAAAAACCCAACTTAAAACAAAAGCGTGAAAAAATAAGTAATAAAAGATGCACAGGTAGTGAAATTTAGCAGCTATTGGTTTTTGTTATTATAAAAAATTCATAATTTTATATTTTTCCGTAATTATAGGCATTTTTGTTAACTTCAAATTCTTTTTGATATTTTAAGTTTTCAAATTGATGGAAAACAAATTTTCAGCTTTTATTGACCAGCTATTGTTTACATTTTAATGTACTGTATTTGATACTCATAGTTAGGTTAACATATCGCCGGTACGTTAATAGTATGTTCACATTTTGAACGTGGATTTACAACATCATCTCAAATATAACATCACCGTTCACGTTACAAATTATAGTGATGTTTTTTGTTATTCAAGCAGCTGATACAAGTAAACAAAAATGTCGGGGTATAGGATGTTCAGTATGTGCGCAAGTGCTGTTGAGAGTATAAATTGAAAATCCCTACCCCTGACTTTTATCATGATTTTGTTGTGATTAAATTAAAATACGTTAGACTTAGTTGATTTTGCAGCATTTAACATGTATGGAAAATTAAGTCAAAATAAACATGATAAATCACATAGTGTTACGAAAATCACGCAAGTCTGAAAGTATAATAAGTAATCATATAGAAATTCCACGTTAACGTTTATCCACGTTACGTCTACGCACGAGTAATGAAGCCTTAACGCCAAAACCCCATTATATCGAAATAAATCAAAATTCCAAAACCTTGAAATAACCAAACAAACTAACTTTAAAATACAGTTATCGAATGTCAATATCAGTATGCATCGGTTGCCAACGCTGCAATAAACAGTTAACAACGGGGTCCAAGTCATAGATAATGGGGTTCAAGTCATAGATAATAAAATCTGATCGGCGGCTTTCCAAGTTATGCAAATTATTTGACGGTATTTCGGTTTATTGTTGTTTTTAATATTTAAAAATACAAAAATTTTATAAATTTGTGTGTAAAATATTTTTTGAAAAAATATATATTTTTTGAAAAGCCCGAAGTAGCATTTTTATACATTCTTAATTTTTATGTAGCTATTATTTATAACTTCTTAGCAAGTTATCTACTTAAATTTGTATGAAGTACTTATATAAAATTTAAAAATATAAACAAACCTTTTGTACATATAAATTTATTTCATTTGTACTTATGACAAACTTAAGATAAAGAGAACGAATTATTTTAATCCAATACCAGTACATTTTTTGTTCATATCTGATACTGAATTTTGGTGGCTAAAAATTTCCCGGAATACGTGTGATAATTTACGGCATCACTGGCTGGAAATGGGTTAATAACGAGGGTTTACTAACGCAACCTCGTATCTCAAAAACTACTACTTTTCAGGTGAGAAAAAAAAAACGTTTTAAAATAAACTTGTGAAATTTTTTAATTTATTACTTTTTAAATTAAAAAATGTCTTGACCCAACAAACAATACGTTCCGTTTACGTACCGTTTTCAGTCCGTCATAAACGGATTCCAACTGCATTTACGTACCGTTTCGAGGAACATCGAAACTGATTCGAATACGTTGAAATGCCGTCAAAATCGGATAATAAACGGAGTTGTCCGTTGAAAGACCGCTAATGACAGACCGTTTACGGATTTTTAACAAAATCAGATAATATTTTTATTTGTAAAATTACTTAAAAACTTGTTTTAAATTTCATAAATATTAACCTCATAGATATCACTTAAATTAATTTTCGGTATGAGATTAAAGGGAGCTCAAAATATGCATCTGTTTTTCTAAATTTTAGCAGATATGTTTTAATTATTCGTTTTTAACACTAAAACGAATTCAAAGGCAGCGGAAGGAAAACTAATGAAAATCGCGGAAGTCCGTATTTGACGGTGCAGAAAGGGATGCGCCAAAACGTATTGCTTTCGAAAGTTCAATTACAAGTTCCGTTAATGTTCCGTTTGCGTACACGCTTTGACGGATACGCATTTGCGGACTGTAAGCGTATAGTAGAAGCCGGATTCATAATTCCGTACATGTCGAAGTGTCCGTAAAATTGTTTCTTTGGATTTCTCCAATTTCTTTAATCCCAAAAAGCATTTGGAGGTAATATCACCCAAAAGTTAATACGGTGATATCATCAATTTATCATTTTGAGGAAAACAAAGTAGAATTTTGAACCTATCTTCTTTTTATCAGCTGAAAGATATATTGGCCATATCGGCAAAAATTTCAAAAAATATATATTTGTTTCATCTAAAAATTTTTGTTCTTAGGTAATGGAAGAAATAAGAAAACTATTTATACCGCTGGATTTGAGATAGTTTTGCAAAATATGTTGGAAATATTGGAAGCAAAAAAGAAAAGTTATATATAAATCCTCAGAAGGCTGATAGATATGAGTCGAAGAACTCTAGTCTCCGGTTGGCAATTTTACATTTCTACAATTAGTCTCTGGAACAGCCTGCCAACAAACATACCTTCATGCAATCCAAAAAAGCTCTTTTACAATTTTATAATTGTAAACATAAACTGTTTAATTGCTTTACTTTTCTTTAATTTTTGTAAACTTTGTTATAATTTTTGAAAAATTCAACTTATTTTTGTAATTATATATTAATTTTATATAATTTTCATAATTATTTCATAAATATTGTTAAATACGCTATACTTATTCAGTACTATAATTGTAATATTTTAAATCTTGTACGGAAAACCAAACCAAATAAACTAAACTAAATCGAAATGAAGAATTTTTTAAATGAATATATGTATATTTCCTTGTAAAAAATAAATAAAAACATGTTTTTATCTTCTGGATGTTTAGCTGCGAATATCTTATTTTTTTTATTATTAATGTTATATCGACAATATTGATGATACTCTTTTTTATTTTCCAGATTATAATCTAGCAATATCACCCATATATCTTTTAGAAGAAATGCTATCGTATTGCTTTCGGGGCACGTTTTCTAACAAATGGGGTATCTTCCGCAATACGAAAGCGATTGTTGCCGCAATAAAGCTTTTTTCTCGGCAATAAGATAGGGGAATCGCTTTCGTATTGCCATGTTTACTGGGATAATGTTGTTCTTTAGCATCTGGCTTATTGCCGTGGAGCTTTCATTTCAAGTACACCCATAATAGTAGTCATGGCAGTCAAATCTGGAAATCGTGGGGGCTTATTTAAATCACCTCTTTTTGACATAATACAAATAGACCTCATGTGATCTTAAATGGATCTGGAGGAAGCATAGATCATGAAGCAAAAGAGAAAAATTTCCTTTCGTTTGAGTACCCACACTTATATATTACAACGTGTACCAGTTTTTTCAGCCTGGAATCCCCAGGCCCCAAAAACCAAAGATATATACAATTGTTCTGTTTTCATTCCAGACGGGGTCATATTTTTGAATAAAGTAAATTTTATCGGACCCCAAGGGGTATTATATGGATTTAGCGGAGCCAAATATATTGGATCATGAAACATATTCCATTTTTGTGATCCTGAGTAAATTTTTTTTGATTTGGGTACTCACAATAATATGTTAGTAAGCGTACGGCCCCAAAAATCGAAGATACAAAAAAAACTATTTCTAATAATTTTACCCGTTATTATATTGCCATGTCATTTCCATAATTTTGGTGTGTGGTAAACCCAATTTATCTGAAAACATTTTTTGCGTGTACCATAACATTGATAATCTATGGGCCTCTTAAAAATATCGCTAGATGAAGCGTGAATCTTCTGGCAATACTATTCGCTTGACATTTGATTGCGTGTTTGTTTTGTTTCTTTCTCATCAGCTGAATAATACGAAATTTGTGCAACAAAGTGAAACAATTGTGTTTATATCCTTTTTAGTTAAAAAGAATAAAATGTTTTCTCGTAAAAAAACAGATGCACCTAAAAGAGGAAATCATAATTTGTCACAGGTAAATTAAAACTACAATTTAACACAAAACTTACAAATATTGTAGTTGAGATTGTGATTGCAAATGCTGTTATTCATGATGAAAAACGTATGAGTCATATATTTTGTTTGTCTATTTTTCACATATAAGTTTGGTCTTACCGACATACCAGATAACTTTGATCCTAGTTTGGGATATGGTGATGATGATGCTAATGACAGTGATTTGGAAGCTGAATTAGCAGCCATTGCAGGTGGCGGTGGTAAAGCCAAACCTAAACCCAAACCTAAGGCGAATTTGGTGGCATCCAATGAATTGGACAGAATGATAGCGGAAAGTTTAAAAGATGTTGGCAGTGATGACGATGATGATGATGAAGAAAATGATTCAGAATTATTGGGTGAATTACAAGGTATTGTAAGTGATGGAGAGGCAGGGGGCGATATCGAAAGTGAAAAAGTGACTGCTGGCGAAACCCAGCCCACGGAAGAGATCACACAACCGGAAATATTTTTACCTACCAGTGATTTAAGTACGGTGAATATTATAAAGCAACGTATAGAAATGTATAAACAGGCTGAAGCTAATGCTAAATCATCTGCAGACAATAATAAATTGAAACGTGTCAATCGCGGCCTTAAAACTTTAAACGATCTATTAAGGCAAGCCAATTCCGGTAAGACAATAAATGCAGATGATATACCAAAAGAGATATTTGTTAAACATACGGCAGACAGTAATAATTCACCGGCTGGAGAGGATAATAACGGTGTTAGTGCTATTGGTGAAAATTTGCCACCTAGTACTCCTGTGCGTCAAGCACCATTACCTCCTGTATCTACGATGGAAGAGGCAAAACCAGACTTACCCGAGGTTGAGACTTCACCAACTAGTTCTTTAGTTCAGCAAATGCGTTTGCGCCAACAGGAGTACAAATCTGCTGCTTTACAATCCAAACGTGCCGGAGACACTTCCACGGCGCTACAATTTCTCAAAATTGTCAAACAATTCGACGTTGTTGTAAAGATGTGTGAAGACGGCAAAGAAGTCGATCTAAGTGATATGCCTCCACCACCGGATCAATTTAAAGAGTTTATTGAAAAAATGCAAGCGGTTACTGCAATAGAACAACCATCAGAACCTCAGCCACCACCCCAACCAGTAAAAGAACAGGCGACTAAGGAATCACCTGCCCCGACGGCAACAACAAATATGTTAGAGGCACTGCAACAACGTTTAGACAAGTATAAATCTATGGAAGAAGCAGCAAAAGCCGAGGGAAATAGCAGAAAAATAAGACAAAATGGACGACTTGTTAAACAATATGAAGATGCTATTAAATCCTTCAAAGCTGGTCGTACAGTGGCCTATGATGAATTGCCTGCTCCTCTAGGCTTTGGTCCACTGCCGATAGAAAATGCTACCGCAGCAGCATCACTACCACCACCAACATCACCAAAAATTGATGAATCACAACCATCGACACCACCAACTGCTTCAACAACGGCTTCCTCACCATCGGCATCACCAACTCCTTCGGCAAAGAAACCTTCTCCAACGCAACATGTCGATCTTACTACACGAACATCTGGTAATCAACAGAAAAATAATTTGGCCGAACAACAAATGAAAATTCTATTGGATCGTCAAAAGGAATTCAAATTAGCAGCAATCGAAGCTAAAAAATCTGGTGAATTGGACCAGGCTAAAGAATATTTAAAAATTTACAAAGGTTTCGATGCATTGTTAAATGCCGCCAGTAGTGGTTTACCCGTTGATTTAAATACTGTAAGTAAAATTTTTCTTTTAAAACTAGCCTTAAGAAATAAATTAAGAAATTGAAGTTTTCGAATAGAAAACTTCAAGTTTTTATTTTAATATTTTTAGATTTGAGAAATAGGTTTCCGATCTCCACTTCCTAAGTAAAAAGACAATCAAATAAAATTTGTTTCATTCCCGCACTACTTGGGTAAAGTTCGCTAAAATGATAGTAAACACAAATTCTAATGAAATGAAAAAATTACCTAGAAGTGCGGGAATTGAAAAAACACTTTTAACCCAAATAAAAGTATAAAAATTCTCAAAGTTTTAGTTTGATAATTGCAGAAATACATTTTCAAGTACTTTTTCATTTTATTTAATTAATTATTTAAAATAAGACGTTTCTTTTGCGTATTTCTTTTTTTAATTTATGTTTTTTTTTTTTTTCATAATGATGAAACAGTTCAATGAAAAAAAAGTCTAAAGTCATAACACTACCTCCTTGTTATTAAATATGATTGATACTGTTGAAGTGCACTGTGTCCGGTGTTGCTCAAAAAATAAAAAAAAACTGAATAAAAAATAAAAAGTTTTTCTATCATAACATATAAGTGTGGGTACTCAAATGAAAGGAAATTTCCTCAAGATCACAAAAAATGCATTTGTTTCATGATCCATTTTATGCGACCCCCTCTAGATCCATTAAAGACTCCTTTAGGGTCTGGAAAAAGTTATATGTAATATTTTTTATAAAAAGCTTTATTTTTTTATCTCTTTATCTATAACTACTTGTTTTCATATATGGACTTCAACGGAACACAAAACCCAATTGGACTTGCAAAAAAATCAATTGCGCTTGCAAACAAAAAAAAAATACAAAATATTTTGTTTATATGTATACTAAACATAGTAAAAAATAGTACAATATAAACGACTCAGACTGCTCTTGATTTCTATATTTTTACTTTTAAATTGCATATAAACTGCCACCGCCGCTTTCAGTTTAGCAACTCAAGAAAAATCGGGCGTGGCCAGAGAACAATTTAGCGATTTTGCAAGTTGATTTATCGTCCGAGTGTATAGGGTTTTCTACTTTTGGGCACCTACGTGGTGAGTAAAATTGACATTAATTGTCAAAAATTACTTTATTTAATATCTTGAAAACTAGAACCAATCTTAAAAAATAATAATTGGAGACACTGCAACAATACACTGTAAGTTTTTTTTTTTTTTTTTTATTTGAAAGATTTAATTTTCTACCAATGAGCCATTGCAGTTTGTTAATTTTGAAGTTTAGTTGTATAGCTTTCATTTTGATATGTTCATTCTACTTTAATTTGGAAACTAAGTTCATGCCCGGGTACTTAACGGTGTTACTGTAAGGTAGAGGTGGGCACGTGACACGAAATTTCGTGATTCACGCGTGAGTCGATTTTTTGTCGTGATTTTTCGTGATTATTCCTTTTATTCGATTTTTTATTTTTTTTTAAATTTTTTATATGTAATGTAGCCAGACTATTTTTTTCTTTATGGTTCTTAGAGCCAGTTTTTTGGATGTAGTTCAACCTTGTTGATTGGTTTAAACTTGGAATGCTGTTTTTGAGATCCAGTTTATTTTGTTTTTATTTGAGTTTAACTGAGTTGTTTACAAATTAAAACAAAAATAAAAATTGATTATTCCTCATATAATGTAGATTTCAGCGGTTCTGAAACATATGAAAATTTATATAAGACGATAACAAAAAAGCCTAAGACAATTAGAATAATTTATTTATATTCGTGAATACGTGCTTTTGTTTGAAAAAATTTTTGTGTTGATTTTTTATTAAGTATTTTCAATGCTAGCATATGTTTGGCTATAAAATATAAAATTTTGTTGGAATAAAATATGGCAGCATTACCTTATCTGTCAACTCTTAAAATACTACTGAAAAACAACAAGTGGGATCAAAGCCAGTTTAAATTTATTTTCAGTTTAATTAATAAGCCATTAAATCTAGTTTAACTCACATCCAAAAAACTAGCTCTTGGTGGTTCAAATGTTAACATAAATTCTTTAGTCTTTATTTTTTTTGAAATTTTGTAGCGTATTTCGTGAGCGTGACCAAAAATTTAAATTACCCACGTCATCGTCTGTGGGCATGAGTAGAGAAAATCGTGCGTGATTGTAATTTTGGGGTCGTGATCGTGTGTGAGCGTCACTGTACAGTGACGTGTCCAGGATTTTTCGATTTATTTGAAGCATTTAAAACATAATTTACAACTTTTTAATTGGTATAAAATTTGTATTTGAAACTTATTTATCACATTGATTGAGATCTAATGTACATATACATTTAATATTGAACTTAAAAATTAATGCGACGATTTTTCGGCATAAAACTGTCAACCACTTTTTTCTGAGTCTACCTGTTCACGATATGCAGACATTAGAGCCAGTTCAGAAAGTCTTACTTCGCCCATTGAGTTTAAGTACATTTGATTCTTTTTGTGTTTTAAAGATTCTCTCCGCTTTTAGATCATTTTGATAAAATTCTATGAGGCTACAAAAATCTTTTGACGAGACATCAACGATTTAACTTGGTACAATATTGTTGTATACATTATTTACCACATTTGCATGAGAGGAAAATCTATTTGTCGTATTTGAGATTATTTCATCTAAATACGTAATGAATAAGGCTGATCTGTAATATGCCGTTGGATCATCTGTTACCACTTGAGTAGTCTCTATATAAATAACCAGCGGGCTAAAGTCCGGAGTACACGGAGTCCCCAGATGATTGCCCGGAGTCCTCCATTTTTACCATGTCCCTGGCCAAAATTCTAAAATGTACCTATTTTTAATTTTCGGTTTCTAAATCGGTGTGGGCCTTGTTTGCCCCTTCCTTACATACCAAATTTCAACTACTTAGCTCTAGTCGTTTTGGCGGAAAGCCAAAGGGGAAGGATTTTCAACTATTTTGCACCACCTCGTAGTTTTTTCAAAAAATCCCGTCTTAACTGATGTCTCCCTCTAAGCTGATGTGTACGCCGGAGGAGGAACCTTTATAAAAAATTTCAACTTCCTAGCTCGAAAGGTTTGGGGAGGCCATCAGTGGGAGACTTCGACTTTTTGCCCCTTTGGTTAGGTATTTTCCAAAATTCCGTCTGAGTAGATATCTACGCCGAATGTAAAACCTATATACCAAAATTCCACTTCCTAGGTTTAGTGGTTTTCGTATTCCGTTAAGAGGAAAATTTTCCATTTTTTCGCCCCACCCCGTAGAATTTTCAAATATCCAGTTTTAGCTGCTGTTTACGCTGGAGGATGATTCTTCATACCAAATTTCCGAAAATACCGTTTGGTGGAGGCACCTTCATACCAAATTACAACTTTTTTTTTCAGAGGTTTTGGCAGGCCGTCAAAGGGGATTTTCCAAAAATGCACTCTTGGCTGATGTTTACGCTGGATGAGGAACCTTCATACCAAATTTAACCTGCCTAGCTCCAGCGGTTTTTGCAGGCCTTCAATGGAAGAATTTCTCCTTTTTTTTGCCTCTCCCTCTAGGATTTTCCAAAAATACCGCCTTAATTGATGTCTGTACCGTAGGCAGAACATTCATAATAAATTTAAACATCCAAGCTCCAGCTTTTTTGAGCAGGGTGTTATGGGTGAGGCTTTTTGCCCTGTGAATGCCCATTTTTAACATGTCCCTAGCCAAAATTGTAAAATGTTTCTTATCAAGGAGAAGGAACCTATTTACCAAATTTCAACTTCCCAACTCCACCGGTTTTGGCAGGCCATCAAGGTGGAGAATTTTCGTTTTTCCACCTTCCCGTTGCATTTTCCAAAAATCTAGTCTTAGCTGTTGTCTACACTGGAGAAGGATCCTACACTCCTAATTTCAACTTCATAGATCCAGCAGTTTCCAGAGGCCGTGAGCTTGAACCCCTATTTTTACCACGTCCCTGGTCATAATTCTAAAATGTACCCTGTCCATGAGTTAGCACATACTCCAAGCAAAACATATTTCAAATTTCAGGTATCTTTTTTCTTTGTTGTGTTTTTTATATGTGTTTTTATTAGTAGTAGATTCTGTTAGAGTAAAGTTTTATTAAAATTTTAGTTTATAGCTTTTCAATTTTAGATTGAGAAGTAAAATGGAGAAGTAAAATTATTATAAAAAAAGTGAAGTGAATTGAAGACAGGAAAGTGAATTGTTTTCGTGTGTTGAAAGGAGAAATAGCACCGTGCCTAATAAGCGTTGATATCTTGACAGTTGGCAACCAATTTAGTCCGACCGGGAGTAAATTTGGAGATCTGGTGGAATTCTCAAACCAAGGTAAAAATATTTTTCAATACTATTTTTTTTGGGTGTGTTCCGAGAATGCCGACAGGTCTCCTAAAGATTTTTGCCACCTTTTGGAGGAAATGGAGACACTTTGAGTGTACTAATATATAGTTGGTTTTTTATTGTTTACTTGTCAGTGGACCGGAGAAAAAACTAGTCAGTGCATACTTTATTAAAAATAGGACATTTAAATAAATACTTTTTATTTTTTTTTCTAAAATTAGGCACTTCAATAATAGTGCCGTTTTAAAAAAATTTTATTCCAATAAAAGTAACTAAACAAGAGTTCTTATAAAAAAATTATAAAAAGTACTGTAAAAAAATATTTTTTCAATAAAAGTACTTTTTGTTAAAAAAAAATATTTTTCGAAAGTGCGTTTTATTAAAAAAGAAATATTATTTTAAAAAATATTAAAAAAAATATTTTTTTAGAAAAAGGTACTTTTTTCAATAAAGGTACTTTTTTCAAAAAAAGTGTTTTCTTTAAAAAAAGTATTTTTCAATAAAGCTACTTTTTTAAAAAAAAAAAGTATTTTTTAAAAAAAAGTACTTGTTAAAAACACGGTAATTTTTTGAAAAGGTACTTTTTTCCAAAAAAAAGACTCGAAAAATCTCAAAAATAGAATTGTGTTACATGATATATGTATATAATACTACAATAAGTTGAATTTTCGTTTAAAAATATGACGGCCATTTTCGGATAGTAGTACGGCATTTTTACGCCGAAGCTTCAAATGGGTTAAAACTTTGCAGAAATTGTCAGACAGAGATTCGACAAAGAACAATAGAAAATTTTGCAGGTCGTGGAACACATTTGTTGTTTGTTTTCGATGTATAATTTGTTTTCGATGTATAATTCATATTTTTACTAAACATTCAGTTATCGAAGCTGTATTATTGATCTCCGTCCCAAAGTCTATTACCGCCAAAAATCAAATTATTCTTGTTGTAATTTGCTTAAAATTCGTATGTTCTACATTCTACTCTTTGCAGTTGCCAGTGCCACCGTCACAAAGGGAAAATCTTGAGGCTTCATTTGCCATCATCACTGCAGGTGAATGTGATCCTGATGATGATATATCTGATATTGGAGTTCGTATTGAGGAACAATTGGCCAAACAATTGATGATGTGTAAAAATACCAGGTAAGTACATATAAACATTCCGCCTGTTTATAAAAATCAATCGGTAACCGTTTTCAAAAACAGACGGATTAATAATTTGTATTTGATCCAATCGACATAATCTTGTATTTTACAATATTCGAATAGAGATCATCATAAGGCTATGGGAGATGTTGCTGGCATGAATCGTTTTGAGAATTTAGCATTAACAGTTCAAAATGATTTAGATTTGGTACGTTATTCAAAACGTAAAAATTTTCCACTGCCAAAATTCTACTATGAAAAACGTAGTTTCAATATTGTTCATTGCAATACGGATTTAACCGACAATGAATTGGAAATTGTTGTAGTACGTGGCATTAATTATAATGTTGCTAATCCTAAAGATGTGGATACTTATGTTAAAATAGAATTTCCCCTTTTAAATGTAAGTTTAACATACACGGCTGGATTTTTAATGTTTCATTAACACTACGATTTGTTTTTAGAACGAAACATTTAAAAGTAAAACATCTTTGGTTAAAGACACTAATAGTCCAGATTATGATGAACATTTTAAAGTAGATATTTTGCGGGGTAACAGACAATTTCAACGTATTTTTAAAAGACATGGAGTTAAATTTGAAGTATATTCACGAGGGTAAGTTGAAATTAGAACTTTTAATTTTGTTGTTTTTTTTTTGTTGGATTGTGGTAGCGTTTCTTAAAAAAATGTTTGATTCTTAAAATACACTTTTATTTTTATAATTATTAGAGTCCGACCGATATTGGTTTTTTGCCAATAACGAAACCGAAAGATTTATTTGGCCGAGATTTTAAAGCTGTTGCCAATATTTTTGTTTGTAATTACTTATGTAGAATTTAAGGAAAACAAAAATAAATTAAATAAGGTATTTATGCCAGAAATTTAGGTTTGTAAAATAGCGAAAATATCAAGTTTTCCTCAAACACATGGGATAATTTTCCACAAACCTCACAATTTCGTACTACCCACAATTAAGTGTAAAAATTTGGTCTTGGAATAGTGTAAAAGTATAACTTTTAATGGTGTTTGCCACCATTGACCAAATTAAAAAAGGATTAAAAAATTTTATAGAAACATGCAAAAGTACTAAAAGTACATCATAATCATTTTACTTGGCAGCACCTTTTTTAGTTTTTCTTTTATAAACAAGAACAATTTTAATTACAATTAAAAACAGTAATAAATTAAAATTAAACTTAATTCATTAAATACAGTGGCTTTTTAATTAAATAATATAAATTTTTGTTGCTTCATTTTAATATAAAAAGAGGGCTCACGTCACGGATAATGCAATTATCAAATTATGCAGTATTGCAAAAGAAAAATTTATGTCGTGAATAAGGGTAAAGCCACATCTATACGAAAAAAGAAATTTTTTTTAATTTTTATTTAAAAAAATATAAAAAGTTTCAGTTTTGTTTTTGGTAATTACACAAGTATATACGGTTTTGGATCAGAGCAACTAAAAGTTAAGATATTGAATACTTTTTGTACAATTTTTTCCAATCAATGTCCATTTTATTCAATAAAAAGTGAAAATATAGAAGTGAGTCATTTGTATATTGTGTGGGATCTGTTCCACGCATTAGAGTTCAACAGTAGCCGCTCATCATGCCCTCGCCCCAAAATCCTTGATATCGTCTTTCGATTTTCGCCAAATTTTGATGTAGTCGCTCTCCCTGCTCATCACTAGTATAGGAATGAAGAAAATGTATTTTGAGAGAAATTTGAGCTCCAATCTTGCGTTAACTTTGCAACAAACTGTCGAAAGTTGCAAACAACATCTTGAAATTATGTCCATGCAGTTTGGGCGTAAAACATTTTATACAATTTCCGGTCCGACAAAAATTTGATTTTGGCGTATGACAATTTGGGAAACAACTTGGTCAAATACTTAAAAGCCGGTCGTTCAGGGTTGAGCGCTTTGTAGGTCAAGTTTTATGTGGTTCATAACTAGTACGACTTTGCCAATCTTTTTACACATAATGTTGGTCAGTTGCATGACTATCCCACTGGCACAAAAACAGCAAAATTTCGTAAAACCTGTTGGAGTATTATGTAAATAAATTATTCTTTAAAATTAAATTAGAATTTATTTTCAAACTTTTAAATTGCCACAAATTGTGTTTCCTACAGAGAAACCAAAATAATGAAAATATGCAGCTCTCATTACATTTGTAATATTTTTTCCAGCTTTTCACAAAAAAAAACCTTTGGAATCGACTTTTTACTTAGCATTTTCACAGGTTTAAAAAAAAATAAACATTAAAGAATAAAATTGAGACGATGTTTCTAGTGAAGCCAACAGCTGATTGTGGTTGTGACAGTGCAGGGCTGACAACATGCGAGCACTCGAAAACTAGAACCAATTCTGAAAAACGAAACTAGGATTTGAATTTACCACACGTCGTTTTTGGCCAAAACCGGACTCTAATAATAACTTATCAATACATGTTAGAAAGTGTTAAAAATTTTGATTAGAATTTTTGTTTGCTGTTATGAAACAGTAGTTGTTATGTGTAATGTAGTGTGATTAAATTAAATTAATGGAATTACTATTCTAACACCTAAAACGTCATAATAACATTTCGTTAAGTAATTTGAAGTTTATTGTCTTAGAAATTCTTTAAGTTCTATTTTCATTTATCATAACAGAAATTACTCTGGCTGTTTGCATTTATAATATTAAACTTTATAAAATTAAAACAATAAAACCTATCCCAATGAATGTCGCATGAGTACTAACGAATATTTTTGAAAACGAAACTTATTTTAATAAATCTTTGATTTTCTTAGCATTCAAGAAATCTTTTAAATCATCCATCCTAAAAAACAAATACGCATCCCTAACGCGGGAAGGACATTTTCGAAAACCAAGCATAAAAGTGCTATATTTTATTCTGAACTTTACAAATAAATGATGCAGTTTTGTAGATAACATAATTAAGTCTCCAATATAAAACACCAAAAAAATTTACACAGATATCAACATTGAAACATAATTCGCATGTTACAGCTTATTTCGTGTGTTGATTTTTATTTTTATTATTTGAAATAGCGGATTCTAAACTAACGGTAGATCAAAACATAAACAATAATAGTTCCGTTCGCTTACCCAATAATTTGTACAAATTTGCATAATTTTTTACTGGATGTTGTTCGTTTACACATATACTCAGTAAACATAAAGAAAAAAGAGAGAATATAGTGACAGTTTGACGTTGAGAGTTCTTCTTCTTTCTGCAAATTTTTACTGGACAAATAATTGCCAGTAAGAATTTACAAGCAGAAAAAACATATGATTGAAAAACATGTGATCAATTTTAGTTAATTACAAATAATTTGTAAAAAAGATAATACAACCTTCTAAAATATTTCTACTTAAGATTTTACAACAAGAATCCTCTTTTTCATATCGACCAGTTATAATTTATTTTTGCATTTAGTTTTACAATCAGCTGTTTAACAAACTTGTAAATTATTACAAGTTTTCCGTTCGCTTACTTTTTTTTTAGAAATTTTTCATTTTGAGAGTATATTTGTCTTACTCTCTGTAAGTTTGTTACTGAGTAATGAAAAGTGCGTCTATTTAAAAGTTTCAAAATCCGTTATAATTGCGTGCTTTTACAAGATGGGTCGAATCACTTCAATATAAAAGGCGAGTTAGTTATTAAAAACACATTGCTGAATTGTTGCCAATGTAAATTCATGTTTCACGCTTCAACAACTTCCATTCGTTTCACAAAGATGTTGTTCAGTGTAATTGCTTATGTTTGTTGATAAGAGCTAACTATATTATACTTTTGCTAGCTTAAGCAAATGTGCGAATACATGTAATCAAATGTGTATGACTATATTGTACTTAACAAACTTTTCGTTAAGTTTCGTCAAGTGTCATTTGCTTAAGCAAACAGCGAGACTGACCGCACTTTACTTAAGGAATCATGTGTTTTTAGAAAAACTGTTTATGAAAAAAAAAAACAATTGCAATGTACGCGGAAAATATTTTTATAGAAAATTTAATTAAAAATGTTAAAAAACAAACGTGCATGTATAACAAAAGGGGTGGGTTTTGTATTTATTTTTCGATTGAGATGCAAGCATTGTTGCATTTTTTAGTACTTTTTTTATTTATGTTTTCATTTCTTTCTTTAAATTATTAAAAATTAATATAGATTTACTAGTTAATTGTAAAATATTTATAAATTGAACACATTAAATAATATTTTACGAAAAGATACATATATTTTAGAAATATAGGAAGAAGACAGTTTTTGCAAAAGTACAAATATTTGCAACTAAGTGTAGTAGGTATTTAAGTTTAAAAAGTACATTGTAGCCACCCAAAAGTCTTCAATAAGTTGATTAAGCATTTGATAGACTTTTCGTTAATTTTTGACAGTAGCTTAAGTTAGCAAAAGTATAATATAGTTAGCCCTTTTTTGTTTTGCTATCAACTTAACGAAAACTTAAAGCAAGAACCAATATTATACTTTTCTGTAACAACAACAAACATACATTGCTTTGAGTAAATTTAACAACAGACAAAGATGCAAAATTAAACTAACGCTCATTTTCAAAGAAATAAGTTAGAGTGAGCCAAAATGAACAAAAACTACAAAAAATACAATGGGATAGAATTAAATAAATGTTAAACAAATTTGACAAAATGAAAATTAATAAATTAATGCAAAATAAATTAAATACAGTGACCTCACAATATTATTCAGCGTTTTGTTCGAGAATACCACAAACAAATTTTTATTGAAAATGGTGCGAGGTGGATTTTGCGAAAGATTAAAGACGATCCCATGTTAAGTGTTCCAGCTGTGGGCAAGGATTTACGTGCCACAGTAAAATATGGAGGCGGTGCATGTCGCACAGTGTAGTGATTTCGTATAACGAGTGACCTAAAATAGAAGGCGGTATCATAAAGTAATGAAATATAACCAAACCTAAAATGGTAACTTTAGGTCCAAGGATTCGTGTCATTCCCCATATATCCTGAAATTAAAAATTCCAATAGAGGAGAAAAAAGTAAAAAATTAATGAAATTTTGTAGAGACATTAGTTTTAACATGTTTGAGCGCCCGGTAGGCTAGTTAACTTCGGAACTACATACATTTATATTTTTGACCAATGTAAAGCTAGCTCTCTCCTTTCTCACAGATAACCTTAAAAACTTTCAAATTCACATATTAAAAAAAAACTATTTTAATTTATCAAAAAAAAAAAAAATAATTTTTTGATTTAAATGCTAACCATACAGTGGCACAGTAAAGTCTACATACCCCCTTAAAAAACAAGGTTGTGAGTTTTCTGTGAACAATGTAGCATTAAAATATATTTCAAACAAATTCAATTAAACAACAAACAATAAATTATAAACAAAAATTTTTCTGCAACAACATTTAATAACAAAAATAAATAAAATTCATTTTTCAAACACAGAAAAATGCAACTCTGTACTCAAACAGTGCTACCAAACACTTGAGGCGTCTTTACTAGATATCGTTAGTTAAAAAGAAGTTTAATTGCTCTATGTTAATAATGCAGTTGTGTTTATTTAACCAAAATGGGTAAAGAAATCTATGTTAAAGTGTGTTACCGCCAGTAAAGTCTACATACCCCCTTAAAAAACAAGGTTGTGAGTTTTCTGTGAACAATGTAGCATTAAAATATATTTCAAACAAATTCAATTAAACAACAAACAATAAATTTTAAACAAAAATTTTTCTGCAACAACATTTAATAACAAAAATAAATAAAATTCATTTTTCAAACACAGAAAAATGCAACTCTGTACTCAAACAGTGCTACCAAACACTTGAGGCGTCTTTACTAGATATCGTTAGTTAAAAAGAAGTTTAATTGCTCTATGTTAATAATGCAGTTGTGTTTATTTAACCAAAATGGGTAAAGAAATCTATGTTAAAGTGTGTTACCGCCGCCACTGTTTATTTACTTATTTACTTTTTTATATTTTTTATATATATGTACACTGTCTATAATTACGGTAGTGTCTAGTTTTGTCAGTATACACATACATAGCTTCAAGAGGAAAAATAAAATTAATGTTAAGTCAGTTCGATTTAAAGTACAGCCCGTGCAAACCAAATTGTTTTTAAAGCGTAACCGAATAAGCGGTATATTCTAAATTAAAGTTTACTAAAAAATAAAGAATATTAATTAAAGCTAAGAAAGATTTGTTTCTTTTCGAACTCAACAAAGTGCGTGAGCTTATTGTAAAGTATCATTAAGAAAATATTTTTTTAAAATAGATTGGGAAACTAGTTGGACATCCAAAAGCATTCAAGCATTCAGACAATAATTCGGCCAACTGACTACACCTGCAAAGCGGCATGTATGTTGTTGCATGTTAAAGAAAATCCAAGAATTACGGCAATAGAAAAGACTGTAAAAACCAGGATATTTCTTCAGTGCATCCAGAAACGGTAAAATATGTATTGAGAAGCAATGGAATTCCTAGCCGTGTGTTTTATTCAGTGACGAAAGCAAGTTCAGCTTGTTTGGTTATGATGGAAAGCAAAAAGTATGGCTTCAAAATAATAAAACGTGCTTCCTACAGTGAAACACGGTGGTGGTTCCATTATAGTATGGGGTTTCATGTCGGCGGCTGGGGTGGGTAATTTAGCATTTATCAATATTAATATGTATCGCATGGTATTCTTGAAAATTCGACCCAAAGCATATCGCTGGTGTTGTTAAAGGATGGCTACTCTAAAATGTATGTCATCAACTTCATTCTCCATCTCCGTCACCGGATTTGAACCCCATTGAGAATTTATGGGATGAATTAAACCGTCGAGTTAGAAAAAAGGACGATTAAAAATAAACAGGACCTTTAATACGCTCTACTTGAGGAATGGTAAATTGTATGAAAAATAGGTTCAATTCTTTTCTACAAAGCCAAGGCGGACCCAGCAATTATTAATTTTGTTTTGTTATTTGTATTTACTTTTACGTGAAATAAATTCTTTTGTACCAAGTACGTAGACTTTTCTGTGTTTGAAAAATAAAATTTAATTGTTGGATTAAATTTTTTTGAAATAAATTCTATTTAATTGTTGGATTGAATTTGTTTAAAATAAATTCTATTGCTGCAACTTACAATTTCCTTTTTCAAGGGGGTACGCAGACTTTACTGTTCCACTATACATTGATACGGGTAGAACTCCGTAAATCGAAAAACTGTTCACACAGCTGAAAAAAAAAAATAATTTGAGTTATTAAAAATAATTTAATACATACATAAATAATATTCGCACATACAAAACATAAATAATACATACATAACATAAACATTCTAGTCATTATCGCTGGTACTATCACTCTCAGATTCCGCTATTAAATCATTGCTAAATATTATGTTTGCACAGTCTTCCCTTTCAATTGCATAAATCCTTACATCATTTATATCATAGTTTTTTAAAAGCTTTTTCTGACTATACATCGAAATTGATGGTTCTGACTGTAGAATAAGATACACTATTAGGTCCTTATAAGATGTAACCCCACTTATTTTTCTTGTATCTTGATTCAACGGCATTTCTTGCAGCTTTATTCAACGGCCTCTTATGATAACATTCCAATAGGAATGGTATAATTCTTAACATAATCGATGCCGTGAATTAAAATTTTGTGCACTGTTGCAGGCATATAGTACCAAGGATACAATCTGAAGTAAAGAAGTGCAGTTTCTTTAAAAAGATTATAAAAACTATAAATATTTATATTGCGCCCAAATGACAAAGTTTTTAAATTAATTAAAACATTTCAAATTATTGTTTTATCTACAACTAAAATTTGCGACGAAAATAAACGTCTAGCTGTATTGCCATCATTCGCTGTAGCATAGCCCATTTCTTTCTTAAATTTATATCGTATGTTCTTTTTTTCTTGTCAACTTGGTCTATCATTTCTTTACCTCCCATTCGCCATATTTTGAAGGATTGCTTACAAGCAATATAAAACACTTCAACAACGCATGCAATGTCCTCTTTAACTGGCTTTTCAAAAATTGGCATGCTTTTCATTTCGAAAGGATTCGCTCCATACGAAACATAAGTTGAACTACTTTGGTTCCATTTAGTACATTTACAATCGCACCGCCTATCATTCAATTTATAACACTATGGAACATTTTTGGGATTATTGTCTGGGGGGTGAGAAATTCCAAGTCAGGGTGATCGTACTAGGTCAGTATAGTAAAACCCTTAAAGGGTTTGGCGTTCGTATGTGTCAGTTTTTTTTATGACCTTTTAAGTTTTTTCCTTATCTTGATGTTTTTTCGCTTAGTTGTAACATTTTGGCAAAAACGTAGTTTAACATAACTCGATAACCACTTGTCCGATTTTGCTAAAACAAACTCAAAAAAATTTAGAATTACAATTTCTTTAATCCGTTCATATAACGTTTTTCTTTATAATCAACAGTTTTGCCGGTAAAAATAAATTTGTGGAGAAAAAAAATATTTTTTTGCCTAAAAATTAAATTTTTTTTTTTTTAAATTCATAAAAAATCCAAGACGGAAAAAAGGATCAAGTGTTATTAATTTCATGTAAAGTCACATAACCTATAAACAAAATGCGACATAGATCATAGAAATCGATTAACGCGTTCTGCTTTTATTTACAATTAAGTGAAGGTATCCCATTTTGACAAGAATATTGATATTTGTTTTTATTCAAAAAAGTGTCATTTATCGCCTTTTTTTATAAATTTTCCCCAATAACTCCAGACTTCTGGCCATAAACTACTAAAAAAATTAAGTAAACATTTTTATAATTTTTTATTTTTATTTTATTTATTTATTTTTATTTATTTTAATAAATATTGCCTAGACTTTTTCGATGGTGGTTGTTCGGGACTAGTGGCATCGCATTCATCGCTATCATCAGTTTCTGAACCACACATAATGTCAATGTGTGACTCCACTGTTGGCCCTTCTGCATCTCCTGAAAATTCTTTATCATCAAGATCATCCTTGTCTTGCCACACAAGCTTACTCCACCATCAAATTTCCGCAATTATTGCACTCGGCGACTTTTTGCCTCTATATCTGTAAGTTTTTGTTTTATTAAAATGAGTTTGAAAAATAAAAAATCAGTATTACCTCATTTCAAATGGCATAGCAACTTGATGATAGCGTTCACCTTGTTCATCAGATTCGGTAGCCAATTGTTTGCTGAAGTAGTCCAGATGATGATGTAAATAATGGATTTTCAAGGACATGTGGACACCAATTTCCGAGAATTCTCTTAACATCCTTGCGACAGAAACATCGTAAGCCTTCTATTACTTTTTTGATTGCCTGCCATGCATTCAATTCAGCGTCAATCAAAATATTGTTGAATGCGTCACTTTTAATCAGCTTTCGTATATCTGGACCATTGACTACGCCTGATTGGAAAAAATTAATTTGTTAAGATGGAAAATCATGGGAAATGAATGTGATATTATAACTTACCTTCTTTAATTTTACTTTCGCTGAGTCTCGGGTAAATTAGTTTCAAACACAAGAAAACTTCATCTCTTTTGGCGACAGTTTTGATAAAATTCTTAACAATTCCAAGTTTAATATGCAGTGGAGGCAGCAATATCTTCTCCTTCGGCACTAGAGGCTCACGAATAATATTGGCCGTTTGTAACCTGCTGTGCTCTCTGAGTTTCCATCCGTGGCATGCATATTGGTCACCGGAAAATCGTGTGTCCCAATCGCACAAAAAGCACATATATTTTATATAGCCGCTTTGAAGACCGCAAAGCATTGCTACAACTTTTAAATCGCAGCATATGCGCCACATATGTTTGGCGTAGTTAACCATTTTTAAAATATTTTCCAGTGCATCATATGTTTCTTTCGTTTCTGTACTATAGGCGATAGGAACTGAAGGTTTTTTATTGGTCTTATGCAGTAACACCGCCTTCAAGCTGAGTTTTGAACTGTCAATAAATAATCTCCAGTCATCTGCTTCATATTTTATTTCCATTGCGTCCATCAATTTTCCTACATCCGGGCAATATGCAGAAGTTTTTTCATCGTTCACAAAGAATAAACTTTGAAGTGATGCCTGACGACTTCGATAAGCTGTGACTTTCACGCCGGGTGCCAACAAATTGTTTGATTTCAAAATGGAAGCCAGCTCTTCCGATTTATGCTGTGTTAATTCCAACTTGGCAACAATTGAATCAAGCTTATTTTGATTTATTAAAATTGGCTCATTGGATACTGATGGCTCATATGGGGGATCATCACGTGCATGATATGTCGGAGCAGTCGTAGAAGAGAAAATATCTGGGCTAGAAGCTTTTGGCACAGGAATGTGGTCCGAACGAGGCAATGGTGTTGCGGCAGTTGCAACACCAACGTAATTATACGATTTTCTTATCCTTTTTGCGGCTCCTTTATTCGCACATGCATAGAAATTCAATGGATTGTGACCTTCGCCAGGATTAGTCCAAGTCATTGGGATACCGAATGGCATACTTTCACGTCTTCTATTTTTCCAATCCATTAGACGGTTGTAGCAGCTTTTACACACTATATTTGGTACCCAATTTTCGTTCACTATAACATTTTGGTTGAAGTACATCTCGTATGTTTGAACAAAATCAGTACTGAAATTTCCCCTTTTTTTATGTGTTGAGACAAAGCTATTTATATCTGGCTTGCACAGTTCCATATTCTGTTCAGTTTTGTTCACTTTTAAAAAACTGGAGAAAAATCACTTTTACTGTTCGCGTTCGTCGGAGAAGAAGTATAATGACAATACATATTTTATGTGAACATTACAGAACCAGTGTTGCCACATCAATATTTCTCTTTTAGTACAGTAGAAAAGTATGAGAGAGTTCGGCTTGTGAGTGTCAATGTTTTCTCCAAATAATGTTGTGCATATCTGGAGCAAATTTTTGAAATTCATACATTTACCTAATTGTGAATAAATGAGAAACGCGTGCATCGATTTTCATGATCTATGCCTTTTTTGCTCATGAGTTATGTGACTTTACGCGAAAGTAATTAGTTTTGGCACTTTTTTCCATTTTGGATTTTTTATGATTTTAAAAAAAAAAAATATTTAAATTTTTAGGCAAAAAATACTTTTTTCCCTTCATACATTCATTTTTAACTTCGAAAGTGTTGCACATATAGGAAAACGGTATAGAAACAGATTAGAGAAATTGTAATTCTTAATTTTTCTAAATTTGTTTCATCAAAATCGGACAAGTGGTTCTCGAGTTATGTTAAACTACGTTTTTGCCAAATTGTTACAACTAAGCGAAAAAACATCAAGATAAGGAAAAAATTTAAAAGGTCAAAAAAATACTGACACATACGAACGCCAAACCCTTTGAGGGTTTTACTATGCTGACCTAGTACCATCACCCTGACTTGGAATTTCTCACCCCCCAGATTGGCTGTTGTACTGTGTAATGAACGTTAAAATTTTCTAAGTTCCTAAGTTCTGTATGCATGTTTCCCCTGACTGAGTTTATAACATTTGGGTTTTCTTTTGTAAATATTTGAGAGGTCTGTATAATCTCCAAGGTGAGTGTTCATTTTCATACTACTTTTTCATCATTTTGCCATACTACTTTTTCATCTGCCCAAACCTACTAACGTAATAGCTCAAACGAGGTAACAAATAAAAATTCATCACGATAATTGGATACATAATGCATTGCTTTGTAATGTATACTTCTTACCTATATCATTATAATTTAACAAAAATTAGTTAATTACCGATATTTGGATACATAATGCATTACTTTGTAATGTATACTCCTTACCTTTAGCATTATTTTGAAACATAAGTTAGTGATAGTTGGTTACATAATGCATTACAATTTAACATAAAATAATGACTCTTAAAAAAACTGATTTCATGCTTAGCATAAAAATCAATATTTGATAAGTAATTTGTATGCCATCCCATCTATAATAGAGAAAAAATCTAAGCAGGAAGTACAAAGCGTCGGCAGAATAACGGCACAAAATTTTATTTAATTCTTTTAAATTTTATCATGTTTTTTTTTGATTTTTTTTTTTTTTGGGTCGCCTTTTTTATAATTGTAAAACGAAAATGACAGCTAAGCCAGAGAATAATTGCAACATAAAAATATTAAATATTTACGAAATCGAGTCATCCACACAAAAGATAAGATACTTTTGACATTTGCCGCAATACATGTCCACATATTTGTCTCCATTCTAGACTACGGGATGTGCATTTATTTACTGTAAAATCTTAAAACTACTGCCAACTATTGATAACAAGCATTTTTAGTTTCAGAAACTGTAGCATTCGTGTTTTTATAAGTTTGTAAATTGGTCAAAGCATCCAATTATTGTTAACCTCTTCGTAATCATTTAGGTAACCAATAATTTTTTTACTCCGTATCTGCAAAAAGGTAAGCATAATTGTAAGAATGAACCCATTACCTTGAGGCTCATCGCCTGTAAAATTCATCAATTAAGTAAGGTGTAAAGTAATCCATCATCCCCTATGGATATACATTACTATACCCATTATTTGGTAATGAGTTGTTTTACTGTGTAAAGTCCTGGTTATACTAATGAATTAAAAAATTATTAAATAAAAATGTGTAATTTTTTTTACCCGACTGTTTCTGTAATACGAGGGCGGATCAATGAGTCCGTGACTTTTCGAACTTCCCTCGTAGTTATATGAAATGCAACACTGCTCCCATCAAGTACTACCTCTTAATAGACTACTGTCAAATTTTGAGCAAGTTCCGTCATTTACTTTGCGTTTAACAGCAGGATTTTTCGAGGTCCATTAAATAGGCATTTGTTTGATCAATAATTTCATCGTAGGAGCTAAATCTCTTTTCACCTAGCCATTTCTTTAGGTTTGGAAATAGTCACTGGGGGCTAAATCCGGAGAATAAGGCGAATACGGAAGCAATTCGTAGCCTACTTCAATGATTTTTGCCATGGAAACTAAGCTGTCACACGATTCCGTTGTTGGTCGATTGTGAGCAAACGCGGGAGCCATCTTGAAGAAAGCTTTCTCATACTCAAGTGATCGTTCTAAATTGAAACCACTGAGCCATGTAAGATGCCTATGTCTTCCACAATCTATCGCACTTTCAATCTCCGATCGGCCAACACCATATCGTAAATTTTTCAATTGATTTGGGTGTAGAGACCTCAACTGGGCGTGCAGAACGGTCGATATCTTCCGTGCTTGTAAGGCCAAAACTAAAGTCAGTAAACTACTATTTTACCATTGAAATAGATGGTGCAGAGTCCCCATAGTATTTGTCAAGTTTTTCCTTGGTTTGATTGACGTTTTTTTTTTCGCAAAAAATAATGTTTAATGACCACTCGAAATTCACTTTTTTCCATTTAAAAAAAAAGCCACGATGTTGTATGTTGTGAACAGCTGTTAAACGCAAAGTAAATGACGGAACTTGCTCCAAGTTTGACAGTAGTCTATTAACAGGTGGTACTTGTTGGGAGCAGTGTTGCATTTCATATAACTACGAGGGAAGTTCGAAAAGTCACGGACTTATTGATCCGCCCTCGTAATCAAAGCATCATACTCAGCTTTCATGGCCTTTTTCCATTCATGAGTTTCCGAACTTTTAATGGCTTCTTCAGCCAACATCGGATCATTGTGTTCGAATAAATTTGCAATATTTATTTAATTTTTAAAAATATGTGATTCTTCATTCTGCCATTAATTAATAAATTTGCTTGGCCTACATCTTTTAACAGTTTTCAATTTCTTTGGCTTTCCTTGTCCTCGTTTTGTTGTATAGAACTCTTCACGTTATCTTCTTCTTCGTTGTTGGTATTTTCGTAAGCTTTGTGAAATCCCTAAAATTCTTCATCATCACTATTTTCACTAGCAGTATTTTCCTTTACTATAGAAGTTTCTTGCTGTACTTCTTTTTGCACTTGTTCCATTTTATCTTCTTGTGTTAATATTTCTTCCCTGATTTTTCAAAACTTTTTCTTCTTTAGAATTAGTATAATCTTTTTCTGGCTGATACGGTTTGAAAAGGTTACATCTCTTGATCATACAATCTTCTTCTTTTCTGGATCCCATAATATATACGCCCTTGAATTTATAGAATATCCCACGAATATACATTTTCTTGGTTTTGGGCTCAAATTTTTCACGATTGTATTTGCTCTCATGGGACCACAATCATCGCTGTGTATTACATATATAGCTTCGAATGATTTGGAATTCGATTTGCTAAATGGTTTCTAGACCTGCTTATCCTTAATACATGTTACGCAAATCAATATTTAAGTTGATACCATTAACCTTTTATTTTCAAATTAGATCCTAAAGATCATTTTCATCAAGATGTTTATGCCATTCTTAAGGACGACGACTGTACTACATTACAATTTTCAGCTTCTTCTTTTACAAATCATTATTACGTTCAGAAATAAATATGTTTTCTCCAGTTTTAAGATTTTTTTACGGCTTCCTTACGTTAAAAATTAACTTCCAGACCATAATCGGCTATCTTTGCAACTGATAGCAAATTTGATTAGTAAATTTTTGTACATTCCTTATTGCTACTAATTTTTACAATTCCTTTACCTTCAATTTTTGTTGATTCATTATTTGCTAGATGCAGAACCTCTGTACCTGGTGACTTGAGAATATGAAATTTGTCTTTTTCTGAGCACATATGGGATGATGCTCCAGAATCCAAACACAATTTGGATCTGTTTTTTCATAGGTTATGTGCTCAGTCATTAACCCCGCGGAATTTAACCAAATAATAGTTGAATTAAATAGCGGAAAACTGAAAACCGGAAAAGTGAAACCAAAAAATGTTCTTGAATTAAATAGCAGGAAACCAGCAAATTAAATGGAGACAACTGAAATGAGCTACTCAAATCCAAGTTGAAGCGCTGCTTATAAAAAGTAATTGTAAGCTGTCCAAAACCGAATGAACCTGTTAATAAGGTTATCGAATGGGAATCTGAAGGTGACAAAGCTAAGTCAGATTTAATTTTATTATATTCTTTGTTGGCGAAAATAATAAATATGCTGAAATAAAAATACTGAAAAAACCCATGCATAATATATTATGTTCCCGTATGTACGAATATATTCGATACTAAACTTTTCGTACATTGTATAAAATATTTCGTTTCGCACCACGAAAATCTACAAAATTTTCTTTCGTAATTTTAAATTTTCTGTATTAAATTCAATAATTTATCAAAGTACTTCACAAAGGCATTTTATTAAAGATACTTAATTTTTTACATTTAAAAAAGAAAACATTTGGCTCATATGTTAAAGATCATGTTTGCTAAAAAAAAAAAAATATTTTACAAGGTTTTGTTGATTTCGAAAAATCTAAAAATTCTGTTAATTTCGTTAAAAATAATAAATAACCGCATAAAACCAAGAAAACAAAAATACGAATAATTTTCTTTAGTTTCGCAAAGTTTCTCAATCGATGACTTAATTGAATTGTAAAACTTACGAAAGCTTCGTATAGAAACCGATATGCCAGAAAAACTATCATTATGTGACGTCGGAACCAAAAGTGTTTGGACTTTAAATGGTGACGCAGAAACCAAAAAGGGGCGGGGCAATTTTTTGCTTTATTTTCGGAAATCGTATTCATTAAATCTTTAATTTTAAGGAGTGACTGACACAACTTTTTTTTATTTGGGGACCACCCGATCTAGTCTACAGCCCATTACATTGGTAAAGGGAGGTGATCCTTGCACCTATTTTTTGTTTTGTATATTTTATTTAATTTTTCTTTTTTATTTTAATAATACTTCTTCTATTTAAAACCTCATTTTGTATATGTATATTTCTGTTCATTTATTTATCATCATTAATGGGCTAAATTCATAAAAATATATAAACAAACAAAAAAATACAAACAAATACTATATTAGATGCAGTTTAAACTGTTGTGGATTAAGTCGTATACTGCCAATATGTTGTTTCAGAGGATTTCTACGCTCGGATATTTTAATTGGAACCGTCAACGTAAAACTACAGCCACTAGAGACAAAATGTGATATACACGATACATTTGATGTAAGTTTGGACTTGTAAATATTAACTTAACAAATGTCATAAATTTAAATCATTTTGCAGCTCATGGAAGGACGTAAAAAAGTTGGAGGTAAACTGGAAATTAAAATACGTGTGCGTAATCCAATATTAACTAAACAAATGGAACATATAAACGAAAAATGGCTTTTACTGGAAACGTAAATGGATTTGAAAAACACAAACAACAAAATTTATGATTTAATATTTATTATAGATTTTTAAAGTTTTTTTTATAACTCTTTTATTAATTATACAAGTCTATGGTACATACGTGTACCTATCATTCACATCATAAATTGGGGGACAATTAATTGTCTTAGAGCGTTTAACTTTTCTAAAAAAAACTCCGGCTGTAGCTTCTGGTTATTTAAAGATAAATAATTGGTCTAACTGGATTATTCCCCTAATTAAGTCATGTATAGATTTTTTATTGTTTTCGATTTTTTATTTATTATTTATTTTCTAAAAGTGTTTTAAAATTGTGTTATTAATATTCTTAAGTTGCTTTATCTGCTTATTTACTCATATATTATATACATACATACATATAAATAATTATAAACTATTTATTCCAAAAAATTGATTACAATTATTTTATTTCTATATACTGTACTTGTGTTGAAAACAAACTGGTACTATTAAAAATATTAATGCCTCGTACTTTGTAAAACCCTAAAAATAAAAAGAAGTTTTAAAATTACAGTTAATTGTTTTTCACGAAAAAATTTCACTCGAAAAATTAATAATTTGTTTTATTTCTTAAGACACAACCACAATAAACCCAAAATGTCACTTTTTTACTTGAAAAATAATAATTTAGTATATAAAGTTTGCTTGAGTACAAATATCGTAAAAAATCTTTTTTTATATGGAGTTTAACAGTTTCTTCACGTGAATCCGGAACACTTTACTATGCTAAAAATTTAATTTATTGTCAAAGTTTTTTTATGTTTAGAAAATTAATTTAAGTTCATATTAGGTGTGTTCGACGTACGTTACCGCGGGTGCCCGCGGGAACCCCATCTTACCAGAAAGCGTTTCTTGTAACAAAAATTGGGTAAATGAGAGCGTTCATGAGAGAGTAATTGTGTTTCTCTTTTTACCAGAACTTACCCGTACTTTTTGTTTGGGTAAAATGGTAAAACTGTCAAATCATCAGCTGCTGCTAATAAATTAACTGTTTTGCATTTTTGAAAAAAAAAATATAAAGTTAAATAAAAGTTTACTACAAACAACTTTTCCTTCTTAATAATGAAAAATACATTTGAAAATGTAAATAGATACTTGCCATTTCAAATATATTTATTAATTAAGCTGTTTTTAAATATGAATAAATTTGACGTTTATTTTTGGGTATGAAATGTGGTTTTGTGCGTTCGCAGTATTTTGGGCATTTTAATGGTTTTGTGAGAGAATTTTTTGCTTGCTCTCATTTTACCCAAAATTACCTCGTACAGACCTATTATTAGGTATAAAATAATACACACCTCTGTTTAAAAATTGTAAGGGTAATAATTTAAAATTTTTTTGATTGGAAAAATGGAAAATAGAAAAATTACACGCTATTGATGTGAGCGGTCATTTTTCGAAATAAAAAATGTAAATATTTGAACTGTCAAAACAAAAGAAGAAAACAAGATGTGAATGATGTGACAATCATTAATATTTTTCAAGATGCCGAATAGAAGTGTTAAAAGTGAATTGATTGATTATTTAATTACTAAATTTTTAATGGAAATTTTAATATTTATGAAAATATCCGTATAGTAGTTATAAAGATAATTTCTCCAAAAAAACAATACAATATAAATTTTGAAATATTTCTTTAGAAACTTTTACATCAGATGATGATTTAGCAACTGAAGAAATGACCGACAATTTTGTGGAAGAAGAATTGAACATTCTCTATGATGATTTGAGCGTTGTGATGTTTTTACAGCGTGTAATCGAGTACTTCGTTCCAGAATCTAAGGTATGGTGTGAGGATATTCTTTCCCAGATCGATGACAACGGATTTCGTAAAATGATGCGATGCACAAAAGATCAGTTCCACCATCTTGTGTAATTTCATCATAAAAATGCATGTAAGCAATTTAGTGTCGGTTTTTAACGAGTATTTTTCGGGCGTTTCTGGAACTTCAAAAAAAAATATTTTTTGTGCCGATAGAGACGATAGAGCGAAAACTTTGAAGGAGACGGTTAGTGTATTAGCGCACTGTATTAAATTTGAAATATAATTGTCACACATGATTTTTAAAATCATAGTTGTATAATTCAGGGTTTTACAAAAAGAGATGTAATTTTTCGTTCTTTGAAGTACAAATTAACGATTTTCTTAAAAGTGGAAACATCATTTAGTTTGACGTTTATAGAGGAAAAAGTTACAACCTTTTATCCAGATTTGTTGACACTTGGTTATAGGTTGTTAAAAATACAACTTTTGGTGGAAATTTTTTTCTTGTGTTTGTTGTAACAAAAGTTGCATTTTTTCACTTTTCCATTTTTCCAACTACAAAAAAACTGAAATATTTTTTTTTTTGGAAATATTCACCAGAGCTTTTATTATTTCCATATTTATCGCGATCTTTTAGATAATTTCGCACTACACACAACGAACGATCCAATTTTAGTGCAATTTCTCGCATTCGCAATTGCTAGTCGAAAAATGCGTTAATCTGACCCTTTTTAAGTTTAGATAAAGCTTTTCCTTTTTCCCATCCCATCTTCTCAGATTGATTATTGCACATATAAACAAAAATTTTATAAGTACATTGCAAATTTATATGCACTGACCTTATCATTTTGACGCATTCCAAAACACACTATTGATATTTTAGTTTATAAGTGGAACTAACGGTAAACAAATGAGAATAACATTTAACACATTGACTACCACGTCGGACACATATGTGTGCCAATGCACCATGTGGTTTACGCCACGGACACATGTATATCCGTTGCTATTTTAATTCTCTCTAGCCATGTCACATAAAAGTGATTGCCGATATATATGACTTTATTGCAGTAGTATGATGTATGGCCCCCATTAAATTTCTGAAATAATGGTTTCGGCGCAGCTCAAAAATTAATTAAATTTTTTTTTTAAAGAAAAATGTAATTCATTTTATTATAGTAGGAATAGAATAATAAGGTTAATATAAAGGATCCTTTACAGAGTCATCAGAACTGTAATCTTAACATTCTTCATCACTTTCTCTACTTTGAGTATTTTTTCTAACTCAGTATCCGATAAACATTTCCTTTTCGCCATTTCATAAGACAAATTTTTGGAATAATATAATGCGATCAACTCGTCTTGCTTATTGAGCACGTACTAAGAACAAATTTAGTTCGAACCCAATTTGTTGCATTTTTGTGGGAATGTTTTTTTGTCGTGCATGGCCCTGCATTAAAAAAAGTCGGTAGGCGCCACGTCGGACACATGCATGCGACACACTTATTTGTAAAAAAAACTGTCTATTTCAAATCAATAAATATTACTGGCAATAGCCTAAATTCCAATATTGACATTTTCGAGGGGATTACGTAAAAAAAAATGATGTGGCCCCTAGCATCTTATTTGCTGAAAGTGCATTGGCAGTCAATGTGTTAAGCAACAATTATTTTAGTTAACAGTACTATTATACTTTTTGTAATTTTGCATAAACAGAACAAAAAATAAGTGACTTAATCATTTTGAAGTGCACCTTATATCGATTTCAACATATGTTTTGGATTTTAGTGGTATTTATCTATTTGAACATATGAAGGGCAATGGTAATGCAATCATTAATAAAAAAGGGAAAATAAATAAATAAAAATGGAAACATTCTATGTCTTAACATCCTACGGAGGAGGCAAAATTTGCAAAAGTCTCCAATTTGCCGGTCTGCCCAAACCCATTTGGCAATATATCTGAAATTAAAATATGTTCTTCCTGGAGTGTGGCCAAACTCACTGGTGAGATACTTTTGCAGTTGCTAAAATGGGTTCCATTCGTTAATTTCAACTAATTTTCACTGGATGACGTTCCTTTATACAAATACTCAGTAAACAGAAAGCAATAAATATTGTAAAATGAATTTCATAAAACATAAGAAAATCTTTTAAAATATTTCTGCTTAATACTTAAGATCAGGAATCCTCTTTTTCCATATCGGCCAGTTATACTTTATTTTGCATTTGGTGTTACATTCAGATGTTTAACAAACTTGTAAATAAAAATTTTCTGTTCTCATACTTTTTTTTCAGAAAATTTTCTTTTTGAGAGTAAGTTTGCTACTGAGTAATTCTTACTGGACTTGACTGAGAAAAGTAAACCAATGGACATAAACTGAAAATTTAAAAAAATTCCATTATACTTTAGTTTTGCCGTACAATTTTTCCAAAAAGATAAATAATATGGAAAAAAAAAACAGTTTGAATAGGAAGAGTGGAACCTTCCGATGTCTAAAATAGCTTTGTGAAAAATAACGTATTTAAAGTATAATATAGGGCAAAACGTGTTTTATCCTGATGAGTTAGAACAATTCTGAAGACATACATATTCGAAAGTACGTTGATCTTAGGGTTTAGTGTTATTTCTTGTACTTTTGTTAGAAGTAATAAACAAAATAAGCTAAGGTCACGTTTAAATTACGCTCGAAATTTAGTTCGTATGTAATAGTATTGCACTATATATATAATCGAAATCGCGTTTGAACTAGACTTTGAGCGAAATGTAAACGCAACCTAAATTTAGATTTTTTAAATATCGTTTAAGCTTCCTTATGGATAGTAATTATAATTCTTTTTGCCGTGTATTTAAAAATTACATATCTGTTTTTTAATCCCCTGAATACCTGTTAAAAACACATGTCTGGCTGGAGCAGCACCGATTTAATGTTGCTTCCCATATAAAATTTGGATTTAACTGTTTTTTAAATTTTATTGTGACATTTAGTAATCAAGCTTTAATCTGTCGTGCTATAATTTCTAAAAAAAAATGCAATCGTCTAAAATAAAATCTGTAAATCTCACTTGTTCGGAACGAAATATCGATTATTCATTAAGCATTTTAATATTTCGCTCAAACTTACCACTTACGTCTGATCCATCTAGTGGAGCATATTGGAATGATGGAAATGGTAAATGCCAGCCAGAGGAGATTTGTAACCAATCATGTGTTGTATCCGATCTAAACCATACTTCATAAGTCTTCAAACACTGCACCGATTCTGCATCAAAATCTTGCCAGGTAAGTAAGACTTCATTATGTGTTACAGGAGTCAGGAACAAGTTCTGTGGTGACCTTAAATTACCTTTTAAATTCGAGCAAACTCTTAATAAAACTAGCCAAGGTGCCTTCAAAGCACTCAAGTCAATATGAATTGTAGTATTTACTAAAATACCGCTCAATAAGATATTTGGTGTTTGCTGTCGACGCATGGCCTCACGAATTGTAGTATTCGGATAAGATGGTCGATTGAAACTATGCCAAACATTGACAGGATTTGTTTCATTTTGATTTATGATTTCCACAATAAAAGCATACATTTCACTATTACACATATGAAAGGGTGGTAACGCAATATTTTCATGGTTTGTATATGCATCATTATCATTTGGAGGCATTAGTAGCCAACTCAAATACAATGGAGAGTTGTTGGGAGATGTTGTTCGTAAAACTTTCAAACGTTTACCATTTTCTATTTCTATTATGTCTATGTCGGATGCTATTTCGGCCAGACGTGATAGTAGACCCAAAGCCGAATAAACTGGTTTTTGTATAAATTGTGAATGTGGTGGATTTGTATTATTCATGCGAAAATGTGCCAATAAAGTTCTCTGAGCAAACTCATTGGGATGATAACTCAAGAAGGCATTATCATGACTAATTGTTTCTAAAGTCTTAAACTGCTTGCTATTTATTTTGGCACTCCAGTGTTCTAAAATTATATTAACCAAAGTTGCGGCGTAACGTACATCTTCTTGGAAATCACGAGGAATTGACCATCCGGAGATGGGGTCAGCTTCACTACAAACATTAAATTAGTAATAAAATTTATTAAATTCTATAGTTATTCTTACTCATTTCCTATGGGTAACTTCTTTAAATTTGGATACTTTTCATAAATGGTTGTTAGTAAAAGTTTTGTTTCTTTTAAGACTGCAGATGCATTTTCACCTGTACCCTTACGATGATATGTCAGAACATCGATTGGACAATTTGTTAAATATTCATTGCAAAATTCTAAAAGTATCCAACACAGTGGATGATGTGATAGAGATTTAAATAGACCAGCCGGTCCTCTTAATGGAAAATGCAAATTGTTTACTGGTCTGGTACCAGCCATTTTAAGGCCGTATCGTAAGGATTGAGTGTAAGTTATGTAATCTATGTTATAGTAAAATTACATTTGTTATAGTAAAATTACATTTGTTGAAAAGTTCTGCATTAAATTTACGAACCTTCAATGGTGAAATTAAGTTTGTTATACGTTAACAAGTCTGGTTCATTCCAAGTTTCAAATCGCCAATTCAATACTTTCTTTGCGCCAAACATATCTGAAAATATCATTATTTTTAAGTACATATTCTATCTCCTAAGTATGTGAAAATGGTGGCAATCAAATATATGAGCAGATTAGATAACATCTATCAGAATTTTGACACAACTGCAAAAAATAATATTTTAATTATGTTTTGCTACACATCGTTTCTAACCAAATTTAGTATGCTGGGCAGTTATAAAATCATTTTTTTTAAAAGCGCTTGAACAGTTTTTGAAATAGTGAAATTTTATTGCTGATCTGTATAAATGTTATATGAGATGTTCTTCGTTCGGTTCAGGATCATAAAAATTATTCCATGCTACTCACAACTTAAAAGGAAGAAGCCAAGTAATTTTACATTTTTAATAAAATTATTGAATTTTATTAGATATACAAAATAATGAAACGAAAGATTATAAGTTAAGAGGGCGGATCAATAAGTCCGTAACTTTTCGTACTTCTCTCGTAGTTATATGAAATGCAACACTGCTCCCATCAAGTACCACCTGTTAATAGACTACTGTCAAATTTTGAGCAAGTTCCGTCATTTACTTTGCGTTTAACAGCTGTTCAAAACATACAACCTCGTGGCTTTTTTTAAAATGGAAAAAAGTGAATTTCGAGTGCTCAATAAACATTATTTTTTGCGAAAAAAAACCGTCAATCAAACCAAGGAAAATCTTGATAAATACTATAATGACTGCACCATCGATTTCAATGGTAAAAAAGTAGTTTACTGATTTTCTGGACGCCCAGTTGAGGTCTTTACACCCAAAACAATTGAAAAAATTCACGATATGGTGTTGGCCGATCGGAGATTGAATGTGCGATAGATTGTGGAAGACATAGGCATCTCACATGGCTCAGTGGTTTCAATTTTGAACGATCACTTGAGTATGAGAAAGCTTTCCGCAAGATGGCTGCCGCGTTTGCTCACAATCGACCACCAAAGGAATCGTGTGACAGCTTAGTTTCCATTCCAAAAATCCATGAAGTAGACTATGATTTAGCCCCTTGTGACTATTTCTTATTTCTAAACCTAAAAAAATGGCTCAGTGAAAAGAAATTAAGCTCTAACGATGAAATTATTGATCAAACAAATTCCTATTTTATGGACCTCGAAAAATCCTACTGTTAAACGCAAAGTAAATGATGGAACTTGCCCAAAATTTAACAGTAGTTTATTTACAGGTGGCACTTGTTGGGAGCAGTGTTGCATTTCATGTAACTACGAGGGAAGTTCAAAAAGTCACGGACTTACTGATCCGTCCTCTTATTCGCCGAAAAACAAGCGATATTTTACTAAACTGATTTTTACTTAAAAGTAAGCTGTATTTTCAAAAATGTTGTAAAAGTCGCAAATTAGTACTAGTTTCTATAAAAATAACCTCTAAAATGTTTTTTTACAAAACCTTTCTGAGAAAATCGATATTTTGGTTAGAAATGCGTGCATTTGTTCATCGTATGACGCCTTCTATTGAGAATATAACACTCAAAAGTGCATTCAAAAAGAAGAAAACAAATTTTTTTTTAATTAGTTCAAGCAATTAAAAACAAAAAGTAATAAATTTCTTCCTATATTATTATAAAACTTATTTTATTTTAGAAATTGATAAACTATTTCTTGAGAAAATTGTAATGATAAATTTTAAAAATTTATAAAATTTTTTTTTTTTTCAGTTAAAAATTTTCTAAATTTTGAGAAATAATAACCTAAGGTATAGCATTTTTTTCCTAAAAATGTTTTCACATAAATTAAAAAAAAATCGAGAAAAAATTTGGTTTTCATTGCAAAGCGTTTAACTTTTTTACAATAATTTTTTTCCAAAGAAAAAACAATAAATTAAAATTAAACCACACGGTTAAAAATAATCATATATGTTCATTTATATATATGTATGGATGATCATATATGATTCCCTACGTGAACATTAACGAAAATTGAAGTAATATGTAGATTATGATAATGAAATTAAAATAATGTATGTATGATAATGTATGGCATATTTTTATTTATTCTCGTACATGTCTATATATTTCTGGTTTTCATATATTTTAGCCATTAGAATAATTATTTTTAATTTTTTAGTAAAATTGGTTTTTTATTAATTTTTTTTTAATACAAACTATCAACTAAATTTATATTAATTTACATAAAAAATGAATCTGATTTGTATACGAAAATCTAAGATTATAATAAACGCATCACGGTTTTGCTTGACGTATTAAAAAAATTTAATGTTTTTTACTTTAATGTAACATACATACAAATAAGGTTGCCAGGTATGAAATCTTTGAGAAAAGTACATCGCGAAAAAAGGCAGTACAATAAAGAAAAAAAGTACATTTTTTTATTAAGAATATCTGAAAATTTATTACACAAAAGTAAAAATTTATAAAACTAAGAACTAAAAAACAAAAAATTTAGTACATAAAAATAACAATTTATATTATAAAGAAAAAAAAACAAAAAATAAGAGATCATTAATATTTAGTAATTACAGAAAAAATTAAAATTAGTAAGGTATCAAGTTTTATTTCTCAAAAATAAAATGAGTTATCTATATTAACTTTTTTTTTAATACAACGTTTAATAGAACTTTTTGATTTTAATTTCAGTTTTAATGATTTAATAATTAAATGTACACACAAATAAATAAAAACTGATTTCAATTAACAAAACCGAATATTCAATAACTTTTTTATTCAAAATTCCTCCAGTTAAAAAATTGTTGAAACAATTAAAAATTTGTAGCTTTTAAACTATTTCAATTAAATGTTAATACTTACTTTTATTGCTATTTTATACATTATCAATTAAAGCTTAATTCATTCAATTACAGTTTAATTGACATAGAAAATGTTATAAACAATTTTGTTTTCATTTTTATCTTTTGCGATTTTTATTTATTTTTTAATTGACATCTTTTTTCTTACTCAACAAATCGATTTAATCGAAAAATAAATTGGTAAATATCTTTGTGAGTGCATGAATCTGTTTTTAAAAATGTATAAATATACATAATTTTTTTTTGCACTTGAATAACTATGCCATTTTACCGTTTTCTATTTTTTAGAAAATTGCGTTCTTTATAACAAAAAGAAAACATTAAACTGAAAATGCGTTCAGATGCCGCATTTGAATGTGGATAATTATATTATAATATGAAACATAATGCAAAGAAAACAACAACTGTCAAATTTTTTGATCTCCATACGATATTACAAAATAATTGACATGTGTTTAACGGCATAAAAGATATTGTAACAGGGTGTTTCAAATATCTTCAATTTGTTTTTTTTTTTGCACTAAAAAAAACCTTTTTGTCAAACAAAAAAAGTACAGAAGCTAAAAAAGGTGCTTTTGCGTACTTCTTTAGAGATGCTGCAGTAGGAAGTACAATTTGTAAAAAAGTACGCTTTCTGCTGAAAACAGTACGGCAGGCAAGCCTACATACAAATCAAATCACCAGTTTCTGGTTATGTATTCTTCTTCAGAACTTTGACTTTACTCAATCATTTCGTTCTGGAAGCTGATCTGAAAGAGAAATTGCATAAAAATGCAAGATTTACCTAGAAAGGGGGAATCTTAAATCTTGCATTTTAATATCAATAAATGGAAGGATAACGGTCTAGATTTTGGCATATCCGTCGGTAAAAAGTCAAACAACTTAGATTTTTTAAATACCATGAACTACGTTGTTCGTTTCACCTTTAAAAGTACTGCGCCGTCCTTCTTAAAACAGGATTTGATAAATACTTAAATTGTAAAAGACATTAATAATTAATACCAAATCTCGTAAAATTCTAACATATCAGCCTCGAGCCCCATATATCACAATAATTAAAGATTTTCGTTACAAAATAAAATAAATCATACGAAAAATTTTAAACAATATACAACAAACAAATAAATAAAATTTTTTTGACACAATAAATTCTCATAAAAATTATTTAAAAATATTTAAAAAAAAAAAAATAATTATAAAAATTTTGACATTGTGATTTTAAAGTTTGAATCAAACAAATAAATCAAAATAACAAATAGAAAATGAGATAACATATGACCACTAATGGAAAGTATATGACATACAATTACATGTGTGATTCCATATATTCTAGCATGCATAGATAAATATATATTGGACCATAAATGTCACATACGGGTGGGCCATTTAAAATTTTAAATTTGAACTACCGATTACTTTAACATTCATTTTTATTTTTAGGTTTATGTTTAACATTTGTGAAATGGGACGCTATACGCTCGAACAAAATTGGAAAATATTAAAAACTTACTTCCACAGTAGTGAGTCTTTAATGCAAACTTTAAAAAATTTACGTGGAAAATTTTCGAGAAGAGATCGGCCTTCAGTTCAGTTTGTGCGTCAATTTGTGAAGCTAGTTCATGAAAATGGATCATTATTTTAAAAGCCAACCTGTGTATGTTCTCGTCCAGTGCGTTCAATCGAAAACATTACTGCTGTGGCTAAGAATGTCCAAGAACATTCATCAACATCAACTCGTCATCGTTCTCAGGAACTGAACATTTCTCGCACTTCTTTGAGAAGAATTTTGCATAAAGACCTCGGTATGAAGGCTTACAAAGTTGGTCTAACAACCGAAGCCTCATGATCATCCAATGCGTTTTCGCATCAGAAAAGTTTTCTTGGTTTTAAGCTTATTAATAAATTTAAAACCGTTTCTACAGTAAAGGTAATATATTTTACCAGAAAATAAAAAAGTGCTTATAGTGAATTATTTTTTTTGTCTTTAAACTACAAAAAATCATCATAGTAAGAAAATTTATTCCCTCTGTGGTTTAAAAAAATTACTTTAACTAAGTTGTCAACTTTCTAAAAAATGTAATTGGTGAATATTTAATTGTGTTACGAGGGCAGATCAATAAGTCCGTGACTTTTCGAACTTTCCTCGTAGTTATATGAAATGCAACACTGCTGCCATCAAGTACCACCTCTTAATAGCCTACTGTGAAATTTTGAGCAAGTTCCGTCATTTACTCTTTTTATGGATACTTTTAGAACAATCGGCCAATACATATTACGAATATAATTACAAAAACTAGCTAAATTGGATCCAGAAGATTGTTTACCAGCAAAAAAAGACATTACCAAGTAATTAAGGAAGTAAGTAGGTCATTAATTTGTTGTTAAAAGTAATGAAAAAAGTAACGACATATTATTACATATGCATTCATATATAAACTTATATGGCATAAACAAATCAATATATGGACCAATACATGCAATATATTATCATATATTACCATATATTAACCTTTTTTATGAATGTATTTGTCCATATATGCACATACGTGACACCACATATGACGATATATGAACATATATGATCATTTCCACCTGAGATGCCAATTTTAAACCAATTTTACATGGAGTAAAAAATGTATGCCCCTAAACCATCGATATGACACTAAAAAAAAAACAGATCAACCTTAATTTTTTCCTCTACAACATATTCAAATTTCATCGAAATCGCGATGTATTAGTGGGTATACCTTCCTTGTTAGCTGACAATATCCGAGGAAATTTTTTGGTATATTGTAGTGTTAATTCAACTAATTTTATGTAATGTTGTTGAAATTTACTTACTTAAATAATGTTTAGTAATTTGATAACTTAAATCTTCCCAAAAAAAATCGTTACGTGTTGGATTTTTAATAAAAAGATCAGAAAAATTGCCCATGAATTCAATAACTGGACTAAGATTAATATCATCCAAGTCCATTAAGAACTTATCCAAAACACTAAAATTATATATAGGCACACCAGACTGTGTAAATTGTTCGAACTGTATTAGTTCTAATAGCCAATGTATACGTAGGTGTGTTATGGCTCCCTTAGGCAATGCAGATATATACAACAGATTATGTTGCATGGCATCTGAGAGAAGAGATTGCTTAATGTCTTCATGAGTTAGTTTACCAGCAGGACAAAGTCCAGTGTTGGTCCAAAACTTTGGAAAATTATAATAAGAACCATAATTTGTATAATTGTTACGGTGAAGGGTGCTTAAAGATAGCGCTCCCATAAATATTGCCAGAAAACTGGACATTGTACTTGTTTAGTTTAACAGATGAGACTGTTACTAATTTATAATTTATGAGTCTGTTAAATTTTTTATATAGTACTGATAAGAAACAGCTGACGGACGAAGTATGTATGTACATTAGGGTGGCAATGAAAATTCAACTTTGTATGTATTTTGTTATTCTATTTTCGTTCGTCTGAAGCAAAACGCGATCTGGAAAAACCACCCAAACTTTAAGATTTTTGGAACAAGCAAAAAAATAAATTGTTAACACCCAAAAAGTTTGACAGTTACTACATGATCAGTAGTAGAGCACCCAATTACCCAATTTTAACACTGGTCTTTATGGTCTAGACCAGTCTACCTGCTTAACCGGGTTGTAGTACCTTTTCTGTACGCTTTGGTTTAAAAATAGAAAAATTGACACAATTTACATAAATTCTGTAAAAAAAAACACTAGAAACATTTTATAAATTCGAAAAAATTAAAAAAAAAAAAATTTTGTAAATATTGGAAATTTTGAAATTTTTATGTATTGTTGATATGTTATTTTGTAAATCAATAGTATTAATAGGATTTTAGATCATATTATTTCTTATAAATTCTTTTATTGCAAAGAAACATGAGAATTTTTATTAGTAAATTATAGAGAATAAAAATTAAAAAATTCCACAGAGTCAGCAGAGGATAATTATAAATTGTTAATATCGTTAATGTTAGTCTAGTTGAGTGTTGTTTTCAAGTTTGTTAATTGATTTCTTAACACTCAATATAAAATAATAATTATTAAAATTTTGTTTTCGCTAACAATTTGTTAGCATCTTCAGGAAAACAAAATTTTAATAATTATTAATTATTAATTATTAATTAATAATTATTAAAATTTTGTTTTCCTGAAGATGCTAACAAATTGTTAGCGAAATATCAAAAAAAAAATAAAAAATTTTATATAAAAAAAAAAAAAAAAGATCTTTAGCTTAAAAAATTTAATATTAATATTAAAATAAGATCGAATAAAGTTATATAATTTTTAAAATTTATAAATTTTATAAAAATCCATAAATTTAGTAAAAATCTGAAATTTTTTTTAAAAATTAAAAAAAAAAATGATATTTAGTAGCATTTTAGATCATATTGAAATTTTTTTATAAATTCTTCAAATGCAAAGAAACATGAAAATGTTTGTAGTGAATTACAAAGAATAAAATTTAAAAAATTGGCCAGAGCCAGCAGGATAGAATATCAGTATTTTCGGTTATCGCTACACAACCATCTTCAGTATCCATGCCCCTTTTGGGTTAATGAGTTCATATTATTTTTTGCCAAACCGCTAAGCTATTAAGATAAAATATAACATTTAAAAGTACAAAATTGATTTATTTTTGATACAAAAAAGAGTAATTTACTTCATTTTTTATAAAAATAACACTTCTCGAAATCCACAAAAAAAGAGCTTGTCACCGATAGGTCCATAGATGGATTTACCTAAAAATTGGCATACTTCCTACCTAAAAATTGGCATACTTGAAATGCAAAATTCATTTTTTTTTTTAATTTGTTAAAGAAAATTTTTTAAAAATCGAAAATGGAGTTTTGGAAATTATGCCAAAAAATTTATGCGTTTTTTGCCTTATTGCGCGACAGGTTACCAGACTGTTAATAAAACAATATTTCACATCTGAGTATTTATAAGTATAGAGAGCAAAAAATATATGGCTTTAATCAATTTCTGAATGTGTGGCAGAAAATTGGTCTGTGGCATTTGCTATTTCTTGGCGAGTTCTTAACCGATTTTAAAGTTATGTAAATTTTGGAAAGATTAGTTACTCAAATCAATTCATAACACAAGTGGTTGAAAAAACTAAAATATAGAACAAAATTTTCCTAAAAAGGGAAGAAAGTCATATTTTTCTCATATAAACACTCTTAAAATTTTCAATCGATTTCGGCCTTAACTTTCCTTTATCCGATTGTTCCCAAACTTCATATTAATTTGTTTTATATAGAAAGGAAACAAAATGGACCCGACACTTGAAATTCACCTTTAAAAAATTGTTATATAACCTTGGACCCCTTAATGTCCAATTTTAGTAAAAATAAATAGTATATTGAACAAATACCCTGTTTTAATATGAAAAATCTGAAAAAATGCATGAATTAAGAAACAATTATTTTCATGAAAACACCTGAAAACTCTTAAGCATCCCAAAAAACGATAGACTGTACTAAAGTTGCTGGCTACAACTCACCTTTGTTGCAGCCAAAATATGTGCTTGTTCTAAGAAAGTATTAAAAAATGGTGAGCGGGAACTTTACTCTATTATTCTCTACTATTTCCAAACACCAAATATAAAATCATCACGCATTAACCCAAAAGGGGCATGTAATTATAAATTATTTTTCGCAAAAAAATTTTTTGCGAAATTTTTGAAAATTGAAAAATATACCAAATTTTCAAAAGTGAACGAAGTAATTTTTACTTTTTAATGATTATTACATGTAAATGTTGCCCGTGGCTACGCCATAGGTGGTCCTTCCGTGGGGCCCAACTTCAGCATAGTTTTTCCAGCATTTCGGCCGGTATATAACCAATGTTGTCTTCCTGGGCTGGAACTGTGGATGTCTTGTCCCTGTACAAGAGAGACTTTACGTATCCCCACAATAGTCTAGAAGGGTCAAATCGCATGATCTTGGTGGTCAATGGACTGCTATAAAACGTGAGATCAATTGCTCACCAAACTCGCCCTTTAATGGGTTTATGGTATCGCGTGCCATGTTGCATGTGATACCGTCTTGATAAAACCAAATGTAAACCAAGTCCAATTTTCCATTTTAGGCAAAAAAATAGTTGGTAATTATCGCACAGTACCTTGTTCCATTGACTGTAACGTTGGGATTTTCATCGTTCTTGAAGAAGCACGGTCCAATGACACGGCCCACAAACCGCACCAAACAGTGCATCTTTCAGGGTGCATTGGCAGTTATTGCACTGCCTCTGGCTGCTCTTCACACTAAATTTGGCAATTCGGCACATTACAGCTGGATCACGTTCGCGCGTGTTTCACGTGAATCCCGAAATTTCGTAATTTTTAGTTTACACCAAAATTTCAAGTTATACGGTTTTTGAAATATTTAGAACGTATCTCTTTTTTGCAGATTTCTTTATGCAATTTTATTTTGAAACGCATGTGCAGCATTAAAAGAGGGCTGACTAAATTATATGAAAATATTTATGGTCCGATTTTTACTCCGGGTATTTATAAGACAAGTTACCAGCCCTCAAAAATAACTATTTTGTTTAGAAACTTACTCTACTTTCCAAATTTGTAGACAAGAATACGTTCCCCATTAGACGTTTTATTGAAAAAATAAAGTACTTTATTGACTAAGATTAAAAGATAAAAATTTAATTTAACTAACAGCTTAAACTACACAAATACTCATGTATGTATTATAACAAGGATTCACTTTAGAAATAAGTTTTGCTGACAGCAGTATTAAAGACATAAACCGCTTAAAACAAATAGTCGTTGACAAGTAAATTAAAGTTAAAAAATACACAAGTTGAAAAATGTGTCCCGGACCGTGGACAATAAATATGAATGGACAAAAGGCTAAACCATCACCAGTACGTCAGAGACGTTTAAGTACCTCAAATGATTTTATGAACGATACAACAAATGATCCGAAAGGAGTATTTTTAAATGATATTAGCAACATTCTCTTTATACTCAAAGCAACTGGTCTTTTGCCTATTTATGAGACCATATCTAACTATGAAATAGGACCACCAACAACATTACATCGTCTCTATTCAATGGTGGCTCATGGTCTGGTCCACACCATGACGATTTACAATTTATACAATTTATTTTCGGAGGGTTCAACGCAACTATTTTACTCATATCGCGAAACCGATAATATTAACTATTGGATTGATATACTGTTGTGCATTGTCACATATACTACAACAATTTTTATATGTTCGAAAAATTCTAAATCCTTATTAAAAGTATTGAATGATATTCTTAAGGTTGATGCGGAAATTAATCGAAAATTTTCGTCCAGAATTGCTAACAATTGTGGTTTTGCTGTCAAATTTATAATTTTCATTATTATAGTTCAGTGGTATATTATTATTTTGAAAATATTGGGTATTAGTGAATCGTTGACGATACCATCGTACCTTTTAATTGGTTTCTATTCGATACAAAATGCTCTCTCTGGAATATTCATAGTGTTCGCTTCGATATTGTTGCGCATTGTTACTGTACGATTTGCATATTTAAACTCAATTATTAATGGTTATACATACAGACAACAGCAGCAGGGAAAAGTAAGGCAACGCCGTATTCGAAATTTGGAAAATCGAAATGCCGCAATTGGCATTCAATCATTGCCTGCACCACCGATGGAAAATTTCCCAGATGACTCATTATTTGCATTTCGTATGTACAATAAGTTGTTGCGCCTCTATAAGGCTATCAATGAATGCTGCAGTCTAATATTGGTTGTCTATATGGGTTATGCTTTCTATTCGATTACTACAACAACGTATAATCTATTTGTGCAGATTACAACACAACGAGACATGTCAGTAAATATTCTACAAATAAGTTTTACCGTCCTGTTTGCGCATACCGCAATGTTGGCATTATTATCACAATGTTCTGGACAAGCTACAAATCAGGTTAGTTATGCGACTACTTTTTGGGTTTTTCTTTTACCGTACTTTTTCATTTCTCAAATTTTCCCAAATACAAATAAACCGAATCCCGGGTTTTTGGTGTCTAATTTTGCACATATTTTCAACGGGACAACATATTGTATTCGCTTAGATAAAAGTAACCAATAATGAAGCTGCCAAAGAAGCAATAAAAGCAACGCTACTATGGCAAAGGCATCATTAAAATACACCAAAAATTCGTTGTCTAGTGATTGCATAGCAAAAATTATGCAAGTTTGTTCTGCTTAAAGTTTGCATATTAAAAAAAATGAAAAAAGGACTTAAAAGAGTTTTCGGCCTGGTATTGTAGTATGTATAAACTACTTTAGAAATGTTTTAAAATACAAGTATTTTATTAAAAACAAATACTATTTTGCTACAATACCAAGTAAACACTCTTTCGCTAGGCAATTTGTGAATGCCGAAATTATTTGGGGATATACAACAAAAATATTTTATAAAATTTAAATATTTTAATAAATATGTAAATATATTTTGATAACAAATTAAATTTATTATTTAATTTTTCTTTTAAATTTCTGAAACATTTGTTTGGATTTATCATTTAATTGCATTATATGTAGAGTATTCAAAAACCGAAAACCGGTCAACCGGTCAAATGTTTTGTAAATTCAAAGAGAACCGAAAACCGGTCTTTTTTGTTCGGTTAACCGGTTTTTTTAATTACATGACCAACTGGGTTACTTGGTCTCTTTTATTTTTTCCAAACACTTTTAAAATCGTTTGTTTGGTTATGGAGATTTAGATGTTAGTCTGAAGACCTAACTTTGGATATTCCAAATTCAAATAGTTTAATTTCTGATCTAAATAACACAATAAACAGTATTCAAAATCCTAAAAAAGAGTGTACAAAATCATTCATCATTATATGATGATTTCATATATCTTGATAAATGCGACAAAAGAACTAAAAAATTGGACAATTTATATAATTGTCTTTTGACTATTTGTCCAACATCTACTATTAGTGAAAGAGTATTTTCCACTTCTAGCTTTATCAAAAGCAAACAAAAATATCGTCTTAAAACGAAACATTTAAATTGCATATTATTTCTAAAATATTATTTTAGAACTGAAAAAAAGATTTTCTTTTTACATATTTAAAATGTAATATTAAAAAAACTTTTTAATGCCAAACGTTTTAAACGTTCAAATTACTAACGTGCCTAATTTTACCCAATTTACAAACTTAATGATCTCTATTCATTTGATATGAATATAGTTTTATAATATTAATTTTTAAGATATTATATTAAAAAATATTGGCGCATAATCATAGTTAAATAATGTATACTTTAAGAGTTCTAAAGTCGACTTTTCTTAAAAGTATACTTTAGGCATACTATAGACAGGTAAAAGTATACTTTAATCGCTAAAGTCTGCTTTAAAATTAAAGCTAGCTGAAGTTGACAATCTAATTTAACAACACACAACAGCTGTTTTCCGCCAAGAAAATTTTTGTGAAACAAAAATGTTTGAACTGCAAATTATTAAAAGGAAAATTATATTAATAAATACGATATTTTGCATAACATTTATTAAGTTAATAAATTTTTATTAATAAAAATACACTTTTCAATCCTTTTTTTATAAAGTTTTTTCCTTTTTACATTTTGCAATTGCAAATCTTTTATTTACACACTTTTCATTTTTTTCGGCAAATATAAAATCAGCTAATCAATATTGCCACCTGCTTCTTTTTTAGTACAAAATGTATGCGGGCATCTGTAAATTTGATGTGATACCCATTTAAAGCTGGCTTTAATTCTGACTATAATAGCAAAATAGAAAATAACAAGTTTTAATTTAAAGTTGTTTTTAAAAAAAGCCGACTTTATTGGGGTACTATGATTACGGGCCATGTGTTTTAAGTTAATTTTTTGTTGAAATGAAATACAATAAAAAATTAAATTTAAATGAATATATATATACAGTGGTGGCCATAACAAATGCAACTAGCAACATAATTTTACAAAAGTTGTTTAAACTAGTATTAAAAATAAAAAAAATTATTTATATACTTAAAATATTTTTTATTTTTTATTAAAAAATGAGAAAATAAAATTAAATGCATAATTATTTACATTGAAAAGAAATAAAATATAAACAACTACGTAAAGGCTCATACTTCATTGGCCAAAACATATGCAACAAATTGTTTCGAAATCATTTTTGTTTATACAACTTAATATTGCGTGGCAAACCCCTTATTTTTGATGACGGCTTGACATCGACGAGGCATTGAAGCTATTAAATTGGCAATAAAATTGGCAGGAATAGCATTCCAAGCATCTTCCAACCTCTGAAACATAATATCAGAATTAGTGCAATTTTCGCGATCGATTCTTTGATCCACGATTTCCCAAAGGTTCTCAATGGGGTTTAAATCTGGGGATTGTGCTGGCCAATCCATTACAGAAACTTTTTCTTGAGCCAACCACGCTTTAACTACTTTCGAAGAGTGCTTGGGATCTTTGTCGTGCTGAAAAACCCATCGCAGCGGCATATTATCCTCTGCGTGTGGAAGCATAACTCTCTCTAAGATGTCTCTATACATAAATCTGTCCATTATGCCATTGATTCTGCGCAATGGGCCAACACCAGCAGCAGAAAAACAGCCCCACACCATTACGTTACCTCCTCCATGTTTCACCGTCTTTTTGCAGTATCGCGCTTGAAGCCGCTTATTAACTGGTCGTCTTACATAACACATGCCATCACTGCCGATGATATTAAATTTGGACTCATCACTAAATAGGACAGTCCTCCATTTCTTTTCTGACCAATTTAAATGCTCCTTAGCAAACTTCAAACGTTTCTTTTGGTTGCGTTTAGATATAAGCGGTTTTTTTGCTGGGCGACGTGCACGTAGGGATGCTTGGACGAGTCGTCTGCGGATAGTCCGAGTAGAAATTGGTAATTGAATACTTGCTGCAATCTTTGACGAAGTTGTAAATGGATGTTTTTTTGCCTGCTGGATTATTAAATTGTCCGATCTATGGCTTGTCGACCGTGGTCGTCCTCTGCGGTGGGTTACGGAAATTTCTTTACTTTTCTTAAATTTTGCAATAATGCGTGAAATTGAGCTTTTATGAATATTATACTTTTCAGAAATGTCCTTTTGTGATATTCCATCAGAATAATCACTTACAATTCGCTTTCTTAGCTCAAAGCCGAACTTATCGCGTGCCATTGTAAAACTGAATTGATTTAAATCTTTATCAAAAATATTCAACTTTTATGCTGTTTAGTACAGGTTAAACATAAAAACAACACATAATAAAAAAAAAACATTAACTGCACATAAAGAGAAATGGGAAAAATACCGTTATCTGAGAACACATTAGAAGAGTTGTATTTGTTTTGTCCAGATGTTTTTTTGTTCTTAAAATAAAAATACAAAAATATGGCAACATTAGCAAAAAACAACGGATTTTTTTAATTGATTTAATTTCTTGGAATGTTATTCATTAACATGTAGTTGTTGTTGATATGCTTTTAAAAACAATTCGGTGAATTACAGATTAGTTTAACCTAAGTAAACCAGAGTTGCATTTGTTTTGGCCACCACTGTATATATATATATATATATATATATATATATATAAGTAAAAGTATACTTTAATCGCTAAAGTCTGCTTTAAAATTAAAGCTAGCTGAAGTTGACTATCTAATTTAACAACACACAACAGCTGTTTTCCGCCAAGAAAATTTTTGTGAAACAAAAATGTTTGAACTGCAAATTATTAAAAGGAAAATTATATTAATAAATACGATATTTTGCATAACATTTATTAAGTTAATAAATTTTTATTAATAAAAATACACTTTTCAATTCTTTTTTTTTTAAGTTTTTTCCTTTTTACATTTTGCAATTGCAAATCTTTTATTTACACACTTTTCATTTTTTTCGACAAATATAAAATCAGCTGATCAATGTTGCCACCTGCTTCTTTTTTAGTACAAAATGTATGCGGGCATCTGTAAATTTGATGTGATACCAATTTAAAGCTGGCTTTAATTCCGACTATAATAGCAAAATAGAAAATAACAAGTTTTAATTTAAAGTTGTTTTTAAAAAAAGCCGACTTTATTGGGGTACTATGATTACGGGCCATGTGTTTTAAGTTAATTTTTTGTTGAAATGAAATACAATAAAAAATTAAATTTAAAACCGGCCTTTTGAATTTAAAAAAAAACGGTTAACCCTTTTTTTTAATTTAAAAAAAACCGAAAAAAATCGGTTTTTTCGGTTTTTTTTAATTAAATAAAAAGCTTATATAATTTGTTTTTATTACAAAAAAACAGAAATTTAATATATAAAGTAATAAAAATAAAAAATACATTCTTTGAAAAAAAATAATATATATATATATATATATATATATATATATATATATATATATATACACTCTGTAAACTCTGAATAGCCTCATAATCTTTTTGGCACAATAATATCAAATGTTTTAAAATTGGCGAAGCTGATCCCATTTTTTTTACAGTGTCTTGAAGAGAGTGAACTCTCTTTCAATAAAAACAACAACATTACTCAACTGAGCAAAAGTTAACGGTAAATTTAAGTGATCAGTTTGTATACACAAAAATATACGTACTGCATGGTGTAAAGTCGGAATAGAATCAATGCAGTTTTTTCAGTTTACTTTTGACTTTGATAGTGTTTAGACTAAAATTTTTAATAAGTTCCGTAAATTCAGTGGTTTTTCTTAAAAATACAGCATTATGGGGCGATGTAAAGCGTTAAGTGCTGTTGAAATAGCTAAAATCCAAGCGTATCACGAACAAGGTCTTTCAAAGCGTGAAATCGGTGCAAAAATAAGCAGAAGTCCAAAAGTTATAAATGATTATTTAAATAACCCAGAGGAATATGGAAAAAGATATACAGGAAATCCCTCGAAGAAAGTTCCAGAAAGAGAGAGACGAAAAATCATAAGAGTTGCTTCAAATTCAGACATGACATTACGGCAAATTGGAGCTGCTGCAGGGGTAAACGTAAGCAAAACAACGATTAGTAAAATTTTACGAAGCACTGAGTTTATAAAACGAAAAAAACTTGTGAAAAAACCACCTCTAAATGCTTCCCGTAAAGAACAACGTCTGCAGTTCGCAAAAAAACACATGACGTGGAAAGTGCAAAATTGACTACATCCGAACGATTGGAAGAAAGTCGTGTTTTCCGACAAAAAACGATTTAATCTGGACGGCTCGGATGGTTATAACTTTTATTTTCACGATATAAGAAAGGAGGAAAAATGTTTGTCACGTCATCACACCAGAGAAGGAGGAGTTATGGTATGGGCCGCCATAACGTACTATGGAGTGGCTAAACTCGTTTTTGTTGATCAAAAAATGACTGGAGTGGGCTACAAAAACATACTGGTGCCGGCATTTGCTGAATTAAAAGAGCTCTTTGGTCCACTTCCATTTATTTTTCAACAAAACAACGCACCTATTCATAATTCTCGCGTTGTTAAAGAGTGGATTCATGCCCAAAACATCGAGCTATTAACTGATTAACTGATCCCCTGATCTCAACATCATAGAAAACGTGTGGGGTTGGTTGACTCGCAAAGTTTATAATGAGGGAAAGCAATATACATCAACAGAGGAACTAAAACGTGGAATAAAAAGTGCTTGGAATGAAATTTCTTACGATTATTTGGATTCCCTATACCAATCCATGGAAAATCGCATATTCGAAGTGATTTCGAAAAATGGTGGACACACAAAATATTAAATATAAGCTAACAGTGTATTTTAACCAATAAATATTATAGTCGCTGCTAAAACCTAATAATTCCATCATATTTTTCATTTTTATAAAATGAGGCTATCCAGAGTTTACACCAAAAATCGTATGATTTTACATATTGATTTACAAAAAACCTTTTTAAGTTCCGTTAACTTTTACTGATTTTATTAAAATTGTTGTTACAGCAAGCAGTGAGTGCACTTTCTCAAACACATTGCAATCTATTTCTATAGTGCAGCAGTAAATACTTAAATTTTGTGTTTTATGTTAAGAAAAGATAGTGAGGCTATTCAGAGTTTACAGAGTGTATATATATATATATATATATATATATATATATATATATATATATATTTATATATATATATATATATATATATATATATATATATATATATATATATATATATATATATATATATATATATATATATATATATATATATATATATATATATTATTTTTTTCAAAGAATGTATTTTTTATTTTTATTACTTTATATATTAAATTTCTGTTTTTTTGTAATAAAAACAATCAACAAATTATATAAGCTTTTTATTTAATTAAAAAAACCCGAAAAAAATCGGTTTACCGTTTTTTTTTAAATTCAAAAGGCCGGTTTTTTGAATACTCTAATTACATGTAATGGAGAGATTTTATAGATTCCGCTTTTATAATAGAAAAATTTGGGTCAACCAAATAATATATAAAATGAGTTTCATACGATATAATATTGATTTTTTGGCAAAAAAAATATAATTCTCCATTTAAAGAATATATTTCTTGTATTTTAAATGCAATAATCAAATATTACAAATCCCCTTGTATATAATGTTCTGCAACGCTCAAAGCTCAAATAACAACTCAAATTATAAAACTCTTCTTCACGTAAAGGTTTAGCTAGTTCAGAATAAAACATAGATTCCAAAGCAATCTATTTGCTTTTACTTAGAGGGTGGGTCAATAAGTCCGTGACTTTTTGAATGAAACACAGTTTTTTTTGAAAAAAAAAATTATTTTCAACATAACCTCCTTTAAGTTCAATACACTTAGTTCAACGTTTCTCCAATTTTAAGATCCCTTCCAAAAAATAGCATTTTTCGAGGTCCATAAAATAGGCATTTGATCAATAATTTCATCGTTGGAGCTAAATCTCCTTTTTTCTTTAGGTTTAGAAATAGGAAATAGTCACTGGGGGCTTAATCCGGAGAATAAGGGGAATGAGGGGGCAGTTCATAGTCTAATTCATGGATTTTTGCCATGGAAACTAAGCTGTCACACGATTCCGTTGGTGGTCGATTGTAAGCAAACGCGGCAGCCATCTTGCGGAAAGCTTTCCCATACTCAAGTAATCGTTCAAAATTGAAACCACTTAGCCATGTGAGATGCCTATGTCTTCCACAATCTATCGCACATTCAATCTCCGATCGGCCGACACCATATCGTGAATTTTTTCAATTGTTTTGGGTGTAGAGACCTCAACTGGGCGTCAAGAATGTTCAGCATCTTCCGTGCTTCTAAGGCCACAACGAAAGTCAGTAATCCATCTTTTTTACCATAGAAATCGATGGTGCAGAGCATATAACCGCAAAATGAACTTTTTTCTTGATTTAATCATACACTAGAATGATTGTTCACATTTAATAACCCAATAAAATTGACTGTAGAATAAAATCAGCATCGTGTTACTGAACGCATAATTCGGATCAGTTTGAATCATCTGTCGATTATGTTTACTGCAAATTTAATCACTCAACAAAAAGTAAGCGTTGAATAAATCAGAAAAACAACAAATAACGCGTATGTGTGTATTCATGATTAAAACAAAATAGAAACACATTTCATAAATGATATTGTGTACATTAGGATGGGACTTAAATCCGCTTTTTTCTTTGTGAAATAAAAATATTTTTTTGGAAAAAAATTTAGGTCGATATCTCAGGCTTGCCTAATCCGGAAAAATTTAAATATTGTCAAACATTTTTTTCATCTATTTTGATTGGAAAATTAGGCAATATTTTACTTTAACCGGATTGGGCGAGCCAGAGATATCGACCTAAATTAAAAAAAAATTTCCAAAGAACAATATTTTTGGTATTACTAATAAAAATTCTAAAAAAACGTATTTTAGACCCACCCTAATGTACATATACCATTTATGAAATGTGTTTCTACAAAACCGCCCCCTTTTTATAGATAAGAAACTATTTTGTTTTAATTATAAATACACTCATACACGTTATTTGTTGTTTTTTTCTGATTTATTCTACATCAAAATAATTATTGTTGGCTCGAATGAACAGAATAAAATCAATGGTATAACAACGACCGATGATTATAAATCAGTGACACAACAATTTGCACGTTGTTTGATTGATTTAAAATCATCAACAAATATATGTGTTGGAGTATATTCAGCGTTTGAACGCAAACACATATTTATTCTTGTGTTGATTGCGTATGAACGTTTTGTAATCAGCAGTTGTAGTTCTCTGGTGCAGAGTCCCCAAAGTATTTTTCAAGCTTTTCCTTGGTTTCATTTTTTCGCAAAAAAATAATGTTTAATGAGCACTCGAAATTCACTTTATTCCATTTTTAAAAAATACACGAGGTTGTATGTTTTGATCAGCTGTTAAACACAAAGTAAATGACGGAACTTTCTCAAATTTTGACAGTAGTCTATTATCAGGTGGTACTTGATGGGAGCAGTGTTGCATTTCATATAACTACGAGGGAGGTCCGAAAAGTTACAGACTTATTTATCCGCCCTCGTAGCATAATATCATATTTTTAAATTTAATTGCTAGTGATAATGGTGTATTAACTCTTGACGTTATATTTTTTTATAAAAGCTTTAAGTTGGTTATGTTTCGAATCAAAGCCAAATGACCATAAATATTTAAAACGTTCGGAGTGTTCTACAATTGTACAATAGTGATTAAGAAAATGGTGTTTTGGTTGTTATGTATCGTGAAAAAGTTTTGTGAAATTTTCGGATATTAAACAGCTCTTAATCAAAAGTTTTAATTAAGTCTTATGTAAAACAAAATTATGTGGCATAAATCATAATTTAATACTCCTTCAAACACGTCAAGTAGTAAATTTGCGTTCAAATTGATATTTATTTATTTATGATTTTGAATATTAAAAGTTCCCGTATTCCAATATTTTGAGGATCATTTAAATTCGCATCATATTTCTTAAGTTTTCATTTTCTGTACTAAATTTCGTTTCTGAAGTAGCTGTTTTGCAAGTTCTACAAAAATATTTTGAAGAAAATTATCTTGAAAATCCTAATATGGTATTTAGTGCTAAATTGTCACCCACAATTAGACCTAAAGAAATGTGAATGGTTTTTATCATTTTTTGTCATAACATCAATTCCATTTTGTTCTAAATCATAATAATCTCTATCTAATCTGGCTGATCTTAAAAAACATTCCCAACATTTTTATCATCACAGGATTTGTATAATGCAACAATTAATATGTGTCTTAGTTTGAACTTTAAATGGTCTGGTGCTGTAGGGAAAGACAAATAAACATCCAAAAGAATTGAACTATGAGATCCGAATCCATATTTATTTCGAAGTCGTCGAAATAAGAAGTAGGGAATAACGAACTTATTGTTGTATTGTTTCATTTGCCAAATTTTACCTTATACAGAAATTATTTAAACCATCGCTTTTATATAGATTAAGATTATTTTGTTCGAACTCTTCGTAAATGCCAGAAACTTCAATGAAAGGCTTGATATTGAATTTGATTGGAAAAAGAACATCCTTTGTATGAACTTTATTTAATGCAATGGTTCCCAAATGGGTCGCGAACCCCTGGGGATCCGTAGTTGCATTCAAAGGGGTCCGCGAAGAGTTTGGAAAAAATTCGTTAACAATAACGAGGTAATAATAAATAATATTCGAATGTCACTAGCCATAATTGTATTTAAAAAATCCACAGAATTAATGAATATCTCACGATTTTTAAATGAAATAAGTACTAACCCAACAAACAATACGTACAGTTTACTTACCGGTTTCGGTCCGTCATAAACGGAATCCAACTCCGTTTACGTACCGTTTTCTTTATCCGTAAACGGACCAGAAAACGGATTTTAAGGAACATCGAAACTGATTCGAATCCGTTTTAAAACCGTCAATGACGGACCGGATATATCGGATAAAAAACGGAGTTGTCCGTTAAAGTCCGTCAATGACGGACCGTTTACGGACCGGATATGTCGGATGAAAAACGGAGTTGTCCGTTAATAGCCCGTCAGTGACGGATCGTTTACGGATCCGTATTTGGTCCGCATTCGTACCGTTTTTTCAACAAAAACCGGATTTGTGTAAAGGCATGTTATTTTAATTGTGAATAGCAAATTTTTCTTTTAATTTATTAAAGATATTTAAATTAAAATAACAATAAACTAAATACAACAAATACCATATTTATTTCCAGCACAATTACCATCCATCAAACAATCTCTGCGATTGTGGCCCATTAAAAATCATGAAAAAATAAAACAAATATTTAATTTTGATTTAAATTGTGGTACTTACGATATGATAAAGCAGACAATGCAAATTTGCAAATTTTTTCACAAAATTATTTTAAGCTGTCGGGCAATATTTTTATTTGCAAATCAACAAAATTTTGCACACATCATCGTAAAACTTGTTTTCAATTTCATAAATATTTACCTGAGGGATATTTAAGTATTCGTTTTTTATTTCTAAGCAAATCCAAAAGCAACGGAAGAAAACTGATGAAAACAGTGGTCCGTATTTGATGGTACAGAAACGGATACACCAAAACGGAGTAAAAACGTATTGTTTTCGAAAATTCAGTTATACGGTCCGTTTACGTACAAGCTTTGACGGATACGTATTTTCGGACCGTAAACTTACAGTAGAAGCCGGATTCATGAATCCGTACGTATCGGAGAGTCCGTAACAATGTTTCTTGGGAAGTGTAGCTTAAAAAGAAACTCTGATAAAAAGTCAGGTAAATGTATATGGGGTATTCCAATTCTTTGGATTTTTGAGACACTGGGATATTTGAATTCACATTATTTTTTCTAAATTATAAATATGTTTAGGAATAAATTTTTCATATTAAATATCGCAGATTCTTCGAAGTTTAATCATAGAAAATCTTCTAACTTGATTGAAAGATTCTACCAAAAATTATTATCTAGTAAATATTTTAAATTCTAATGAAAACGTTTTTCCATCTTTTTATTTATTCCTTTTTTTTAATCTTCAAATCCATCAAATGATTTGTCACAAAATGATATTATTTCACGGAAACTGTTTTCAGTACTTACAGAAGTATTTGCCTTGAGTTCGATTAATATTTTGTTTCACTCATCTCTAATAGGATGCGTAATATTTTGTTTAATATTTTTTTGAAAAACTATAGCTTCTTTCCTTGGAAAGTTTTTTTATGTAAAATTCAGTAAAGACAATTTAAAGGAATATTCAGACAATGTTGTGTTTTTGGTGTACCATTAATTGTTAAAGTGATGTTTTGTTTTTGTTTCAGGAATATCAGATTCAGAAGTATTATATGAACAAAAAAAATCAATTTTTAAAGTAAACTCATATGCCGAAAAAATGAGCTTAAATTAGAAAATTTTTGAACACAATTAGGAACACCACATTCATATATATAATTCGATTGCAATTGATGGAATTATTACAAATGGCAAGAGAGCTTTGTAAAATCTGTTAAATTTTCTTTAAATACAAAACAATTTAAATTAATTTTGTGTTTTAATTTAAAAAATATATATTTAATTTTTTTTTGATGACCTAAATTAAATTTTTTAATAATAAAAATAAGTTCAAGGACATAAATAAAAAAAGAATTAATTAAAAATAATAATTATGTGTATTCTAGACTAGAATAATATTGATGAAGGGTATATTTATTTAAAAACGAATTTTTAACGGTATTTCATTAAAATAAGTACTTTAAGTTTAACATAAAACAACTTAAATGCTATATCTACGCTAGATATAATGTTATCAGTTTTATAAAAAGTGTTGACATAATGAACTAAACCCCTTTTAAATCAAGTATTGTTGAACCAATAGCACAAATTATTGGTTGCAGTGTTTCTTTTTCTACGACAAATTTGTCAATTAAAACTTTTATATTTGTGGTTAGCTCAACACTAGTTGGGGTCTATAATAAAAAAGAATTTCTGGAATCTGTAATTGATGATTTAATATACTTACGCTTTTTGGTCCTTCAATAAAAGCCCATTTTATATTTGTAATTTTTATTAGTGCATGGAGAAGATATAAAATAACGCAATTTCGTATACCTCAAAAATTTAAAAAAAATTTAATAAAAATATTTTAAGGCTGAGTTTTTGGAATGTGTATTAACTTCAAACGTTGTTTCACGCAGTTTTAGAACCAGGAGCTTTTGAAATGGTGTTTATTTTGTTTTATTAAAATTAAAAAAAAAAAAATAAGCTGCTTGCAATATTTTTAGTTATAAATTTAAGTTAGGAAGAGCCCCTTGGTGACGACTCACTGCACTAGAGGTCCTTAGGCCTCTCAAATTAAGCACTTGAAGGAAATAGTTACAAAAATGGAAAATATAAATGCAATGTTTCATTATTAAAAGAATGCAAAAATATAAAATTTTAATTTTAGTAAGCTTTTTAGGTTTTTTATTTGAAAATAATGTTTTATATTGTGAATATATTTATTAAATGTTTTAGCCTGATTTAAAAAGTGTTATAAGTATTTGCATTAAATATCTTAAATGCGATTTCTTTTTTTTACATTCTTGTGAACAAACAACATTATTACGTTAAAGCGCAAATTTAAAAATTGCTTACGTTTGCTAATAATATTTCGAAATATAAGTATTTAAAATATTTTTTAATTCAAACAAAAATCGCAATCTTTAACAAATTTAAAGTACAGTATAAACCAATAAAATGTCTTTCTTAAAAATGAAGTTTATATATTTTCAATAGCAGAATTTTCGTCTCTTCATTCAAAATTTGTAGTATTATTGAACGGTTTGCCGATTACAGGACGTTCCAGATTTAAGTAAAACAATACATTAATTACGAAAACTACAGGTTATTATGTATATCCAAATTATCTAAATATACCAATATTCAGAGTTTAAAAGGCTAGTGCGATTTCAGCAAAAGAACCTAAATTGAACTGTTTCCACAGCTAAATTAAAAACAAAACTAAAGTTTTTACAGTCACTATTACTTGAACTGGCATCAAATTTCAATAGCAGTAGCATAGTAAAAGTTTATTTTATGAAATCGAAAAACTGCACTAAAAAAGTCATTGGAAAAGCTTTCAGTTTTAACAAACAGTATTAAAGAATAAAGCGATACAAATAAAAGTTAAGCAAACAGTCATTCACATTAAACAAGCAGCAGCTCAGCAGCTCGTCAGCAATAACATCGTCTTTTGTCGTATAACTGGTAGCTTAAAAAACAAATCGAAGAAAGGCTGAAAACAGCCATACAAAATAAAAAATAATCGCTTTTTATTAAAATATAATGTTGAATTGTTTCATACATGTACAGACGGCCAATGCAGCATTTGAGTGCTTTTTATGAAGATCTGTTATATTGTTGATTGTTTATGTATCTCTCTCTATACATGAAGAAAAGAAAGAAAAAGAATCTTTTGAAAAAAGGAATCTGTATGTAATCATTAGAGTATTCAAAAACCGAAACCGGTCAACCGGTTTTTTTTTAAACCGATTGGTTTCGAATATTTTGTAAATTCGAAGAAAACCGAAAACCGGTCTTTTTTGTTCGGTTAACCGGTTTTTTTAATTACATCACCAACTGGGTTGCTTGGTCTCTTTTATTTTTTCGAACACTTTTGTAATCGTTTGTTTGGTTATGAAGATTTAGATGTAAGTCTGATGGATTCCGATGAAGACTTAACTTTGGATATTCCAAATTCAAATAGTTTAATTTCTGATCTAAATAACACAATAAACAGTATTCAAAATCCTAAAAAAGAGACTGTACAAAATCATTCATCATTATATGTGACCTTCTCCGAGAAAAGGGACCTAGTGTGGATATTCCAAATTCAAATAGTTTAATTTCTGATCTAAATAACACAATAAACAGTATTCAAAATCCTAAAAAAGAGACTGTACAAAATCATTCATCATTATATGTGACCTTCTCCGAGAAAAGGGACCTAGTGTGTGAAAATAAAGTTTTGAGAAAAACGCATTTAAAGTTTCATAACGCATTATCACTGTGAACACACCTTCAGTTGGGAGATTAGTTATGATTGGGTGCCGACTTTGGTCATGCCTATCAGAGAACTGCATTTGCTGATTGCAAAACGTTCATACGCAATCAACACAAGAATAAATTGTGTTTGCGTTCAAACGCTGAATATACTCCAACACATATATTCGTTGATGATTTTAAATCAATCAAACGATGTGCAAATTGTTTTGTCACTGGTTTATAATCATCGGTCGTTGTTAAACCATTGTTTTATTCTGTTCATTCGAGCCAACAATTATTTTGATGTAGAATAAATCAGAAAAAACAACAAACAACGTGTATGAGTGTAATCATAATTAAAATAAAATAGTTTCTTATCTATAAAAAGGGGGTGGTTTTGTAAAAAAACATATTTCATAAGCGTTATATGTATATTAGGGTGGGTCTAAAATACGTTTTTTTAGAATTTTTATTAGGAATACCAAAAATATTGTTCTTTGTGAATATTTTTTTTTTTAATTTAGGTCGACATCTCAGGCATTTTCCAATCAAAATAGATGAAAAAAAATTTAGACAATATTTAAATTTTTCCGGATTAGGCAAGCCTGAGATATCGACCTAAATTTGTTTTCGAAAAAAATATTTATATTTCACAAAGAAGAATATTTTTATTACCCGGGTGAAAATGTTCATATATGGTCATATATGACCACATATATGGGTTCATATATTCTTCCATATATGATTGGATCCGTAATTTGAGGTATATGGTCGTATATGGTCATATATGGACATATATGAAAGTTCATATATGGTCATATATGCGTACTTTACCTACATGGCAGTATATTAAAAAACCTTTTATTCATTTATTTTTAAATAAAAATATAGTTTTTTTTTTATTAAAATTAAATTAAGTAATAAAGCAAGGTACATAAAATATTTCAGTTCAAAACAAAACAAAAAAACAAATAATTTTTATAAAAATTATTTTATCCCGGTAATTTGCATGTATTGATCCATACAGGTTTATTATATGTTTGTGCATGCTCATAAACATGCATGTATGTCCTACATAAATATATAAATCATCCATATGTGTCTATGTGTGTTAATGCATGTGCATTATTGAAATTTGAGTAAATAAAAGCATGTATTTATATATGTATATATAGACATTTATGTAATTTTTATCTTTTATTTAAACTTTTTCTTTTATTAATAACTTATTTATTCCTTTAATTTATTGTGTTTTTTATAAAAAGTATTATTTATTTTTCAATATTTCTCCATTGTATAGCATATTCAGGAAAAATAATTGTAATGATAATAATAATTGACATACATTTCCATATATGACCTTAACATCAAATGTATTATCCCATATATGTCATATATGGAGCGATATATGCCATATATTATCATATATATTGACATACATTTCCATATATGACCTTAACATCAAATGTATTATCCCATATATGCTTCCATATATGTCAGATATGCTCATATATGATTCATATATGCTCATATATGCAACCATATATTTCAATATATGAACATATATGATCATTTTTACCCGGGTACTAATAAAAATTCTAAAAAAGCGGATTTAAGTCCCACCCTGTTAAATGTAACTAATGCTTTAATTTATACACGTAATGCATATATCTATATAAAACAATTTCATATTATTCAACGTCAACGTACGGTTTCAACGGTTGTTTTCATACCATTCATTGTATTCTTGTTCGTTCGGGTCAACAATAATTATAATAGAATAAATAAAAAAACAAAACAAAAGTTTCTTATCTATAAAAAGGGGATGATTTTGTGGAAATACATTCATATATGTTATATGTATATTAGGGTGGGTCTCAAATCCGTTTTTTTAGAATTTTTATTAGTAATACCAAAAATATTGTTCATTGTGAAATTTATTTTTTTTTTAATTTAGGTCGATATCTTAGGCTCTCCCAATCCGGTTAAAGTTAAATATAGCCTAATTTTCCAATCAAAATAGATGAAAAAAAATTTAGACAATATTTGAATTTTTCCGGATTAGGCAAGTCTGAGATATCGACCTAAATTTTTTAAAAAAAAAAAAATATTTTTATTTCACAAAGAAGAATATTTTTAGTATTGTATTACTAATAAAAATTCTAAAAAAGCGGGTTTAAGTCCCACCCTAATGTGTGTTTCTTTTTTGTTGTAATTATGAATAAACTCATATGCGTTGTTTGTTGTTTTTTCTGATTTATTCAACGCTGACTTTTTGTTGAGTGATTACATTTGCAGTAAACATAATCGACATATGGTCCACACTGATCCCAATTACGCGTTCAGTAACATGATGCTGATTTTATTCTACAGTGAATTTTGTTGAATTATTAAATGTGAACAAGAATTTTTGTGTATGATTAAATCAAGAAAAAAGTTGATTTTGCCTATGTGGTGACGTATTTTTTTCGCTTTAAGTGTGACAATACCTTTGCTATTGTTGCTGCTTTGTTCATTCTTTTGTACGTTTTTATGGGTTTTTCGTTTTGTACGTTGTTATGGAGTAAATAAATTTTTATCAGAAATCTAACTCATTTCATCTTATTCTACACCCTTTTAGCTACCAGAATCCACTCTTAAGTCCAAACCCGTTTTTTGACACACTAGGTCCCTTTTCTCTGAGGAGGTCACATATGATGATTTCATATATCTTGATAAATGCGATAAAAGAACTGAAAAGTTGGAAAATTTATATAATTGTCTTTTGACTATTTGTCCAACATAGACTATTAGTGAAAGACTATATTCCACTTCTAGCTTTATCAAAAGCAGACAAAAAAATCGTCTTAAAACGAAACATTTAAATTGCATATTATTTCTAAAATATTATTTTAGAAGTGAAAAATAGATTTTCTTTTTACATATTCAAAATGTAATATTAAAAAAAACTTATTTAATGTCAAACGTTTTAAACGTTCAAATTACTAACGTACCTAATTTTACCCAATTAACAAAGTTAATGATCTCTATTCATTTGATATTAATATAGTTTTATTATATTAATTTTTAGGATATTATATATATATTTTTTTTTTAACATCCCATTTTATTTACACCTTTATATGACAATTAGTAATTAGTTTCGAGGTTTTGGTATTAATTAACTTAAATCAACACTTAAGATAACTTATATTTAGTGTAAGTAAACATTTATATTAAATTATGTAAAATATATATTGCCAAATTATCAATTATAAGAATCGGACAAATAGCTCCGATGGAGTCTTAAGTCTTCTTGAGCCTGAGAGCTCGTTAAGGGTAGTTGTCTAATTTCATTGTTAGAAAGAGTTGTAAGTATAAAAGTATTTTTTAAGCTGGAATTCCTTATGACTTCTTGGACTATGGTGACGTTAAGATTACGATGTATATTTTCATTGGATATGTACCATTCGGCGTTTATAATAGTTCTCAGTATTTTTGATTGAACTCGTTGGATGATTTTTATATTAGAGTTGCTTGCAGTACCCCAGAGCTCTGCGCCATATTTCCAAATAGGAGCTATTATTGTTTTGTATATAAGCAATTTGTTTTGTAAGGATAAAGTTGAATCCTTTCCTAAGAGCCAGTAAAGTTGTCCAAATTTGTACTTTACTTCGTTTTTTTACGGATGATATGATCTTTCCAGATTAATTTAGAGTCGATTATCATGCCAAGATATTTAGCTTTATTATCATTTTGAATCGGAGTGTTGATTATCGTAATTGCTTGATGATCACTTATCTTCCTATTTGTGTAAGTCACTTGTACTGTTTTTTTCTCTATTTACTAAAATACCCCAGGTTTTAAACCAGTTTAGAGTATTGTCCAGCAATTGTTGAAGGTTTGATATGGCCAAAGTTATATCTTTATTTGATGACAAAAGGATAGTGTCGTCTGCAAATGTTGCAATCATATCTGTGTTTCTTGTTGGAATAGGAATGTCTGCTGTGTACAGAAGGTATAGGATAGGGCCAAGGACACTACCTTGCGGAACTCCCGCTTCCATTTTAATTATGCTTGAGCATTCATCTTTATATTTAACATAAAAGTGCCTGTCAGTTAAATAACTTTGTAGAATAAAAAAAAGTCCATTGGTAGACTTTTTTCCAATTTATAAAGTATGCCAGCATGCCACACACTGTCAAACGCTTTCGCTACATCAAGATATGTGGCCACGCAAAAATTTTTCTTATCAATTTCAGATGAGATTTTGTTAGTTACTCTTTGTATTTGTTGGATCGTAGAGTGCATAGGTCTAAAACCAAACTGATGCGCTGGTATAAGATTTCTTTCTATAAGTATTGGTTCTTGTCGATCAAAAATAAGTTTTTTGAATAATTTAGATAAAAGTGGTAATAGACTTATTGGCCTGTATGAAGTAGCCCTTGTGGCGTCCTTGTTGGGCTTTGCAATAGCGATTATTTCTGCAACTTTCCACACTTTAGGAAAATATTTCATTGCTATTATAACGTTAAAGATATTTCTTATGTAGATAAGTCCCTTCATTGGTAGTTCGTTTAATAGTTTAATTCTTGTTTTAATAGTTGTTTTAACTTCATGTAGAGAAACGTTTTTGATGTGGCAGTTTGTGGATGAAATGATATTTGGCAGAGTAATATTTTGTTTGTCCATTTCATTAGAGAAAGTTCTGTAAAAATGATCAGCTAATACTTGAGCCTTTTCGTTATGATTTCTGGCCCACGTTAAGTCAGATTTTTGGATTGGCGGTTGATAAATAATAGCATTGTTAATTTTTCTTGTGGCTTTCCATAATGAGTAGTTTGTTGTCTTGGTTGAATCAAGGTTTTCAAGATAACTTTTCAGTTTATCCTGTTTGTACTTTTTTAAAAGATCCTTTAATTCCTTGGTTAGTTTGTTAAGGATTGTTTTATCAAAGGGTGATCTTGTTGATTGCCATTTTTTTCTTTGTTTTCTCTTTGCCTTAATCTTTTCTTTGATGAATGGTGATATACTATATTTGTTTGATTTATGAGTTATTATGGGTGTAGAATCAATTGCAGCATACAAAAGTGTGTCATTAAAATATGCTATTAAACTGTCCACTTCATCTTTGGTTTTTAGTGATATCTGTATATCAAGTTTATTTTCAACTATTTCTCTAAAGCACTCCCAGTCTGTTTTCTTGTTGTAAGAAAATTTGTTATGGGTCGCAAGAAGAACATTACTTTCGATTTTGAGTATTATGGGTGAAGCACAATTCTATCTTTAAATGTTCATGTTTTATATTTTTCGTGATAAAGAAGTCAATTAAATCAGGTTTTTTGTTTAAGTTAGTTGGCCAGTAAGTAGGCTCTCCAGTGCTTAAAAATTTGCTATTTGTTTCTCTTATTGCTTCAAGTAAGTGTCGGCCCTTCGTAAGAGTTATTCTCGAGCCACAGAAAGTGTTTTTGGAGTTGAAGTCTCCTCCAGCAATAAATCGATTACCAATTGACTTTAAGAAATTAATGTATTCAATTTTAGTGTTATTGTCTTTGAGAGGACAATACACAGCAGACAACACGAGTGGGCCGAACAAGTCTTCAATTAATATTAAGGTAGCTTGGAGGTAATCTTTTCTGAAACTTTAAAGTTCAGTACATTTAATTGAGTTTTTGATAATTATTGCTGTACCCCCATGGGCGGTATTATCAGGATGATTTGTGTTAAATATTGTAAAGTTAGGTATACTTAAGTAACTTTTTTGTGTGAAGTGTGTCTCAGATATTAATAAAATATCTACAGAGTTCCTATATATAAAAGTTTTTAGTTCAAGCCCATTTGAATTCCAAAGGATAATCTTTAAATCATTTTGTCTGTCAATCAATTTTTGAAAGTAGAACTGTGATTATATTCACCATATTAGATACTTGTGTTATAAGCTGTTTCATCATATCTTTGATATCTTGCATATCATTATTTGATTGTTGAAATCTAGGGGTTAGTACGGAACTAGTTGTGGAGTTATTCGTTGTGTTTTTATTACAATTTAAGGTAGAACTTGTTGTGGAAATATTTGTTGTATTAGCTGTATTGTTATCTTTTATTGCTTGGGCGTATGTGATAATATGACCAGAATTATCTTCAGATCTTGCTTGTTCGTTATTATGTAGATTTGTTTGATGTGTTTCATTTCGTTTTTGAGCTTCACTAGTTGAAGGCTCATTTCTTTCTTCCTAAGAGGGGGAAATTTTTTTACTCTTAGTTCTTTGTAAACCATACAACCTTTATAGTTTGCTGTATGTTTTTCGCCACATAGGGCACATTTAATATGATCACTCCTTTGTTTTATTAGGCACTGACAAGTTTTATGACTTCCGGCACATTTGACGCAAACAGGACTTTTTGTGCAAAAGTTTTTTGTATGTCCATATTTCTGACAGTTTGTACATTGTGGTAAGGATCTTTTTTGGTGTGGAGGTTCAAAGTTTATTTAACAATGTACAAGGTGAGTGATATAATATATATCTTTATTGTTTTTATTAGTTTTGAGTTCAATTGCGAACAATGATAAGGGTTTTTTTGTACCTGTTTTGTAGTACATTTTGCACGTGTGTAATTTCGTGACCAAGTTCACAAAGTTCTTTTTTATTTGCTCTTTGTCTGTTGAATAATGCACATTTCTTAGCATTAGTTTAAATCCTTTTTGGTCTTGCAGTTTGTATGTATAGTATTGAGTTTCTTTGTTTTTAAAAAGTTTAACAATTTCTGTATAGTGAAAAGATTCTAGAGGTGGGATTTTGACTTCATTATCTTTAAGAACTTTTAGTTCGTAATTGCAGTTGGGTAGGGTGCTTAGTGCTTCGATCAGATTATCAATAAATAGAACGTTTTGTACATATATTGGTGGAGGCTTGCGATTTTTTGGCTTTGCTATTTGTGGATTTGGGGGTGCATTATGGTTTTCATGGGACAGAATTTCAAATCTGTTTGCTGTTGAAGGTTGGCCTAACCAGTAAGATTTTAACGTTTTTTGAGATTGCTCTTTAGTTTTTTGTTTTTTGGTACTATTTGTATTGTTAGGTGAATTGCGGGACCTTTTTGAGTTACTATTATTTACGGGAGTTTTTACTTGGCTTGGTAAGTATGTATATGTCAGTGCTGTTCATTACATGGGACAATTGTCCCCTGCTCAACTGACATGTATTCTTACGCTCTTGCTTTTAGTCGTCACAGAAACAGCGACGAGTGAACATGTGTAGCGGATGTATGCTGATTTTTTTTCAATGCACTGAAAAAAATTTATAGCAATGTACGAAAAATATTTTGTGATACTACAAGATCTTAATAAAAAAAACATTTTTTTTAAATAAAAGTTGAAATGTTTTGAAAAATTCGAGTCCGATCGTTCATTCATTTATTCCGAACAATTGTATTTGTTTTTCCTTCCAAAAATTGCATTTTTTTTTAACAGAATAACATAAGAAATCCAACATATAAAAGATATTTTATTAATATGTAAATATAATGAAATCTTTAATATTAATTAAAAAAATCTTTTTGTTTTTATACAATAAAAAAGACACCCTAATGTATATATGTATATCTTTTTTTCCTTTCAAAAATTTAATTTTTTTTTAATTTTTATTTCTTTAAAACAGTTTTACACAAAACATTAACAGTTTCATATTTTCAATAAAAAAATAAATTCATTCAGATAATAGCACTGCTATTAACCCATTGAACATTTCTTACAGTGCAATTCTCATTTTCTCACGAAGACAACTTCATTTTTATTTTTGAACGACACTGGTTTAAATATACCAAATTTAAGAAAAGTTAGAAAAGAATTTTGTAAATTTTTACGGTTTTCCTCAAGTTAAATACAGGTTGGTTGAAAAGTTCCTGCGCTCACCAAGAGATGGCACTGCTAGCTCCAAACTTTTTTTCTCGGGTTGGTATAACTGTCCTGAGAACACATGCAAAGTTGCAATTCATTCTGTCAATTCTTTCTTTGTTTACAAGCCATTTGAAGTTGACGTGTCATTGATTTTTTTTAATATGGAAAAAATTGAATATCGTGCAGTCATTAGATTCTTTGTTTTTAAGGGTTTAAAAGCAAAGAAAATTAATGAACAATTGTTAGAAGTGTATAAGGAGTCCTCACCTTCAAAACGCACCGTTGAATTTTGGGCTGGTGAATTCAAACGTGGTCGTACCAGCCTTGAGGACGATCCACGCGAAGGACGACCAAAAACTGCAACCACAGCAGAAATCATTGAGCAGGTACATAATATGGTTAGTGAAGATCCAAGTTTGACTAAGCGTGAAATTGCTAATGCCATAGGCATCTCAGACGAACGAGTACTCCATATTTTACATGAAGAATTACTATTTGGAAAGTTAGTGCCGCACACATTAACAATTCAACAAAAACTGGATCGAAAACAAATTTCTCAGCGTAATTTGGAGCGTTTTAAGCCGAATAAAATCGACTTCTTTCGTCGTTTTATAACTATGGATGAGACTTGGATCTACCACCAAGATCCTAAATTAAAACAAGAACGTTTACAGTGGACTGAAGCTGGTTGTTCAGCTCCAAATCAGGTGAAGTCACAACGATCAGCAAAGAAGGTTATGGCATCAGTTTTTTGGGATGCAAAATGAATTTTGTTGATTGATTATCTTCAGAAAGGTAAAACAATCAACTATGAATATTATTGCAGCCTTTTGGATCAGCTGGATGCAAAAATTCGTGAGAAAAAACCTGGTTTAAATAAGAAAAAAATCATTTTTCATCAAGGCAATGCACCTGCTCACAAAAGTGTTTTGACGATGGCTAAATTCAAAGAATTAAAGTACGAATTGCTTGAACATCAACCGTATTCACCAGATTTGGCTCCCAGTGACTACTATCTCTTCAGAAATCTCAAACAATTCCTTCGTGGAAAGCATTTTTCGTCGAATGAAGAGGCCATAGCAGCCGTATACGGTTATTTTGCAGAGCTTCCGGAAAACCATTATAAGGATGGGATAAAATTATTGGAAGATCATTGGAACAAGTGTATTGAGCTTCTGGGAGATTATATTGAATAAAAAAATATATTTCGTAACAAAAACAGTATTCTTTCATTTCGAGCGCAGGAACTTTTCAACCAACCTGCATAACGGTTTTCCTCAAGTTAAATATAACTATCTTTGAGAAAATTACAACTATTTTATATTGAACTAAATCTTTCGTAGTATATTGAATACTATTTTTTTCATACAAGAAATATATCTTAAAATTTGGAAAACACTTGAACTCATATTGAGTAAAATTTATATTCAAAATAAAGTATGGTTACCATTTGTTGTATTGAAGTTGAGTTGTATTGTTGAGTTTTGTTGTATTGAAGTAAAATATTTTTTATTTTTACTTTTAGTATACTAATATTCAATTTGAGTACTAATCTTCTACTAATTCAAGAATATGAATACTAAAATTTATTATTGAAGTTTTTAATATTTCCTAAAATAAATGTTATTGCAAAAAGCTTCTGCCGTAAAAAAATAAAAATGTTAGTTACGCCCTTTTGCATTTCTGATAACGATATATTTAAATCTGGTAATTTTAGGTATATTTTAATTAATTTGATTATAATAAATAATATACTTAATTTAAGAATAAAATTAACCAAATTCAAGACAGTTTTTAAGTATGTTTTTCTTTAGGTGTAGTTCTTAATATATTGCATTTAAGGAAATGATAAAAATTTTAACTAAATACAAGTATATTTCACGTTTTTTTTTATACTATTTACTTCCTAATTTTTTTGTTCTTAAATACTATTTTTCTTAAGTTGTGTTACTGCAACAAATTTATTATAAAATAAGAAACTTTTTCTTTTATTTAAGAATATATGTACATAAATTAAAGAAGTTCTTATACTTCATTTAGGGAAATTAAAATTTTTGAACTATGTTTAAGGCAGTTAGGCACTTAAATTTTGATTTTTCATACAATATTATATATAAAATATTTTAAGTAAATAAATTATTTAAAGTTAAGAATATTTTAGATAAAAGAAAAGAATTTTATAATACTTGAAAAGAATAATAACTTAATTCAAGAAACAAAAATTGAGGAAAATGTCTTACTATTTTTAAGTTAATGGACATTTTGAGTAAACTTAAATCAAATTCACTTTTACTAAATTTAAGGCAAATTTATTTATATTAAAATTAAACTCAATTTAAGAAAATCTGGTAGACTTAATTTTAGTTTGGTATGAACTTAATTTTAGTGTACACATTTTTCTGAGTGTAAAACGTTTGTAGAGCTGACGTTTTACAACAATTAACAATTGTTAACTGTTAACAACAATTAACAATTGTTAACTGTTTTTCAACTTGTGGCTTTGCCGAGTGCCCAGCGAAAAATGGCTTATTTTAAAAAAAACATTTCAATTTAACAGAACGGTTTGATGATTTTGTGAAACGACAAGATAATGATGAGCATGCGGATAAAGAAACTGAAGAAATTGAAAATGTTGTAACTGCTAGAGAGGCTAAAATAATTGTCGGAAAACTGCTATAATTTTTTAAGGCACGGTATTCTACACCGAAAAAAAATATTGATGATTGCATTCTAAACTTGCGTAACAAACAAAAATAACACAATATTTTATTAAAATCTAATACATAAAATAAAAAAAAATAAACGAATGTGTTTCATTTTTTATTTGTAGTTATAACGAATTGTTTTCGTCTTTCTTCAAATTTCGCTATACCTAGGTTTCACCTTATACCAAGGTTAATAATGTATTTTTCGATCCCATTCAGATTCGTTATATCGAAGTTTCACTGTATTATAAATTTATATCAATAAGGGTGTGTGTTAAGTTGTAGCAAAGTGTGCTTCTTGGTAAATTTTTGACAGTTTTAAAGAGAATAAAATAAATAAATAAATTTTAGAATTTTTGACATAAGAATAGACATTTTTGAAGTTTAAAAATTTGAAAGCTTCTTAAAGCAAAATGAAAACAAAACAAATAAATAAATTCAATTCTTTTACACACATACAAATTTAAAACTTTTTCACCATAGAAAAATATTTTTTACCATGCTACTTTGCTACCGTTTGACACACACCTTAAGTCTGCAATAGAAAAATTCAAATATATATTAAACTTGTTTTTGATCAGTTTATTATATTAAAAATAATATCAAAAACTATATTACATGAATAACTCTTTTTAGAACACACTTGGGATCACGTTTTTGGCTATAATTCAGAAAAGAATCGAGTGTCCGCCTTAATTTTTTCACACAACTGTAGATAAAGGTTCAGTATTAGTAAGACATACATATATTTTTTTAAGAAAAAAAGATGAGTATTTTAAGAAATATGGATTTGAACTCTAGACCCCAAAAAATTACCTTTAAACCTTCCAGTGAAAAAATTGATATGCATATCATTTTGAAAAACTCTTTCACTTCTAAAAAAATAAAACCAAGACGAATTTTGTATCTTTTACACTCTAAAAGTTATAGTCGATTTGGTAACGATACTTTAGTAAATTTTTGAAGTTATTTTCAATTTTCATGACGTCATATTTCGGAAACCATGATGTGAAAATTATGTTTCGTTAAATTCTAGTCGAGTATAATAGTAATGGTGAATTTCATTTAAATCGTACATCCGAAAATGCCATTTTTCTGATTGAGTTGACATGGCTTGACTCTATTATCAAAAAATAAATAAATAAAACAATAAATAATTTGCAAAGTATGTTCGTCGTTAAGCTACAAAAAAATTTTAAAATTCATAATTATAATTAAATTACCTTTTCAACTTGCCACTTTTTTAAATTATATTCAAATATGATCCGGTTTCCAAACAGTTCTCTTGGGATCACCTTGTCCAAATGACCTGAGTTCATATATTTCAAGGATTCTTCATTAATATTATGATCTAAAGATGATTTTAAAATTAATTTATTTTAACTATTTACATATGATCTAGTTTAATAAATATCACCTTTGAATATTATTCAAAAACAGCTTCCCATTAAGGCTTTTTAGAAGATTCAATAAATTTTCCGAATCCATAAGATTTAACGATGTCCGTCTGTCCGTATGTGTGTTGAAATGGGTTTTCCGAAGAACCCAGACATGATGAGGACTTGATTGTTTTTTATTTCTGTTACATGTGATCCATTTCTGTTTGCTAATAAAAATCAGGCAGATCGGTTAATAAATGGCTGAGATATTACCAAAAAACCAGGACTACCTCTAATTTTTTCCGTAAAATCCCTTTGTTTAATATGTATATAGAATTTTACTCATAACAAAAAATTCTTTTCTTTCATCTCCACCTTTTATACACAAACAACACACATACAAAGATTTGTCATTTAAATAAAAACTAAACAAATCTCTAATGAACGAAGACTTTTATATATGTACCTCTATTGACGATGATTTTGTGTGAGCTTCAATAGCTCAGTTGTCTAGACGCTATGTCACAAATACTTTTTTTCTCTAAGGCCGCGGGTTCGAATCCCGGTCAATTCACTTTTTTTTTGTACATTTTTTTATTATTTTCTTAAGACTTTTTTTGTTTATTTTTTGTTTTTTTTTTTAACATTTAATAATTAGTTTAAATAAAATTTTATATTAATAATTAAATAATCCATAAATAGGCTAAAAACATCAAAATTTTTATAAAAACCCTCTGATACAAACAAAATACAAACGGTTTTCTTTCTATTTTTTGCTCCGATTTAAAAGAATTTATAAAAAGATTTTTAAACCAATTATTTTTCATATATTAAGAAAATTTGATACATAATTCCTTTTTGAGTGAAACTGTTTTAGGTCATAGCTGATAATAATTTATAAAACAAATTTTTATAAACTATTTTCCTTCAAATTTTTAAAATTAGGCTAAAGAAATTAAAAACATTTTTTAAAAAGGCGAAATAATATCCCAAATGCAAATTTGCCAGCTTAATTAAACGTTTTTGTAGAAATAAAACACATGCAGTTCTAGTGAAATCTTTTAACGATTTGTAAAAAAATATTTTTTGGTCGAAAAAAGCTTTTTTTTAGAACTAAAAAGATTTTTCAAAAAAAAATATGACAACACTGATTGGCATTATGATCGTGATTGTTGTTGTTTTTATTTTATTTGTTGAACTTTTTGCCTTTCACCTCTTCACCTTTTATACACAAACAACAAATCCATACAAAGGTTTGTCATTTATATAAAACCCAAACAAATCTGTTTTAAACAAAAACTCTTTATTTACTTCTATTAACGACGCTTGCTCATGTCCTTTAACCCTTTGACTGTCCAATGTATCACATATGATGCACAGGCGTCATGATTGATACGCTTGCGCATCATATGTGATACACAATTAGTCTTATAGTCTGTTCCTCTATTTCGAAAGAACACGTTCGTTCGCTTTCTAGTCGAAAGAAAACTGATTTGGGTTTCACTAACTATTTCTATGCGAACGATGACTCGAACGACAAGTCGAATGAAAACGTAACTGTTTTCATACAAAATTTGGTTTCTCTATTTCGAACAGCTCGAACGCAAATGTCAAAATCAGTCACTTGCTATTTTTTTGTAGAGTAAATATATATTTGATATTTTTAAAAGCAAAATGAAGTAAAAAAAGCAATGGATAACAAAAAGTAAGTACAAAATAATACAAATATTTATAGTTTATTAAGAATTTTAAATTTTAGTTAAAAAAATCAACAATGGACCATCCGAAGACGCTTGTATTTTATATGGAAGAAAGGCCTGATTTTGCCAGAAGGACTCTAGTGTTCGGAGCAAACAAATTTCCGCAGCTGTTGCTGAGTGGTAAAAGGTATGTGTGTGTTGTTTGTGGCTTACGTTTGCCCAAGAAGCTCATATTTACATTTTTTATTTTACATCTTTTATTTCACAAGGACTTTAGAAAAGCTCTCCAAACAACAATTTCACCCACAATCAATCGATAACAAAAATTTTCACAAATAAACACACTTTCCAAATAAAAATTGATTTGTTTATTGTTATTTTTTTTTTTTTTCATTTATCATATACAGCTGATCACTGTTAAACAGGGTTGTTTTTGTCTTTAAGCAGTTTAGTAGTATTTTTGTTACTTTTAAAGAAAATTGTAACAAATGCTCAAAATATATGATCTGGCATCCCTGTGATTTGTAAATGCGTAAGAAAGAAAAATTGACACACGTAAGCCAAGTCGATCGAAGGCTTTCGAAATAGAGAAACCCAAATTGATTCGAATTCGAGTGACTTGCTTTCGTTCGACTAGTTTTTCGTTCGAGATCGAGGAACAGGCTATTATTTCCTTTAACTAGATTATGTACGTGGACATACGCTATAAAAAAAATTTTTGTTTGGGGACAGTCAAAGGGTTAATGTGTCAGTGGTATAAGCGCTTTGTCACAAATACTTTTTTTCTTTTAGTCGCGCGATCGAGCCGCGTCTATTTTTTTTGTTAATTTTTTCATTTTTTTTAACAAACCAAATACGTCCAGCACAGTTGGCTTAACGATGTCGGTCAGCTTTTCTGTATAATTGGAGAACGGAAAGAGGAAAAGTTGGTTATCAATACACAACATCTGACCAAATGTGGCCGGAATCCTTGAATTGGGCGTGGCACAAAATAGATTAATTTATATCTTAAGAACGGTAAGACCGTAATTAAATACTCCATAAATGGGCTAAAAACATCAACATTTTTATAAAAACTAAAATTTTAGAGCTGTAATATGACCTATGGATACGTCTTATATATCCAAAGATCGAAAATCTTTAGTAGAACATATTTGCTGAAAATAGTTATGCCCAAAACATAATTTTTTTTAAATACCTATTTTCTGGAACCATAAACCTTCCCGAGTCCAAGTTTTATCACCAAGCTAAATGGTAAATTTCCTCTTGAAGATGTCCGTATATATATATCTGTCCATATATAAACTTCACTTTTTTCCCAACCACGGTGAAGGGTATATAAGATTCGGCCGAATGTAGCCGAATTCACTTACTCGTGCGAAGTTTCAATATAAACGTTTAAATTATTTTTCTTTAGCATTAAGTTTACTAAACTAAATTTGAAAAACTTTTAACTAAAAGAGGACGCCAAGCTACACATATAAACGCAAATTTTAACTATACAAATAATGATATATGTACCTATGTAGTTAGATTGATAAATTTACAGTTAATTTGAACTAAAAATAAAAATATCAGTAAACTTCTTCACAAAAATTTTAGGTCATTTTAGTGATGTGTCAACTAAAAAATTCCTTTAGAAAAATTGTGTATTGTAATTGTGTACTTGTATATTTGTGGGTGTATGTGTAGCTTTGCGTCTTTTTGTAGTTCATTCTTTACTCCTATGAAGTTTTAATGTAAACATCTAAATTAATTTTCATATACATTTAGTTTACTAAACTAAACTAAATTTCAAAAACTATTAACTAAAAAAGGACGCCAAGCTACACATACACACACAAATATTTAAATTTTTTCTTCACTTTCCACATTTCTTTTACTTATACATATATCGTATAAAGTATTTATGTGTAAATAAATTGATGTAAGCAATTAAAACAATTTTTAAATTAATTTTTTTAATTAATTTAAATATTTTGATAAAACTTTTTAAACTGTAAATCAATTGAGACGAAACGTATAGTGCAACTAAAGCTTGCAAACTGCTATGTTTCCAATAAATCTGTGTAGATTTTTTTGCTTTTTTGTCAGGAATGGGAGATTTTTTTTCGGTATCAATAAAAAGTTTAACTAAATTTCTGTTCAGGGGCACTTCATCGAACTTTTACCACATATAAAACTTCAAACCTAAGCTTTCATTTATGACCTCAAACACCGAAAATATTTAAGATCAAACTTAATTATTTAGATAGTAGTATGTGAGAAATACACTCACAATTTATTTTCCGTTAGCGACTGTAGTTTATTTAAAAAAAGTAATACGAAGGATTTGTTTTTAAATGAAGAATCATTTGAAATTCATAGAAATATAATTTTTTAATTATTTGAATCAGTCATTCAAAAAACAAACTTTCAAAATTTTCTGTAAATGTAAAATTTTCTGTTTTTTCAAAATAGAAATTCATATAATTCTTTTTTGTTTTTTTTTTTATCAAAATAATTTGTTTTTATACAAAATTATTTCAATAAAAATTACAAGAAATTATTCAAAAATATGTGTTGTGTTTTGTAAAATTACATACAAATAAAATTTTCAATTTAAAAAACAAACCACAAAAATCGTTTTTTCTACGTTTTGTCAGTTAAACATTGATGGTTATTTTAAACGACTTTCGATTGCTTTTCCTACTTTTGCCGATTATTAAACAATGATTAAACTAAACAACGAAATGGGCTGTATATAATAAAAAATGAGTATTCCTCTTTTTGATTGTATTTTAGATTATTTTAACGAAGTAGTTATAAACTTTATTGGGGCGGGGATGCTCACATTGTTTATCAATGTCTAAATTCTTTAGTATAATTGTTGGTACGAATCAAAGGTACTTCTCATGTACCAAAAATTAAAAATACCAATTTATTTTCTAAATATTTTTTTATAAAGTTATATATTTAAATTTAGCCCAAAATTAAAGTTTAGGTTTGACAACAAATATTTTTTAGAACTTATATGGTTTATAGAATATAAAAAGCTCGAAAGCAATGAAAATTTCGTCGACGGGTCGTTATACGTCTAACAAAAAAAGTACCTGTACATCTTGCAATGTTATTGCAAATATTATTCTAAATATTGTCGTCTTTTTGGCCTACTCTAGTCGATTTCCAAACTCTGCATCGAAATAACTACCCACATGGGTCTTTCGGCGATATGTTTTGCAAATCCGCTTAAAAAGTACAAAGTCGGTGAGGTGCCTATAAGTATACTTTTTTCCAACTTTTCCATCCCTGTTTTGTGTATGTTGCCACTTTTTGAGTAATTTCCCAAATCGCGGGTAATACTTAACTTTGTGGGTATTTGCTGTACTGTATAGTTTTTGGCAATTAGCAATTATTTTATAATATTGTAATATTTTTGCTTAAATTTTTTAAATTAAATAATTAGGAAATCGATTAAATTCTCAAATCTGTAAATCAAATAAATTACATGAAAAAAAAAATTGATGCATGAATTCCTCAAAGTTCACAACTACATTCATAGCGTTTTTTAAATGAATTAAAAGAATTTAAAAGGAACTTAAATTGATTGAAAATGAATTAATTTTTTATTTAGTAAGTAATTTACACATCTTTAAAGGATTGATTCAAAAAGAATTAATAGGAAAGATGATTAAAAAATTATTTTTAAATCCACACATCAAGAAATAATAATAATGCGCGAATTATTTTTTACATTTTAACTGAAAATAAGAATATTGTTTATACGTTTCAATTTAGGAATCGTAATTGACTGTTAATTATAAACTTTTTAGTTTTAAGCAATATTCAAAATACTTCCTCATTCGCACTAACATGTCAATTATGTCATCTCTATATTGATGCACTCCACTCTGCAGCATAGATTACTCCAGCATTGCGAAATAAATATTATAATATAAAGGAATTTTCTTGGATAATAAGTAGTTATTTATTTCAGGTGATGTCTTCATTTTTTTGTCATTCTTTTCCGGGTTCAAATGGTACAAATATGTAATTTTAGTCATGGGTAATTTTATTATTTTTGGGTAATTTAATATACCCTTGTGTAAAAATTTTGAATATTCCTTGTGGCAACACTCTTTGTCAACGAGAATTTGCATATAGTATTCCTGTATTCTGTAGTTCCTTTTCAACACATAGTTACCGTGTAAACAGACATAACTTTGGAAGCAACTTTGAAAAGGGAATTAAGAAAATTAGACGCAATTAATTGCATCGTATAAATTGTCAACAGTTTCCAGTCTAGTCCAAACGAAAGATTTGTTACATTCATCGAATTTTTGTTGGTATAATTTTAAAATAACAAATATGATACTGATTTCATGGATTTTTGTACCTTATTTTATATATACTTCTAATGTACAGTTTTTTTGTTATGTTATTAAAAATAAAAATATTAAAAAAAATTCTATAGTTGGTGTTTTTTTATACTAAAAAAATGGTACAAATTTGTACGAAATTGAAATTCTCATTTCGCATCCCTGGTTCATATACTTTGTAATATTCAAGCTTTGATGAAAATTTAATTCATAAGAATGCAGAAAAATAAGTTTAAAGAAAATACTCTTTATTATAACAAACACATAATTCTGCATTAATGAAAAAGTTTTGGGCAACTTTGAAATATTTTTCAAAATTTTTAATGAATTTTTGGGAAAATTTAAAATATATTTGGATAATTTAAAAACTGGTTGGACAATTTTGAAACATTTTTAGACAATTTTTAAATATTTTTGAAAAATTTTAAATAATTTTTGGACAATTTGAAATAACTTTTACACAATTTTGAAATTATTTTCTATAATTTTAAAACATATTTACACAATTTTAAAATTATTTTGGAAAACTCTGAATTTAAGCGGGAAATGATGTAGTGTTAAATAATATACAAAGTGATTAAATAAAAAAAATTATAAAAGGTCTTTACTTATGCTTTAGAAGCAATGATGGGTGATTTTTTAAGATATACATCGGGTTTATATCCAAATCACTATATTTTAAATATGAACATATGAATTATTTTGGGAGTTCCTTAGAAAACACCAAAAAAATCATAATAGAATGTTAACTGAAGTTTAAGAAGCAATGAAAGAAGTAATAGCCACAGAATGACTACCATTTTTTTTTTGCTGAGGAGTTAATAAATAGACAATGTAATGTAAATCCTCAGGACTGCTCATTTACTTTAATTTCGTTTTTTTTAACAGAACAATACTCACTACATCATATTTAGTTTTATTACAGAATTTTTCAAAATAGTTTTAAAATTGTAAAAAAATTGTTAAAGTAATTCAGAAATGTTTTAAAACTATCCAGAAAGATTTTAAATTGTCTAAAATTTAATGTTTAATTAATTAAAATGTTTTAAAATTGTTCAACTAGTTTTTAAATTATCCAAAACTGTTTTAAATTTGTCCAAACATTTATTAAAGTTTTATAACTTTTGGACAAATTAAAAAAATTCTTGCATAATTTAAAAACTGGTTTTGAAACATTTTTCGGCAATTTTAAAATCTTTTTGAGAAATTTTAAATAATTTTTACAAAAAATAACAGCAATTCATAAAAACTTCATTACTTTAAATACAAGGATACAGTGCAAAATACAGGGTGTCCGCCGGGAAGGTATACTACTTTGTTTTGCCGCCGTTTTGGTAAACATTAGTCTTGACAGTTCATATTTGGCAGTCGTGAAGTGGACACGTGGCAAATTTATTATGGAAAAATATTCGATAAACCAAGGTGTTTTAATCGTTAAAACAGCTCGCCCATGACAATCCCGATTTTCATGAAAAAATCATAATGAGTGACGAGGCACATTTTTATTTGAATGGATATGTGAATAAACAGTATAGTCGATTCTGGGCAATGGAAAAGCCTCAAATTATTCATCAGTCACCTTTGCATCCATTAAAAGTGACAGTCTGGTGTGCAATTTGGTCAGGAGGAATCATTGGACCTTACTTCTTTGAAAATGAAAACGGAAGCGATATCGTGATATGATTGAAAACTTTTTAACGCTACAACTGCATGCTTTGGGCTTGATTAACATGTGGTATCAACAAGACGGTGCCACATCGCATACAGCCAGGATTACAATGGAATTACTGCAAGACCTCTTACCACAACAAGTAATTTCAAGAAATGGCGATGTTGATTGGCCTCCGCGGTCGCCTGATTTGGCTGCTCCGGACTTCTTTTTGTGGGGATATTTGAAAAGCAAGGTTTATGCAAACAAACCAGAAACGCTTAAGCAAATTTAACAAAATTTTCGTGATGAAATTAATGAAATACCGAGTGGAATGTGGGCTCGCATTTGTGAGGCTAACAGAGGCGGACATTTATCTAATATTGTATTCGATACATAATTGCCGACATTAAATAAAACATTTATCAATATAAGATCCATTCTCTTTCATTTAAACAAAAATTATAAACAAACAAAGTAGTATACCTTCCCGGCGGACACCCTGTAAAATTCAAAATATTGTCTAATCATTAACTATCAACATAGATTATGTTGTATAGGGTGTCCCAAGAAGAACGCAATTTTTAAATTTTAAATAAAACACAGATATTTAAAAAAAAAATCGTGAAACCTTATTATATCGTAAAGTAGACAGAATGAGGTTATGTATGGAACAATATATCGTGCAGATGGCCGCCGCGGCTTTGCTGGCATACACGCGATCTTTTAATGAAATTTTCAATGACCGTTTTGCATGAATGCTGCGGTATTTCATTAATGCAGCGTCCAATTTCCTCTTTTAAGGCTTGAGTCGTCGTCGGCTTATTCGCGTAAACCATCGACTTCAAAAAACCCCAAAGAAAAAAATCTAATGGTGTTAAATCGCACGATCTAGGCGGCCAATTCTGATCTCCAAAACGCGAAATAACACGACCGGGAAATGACTGATGCAGCAATTGAATTGTTTCTCTGGCTGTATGACATGTGGCGCCGTCTTGTTGGAACCACATGCCCTCCACATTCATTTCTTCAATTCTAGGCAAGAAAAAACTGGTTATCATTTCACGATACCGAACACCATTGACTGTTTGCGCTTGACCTGCCTCATTTTCATAAAAAGGTCCAATGATTCCTCCAGCCCAAAAACCACACCACACAGTGACACGTTGAGGATGCATTTGCATCTCGTGAATCACTCGAGGATTTTCCTCACCCCAAATGGGACAATTCTGCCTATTGACGAAGCCATCAAGATGAAAATGGGCCTCGTCACTGAAGACGATTTTATCGGCAAAATCAGCATTTTCATGTTGTCTCTCCAATACCCAATTAACGAACTCTCTTCGCTGTCCATGGTCAGCTGGCTTCAGTTCCTGAGTCAATTGAACTTTGTATGCATGAAGATGCAAATCTTTCGTCAAAATTCGCTGCAAAGTGGATTTGGAAACACCAATTTGCTGAGCTCGGTGTCGAATTGAGGTGGATGGAGTTTGAGCGACATCATCACGTACAGCTGCGACATTTTCGGTCGATCGACCTGGTCGATGGCGCGTTGTTGTCTTTACATCACTAACAGACCCAGTTTCGGCATTATTGTGACCCCAAATTGATCGCAATTTGCGAACTGTAGCCGCAAAACTTTCACCATTTTGGTAAAACAATTTCACAATGAGAATGCGTTGTTCAGACGCAAAGTGTGGCTAACTTTAAGTCTATCTATATGTTGTAAATAAAGTGTGCTATTAAAGTGTATTTCTGTAATTTTTAGTGACAGTTATAAATAAACAGAGCTATAGACAATTTCAAACAGTGTTTATTATTTGCAATATAGAAAGAACTCGATTTATTTAAAAGGTAAATAAATCAACGATTTTATAAAGGGTAAAATCGTAACAATATGATCGAAAATCCTACTAATACTATTCATTGTTACAAAATTTTAAAATTATTTTGGAATATTCTGAATTCAAACTGGCAATGGTGTAGTATTGAATCGTCGTCATAACTCCTTGAGCCTGAAAATATGCAATGACAGGCCAAGCTAGTTTCAATTAAAGGTTGGAAAATCTGTTTTACTTGATTTTTCAAAACTTTTATTAAAAATTGCAAAACTGCATAATTTTTAACCTGCATGAAACTTTAAACAAAAATAGAAAAAGTAATAAAATAAAATAAAAAAGGTTATCAGAACCATTTTGTCATTGAAATTTTTGATTTTAATTGACCAGAAAACAACATTTTGAAAAAATGCTTAAGATTCAGAAAATGTACGATATACGATATTTTATGCTTTAAAAGCAATGAAAAGGAGTGATTTTTTAAAATTGCATCGGGTTTATATCCAAATCACTACATTCGAAATATGAACATATGAATTATTTTAGATGTTCCTGAGAATAACACCAAACAACCGTAAAAGAATGTTGACTGAAGTTTAGGAAGCAATGAAAGAAGTTATAGCCACAGAATGATTAAAGTTTATTTTTGTTGTAAGTTAAACCTGTTAGTTGTTAAAAATAGCACTTTTTCAACTTTCAAGTGAAATTATTTTATTGAAAAACTTTTAAATTTAAAAAAAAATAAAATGCTCTATAAAATTACTTAAGACATCAACTTGCGAAAAAAAAGTATAATTTATGTACTGTCAAATTATCAATCCTAATTTACTGTTAAATTATCAATCCTAGTATTTAGTGTTATATTATCAATAGAGGACGTCATACGATAAAAAAATATACACATTTCTTATCGAAATATAGATTTTTTTAGAAAGTTTTTGTAAAAAAAAACATTTTAGATTTTATACAATTGTTTCTTAAGTAAAATTACATTTGATAAAAAATCGATGGATTTTGGGCTAATAACTAATCGAAAAAGTAAAACTGCTAGATCTTACGATAAAATCGTGGTAAGTTTTGAATGCGAGAGAAGCAAAAACGGGGTGCAAGGTACTACAACCTTTGTAACAGAAAATACAGATTTTTCGAATATACAGATTTTTCGAATATCCTGACTACGAGTCGATTTTTCGACATAAAACTCTCAACAATTTTGTCTGGGTCTATATCTTCAAGATAAACAGCAGAGCCAAAAGAGAAAAACAAAAACTGGGTAGAAAAAAAGTCTTGTTGTAAGGCTTCTCTCCGCTTTTAGATAAGTTTTGATAAAATTCTGAGGCTATAAAAATCTTTTGACGAAACGTCAACGATTCAGTTTGGTGCGACCGAATAATATATTTATTATTATGAAAGGTTCTCATCTAAATATGAAATGAATAATACTGATCTGAAATACTCCTTTGGATCATCTATTTGAACAGTTTTTTTTTGTTCCGAACCGCCTTGGTAACTCTGGCTCTATACCATACAGCTTTACGATTTAGTAGTCTCTATATCAAGGGTGCCCAAGCCCTATGCGTTTGGTGGTCATTTGTTTTTGTAAAATCACTTAGCTATAGGCCTATGTATTTTAATACACACATAGTGCACTAAGCACTAGCAATACGAAAAACACAAACAACTTTGTCTTATTAGTTTTTTTTAGTCGTTCTTCACTGTATACACGCAAGTGCAAAGCAACAACACTTTCGTATGCTTTACTGGTAAACATTGACGATTTTGTTTTTGTTTAACGTATGATATGAAATATTTTTTTTCTTTGTATGTATTGGTTTTTACATTAAAAAATTGTAGCGGTGGATGGATTTATATCTCGGTACATTATTTTCATATACAATATTTTTTTTGTGTTTTCTTAAACATCCGGGATATGGCTGTCACCCTACTATTCAAAAACTGTTATGAAGTGTTTGAGCATTTCACAGATAGTAGGGTGCAGTGTTCTGTGTATTAGTAAGTGAAAAAATAGATAAATGTAGAATAAAGAAAACGGCTTAGCTGATATGAAAATTTAGCGGAAAAAGTGATTGCTGCTAGAACCTTCGATCACGGCGGTGCGTTTTGTGTGAAGAATATTGTGAGAACGGTTTTTGTTTTTAAAGTAAAACGAACGGATTATCTGCTAAGCCGTTTGGAGGACATTTTTATTCTTGAAGTCCAATTTTTGATAGGCAGGAAAGCTCAGGGAAAGATTTTTATTTGTGGTCCACGTCCCTTTTGTGTGGTTTTCGGAGCCAATATTTATCCCTGAGAGACTTGGATGTTTGGTGGTATAGAAGATTTTGATTTACATCAGTGTCTCTTTTGATTTAGTCAGCTGGTTGGTAAATTTTGTCCAATGCGAATCAGCAAGTGGTTGGGTAGAAGGAGACAAAATACACCAGGAACATATTGGTGAGTCCGTTCTTGTTTTTTGAAAAACTAGTTCGTGGAAATCCGGGGAAAGTGCCGCCGACTCCAGAGGGAGGAGTGTTTGAAGAAAATATATAAATGAATATAAAAGAAAAAAAATCAGCAATTATTAGGTTTTAAAGAAAATTTGTTAGTTTATTAGTTTTAGCCATTTTCTGAGGAAAGAAAAACCCCGTAGAGTAGAGATTGTAGCTTAACTTGGCTACCAGGAATATTTAATATAAAACGGTTTTTTTTTTTTGTTGTGACCGATAAATTGGGTCAAGGGTTTTAGTTTAGGAATTTTTGGGAGGTTTAATTAGTTAGGTTTTTTTTGTAGTCTTTTAGTTATTTTCTATTTAAACTTACCTTAGCGTTAATATTTGCATTTATTTATTATTTTTTTTAAGCTTAGTTTCCAATTAAGTTTTATTTTATTTTCACCGTTTGTTTTTTTTTTTGTATTCAATTTAATTTTTTTTTATTTATTAGAATAAAGGTTAATATATTGTTCCTTTTTATTATTGGAATTTGGAATGTTATTTTTATTTGGCTGAACGTGAGGTGTTAACGTAAGTATGTAGGGTGACCCGTGTTTATGCGTGTTTGTGGGGCAATCTCGTAAATTTTTAATGTTGATTACCATGGTAGGGTGGGCAGCTAGAGGGGAATGTTACATCTTTTGTTCCCCCAAAAATCTATTAGTATTGACGAATATTGCCTGTATATACGTTTTTGTCCGTCTGTTTTATAGAGTGTGTGCACTCAGTACGCTGTGGTGTGGTTTAAGTTTTTTATTTGAGATTTTTTTTTGTGATTTATTTTTTTTTCTATTATCAAATAGAAAATTTTATTGTTCTGCCTCTTCCTAGGTGACCGGTCGTTCCCCCCCCTGACATCCCTGAGCTAGGCGGTCAGAGTAGGTCACACTGGGAACGTAAGGTAACAATATGGCGCCCAATGAAATATATTAACGGTTATCAAGTGATCCATTTTGTGAAATATCGACATAGTGGCTTGACAAATATCATGCATATTACGTCAATAGCATGAAACCGTATACTCAACAAAATGGCGATCTTAGCATTAAATTCAAAGGAGTCTTAATTTTATTTATTGTCTGTGATATTTTTTTTATTCTTTTGAATAATATTTTTATATAATCTGTGATATTTTTTTTAATCTTTTCATTTATTTTTTTCGTATAGTCCGTGATAATTTTTTTTTATATTCCTTTGAATATTATAATGATTTTTTTTAGTTTAGGTATAGTTGTTATGAAGGCCGTAGACACCGCAAGAGCTACGTAGCTTCATTGGCAATGAGGTACAGTGACCTTTTGTCCTACATTATACGAATGTTCGCAAATTATGTAGGAATTATTTCATGCAATATTAGGTTAAATTAGAGGGTTAGAGGCAATATTTGGACTGTGATAATAGATTTAGGTAACTAGTATTATAAATAGGTTCGCGAGAACTTATAGTTTTTTTTAGGTCACCCGAAACGTGTTATGTTAACACATTTAAATGTTTATGAAAATTATACAGCTATTTATATTTTTGTCAAAGTATACATAATAAGATTTTTTTTGTTTAAACAATTATGAAAAATACAAATAATATAACAGTTTCTAAGCGGGTAAACGATCCTCACAATATGATCAAAATCGTAGTTTAAACACGGGACCTGTACAACATACACCTCAGGGTGCAGGGATTTTTCAAGATCCTAGTGTAAGGGATTTATCTAACACCATAAGAAGGCAGATTCCAGAAAATTTAGGCAATATGGATGCAAATTCAGGTGGAGGACCAGGTGCTATACCGAAAACACCTAGACCTAATGCGGCTATATATCTCATAGATGTTTATGAGGAGGATTTGGGGCCATGGGGCCATGAACAGGGGGCCATGAATTTGCAGTTAAAAGTAGAAAATGAGATAAGAAGATCCCATAAGGCAGAAATGTCTAGGCTAATGAAGGAAGGATTGAACGATATGATGAAGCAGATTAATCAGGTCAAAGAACCATTGAAAAATAACCAGAACACTGCTGCAAATCCTTTCGATGCTGGATCAAATAGGAGAAGTTTATGCGGTAGGGAAAAATTATGCGAGCTGCGTAGGGAACCAGCGCCAGGAGTTGGAATTTCCAATTTACGGCCATACAACAGCCAGCCTAATAATCCAATGAGGCAGTTTAATATTATTAATGCTGAAAGACAATATGATTTAGAAAATCCACCGGATAAGCCAACTTCACATACTTACAGAAATAGAGGTTTTGATGAGAGTCAGTGATTCTCAAACATTTTATCAAATGCCCCAAGATTTTCCTCATATGAGACAAATTTAAATGTTAAGCCTGTAGAAGGTAAAATTCGAATTGATAAGTGGGATATTTTCTTTGAAGGGTCTGGTAACGTGTCAATAGAAGATTTTGTTTTTCGTGTAGAACTCTTACAAGCACAATATGCTATACCATGGGAGGAAGTTTAAAGAGACTTTCATAGGCTTTTGAAAGGCCATGCCAAGGAATGGTTTTGGCTGTATTTGAAAACACAAAATGGTATTACGGATTGGCCAACTCTGCGTTTTAGCCTCTTAAAACAATTTCAATCGAATCGTAGTGATTTTGAAATCATGCAGGAAATAGTTGAGAAACGATAACAGCCTAATGAATCATTGGATAATTATTTTCACTCTATGCTTGTTCTTCGTTCCAAACTCCGTACCCCAATATGAGATGATAAAGGTATTAAAGCGAAATGTTAGGGAACATATAGCCAAATTAGTTTATCCCATGGCTATTTATAATATTAAACAATTAAGAGAAGAATGCAAGAGATTGAAAAGCGATTCCCAAGGAATGAATTTAAGAGCACAACACCTCCTATAACTTCCATGCGTTTTCCACACCGTCCAAGAGTGAATGAAATTTATGAAGATGATGAGCAAACCAGATATTACGAAGAAAATCAGAATTCTTTTGCGGTTGAGGCATTTAAATCAAACGATAAGAAAGAAATTAAATGCTGGAACTGTAGAATGGCTGGACATACGTATATGTATTGCGAATCAGAACATTGCGGAACAGTAAGAAAGTTTTTGAAACTGAAAGAAAATAGAAATTTCAGCCATAGTATAAAAGAACATAATTCAGATACATCACCCAATACTAAATCGAGGCATCTCAAATCATATGAGGAGAGATTGCAAAATTATATTAAAGTTAGAAATCTTATTTTTGACAATGTTGATTCTAAATTGCCAGATGTAGTCTCAAAGAGAGTAAGAAAAGCCAGGAATCGTTACAATATCCGAAAAGCAATCCGGGGAAGCGTAATGGCATCTGTAGAAGCTATCTCAGAAGGTGATCCTAGAGTGTTTGCCAACGTGATTTTAAAGGACAAAGCAATTAAAGGTTTGTTATACACCGGCGCCTCAGTGAGCATACTAGGTAGGGGTTGTAATGAACTTTTAAAAGAATTAGGTGTTACTGCAAATACATATAGGTCCAATGTTAGAACAGCTGCAGGTGGTTCGCACCTAATTAATGGCAAGATTGTTCTCCCGGTGAAATATCGTGATATGGATCGTGAGATTAAGTTTTATTTATGCCCATCGTAAAAGGAAAAAGTATACCTGGGTATTGATTTTTGGAGGAGTTTCAATTTAGCATCAGACGTGTTGAATGTCGATGAAATCGATATGACAAAATTAATTCAGAGTCTAAAACCTTCACAAAATCAAAACCCAGAACCACACAAATTAACAAAACGGCAAGAAGAAGAGCTAGAAATAGTAAAAGGTTATTCAAAACGTTTAAAACAGATGGATTAGGTAAAACTCACCTTGAGAAACACAACATTCAGCTAATTTTTGGTTCAGTTCCTTTTAAGGAACGACATTATCCTGTCTCGCCGAAAATGCAGGAACTATTATATGAGGAAGTAGACAGTATGTTGAGGTTAGGAGTAATTGAGGAAATAGAGTCACCCTTGTAATGAAACTCGGCAAAAATCGATTGTGCTTAGATGCCCGAAAGTTAAATAACCTCACAATTAAGGACGCGTATCCAATTCAGAATATTGAAGGTATACTTAGCAGAATCGATGAGACCATTTATATTAGCAGCGTTGATCTCAAATACGCATTTTGGCAAATTGATCTTGAACCAAAATGTCGGGAATATACAGCTTTTACCATACCTGGCAGGCCACATTACCAATATAAGGTGATGCCATTCGGTCTCTGTAATGCGGCCCAACGACTGTGTCGATTGATGGATAGGGTCATTCCTCAAAAATTGAAGAATAATGTTTTTATATACCTCGATGACTTGCTCATAATTTCCAAAGATTTCGAAACCCATATGTCTCTGTTGCGTGAGAAATATTTAGGTTTTGTTATAGGAGGTGGTCAACTTAGAACTGACCCAAGCAAGATAGAAGCCATATAAAAAATTCCGATACCTAAAACTCCACGGCAAGTTAGAAGCTTTTTAGGCACCGCCGGCTGGTATCGGCGTTTTAGAAAAGATTTTGCTATTATAGCCGCGCCTCTAAGTGACACTCTTAAGAAAGGAACTAAATTTGTTATGCCTGAGGAAGCATCTCAAGCATTTAATGAATTGAAAAGGGCTTTAACAACGGCACCGGTATTAGTTCACCCGGATTTTAAACGTCCATTTTATATTCAATGTGATGCCTCACAAGTAGGAATTGGTACCGTCCTTTTCCAAAAGGACGATGATAAGAACGACCGACCAATTGCTTTTTATTCACAGAAATTAAGTGGGGCACAATTGAATTATACGGTGACTGAAAAAGAATGTTTGGCTGCAGTTCTGGCAGTGAAACGTTTTAGACCATATGTCGAGCTAATGGAATTCACGATTATAACCGATCACGCCAGCTTAAAATGGCTTATGAGCTTAAGAGATTTAAGTGGTCGTTTAGCTCGCTGGTCGTTGCAGCTTCAAACATTCAATTTCAAAATTGAACATCGTAAAGGCTCGGAGAATATAGTTGCCGACATGCTTTCTAGATCCGTTGAAGATTTAAATGTAGAAGCGATTGAATTATTGGATTTTGAAACAACTGGGTTTGAGTCACCGGAATATATCGAGATTTTAAAAACTGTTGAAGAAAATAAGGATAGATTACCCGATTTGAAAATAGAAGACGGTATGATTTTTAAAAAAACATCATTTTCAATGGATGACAGCGGTTTAGTATGGAAACTTTGGGTTCCCGATTCTGAAATATCTTCTCATGGTGGGGTAATCTCGTAAATTTTTAATGTTGATTACCATGGAAGGGTGGGCAGCTAGAGGGGAATGTGACATCATGTCAACATGTGGTTTAAGTTTTTTATTTGAGTTTTTTTTTGTGATTTAGTTTTTTTTTCTATTATCAAATAGAAAATTTTATTGTTCTTCCTCTTCCTAGATGACCGGTCGTTCCCCCCCCTGACATCCCTGAGCTAGGCGGTCAGTTTAGGTCACTCTGGGAACGTTAAGTCTGGGGTATGGTATGAAAATATTAAATAAAAAGTAGTTATTCTTAAAATGTATTGGTGTTGGCTCTTCCGTAAGGAACTTTTGAGCACCCCTGATTTAAAATCTTTCTGATATAAGAAAAAAACAAGTAAAAAAGGGCTAAATTCGGCTGTGCCGAATCTTTGAATACCCTCCACCAATATCCTAAAAAGATGTTCTCTTCTGTTTTTGATACAAATAATATAAAAAAACTTTTGAAGTAAAATTATGTAGGTGAAAAAATTTTTTGAGGTGAAAAACTTTTTAAATGTGAAAAGAACTTTTTTGGTGGAAAAAAAAAATTTAGAGGTGAACAAAATTTTTAAGGTGAAAAAAATTTTTGTGGTGAAAAAAAATTTTAGTGGTGAAAAAATGTTCGAGGTGAATACAAAATATTTACTGCTAGCGACTGGTGAAAAATATGAGAAAATATGTTATGTACCAGTCGCTACTATGAAATTGTACTTAATTTGTATGGGCAATTTTGAGGCACCTTTACATTTTCACTAGTTTTTTTTAACCATGGACTGCACAAAAACCACATTTTAAAGCATAGTTTTTGTCGAATACTCAATTTTGTTCCGGCTAATGTTGACTAGCTCTGCAGCTGAATATGCCTAATGGAGAGAATGCACTTTCTAATGCGCCACGTATTGATAAATAGTTGCAACGAATGTTCTTTCTTTAAAAAATTTAAGTGTGTCAAATGGAGAGAATACAACAAAGAAATTAATTTATAAAAGAAAGAACATGAGTTGTAACTATTTGTCAATAGATGGCCCATCAGAAGGGGCATTCCCTCCATTAGGCATATTTTGCTGCAGAGCTAGTCTCCATAAGCCATTTTGTGCTACAATATGCAGTAGAGTATTATTGATTTTCTATTTTCTTCGTAACATAAATGAATATTTGCCAAAAACTATGAAAAATACATGTTTTATGTGCATATTATATCTTAATTTTTAAAATCAATATTCATTTATATGTTTAAGAGAACAATATTGCGCTTTATTCATCTGTATTTTTTTATGAAAGAAAAAATTAACATAAATATACATTTGCCAATCCCTCAATTCTCAAAAATACAAATGGAATAAAAAAAATACTATTTTCCTCTATGAAAATTTCTTTTTTGACATAAAAATGTGAAACAAATGCTTTTATTACGTCAAATATTTGAAAAATTGACTTTAAAATTATGTAAAAAGTCTACTAGTAATATTTAATATTTTTGGTAAATAAATTAATTGAAAGCCTAATAGGCTATATTGGGGCAGGGTATAGTTTTAATGTGATTCTGCACCACCTATTCAAAAGTAGCGGCACTAAAGCAATTATGCATTTTGCTCTTTCTTTAGATATAAATGTCTTTGGTAACAAAAACAAAAAATACATCTTATGGAATGAAACGAAAAACCAACGAAGCGAAAAATCCTAGGAAAATGCATCGGAAAAAATTATGAACATTTCATAAAACGATTTTCAAATAGTTACGTCTATGAAAATGCCGATGTTCTACCCTTCTGTAGGTACTCCATGTCGTTGCAAGCCATATTTGTTGAGAAACTTGCGCTACACGGTAATATGCTTGTAAGCCAAATATACGAAAGTGAGAAAAACACCATCCGGGCTGGATCTACATATTTTTCTCCTGTCAGTATAATTAATGGACGTATTAACGACGATCCAGCTCCTCTGGACCTTACCTCATTCTATATGAGCCCAGCCTCTGGCAATCATAGGGGCTGAAGATGATATACGTATATTTTAAATTTTGCATGAACTGTAATATGAATATGTTTTGTCAATTTATGTAACAGAACATTTGTTATTTAGTTTTAGTAATGTTATTTATTTAGTTTTAGTAATGTTATTTACAGAGGTCTGCTCTGTTAGCGACTTAAACAATGTTGCTTTTTACGTTAACTTAGTTATTAGAGCAAGGGTGTCCAAGCTCTATGCTCTTGGTGCTTATTTGTTTTTGTAAAAGCACTTAGCTATAGGCTGTGTGTTTTAATACACATGGAGCACTCAGCAATAGCAATACGAAATACACAAACAACATTGCCTTATTAGTTTTTTTGTCGTTCTTCACTGTATACACGCAAGTGCAAAGCAACAACACTTTCGTATGCTTTGCTGGTAAACATTGACGACAGCGATCATCAATGTAGATTTTGTTTTTGTTTAACGTATGATATGAAATATTTTTTTTTCCTTTTTTTATATGAATTCGTTTTTACAATAAAAAATATTGAATAAAAATTAGTTTATTCTTTAAATGTATTGGTGTTTGATCTTCCATAAGGAACTTTTGGGCACCCCTGTATTAGAATAACACACATATAGCTCTAATAATGTTATTATTCTCATAGTATGTAAGACAATAAATGTAATCGAACAAGAAGAAGACTTAATAACATTTTTTACTTACTTAACAGAAAATAAAAATAGATACAGAAAAATTGTACAAATTTGTATGGAAAATTTAGAGGTACCTTCACATTTTCACTCATAACTTTTGAACCGCTAAACCGATTTTGCTCATTTTAAATACCAAACTGCTCGGGAGGATATTGCGTCTTCGCGTAGTGATCGCCATTTCAACAGACAGACGGACATCACTAAATCGTCTTAAAATTGCATAAGGATCACGAATATATATACTTTATGGGGTCTTAAACCTGTATTTCGACATGTTATAAACGGAATGACAAAATGATATATACTGAGGTGGAGGGTATAATAATGTAAGGTGTATGGTGGAGGGTATAATAATGTAAGGACAGAGTTTAGCTTCAAATATATGTGGCTTACCTTTTCGTTAGAATCCATGGAAGAAATTCAGCTTTATAAAAATCTTTAAAGGAAAATTGTAAATTTAAGCAAATATTTTAATTTTATTTTAAAAAATTTACAATAAACGAAAAACATGAAAAAAATTATTTTTATTTGTATGAACTTGATTTTGACTGTAAAACCCCCTTAAAATAAAGCACAATACAAGCAATTTTTAAAGCACTTAAATTTTTAACTTTTCAATGTTTATTGGGTTAATTCTAAGGGACTGGTTAAAAAACAAGAGAAAATATTTTAGTTGCCAGTTGCTGCTATAAAATTTTACTAAAATACCCCCATTTGTTGGAAAATTTTCACTCATAATTTTTTAACCGCTAGATGGAAAACATGGTACAATTGTACTTTTTTGGTACATTTTTACCTTGGTTGGTACCGTGGTACTACCGCGGCTCATTTAGTACAATTTGAATTTTTTTAAATTTTCAATTTAAAACTTGATAAAACCACAACAAAAAGTCAACTTTTTTTAAAAGCAACTTTAAATTAAAACCATGTTTTTATTTATTCAGCTCCTATAGTAACAATAATGTCAGTTTTAAGTTGAACCGGCTCTAAATTGGTGTCACATCAAATGTACCAAATGTTTTCGGAAGTGGCAACATTGAACAGCTGATTTTAAATTACCTCTCAAAACAAAAAAAAAATAAGAAAAAAGTATATTATTGTTAAAAAGATATTAAATGCCTTTAAATTTTTTAATAGCAAATCCTGAAAAGGTTAACCATAAAAAAAGGTGTGACATAAAAATTGGAGTAAAATTTTACAAAGTTTTGTGGCAATTCTATGACTACATAAAATTAACGACAAATTTTGTTTCACCCGGTCAATTTAAATTTTTTTAAGTCTTTTTAGTGTCTAAGCAAATCTGACTCAATACGATAAATTTGTTAAAAAAAAAGGCGGAAAAAATTTTGTTACCGTGAGGATCGAAAAAGTACAATTTGTTTGTCTGGTTGGTACAATAACAGAAAACATATTTTCCATCCCTGCGCTAGACTGATTGTGCCCATTTTCAATACCAACCTGCTCGGGAGGATGTACATTAATCTAGGTAATTATGAGCAGCCCCGCTTGCGTCTTCGGACAGACAGGCGGACATCGCTATATCAGCTTAAAATTTCATAAAGATCACAAAAATACTTTATGGGGTCTTAAACCTATGAGATAAAAAAAAACGGAATCACAAACCCTTACCATATAAGGTGGTGGGTATAAAAATCAATTTTTTTAGTTAGTAGATGTATAAAGCTCGTGCTTGAACAAAGAAAATAAGAAAAATTTAAATTTTAATTTTTGGCGGAGTTGTGAACAAAAAGTCCTATTTTCGGTTAAATTTTCACCACTAGATGTTATTTTGAAGAAGTGTGCAAAATTTTAAAAAGATCGGTTCATAACTTGTTGAGAGATCATGACTACCGGCTTCAAAAATAGAGTTTAGATAAAAACAAAAAAATATTTTAAACTTACATAGAATCATTGATTTTGGCACGATAAAGTATAGAACCTGCAAAACTTGCCGTGTTATGCGACAAGCTATCAAAGTTGGTTTATGTCATTCCCATATAAATATGTCAAATTAGTTAGTATTAACGCTTATAAAGTATAGAACCTGCAAAAATTGCCGTGTTATGCGACAAGCTATCAAAGTTGGTTTATGTCATTCCCATTTAATATGTCAAATTAGTTAGTATTAACGCTTATCATTATGTATATCAAATTTACAAGGAAATTACACAAGCCATAGTTGATAGCTTGCCGCATAAACACAACTTATATCAGATTAAAAAATATTGTCTTTCAAACTTTAACGCATTTTTTGCGGGAAATTTTTTAATCTTTTTCAATATGCTGTAATTTTTGATATTTTAAAAACAAAAATAAACAATGAATTAATACATTTTTATGATTCTAAATCGTTTCAGGCAAATATAACATCACAAATACTGGCTCGTGTTTATGGCAAAAGCAAGGAGTACCAAAATATTGTATGCATCATTACACAGACTACACATATAGGAAACAGCTGAATGGCGACTAGAAAATGAGTAAAAGGCAATGTCAAAATTGTAGTGATACACAGAAAGGAATAGATATACAAACACATATGTACCATAAATTTATATAGAGTTTTTTTCTCATTCTCCAAATCACCACAATATCAAAATAACCATACGGTTCGTTATTCTTGTTTGGCATATGTTGTCATTTGTAACCTGTCTGTGTAGTCTGTGCATCATTGTGAATATTGTCAGTTAATATGCAAAAGGGCGCAACTAAAATCTTTATTTTGTTTGCAGGAGAAACCAAAAACGTTGATAGGCAATTTAACAAATTCGTTAATAAAACTGGATTTTGATCATAGAACGATCAAATCTTGTGGAGAAATTTGGTTCGACCATTGCTTAATAATCATTCAACCCCACTTAACTTTTTCAGTGGCTTGAACTATAGACAAAATTGACCTGTTAAGCGTTTTTTTAGTTTTTTGGGAAAAAATATCTTGATTCACAATTTTCGCCGTAATTTTGGAATGTAAAGCGATAAGTTAATGGATAATAATATTTAGTGCTTAATGTGTTATAAAATGCAAAGAATAAGTATATTCTGGTAATAATGCGAATTCAAAGCCGCTTTAAATTGAAATTCATATAACATATTTCTATGTATTCCAAAGTTTTATTTGATTTGATTTCAACTTTACTGCATTAATTGACCACTGTACAATCATCTCACTTAAACTTTTACAAAACTAAAAGAAATTGTAAAAAAAATTTCACCTAAAAGTGAAATCCAGAGCATGCCCGATAACATGTATTTATATTATAATAAAAAAAATATTGATGAACAATCATGAATATATAAAAACCATCATTAAGGATAATATGTTTTTAGTTAGATTAAATAACATTGAAATTTAAATATTAATAAGGCTGTGTGCGTGCTGGCTAAATTGGAGCTAAACTAAATGAATTCTTCTATCATACAGCATTCAAAAATTTCCAAATACAAACTTTTTTAAAATTGTTTAGTGGAATAATAATTAGGATAACTCTACACAAATTTTTTTCAAGATTGATATAAGACGCTAAAAGTATTGATGAAGGTCGTAGCTGATCAGGGTGATCGGGTGATTTTTTGAAACCTTTTGGATTTGATTTAAAAATTGGACCCAGCGTATGGACCATTTGAGGCGCAGCCGCGGTCAACATTCACATGAAATCATCTTTAAACATTGAATTATATAGATCGTTATATCGACTCAAAGATTTTATACATTTCTCTAAATATTATGAGTTTTTTTTAATCAAATCCAAAAGCTCTTAAAAAATCACCCGATACATATATATAAAATGGTTATTTTTTTATTGAAAATAATACTTTATTAAATTTGGGAATTTATTGAATAATAAATAAAATTTTTGGTTATACCAAAAAATGTGCAAAGGTTTTGACATTTTCTTGTATATTTAAAAGATCCTTCGGTAATCCATCAAAACTTAACAACTTTAACAAGCGCATTACAGTTTGCAACATCTGGAAACAAATTCTCCTCTTATATTTAAGCCACAAAGTTTTTCAAGTTTATAAACGACACAATTTATTTTACTTTTTACTTCAAATTTTTAATTTTGAATTATCAGCTGTGTTTTATCTTTCTTATTCGCTCATTGCCGTTTTTATACCAAACGCCCTTTTGCATTTTAGCTGACGATATGTATTAAAGAAGTTATTTATTTAGTTAAAAACATATTTATTTTAACTGAAGGTTGATAAATTTTTAACAAAAAGTATTAAACAAGAAGTACAATTTACTGCTTATGGATTTTTCGTTATAGACAATTCTACACTTTTTAAGGTAAAAACACATTTACAGAATTACGACGACAAACTCAACCAAAAAAAAAAAAATAATAACTACAATTGTTATACTAATATTGCAGATTTTTTTATCATTCAACTAATAAAAGCATTTAAAATAATTTACAAATACAGTAAAATTTACAGTTAAAATAATAATAATAACAATGGCAACCTTTTTTCGTTATCTAACCATATATGGTGAGGGTATATATCAGTCTGTCATTCCGTTTGTAACATGTCGAAATATAGGTTTAAGACCCCATAAAGTATATATATTCGTGATCCTTATGCAATTTTAAGTCGATTTAGCGATGTCCGTCTGTCTGTTGAAATGGCGATCACGACGCCAAGACGCAAGCGGGGGTACCTATTTTTACCCAGATTATTGAACATCCTCCCGAGCAGTTTGGTATTTAAAATGAGCAAAATCGGTTAAGCGGTTCAAAAGTTATAAGTGAAAATGTGAAGGTACCTCTAAATTTTCCATACAAATTTGTACAATTTTTCTGTATCTATTTTTTTTTCTGTTAAGTAAGTAAAAATGTTATTAAGTCTTCTTATTGTTCGATTAACATTCTTAGAGCTTATATGTGTGTTACTCTGATAACTTAGTTAACGTAAAAATCAACAATGTTAAAGTCGCTAACAGAGCAGACCTCTGTAAATAACATTGCTAAAACTAAATAAATAACATTACTAAAACTAAATAACAAAAGTTCGTTACATAAATTGACAAAACATATTCATATTACAGTTCATGCAAAATTTAGTATATACGTATATCATCTTCAGCCCCTATGGGCTGTTTTTATTCAAATCGTTATTACAAAAAAATTTATATTAAGTTGTTCTGAATTCCTCGGAACAGATAAAAAAAGAGGAATTGTTGATACTTCAAGTATTTTTCTTCAGAAGACCTTTAAATTTATTGAAGTAAAAATTTATACAATTTTTAATTTGTAAAAATAATTATTTTAAAAGCCGCTACAGCTCATGTCCGGTAACACATCTAAAAAAAGAGTGTCTTGCAGTGAGCACAATATCTCCCGACTGTATTTTGCTCACTGATTTTAAAAACACACTTTTTAGAAAACCACGTGTAAAGTTTCAAAAGCACTTTACTTTTCTCTGCCAGATCATGACAAATGTGCGTGTAACTTCGAGAATATTGTCCTTGAAGTATGTACATTAAAAAAAATGATTTTTTGAAAATCTTAACTGTGTATAAGCCAGTGACGGGCCTTCAAGTTCTCAAGTGTGTGCTGCGATTTCTTTTTAAATGATTAAAATTATGTATATAATTAATATTTTCCATTAGCTATCACCTTCCCATGATATGCACATATAAGATTTATTTTTAATTCATATACTACTCAAATCCTATTTTACGCGCACTTTGATTTTGTTGAAAGGAGTGTGCAAATAAAGTGCGAATTAAATAGAATTTAAGTTGCATATCAATTGAATGAGTAAAAATTTAATAAAATCTGAACTTTATTTATAATGGGATGTTGATAGCTTGTGAACAAAACTTCATTATAAGAGTATTTTTATCTTTTAAAAATATGCCGCACATATTTGGCAACTTCACAGCACGTCACTGTAATTTTTTTCAAAGTAACATTAAAATTTGAAATTTATATTAAAAAAATACTAAAAAACCATAAAAGAACCAAATTCCGAATAAAGTGCATATTCATAACTTGTTTTTATAAAAAGACAACACTTAGGCAACAAATAACCTTTTTCGACTATATCGCATCATTTTCGCTATAGACAACTCTTTTTTAATACGTCAAAAATAATCTTAAACAAATTTAATTCAAAATTTTGGAATTATTTAAATTTTTTTGAAGAAAAAACATTGATTTTAGAACATTTTTATAAAACGAATAATTCGGTGAAATAGTGGCAATATTCGATAAATAGCCAAATAGGGACCGAATATATGAAATCTCTAGTATTAGTTTTGCCACAAAAAAACATCAAACATTTTTTTTAATAAAAGTGTTTCGTGTTTGTTTTTTTTTTTTGATTCTATAGTTAATTTAACCATACTTTAAATATAATTTTTAATATAAACCTTCAACAAATTTTGTTTCTGGCTTTGAATTTTATTGTTGAAAATAAAATAATTTTGACGTGTAAATAAACAAAAAGAAAAAAACTGAAAATGTTTATATTTAGCATTTACAATCATAAAAGTATTCTACGATTTTATTTATTAAATTTTAGTATTATTTAAAAAGTTCCATCTCTGACAGTACTTGTTTTATTATATTTACATTTTATTAACCGTTATTACAATTTATTAAGTTTTGATGCGAACAACAGTTTTTTTTAATAAAAAGTTTCATAAAATTTAATCTCTGATTTCTAACATGCGTGGTAATCGAAATAATGCCTGAGGGGTAATAAAAAAAATAATTTATTCAACTTTACTGTTAAATAAATGTTCAATGACTGCAAAATAACGGTAACACTATTTAAAATTATTACAGTATTTTAGGGGTATTGGTTGTAATTAAAAAAGGATTTACTAACGACTTTTTAGTTACAAATCCGAATTCAACGAATTTTAGTATACATGCTTGTTATATTTATTTAAATTAATTTAAAAAGTTTGAATACAATCGGTTTACTTTTAAAGGTTTTATAGTATTTTTTTTTTTTTTTTGAAAGATGGCAGGTAAACGAGTCCTTGCTTCGATTAAAAAGAAGATTGAGAGACACGTTAATAACTTGTTTTATCACCAATTATCAATTTTTATTATGTTCTGACCAAATTTTAATATGTTATTACATTTTTAAACTTCAGGATATATGGGAAGTAGGCGTTTTCTTGCAACAATTTTCCTATAATTTCGTTTATCTTTTAACTTACTCTAACTAAAATCGCTTAGCAAATTTTAGAAACCTACAATAACTCCTTCTATTTTTGTGCACTCGTTATATGGGAACAAAGCACTGTGTATCGTCTTGAATTATCGAAGCATCGAATCTGTATCGCTGGACCAAATAATATAATAATTTACCAATTTCGCTTAAAGATATTGATTTTATTTCATCTTTAAAAAAACAAGTTAAATCATTTTTATCGAAGAATATAGAAACACTTCTTACGTTATAAAAATAAACTATATATAATTTTTTTTAATTCTTTGTAATTAATTATTAATTCGAAATTGAAATATATTTCTTTTTTTTAAATAATAAATAATAAATTTTATCTTGTTGCCATTATGCGTCTTTAATGCCATTTTTTCCAAACAAATACATACAAAAATACAAATGAGTAAAACACAAAAAACTAACTGTCACACAACAAAAACAACTTACAAATAAACTAATAAAATTTTATAAAATTTACTGCAAAACAACTATAACAAATGTAGTTAAAAAACGATTCAAAAAACAGCCTAATTTATTTATTTATTTCAGTTTTCTTTTTCATATAAATTTTAGATCTTTTCGGCTGTTACAACTTATCTTGTAATTTTAATACAATTTAAACAATTGGAGGAATCAAAAATGGACGATCCTACAACAATAACAACAACAGCAATACCAAATAAAACATATTAAGTTTCAGCAGACAAGAAAAAATCATCATCATACATTTTGATTTTTTTTTTCTTGTTTGTTTGGTTAGAGAAATTAATATAAATTTTTATTTATTTAAGTACACTTTAAATGTTTTAAAATTAAAGCAATAAAGCAATGATTTGTTTTAAATACTCGATTATTTATTTCTAATATTCTAAATACTCAGAGTTGTTTTGGAAAATGAGTTCACAAAAAATTGTTTGTACGAACAGAAAAAGTGTTTCAAGCAAAAACAACAATAAATTAAATAGAAACAGCTTTGTAATCAAACTAAATTTGTGTTCCTTCTAATTTAAATATGTTTCTGCTTATTTTTTATATGCAAAAAAGGAATCAAAAATGATTCATATTTAATTTAAAAATGTTCTTCAAATATTATCTTTTCTTGTGTATTGTTGTACAAATCAAATTTTATGTGCATTCGTTTTTCAGAACATGCACTTGTTCGGAAATGCAACACTGCCCTGCATCTTATGCGCATATAGTCATATAGCCCAGCAAAATCTTATATCCACAGACAAGCACGGTGGTGGTCCGATCATGGTATGGGGGTGTAGAGCGTCCAGCAGTGTAGGTAAATCGGTTTTCATAAAGCGCACTATGAATAAAACAGATTACCACACCATTTTAAAATATAATTTGCTACCGATTGTGGGAAAATTGGCTTGGATCAAACTTGTGTCTTTCAACAAGATAATGATCCTAAGCACATTGCAAAAATAGTAAAGGAATGGATACTGCACCGTACTCCAGTCACCCGGCCTCAAACCCATTGAACACTTGAGGGAGCATCTGGACCGGCAAATAAGAAAAATAACAGTTACAAGCAAGTACTATCTCAAATCAGTGATAATGGAGGAATGACAAAAAGTCTCTCCCGAAGTAACCAAAAACCTAGTGGAATCGATGCCCAGAAGATTTCAATTTATTTTAATGCTGTAAATATAAAGTATTTTTTTTTGTTTTTATTGTATATGTTTTGTTATTGTTAGATTTTTGCTATTGTTTTTTTTTATAAAATAAGAAAAAGAGATAATAAATTTTTCAAAAAAACATAAAATGTTGAACTAAATAATAAAACAAATTAGTACAATAAACATAAGACTATCTATTATTTTGCATGTGCATTTTTCAGTACCCTTTTTACAGTGGACCGTGAAAATTTAACGAAATGTTTAATAAAAATAACTAAGGCTTTGTGAAAAATGGGACTATTTTCATTTCATTTAAAATCAAATACATTTATACCTACAAACACAATGTTCTGTTAGCTACTAACTGATACATTTGTTGTTGTTTACATTAAACATTTTAATTTAATTGTTGTTAAAAATTGCTTACTTAAGTATGTATGTAATTAAGTCAAAATCATACTAGTGCTGACTATAACAATAATATTTTCACAACCCTGCAAACATTGCAATACGGAAATGTTTCAAAATCGTATCACCTAAAGGAAAATAATTTATTGCGGAAATTCTCCCCTTTGGGAGTAATGTACGCTCAAGAAAGAATACTTTTGTAAGATAAATCCGCGACATTTTTAAACATTTGTTATTGCCAAATTATCGTCTTGAAGATAAATCGTTGACATTATGGGACAGTTTAAACCGCGAAAAATGTCACTTTTTTAATGTCACTTAAAATTAACTATTACCTCATTTAGACTGTGGTTGGTTGGTTCCAAACATTAGATATACATTTTACACGAATTGTTGTCATAATCTCTTAATGCGTTAAAAAATTTTTTATTATTTCTTTCGAAATGGCAAAATATTTAAACAATTTTTAGATGATGAAAAGGTGTTACTTCCGGAACATTTCCATAAAAAATTATGACACAAAAACTCAATTTTTCTATATTTTTCCCAAAATATTTAAATAATAATACTTAAATATTTAAGTTTGTATTTCTACAATATAATAAATAATGTATAATTATTTATAATAATGTGCATTCTGCAACACACAAAATACCATTTACTAAATATAAAAAATACTAGACATACAATTAATTATTCTGAATTGATTTAAGTATAAAAACAAATATCTTGCGATTCCCTTGAAAAAAAAGAAAAATAAAATTTCATAATTATACTAAAAATTAATACAAAAAAGTTTAAATTTCGATAAAAAGCATTTAAAAATAAGTAGTTGATGGTGGTTAGTAGATGGTGTTGTTAGAAAAATCAACATACATACGAGTATATAATTGTTTTCTAACAACTCAGTACTTTAGATTTTCGTCTTGTTTCACCAAAAAGGAATGAACATATTCTATCGACCATAAAGGCAGCCAAAGTATCAGCTAGTAAAACATATATTAAAATTTGCCGGAACTAAAATTGAATAAAAGAGAAGAGAGCAATTGTATTAAAATGGTTTAGCCTGTATAACACTTGTTTGATTTCGTATTGGGTTTCTATTGACTTACAGCGTAATGCATAAATTTTTAAAACAGTGCAATAAAACGTTTATAAGCTAATTTGGCAAAAACAGTTTATCAATTTAACATGTAAAACAACCACAAATTTTCCTTATTAGTCTGTTATAAGGAACAATCAAATGTCTATGCATATCGCTGAAATTGTTTAATAAGGAAAAATTTATGAATATGTTACAAGTTAAGCCTAAAACAAGCAATTAATAAAGTTTAGAAAATGAAAATAATTTTTTAAACTATAAAAACAGTATTTGCACCCAGCAATTCTATCCAACGCATTAAGAAAATCTTAAACATTTGTATCATTTAAGCTTTTTGCCAAAAAATTTGTCAAAAAATATATTAAAATAAGTGATGTTGATATCATCATAACATACATATTCATCATTCGAATACTTTCAATATTCATAGTAATAAAATGTCTTAAAAATTACTTTCTTACTTCTTAGTTACGTTCCAAAATTCTTTTTTTTTTTTAATTATGTTTTGATTTATCATAAACTAATTTTATTCATAAAATCTGCAAAACAATCTTATTCTTCTATGATTAACGAGTCAATCGTTTACTAAGTTTATGAATCACTTACAATTAATTTGAGAGTGGATAGAAATCAAATAAGATTGTTGTCAGAATTTAACGAAAAATTAATAAACTATTATTTCACGATTGTGCATGACATTTTTTAATAAAGGTTTAATAGGAAACATGTTTACTTGTATGCATTCCACCCTAAAAACTGATGGTTTTACTTATGAGAAAGTAATGTGTGTGACTAATATAAATATATAGAATAAATCAGTATCAGTCAAATGGTTGTCGGTAAAGTAGTGGTGACATTTTATTTGCATTGCTGTCAATATTAATCCAATACAAAATAAATCCAGTGTCAACACTGTCAACATAGCCTAAAATTATTTTATCAAATATGGTTTGTGCCATTGCTAGAAATAATTCGAAATTTACTCAAACACACTTACATCACTAGGGAATTCTACAATTTCAAAGGTATTAGTTAAATCTGTTGATAGACCCAAAGCCAACATTATAACCAGACCAGTCGACACTAAAATTGAATACAATAGTAAGCGATTTTCACGTAAACTTTCCATAAATGGATGACCCTGTAAATAAAAAAATAAATAAATAAATTAGGTTTCTTGGACAACTGAAATAATCGCATACTACCTTATAATTTACGGCAAATGTTGATACTTGTAATGCCAAACAAATTATGTACACTGTACTGTTAATAATGTTTGGTTCGAATTTTTGTTTTTCTTCTGCATCCATATCAATGTATAATTTAACTTTTCCCTCTCTACAAATGTAAAAATTTCATTATTCTTTAAATACTTTTACTATAATATATATCAGTGGACTTTTCACAAAAGCACTTATTTCAAAAATGACACTTTTTACAAGGGAACTAAAAATAACCTTTACCTTTATGGCATTGTTTGCATTAATCACAGATTATACACAGCAATGAATAGAAAGACGAGATATATAGAGAGATAAAGATATATCAATACAAACTATATGTTGATTTTAATTTATATCTCACTCCTGACTTTACGTTTTATATGAAAACTATTTATGTCACTTGTTTTACATTCTTTTCATAATCTGTCACATTAATTTTCTAACAAATAGTAAGACACAACATCTATGTCAAAAGCTTAAATACTCGTCTGCTTAACAATGTTTATCGTTATGATATACTAAAAATATCAGTTATATGCAGTAAAAAGTAACTAAAAATTTAGTTATTTTTAACTATTAAGAAACAACTAACATTTGAAGTCAGTATTCCAATCGGTAATCCAGTTATTACGTTTCAATGCATTAAAGCTATAATCAAATTTTATGATTTTTATTTTCAAACTAATCATACATTTTATTTATATTAATCATATAATTACAAATTATATCCTAATACCCTAACCGAGCACTAGCAACAAAGGACATCGGCTCGTTGTAGCGAAAATTGACCAGAGCCTCTGGTGCGAATTGAACCCACGACCCCGGCACTGATAGGCTAGCACGCTACCAACTAGCCTACCGGGCGCTCAAAATCAATTTATAAATAATAACAAATACAAACTATTCTAAAAAACAATATTAAACCATTAGTAAAGCTTGTTTAATTGTCGATCTGCATAAATTTAATATGAGATGCATTTAATTTTGATCCAAGATCATGAAAATTAACAAACATTTTTATTTTTTAAGTACGAGTAACATAATATATCTTTTTCGAAAAACATTAAAAAAATTGTTTTTTTTTTTTTAAAAACTGGGTTTCAACAAAAAAAAATCGATAATGAACAACACATTTTAAATTCAAATTTATTTTATTAAAACAAAATAAAATTAACCAAAAAAAAAAAATATATTGAAAATGTATTTTTTGTCTGGTTCGAGATCGTAGAAATTTTTTTTCCAAATGAAAAACAAATTTCTTTTCTTATTCTTCTTTAGTAATCACGGCGAATACACAGAAAAAGTTATTAGACACAAGCTGAATGGAATGCATTTTCTAGTCCGCTACTACTTTCATCAGCATTCTTCGTTCCCTTGAAAGTTTCAATTATAAGTTAAGTTTGAATTATAAGTTTGTTATTTAGATAGTAGCTTTAATTAACCACATAAGGCCCTAATGGCTCGGTTATGTTAATGAAGATTCAATAACAAAAACAAAAAAATACTATTTAACTCAAAAATCAACGGAACGAACAGTTGATTTTTATTATTGAGTTTAAATGAAATTTACTTACTATATTTGTGTTTTTTACATTACATTTTATTGCCGTATGTCAAAATTAGCTAAAAACAATTTAAAAACACATGTCTTAAATATTAGCTTATAGCTAATTTGCACATACGGTAATAAAACGGGTATGTAAAAAACACAAAAATAGTAATTAAATTTCATTTAAACTCAAAAATAAAAATCAACTGTATGTTAGCATAAATAGCTTTTTCCGTTGATTTGTGAGTTAAATAGAGATATTTATAATTGAACAAAGAATGCTGATGAAAGTCGTAGCGGACTACAAAATACATTCCATTCAGCATGTGTCTAATAACTTTTTCTGAGTATTCTCCACGATTACTAAATAAAAATAATACAAAAATTTTCTATGATCTCGAACCAGACTAAAAATACATTTTCATACATATAGGGTCCGCCATCTAACGTTTTTTTTTTCAACTAGTGCTTATTTCGTGAATGGTAACACTTAGCTCATTGTCTGATTTGACAGATAATTAGTTTTATCCTTCCGCTGAACGAATATGGTTGTATATACGCTTGAACAACGCTGGGAAATATTGCGACATTACTTTGAAAATAATGGTAATGTTGCAGAATGTCATCTTTTCAATGTCATCTTTTCAATGTCATCTTTTCAGATGAAGCTCATTTTGATCTTGGCGGGTATGTAAACAAGCAAAATTGTCGCATATGGTTCACTGAAAACCCGCACGCATACATTGAAAAGCCGATGCACCCAAAGCGAGTCACTGTTTGGTGCGGATTTTGGTCCAGAGGCATAATTGGGCCATTTTTCTTCGAAAATGAGCAAGGAGTGGCCGTTACAGTCAATGGCGATCGTTATCGGGCCATGTTAAACGAATTTTTGTTCCGCCACCTCGGAGCTGCGATTTGACACCGTTGGACTATTATTTGTGGGGTACCGTCAAAGGAACAATATTTGTGAAGCCATTGGTGAAATACAGCTGCACACAATCGATAATGTGCTTAAAAATTGGACCAATCGTGTAGGCTACTGCATGGCCAGCCGAGGCAGCCATTTGAATGAAATTATTTTCCATTATTAACGGGAATGATTGTACTATCAAATAAAAAAAGAAATTTGAGAAAATATTCAGTAGTTTTTTTTATAGCATTTTAAAAAAAAAGGTATTAAAAAGATCAACTATAAATATAAACTTCACCATTAAAAAAATATTTTATTTCTTCAAATTATGTTAAGGCCCTTCAAGATATGGAAAAAATATTTGCACACTTCCCAAAGTGTACTCAAAAACTTCAGTATCTTTGTATGTTTTAAATTTCAATAAATTTTTTCTAATACCTTTAGATTTTTTAAAGTAGCTCAATTGCGCTGATCCAAATTAAAAAAAACGTTAAATAGATGGAAAAAAGCTCATTTGTACGGGTAATCATTCACTAACTGAAAAAATGTAATTTCGCATAGTCATTTTCCTTAGAGTGTGTGATATAAAAGCCTGTTCAAAACCATGAGTTATTTGTGGGTTGGGTGGTTCATAAGGAGGCTGAAGATGACCTGGTCGCTCGGGTCGAAAGTGTCCACTCCCTCTAGCGCTGATCCTTACAATTTTTTCCATTTAATAAAAAAAATTAAGTGATGAAAAACATTAAAAATATTTAAAAAACGTTTGTTATTCTACATGAAATTTTCATCTAAATGAACAAACATAATCCGTAATAAATGATATTATAATATTGTTAGTCTTTAGCAAGCCTCCAACCTCCATATATTTACAAAAACAAAAGCCATAAACGATTTTTAGCTAGGCTGATACGTATATTTCGATCTGTCAAAATATTTCTTTAGACTCCAAAATTTAAGACAAGCAAGAGTCTCTGTAAGAAGGCAGACCCTGAATAAAGAACCTATTAAAAACGTATATTTTGCTACATTTCTGACTTTGTAGCGATCAAAAACGTGGTTAAGTTGATTTTCTAACAGGCTTAAATTAAAAAAAGACCAAAAATGTTCGTTTTATATAAAAAATAAATATAAATTTTCAGTTGTACTCTGGCTCAAGTAATTCTTATATAAAAACTAAAAAAACAAAAATTCGAATAGTTATTATAATTTATTTTTTTAAAACATAATATATTTTTACAGGAAAATTGCCTTATAAAAAATATAGTCTTTTGTAAAGGGATTTTTGGTCCATCTAGAGAAAATTTTATAGAGATTAGCTTGCGTTTTACTTTTTTTAATTTGTATCCATATTAAACAAATAATAACAGTATTAAACAAATTTTGCCTCATCTCTAAAAAAGTAAGGTTCAATCATGGTCTGCTGGTTTATGCTGCATTTTAAATAATGTATGTGACAGCTGCCAAATTTCAGAGTTGCCACTTGCACAAAAAAAAATTACACTAAATTTAAAAAGCGCACTATTACTGAGACACCCATTATTATTTTTGTGGAAAAGTACAATTGGTGTATGCAAAGAAATTTTATCGATATCTTAAACACTTCAATTTAGGCTGTCCCCTTAAAAAAAATTAAAAAAAGTTAGTGTCGCAAAGGTTTTATTCCGGGATCACAAGTTGTATTTTGCAATAGAATTAAATATTCGTTTTTAAATTTAAACAAAAACGAAATCAGAGAAAACGAATTAATATCCCATGGTTGCAATACAAATAAATGTTAAATGGCAAGTTAAAACTCAAGTCGCAATCAAGGCGTAGTACTTTTCAATGGAAAACTTTGTGTAATTTTTGTATTGAAATTTTTCAATTTAAGTAAGATTGGGGCAATTTCAGCTCAAACCGCACAGTATTCGGATTTGTCATCTCCGACATTACTGAAACTCGCCACAAATATTGCAAATGGGTAGTATTTATGAAATCATTAACCTTTCGGCCTCAAACCCCTTGGTTTTCGACATATGACGTCATAAGAAATTGGCAAAAACGTCAAAATATCGAAAAAGTGAAAACATTACCTTCAAAATGGTGTCCTAATTTTATTTTTGTATTAAAAGGACAAAGGTAATTTTTTTAAGTTTAATGTTCAGAGACCCATATCTCAAAATCCAATTTTTTTTAAACTCTGAAAAAATATATGTTAAACAATAAGGCCTCTCTACATTTGTGACAAAAGACTCATTTCGTTCCTGAGCTATGAAGGAAAACGTGGTCATAAGCAAATTTATCTCGACGGGTTCATACTTAGTTTGACTTTAAAGCTGTTTCTTTTTAATTTAATGTTGTTTCTGCTGATTTTATAATATTTTTTCCGTGTTTAACCAAAAAAATATGTTTTATACTGTTTTTACATAAATGTTAGGCCTCTTTTTTGTATATATGTTATACACTCTATAGCAAATACTTTTTTCTTATTTGCGATATTATATCTTAATTTGCGATCATTCATTCAAAAGTTATTGTGAATTGTGTATTGAGCGTTTTCAACAAATTATTGAGCAGAAAACCGGTTAAAATATTTTGTCAAAAGTCCACGGAATATTAACATCAATTTACCTTGGTGGTGCTCTGGCTGTTGCTTCTTGTGTTAAGTAAAATAATGCCGCAAAATGCACAGCAAATTGGCACAATATTGTGGTGACAGTATAAAAATTAAATATATTTGGTAAAGGTGCTGTTTTTGATAAAGTTTTTAAAGGCTGTAAAGATATTTGAAAAAAAAAAAAATAAAATAAATTAATAATAAAATAGCTAAATAGAGTTGATTGACTAAAAATACATTAACAATAAAAGAACTAAATAGAGTTGATTGACTAAAACCCTGTATTTTATTCAATCAAGAATTCTCGCATAAAACAGTGGGTCAATTCTCGTTCTGTGATAATGTGAAGTGAAAAAAAACTTTTCATTTTCGTTTTCATAAGCACTTTTCACTCGAACTTTTCACAAATACATAAATTGCGATTCTCGTATGTATTATGAAAAAAATGTTTCATTCGCACTGTACCCATGAAAATTTTGTAACTGTGTTATCCAAAATTTAAAGCAAATGTCAAAACAGAGAAAAACGTAAACAAAAGTGAATTAAGTTCGTAAAATTTATTTTAAATAATTATATAAAAGTATCTGGATTAATTGTATTATTGGATATTACTCAAAGAATTCCGGATGAACAAAGGTAATACAATGATGTTACAAGCATTTCATTGCAGTAAATAATTTAATAATTTATAGAAATTTTTTGAGAGTGCTGAGACGCATACTTCGTGCTGACCACAATCCATACGAGATGACAACCGACAAGCACTTCATGGATTTATATCGGCTTTAAGTGAACTATATTTGGTGCGCGTATGAAGTCTAATATTACTTAAAGAAAAAAAAATTTCATAAAGATTACAAATAAACTATAAATAAATATGCAATACTTTTGCCATTTTTCACTGTCCTTTTGGGTCCCACTAAAACTGTTAAGGCTCGCCGCTAATTCTTTAAACTTTTCGTCTCTAAATTTGGCACCTCTGCAGTTACAAATCTGTAAATATGGGATTAATAAAAGTGTGATTATGGTTATTAAGCTACTTACTTATCGTTTGCAATGTCCACATGCTTTTTTTAATAATTAATTAAATACTCCTTTTGGCTTTCGCTTGCACGCTTTCCTCTTACAATCTTCACCATGTTTATTTCACTTATAAATAGTCTGTGTAAACAATTTTTTCATATGAAAATATTTTGACAGTTGTTTGCACTGTTACACAAAACAAGAATCGCCAGTGCTGTGCAATCGTGAAAAAATCTTGTTTCGTTCCACTTTTTTTTTATGTAAACGTTTTGATATTTCTTTACATTTTTTCACAGAACGCGAATCAAAAGTACTATGAAAACGTGAAAAAACTTTTCATATTAAATCAGCGTTAGTTATAAGAAATTTACTGGAATAACGAATCTAGAACGGGTCTACCTACTCGAGTAGTGTAAATTCCAACCGATGTGCTGAGAATAAATAATTCAGATAATATACACTATTCGACAAAATAAAGTATAAAATTGTAAAAAAGTAAAAATCGTAGCATAATTAAAACTGTTCAAAATTTGTCAAATTGACACCATTCATTATAGAAGACTACAAATTAAAATGTAGTCAGTTTTAATATTCCGCCCCTTTTTTCTAGTGGGCGTGCGTTTAAGATAAAAACTACCAAAATTTACTTCAAATGGGAATTCGTCTACAGAATAGGAAAATATTGATCAGATTTAAAAATGATGTATGCATGAGATCAAGCTTATAAAATTGTCTTTCAGATAATTTAAATAATATTTAAAATGAGCCGTAGGACTTAAAACTATTCGACAATCAAATTAAGCATTCAAATTTCATATTAAATTTTACATATAATGACTAAATCATCAGTATTAATTGACATAGATATGATAAACCGAAAATTTATATCATGGATTAATTCTTAGACTTTTTAAATTTAAAAAATTTAAAATTAAAAGTAAACCAGTTTTTCCCTATATTTATCCTCCTTTATTCGATCTTCAATATTATAATATATTATTACTTAAAATCGAGTTCAAGATCCTTTTATAAAAAATAATAATAATGATTATTTATTATTTCTTTTCCTCCAATATTTCGTCACCACATTGGGTGACTTCTTCAGGGAAATTATATAATTTTTTTTTCAACAATATATTATATATAGGTTTTTATTGTTGAAAAAAGTATATAATTTCCCTGAAGAAGTCACCCAATGTGGTGACGAAATATTGGAGGAAAAGAAATAATAAATAATCATAATTATTATTTTTTATAAAAGGATCTTGAACTCGATTTTAAGTAATAATATATTGTAAACCAGTTTTTTTTTTAAAAAATTATATTAGGTTTGTTTTTTTCGAATTTTATATAAATATTCCATACAAATTTAAGTAGATATAATATAGACTTGCTAAGTAGTTATGGATATAGCTGTTTAAAAATTAAGAATTTATAAAAATGTTGCCAAGCCTAGAAAATTATTGGTTTTTCTCTTTTAAATGTAAACAAAAATATTTGTCATTAAAATATTTGAAATATTTGAAATTTTTGTATTTTGAATTTGATAAAATGTACAACAAAAGCTAATGACTTAATTCATTTGTTAGTTTGTAAGTGAAGGTAGAGCAGGGCAAACAATATAATTGCTCTATTTCTCGTTCCGGCGAAGTCCATATACGAAAACAGTATTCAAAAAACCACCCTTTTGAAAAAACCGGTTTCCGTTTTCTTCGAAAAATCGAATTTAAAAAAAAACAGTTTCGGTTTTTGCAGAAAAAACCGGTCAACCGGTTTTTTTTTTAATTTAAATAAAAAGCTTATATAATTTGTTAATTGTTTTTATTACAAAAAAAAGAAACTGAATATATAAAGTAATAAAAAAAAAAATACATTCTTTGAAAAAGAAAAATATATGTATATAATATATATATATATATATATATATATATTAAAGCGGGTTATTATTTTTTTTTTTTTGATGAAGAGTATAGCATATAGGTGATTCTGAGAAATTTTGCTAAGAGACCATAGCTCTAAGTCGGATTAGGAGCCCCCCAAAATTTCAAAATAGAAATTTTTCCATATATACATAGAACAATTTAATTAAATTCGTCATAAAATCGGATAGAATTATAGTAGATTTCTCAATCTGGGCTTGTTTGAAAGGTATCACCTTTCAGAATCTGTATTGATACCAATATTTTTTTTATTTTTAGTAGAGATATTAGGAATTTTTTGTCGAAAAATAGTCTAAAATGAACTTTTAACTAATAAATTCTGAATTTTCTTCCAGATTTTTTTTTTTTTTTTTGCAGTTTATGAAAGTTCAGATAATTTCCACAACTTGTATTACGATCATTTTTTTTGTTTCCGAACTCCTTTTTGTAGAAAAATCGATCTGAAAAAATCAACATTTTCAAGGTTTCAACAAAAAATACTATTTTTATATTTTTTATTCAATTTATTTTTAAATATTATTCTCGACCTACAATTTAATGTTTTAACGTCGTAATATTATTTTTTAAGGTCCTTTTTACTTTCCATTCGAGGAGTTTTCTTACAACGTTATAATGTCACTGCCATAACTCCTTCACGATTATTTTCTATATCTCGTTTTGAAACACTCGTTAATAAATGTACATGTCTTTCTTTTCCTTGTATGTGCTTTGGAATTTGTGGGTCAGCCAGTGGTGGTTCATCGAAATCTAAGTATTCTACTAAGTTATCATATGGAATCTGTCGAGTAAATGCTGATTCAAATAATATATCGTCGTTATTCATATCAACCATATTGACATAATCGGTAGCATCGAAATTTAAGATATATTTTTTGTAAACTCTGAGTTTAGTTGGATCGTACAATTTTTCTCGATAGTGTAAAATCTGTTTGATAGCTCTATCCCGTATTGCTTTTCGATCATCAAATAACATTGTTAATAAGATATTTTCTGGATGTGCGTAATATGAGTTGTTTTGAATTACACCATCTACAATATTACGAAAGTTTGGTTGTAAGTATCGTGTCCAACGTATAAATTTTAATAAAAGTGCACTGCCGTACACAACAGAGTTATCAAACTTCACATGGAAGTACATTGGCACATAAACTGTAATAATATAAACTGCCAAAGTTTTTAAATTGGTCGATGGTGTATTAGTTGTTACATATAATCGTAGTAATCTACTTGATTTGGTTATCCAACGAGAATGTGCAATTGGTACTGGTTTAATGTTAGCTAAATCAACTGGACCATACCATTCGAAATTGCTTTAGCTATTGGATATAAATATTTAATATCTGTTGATAGTTCGAGCTCATGTTCATGATCCATAATTGCAGGCATATTCTCCAGTGGTATTGGATCAAAAGCAGCTACTACCTGAAAAATGAAATGTTTAGATCAATTCAAATGCAATTATTTTATTTTAACTTTATTCCAATCAAAAAAGTAAAATAATGACAATAAATAATGATAATAAATGATGATATTAAATAAAATAAAGTGTTACATACCTGCAATTTCTCACATTCTTGAATAGCTTTGAATAACTTTCCACTTGCTGCTCGTGGTCCACTGGTGACTGTTTTGTCCAATGCTTCATATAAATGACGAAATGGCAGTTCATTGAAATGAAGCAGACATATAAACCAGTGAATTGGTCTATTTAACTGTTTTTCAAATAATCTTAAAACACCATTTTCTGTTCCAGTATTTGCTGGCTCACCATCACTACATATGCCAATTAATTGATCAACTGTTAATGTTTTATTGTTGAAAAATTCATTCAGTTTTCTGTGTTTGGTTTTTGCATCTTCTTGACTACCCAAATTTACATATCCAAGTAACTCATTTTAGGGCTCTTTCGGAACAACTAAATGCGGTTCTTTTACCATAATGGTATGAAATTTGTCATTAATTTTCTCTGTAGTTAATGAGTCATATTTTCTACCCTTGAAAGAGAATGCAGTTATGGAAGAATTTGTATGTCGTGTACGAAGCACTGCATCTCTAGATTTAACTTTTTCTCTAGCCACTTTTGATTTATCCATAATAACAAGATTACCATGAACAACTCTAAAATTTATATCTTCGAATAAAGCTGTTGCTAAACATGAAGCGACTCTATCTGAAACACCGAATCTATCACAGATCATAGCAAAGTTTAAGGCATCTTATATATCTTTGAGTATAATGACCTCGTCTCATTTGAACAGTTGCTTCTGGAACTTCTGTTGTTGCTTCATTTTCATCTTCATCCATGTGTAATTCAGGTGGTTCGTAACTTGGATCATAGGTGCCAGTTGTAAGTGTTGGTATTGTTGTAGCTACTTCTTTAACGTCTTCCGTATATTCAGGTATTGTGAATTTTCTATCATTATGCTGGTCCATCATAAATTCTTTTAGATATTCTGGAATTAATCCACACGAGCATTCTGTTGTTTTTAATTTGCAATTACATTTGCCAATATAAAATAACTCGTTTATTAAATTAACAAATGCTTTAAATTCATCTCTCAAGCAAACCAGTTAATTTTTTTAAAACACTCTTTCTATTAATGATTTCAATATTTAATTTACACCAAATTTGGATCAATTTATCTGTTACGTGAGGAGTAAAAGTTTTCAAATTTAGCACGATCACTTAAAAAAAAATAATATTTTAAAATGTCACATTTAGTAGGCAAACTAAGATCATTTAAATCACTTGATAAACCAAAAACACACAATATCTTGACGAGGCATGTTAGTCAATCTAGAGTCAAAACTTGTTGATGTTGTTGCTTCCATTTGCGAAGACACCGCAGACGATGTTGATGGTTCTTGATTATCCATAATAACTTTGATATTATCACTGCACTCTTTGATTGTGTCACACTAAATTTAAAAATAAAAAAAATATTGGTATTGTGATAAACGAGTTTTTATTTAAGTATTTTGGCAAACTGCGTGCGCATTGCACGATGAACGATTAAGGAAGAAGGAAAAGCATTATTCAGTGTTACAAAGTTGTTCAATTGAACAATGCTGCCGGGTATCAATCATATTCAGAAAGGTGATAAAAATACCTTTTAAACAAGCCCAGATTGAGAAATCTACTATAATTATATCCGATTTTATTACGAATTTAATTAAATTGTTCTATATATATATGGAAAAATTTCTATTTTGAAATTTTGGGGGGCTCCAAATCTGACTTAGAGCTATGGTCTCTTGAGCAAAATTTCTCAGAATCACCTATAGATTACGTTTTTGCTAAACGCTTCATCAAAAAAAAATCGTTCCATACAATTTGACCCGCCCTTATATATATATTTTACAAAAAAATAAATATTTAAATGTCATTATGTAGCTAAACACGTCTACTTTTAAAAACTATCAACTAATAATTGTAATGTGAACTAAAAACCCACAATAAACAAAATTAATTTTGCGATCCTCTTTAAAATTTGTAAATAATTTCCGATTTTCGATAGGAAATCAGCTTTCTAAGGACTTAAAAGTAAGAAGGTCTTCTTTTGTTTGACTTAAAATTGATAAACAATACCAACGAAGTAGTCTGGAACAAACAAAATTGAAAATTCCATGTATATGACAATCTGTTCCGATTTTCTATATCCCATATCTTTTCCACCCTTGGCTCCATACTTGGTACATTTATTTACATAAATATGATACAGAAATTTTTCCATCTATTAGATACAATGGCCACTATTATACTTCGATAAAAAAATATAAAATACTAATAATATTTCAAACTTACTGTCCCTATTTTTATTCACATTCGACTATAGAAAATCATAATACTTTTTAATGTTGTTTTTTTTTCAATTGCAACAACAAAGTTTGAGTTGTTGAATAAAATAAAGAATTATTGTTGTACTATAATCGAAAAATAATATTGTTAGTTTCTTTCCAAAATGTATGAGTGTCCCTATTTTTTCGCACATAACTGTATATACAGTGGTTGTCAGCTTATTTGATGCAAGTAATGAAAACAATAATAAAAGTCTGATAACTTAAAACTAAATGAGATATCGAAATAAATAAAACTGTATTTTATAGAGCAATATGTTTACTTTGCACTAGGCCATCTACTCATTTCATATTCTTTGTCATTCTACAAAAAAAATAACAAAAACAAAAATAAGTGAGATAAAAAATTGAGCAGCTTATTTGATGCAGTCAACTTCTAACAGGATATCTCCTGTTATTTTAAGAGTTCGTTCACATATTTTTTTTATGTCTCTTGTGCAGGTTCATTGTAATAGATATTGCATAGTTTTTAGTCTGATCAGGCAAGTTAAGCGGTAGTGGCGAAATAATTTAAAGATGGGCCGGCGCATAAGTATTGAACAACGAGAATTGGTCATTCATCACTTCAAAAATGGCCAATCACAACGTAAAATAGCTGAAATGGTTAATTTGGCAGCATCAACAGTCCAGCATATAATTGAAAGATTTTTGCGAGAGAATAGGGTAAAAAACAAGGGCAGAAAAGCGCAAATAAAATTTTTACACCGTACGATGAACGATGGATTATCAGAAAAGTCCAGGAAAATCCAAAGTTATCAGCTCAACAATTAGCAAATGAGGTTCAGAATTCTCTTGGCAAGACGTGTAGTGCGTCAACAATTCGACGTCTCTTGCGTTCCCATGATTTTCATGGTCGAGTTCCACTTCAAAAGCCCTTCATAAATCAAAAAAATCAGATCAGCCGGCTAAACTTCGCACAAAACCATATCTCAAAGTACTTGGACTTCTTTAAAACTGTAATTTTTTCAGATGAATCCAAATTTAATATATTTGGTTCGGATGGAAGGTCCTACGTGTGGCGAAAGCCCAATACACAGCTTCAGCTTAAGAATTTGCGTGCAACAGTAAAACACGGTGGTGGAGGTGTCATGGTATGGGCTTGCATGGCAGCAACTGGTGTAGGAAATTTGGTGTTCATAGAAGGAAATATGGACAAAACTATGTACCTTAATGTCCTGAAAGAAAATTTGCTGCAAAGTGCAGAAAAACTGAACCTAAGGCGCAACTTCCGGTTTTATCAGGACAATGACCCCAAGCATAAGTCTGGTGTGGTTCAGACCTGGCTCATATGGAACTGCCCGCATGTGATGGAACCACCGGCGCAGTCACCCGACTTGAATGTCATCGAAAATTTATGGGCACTGTTGGAAACCAACATTAGAAGACACAATATTTCTAGCAAAGAAGGTCTCAAGAAAGCTTTAATGGATGAGTGGAACAAAATAACGCCAGAAACCACACTAAAACTTGTTGAATCGATGCCAAAAAGATTGTCGGGTGTTGTGGCTCAAAAGGGTTACCACACCAAATATTAAAATCTTACAAATAATTAGCTATTTTGTTATCTTTTAAATGGTTTTTATACTGCATCAAATAAGCTGCTCAATTTGAAAATACTATTTCTTAAGTATATCTTATATTACATTTTATATACTATGTATATTATTATATGAATACCCCTATTACTGTAAGTATTGTAAGTAAAGACTATTAGGATCAATAATACTTCAAATTGTTACTAAGAAATAACAATAGACGCTACCGAACATGCACAATCATGTCTACTTTCTTATATACACTCCATGTGTATATAAAACAAGAGACATGATTTGGCATGCTTAATTGTGTTTCGTTAAATATGAGACTGTTTTAAGAAAGCTTTAAGATCATGATTCTGCGCGTTATATTTTACATTGTTCTTGTTATATAGGCAAATATTTGGTTGCTAAGCCGATATAGAGGAGACGGGCACAATCATGATCAATAGCTTTCATATTTACAATATTCTTTTTGGGCTAATATGAAAGTATTAAAGCGAGTGTTAAAATTCAAGTCAATGAGGAAACATCAAAGCAAAAAAATTATATTTAAATAAAATCTTAAAAAATTCAAAGTTGTGTTTTATTTAAAAATAAAGACCTACGACAAAATTTCTAATCTGATACAATTCGATCTGACATTTTTCGGATAAATTTGGATATAACATTATCTCTAAATATATTGTTGGGTCGAATTTGATCTCATTTTTCGGATCAGTTCAGATCTTTCTAAATCCCCAAATACATTGCCGGATCTAATTTAATTTGCCATTTTCCGGATTAATTTAGATACCTCTAACTCCCCAAATATATTGCTGGATCTAATTTGATCTGCGTTTTTCGGATTTATTTAGATCTTTCTAAATCCCCAAATATATTGCCGGATCTTATTTGATTTGCCATTTTTCGGATCAATTCAGATCCGTTTAAATCTCCAAATATATTGCTGGATCTAATTTAATTTGCCATTTTTCGAATCATTTTAGAACCCTCTAAATCCCCAAATATATTGCTGGATCTTATTTGATCTGCCATTTTTCGGATTAAATATTATGCCAGATTAATTTTTTTTACTCGGGTACTTAGTTTGAGTGACAAATATATAATACTAGAACTAGAAAGTTGAAATTTGGTATGTAGGTTCCTCCTCCGGCGTAGACATCCTCACAGACGGGATTTCTAAAAATTCCTACGGGAAGGGGTAAAAAGTAGAAAAGTTTCCCCATTGATGGCCTGTCCATACCAATTTAACTAGAAACCTGAATTTTTTGCCCAGGAACATGGTAATAATGGGGGACTCTGTGTACTTCCGGGCTTTTGCCCGGACAGCATATTTCTGTGCTAACGTAGCGGGCTTTGGCCGCTAGTTAATAATAAACTGTGAAATGTTAGATTGTATTCATTAATAAACCGAAACCAATTTTTTTTCATTTTTTTCTAGAATGATTTTTTGCAACTTTTGTTATAAAAAAACTATTAAGGAATAGTTAACAGTAAATGCGTTGCGAAAAATATTTTAGAAAAAAAGGTAAAAGAATGCAAAAAAAAAATATGTTTGCATCAAACCTTATTACCTTAAAAACACTAAAAGAAATTATAATTTAAATTGAATTTTTTTAATTAAAATCTAGAATTTCAGTCTAAAATTTTAATTGATTTTTGTCTGGAATTCAATTAAATTTTTAATTGATGTAATTAAAACTTTATTTAAAAATGATTAAAAAAATATAGCAAACCAACCTTTTAACAAATAAAGGAATAATTATTTTTCTTGGTCTCAAGCTTAATTAATATAATTTTTATTTATGAAGGCATTCAAGTAAGAGAATAACTTCATATTTGAAATATTGGCATTTTGTTGTGATATGCTTGTACGTGCATTTATTAACCCATTTTCGGGCGCTGTTCGTACTTGGGAATATTAAATTTTCTCGTTTTTGTCGCCAAATTACAAATAATTATAATTGCACAAAAATATAAATTGTTCAAAAATGTTAAATTTAAATATAGGGTATTTGTGCAAGCAATTCGAATGACCAAAAACAAAATAAATCACAACATTCTATCATAGCTGTTCGCAAGCGCGAACATACAATATTGTTGTTCTTTGTGTTTTCTAAATATGAAAAGTGTTTTTACTGAACAATACAAAATGCCATCCATTGATTACTACTGGTCAAAAGATCCTTGCCTTGGAAATTCATTTGGCAAGCAAACTATGTCAAAAAACAAATTCAAAGACAATTAACGCTTCCTTCATTTCAACAACAATGATTGCCTGGATAGAAATGGCAAGCTGTCAAAGGTAAATAACGTGATTTCTTTTTATTTGAATTTTTAAAACGGCATTGTTTATTAGGTTCGTCCGTTGCTTATCTGTCAACAAAAAATATTTACAATTTGGTGTATGGAGTGAAATGCTATCGATCGATGATTAACTTAGTTTAATTGCTTTTTGGAAAAAGCGAAAAATAATATGTTATCTCAAAAACATTTTAGACTGAGCGTGAGCAAATCTTTGCTATTAAGTTCGCAGACAGATTCTGAATCCGCTCAAGAAAGATCCGACAGAAGCGTTACTTACAAATTGCCACGTATTGTAGGGAACATATTCCAATAGTTCAGCCATAAGAAAACCTCGAAGGTGTGAACTAAAAGAGTGTGGTAAACCAATCAAGTGGATGTGCTAAAAATGCAATGCACATTTGCATCCACATTGCTTTGAAAAATATCATTTAATACAAATTTTATTTTAATATGTTAATAAGTGTATTTTAAAATATATCTAATTAGTTATTATTTTGATTTTTGTATAGGATGTCTCAGTAAGAATGCACTTTATCATTTTAAAATAAAACATGTTTTTTTGAGATATTTGTAATTTTTTACTGGATTGTAAAGAAGACATGATCCAATTATGTATAGAATAAAATATCCGTCAAATGGCCCCACGGCTCTGATGACAGGGCATTACTCTTTTCATGAAATTTCAATGACTTTTTCACAGAGATGAGGCTTTATCTCACCGATGACGCGTTGGATCTTGAATTTAAGCTCAGCAATTGTTTCTGGTTTATTCGCATAAACCCGAGTTTTCACAAAACCACAAAGAAAGAAATTGCACGAAGCCATTTAGATGGAAATGCGCTTCATCGGAGAAGATGACTTCTTTTGAAAAAATAGCATTGACTTCACTTTGCTCCATACCGCGATGTTCTTTCGTAAAGTCCTCCATTTTTACCACATATGTTTATGTGACAGCTGCCAAATTTCAGAGTTGCCACATCTACAAAAAAATAACACTAAATTTTAAAAGTAGACTGTTACTGAGACACCCTATATGTGTACATAACTCATTCGCATACAAGTGCTCTTTGAATACAGTTGTTATTTACGAAACGCGCTTAGTGATTTAATACGCTCTCTTCATTTTTGTTCTAGTATTTTTTTTGTTTTATTTCTCCCCTTATTAAAATCAAAACTTTTATAGTAGTTTCGTTTTTAGAAATAAAAAAAAAAAAAATTTACACGCTCTAGTGTAAGTCCAATGATGGCGTCCTCCTCAGGAGGAAACTATTACGAGCTCCTAGACCCAACTAGGAAGCGAAAAAGAAATAACAATGTAAATACAAATTACAACATAAATAATCCTACAGACTTTCCACAAATGAAAACCAAACAAAACCACGTTTCAATTCAGTGCCCAAAATACGTAGTTTTAAAAAGTAAAAATGCTGAAAATCCAATTCAAAACTTCAACATTTTTTTGGTCTCAAAGGCTTTAGAAGGTATTTCAAGCGACCCTGCACAAAAAATTTCTTTTACAAGAGACGGCAACTTACTAATCCTAACTAAAAATGAAGCCCAAGCCAACAAGTACCTGAAGGCGACTTTCTTACCCAGTGTTTGCCCAATAGAATGCTCTCTTCACCCAACTTTAAATACCATAAAGGGCGTTGTATTCGCCCGAACACTACAAGAACTTGACGAAGAGGAAATAAAGAACGGCCTCAATGACCAAGGCGTGGTAGATTGTAAAAAAATAACCCGATTCGTGGACAACAAGATCGTAAATACACCTCTACATATTCTCCACTTTAATTTGTACAAACTACCAGCTGAGATAAAAATAGGTTTTCTAAATTGTAAAATAGAATCATATATACCAAACCCCATCCAATGCAAAAAATGTTTCACACTTGGCCATACTCGCAAACACTGTAAGGGTAACGAAAATTGCGAAATTTGTGCTTCAGTGATTCACGACCCAACACCCTGCACCAAAATTCAATGCATTAATTGCAATCACCCACATAGTGCTACAAACAAAAACTGTCCAATAATCAAACAACGGCAAGAGATACTAAAAATTAAAACGGTAAATAATTGTTCCTATAAAGAAGCTACACTCAAAATTAATGACTCACAAACATATAACATACCCACCGAAGACTTAGAAACTGCAATAGAAGAAAGAAATAACAAAATAAAGAAAAGAAAACAAATGAACATAAATTCAAATGCAGAAAGCTTAGCCGGTGCTAATGCAACAACAAATACGCAAGACAACAATAAACCACAAGAAAACAAAACACAAAAAGATAAACTACAAGCACTCTCAGAGAACATAGATAACTTTTTGAACCGTAATCCACACTTACAATCAACAAATACAAAAACAATAACTAAAAACATCACAACAAACAAACCAACTACACCTTTAGAACACCATTTAAACATTTCAAATGATAAAAACACTGCTAAATCCAACACCTTACATCATGACACTCAAACAACACCAGCAAGAATTACTACTAGAAGAAAGGAAATTGACTCAATAGATTCCAACATGGAGCACTAAAAACAAATAAACAATTCTAATCTTATATTATATGCATCTTATGTCAATTAAAATCTTACAGTGGAACATTAACGGCTATTATAATAATCTACACGAACTTCAAATCTTAATACGTGAACATAAACCAGATATTGTTGCTCTCCAAGAAACTCATCATTCAGCTAATCGTTTACTACTTAACGGATACGTTTCAAACCTATCCATGGCTAATAGTTCGAACCATGGCGGTTCAGGGCTATTCATTAAAAATACTTTAAAACACAATTTAATACCGCCTTCAAATAATTTTTCTGCTATTGCCGATGTATATATAGGCTTTAAACTAAAACTTGTTTCCCTCTATTTAAATCCATCAGATCCGCTACCTATCACAGAACTAACCGCCTTATTTACAAACTGCAACCAACAAACAATCATATTAGGTGACTTCAATGCTCATTCAACCATATGGGGCTCTCCATCTACATTAACCAAAGGCAGAGTCATTGAAAATATAATATACCAATCAGACATGGTTGTATTAAATGACGGATCTCCTACACACTTCTCAACAAGATCCACATTTACACACGTAGATCTATCTGTTGTCTCGGCTAATATTGCGCCACACGCCTCCTGGACCATTAATTCACAACTATACGGAAGCGATCACTTCCCTATTCATTTAGAAGTTAAGTTAACCAATCATACAAACACACATCCAAATTCCAACCGCACACGCTTCAACACCGACAAAGCAGATTGGGTAAAATTTCAACGTAAACTCGGTGATATAACACATACACAACACCCAACCAACATCAACAAAGAAGCTGCACGGCTTCAAAAACTTTTGATAGCTGCCGCTAATATAGCTATTCCCCACTACAAGAATCGAAAAAACAAAAAATTTACACATTGGTGGAATAATGACCTAAAAGTACTTCGTGACTCTAAGCAAAAACTATTTAACAAATTTAAAAGGCATCCTAGCACAGAAAACAGAATAAAGTATAAAAAAGCTAATGCACTTTTTAAACGAGAATGCAAAACTGCAAAACGTGAATCGTTTGTTGCATTTACTAGCGAAATCAACCCTAACACACCAATAAAAAAAATCTGGAATAACCTACGTAAGCTAAATGGTTATAACACATTTAATCACATCCGTCATATTGAGCATAACAACCAAACACTACATGATGCATTAGATATTGCTAACTTTTTTGCCGATAAATGGTCGCAACAATCTAATGATGAAAACTTCAACGAAACGTTCATACGTAATAAAAGGATGGGAAATATTGGTATTAATTATGCCTTAAATAATTCGGCAAAACTGTTAGAGGAAGATATATCTATGTTTGAATTACAAGCTACATTACAGTCACTAAAAGGGAAAACTCCTGGCTTTGATAAAATTTCTTACCCCATGTTAAAAAACGCACCTCTAAATACTAAACATTTAACTCTCCAACTATTTAATGCCATTTTCAACACTGGCATTATACCTCAACAATGGAAAACATCTACGATAATACCACTGCCCAAACCGAAGAAGGACATTAACACTATTGAAGGCTATAGACCTATATCATTAATCCCGTGTGTCTCTAAACTTTTAGAGAAAATAATTGCCTCAAGAATAACTTGGCTACTTCTTAAAAATAAACTTTTAAGTACATATCAAGTGGCTTTCAAACCAAATAAGGGTACAATGGATGCTCTTACTTATATAGACCATATAACCGCATCAACTCTATCTCACAGAAATCATCTCTCAATCATATCCATAGACTTCGAAAAAGCATTTGACCGTATCGGTATACACACCATAATATCCCAATTAAAAGAATGGAAAGTTGGCAATAAAATAATTAACTTTGTGCACGGGTTTTTATCGAAAAGAAAATTCAGAATTAAAATAAACAATGTTTACTCATCTATAAAACCTCTCCACAATGGTATCCCACAGGGTTCCCCCCTTTCAGTGGTATTATTTCAGATAGCAACTGACAAACTGAACAAAATTATATCCAATAATAACTACTTTAAACATGTTATGTACGCCGATGATTTATACATAATAGCCAAGCAAAGTAAAAATGTTAATCTTCAACTAGAAATTGACCATCTATTTGCAACCATAAATGATTGGTGCAGTAGGACAGGAGCCAAAATATCATTTTCTAAAACTAAATGCCTACACATATGCAAAAAAAGGTACTGCAACAGCAACAACATTATAATACAAGGCATCCAAATCTTAACCGTAGATTCTTTGAGAATACTTGGGGTTACATTCAACAAAAGCTTTACATGGTCTTCACACATAGAAAATCTAAAAAAAGCACTACAGCCTCGACTTAATTTAATTAAATGCCTTTCATCAAATAAGAGCAACGCTCATCCAACAATTACGCTTAACACAGTGCGGAGTCTTATTTTATCAAAAATAGACTACGGACTGGTTATATACGGTAAGGCCGCAAAATCCCAATTAAACAAAATTAATCCAATATATAACTCAGCTATCAGAACTAGCCTCGGTGCTTTTAGAACCACTCCAATTGAAAATCTAATGGCCGAATCCGGTATGCCTACAATATCACAAAGATTCAGGTACCTCACCTCAAACTTAATAACTAAAGTTATATTTCCAAGTGAACACCATCTACTTAAACGCATATCGTACATGTCTTCCCTTTTGCCTCTTCGCTATCCCTCAACTATTTGCCTTGCCATGAAACTTGCAAAAGAAATGGAAATAAATACCAAACCACAGAAGGTTTACTCCGCTTCCGAGCCACCTTGGAAGTTAAAAAATAAATGTTTTATCCAAGACCTAATGGCGTTCGCCAAGGTCTCCACACCAAACAACACCTATTTATCACTATTTAACGAAATCTCCTCTACATATAAAAACAACAATTGGAAAATATTATACACCGATGGGTCAAAAACAGATACCTCTACCGCAGTGGCGGTTATTAATGACAGCTTAAGCACGGATTACTTAGCTACGCTGGATCATACAGCTTCAATTTTCACGGCTGAATCAACAGCCATTTTTTACGCTTTAAACAAATATAAAAATATTCGAGGAAAGTTTTTATTATGTTCAGATTCCAAATCTTCTGTTATGGCCATTCAAAATGTTAAGAACAAAAACACAACAATCTCAAAAATTAGAGACATTTTAATAAGATATCACACGAAATTTAAAATTATGTGGATTCCCAGCCATATTGGTATAATAGGTAATACCCTAGCAGACGAAGCCGCAAAATATGCTACACATGCACCGATAATACAATATCCTTCGAACAATAAAAAAGATATAGCTAAAATTATTAGAGCCAAATTATCAACAATTGAAATTGAAGACTGGAACAGCTACCAGCATCACTACAAACAATTCAACCAAAATAAATCTAAACCACTATACCCTCCAAATGCCACAAGACTTGATCTTCAAAAATTCATTAGATTAAGGCTTGGACATACCTACATAACACACCAGAATCTTTTCAACAGCCCAAACCCAGGAGAATGCCCACTATGCAACACAGAAGTCCTAAATGTAAATCATTTGATCTCCAACTGCAGTATCATAAACCAATCACAACTCACCTTACTAGGTAGAATTTGTCTAACCGATCTACTAAAATCAATCGACATGGAAAACGTTATTTCTGTTAAAAATATACTAAAACTTTGTAATATATACCACCTTATATAATATAAGTCCTTCTTATAAAACTTTAGGCCAAAAACCTTGGTAGTTAGAGCCTAAGTAAAACCTATATTTACTTTCATAATTAATTAAGTTTGTAAATTTTGTAAATAAATAAATAATAAATAAATAAATGTGTACATAACTTTTTTCATATGGACAAATCCAAAAATTTTAGCTATTTGGTAGTTGTCATTATATATTATTTGGCTAAATATCACAGTTTTGATCACATTTCTTTGTTTTTTATTACTAGTTATTTTACTCCACATTCCTTTTTCGTTATTAGCATTATTAATTTTATTATTTATATTTACTTTTTCATTTTCAATTTTAACGTTATACAAATTTCTTATTAATTTATAAATATTCCAAGTTGTTGTTTTAATTATAGTAATTGCTTTTTAATATTTACAAACTTTTTCTATTTTCAATGATCTAAGTTCATTATTAAACCATTTATTGTTGAAATTTTCATTTATATTTAACTTTATAGTAAATTTTTTTATTGTATCAAAATTGCATACATAATCATTAACATCAGTAATTTCGTCATAATTTAGTATTGTTGTAAGTTTGTTTTCTATTTGTTTATATTGCTTTGGTTCATTTTCACTTTCGCACTCTATAAAAATATCAAATATCAAATATTGCACTCTATAAAAATATCAAAATTCATGATCAGATATTTTATTATTCGCATTCGCCAAAATCATTTCGTTATTTGCTATAATATAATCTATTATAGTTTTTAAATTTTGTGTTATTCTTATATATTCATTTATTATCTGTTTCAGCCCATTATCGTTAAGAATACTATCTAATTTATTTTTATACAAATCTTTTTTCCAGTCTTTATTGAAATCACCAGCTAGTATTATATCACAACTTTCCTCACATATATCTTCTATAAAGTTTTGAAATGCTTCACAAAATTCCGCCTTTTCACTGCTTGGAGATCTCTATAATATTACAATTACAAATGATAACCTTTTTTTTACCACATATATACTAATCCAATATTCTGAGTCTTTAACATCAACTTTAATTTTTTTAATATTGTATGTTTTTTGAAATAAATAATTATTCCACCAGTTCTAGATGAATTTAATAACGTAGGGTAGTTGTCATATTGTTTAATTTATATCTCGCTTTCTTCTATATCCTTTGTTTAAATGGGTTTCAGAAAGAATTATAAAATCTGGTTTAGTGGTTTCAGCTATGATTTCCAACTGGCCAAAGTTTTAATCAGTCCTTGAATGTTCGTATGTACAGGTTGGTTGAAAAGTTTCTGCGCTCGAAATGAAAGAATACTGTTTTTGTTACGAAATATATTTTTTTATTCAATAGTATCTCCTAAAAGCTCAATACACTTGTTCCAATGATCTTCCAATAATTTTATCCCATCCTTATAATGGTTTTCCGGAAGCTCTGCAAAATAACCGTCTACGGCTGCTATGGCCTCTTCATTCGACGAAAAATGCTTTCCACGACGGAATTGTTTGAGATTTCTGAAGAGATAGTAGTCACTGGGAGCCAAATCTGGTGAATACCCACCGTATTCAAGCAATTCGTACTTTAATTCTTTGAATTTAGCCATCGTCAAAACACTTTTGTGAGCAGGTGCATTGTCTTGATGAAAAATGATTTTTTCTTCTTTAAACTAGGTCTTTTCTCACGAATTTTTTCATCCAGTTGATCTAAAAGGCTGCAATAATATTCAGAGTTGATTGTTTTACCTTTCTGAAGATAATCAATCAACAAAATTCCTTTTGCATCCCAAAAAACTGATGTCATAACCTTCTTTGCTGATCGTTTTAACTTCACCTGCTTTGAAGCTGAACAACCAGCTTCAGTCCACTGTAAACGTTCTTGTTTCAATTTAGGATCATGGTGGTATTTCCAAGTCTCATCCATAGTTACAAAACGACGCAAGAAGTCGGTTTTATTCGGCTTAAAACGCTCCAAATTACGCTGAGAAATTTGTTTTCGATCTTTTTTGTTGAATTATTAATGCGTGCGGCACTAACTTTCCAAACAGTTTTTTCATACGTAATTCTTTATGTAAAATATGGAGTACACATTCGTCTGAGATACCTATGGCATATGCAATTCCAAGCTTAGTCAAACTTGGGTCTTCACTAACCATATTATGCACCTGCTCAATGATTTCTGCTGTGGTTGCAGTTTTGGTCGTCCTTCGCGTGGATCGTCTTTAAGGCTGGTACGACCACCACCAGCCCAAAATTCAACGGAGCGTTTTAAAGGTAAGGACTCCTTATACACTTCTAACAATCGTTCATAAATTTCCTTTGCTTTTAAACCCTTCAAAACAAAGAATCTAATGACTGCACGATATTCAATTTTTCCATATTAAAAAAAATCAATGACACGTCAACTTCAAATGGCTTGTAAACCAAGAAAGAATTGACAGAATAACTTGCAACTTTGCATGTGTTCTCAGGACAGTTATACCAACTTCAAGAAAAAAAAGTTTGGAGCTAGCAGTGCCATCTCTTGGTGAGCGCAGGAACTTTTCAACCAACCTGTAATTCTTTGGAAATACTTTTTTTTTAAATCTTCCAGATGAAATCTAATAAAGAGGTAAGTTGTTACCTTTGTATTCCAAAACCTATTATTTTAACAAGGGCAAATCCATAGTTTTAACTCCTTCCCAGTAAAATGTTATTTTATTTAAATTTTTAATCGAATATTAATTTGAAATTAGCACATTTAAGAGAAAATTGTTTGTTTATACCATTAAAATGTATGAATTTAAATTTGAAGTAATGCAAGGGTAAGGTTCTCTTGATTATAACCTGCTAATATCCTTGGTAATATCAACATATTGTCAAGGGTTTGCTGTGTATTTCTGGTAATTTTGACAATGATACATTTTTACTTCAATTGTTAAAATAATATTAAACAAAATACCTTGTAGGTATATTTGTACCTGATTCAGCCTTGTTAGCATTGTGCAATTATCCCGCCTGACAATAATAATAATAAAATAAATTTATAAAATAGTTTTACTCACCTTTGAGCGTGTAATAAAAAGAAAACAAGCTGCTATAAAAAGACCCTGTAAGGTAGCCTGAGTATCGCTAAACTTAACTCCATCAATGTAAAGTACCGATTGACAATAGGCTGATATGAGTGCATTTAAAGCCAAAATTTTAAACATTTGCAAAGTGGTAACTAAAGTACAGCGCCCCTGTTTAATGATGTGATTAACTGTAAAAGCAAATAATAAGTATTTGATTATAAATATGTTCTTTAGACTTACCACACATAATAGATGAAGATTTGCTGGTAAATGGTGCTGCAATACTAGCATCACCCAATTTTACTACCGACACTTGTTCTTCATCAATTTCACGCAGTACTGTTTGCAAGCGAGCCTGTGTTTGAACCATCTGTTCACGTCTTTGTTGTAAAGCTCTATCTCGCGCTGATAGTGCTTGGTTTTGGAGACGATTTGCAGTAGCAGCGGCTGTGTTACGACCAACAAAACGATGATTGGCAGTAACGGCAGTAGCATTATTTGCTGATGCAGCATTTTCTACAGATCCCGCAGCAGCAATAGCATTGTTAGCTTGGTTTGTTGTTGCAGTGAATCTTTTACCTGGAATATTACTTAACAAAGAAACACCGACATTAGCATGCTTTAAGGCACCCACATCATTTGTACCATCGCCACACATAAGAGTACAATAGCCCAAGTGTTTGAGAGTCGTTATAACATATTCCTTTTGTTTGGGTGCAAAACGAGCACATACCGTAATACGTGGCAATATTTTCAGCATATATTTATGTTGATAGTCTTTAAGATATTGTAGACCCTCACCCGTTATACACAAATCATAATCGGTCAATATACTCTTTAATTCGGTGTCCAAATTGAAACAAGTTTCACCATCAATAGAAACCCATTGCCATTCACCAGCGATTTTATGCGATGGCGAAAGGACAATCAACTTTTTGCGTGTAAAACGTAATTCTTTGGCCACATGACAAGCTGTAAGAGGATTATCACCGGTGATCATAACCACCTTATGAGAGGCTTGTATAAGTTCTTTGATAACATTTTTCGAATCTGGTTTCATAGGACAAGAGATTATGACAAAGCCTGCAAAGGTAAGACCGCATTCAACATCTTCACGTTTTAGTTCACGCACTTGTTGATTACTCATTGTTCCAAATTCTTTTATACCCAATGCCAAGACACGAGCGCCACGACGGGAATATTCCAAAAATGTCTAGAAGTGAAATACAATTATAGAATGATGCAAAGATTTATATACATTGATTAAGCTCACCTTTTCATAATTTTTGGGTACTTCTTTAAGCATTTTCATTAAAACTTCGGGAGCTCCTTTTACGGTGCCAATGTAGTTTATTTCATTGCCGAAGGGAGTCAAATAGCCGGCCAAAACAGACATGCGTTTAAGTGCAGATGAAAAATAAAAACGTTGATAAATGCGCAATGGTTTCAATTTGCCACGTTTTGGTATAACACTCTCCTGTTTGGTTAGATTCCAATCCACTGCAGTTAATGTTGCCTTTTCAAGGGGATCTCCTACTAAACCATCTTCCAGCATTACCAACGAATGACAGGTGGCCAAAACTTGTATGGTATTATCGTCAGCTTTCTCCATTGGTACAATGCCAACCTCTTCGATTAAACCCGCTATACCCTCGACCATTAAATTATCCGATGTCAATGTACCCGTCTTATCAAAGCAACAAATTTGCACTTTTCCAGCAAAGGGAATACGAAAAGGTTCCGTACAAAATACATATAATTTTGACAGCTGCATGAGAGAAGTATTCACAGCTAATGTCAATTCAATTGGCAGATCAGGAGGTATGATGGAAGTCAATATCAATGTACATTCCAAAAACAGTTTATATCGACTACGTTCTGGATCTTCACTGCCCTTAATCCAAACATAAGATGCCGCAGCAATAGCGAATATCATAAGGAATACAATAAAGGCAAATGTTTCCAAATTATTTTCCGTTACACGTTTAACACCAAATAAAATCGTACGCAATAGTTTGCCCTGGGAGGTATTAAAACCATTACGTATGACATAACCAATGCAGCCACCATCTGGTGCACGCATGGCATCTTTAGTGGGAGCCGTATGCTGTACAACTTTAGTGCCACCAAATAAAACAAACAGTTTTCCTTCACCTTCGCAATCAAGTTCGGTATTAAGATTATCAAGAGATTCTAATGATTCTTTCATTTGTGGTACAGATTCACCTGTATTAAAAAGAATTTGGAACTTTTATAAAATGTATAACGTAGTACAATCAAAAATGAAAATATTTTCTATATTCTTAATCTTCGTGTGATAATTCATGTAACTTAAAGACCAATTTGGGCTAAATTAAGAAAATGATTTTTTCTGTTTTCTCAGGTAAGACATATAAAATACCACAAATACGTCAAATATGTATTATATAATTAGAAATTAAGCTATTCCGATAAAAAAAAACAAAATTTATTGAGAAGAAAATTTTTGTGTGCAGTGCACGGGTTGGAAGCAAGAATATGTCTAAATCAAAATTTCAAAAAATTAATGTTTTGAAAATAATTCAATTTTAAAAACATATTTAAGTTGAATAAAAGCCGTTGATAATGAACACAATGTAAATTTATAAAATACAAGATTTCATTATGATTCATTTAAAGAACACTGTCCTTACTTGAAAATAGATAGATTTTTATGAAATTTGGCAGAAATATTTAATTTTTCGATAATATTTCAAATGTAATTGAAGTTACTTTAATTTTTAATGTAATAGTAGTTAATTGAATAGTATTGCTGCGCTTATATTTTTCACAGTAAGAAAAACTTACCCGTCAACATGCTTTCGTCAACAATACAGCTGCCACGTAGCAAAACCAAATCACAAGGAACAATATTATCATTTTGTGATCGAGTTATTGAGACTAAATCTCCTGGTAATAATTGATCCGAAGCAATTTGACGCCATTTATTTAGACGGAAAACATTTATCAAATATGGCTTGTTTCCCATTCTACGAATTTCGGACATATTACGCAATTGCTGCTGTACTAGAGTGCATTCGAATACGATCAACATGCAGAGCGTAAAGAGGGAATAGTACCAGTATTCATCGAGACACCAAAGACCCACGGAAAATATTTGAAATACAAAAAATGGTGCTGTTGCTCTCTCAATAAATAATTCAAAAAATTCTGGCACGACCATTTCCATTTGATTATTGCCATATGTCTTCCCAGCCAAGTTAACGGCAGCTTCCGTTTCAAGGCCACGAGATTTGGCATAATGATTAAGAGGTTCATGGACTGGCAACTCAATACCACGGAAAGTTGCTTTATCTTCATCCCATACGTATTTTGTTTTTTGAAACAAATAATAGTATAGTTCACGACCATCCTCTAATATGGTCTTTTTAATGGGTACCATTTCCGACGAACCATTATTTGCAGTCGGCACAACTTTGGCCAATACACCAACATTCGGTGTTTTGACTTTTCGACAATTCAAAAATGCCAAAACATGCACACTCCAGTAACAGCACAATAATGTCAGCACGTGAACAAATGCAATTGCGGCTATTGCCACCAAACCGGCTTCATAATATTCTTCCACACCATAAACAGCAATCCACATATAAAATACTCCCAAATATAGTGGAATGAATGGCAGCACCACGCCACTTAATGCTATTGGATTTCGAACATAAAGTTTAACATATTGGATTAAATCATCAATACTGCAGTTGGTACGACCAGCAGCACTGCGTCCAACATCATACGTATTCAAGTTGGCCTCCGCAGATTGTTTTTGCAAAAGTAATGCAGGTTCAACTTTTTCTTCCTTGCTACCACTCATTGTAATCATAGGCACGGCCTTTAAATCGTCATGGATGGTATTAAATATTTTAGCTAATTTTTTGCAATAATATAATAAGGGATAATGAATTTTTTAATGTAAAATATATGCAGCAAAAAGCACAGTTCGGCAAGTTGAAAAAATAATTTGTACGGAAAAACGTCAAAACATCTTTTTAACAGAAAATATGACATTAGTGACGTGTACACTTCACAGTGTTGCCAATTTGAAGATTTTCTAGATAGATTTTGTGCTTGGTTAGATCGTCAGCTTATTAATGGTTTTACCTATATAACAAAAACTCGGTATCGAAAATAACTATATACTATTTATATAGAATATGTCATAGCTATATAACTTTTACAAATGAAAAAGTTCTTGTTTTTTACTTCATAGCAATTTTTTAATTTGTCTGGCGAATATCTAGAAAACTAAGAGAGATTTACAAGTCAATTTTAATGTTTTTTTATTTCGCTTTAATTCGAAAATCAATCTTTTTGTATTCGCGAATTAAAAAAGAATTATGTTTGAAATGATTCGATTTAATTGAATCAAAAAAGATTCAAATGGAACTGATTAACCAACTATCATTTTAAATCTGATAAATTGATTTATAAAATATTGAATCAACTCGCGGATTTACAAAACGTATTATTTTTTTCGAGAATTAATTATTTTTAAAACCAATGTATGACCATACATTAATGTGCGCCTAAATTAGTTCCCGTTTTTTTAATTACAGTCTTTGTTGGTAATGCAACAAGAAGTAAAACTTTATCAAGTCTTCTTCTTTTTCGACTACATTGATTGTCTTACATGGTGGTTACACGTTCAATTTCTTGCTTTCAATTCCTCTCAATTTGCTATACACTCACCCTTTTTTACTATACTGATCAGGGATGCGAAATGGGAATTTCAATTTCGTACAAATGTCATTACCAAATTCTACTTTTTTGAACTCAATTGTACCATTTTTTTAGTATAAGTAAGTTATGTCTATTTATACGGTGACTTTAATTGCACGAAAACTAAATGTGAATTAAGCAACATAATAAGAGTACATATGAGTGTGAAAGAGAGATAACAGAAACAAGCGCCAGAAACGAAAACTGCGCCTTTTTTGTTACCCCGCTTGCTTCTCTATTAGAGTATTCAAAAACCGAAACCGAAAACCGGTCAACCGGTTTCTTTATTTTTAAAAACCGATCGGTTTCGAATATTTTGTAAATTCGAAGAAAACCGGTCTTTTTTGGTTCGGTTAACTGGTTTTTTTAGTTACATCACCAACTGGGTTACTTGGTCTCTTTTATTTTTTCCGAACACTTTTATAATCGTTTGTTTGGTTATGAAGATTTAGATGTAAGTCTGATAGATTCCGATGAAGACTTAACTGTGGATATTCCAAATTCAAATAGTTTAATTTCTTATCTATATAACACAAAGAGCATTCAAAATCCTCAAAAAGAGACTGTACAAAATCATTCATCATTATATGTGACCTTCTCCGAGAAAAGGGACCTAGTGTTTAAAAGTGAAGTTTTGGGAAAAACGCATTTAAAGTTTTATAGCGCATTATCACTGTGAACACACCTTCAGTTGGGAAATGCGATTTGGTATGGTTGGTTATGATTGGGTGCCGACTTTGGTGACGTCTTGCCTATGTGGTGAAGTATTTTTTTTTCGCTTTTGGAGTGACAATTTAAAAATAATTTAAAATCAAAAAAGTAAAATTTTAATGTTTTTTCCATTTTTATCGATTTTCCCAAGTTCGTTTTGTACGTTTTTATGGGGTAAATAAATTTTTATCATAAATCTAACTCATTTCATCTTATTCTACACCCTTTTAGGTACCAGAATCCACTCTTAAGTCCAAACCCGTTTTTTGACACACTAGGTCTCTTTTCTCGGAGAAGGTCACATATGATGATTTCATATATCTTGATAAATGCAACAAAAGAACTGAAAAGTTAGACAATTTATATAATTGTCTTTTGACTATTTGTCCAACATCTACTATTAGTGAAAGAGTATTTTCCACTTCTAGCTTTATTAAATTCTGTTTTTTTACAAATTATATAAGCTTTTTATTCAAATTAAAAAAAAACCGGTTGACCGGTTTTTTTTTGCAAAAACCGAAACCGGTTTTTTTTAAATTAGATTTTTCGAAGAAAACCGAAACCGGTTTTTTCAAAAGGCCGGTTTTTTGAATACTCTATTCTCTATCCCGTTCGGTAACAATCAAAAATTGCAGCCAATAATTATATGGAACAAAGTCGCCGTCTAAATTGGCTCTAATATAAAAGATATTCATATATAAAGGGTGTCCCAAGAAGAACGCAATTTTTAAATTTTAAATAAAACACAGATATTAAAAAAAAAATCGTGAAACTTTATTATATCGTAAAGTAGACAGAATGAGGTTATGTATGGAACAATATATCGTGCAGATGGCCGCCGCGGCTTTGCTGGCATGCACGCGATCTTTTAATGAAATTTTCAATGACCGTTTTGCATGAATGCTGCGGTATTTCATTAATGCAGCGTCCAATTTCCTCTTTTAAGGCTTGAGTCGTCGTCGGCTTATTCGCGTAAACCATCGACTTCAAAAAACCCCAAAGAAAAAAACCTAATGGTGTTAAATCGCACGATCTAGGCGGCCAATTCTGATCTCCAAAACGCGAAATAACACGACCGGGAAATGACTGATGCAGAAATTGAATTGTTTCTCTGGCTGTATGACATGTGGCGCCGTCTTGTTGGAACCACATGCCCTTCACATTCATTTCTTCAATTCTAGGCAAGAAAAAACTGGTTATCATTTCACGATACCGAACACCATTGACTGTGTAAGGTATTATTAGATTTTTCCTTGGTGTTGACAATCAGAATTAATGTTGGTTCAAAAAGTCGAATGATGTAATTTTATTTTGTAAGTTAGAATTTCGAAAATTACATTAAGAGGGTAAACAGCTTTTATTCGTTTTTTTATTGGTAAATATTTGGCAATTTGGGTTGTTTCATGCAAGTTGCTGGTGTTTGTTGCCCAGCACTGTAAACACCATACATCCCACTTTTGGTTTGTGTCCTGGATATATACTTTTAACTTATGATCTCAACAACTTTCAAGTGCAATTTGATGCTCATTTACTTATCAAAACTACTTGTTTCATAGATAAAAGCTTGGGTTTTTTCCATAACTGCAGAAAAATAGAAAGAAGGAAACAAGTATATATTTTTTTTGTCTTCATGTTATACAAGATTGCGTTTCAAAATTCTTTTGGTTTTTGACTTTCAAGTGATCGAACACAAATTCTTTAACAACTGTACATAACCGAGGAAAGAAAATATAAAAAAAAAAATGTACAGTATCCCTAAAAGTGTTTAATTCCGGGATTTGGTCGTCCACTTAACCTTTATTAATCATTAAATTATAACGAAAACATCTTTTCCAGATCCATTAACAAGGTTATAACCATAATTAGAATTGTTGCGCAGGGGAGTTGCATTCCATCTATTCGTTCTGGAAACGTCTAGGAACTGGTTTTTCCCATACCCGGGAATCGTGAGAACCACTTTTATATTGAACTCGTTTCGTGAGTGTCGTCATTCTCGGTAATGACCTGTGCCGCCGGGAATGACATAATTTTTTTTAAAGAGTTGCTGTCAAATATTTGTATGCTGTAGATGAACCTGTGGGATATCCAACTACTTACTCAGCCACAGTCCGTTTGAACGCGATAATTAAAGGGTAAATTTACCTACGGCAATAATTCTAAGCCTCCAATAAACCCCGGAGCTCATTGTGCACGTCCAACAACTTATTGTGATCATCCAACAACAAATATCAAGTTTGGGATAAGTATTGTGGAATAAAATTTGCATTTTTTGAGAGATCTTCGATCCAGACGACCGAGTCCATCTAAAATCAAGAGCATCTCGCGTTAAAAGTGAAAAGTTTTCTAAGCCTCGAAAAATGTTAATAAATTAAGAATCCATTTCCTTTTTTCTCGGGAATTTTTCGGAATCTGGAGTTCCATATATGAATTAAATTCAATATCGTTTGCGACTATGTTTTTTTAAATTAAAATTGTCTAAATTTAGCTTAGTTTCTAATGTATTTAAGACACAGAAGTTAAGTGCCAATAATGGATTTTTTATTATAAATATTTCTTTTAAGATTCGCGTTAGTTCCTAAAAGTATTGAGTTTTAAATTTTGTTAATTCATTTATAATAACGTAAACTTACATAATTATTAGGTAATTTTTAATTTTGTAGAGTACATATTAAAGTCGTGGTATACCAACCTAAAATCGTAAAACATTAGTTGTTTGAAACAGCCATTACAACATCTCTCATATGAATAGAGACAACATTTGCTAATAATCCACAACCTTTTCTTTAGCTCAAACCTGCAACATGTTCATCGAAGCTTCCATGATCATCGCAACATTGTTTCTAACATTTGGTGAGTGTAAATAATAAAGAAATCATATTATTGTGGTTGTTTGATATATAAATATATATATTTTTTTGTTGTAACATGCATTTGAAACCAAGCATGTAAAAACAATGATATTCTTACGTTAGCAACATTTCGTATTCGTTAGATATTAAATGTAAAACAGAATTATTTTCTTTATAAAATGTTGCTGGCTTTATATATCCAATGTTTCATTGTTTCTGCATAGCCAGTGTTTCCGAAACATAATTGCGAGGTATTGATTCGTTTAGATTTTTTTTAGATTTATATATTTATTTTTTTTCTACCACGCGATTATTTAATAGATATAGAATAATATTATCAGCAAAGAATATTTTTCTGAATTTACTAAACCCATTTGAATTTAGTAAACCATTTGAAAGTATTTTTGTATAGATGCAATCTTTATGTTCACTTTTGGGTATAAAATGCAATTTTAGGTTTTAAGTAATAAAAATAGATTTATTGAAATCGATTGCAACTAATATTTTTATGGAATTTGAATATGTTCAATTTAAGAATTTTTCTGAATAAATTTGTATTTTAAAAATGAATTCGTAAATTAAATAAGTTTTCTTACTGGTGTTGTGAACTAAGGGTAGTATAATCGGTTTATTTGGGGTTTTAGTTAAATGTGCCACTAAAACCATGGTAGGGATAGGGTGAAGAGGCAGAGACTCTAATAACATCTGGAGATCTCTCAATGGTAACTTAATGACTTCAGTTTTTGCTTTTCATTTCTACAACAATCTATTCATCACAGGGGCATTTATTTTGCTGGTGTCTAGACCTTGGCCTTTTAAATTAGTTTTTTGTTCATGTAAGTTTAACCCGGGAGTCTATAATAATTTTTATGTATCATGGTTGTGAAAAGTTTTAACGAGTGAGAAGAGGACACGAACCCCCCACCCGGCTGCTTGCTAGCATTGTTAATGGCTCCCATATCGTCCTACTTTACTCTCGAAGAAAATCATATGTTCTTTTTTCTTGTGCTTACCAACCTGGCATGCTACAAAGTTAGATAAAATATTTTTTTTTGTTTTATTTTTGGCGTGTTCTTTACATAAATGGCGCCCAACGTGGGGCACGAAGAATGTACAACAACTTTTCTTCTGCTCTGATTTTTTTTTGGTTAATTTTTTTTTATTATTAAATTTCAATTTCGCAGAGAGTATTTAAAGGTTTTCAAATGGTGTGATCTAATACTGTGGATAATTATAAAGCCTTTTCCAGGATAATAGATATCTGATTGTTTCGGATAATCTATCTGTTAAGCTCCTTTATGATCCTTTCATGGATTGACTTACATTTTTTGGAGTCTTTAAAATTTTCTTTATTTCTTATATTGGTCAACAAATTTTATTTGCTGTGTTATCAGCATCCTGAATTCTATAGGATAATTATTTAATATGCTGGTTGCAATTTCTTAACCTATGTCTTCAGTTACAGTGCAGATCCCTTTGTTTTTTTTTTTGTATGCTGGTTTGCTGAAATTTGTTGCATAATGTTTGGATTCAATAGCCCGGTTTTGTTACCACACTGGTCATTAAATGTTATCACTTTTTGTACTGCCCTTATATCATTCACACACCTATAGTAAGAAACACTGGAATATATTTTTTACAACTTTTACGAAATTTACTTTACAAATTGTTAATAAGAATTTGGAGAGACCCGAACTGAGACGAAAATAATTTATAATAATACGTATTTTTTCGGTTCTTTCTAATATGAACAGATCTTAATATCCTTTCTATTACCAATATATTTTTCTTTCACGATTTGATTTTTTTCTGCCAATTGGCTTTGATGCATTGTTGGACTTCTCCTCAGGGGAAATTGATAGGTTTAAGTTTCTTATCCATTTATTTAGGATTAGAAATTTGTTTGTCAATATGGCACAACTTTCGACTGGTGCTACGTCTAAAACCACTACTGGGGCCTCAAGTGTCCTGGAAAATTTATGCGGGGTATGTAATGAGGCAATGATTTTTGATTCCCAAGAGTGTCTTATTATTTACACGTGCAACCATATTTACCATCGTAATTGCCTTGAACCATTGTTGTCCAATTCCACAAAATGTCCGCGTTGCAGAAAGCCTTGCGACTTGTCAGAGATCCGGAAATATTCGGTTGCAACCACAGTTCTGAATGTTGTTGATAATACTGACCCTACTACGCAAGAAAATGCTCACATGGGGGTAGATAGGAATATTGCTTCTCAGATTGATAATATTCAAACAATGCAAACTAAGGCGAATACAAAAAAAAGGGCAAATCGTTTTAAGAATAAGGGTTCATCGGCCAAACTGCACAACACTCGAGGTAGGGGAAAAAGTTTATACAGGGATCTCCAGGAAGCTTCTCCGTTAGCTGGTGCAGATTTAAATTTTCCTATGCATGACCTTGGTGCAGTCACTCCCAATCAAAATTTAGGAAATAACCCGGAAACTCAGGCAAATGTGCCAGTTTTGGAAAAACGTGATTCTTTTCGCCAGGGTGAAGGTGTGCCTGTAGATTATGAAAAGATCCAGGAAATGATTGAAAATAGTTTATCTAAGATACTAGGAGGTTTAGGCCTATCTGCGGGAATCAATCATCAGAATGTTAGTACACCTCAACCACGCCTTTCTGGGGACTTCGCACGTCGGGTGCAGGATATTCCCCCGTTTTCAAATACTACTTCACAAACGTATAGGCCACAATCTTTAGAAACCTCAATTTCATTTAACGGTGTACAGCCACCGCGGATACGACCTTCGTTTTCGCAATCTATATCTAATTTACAACCTAATATTTCCCTAAATACGAGTAACAATCAAGCTGTTGGAAGGCATCAACCTCAAGCAAACGTGGCATCTGGCGCTGCGTCACAGGGACAGCAGCTTCCACCGCGGGCGGATTGTCCATTGAGCTTGAACTTTGGCCAGCAACCTCTTGTACCAACTAGGGGCAATCAGAACCAGTACCAGCAACCCCCTGTAAATGAGGAAATGGGTTCTCAGGTTGTTCAGAATCATTTTGAACCATCTCTTGCTTTCCGCTCAGCGAAAATTTTGTCTATTATAAAAAATTGGAACCTTAAGTTCGATGGTTCTGCCAAGGGACTTAGCGTCGACGAATTTTTATATAGGCTTCGAGCCTTAACGGCAGAGAATTTCAATAATGACTTTTCGATTATTTGTAACCATATTCATCTTCTTCTTGTAGAACCAGTGGACAATTGGTTCTGGGCCCTCCACAAACGGGTGGTGGAAATAGAAAAACGTAATCTAACATGGGATAGGTTTTGCGAAGAGCTACGTTACCAATATAAGGATTTTCGCTCCAGTTTCGATATTAGGGAAGAAGTACGTAGCAGGAAAATGAGGGTAGGTGAATCTTTTGAATCTTTCTATGAGGCTATCAATAGTCTTTTAAATAGATTAGATACTCCCATGTCTGAGGGTGAGATCGTTCAGATTGTATTAAAGAATCTTTTACCAGACATACGTCGCGAGCTCTTATATGTGCCAATATATACCCTGGCACACTTACGCAAACTTGTCCAAATGCGGGAGCATCTCTTAGGAGAGGAGCCCTTTCGTCGCAGTGTTACTGAGAAGCAATCTCAAAATTATGCTGCACGCCGTGTTGCTGAAATTGAATTTTCTGATGAGATTCCAGTTGCGGATGAAATTTCGGTTGCCGCGATTCGACAGAATCCTATTCTCAGTAAATGTTGGAATTGTGATGAAGCGGGTCACACTTGGGAATATTGTCTTAAAGATCGCGCTATATTTTGTTATGGCTGCGGTGCCAAAAAGGTTTATAAACCTAACTGCACTTATTGTATGGAGAAGAAACAGTCGGTTTCAAAAAACTCGATAAAACCACCACCGAATCGCCCTCAAATGTAACATTACAAGTGTTGCCATCAGATACCAATTATTCTCAAGATACTAAAAAAATTCAAATTTTAAAACGTGCAATTTTGGCATATCAACCAGCAAATAACATAATTTTTCCAATTCGCCCTTATCACCAGAGGTGGGAAGAGTATGTTGCGAAACGTAACCAAATATTTTTGACATCCTTGATTGCTGTAAGAAAACCAAAGAGATCAACCGTTCGCCTTAGGGAATATTGTAGAAGAAGGAAACTTTTTTCTAATTATGTAATTTCGTCGATTGTATCCAATTCACAGGATAGGCGATATTATGCCAGGGTTCAGTTTCTACAATCTACAGAACTCGGTTTATTGGATACAGGGGCTAACGTTTCTTGCATTGGTAGTGATCTTGCCAAATCTGATTTTTCACATTTTTCTGATTTTCATGTTTTTAAGACTAGCGTAAAAACCGCAGATGACACGTCACAGAAAACTACCGGCTATCTCTGGGTTGACGTCCATTTTCGTGACCAAATCCGACGTTTGAAAATTTTAATAGTTCCTTCTATTGCACAGCGTTTGATATTAGGCCTCGACTTTTGGAAGGCATTCAACCTGGCGGCAGATGTTTTTGAGTCTGCAATTGTGTCTAATCCATCCGATAATTTAAAATTATCTGAATGTCCGTCTGACTTGTCCGCTTTAGAAACGTCTAATGTCCTGTCTGATAATATGTATAAGTCTAAATTAATAGACAATATAAACTATCCCTTAACTCCAAGTCAACTTCAGCAATTAACGGCTATTATAGATATTTTTCCAAATTTTGAAAAACAAGGGTTAGGGAAAACCAGTCTAATTAGACATGAAATTGACGTGGGTAACGCCAAGCCGATAAAACAAAGGTTCTACCCAGTTTCTCCCGCAGTTGAGAAACTGATGTTCGACGAAATTGACAGAATGTTGAATTTAGGGGTGATTGAGCCATCATCTTCTGCTTGGAGTTCTCCTATGCGTTTGGTCGTAAAGCCAAACAAGGTCCGCCTGTGCTTGGATGCCAGAAAGGTCAATTTGGTGACCACCAAGGATGCTTATCCTCTTCCAAGTATTGAGGGAATTTTTGCTAGGCTTCCAAAAGCCAACCTAATATCAAAACTCGACCTTAAGGATGCTTATTGGCAAATCGGCTTAGCCGATGAAGCAAAACCTTTAACTGCGTTTACGGTTCCGGGACGGCCATTGTATCAATTTACCGTGATGCCATTCGGCTTGTGTAATGCGCCTTCCACAATGTGTCGTCTCATGGACCAATTAATTCCAGCTGATTTAAGGTATTCTGTATTTGGTTATCTCGATGATTTGGTTATCGTCTCGGAAGACTTTCCCACTCATCTATCGGTTTTGGTCCGGATTGCCGAACAATTCCGAAGAGCGAATTTGACACTTAATGTCTCCAAAAGTAAATTTTGTGTGACCGAGGTAAATTATCTCGGTTATGTAATAGGGAACGGCGGAATTAAAACTGATCCCGAGAAAATAGCCGCTATACTGAATTGGCCGGTACCAAGGACACTTAAACAGGTCCGTGGGTTTCTGGGTATAGCAGGATGGTACCGCCGATTCATTGAAAATTTTTCGTCAGTTGTTTTTCCCATAACGGAGGTACTTTCCACCAAATGCAAATTCACTTGGACGCCGGAGGCACAGGGGGCTTTTGACACCTTAAAGAAATTATTAACTTCAGCCCCAGTCCTCTCCAACCCTGACTTTTCGAGAAAATTTTATCTACATTGCGACGCATCTGATTATGGTATTGGTGCGGTTTTGGTCCAACTGGACAAAAATGGCGAAGAGAAACCCATCGCGTACATGTCTAAAAAACTCAACACGGCACAAAGAAATTACAGCGTGACGGAACGCGAGTGCTTAGCTGCGATCGAGGCCATCAAACGCTTCCGATGTTTTTTGGAGATGCAAGAATTCGAAGTCGTCACCGACCACTCTTCATTGTTGTGGTTGATGAAACAAACGGATTTAACCGGTAGACTCGCACGCTGGGTTTTTAAATTGCAAGCTTTTAAATTTTCTATAAGCCACCGTAGGGGAAAGGATCACATAGTACCTGATGCTTTATCCAGAATTGAACACGAAGAAATTGGCGAAATATCATCCGTTGAATTACCCGAACCAGAAATCGATTTAAATTCTGACCACTTTTTAGATGATGACTACGAGGACCTGAAAAAGAGAATTTCTGAAAACGAGAAAAAATATCCTGACATAAAAATCGTTGACAAGTTTGTTTATATCCGAACCGAACATTTCACAGGAGACGAGGAACAACAACAGCAGTGCTGGAAATTGTGGGTACCTAATGGGTTGAGAATAGGCGTTATAGCTCGGGCTCACAATTCCACAATATCGGCTCACGGAGGAATGGCTAAAACCCTGGAACTCATACGCCGAAACTTCTTTTGGCCTGGCATTGTTAGAGACGTAAGAAAGTATGTCAGTGAATGTGAAACCTGCAAGAGTACCAAATCCCCAAATATGATTTTACGACCCGAAATGGGGAGACCAACGGTTTCGATTCGACCATTTCAACGTCTATTTATCGATTTACTTGGTCCCTATCCGCGGAGTAAAAACGGTTATATTGGGTTGTTGATAGTTCTGGACCATTTGACTAAATTTCATTGGTTATGTCCTATGAAAAAGTTCACGTCGCCAGTGATACAGGACTTTCTGTTGAAGAACATTTTTCACACCTATGGTGTGCCGGAATTCATTGTAAGCGACAATGGATCGCAGTTTAAATCCAATGAATTTAATGCATTTTTGACCAAACTCGGAATTAAACACATATACACTGCGGTATATTCACCACAGTCCAATGCCTCGGAGCGGGTGAATAGATCGTTGATCGCTGGTATTAGGGCATTTCTCAAGGATGATCATAGGATGTGGGATGAACACATTAGTTCAATCGGTTGTGCTTTAAGGAATTCTCATCATCAGGCCATAAAGTGTTCTCCTTTCTATGCAATGTTTGGCTTCAACATGATTACTCACGGCACCTCATATGGTCTTCTTTCAAACCTTCAGCTTTTGAATGAACCATTCGTGGAATTGCCCCGGGAAGATGGACTTTCCTTATTGCGAAGGGAACTGCGGAAAAATATTTTGAATGCTCATAAAACGACTAGGGAACAATATAACTTGCGCAGTAGGCATATTTTGTACAAAGTGGGCCAAATTGTGTTCCGAAGAAATTTTGCGCAGAGCAATTCTGGGAAGAAGTTCAACGCGAAATTGTCGCCAGTGTTTTTAAAGTCAAAAATACACGAGAAAGTTGGTAATCATTATTATGTTCTGCACGATTTGGATGGAAAACTTTTGGGCACCTATCACGCAAAGGATCTTCGCCCTTAACGTACATTGGGAGAGTTTTCTTCCTGATAATGGGGTATTGTTCGTTAGGTCGGGGAATCAATGACCTCTATGAGTAATTGTTTTTCATAAAGTTAATGCATCAAGCGTTTCATAGATGAAAGTTTTCATAGATTCAATGAAAACATTTCAATATGGATCAAGTCTGGTACAAATGTAAAATTTTCATTATTTTTATAGATTTTCATGGATTTTGTAAGGTTTAAGGTGAAATTTTCGATAAAATTTTCCGTGGGTACTTTGAAATTTAAGTTTCCTCTTGTTACTTACAGTGTACGGGGTAATCTTTTGCGGTGTAAACTTTGTGAAACTATTTTTACAATTTTAAAATTTGGCAATTTTTTCCCTATCTAATTTTCTTCATTAAGTTGACAAAATTTTTAAAACCATAATAACGTGTAGTGGAAAATTGATATTGATTTTTAAATTTACACTGAAACAACCCCGTTCGTATACTAAGTGACTTTACTATTTTTATTTTTTTTTTAGTAAACTGCCGTATATAGGTAATATTGTTATGACGAATATCTTTGCTGCCAAGGGAGAGACCATTAAAATTTCTTTTCTGCGGATATATACAATTTGTTTCTGTATATACTGAAAAAGTCTTCTAGAATCAGAATTCCAAGTAATTTGAATGACTCATTTGGAGCTGGTTTGGTGTTTTTATGTAGCAAAATATTGGAATGCTATTGTTACTAACTTCAGTGGCTGATTGTTACGGAACCATTTTCAATATTTTGATCAGATTTTTTTTTTTTGAAATCGTCGAATACTCAAATTGTAACTTCTTGTTAGAGAAAGAGTACATTTTCACGGATTAATTCATAAACGTTGGGGTGTGTAAAGCACTTGCCAGGGAAAAGGAAACAGGTATACTGGTGTTCACAAGTCTATTTTTATTTGTAGATTAGAATTGGTTTGCTCAGATTTAGTTACTCTGGTAAATTATATGTACTATTTTTTTTAATAGTGTTGTTGCCTTTTCCGTCTAATACTGTCATTCATGGAATAAGTATTATGCGGTTTTGTAAGGTATTATTAGATTTTTCCTTGGTGTTGACAATCAGAATTAATGTTGGTTCAAAAAGTCGAATGATGTAATTTTATTTTGTAAGTTAGAATTTCGAAAATTACATTAAGAGGGTAAACAGCTTTTATTCGTTTTTTTATTGGTAAATATTTGGCAATTTGGGTTGTTTCATGCAAGTTGCTGGTGTTTGTTGCCCAGCACTGTAAACACCATACATCCCACTTTTGGTTTGTGTCCTGGATATATACTTTTAACTTATGATCTCAACAACTTTCAAGTGCAATTTGATGCTCATTTACTTATCAAAACTACTTGTTTCATAGATAAAAGCTTGGGTTTTTTTCCATAACTGCAGAAAAATAGAAAGAAGGAAACAAGTATATATTTTTTTTGTCTTCATGTTATACAAGATTGCGTTTCAAAATTCTTTTGGTTTTTGACTTTCAAGTGATCGAACACAAATTCTTTAACAACTGTACATAACCGAGGAAAGAAAATATAAAAAAAAAATGTACAGTATCCCTAAAAGTGTTTAATTCCGGGATTTGGTCGTCCACTTAACCTTTATTAATCATTAAATTATAACGAAAACATCTTTTCCAGATCCATTAACAAGGTTATAACCATAATTAGAATTGTTGCGCAGGGGAGTTGCATTCCATCTATTCGTTCTGGAAACGTCTAGGAACTGGTTTTTCCCATACCCGGGAATCGTGAGAACCACTTTTATATTGAACTCGTTTCGTGAGTGTCGTCATTCTCGGTAATGACCTGTGCCGCCGGGAATGACATAATTTTTTTTAAAGAGTTGCTGTCAAATATTTGTATGCTGTAGATGAACCTGTGGGATATCCAACTACTTACTCAGCCACAGTCCGTTTGAACGCGATAATTAAAGGGTAAATTTACCTACGGCAATAATTCTAAGCCTCCAATAAACCCCGGAGCTCATTGTGCACGTCCAACAACTTATTGTGATCATCCAACAACAAATATCAAGTTTGGGATAAGTATTGTGGAATAAAATTTGCATTTTTTGAGAGATCTTCGATCCAGACGACCGAGTTCATCTAAAATCAAGAGCATCTCGCGTTAAAAGTGAAAAGTTTTCTAAGCCTCGAAAAATGTTAATAAATTAAGAATCCATTTCCTTTTTTCTCGGGAATTTTTCGGAATCTGGAGTTCCATATATGAATTAAATTCAATATCGTTTGCGACTATGTTTTTTTAAATTAAAATTGTCTAAATTTAGCTTAGTTTCTAATGTATTTAAGACACAGAAGTTAAGTGCCAATAATGGATTTTTTATTATAAATATTTCTTTTAAGATTCGCGTTAGTTCCTAAAAGTATTGAGTTTTAAATTTTGTTAATTCATTTATAATAACGTAAACTTACATAATTATTAGGTAATTTTTAATTTTGTAGAGTACATATTAAAGTCGTGGTATACCAACCTAAAATCGTAAAACATTAGTTGTTTGAAACAGCCATTACAACATCTCTCATATGAATAGAGACAACATTTGCTAATAATCCACAACCTTTTCTTTAGCTCAAACCTGCAACATGTTCATCGAAGCTTCCATGATCATCGCAACATTGTTTCTAACATTTGGTGAGTGTAAATAATAAAGAAATCATATTATTGTGGTTGTTTGATATATAAATATATATATTTTTTTGTTGTAACATGCATTTGAAACCAAGCATGTAAAAACAATGATATTCTTACGTTAGCAACATTTCGTATTCGTTAGATATTAAATGTAAAACAGAATTATTTTCTTTATAAAATGTTGCTGGCTTTATATATCCAATGTTTCATTGTTTCTGCATAGCCAGTGTTTCCGAAACATAATTGCGAGGTATTGATTCGTTTAGATTTTTTTTAGATTTATATATTTATTTTTTTTCTACCACGCGATTATTTAATAGATATAGAATAATATTATCAGCAAAGAATATTTTTCTGAATTTACTAAACCCATTTGAATTTAGTAAACCATTTGAAAGTATTTTTGTATAGATGCAATCTTTATGTTCACTTTTGGGTATAAAATGCAATTTTAGGTTTTAAGTAATAAAAATAGATTTATTGAAATCGATTGCAACTAATATTTTTATGGAATTTGAATATGTTCAATTTAAGAATTTTTCTGAATAAATTTGTATTTTAAAAATGAATTCGTAAATTAAATAAGTTTTCTTACTGGTGTTGTGAACTAAGGGTAGTATAATCGGTTTATTTGGGGTTTTAGTTAAATGTGCCACTAAAACCATGGTAGGGATAGGGTGAAGAGGCAGAGACTCTAATAACATCTGGAGATCTCTCAATGGTAACTTAATGACTTCAGTTTTTGCTTTTCATTTCTACAACAATCTATTCATCACAGGGGCATTTATTTTGCTGGTGTCTAGACCTTGGCCTTTTAAATTAGTTTTTTGTTCATGTAAGTTTAACCCGGGAGTCTATAATAATTTTTATGTATCATGGTTGTGAAAAGTTTTAACGAGTGAGAAGAGGACACGAACCCCCCACCCGGCTGCTTGCTAGCATTGTTAATGGCTCCCATATCGTCCTACTTTACTCTCGAAGAAAATCATATGTTCTTTTTTCTTGTGCTTACCAACCTGGCATGCTACAAAGTTAGATAAAATATTTTTTTTTGTTTTATTTTTGGCGTGTTCTTTACAACTGTTTGCGCTTGACCTGCCTCATTTTCATAAAAAAAAGGTCCAAAGATTCCTCCAGCCCAAAAACCACACCACACAGTGACACGTTGAGGATGCATTTGCTTCTCGTGAATAACTCGAGGATTTTCCTCACCCCAAATGCGACAATTCTGCCTATTGACGAAGCCATCAAGATGAAAATGGGCCTCGTCACTGAAGATGATTTTATCGGCAAAATCAGCATTTTCATGTTGTCTCTCCAATACCCAATTAACGAACTCCCTTCGCTGTCCATGGTCAGCTGGCTTCAGTTCCTGAGTCAATTGAACTTTGTATGCATGAAGATGCAAATCTTTCGTCAAAATTCGCCGCAAAGTGGATTTGGAGACACCAATTTGCTGAGCTCGGTGTCGAATTGAGGTGGATGGAGTTTGAGCGACATCATCACGTACAGCTGCGACATTTTCGGTCGATCGACCTGGTCGATGGCGCGTTGTTGTCTTTACATCACTAACAGACCCAGTTTCGGCAAATTTATCCATTAATCTCTTTACAGTTGACTCTTTTGGAGCATTATTGTGACCCCAAATTGATCGCAATTTGCGAACTGTAGCCGCAAAACTTTCACCATTTTGGTAAAACAATTTCACAATGAGAATGCGTTGTTCATTCGTGTAGCGCTCCATTTTTACTAACCTCGTACCTTCTACTAGCAAACAATAACAATTGTTCAAATGTCAAACAATGACACTTCGAATGTTGCCAGATTTAAAAATTGCGTTCGTCTTGGGACACCCTTTATATTTTATATAAAAGATATTGACAGCAAAAATGAGTTGCCAAGAAAAAAAAAGGATAAACTGGGAAAATTTGGAAATTGTACCAAATAAACATGGGAGCACCATCGTACTTTTAAGACCCAAATCGTACCAAAAATGGTATAATTGTACCAACTTTCGCATCCCTGATACAGATAGTAAAAAAGTGTGAATGGGTTGAAAATTGAGAGGAATTGTAAGCAAGAAATTGAACGTGCTACCACCATGGGTGTGTTCGACGTACATTACCGCGGGTGCCCGCGGGAACCCAATCTTACCGAAAGCGTTCTTGTAACAAAAATTGGGTAAATGAGAGCGTTCATGAGAGAGTAATTGTGTTTCTCTTTTTACCAGAACTTACCCGAATTTTTTGTTTGGGTAAAATTGTCAAATCATCAGCTGTTGCTAAAAAATTAACTGTTTTGCATTTTTGAAAAAAATTAAAGTTAAACAAAAGTTTACTATAAACAACTAATGAAAAATACATTTGAAAATGTAAATATATATTTGCAAATTTCAAATATATTTATTAATTACGCTGTTTTTTAATATGAATAAATTTGACGTTTATTTTTGGGTATGAAACAGGGATGGAAAATATGTTTTCTGTTATTGTACCAACCAGACAAACAAATTGTACTTTTTCGATCCTCACGGTACAAAAATTTGTTCCGCTTTTTTTTAACACTTTTATCGTATTGAGTCAGATTTGCTTAGACACTAAAAAGACAAACAAATTTAAATTGACGAGGTGAAACAAAATTTATCGTTAACCACAAAACTTTGTAAAATTTAACTCTAATTTTTATAAATGTCACACCTTTTTTTCTGTGTGTCCGCCTCCCTTGGAGGGCAATTTAACCTTTTTAGGATTTGCTATTAAAAAATTTAAAGGCATTTAATAGCTTTTTAGAAATAATACACTTTTTTCTTATTTTTGTTTTGAGAGGTAATTTAAAATCAGCTGTTCAATGTTGCCACTTCCGAATATTTTAGTACAATGTGTATGTAAACATTTGGTACATTTGATGTGACACCAATTTAGAGCCGGTTCAACTTAAAACTGACTTTATTTTTTACTATAGTAGTAGAGTGTTCAAAAAACCGGCCTTTTGAATAAACCGGTTTCGGTTTTCTTCGAAAAATAGAATTTTAAAAAAACCGGTTTCGGTTTTTTAATTTGAATAAAAAACTAATATAATTTGTTAATTACATATGAAAAACAAAAATTTGATAAATAAACAAAAAAAAAAAATACATTGTTTGAAAAAAAAAATAATTTTTTTATTGTATTTCATTTTAACATTTCATTCATTGGTTTTAATATTTTTTAATATAATATTTTAAAAGTTAATATTATAAAACTATATTCATATCAAATGCATAGAGATCATTAAGTTTGTAAATTGGGTAAAATTAGGTACGTTAGTAATTTGAACGTTTAAAACGTTTGACATTAAATAAGTTTTTTCAATATTACATTTTAAATATGTAAAAAGAAAATCTATTTTCACTTCTAAAATAATATTTTAGAAATAATATGCAATTTAAATGTTTTGTTTTAAGACGATGTTTTTATTTGCTTTTGATAAAGTACTCTTTCACTAATAGTAGATGTTGGACAAATAGTCAAGAAACAATTATATAAATTTTCCAACTTTTCAGTTCTTTTGTCGCATTTATCAAGATATATGAAATCATCATATAATGATGAATGATTTTGTACACTCTCTTTTTTAGGATTTTGAATACTGTTTGTTGTGTTATTTAGATCAGAAATTAAACTATTTGAATTTGGAATACCCAAAGTTAAGTCTTCATCGGAATCTATCAGACTTACATCTAAATCTTCATAACCAAACAAACGATTATAAGTCTTTGGAAAAAATAAAAGAGACCAAGTAACCCAGTTGGTGATGTAATTAAAAAAACCGGTTAACCGAACAAAAAAGACCGGTTTTCGGTTTTCTTCAAATTTACAAAATATTCGAAACCGATCGGTTTTTAAAAATAAAGAAACCGGTTGACCGGTTTTCGGTTTCGGTTTTTGAATACTCTATATAGTAGCTGAATAAACAAAAACAGGTTTTTAATTTATAGTTGCTTTTAAAAAAATCGACTTTATGTTATGTTGTTTTATCAAGTTATAAATTGAAAATTTGAAAAAATTTCAAATTGTACTAAATAAGCCGCGGAAGTACCACGGTACAAACCAAGGTAAAAATGTACCAAAAAAACTACAATTGTACCATGTTTTCCATCCCTGGTATGAAATGTGGTTTTGTGCGTTCGCACACAAAGTATATAATTTTCTATAGAGTATGTTTCTCTCTCACGAACTTTTTAGTACTCTCTAAGAACATGAACAAAGTTTGGCGGCAACAAAGGTGAGTTTTGGTCGGCAACTTTTAGTAGTGCTTAGCGGTGCTGCCATATAACCAATTTTAAATATTTTTTTTTGCCGTTTTTCGGGATGCTAGAGATTTTTCAGATTATTTCATAAAAAAATGTTTTTTTATTCATGTATTTCTTCAGATATTTCATATTAAAAATATGTTTATTATACTATTTATTCTTACTAAAATTAGACATGTCTAACAAAGTAAAAAAATACAACAAAAACCAAACAAACGATTATAAAGTGTTCGGAAAAATAAAAGAGACCAAGTAACCCAGTTGGTGATGTAATTAAAAAAACTGGTTAACCGAACAAAAAAGACCGGTTTTCGGTTTTTTTCGAATTTACAAAATATTCGAAACTGATCGGTTTTTAAAAATAAAGAAACCGGTTGACCGGTTTTCGGTTTCGGTTTTTGAATACTCTAATTCGTAACTATTTTTTAACACAATTGCAAATTTTTGTTGTATTTTTTTACTTTATTAGACATGTCTAATTTTATTAAAAATGAATAGTACATTGAACAAATATTATATTCTTATATGAAAAATGTGAAAAATACATGAATAAAATAAAAAAAACATATTTTTGTATGAAATAATCTGAAAAATCTTTAGCATCCCAAAAACGGCAAAAAAAATAGTTAAAATTGGTTATATGGCAGCACCGTTAAACACTACTAAAAGTTGCCGACCAAAACTCACCTTTGTTGCCGCCAAACTATGTTCGTGTTCTAAGAGAGTACTAAAAAGTTCGTGAGAGAGAAACATACTCTTGAGAATTATATACTTTTTGTTTACGCCACTGAAAGGCGCTCAGCTGTGTTCTGTTATGTATGCATGTATGTAGTACACTGTGTATATTTGTTAGGGTACTTAGAGAAACAAAAGTGTAATTGTGAATTATGTTCTCTCTGTTTTTGGCTTTTGTGTGCCCTCTAGTGGTGATTCAAAGAGAAAGAGTTCACTACAATGTGAATTATAGATAAAGGGTATACATATCCAGGCACAGTGGCCATTTTTAAGAAAGAAAGAAAATAATAAGCGAATTAAAGCGAACTGGTTCGCAGGATATTTTTTAATGTTTTTTCCGTTTTTTTTTATAATAAAAAAAGTAAATAATTTATAAATAACGCGCAAATCCCTGTTTGCCGGTGTTCTTACAGAGAACGTGAGTGTTATTTGAATTTTAATTTAGGAAAGAAAATTTTCTTATAGTTTTTTTTTTATCTGCGGCAGATTGGCACTGGCCTCCAGCTGGTTGCAGGGTCCAGATGTGAAGTGGAGGCCAGAATATTCATGTTTGTGTATATGTATACGTGTATTTTTATACTGCCCGGACATTTAAAAGGGGAAATAGGCACAATCTATGGGACCTAAGGTAACAGGGTTGAAAAGGAAAAATGGCTTCAGAAAAGGAATTTAAGAAAAGAGAAGTAATTATTGCAAATGGTGGAAGGGTATATACAAATCCAAGAAGAGAAAAAAAAAAAAAAAATAAGCTAAGATTAATAATTAAGTTAGTGTTAAGTGTAGTGTTTGTGCATGTTATAATAAGTTTAGTGTTAAGTTTTTTTTTCGCGGTAAAGAAAAAATTAAAACAAAAAAAAAAAAAGAGAGAAACTATGGGAATTGAAAAAAATTATGAAAATTCAGATCCAAAAAAAAACTCAAATACTTTAGGGAGCTCCTTCGGGTATAGGGTGTTTAGTGACATTTAAGCCTTATGTTTTTTTTTGTATATAATTTGTTTTTTTTTTTTTTAATTTTATTTAGATTAGTTTTGTTTCTCCCTTTGGTTATTCTTTTTTTTTATTTCACATATATTTTTATTATTATTATTTATGATTTTTCCATTATTATTTATATTTATTTTTATTTATTTTATCTCTCTTTATCTGCATGTTTGTTTTTATTTTATACTTTAAGTTATTGTGCCCTGTGTAATTTGTTGTTGGCAGTCATTTTGTCCAGTGTAAGCTACTGTTTGACATGGTGATGCCACCTTGAAGGTTTACGAAATTCCCATTTGGAATTTTCAGAAAATCCCAAAATTACCTGGACGTGTAAATACTTTTTGTCATTATTATTATTATTTATTTATTATTATTACGAGAATTTTATTTGTTAGTTTTAAGAGATTATTTAATAAAAATTGTTTAGTTATAATAAGTTACAAAAAAATATTATGTGGTGGCGTATATTTAAGAGAGTAATTGTGTGAGTATCGTGGTTATTGGGGTCGTGTTAATTGTACTGGACAGACGGACGACCAAGGTAGGGAGGGCCAGTGGGGGCCTACATCCTCCCCCCTTTTTGCGACGCGTTTAGTTTTTGTTTCGAGATTGTTTTTTTTTGTGAATTTTAATTGTTCGGATCGATGGGTTAGGGTTTTGGCGGGATGGACCGACCTTTGAGTGTGTTTTTGTTCTGTCCGCGTGTTAGCCGGTATTTGCCACCCTAGCGCCGTTTCGGTTCATAACAGGTTTTATGAAATTTTTATAATTTTTCCCGATGCATTTTCTCAGGATTTTCCGTTTAAAGATCTCCAATTCTTTGGCTAATATTCTTGGTGTTCTTGGTAAGTATATGTTGTTCATTACAGTTCCAAGAGACTTCTCCTAGCGTGTTGCTTTTAAATGGAATATTTATGCCGTCCAGTAGAAGTTGAAGGGATTTACTTTCCGGCATCACATATCTAAGACATTTGCCCGGAGGGTACCTAATGCAGATAGCCTGAGATTTGGCTGCATTGATTTTAATGCCCCATTTCTTGCAATAGGAGCTTATTTCTCCAAGATGCAATGTAGAAGTATTAAGAGCAAGTACTGATGATATATTCAAAATGTAAAATAGTAATTATCAAGGTTTTCATCGGCCAGAATGTGTCATCGAATGTATAAATATGTTGCGGTCTTCTATCGACGCATGATGAGATTTGATTCTTTATATTGTTGACCGGTCTTTCAGGATTTACCTCTTGAAAACCAACAGTATTAGTTCTAAATATCTCTGAAATCTGACAACTATTGGAAGTGATAGTATCATTGTGTATGAGCTGCTGGTAAAATGGAGACTTATTTTTACCAAAGAACCGAAAAACGTCTTTAAAAGCAGTAGGACTTGGTGTTATTTTTGAGTTTCAAATTTTTAGCATCTTCAAGATTTATAAGCTCATTAATAATTGTTTTTAATAGTTGTATTTGTTTATTGCGAATTTTATACTCACTGCTAATTCTATCTCCAGTTCTGTGATATATTTTCTTTAGCTTCTTCTTCCATGAATACTTAACTTAAACAACTTTCTTGATGTTATCAGGATACCGCCGTTTTTGTTCGTTTATTTCCAGTTTGTTGGAGTGACTGTCATGTATTAAGGTAAGTGCTTTAATAAATGTATGTATTTATAAGAACATATAATTCATCATTATTTAAATTGCAGTTGTTCAGAGGTAAAATGGCATCTGAGGCTGCTTCTAAATCTCTACTGAATGCGTTCAATTAGTGTTTAAACAAGCTGAATCACTTTCCAGTACTAATGGGAAATGATCTGAGAAAGTTGATAAGCTTTTGATCTGATAATTAGGTTGGATACTGCTGATTATGATGGGACTTAATAGAAAGTGGTCTAGGAAATAAGACCCGTTTGGAAATGATGGAGATTTGTCGCAAACGCGTGTTTCATCTAAACAGCCAGCTATGTAGAACTTTTCCATTAGCGGTATCAGGCCACCACCGAATATAAACCTATCATAATTGTTGCTTAGTTGGAGAATATGGTTTAAGCTGTTGTTTAACTTATGTGAGTCATATACACAAGGTACCAAATATTTTTTACTAATGTTGTTTAAAACCACTTCTATTTTAATAACGTTTTTAATTTGTTTTTTTTTTTTGAATTATTCTATTATAATGTACAGTGTTTTTAATGGCAATTGCTACTCCTAAAGCTGAATTGTCGTAAACGAAATTATATCATTTAAGATTTACTTTTCTATTTCCGTGAAGATTACATTCTTGAATGAATCCTATATCAATTTGGTTTTGATGAAGGATATTTGACAGTACAATTTGGCATCTGATGTTAACAAGAAAGCGGACGTTAAAAGTCAGAAATTTAAAAGATCTATGGATCATATTTTTTATTTACATTCTTTAGAAGCCGCAGGAACTCTACTTTAGCTTAATTTTTGGCATGTTTTTAAAGAAGTTTGTAATTTGCTGTTCCAGTGACAATTCCTTAGGTAAAAGAAACATATTGGCAAGTTTTAAGAATTCTTCAATTATAGATGGTTTATGTGTTTGAGCTTGAGTAGCATTAACTTGAAGAAGGCTGACAAATGATCTGCATGGTGAACGAATATATTGGTTCATTATTCTTTAGAAGCCGCAGGAACTCTACTTTAGCTTAATTTTTGGCATGTTTTTAAAGAAGTTTGTAATTTGCTGTTCCAGTGACAATTCCTTAGGTAAAAGAAACATATTGGCAAGTTTTAAGAATTCTTCAATTATAGATGGTTTATGTGTTTGAGCTTGAGTAGCATTAACTTGAAGAAGGCTGACAAATGATCTGCATGGTGAACGAATATATTGGTTCATTATATTGTTAACGTTATTTTTGGCAACAAGCTTTTCTTCACTAGCCTTACTTATGCGTTCCCTTCGTACGGCAAGAATTTTTCTGTAGACTGGGCAACCCCTCCAGTTCGCAGGATGACCACTTGCTCCACAGTTCACGCAGTGGGGTGCTGATGTCTCAGAATTTGTGCGCTGGCATTCACCTGGGCAGACTTAACTTCCCCAACATTAGTACCATGATAAAGACCTCTTAATACAAAAGAAGTTTGTCTAAGCTCTTTAGGTGTATATGAATAAGAGTGAATATTTTTCTCCCTCAGGAACGCCATCAATTCAGAATGCACTGTAGCATCTAAAGGTATAACATACTTTTTGTTTATTAACGTTTCTTATTTTAAACGTTATTTTGGATGTTTTTGCTTCCAATTGGTCAACCAAACGTTTAATGTTGACATCAAACAAAAATATAGGAGGGCAAAAGGATTTGCCGGCATTTGGCTCTAGCAGTTTTCTCTATCTCTCTGTACGGATCTGTCCTTTGTATTTTCAATTTCTAGTCTTTACAGTAAAGCAAATCTATTTTCAGCCAAATGTTTGCCGGTGACAATAATACCTCGGCTCCCCTAGAAGAAATTGATGACGGAAACTAACACATCAAAAAAAAAAAAAAAAGAATACATATACGTTGTTTCAGTCTTGCATATATGTAAGAGCAAAACAACTAATGTATGTTGCATTTTAGACGTTTACAAAAGTTATATTTTTGTAAACCCCCGCCGAAATCATTAATTCGTAAAAACACTACAAAGAGTTTATATTGTGTGCAGAAATTTTATTAACAATAAGTTTTAAATAAAATTAATTACATTTAATTTAAATAAAATTTAAATACATAAAAATTAAATAAAATCATTAAATAAAATGAGTCTAACATAAAAAAATATAAAATATTAATTGAAATCGAACGCGTGAATAGTGAGAAAAGTGAAAATCCAAAAACAATGAAATCTGTGGAAATAATTAGTGAAAGTTTTATTTGTGATTCTGAGCCAGTAGCAGCCACATCTGCAGGTGGTTTCATTCCAATTGAAGTAGATTCTAGTGAGTTTTTACCAAATGGTAGCGTTGATAATGTGTCGCTAGGGCCTGTAGCATCCACTTTTGTAGACGGTAAGGGAAAGTGTGAGGAAATTAAATCATGGGCTGTTAGGAATAAAAAATCGCAAACCGCGTTAGAAGATTTATTGCACACCTTAAAAAGGGTAGGAGTTAAAGATTTGGCGTTGTCAGCCAAAACTCTTTTAGGGACAAGTACGAAAAAGGTTCTCATTTCGACCATTCCTATTGGAGAATGTTTTTATTTAGGTATACAGAAATATTTTCTTTCAGAATCATTTAGATGGAAAAGAAGAAGTTTTAATAGATGTAGGCATTGATGGTCTAAAACTTTTCGAAAGTTCTAACAGAGTTTTATGGCCTATTCTTGGAGCAATTGTAGGTTTCGCTAACGTTAGGCCATTTATGATCGGGTGTTTCTCAGGTTTTAAGAAGCCACAGAATTTAGATAGTTTTATGTCAGACTTTTGTGCAAAAGTAAAGGTGCTTAAAGAAAATGGAATTAAAGTAGGATATAGGATAATAGGATAATAAACTTGTTGCGGTTTAATGTTCGTGTTTGTTTTTGATTCTCCAGCTAGGGCATTTGTCACAGGTGTAGTGTCTCATAATGGTAAGAATGGTTGCCCCAAATGTTGTCAGGAAGGATTATATAAAGAGAGAAGGGTGTGTTTTTTGAAAGAGGTCGGTAATTTAAGAACGGATATACCATTTCAATCGAAATGTAATCCTTCCTATCATATAGAAGAGTTTAAAGTAAAAAGAATTATTATAGAAGAATCAGGTTTCGGAATGGTTTCTCAGTTCCCTTTAGATCCAATGCATTTAGTCGATTTAGGTGTTACTAAAAAATTGCTCAAACTTTTAATTAAAAAATAAAATGTAAAGAACATTAATAAAAAATTAAATTTTATCGCTGAGTTTGTTCCATCGGAATTTTGCCGTGCACCTAGAAGTTTGGATGAGTTAAGTAATTGGAAGTCTACAGAATTTAGGCAGTTTTTGTTATATACAGATATTTTCATTCTGAAAGATTCTGTCAGTAGCGATCAATATTACCACTTTCTATTATTACATAGTAGTATAAGGCTCCTGTCTAGTGAAAGATCGCATGTAAGAGAGGTAGATATTGCTCAGAAAGTACTAGAAGATTTCGTAGACATTTTTGGTAGATTATATGGCGATGAGTTAGTTTCAATGTCCACGGATTACTTCATTTAGCCAAAAAGTATATAATTTTCTATAGAGTATTTTTCCCGCTCTACCAGAAATTCAACATGGTACAGAGTTCAGCGGCAACATTTTTAAATGACTGGGCAACATTTTCAAAGTCGCTAAAGTGTTGAAAAACATTAAATTTGGTGTATGCAGTGCTGCCACATAAACAGTGTAATTTTTTATCCCAGTTTTTGGGATTCTTAACTGTTTACCAGTTTTTTCATGAAAACAATTTTTTTCAAATTATTGCATTTTTTATAGGTTTTTAGTTATATGTTGCAACAATTAATAGCATGTTTATTCTCTTTATTATAAATTTTTACCATATAAATGGGAAATAGTGGATATGAATAGACATAGTTGGTCAATGTGTGTGTACACACTTTAATACTTTTCATGTCACAATGTTATGTTTGAATTCTTAACTATTTTTTAACACAATTGCAAATTTTTGTTGTATTTTTTACTTTATTAGACATGTCTATTTTTAGTAAAAATAAATAGTATATTGAACAAGTATTGTATTTTTATATGAAAAATCCGAAAAAATACATGAATAAAATAAAAAAACATATTTTTTATGAAACAATCTGAAAAATCTCTAGCATCCCAAAAACGGCAAAAAAAATAGTTAAAATTGGTTATATGGCAGCACCGCTAAACACTACTAAAAGTTGCCGACCAAAACTCACCTTTGTTGCCGCCAAACTATGTTCGTGTTCTAAGAGAGTACTAAAAAGTTCGTGAGAGGGAAACATACTCTATAGAAAATTATATTCTCTTTGATTTAGCGGATTGCGTCAAACAGTTTGGTCCATTAGAATCTTTTTCGGCATATAAATTTGAAAATTATATGCAATACATAAAAAAAATTGTTAATAATTATTTTTTATAAATCGTATTTTATTAACAATTATTTTGTTTCTTCATTTAAGACATTTTGGAAATTTTAAAATCCGTCAGCATTAGGCTGGAAAATATTGAGCAAAGTATACAGTGGTTGTCAGCTTATTTGATGCAAGTAATGAAAACAATAATAAAAGTCTGATAACTTAAAACTAAATGAGATATCGAAATAAAAAAAACTGTATTTTATAGAGCAATATGTTTACTTTGCACTAGGCCATCTACTCATTTTATATTCTTTGTCATTCTACAAAAAAAAATAACAAAAACAAAAATAAGTGAGATAAAAAATTGAGCAGCTTATTTGATGCAGTCAACTTCTAACAGGATATCTCCTGTTATTTTAAGAGTTCGTTCACATATTTTTTTTATGTCTCTTGTGCAGGTTCATTGTAATAGATATTGCATAGTTTTTAGTCTGATCAGGCAAGTTAAGCGGTAGTGGCGAAATAATTTAAAGATGGGCCGGCGCATAAGTATTGAACAACGAGAATTGGTCATTCATCACTTCAAAAATGGCCAATCACAACGTAAAATAGCTGAAATGGTTAATTTGGCAGCATCAACAGTCCAGCATATAATTGAAAGATTTTTGCGAGAGAATAGGGTAAAAAACAAGGGCAGAAAAGCGCCAAATAAAATTTTTACACCGTACGATGAACGATGGATTATCAGAAAAGTCCAGGAAAATCCAAAGTTATCAGCTCAACAATTAGCAAATGAGGTTCAGAATTCTCTTGGCAAGACGTGTAGTGCGTCAAAAATTCGACGTCTCTTGCGTTCCCATGATTTTCATGGTCGAGTTCCACTTCAAAAGCCCTTCATAAATCAAAAAAATCAGATCAGCCGGCTAAACTTCGCACAAAACCATATCTCAAAGGACTTGGACTTCTGGAAAACTGTAATTTTTTCAGATGAATCTAAATTTAATATATTTGGTTCGGATGGAAGGTCCTACGTGTGGCGAAAGCCCAATACACAGCTTCAGCTTAAGAATTTGCGTGCAACAGTAAAACACGGTGGTGGAGGTGTCATGGTATGGGCTTGCATGGCAGCAACTGGTGTAGGAAATTTGGTGTTCATAGAAGGAAATATGGACAAAACTATGTACCTTAATGTCCTGAAAGAAAATTTGCTGCAAAGTGCAGAAAAACTGAACCTAAGGCGCAACTTCCGGTTTTATCAGGACAATGACCCCAAGCACAAGTCTGGTGTGGTTCAGACCTGGCTCATATGGAACTGCCCGCATGTGATGGAACCACCGGCGCAGTCACCCGACTTGAATGTCATCGAAAATTTATGGGCACTGTTGGAAAGACACAACATTTCTAGCAAAGATGGTCTCAAGAAAGCTTTAATGGATGAGTGGAACAAAATAACCCCAGAAACCACACTAAAACTTGTTGAATCGATGCCAAAAAGATTGTCGGATGTTGTGGCTCAAAAGGGTTACCACACCAAATATTAAAATCTTACAAATAATTAGCTATTTTGTTATCTTTTAAATGGTTTTTATACTGCATCAAATAAGCTGCTTAATTTGAAAATACTATTTTTTTTGTTTTCCTTATAATTTTTTTCAAAATAACAAAATGTGAAATAAATGAATTACATAATTTAAAAACACATATTCTGAAATAAAAAATGGCTTTTAATTTTTGTAAATATCTCATTTAGTTTAGCAGATAATTGAAGTATTAACTTCTTTTTTCACTTGCATCAAATAAGCTGACAACCACTGTACGTATAAAATTACTTTTTATTTTCAATACAAAGTCATTTTTCGAAATAAATAATTACCTGTTCTTTTTTAAGCAAACAAATATACATCATAACCAAAGCATTTTGAGCAATGGGCAGAATGTCATCGTCGGCAACCAGCAGCAACTTGCAAATCAGTTGGAGGCGCTCGAAACAAGTGTAAGTATCTGCCAGTTTTACTCATTTAATTCTTTATTTAAAAAAGTAAACATTTTTGACAGATGTTGGCTCAGTCTGCCATTTTGATTGAGTGTAAAGTAGCCATCAAAAGGGTCCAGGAGACGGTCTGTCGTATGACTGGTGACACATACGACAAAAAAATCGACGAAGTCGCCAGCATGCTCCCGTTGCAGACACTTACAGCTGTAAATGAGGTGGAGCAAAAGCTTGAGCTAGAGCCAGATTTCGCCCAAGCAATGGTAACACAGATAAATTAAAACTGTAATATTTTAATTCTTTGATTTCCATAATTCTTTACAGAAAACTTACATTTATAAAATGAAAGGAACGTCTGAGGATATCGGCAGCGTCATACGTGCAATATTTACGGTGACCTGCTGATAATGTATAATTGGGAAGGAAGGTGGGGCAAGCGATCGCTGGGAAAACTTTGATACGATGATATTATATACTATATTTTTATAACATTATTTATTTATAACCTTCAGTATTTCTTGTACAAGTCTAAAACTTATGTATATAATATAATAATACTATATATAATCTGGCATGTGATGAAAATCGGCAGATTTCAAATCGATCGATTTTGCAATGAATATTTCATAATATTTCAAATAATTTCAATCCTATTTGACTTTTTTATTCACCTTTAAAGTTTAAATTTTTAACCAAATTGATCGAAATCAATATCGAGAATTTGTTTTTATAATATTATAAATTATAAAAACAAACTATGGTATGTGAATAAATTTTATCGATTTTGATTTCAATCAATTTGGTTAAAAACTTAAATTTAAAAGTTAAATAGGATTGAAATTATTCGAAATAGTATGAAATATTCATTACAAAATCGATCGATTTGAAATCGGCCGATTTTCATCACATACCAGATTATATATTATGTATAATATTATATATAATATAAAATATTATAATGTTATTATATTACATATAATATATAATCTGGTATGTTATGAAAATCGGCCCATTTCAAATCGATCGATTTTGTAATGAATATTCCATACTTTTTTAAATAATTTCAATCCTATTTAAGTTTTTAACCAAATTGATTGATTTATCAAAATTGATAAAATTTTTTTAAATTTTCACACTCTTTTATTTTCTGTGCGTCTGCATCGCTAAAGATCTGAAGCAAAACCACATGCATTAACGAAATATGTTTTCCAACACTTTAGCAATTTTGAAAATGATGCCAAATTTAATAAACATGATGCAGCTGAACTCTGTAGCATGTTGAATTTCTCAAAGATTACGTCTGACACTATCTAACTTTTTGTGTTTTTTTATCGTAGTTGTGTTCGGCTTGTAGAGATCTTACTTCCCAATAGACAAAAAAATAAGTAAAGTATAATAGTTCTTTAGAAGAAGCTTTTTAAACAAAATTAAAAGTCTTTTTTAATCATGTTTGAGGAACCATTATCCTTCACAATATGTTGTTTTTTTTCAAATTTTATATCCATAAATACTTGTAAAGAAAACGATCTTACCTGACTTTTCTTTATTTTTTGTAAACACAATTTGAACATTTGTGGCCGCCTTTGTACGAAAGCTGTTTACGTATATGGACTTCGCGGGAACGCGAAATAGAACAATTATATTGTTTGTTCTGCTCTACCTTTACTTACAAACAAATAATTCATTTGTTAGCTTTTGTTGTTTATATTTTATCAAATTAAAAATATTTCAAATATTTTTGTTTACATTTAAAAAGAAAAAAGCCAATAAATTCTAAGACTTATCACCATTTTAATGTCGAAAATTTAGCCACAGTGTATACATCAGACAACAATCTGCTTTACTAACATACCGATTATGCTAAGTAGAGAGTTTAGCACATAGTCTATTTATAATGATTTATCTGTCAATTAATGGTTTGGAAATCAACTCTGAAAATTGTGATGCCATCGTTTTTTTATTACTGTCAACCTTTAAACCGAAATGTCAACATCTGATGTTGAAATTTTTACTTAAGTTTTTCCCCAATTTGTAAAATGCTACGTGAAGAAAATATGGAAAAACAAGAAACAAATTGTTAAAAGATCTGCAATGATCAAGACTTTCCATAGTTTCTTTTTTTTTTCACAAACAAAACTTATTTTTAGATATTTTTCACGTTTATTTACAAAACAGCTGTTTTAAACATTTGGTATGTGTTTGGTTGTTCGTTAACATGAATTTAGCAGAGGGGATAACAAGTGCATTATTAATAACACGCATGCTAAATCCAAGTTAATTTTTGGTTATAAATACGGCTGTTGATTTTTAAGTAGCTATGTCTATAATTACTTAGCAAGTCTATATCTACTTAAATTTGTATAGAATAATTAAATAAAATTAGAAAAAAAAACAAACCTATAGTATATAAAAAGCTTACTTATTATAAAATTTTAAGAGTTTCTCATCGTGTTTGAGAAACTATCCTTCTTCACCTCTCATGTTTGTTATTTTATATTTAATAATCATTATTATCATTCATTTTAATCAACTGTTTCATATGTAATATGAATTAATAAATTCACCCGTGAAAAAAAGATAAGATCTGATCCGCTGATGGCCAGATACCTTTATATCTAGAGATCGCAAAAATGCGCAGGTCTGCCCATGTCTTATACTAAATCTAGTACCATTTCTTAGCCATTTGAGCCGTTTTCAAGACACCAAAATAATAAAGGTAAAGGTGTTTTAATTTCTTATTGAATCTGATTAGAAATTATACCTCCAGAGCAACTTAAATATGATTATATATTGTGTGCCAAATTCGCCTAAATATGTTCAGATCTTATTAGCTCTCAGTTGTATCTCCAATTTTGAGATCTATTTAGATCTTATCTTTTTCCACGGGTATTTATCTCGGCGATCAATAAAATTTATTTTTCACAATCTAAAATTAATTTAGAATATATATTTGAAGAGGAAAATCAAAAATTTTGGAATGGCAGTGAAAAAAATCCAAACGTGTAGTGTAGCTAATCAACAATTACATATGTATGGTAATCCTGTATGTCATCACGTATTATCCCTTTTCTCTATTATCTTTTTTTTGTTACTGGATACATACCGTTGTTTTTCATTTTACAGAAAACACATTTTGCAAAGCATTTTTAATACAGTCATTTTTTAATGTATTACATATTAATATTAATTCTTATAAGATCAATGCGTGTTCTATTTTATAATACACGATTATACGTAATATATACGAAACCTTTTGTACAATACATTGTAAGAATTATTTCGTTATTTTGCACTACGAAAAATTTTCGTAAAATTTACGAATTTTTTTTCTTAATTTGAAATTTATTATATTATTTTTTAAAAATACTTAACAAAATTCATACTTCATAAAGTTTATTTTTTTTCCAAAATTACATCAATTCAACATCAATTTTCTTTAACTCGAAAAAATCGGTTGTCAGTAGCATTAAGAGTATAAATAACTTTCAGTTATCCTTCAGTAACTCCATAACTCGAACGAAAATGTATATGAAAACTAGATATAATGTGCTTGCTCTCTTTCGCTTTACATTCTTCTACGAAGCCGTTATTTGCTTGTATATTATCAATATTTTTTTTATTCGAGGAAATCCCTTTTCGTACATCAAATGCTTTTTTTTGTTTGCGTATCAGTTCTGCCTATATCTGGAGAAACATTAAAGGAGAACAAATTAGTAATATTTATGGAAAATAACAAGAAAATGAAAATTTGCAGTCACTACTTTTAAATATTTTAATTCACTGTAACATACTTATCACAGTTTTCTGTTTTTTCAAATCATCTGAGGGTCAATTCTTGTTCTGTGAAACGGTGAAATGAAAAGTTTTTTCACGTTTTCATAGTACTTTTGATTTGCGTTCTGTGAAAAAATGTAAAGAAATATCAAAACGTTTACATAAAAAAAAAGTGGAACGAAACAAGATTTTTTCACGATTGCACAGCACTGGCGATTCTTGTTTTGTGTAACAGTGCAAACAACTGTCAAAATATTTTCATATGAAAAAATTGTTTACACAGACTATTTATAAGTGAAATAAACATGGAGAAGACTGTAAGAGGAAAGCGTGCCAGCGAAAGCCAAAAGGAGTATTTAATTAATTATTAAGAAAAGCATGTGGACATTGCAAACGATAAGTAAGTAGCTTAATAAACATAATCACACTTTTATTAATCCCATATTTACAGATTTGTAACTGCAGATGGTGCAAATTTAGAGACGAAAAGTGTAACGAATTAGTGGGACCCAAAAGGACAGTAAAAATTGCAAAAGTATGGCATATTTATTTATAGTTTATTTATATTCTTTATAAATTTTTTTTTCTTTAAGTTATATTAAACTTCATACGCGCACCAAATATAGTTCACTTAAAGTAAGCCGATATAAATCCATGAAGTGCTTGTCGGTTGTCATCTCGAATGGATTGTGGTCAGCACGAAGTATGCGTCTCAGCACTCTCAAAAAATTCCTATAAATTATTTACTGCAATGAAATGCTTGTAACATCATTGTCTTACCTTTGTTCATCCGGAATTCTTTGAGTAATATCCAATAATACAATTAATCCAGATATTTTTATATAATTATTTAAAATAAATTTTACGAACTTAATTCACTTTTGTTTACGTTTTTCTCTGTTTTGACATTTGCTTTAAATTTTGGATAACACAGTTACAAAATTTTCATGGGTACAGTGCGAATGAAACATTTTTTTCATAATACATACGAGAATCGCAATTTATGTATTTGTGAAAAGTTCGAGTGAAAAGTGCTTTTGAAAACGAAAATGAAAAGTTTTTTTTCACTTCACATTATCACAGAACGAGAATTGACCCTCTGGTCTAAAGTTTCATTCGAAATCTAGTTTAAATCAGATTTCGAAATCTAGTTCGTCTATAATCGTATACAGAACCATACGGGCGAAATCCAGTTGAAACTAAATTTAGGGTCTAATAGAAGCACAGTTTATTATGTGATCGAAATCTAGTTCGTGTAAAATAGTTTACAGTATCATATGATCGAAATCTAGTTTATACTAGATTTTTGAGTTATTAGAAAGAAAGCCACAATCATTACAAACCTGGGACCCAAAATATTTGTTATTTTGAAATTTTAAAACAAAAAAATAACTGTTCGAAAAAATCAAAATAAAAAAATAACTGTTATCATCTGACTTTGAGAAAAGGAATAATTATGTTATTACGGTCCCTGTTACAAACTAATTGTTACTTTTTGGCAACATTTTCAAATGGTCTTGCCTATTAAATTGATGCGACAAAAAATTCCACCGCAATTTCGCTAAAATAAAATAATTTTTTTAAATGAAGTTTGACAGTTTTTTTTTTCGCAAAAGTAGGGAAAAATAGTGAATTCAGATTCTTTATAGTCTATTTTCAAAGTTTTTACAAATTTGATAAAAGACAGTCATTCAATCTAATAGTTAAACAGTTTGCCAAGTAACATTTTTAAAACGAAAGAATTTTAACTTCGAAAGTGGACGATAATCGTCGCTTGTCTTATAGAATGTGGGCACTGGGCTTTAAACTACGTTTACATAACGCTTGAAATTTAGTTCGTGTATTATAGTATACATAACCATATGATCAAAATGGGGCATAAGTACTGTAGTTGTTCAGGTTTCACGTGAAAAACTGTTAATAACCCATAAAAAAGAAAATATTTTTCACGTGAACATTTTGTACTAATTCTTTTCACGCAAATTTAATATTCAAGACTATTGTTTTCTAGTGAAAAAGTGACTTTTTGGGTTTATTGTTATTGTGTCTTTGGTATAAAATAAAAATATTATTAATTTTTACAATTTAAATTACATTTTGAGGTCATTAAAGTCCGAGTGAAATTTTTCTACGGATGAAACAATTTGCTATGCTAAAATGTAATGAAATTAAAAAAAAATGAACGAGAATCGTCTGTATTAGGGATGTTATTTTATGTTAATAAGACAAACGAAACAAAAGAATGAAAATAGATTTACAGCTATTTTGGTTTTCTTTTGTTATCAAAAAGTATTTTCCTAACATTTATTTGGAATTGGAATGAAATTGTATATATTTGTTTACCGCAAAATCATACGACATGATATTATAATATAAAAGCACATTAAAAACTTACATGAAAATGTGATTGGTTTCTTGTCGATGCCATTTACAGAAGAACTGAAAGGAATCAAAAAATATATATATTATTAAAATTCATAAAGTTGTATTATTTATTTTAAATTGTCTTTTATAGAAGTTCAGCTGTTGGAAACATAAGATAAATCAGTCATTTCAATTCAGATGTCCCTATCAAAGTTATCATCATAATAATTACTTAAGACCTAATAAAATATTAAAAAAAACAAACCGTATTTAAACAATTCGGACCACAAAAAACAGGATTGGTATTAATTGATCTGCAATTAAAAAATAATAAATTATTACTAAGAAATATCTTTTATGCGACATAAATAATGTAATAAAAAAAAAAGTCAGTAGTTTTTGAAATATGTGATAAATCAGTCATTTCAATTCAGATGTCCCTATCAAAGTTATCATCATAATAATTACTTAAGACCTAATAAAATATTAAAAAAACAAACCTTATTTAAACAATTCGGACCACAAAAAACAGAATTGGTATTAATTGATCTGCAATTAAAAAATAATAAATTATTACTAAGAAATATCTTTTATGCGACATAAATAATGTAATAAAAAAAAAAGTCAGTAGTTTTTGAAATATGTGATAAATCAGTCATTTCAATTCAGATGTCCCTATCAAAGTTATCATCATAATAATTACTTAAGACCTAATAAAATATTAAAAAAACAAACCTTATTTAAACAATTCGGACCACAAAAAACAGAATTGGTATTCATTGATCTGCAATTAAAAAATAATAAATTATTACTAAGAAATATCTTTTATGCGACATAAATAATGTAATAAAAAAAAAAGTCAGTAGTTTTTGAAATATGTGATAAATCAGTCATTTCAATTCAGATGTCCCTATCAAAGTTATCATCATAATAATTACTTAAGACCTAATAAAATATTAAAAAAACAAACCTTATTTAAACAATTCGGACCACAAAAAACAGAATTGGTATTAATTGATCTGCAATTAAAAAATAATAAATTATTATTAAGAAATATCTTTTATGTGACATATATAATGTATTAAAAAAATAAAGTCAGTAGTTTATGAAATATGTGATAAATCAGTCATTTCAATTCAGATGTCCTTATCAAAGTTATCATCATAATAATTTAAAAGCTAAATAAAATATTAAAAAAACAAACCTTATTTAAACAATTCGGACAAAAAAAAAACAGGATTGGTGTTAATTGATCTGCAAAAAAATAAATTATTATTAAGAAATATCTTTTATTCGACGTAAATAATGTATTAAAAAAATTAAATCAGAATTTCGGAAATATGTGATAAATCAATCATTTCAATTCAGATGTCCCTATCAAATATTATCATCATAATGATTTTAAGTTGCGTTTACGTATACTTCAAACCTAGTTTAAACTAGATTTTGAGTTAATAGTAAACTCAGTCTTAGCAAAATGTTAAAAAACAAACCTTGTTTATATTCAAATCATTATGAACGTAAATGGAGAGAATGTTGGATGTTCAAATTTAGAGTAACCAATTGATAAATCTGCAATTAAAAAATATACACAATATTGTTTAAAATATATAAATAGTAAAATAAAACGGGAATTAAACCCAAAAATCAGTATTTTTGGAAACATATGATAAATCAATCATTTTAATTCAGATGTCCCTATCAAAATTATCATCATAACTAGATTAGCCAAGAAGAAGCCAGTGCTTGTTTTTTTATTTAAAAAAGATAGAACTAGAATAAAGTTTCTTGTCTTGCAAATATAAAAAATTTAATAGGAACATTTGTTAAAAGAAGTAAATGCGTAAATGCGAAATGATAATAAAAAAACCCATTTCAAAGCTTTCGTTTAAAAAATCAAAAAGTAAAAAATTGTACATAGAAAAATGTGCTATAATATTTCCCAGTACTATATATTAGCATTTTTTAAGAAAAAAAAAAAAAAACAATTGAGCAAAATGAATGTTTTCTTCGTATGGGAGGTGCCACGCCCATTGCTTGGATGGCACTCATTTTTTTGGGAGATTATGAGTATTATTATAAAAAAAGCTCACACAAAGTTTGAAGACTCCCACTGTAACAGTACTCCAGATATACAAAAATACATTTTTACTTCGTATGGGAGGTGCCACGCCCATTGTACCCATATAGGTCAATTGTGAATCTAAACCATTCAGGGATCAAATAAAACAGACACAACAAATTTCATCGAAATCGGCAATCCGATTCTTCGCAGAGAATAGAGCGGATGAAGGAGCAATTCGTAGCTCAATTCTTGGATTTTTTCAATTGAAACTTCCATTTTCCATCTTCTTCTCAAACAAAATCAAGCGCAATAGTCAAACACAACTAAATGAAAGATAACTGTTGACAGGAGCTGTGTTGCCCTTTCAGTTAAGAGGCAGAAATTTCAGAAAGTCACGGTCTGTTAGTAGTTTTGGAAACATCTATCAAAACAATACAAATATCTTAAGAGTAATAAAGAAGCACTTACCAAAACAATTTTGATTTTTATTCAAACCTAGTTTCTTTTTGTTACAATTCGACAAATGTTGAAAACCAATAGATAAATCTACAATATATATAAAAAAGTTATAATTATTTAATATATTTTTAATAAAACATCATACAAGTATTGGAAAGTGTGAAATCAGTAATTTTTGGAAACATGATAAATCAATCATTTTATTTCAGATGTCCCTATCAAAATTATCATCATAACACAGACATATTAATATATGGATATTTGAATATGCACTTACCTCTGTGTGGTTTTATAAATATAACATTTGCCAAATCTAAAATAAAACGAAAATCATATTATTATCATCGTGGTTTAATGATAAAGTTGTATTTTAATTTTATAAAGGGATTTTTTTAGAGGTTGAGAACTTTTATTTAAACTAAAACACGTAAACACTTATGAAATGTTTTATTTAAAATTTTTATTTGATAGCTTATTTGGCATTAAGTAGTAGTAATTCTTTATTTTCATTAAACAAAAAGGATTAAATAAAATATTAAAAGGTTTAAATAAAATATTAAATAATATTACATACGGCTTTGTCATTGTCGTTAGCCGGGAAAAGTAGGCTTACTGTTAAATAACAAAGCAAATTTAGACATATTAGATTAACTTTTACTAATGATTGTATTCATTCACTAAAAATTTTCGATATCGTAAAGCGTTGATAATATATTTTTTTTTCATAATATATATAGAATTTATTTTCTTCAAATTACATAACCAAAGCCCTAAGGCCATTTATGATTAATAAAAACTCCCCATCTAAAAGTGTTGCAACCTGAGGGAATTTAGAACCGGGCATCTGCAAAGAAAATGTTGAATGGATTCAATTTCTCTTGTATAATCCATGGCATTTAGTATTAAAAAAGAATTTCGGAGACATCTGTACCGCAACAACATTTTTTAAAGCGCATTTGGAAGAACCAATTTTCAATTTTTTATTTTGAATTTCGTAAAGTTTGTATTTTATTTTAAATAAAAGTTCTCGACATGTGCTATATTGTGCTTTTGGAAACAGAGTTGTTAAAGTTTAAATTTAAAAAAAGAAGAAAAGATGATAGTTCGATACAACATTTGTACCTATGTTTAGTGCGCTACCAAAAAAAAAAATAAATAATTTAAAGAAAATCGTCGGTGTAGTGAAAAAAAAATTTTAGCAACTCTGGTTTTTAATACGACGATACAACAATACATTACATAGTATACTTCTCCTTAACTGTTAGTAGTTTTGAAAACATATGACATTAATTATATTATCCAGATGTTCAAAACAAAAATTGTTGTCAAAACCAAAATTTTTATTAATTTATTATAATCGAAATACTTACCAACTTATTTTGGAGTGTCCAATAATTTTGTTGTTTAAATTTGAGTACACCAAATCAAATTCAAACAATTTCGAAGCTCTCCATATGAAGAACAATCTGTAATATATAATAAAATATTCATGTTTTAATTTATTAAAAAATGCTTAAAAAATCGAATATATTAAAATATCACTAATATTTGGAAACATTTCATTATATTTCAGATGACCCTATCAAAATAATCCTTACTTAATAATTTTTAGTGTCCGAATAGTTCAGTCAGAAAATGAATTCGGTATATTGAAAAATCCGTGGGATGACTCATAGGTGGCGCCACTAATGAAAAATACATATGATTTATTGGAACTACCAACCTTCAGATGATACCTGCCAAAATCTGACCACAATTCGTTTATTATTGAACAAGTTTTAGCTGTGTTTGACGCTACTTTTTGCGACTTTGAAAACAATGGATTCAAAGCGATTTCGTGAGTTGATTTTTCATTGCTTTTTAATGGGAAAAACACCGTTAAAGCCAAAGCTTGACTTGATAAGTATTATTCGGACTCTGCTCCATCGAGACAAATGGTAAAAAAGTGGTTTCCTTATCTACGACCACGTAGTACAAACACCGATGACGACAATCGCTCTGGTCGCCCAAAAGAGGTGGTGATACCGTAAAACATCAAAAAAGTTCACAAAATCGCTTTGGCAGATCGTAAAATGAAGTTACGGGAAATTGCTGATACATTAAAGATATCGAAGGAACGTGTCGGCTTTATTAACTTTTTCTTCTAAATAATGAAAAATACATTTGAAAATTTAAATAGATATTTGCCATTCAAAATATATGTATTAAGCTGTTTTTTAATATGAATAAATTTAACGTTTATTTTTGAGTATGAAATGTGATTTTGTGCGTTCGCAGTATTTTGGGCATTTTTATGGTTTTGTGAGAGAATTTTTTGCTTACTCTTATTTTACCAGACTACAATCAGCTGGTTAACAAACTTGTAAATAGTTGCAAATTTTCCGTTCGCGTACTTTTTTTAAAAAAAATTGTCTTATTGAAAGCATTATAAACACAACTCCTTAAATAAATTTTTAAATCTGATTTAAATTTTGAGGAATTAATTCGCGAATTAACTTTTCTGATTGAATTATTTACTACCATAATTCAATCTTTATCTTATTAGAATAATCAAGTTGATTTAAATAATTCTTTTTATAAATCTAACGTGATAATTCAATTTTAAATCAAACAATCAAATCAATTTGATTCGCAAATCACAAAAAGAAATATTTTAATTCTCGAATATGATTTGATTCGCGAAATAAAATATTTTTTTTTTTAAATCACGATTAATTTAATTTAAACCCGAAGAGTTTCATGAAATTTTAATAAAACAGCCACCTTGCGATGTCTTCAGGACTTGTCCAATTTTTATTATCGCAGTATAAAACTTTACTTGAGCAAAAACTTTGTCCGTTTTACCCTATATCGCTTAGTTTCCGAGAAACCGACCATTTAAAAAAATGGGCATTTTGTAAAATGGCGAATGTCTCGGAAACTAAGCGATAGCACAAAAAGGACAACATTTTTGAAAAGCTCAACAAAGGTTACCCTTCGACAGACGGGTAACCTATGTGTTTTGGAATTTTATAATAAAAGGAACCACAGGGTGACTTTTATTTAACCAATTTTTATGATAGTAAAAATTAACACTCCGATAATACAAATTTAGTTTCCTGTTGCATTTCGTTCATATAAAAATGGGTCGCCCTGTGGCTGTTTTAAAGGAATAGATACCTCGGGATGTCTTCCGCACCTGTCCAATTTTTATTATACTAGAGCAAACATTTTGTACGTTTTGCCCTATCTTGCTTAGTTTTCGAGAAATCAGTCATTTGAAAAAATTACCATTTTACAAAATGGCGAATATCTAGAAAACTTAGCGATATTTGCAAGTCAATTTTAATGGTTTTTAATTTTCTTTTAATTCGCAAATAAAATCATTATCTTTTAATTCTCGAATTATAAAAAGAATTGTTTGAAATGAATCAGAAAAGATTAAAATGAAATTGATTAATCAACTATGATTTTAAATCTGATTAAATAACTTGATTTATAAAATATTGAATCAACTCGCTGATTTACAAAAAGAATTATTTTTTCGCGAATTAATTCAATTGATTTATATTTTCAAGGTCTGATTGAGGGTAAATGTCTTGCTCTTTGTAGGTTTTTTACTGAGTAAATTATGCTAGGCTGGCTAAAGCTTTTGTCAAAAATCAAATGCAACTTATTTAGAACTTTTGGGAGGCTAAATTGTTTTAATTTTTTGGGAAACCGTCCCGTAGGGGTCTTAAAGGGATCTAGACGGAGCCACATAACGCGGATAGTGTAAAAAATTTACCTTTTGAGATTATGCGGAAATTTCATTTCACTTTAGTACCCGCACTTATATGTTACTAAGCGTATCAGTTTTTGGGGGGCTTCACAGACCCCGGTCCCAAAAATGGAATACAAGAACTTTTAATTTTAAATAGAACCTAGTTTCGCAAACAAAAGGAAATGCGACCCCCAATAATTTATAGTAGCACTGAACTTCTTTATTCGATCTAAAAATTTACATACGTTTTGGAGGTGGTCCTAAAACTTTTAAGGAATTTTAAACATGCTTTAATTACCTCTTAAATTAACAAAAGAATTAATGAAACGAATAAAAATACACTATGTATTTGCAAGTACGTACCTTAACAATTGTGGACGCATTTTAAAAAGTATTTATCCTTATATGCCTCATTTGATTAATATATAAATTTTAGGTATACTCTGAGAACTTCAACACAACTATTTGTCACATTACTGTTCCACGTGTTGTAGAGCTGCAAAAGTATTAAGTAGACAGGTACAGAGTACTCCATACCAACTGTTTCAATAAGTATTTTAGTACTCGGTAGAGTTGTGTCTTCCGTGAACGAGCTAGTTCAATAACTACTCGTGGGTTTTGAAATAGTGATCTAGTTCGTGACTTTCTTAGTTCTTTTATGTCAGCTCTAGAGTATTTAAAAACCGAAACCGAAAACCGGTCAACCGGTTTCTTTATTTTTAAAAACCGATCGGTTTCGAATATTTTGTAAATTCGAAGAAAACCGAAAACCGGTCTTTTTTGTTCGGTTAACCGGTTTTTTTAATTACATCACCAACTGGGTTACTTGGTCTCTTTTATTTTTTCCGAACACTTTTATAATCGTTTGTGTGGTTATGAAGATTTAGATGTTAGCCTAATAGATCCCGATGAAGACTTAACTTAGGCTATTCCAAATTCAAATAGTTTAATTTCTGATCTAAATAACACAATAAACAGTATTCAAAATCCTAAAAAAGAGACTGTACAAAATCATTCATCATTATATGATGATATCATATATCTTGATAAATGCGACAAAAGAACTGAAAAGTTAGAAAATTTATATAATTGTCTTTTGGCTATTTGTCCAACATCTACTATTAGTGAAAGAGTATTTTCCACTTCTAGCTTTATCAAAAGCAAACAAAAAAATCGTCTTAAAACGAAACATTTAAATTGCATATTATTTCTAAAAAATTATTTTAGAACTGAAAAATAGATTTTCTTTTTACATATTTAAAATGTAATATTAAAAAACTTTTTAATGCCAAAGGTTTTAAACGTTCAACGTTCCTAATTTACAAACTTAATGATCTCTATTCATTTGATATGAATATAGTTTTATAATATTAATTTTTAATATATTATATTAAAAAATATTAAAACCAATAAATGAAATACAATAAAAAAATTAAATTTAAATGAATATATATATATATATATATATATATATATATATATATATATATATATATATATATATATATATATTTTTTTTTTTCAAAGAATGTATTTTTTTATTTTTATTACATTATATATTAAATATTTTTTTTTGTTTGTAATAAAAACAATTAACAAATTATATAAGCTTTTTATTCAAATTAAAAAAAAACCGAAAAAACCAGTCGACCGGTTTTTTTTGCAAAAACCGAAACTGGTTTTTTTAAAATTCGATTTTTCGAAGAAACCCGAAACCGGTTTTTTCAAAATTCCGGTTTTTTGAATACTCTAGTCAGCTCATTTTAAGCTATTGTCTCTCCTGTTTATAATTGTCAGACTGGATTTGATTGACAAACTGTTTTATTTTAAATGAATATTTTTAACATAGTTTATAAAAAATCAATTTACTGAAGATAGTGATTAAAGAACTTAATGTAAAATATAAAATGCTTTTTAGAAAGTTTTAAAGACGTTAAATTATTCTTAATTAAATTTTTAACAGCTAATTATTTGTTTTTGTTTGTGTATACATCGTGCAGTTATTGCTTAGCAATTCAATTCAATTTAAATAACAATTGAAATGGGAGCTCTACATCTATTAAACTAGAAGACCTTTTGTGCTAGAAAAGCTATTGAGCTGAGAAAGATTGAACTATAAGAGCGAACTAGATTACATATAGAAGCTGTACTAAAATTAAATATTAACGGAGATGTTATTTCCGTAGAAACCCGTTTCCGTAATAAAATACAACACTAAAAATACGAGGGTGCTCGTAATATTCGCCTGACGTATAGCCTCCTCAGACACAAAACAGAACCTTACCATGCGGTGTGAGATTTTTTTATATGAAGATTTGGCATATAAAAACTCTGAAGAAAAACGCAATAAAATAAAATCTATTTTATTTTCATTGGGTTTTCTCTTATGCTTTCATTTTTTAAATTTTTCTCTCACCAACGTTGCCATATGTTTGCCTATTTTTGTAAACAAAGACATATGGTCTATTAATTATTGGGAATATTTCAAGAAAAAGAAGAAGCAAATTTGGAGCAAAAAAAAATTAAAATTAATTCAATATGGAAAAAATTTATGTTTACGAAAAAATTATAGAGCAGGTTAAAAAATATGATTGTATTTATAGCTTACAATCTCCACTATACAAAAAATTCCAATACAAAGAAGATTTGTGGGCTAAAATAGCAAATCAAGTTGGCATATATACTGCAAAATGAAAATAAGCACACACAAATTAAACAAAAATGTATATTTAAAAAATTTTGCCGTCGAACGCATCATTTAAATTACATTCTCCCCCCGCAGCGTGAATCGTCGCCGTCACCGTAAAGCTGAAAGTCCATACCACGCATGCTGCGCTTCTTTGCGTCCTACGCGGTTGTCAAAAAAGTAGAATCAGTTTAATTGTCTGCTGCAAGTTACATAGTACCAAAGCGTAGGATGCTTTGACGCGTATGACGCGAAAAGTAGGTATACCTTCTACTTTTGTAAGCGTCATAAGCAGCGTACGAACAGACCAGATGATTTTGATAAGTTATTTTTATTTTAAAAACTACACAATAGAGGAAAAACTAATAGAAGCTGCAAAAAAACACGAAGTTCTTTATTTTAAATTTATTTTATTCAACAAATTTACACTACAGCTGATCAAAACAAAAGCGTCGCATGTAACTTGAAATTCAGTAAAGCGTATAAAGAGTATATGCGTACGAAGCGTTTAGCATCTCAGTCCCAAGGAAAAATCCAACGTAAAAAGTCTTAAATGATATTTTGTATGCTTGTGAAAGAAACAATAGTAAAAAAGTGTTGTTCAAGGACATAAAGGACGACAGGATTCTAAGATATTGCAGATGCAGCCGGCTGGACATTTTTAACTAAAACTTTCAAAATCTTTATTTTTTATACATTTTCATTTTTGAATCAATGAAAATATTTATAACTTATTTCATTATTGCTTCCGCTATAGTATAAAAATATATATTTTTTGTAGTTTTTATATTTCACATCTTTCAAAAATTTAAGTGCTCAAGAAATCATGTTATACGATCAACTGATCACAAATGTAAAGCAAAAATTTTTATAGTGGTCAGCTTTCAAAAAAGTCATGGTTTTAGTACAAAAGACATGTCCAGTTAGATGCATAAATGGTCATAAGATAAAAAGTTTAATTTTTTAAACACGTCTGCAGACGTTTGAAAAATGTTCAGCAGGCTCCACATGAGGCCAGAAGAGAATATACGGCTGCGGTAGTTAAAAAAAAATTTACTTTTTTAAAAAGTGGCAACCTTAAGCTGCAGAAACATTAGTAGCAACATAGGTATGTTCCACTTAATGTTCCATCGTGTGCAGCTATGTTTCCTGTTAAAATTCGTGTTGTATTTTTGGTTCCTCAAATATCACCATTTTTTAATACTCTAAGTTTCCATTCTTATTTCGTTGAGAGCAGTCTTTGTGTGCGGTGCTTCTGCAATTCGCGGGGTAAATAAAATAAAAGAGATACGAAAATGGTGACAATTGAAAATAATAAAAATTGGAAAGTTTGTTTTTTAAAAATAATTTAAAAAAATTATTATTAATTTTTTTTATGAATTATTGATCTGTTATTTTGTAAATGAATATTATTAGTAGGATTTTAGATCATAAAATCATATTCTTATTATAAATTATTTTATTGCAAAGAAACATGAAAATTTTTATTAGTAAATTATAGAGAATAAAAATTGAGAAATTCCACAGAGCCAGCAGGATAAATATAAATTTTTAAATTTCGTTTTCGAGTTTGTTAATTTGTTTCCAAACACTCAATATAAAATAGACAATCATCAACAAGCAATGACCAAAGGGGAGAAAGGAGAGCGTGGATATTGATAAGGTTGGGTAGCGTCAACCGAAAATACTAAGTATTCTATCCTGCTGGCTCTGTGGAATTGCTCAATTTTTATTCTCTATGATTTACTAATAAACACATATTTCTACCAGAGTATAAAAAACTTTAACGCAACGTACTTTAGTGTTCTGTGCCGCGTGCAGCACACAAAACGGATTCCTTACAAAAAAAAGCTCATACGCTATTTTTTTTTTGAGTTTGTTTATGTGTACAATATCCGAATACAGTACACTGCGTTTGTAATATAATGAACACAAGCCATTTCATATAAAAAAAACCTGTCTGGTGACCGGTCCCTATCACAATTAATCGGTCACGTAACGTGTCCTGGGATAAGTCCTTTTCCCGCTGGGAACTAATAGTAATGAAATTTCAATGGTAGTACGAAACTCCCAAGTATGAAGTTTACTTAGAAATTTTTAAACGAAATAAAAACGCGTGTATAAAAATCTTTACTGTAAAATAAAATTTAAAAACACAGAAAAAAACAAGTTATATATTTGACTGCCAAAAAAATTACCAAAATGAAAAAGTTCACATCTCCACTTTGGAATAAAAAATAAACAATTTTGACTAAAAATAACCAAAACTGTAACGCTGGTTGTAAGTAGATATTGTTTTCTCTCCAGTCGTGTTGGTATGTGTAGATAAAAAGAGAATGAGAGTAACATATTTGTGTTCCTATGTTTTGTTAAAACAAATATTATTGAATATTATACCATAAGTACCCTGCGTTAAAAGGAACGCTCCCAGTACACGTCACGTGACCGGTTCATTGTGATAGAGACCCGTCACCGGACCGGTTTTTTTTATATGAAAAGGGCCGGTCACTTTAACATGGGCTTGTCCTAGGAGCGGGTCAATTGCCTCTGTGAACCGGTCATTTTAATGTTTTTCTATTTTGTTTTAATTCGCAAGTCAAATCAATCTTTTTTTAATTCGCGAATTAAAAAAAGAATTATGTTTGAAATGATTTGATTCAATTGAATCAAAAAAGATACAAATGAAATTGATTAATCTATTATGATTTTAAATCAGATTTAATGAATTGATTTATAAAATATTGAATCAACTTGCTAATTTACAAAGAGAATTATTTTTTTCGCAAATTAATTCAATAAAGATTTGTCATTTTCAAGGTCTTCATACCAGTGCTGTGATTATTATTTAAAACAACTTGAAGAAATTGCATGCAAACAATTTTCTTATTTTGGCATTCACATTTTTACACATATATAAAGTTCACAAATAAATAAATTTATAAAAATACTGTTTACTACTCTCAACAAAAGGTGCCTGTCGGCCATGGGTCCTTGTGCAGTGCACCACCCAGCGACCATTAACGTACGACACTTACGATATTGGTTCTATTTATACATATATAGTTCGATACAAATGAATGCAAGTTTTGGTCTTATCTCATCAAGCAAAATATATATAAAAAAAAAATAAAAAAACGTTGAACAAAGTGTATTGAGGTAAAAAGAGACTATGTTAAGGTATATTTTTTTCTTTAAAAAATTCACTAGTTTATCGATCATCCCTTGTAAATATGAATTTTATTAAAAAAATAAATTATAAAAATAAAAATCTGAAATTATAAGAAGTTTTGTTTACAAAGTAACTATTCGTAATAAATGTATATATATAAATATTTAACCAGCTGCTACACGACCACGTCCTTGAAACATCATCATTGATTCGGGACCACGAATGACACGGGACATTAATTCCCAACACATTTTAGCCGGCAACAAACTAAAAATAATAAAGAAGAAATTATTTATGTTTACTGATTGAAATCTTTTATTACCATTTTAATGGAGTAAATGTTCGTATCGAATTCGGGAGAACACACCATGTTTCATTTTTACGAACGGCCGCTGTTAATTGATCAGCCACATACTGTGGCTCTAACATGGGAAACATACGTGGACGTACGCCCGAAAACATACCCGTATTTATGTAGTACGGACAAATTAATGTCATGTTAATGTTGTTGTATCCGTGACTTTTTAGATCAGTTAGTAGACTTTCATGGAATCCAATACATGCGTATTTTGTTGCACTATAATCTGAACAGCCATATGTGCCCAGCATACCGGTCACCGAGCCAACCGTTACAATGTGACCACGATTATTTTGCATCATATATGGCAGAAAAGCCTTTACAGTCCAATAGTGTGATATGATATTGACGTTGTATGTACTTTGTATGACACGATCGGGAATATCCCAAAATGGTTTACAACAAACAATCCCTGCATTGTTTATCAGAATATCAACATGACCCACTTCATTGATAATTTGTGCGGCTCGCTCGTAGACTTCCTCACGATTTGATATGTCAACAACATACCCCCTATAATTGTGATAACCATTTTGAGCCAAAAGATTGATGGTGGTTTTAATGGCTAGAATAATAACAAATATAAATATAAACTAAATATAAATTGACAAAAGGTTTTGAAATTTCATTGAAAAATATTTGAATAAAATTAAAAAAAAAATTTTAATTAAGACTTTTTTAAGCCAGTTCATACCCACCCAATATAAATTAATAAGTTTATTGAATGGAGACATTTGAGGGTGTAATCCAAAAATTTTTTCAAATTACACGCCAATTGCAAAAATTCTATATCTTTTTGTTTGGTGACGGATTTTTAATAGGGGGAAAAACGGGAATATAAATGAGAAAAATTGTTTTATTGAGATAAGACTTGAATAAGAGAAGACATGGCCCGGTCAACACAAAATTGCTTTTAATTTTTCCACAAATTAATTTTTTTGTTACATTCACTACTATATATTATGTGATTTTGTGTTCAATATTACGCAAAATTATTAATTTTAAACACCAAATTAGTGTTTGCCTAGAAAAATACACATATTAGCTGTGTTCCCTTACTTTCTGGGTAAAGTTCGGTAAAATGAGAGTAAGCACAAAATACTGTCATAAAATGACAAAATTACCCAAAAGTACGGGAACGCAAAAAAGCACTTTTCTAGCCCACAAAATGCATCAGTGATGCCCAATTTTTAGGTGCAATAAGTGTAACACGACAAGTGAAAACGCGATAATGGAGAAATGCGAAAATTTAAATAAAAGACTCAAAAAATATATTAAAATTGCTCGCCGTTTACAATGACACGAAATTTCGAGATTTTATATTTTCCTCTTTGAAAACACACACATAGTTATTTCTAATAAATATATTTTTTTCATATTTTAATGTCTATGAGCTTTTTTTTCATAGTTTTTTCCAAGTGGTGTATATAAAAATCTCGAGATTTCGTGCCAATGTAACAGAAAATATTTGCAGTTTTTAGAAAGTAAAACATCGCTTATTGTAACACGAAAAGGGCTAAATTAGCATCGCTGAAGTTCCTTACTTTTATTTTTTACAATTATAAAACAGCTGTTTTTGTTTATCAACTGTTCTTTTGACAATTTACCCAAAGAAAAAGTCTGGGTGGGTAACTTTCGGTAAAAAGAGAAACACTAATACACTCTCATAAACGCTCTCATTCACCCAATTTTCGAGTACGGGAACGCTTTTGGGTAAATTTGTGTAAGTTTGGGAACCCGCGGTAACATACGGGAACAGACTTATTGTGTATAAACTTATTATTATTATTATTATATTTTATTTAATCCAATGAATTAATTCTTAGACTAAAAACTGATAAAAGAGGAGCACTAGCTGCATAGGCTATCAGCTCTAAATTTATACTATTTTTACACATTATTTACAGATTTTTTTTTATATTTTATAATCTTATTTTAAATACGGTGTTTAGTATGTTATTTTTGTGAGGAAGTAGCAGTCGCAGAGGATATGACTAATGGTTAGGTTACTGTTGCATATTTGGCAAATTGAAGGGTTCAATTTCTTTAAAATCCATTCGTGAGAGAATATGGTATGCCCAAGGCCTAATATAGAGAATATTTTAGTTTTATTTTTTTCAACTTAGGTTGGGGTAATTTTATTTGGGTTTATAATGGTGTAGTGATAATGGTTAGATTGGCTCTCTCTAACTTTAATTTTTACATAGTTTGCTATATGTCGTCGGATATCTATTTTCTCCAGTGTCGCATCCTTAATGATTGGAGCATACGAAGCATATTAAGCGCCAATATCTGTGTCTTCATTACCTTTGATACCAATAAATTCTGAAAACATCTTCTTTACCTATGAAAGCGTCCCTTATTTTAGTTACTGTATTCCATTTCTGATTGAAGGGTTACTTATTGCCTTTAAAACTGAGAGACTGTCTGTAAAGATGCTGGTTTTTTGATTGCTCTTTGTAATCATTTGGATTGCTTCGTAGATAGCACTCGCTTCTGCTGTAAAAACTGATGAGTATTCTCCGAGTAGGCCAAGAATGAGAGTTTTTCCTTCCTCATTTACTACCGCGTAAGCTTGGATGTTGTTTTGAGATTTAGTCCCGTCTGTGTACATAAAATGCCATCCGCTATTTTTTAAACTATTTTGAAGTTCGGATAAAACGTTTAGGAATGAATTTTTGGGCGTGTCATTCTTTTTGTATTGAGATAGTGACATCTCTATAGAACAGTTGTTGAACATCCAAGGAGGTTTAGTTATAACATTATTGAACGGCGTTAAGGGAATGTTAATATCCGAAGCTAGCGCTAGGGATTCTGCCATTGCAGATTTGATCCATTTCGTTCTTTTAGCAGATATTGCAGATTTAATGTCCGTGTCTATAATAGAATTAGTACTGAAGAGAAGTTTTGGCAGCATCCTGGATTTAATTTCAAAAATTCTTTCTTCTATAGATGGAAGCCCTGCTTCGTGGAGTATGTTATTTATTGGAGTAGTCCTATACGCGTAAACGCAGGCTCTTGCAGCTTGATGGTACACCGGTTTAATAATATTGATGATTGCTTTGCAGCTATTTCCATACAGAAATAAACCGTAGTCTATTTTACTTAGTACGATGGTTTTGGTAAGATATGTTAGTGTGTTGATATAAACAAAGCTCTTTCTGGATAGATATCTTATTATATTAACTCTTGAAGTTAAAGGATTTTTGAGTTGGTTGTAGTGATCCTTCCAGCTGTAGTTGTGAGAGAAAATTACACCTAGTACTTTTAATTTATTTACATTTTGTATTACTGTACCTTCAGTAGTAATGTAGTCTGAACTGCAGTTGTGTTTTCTACATATATGAAATTTTTTGCTTTTATGTAAAGAGATTTTGGCTCCGGAATATTCAGTCCAATTTTTAATATCATGAAGAAGTTGTTCCAAAATACTTGTGGACAGTGATCTACAGGGCGACAGTTGTTCACGATTTTGCAATTTGAAACAATATTACTGAGAGCGGAGATCCCTGTGGGATTCCGTTTCTCAGCAAAAAAGTTGCTGAGAGTTGACCATTGATTCTCACTTTAAAGCGTCTGTTTGATAAAAACGATTTTACAAAGTTAAACATTTTTGGGCCAATTGACCAAGATTTTAAGATGTTTAAGAATACGTGAGAGCCTATTATATCAAATGCTTTTTCAAAGTCAATTGATAGGGCTGTGACGGGGTTTCTGGCTGCGATAGCTTTTGAAATGTAATTGTCTATGTGTAAGAGTCCGTCAATACAACCTTTATTTGCTTTGAAAGCAACTTGCTCCTTGGCTATAAGTTTTTTCTTTTCCAAAAACCATGAAAATCTAGCAGCTATTATACGTTCAATGATTTTTGAGAGGCATGATAATAACGGTATCGGGCTGTAATCTCCAACAGAGAACGGGCTTTTGTTTTTTGGTATAGGTACTACAATTGCTCGTTTCCAAGGCTGTAGTATATTGCCGCTATGAAATATTGTATTGTACATTTCTAACAATTTGGCTTTACTTTTGAGGGTTAAGGGCTTTATCATTTGGTAAGATATACGATCGAGTCCTGGGGTAGTCCCCTTTACCTTGCTTAAGCAATTATGAAGTTCCAATATTGTGATTGGTTCCTCCATAAGTTTGGCGTCTTTATCTATCTATAATGGGTGTATTTTTAGATGTATTAAACAATGTTGGAAATAGAGTATTCGAAAAACCGGCCTTTTGAAAAAACCGGTTTCGGGTTTCTTCGAAAAATCGAATTTTAAAAAACCGGTTTCGGTTTTTGAAGAAAAAACCGGTCAACCGGTTTTTTCGGTTTTTTTTTTAAATTTGAATAAAAAGCTTATATAATTTGTTAATTGTTTTTATTACAAACAAAAAAAAAAAGAAATTTAATATATAAAGTAATAACAATAAAAAAAAATACATTCTTTGAAAAAAAAAATATTTATATATTAATTTAAATTTAATTTGTTTATTGTATTTCATTTCAACATTTTATTTATTGGGTTTAATATTTTTTAATATAATATCTTAAAAATTAATATTATTAAACTATATTTATATCATATGAAGAGAGATCATTAAGTTTGTAAATTAGGTAAAATTAGGTACGTTAGTAATTTGAACGTTTAAAGAGTTTGACATTAAATAAGCTTTTTAATATTACATTTTAAATATGTAAAAAGAAAATCTGATTTTGTACAGGTCCCTTTTCTCGGAGAAGGTCACATATAATGATGAATGATTTTGTACAGTCTCTTTTTTAGAATTTTGAATACTGTTTATTGTGTTATTTAGATCAGAAATTAAACTATTTGAATTTGGAATATCCAAAGTTAAGTCTTCATCGGATCAGACTTACATCTAAATCTTCATAACTAAACAAACGATTATAAAAGTGTTCGAAAAAAATAAAAGAGACCAAGTAACCCAGTTGGTGATGTAATTAAAAAAACCGGTTAACCGAACGAAAAAGATGTTGGACAAATAGTCAAAAGACAATTATATAAATTGTCCAACTTTTCAGTTCTTTTGTCGCATTTATCAAGATATATGAAATCATCATATGTGTGACCTTCTCTGAGAAAGGGATATAGTGTGTCGAAAAACGGGTTTGGACTTAAGAGTGGATTCTGGTACCTAAAAGGGTGTAGAATAAAATGAAATGAGTTAGTTATCTGATAAAAATTTATTTACCCTATAAAAACGTACAAAACGAACTTGGGAAAATCGATAAAAATGAGACAAACATTAAAGTTTTACTTTTTTGATTTTAAATTGTTTTTAAATTGTCACTCTAAAGCGAAAATAAAATACGTCACCACATAGGCAAGACGTCACCAAAGTCGGCACCCAATCATAACTAACCATACCAAATCGCATCTCCCAACTGAAGGTGTGTTCACAGTGATAATGCGTTATGAAACTTTAAATGCGTTTTTCTCAAAACTTCATTTTCACACACTAGGTCCCTTTTCTCGGAGAAAGTCACATATAATGATGAATGATTTTGTACAGTCTCTTTTTTAGAATCTTGAATACTGTTTATTGTGTTATTTAGATCAGAAATTAAACTATTTGAATTTGGAATATCCAAAGTTAAGTCTTCATCGGATCAGACTTACATCTAAATCTTCATAACTAAACAAACGATTATAAAAGTGTTCGAAAAAAATAAAAGAGACCAAGTAACCCAGTTGGTGATGTAATTAAAAAAACCGGTTAACCGAACGAAAAAGACCGGGTTTCGGTTTTCTTCGAATTTACAAAATATTCGAAACCGATCGGTTTAAAAAAAAAGAAACCGGTTGACCGGTTTTTGAATACTCTAGTTGGAAAATTGGCATCGGACGCATATTCGGCCCATTCGGCGCCAAAGTGGTTAGCAATTTTCACTGGCTCTATCAGAGTTTCGTTTTGTGTGTTTATCGCTTTAATGAAAGTTGATGTACATTTATGTGTTATTCTGTTTATTTTATTCCATATAATAGAAGTGGTGGTATTTTTATTTATTGTTTTAGTAAACTTTTCAAAACTGAAATACTTGGCAACTTTTAATTCTTTCCGAATTAAAAGTTGCGTTTGCTTTTTTGTAAAGTAATAAGTTTTCCTGTGTCGGATTGGCTTTAAAATTTTGCCAGTTCATCATTTTATTTTTACGCAAACTTGCTAGTGTTGAATTCCACCATGGAACTGTTTTTATATTTTTCGACCTACCTTTGGACTGGGGTATGTGTAAGTTCGCTGAGGTGCGGATTGATTTAGTTATCATTGCTGCGTTTTTATTGCTAGATGATGTTAGTTGTCTGCTACACATTTCTAGTTCTGCTTTCTGTGAGAACATCTGCCAGTTGGCTCGGTGAAAAATTTATTTGTTTTAACTGGGTTATAGTTTTGTCCAGACGTTTGTATATTTACTTTTATTGGAAAGTGGTCGCTGCTGTGTAGGTCATCAAGGACTGTCCAGAAGCTTATAGGGAGAAGTGGTATCGAGCATAATGAAATATCAATATGGGTGAAGGAGTTATGAGTTGAAAAGTGAGTTGGTCTGCCATCGTTGAGAACGCATAGATCAGCTTGTTGTATTACATTCTCAAGTAGAACTCCTCTGCTATTATTTTTTGTCGATCCCCAAATAGTGTTCCAGCAGTTAAAATCGCCAACAACTAACAAAGGGTTGCTAAAAGATGATAGTATACCTGATAGTTCAAAGGACGATATATTTTCATCGGGTGAAATATAGAATGTTAATACAGTAAAGGTAATATTTAGGTTAATTTCAATTGCAACTACTTGGTAATCAGAGTTAATGTGGATTTGTTTATGAGGAATATTTGATTTGATGTAAACGCCTACACCTTGTTTTGATAAAGCGTTGTATACAGAGTTTATAAAGTAACTAGTGTAATTCTTTGGTGGCATCGGAAATAGCAGTGTGTTTCCTGCAATGCGATAAAACAGGAATCCATTTCCTTCAAAAGTAATTGGAGTTCGTTGTAATTATTCATTAAGCCATTGATGTTACATTGCAATAGTACGAAGTCCATAGAAGTGATTAAGAAATGGGTATATGAGATCTGGATTTAGGGGACGGTTTAGGAAGGAATGGGAGAGGGTATTAAGTTGCTTGAGGGGATTACAGAGAAGAGGGTTCCATTGAAGCCTCATCAGGAGAATCCGATGGTAAGAAATATGAGTTTTTGTTGATTAAGGATTGAGTTATGGCTGATAGTGGTGACACAAGAATATTTTTATGATTAATGTTTTCGGGTGTGTTTAATTTATCGGGTTCTGTTGTTGCTTTATTTTTAGAAGTATATTTGATGGTGTTTAATGTTTGTTTTTCTGAGGTTATAATTTTTTCAGTGCTTGTAGTTGTATAATTTTTTTATAAGAGAGTTTCTTTATTTTTGTTTGTTTGCTCTTTTGGTGTTGTAGGTGTATTCAAGTTGGTGATATAATTGTTATTTTTCTTTGATGTAGATGGTTTTATATTTAATTGTGTCTTTGATGAGGTGATTTCAGTATTTTTCAGTTCAGTTGCTTCTTTACGTTTAGTGGGGGTAACAGAAGTGACAGATGCGTATGAGCTGTTTTGGTTGGTTGTTATTGGGTTAGTTTCCCTATATTTACGACGAGCTTCACCCATCGAACAATAGGTTTTAGTTTTAATTTTCAAGATTTCTTTCATTTGTATAAAACGCGGGCAATTTTTGTTCGTTGAGGAGTGATCAGCTGAACAGTGGATACAGAATACACGGGTACATTTTTCTGGATTGTGGGGTGGCAAACTGCAATCCGGGCAGGTGAGTTTCCCCTTGCAACGTTTTTTAGTGTTTCCCAGCCGTTGGCATTGTTTACACCTCATCGGATTTGGGATATAGTGTTCAACTTTACACTTATACCAGGCTATGTCTACTGTATTTGGCAAACGATAAAGATCAAAAGTGAGAATCATTTTTCCTGTTGCGACGGTGGTGGTATTTTTCCATCAGCTACTTCTTTAGTAAATTGGTGTACGTCGGTTACTCCTTGTTATTTCATCTCGTTGATAATTTCAGATTCTTTAACATGTATTAGACATGGTGCGTAAATAACTCCTTTAACAGAATTAAGATTGTCTTGAAGTTTGCATGTGATTTGACATAAATTGGAGAGTGATTTTGTCTTTAAGAATTTTCCGGCAACACGTTTATTGCGCGTTAGAACCAGAAAATTACCGTCTCGCAACAGGGAAATGGAGTTGATTTCAGTAGATATTCCTTCTATTTATTTTTTAATAGCAAACGGACTTAGATGTTATAGTGGTTTTTCTTTTTAATTCGAAGAAATTAACACATATTTTGGGTTAGTTTAACTATTGTTGGGTGTTGGCAAATCAGGACATTCATTTGGTTTTTGGATGAGTTTTCCATAAATTCCCCAAGAACATGGAATCTATTATTGGAAAATTTGTTCGGTGGGCCCGGAGCCATATTTTTTGTTTAAAAGCTGTTTAATTTATAGAATTTAATTTACACTCGATCAAAAATTAAATAAAATGTATTGCACGTGTGTTCACAATAAAAAATTCTTATTAACCGACTTGTAAACAAAAGAAAGTACAAAGAGAGAATATCAAAAAGAACCGTTCACTTTGAATGTTAGTCGATGAATGATGTGTGTGTAAACTTAATACTTTATGCCGAATAATAAAGTGTTGAAACATTTATAAATACAAATCATAAAATAAAAATAATTTGTCAAATATTAATTTGTGTAATTTAAAGATAAATTTCAAAGAAATGTAAAATATCTTTTGGAAAAATATAAAAAAGCCAGGATTTCAGATTCTGGTGTTGATGATCCATGTTATATTGCCGGTGGTTGCTGTTACTAGACGAATAACTGGGATATGCTTATGCAACTTTAATTATGTCTTTTAGAGTTTTACGTTATTTATATTATTTTTTGCTCCTCCAGGTTTGTGGAATTTGACGTCAATAGTTCCGTTCGTTTACTGGAAAATGTTATTTGCAAATGCAAAGCAATAAATATTTTAAAATGAATCATGGAACAGATAAGAAAACGTTTTAAAATATTTCTGCTTAATATTATACATCAATAATGCTGTATTCCCATACCGACAAGCTATAACTTATTTTACACAGAGAAAGATTTTTGTTTATTAAACAAATAAATAATTTTGCATTAGTGAAAAAGCATTTTTGAAACAATTTTCAAAAATTTTAATGAATTTTTAGACAAACTTTAAAATATTTTTGGATAATTTAAAAACTGGTTGTACAATTTTGAAAAATTTTTAGACAGTTTCAAAATATTTTTGAACAGTTTTAAATAATTTTAAAACATTTTTGGGTAATTTGAAATAATTTTTACACATTTTTAAAATTATTTTGGTAAATTCTGAATTAAAACTGGAAATGATGTAGTGTTAAATAAAATACATAATGCAAAAATGCACAGATTGCGTCGTCATAAATATTTGAGGCTGAAAAATGCAAATGACAGGCCAGCTTGTTTCAATTAAAGGTCAAAAAAATCTGTTTTTCTAGATTTTTCAAAACTTTTATAAAAGTTGCAAAACTGCATAAATTCTAACCCTCATGAAAAATGATTTAATCAAAAAATTAAAAAAGTTCATCAGAACTATTTTATCAATTTGAATAAATAAAAAAAAATATACGATATACTATAACTTATGCTTTAGGAGTAATGCAGAGTGATATTTTAAGATATGCAACGGGTTTATACATATCCAGATCACTGCATTTCAAATATGAACTCATGAATTTTTTGGAAGTGCCTTAGAATAACACCAAAAAATAATAAAAGAATGTCAACTGAAGATTAGGAAGCAATGAAGGAAGTTTTAGTCACAGAATGACTGCCATTTTTTTCCTGGGATATAATATAAAATGTATTAATGACTATTTAACCACTGTTGGTACGTAAGAATATTACTGTTAGGTAAAAAGTGCATAGACATTTATCAATATTGTCAAGAAAAAAGATTTTTTCGAGTTTAAAATTCTCATTATGACGATCGTAGCGATAGGTAACAAAAAATTGAATATTTTTAATATTTTTTATACTAAAATAAATAAAATTTATTAAAATAAACACTATTATTCATTTGTTTTTAATTGTGTATGTGTTTTATTTATATAAAATTATTTAAAAAATATTAATAATAAAAATTTCGAATCAATTACATTTAAATATTACTATTATAATTTTTTTAAAAAGAAAAAAAATGTTTTTATTGTATTTTTTAATACATTTTTTCTATCATATATCTATCTATTTAAAAAAAATATTAATATATAAAGTGTGTTTAATTCTGACAATATGTCATTCGTTATATTAAACCAAAACGTGGTACTAATTTTATTGCACATTTCTGTAAATTATGAATTTATTGAAAATGTAAAAAATTACTGCAGCATTGGGTACACGCTTAAATTGAAATATCATCAAACATTCTCCAAATCTTTTCTCATTTATTTTTTTTCTATATTTTTCAAACTTTTTCGATATTTTTTAACAACTATTTGTTACATCTAGAACAAATGTTCAGAAATATTTATTATACAATGCAAATAATTTAGTCGTTCGTTATATCGCGTTTTCGTTATAGCCAGTATTTGTTATACCGGGCTTTGATTGTATTTAGAAATTAAATTAGTTTAAAGTACTGAAACACTTTTTGTATGTTGGTTCAAGCTGTGCGAATGATTTTTTAGTGCTGGACGTCTTGATACATGTTTATGGGGCTGTGCGCGAACATTAGACAATTTGTTTTCATTTTAGTTTACAATGAGACATCAAATTGTATGTGTTGCGGAGATGGGTAGCAAGCTAAAAAAAGTTTATAGTGTTCTGGAGTTGTAATTTTTATATTTTTGAATAATTTAATTTTCCTTTTTTGTTTCCTACAAAAATAAATTATCAAAAGAGCAATTGCATAATCCGCTCATATCATTTCATGTTTTCTCTTTGAAGTTTAAGGTTGTTGTGATTTGTTCGTCGTGTGTGGAGAAATGGTAAGCGAAAAAATCACACGCACAAATCAATTGTCTATGGCCAGCTTTAAGTACGGAAATCCACATCCATCATTTTCTATATAGATAATGATGGTCAGTCAATGCGCACTTGATAAAAGGTGCGCTTTACAATATTTTTAATATTCATCATTACCAGTTTAATATTTTAAAATATATTCTGTAGGTTGAATTTTTCTAAACTACCCAAGAAACATTTTTACGGACTCTTCGACATGTACGGATTCATGAATCCAGCTTCTACGGTACTTATAATTGAATTTTTGAAAACAATACGTTTTGACTCCGTTTTGTTGTGTCCGTTTCTGTACTGTAAAATACGTTGCTCTTTAATTCGTTTTGTCAAAAATTAAGACTTAAAAAATATCTGAGAGCATTATACGGGTCGCGCGCCAAAGTCTTTACCACCATCACACATCGAAAATAACTTTAAGTTATATATATAAGGAAAATATTTTTGAAATTTAAAACTAATTTTACGATGATGTGTGCAAATTTGTGCAGTTTTACAAATAAAAATATTATATGACTGTTTATAATAGATTTTCTGAAAAAATGTGCAAATTTCCATTCTGTGCTAGCAACATCATATCGTAAATACCACCAATTAAACCTAAATTAAAACTTTGTTTTATTTTTAATGAATTAAGTTTGTAAAAGATTTATTTTATTTTTTTAATATCTTTACAATCAAAATTAATTAAGAAAATAACTATAATTTGCTATTCAAAATTTAAAAATTTGGGCATTTACACAAATCCGCTTTTGTTAAAAAACGAAACGAATACGAACCGGATATGGATCCGTAAACTGTCCGTCATTGACGGACTTTCAACGGACAATTTCGGTCCGTAAACGTTCCGTCAATGACGGTATTTCAACGGAACCCGTTTCGATGATGCTTAAAATCCGTTTTCTAGCCCGTATACGAATCCAAAAAACAGCACATAACGGACCGAAATCGGTACGTTAACGGAACGTTTTTTTGGGTAGCCTTAACCATAGATATTTGTATGGTTAAATTTTAGCATTGCTTAGAAGAAATACTTTGTTAAAATTTAGATAAGTTATTAAGTTAACGGGCCTTAGTCTGATATTAAATGCTCCATTTGCAGCAAAATTATTTGCAAAACTAACCGAAAAATATTTTGTTCATCATGCAATAACAAATATTATCAAAGAAAATAATAAATACGCATTCTTAGAAAATCATAGAAAATATACTACTGTTCAAATGGTCCATTAACCTCAGATTCGTAATTTTTTATTTTTCTCAGTCCTGAGGGTCAATTCTCGTTCTGTGAAACGGTGAAATGAAAAGTTTTTTCACGTTTTCATAGTACTTTTGATTCGCGTTCTGTGAAAAAATGTAAAGAAATATCAAAACGTTTACATAAAAAAAAGTGGAACGAAACAAGATTTTTTCACGATTGCACAGCACTGGCGATTCTTGTTTTGTGTAACAGTGCAAACAACTGTCAAAATATTTTCATATGAAAAAATTGTTTACACAGACTATATATAAGTGAAAAAACATGGAGAAGATTGTAAGAGGAAAGCGTGCCAGCGAAAGCCAAAAGAATTATTTAATTAATTATTGAGAAAAGCATGTGGACATTGCAAACGATAAGTAAGTAGCTTAATAACCATAATCACACTTTTATTAATTCCATATTTACAGATTTGTAACCGCAGATGGTGCCAAATTTAGAGACGAAAAGTGTAACGAATTAGCGGCGAGCCTTAACAGTTTTAGTGCGACCCAAAAGGACAGTGAAAAATGGCAAAAGTATGGCATATTTATTTATAGTTTATTTATATTCTTTATGAAATTTTTTTTTAAGTAGACTTCATACGCGCACCAAATATAGTTCACTTAAAGTAAGCCGATATAAATACATGAAGTGCTTGTCGGTTGTCATCTTGAATGGATTGTGGTCAGCACGAAGTATGCGTCTCAGCACTCTCAAAAAATTCCTATAAATTATTAAATTATTTACTGCAATGAAATGCTTGTAACATCATTGTCTTACCTTTGTTCATCCGGAATTCTTTGAGTAATATCCAATAATACAATTAATCCAGATATTTTTATATAATTATTTAAAATAAATTTTACGAACTTAATTCACTTTTGTTTACGTTTTTCTCTGTTTTGACATTTGCTCTAAATTTTGGATAACACAGTTACAAAAGTTTCATGGGTACAGTGCGAATGAAACATTTTTTTCATAATACATACGAGAATCGCAATTTATGTATTTGTGAAAAGTTCGAGTGAAAAGTGCTTATGAAAACGAAAATGAAAAGTTTTTTTTCACTTCACATTATCATAAAGGGTGTCCCAAGAAAACGCAATTTTTAAATCTGGCAACATTCGAAGTGTCATTGTTTGACATTTGAACAATTGTTATTGTTTGCTAGTAGAAGGTACGAGGTTAGTAAAAATGGAGAGTTACACGAATGAACAACGCATTCTCATTGTGAAATTGTTTTACCAAAATGGTGAAAGTTTTGCGGCTACAGTTCGCAAACTGCGATCAATTTGGGGTCACAATAATGCTCCAAAAGAGTCAACTGTAAAGAGATTAATGGATAAATTTGCCGAAACTGAGTCTGTTAGTGATGTAAAGACAACAACGCGCCATCGACCAGGTCGATCGACCGAAAATGTCGCAGCTGTACGTGATGATGTCGCTCAAACTCCATCCACCTCAATTCGACACCGAGCTCAGCAAATTGGTGTCTCCAAATCCACTTTGCAGCGAATTTTGGCGAAAGATTTGCATCTTCATGCATACAAAGTTCAATTGACTCAGGAACTGAAGCCAGCTGACCATGGACAGCGAAGGGAGTTCGTTAATTGGGTATTGGAGAGACAACATGAAAATGCTGATTTTGCCGATAAAATCATCTTCAGTGACGAGGCCCATTTTCATCTTGATGGCTTTGTCAATAGGCAGAATTGTCGCATTTGGGGTGAGGAAAATCCTCGAGTGATTCACGAGAAGCAAATGCATCCTCAACGTGTCACTGTGTGGTGTGGTTTTTGGGCTGGAGGAATCATTGGACCTTTTTTTTATGAAAATGAGGCAGGTCAAGCGCAAACAGTTAATGGTGTTCGGTATCGTGAAATGATAACCAGTTTTTTCTTGCCTAGAATTGAAGAAATGAATGTGGAGGGCATGTGGTTCCAACAAGACGGCGCCACATGTCATACAGCCAGAGAAACAATTCAATTGCTGCATCAGTCATTTCCCGGTCGTGTTATTTCGCGTTTTGGAGATCAGAATTGGCCGCCTAGATCGTGCGGTTTAACACCATTAGATTTTTTGCTTTGGGGTTTTTTGAAGTCGATGGTTTACGCGAATAAGCCGACGACGACTCAAGCCTTAAAAGAGGAAATTGGACGCTGCATTAATGAAATACCGCAGCATTCATGCAAAACGGTCATTGAAAATTTCATTAAAAGATCGCGTGCATGCCAGCAAAGCCGCGGCGGCCATCTGCACGATATATTGTTCCATACATAACCTCATTCTGTCTACTTTACGATATAATAAAGTTTCACGATTTTTTTTTTAATATTTGTGTTTTATTTAAAATTTAAAAATTGCGTTCTTCTTGGGACACCCTTTAGAACGAGAATTGACCCTCTGTTTTAAGTCAGAAAATTGAATTTGTGCACATATGAAAAATTAAGTCAGTATATATCATATCAATTATTTTAAAGTTATACATAGTTGAGCAATAGTACTGTAAATTGTCTAATTAAGGAATAGTAAAACTGTGTAAAGGCCCGTTTAATGAATGTTTAGTTAAAATTTATCAAAAACAATTGTGTCACTTAGAGACAATTTGGACGGTGACTTTGTTTCATGGAATTTTGTGTGTTGGCCAACGGGGTAGAGAAGCAAGCGGGGTAACAAAAAAGCTCAGTTTTTATATTTCGTGCATGTTTTGTTATTTCTCTATCGCACTCATAGGTATTGTTCTTTTGTTGCTTCATTTACATTCAGTTTTAGTCCAACAAAAGTCACCGTAAAAATAGACATAACTTTGGAATTAACTTTGAAAAGGGAATTAAGAAAATTGCATGCAATCAATTGCATTGTATAAATTGGCTCTTAAAGTCCAAGTTAGTAGCTAAAGCGGCAAATAGGCGGTCATACTTGGTATGTATGGGAGCATACTACATGCCAGTGTAATAGCGTTAAATTCGTGTATGTTAGAAAACAAAAAGTTTTAATATTTTGTGTATGCCATCATACTCGCGTATTAGCAATTCTGACTTTTCTGACTTAGTATGTACAAATTGCATTTAAATTTTTGCAGGCCAACGGAAATGATGGGTTGGTTAGAGCGCGCATTTTTAAAAGGGTTTATTGAGGTATATGAAAGAACCAGAGTTGTGGCATACTAAAAGGGATATATACCACAATCAGTGTTGCCGGTTTGGTTATTTTTAACTAAAATTGGTGATTTTTTCTAATGTGGAGATGTAAACTATTTTTTTTTCATTTTGGTAACTTTTTTGGCAATGAAATATCTAAATCGTTTTTTCTGTGTTTTTAAATTTTATTTAACAGCAAAGATTTTTATGTACGTCTTTTTATGCTAAAGAGAAAATAAGGACTTTGAATTGAACAATTTCTAAGTAAACTTTATTGTTGGTGGTAAAAAAAGCAAGAAACATAAAATAAATGCGCAATAGATAAGTAAATATATTTCTATTTATAATGTTTGAATGTATGTGAATTCAAGAATATTTTCCAAGAAACATGTTTACGGACGCTCCGACACATACGGAATCATGAATCTGGATTGTACGGCATGTTTAAGTACGTAAAACACGTATCCGTCCAAGCTTGTACGTAAAAAAGGTTATGAAAAACTTTTGGAAAAATTAAAATCCAAAGCAGCAACTAATTCACGCGCCTTCACTTTTCAATGTTTGTTTCCTAATGAAGTATGGCACTTGGTATAATAGTGTAATAGCAAAGTACTTAACATACCAAAAATGTCATACTAAGTATGACCGTATAATACCGTAGTATAATAGTGAGCTTAAATGTTTCATATTTTAAAGTCTGACCAGTATGCTAAATTACTGGTACAATTTTTTCATTTTGCATTAAGTCTATCTTTACCGTTATGTACATATACATAAATATGAATTAAATACGTATTAAATTTTGCAAATAATTTTATTTGCATACTATATATATACGAGATAAATATTTTTAAAATCAATTAGCATTATTAACACTACTGCTATCTGTGGTGTTTTCCTTTTGTTAGCACACTATTAGTCAGTGTTGTCAGTTTAGGGGATTTATCCCTAAATTGGGGATTTTATGTCGTGAATGGGGAATGAGAATTTTTGGGGATAAAATATTAATGTTTTCATCTATTCTAATTTTTATTATTTTTTTGTTATTAAAATTTCATAATTCATGGTAACAGCATAGAGTTGTAAAATGTGCATAACTCGATACTAAAACAGCGTTGTATTTTTATTCCAAAAATGTTTATATTTTCATAATGTTTTTTACACCAAATTACGATTATATTAAAAATAACAAAAGTTAACAACAGTGTTGCCAGTTTTTTACAGGCCTTATCCCCAATTATCGATTTTTCGTCCCAAAAATCTCCAAATTGTTATTTTCTGGTCCCCAAAAATCTCCGAAATTTAGGTTTTTAGAAAATAATATGTTTTGAACAAAATTAAAATAAAACAAATTTTTCTAATGTAAATTAAGTAATACATTCATTTGAATAGTACTTATAACAAATTTAAGATTAAGAAAATATTATTTTAATTCAATACCGGCCTGGACTTTATCTGATGCTGAATTTTTAAATTAAGTCCTGTTACAAAAATATGAAAGTATTGAGTTTGTACTTTTAAGTCAAAAATTCTATCCGTCTATTGAAATGGTGAAACTTTTTAATACAAACACCATAAATAACAAATTTTAAATTATAAACTTTGGTATATAACATTTTTTGTGGTTATGTATATTAGTTTTACGGCATGCTATAAACACACGTGAACATGATCGTATCAAATTGTAGGTCTATACTTTGGTGACAGGACTTAATTTTAAAATTTTCCCCGGATTTGGATTTGGGACTTCCCATCAACATTCTCCACGAAAATTCAGCATCAGATAAAGCCCTGGCCAGTATTGGGTTAAAATAATATTTTTTTAAATATATTACTTGATTTACATTACAAAAATTTGTTTTATTTAAGTTTATTTAAAAAATATTATTTTTTTAAAAACTAAATTTCGGTGATTTTTGGGGATCAGAAAATAACAATTTGGGGATTTTCGGGGCTGAAAAATCGATAAATTTGGATAAGGCCTGTTAAAAAACTGGCAACACTGCTATTTGCGCTTCCAATTATTCGACCCTGCCGGTTAACTGGTTAGGGCACTATTCGAAAAATGAAGAAAATTGATTAATCGGTTATTCGGTTATTCGGATCGATTAATCGGAAATATTAGCGATTAATCGTTAAATGCAAAATAAAAGTATATATTTCACCAGTAAGGATACAGAGTGTTGCTTTTTGCGAAATATCAAGTTAAGTCCACTGGAAGATGGAAATTCAAAGCAATCCGAGAATTCAAAGCAATCTGAGAATTTTTAAAGAATCAGGCATTACAATCACAGTCTATATAGTGTTTTACAGCAGTGTCGATAAGGACGGGTTTTTATTCTCGGGAAATCATTGTAGAAAATTTTCTAAATAAGCCACAGCTGCCTTAAAATACTATTAAATAAAAAATTCTTAAAAATATTGTGATGTTTTTGCGAAATTTACAAAGTTTGACAGAACTGCAGCTGCCACTTTTATAATCTGGTTTGGGCTTTAGAGTTAAAGAGGTTTTCTATTAAATAAGCTCAGAAATCTTCGAAGTCTATAAAAATTTTGAATACGCATTTTCCTAGCAAGTCCTAACCCAGTAAATTGTAACGATTTCATTTTTGGGTTCTACTTAATTTTTTTTTTTTAATTTTTGGATGTACACAGTTATTATTAATGAAAGAAAATAAAATTTTCGAACTGAAAGCATTTTTTATATTTTGTTTTGGCGCTGAGGCCAAACTAACACTGAATTTTAAAATGAGCGCGTATGAGTTTGTTTATGACTATAATCAAATAAAAGCAAAACAATTTCATTACAATAAGAAGGGGGTTACCACCCTGCGAAAAAAAGGGGTCAGTTGGGAATTGGGATCTGTCCCGTGATAGGTGAAAACTGGACCGGTTCCAAAAATACATATAACGAGATAGGTGAAAAGAGGATTAGTTTCTAAAGTACCTATCACATGACCGGTTATAACAGTCCTGTGACATGCCACAGAGGGCAATTAACACCCTATCACAAGGAACCGGTCACGTGACGTGTCCTGGGATATGTCCTTTTCCCGCAGGACACTATTTAATTTTTTAGAAATACATTTCATAAATGGTATAGTGTACATACCCATTATAAAATAATATTGTTTGAAAATTTTTAAAAAAATAATTATTTAATTTCATATATATTTTATTTTATTTAAAAAAAAAAAAAGAAAACGTAAATAAAGAAAAAATTGCAATTGATATTTCATTGTAAGTATATTCATAAATAAATAAAATCTAACTAAATGCTTTGATTTATACACGAAATGTCTAAGTATAAAGCATTGCCACATATTTTTCAAAGTTCGATCAACGCTGAGTTTGTTGAGTGATTAAATGTGAAAAAACATGTTCGACAGACGATTCAAACTGGTCTGAATTACGCATTCTGTAACATGATGTTGATTTAATTCAACAGTGAGTTTTGTTGAGTGATTAAATTTCAATAATAATTTTAGTGTATGGTTAAATTAATAAAAATTTTGATTTTGCACTTCTCTCGTTCCTACCCGTCTTGGTAACTCTGTAATAAAAATATTATTTCAAATTAAAATACACCATTTGAAATTCAAAAAAAATTTATTGAAATGCTATTAAAAACCAAAGATTCATTATATGGATATCACTGAAAATTTGGACATGGATATTCAAGGTTGTGCTGTATTGGTTTTTCAAAATTCACGGTGTATCGATGCTAAAAGATAAATAATATTAGCGGCTCAAAGTTAAATAAATATCTCATGTTTAAACTAAACTAACTTTTTAAGCAATTATTTTTACAAAACGTATCTCATACGTTTGCAATATTTCTGTAAAGAACGTTATAAAATCCCGTATATTAAAAAAATATGTCTTCGATTCAAAAAACAGTTACAAACTTTGAGATCTAAACACCGTGAATAACAAGGAACTTAGAAAAAACAAAGCAGCTTAGATATCATGGAAGTGTGAAATAGCCACATACAAATTTTTAGTCAAATCTAAAGACATCCATTTCCAAAACGATTATATTGTTTTAATAACTTTCCAAAATAGAATTTATAAAACATCAACTGAAATTCAAAAACACCAAATTGATATTTTTTGAGTATGAATTGCGAATTTTGAATTTAAATTGTATTCTTTTATTTCGAAATTTTTTTATATTTCAATTGACATTTTTGGGCAATTTTGTCTACATATGTATATGGGCAATATTTAATTTTTATTATGACAACACTGACTTAAATATAAAAATAAATAAAATAAAGGTTGCTTTTGAATTTTATCTCTAAATCTATAACTCCTTGTAAAGAATCCGACTTGGCTTTTTATTTATTTATTGCGGCTGCCTTTCTACGAAAGCTGTTTTATTATATGGACTTCGTCGGAACGCGAAATATAGCAATTGTATTTTATGCGCTGCACTACTTTTACCAACAAATTTGAGGAAATTACAAATAGAAAAATTTCAAATATTATGACAAATATTTTTGTTTACATTTAAAAAAGAGAAGCCAAGACTCGATAAAAATCAAAGGTAGAGTGAGCGTATCACGTATTGGGCTAAATCTCTTTCCACCGAGCTATTTCTTTAGGTTTGGAAATAGGAAATAGTCACTGAGGCTAAATCCAGAAAATAAGACGAATCAGGGGGCAATTCGTAGTTTTGCCATGAAACTAAGCTGTCACACGATTCCGTTTTTCGCAAAAAATAATGTTTAATGAGCACTCGAAATTCACTTTTTTCCATTTTTAAAAAATGCACAAGGTTGTATGGAAATAATGGAACTTGCTCAAAATTTGACAGTAGTCTATTAACAGGTGGTACTTGATGGGAGCAGTGTTGCATTTTATATAACTGCGAGGGAATTTCGAAAAGTTATTTGATCCGCCCTCGTACATCAACAATTTGTTTCACTTGAAAAAGGCATAAGTCCAGGACACATGCCCTTTTCTACAGACTATAGATTTCGAGGGCCATATAAATTGGTTTGTTGCACTTGAAGCTCTACCATTTTCAAAGAGAATACGTAAAACCCTTAAATGAATTAAATGGCGTCAAAAAGTAATATTTGAAAAAAGTGTGACTCGTGCCATTTTCGAAATGACAGGTTCAATTATTTTAATCAATGGATATAATTTTTTTTTTTTTTTTTTTTTTTTTACGTTAGACTAACACTCAGGAGATGTCCCCTACTAATGCAGTGCATTGTGTTAGAATTAGGAAAATATGTTATGAGGGAGGAAAGAGGGAGTAGTGTTGAAGAGTACAGACAATATGCAATATATCTGCAAGAGTACAACAACCGGGTACACACTTTGTTGCTGAATTGGTAAAGCGTTAGACTTAGTGTGTTGTAGTTTCAGGAGATTATTTTAAAAAATAAACATAATTTTAAAAATCTAACTCTTGTTTTTCATTGTTAGGCTAAGAATATTTCGAACGGCCCTCGTATTGACGAAAATCTATTAAGTTTTTATCATATTTATGAAATTATATTTTTCACAGTGTGCGTAGACATATTGCTTAAATACCGTTATCGATTCAAAATCCTTTGAATTAACTCCCGTTACACAAAAAATACCACTACTGTTATCCCTATAATACCGTTACCGAAATTACTTCAATACCGTTATATCTATAAGGACAATTGGATTTGTTGAATGGGCATTTGAATACAATTTTACAACTGGCAAATAAAATACAAAAAACTAATGGCATATTTTATTAAAAAAAAAATCAGTACACTCAACAATAAAACGGTAAAGTATATAATTAGTTAATAAAGGGTGTTTTTAAGCCCGATATAATCTTTGAAAAAGTTAACTGTCAGTTTTTGACATTTATGATTAGTATACTCTGGCAAATAATCATTAATATATCGACGGTTGAACAACGCTACCAAATTATCCAGATTTACTTTGAAAATCAGTTATCAAGTTGTAGACGATGAAATTGTGTACTGCTATGAGGATCATTTTTCCTCGACTATTTCCTGTGGGTCCACGTGATGTCATTGGGTTATGCTGATAAACCAGCAACAATTAACGCCTAGGAGGCCAACATTGTTAATGTTATTCGAGACATATGGCCAGCAATGCTCGAAAAAGTGGCCCAAAATTGGACGTTCAGAATGCGCTTGGTTAAGAACAGCCGCGGTGGCCATTTGCCCGAAATCATTTTGAAATGTTAATGGCATATATTAATCTTTCGAATTAAAATTTTTTTGGATTAAAATTTAATACATTTTTCATTTAATTAATGTTTTGATATAAAACTAAACTCATAATTGTGAAATTTTGGAGATTCCAGTTAAGACTTTATGTGGTACTGGAATCTCAGATTTTTATACAATTTAAATAATTTCATTAAGGACCTGTGCCAAGTAGCTAAATAAATTTCAAACTAAATGCAAATTGACATTTCTTTAAAAAATATTTTAAAAATTTTTTAGAAATTTGGGAACCTGAATTTAGTTGAGATTTTATATAGTTATATGTTGTTTTGACGATTTTTAAACCCAATACAAAAAGGGTAGTCGACGTGTAAATCAACCTTTTTCAGAAAACGTTTGAAAAAAGATAAATTAAATAAAAACCCAACTGACCGGGTTTAAAACATTTGAAAGTGTATTTTTGGTTGTTTTTACCCAAATAATATCATGAGTGTGAAAATAATTATTTGGGTGTCGGTAATAGGTGCAATATACTCATGCGTTACTTTTTAATGCTAGCTCGTTACCTTTTGCATTATTTGCAAGCATAAAGTAATAAGTTACCGATTATTGATTACTCATTGTATGATTTATAAATGTAAAGTAATAATTAAAATATTTTTAAAAATCTATTTTTAGACATATTACTTTGTGCTTTTTTGAAAGCATAAATCATTTTATGTTTGGGGGAGGGGGGGTCCCGGGATCCCTAATTCAGGGTAATGTAATTATAATCTCATTTCTGTGATTCACATACCAAAGTTATATAGAAACGCAATATCATAAGATATAAAAAGGTTATTATAAATTTTGTGAGTTTCCAAAAGATCGGAGACTTTGGTCGCGATTCGGCTAAAATTCCCGACAATGCGATAAGATGGAGGTGTTAGCACTAAGTCGTACTTTTATTCAAAAGAAAATACATACAAGGATTTTAAAATTGTTTTATTAATACTTCTGTATTGCAAATACTTTTGATAGAGTTTTAAAATATATTTACCTTCTTGATTTATATCCCATATTACAATTTGGGCGTTTAATTTGGCAAAATTGAGAGCTATGTGTCTTCCAACGCCTCCTCCACCTCCAGTAATTAAAACCACCTGACCGGAAACATCCTGAAAAAATATATTATTAGAAACAGTTCATGGTACAAATTTTGAATATTTTTCGAATTCGTGAAGTGATAAAAATTGTTATTAATCGTCGAAAATATTGTTTAGTTTTCTTCGTTCCATTTAATTTATATTTTTATTTAAAATGCGTTTGATGTAGTTTTTTTTATAAATTTTTTAATACTGACAAAAAACAATTTTTTATTTCCGCCTTTTAAAAAAAAAATTGTTATTTATAAGTTTTCATTTATTATTTTTATATTATTCAAATTATGTAAAAACTTTTCCTGAAAAAGTTAGCCATTGTTGTGACGAACTATTGGGATAAATAAATAATTATAATTCAAACAAAAAAAATATATGTTAAGCTCATTGTAAACAGTTATTTATTCTCATTATTTTTGTATACGTAAATAGTATTTGTTTAGTAAAAACTTAAACTTTTCAAAAAAATTAAAATTAGACAAAACGCACGATATTTAAATTTCTTAAAGACATATTTAAATATACATATGTACTATTTTGACTAAACTAAACTTATCATTTTTCGCAAGTACATAACAAGAGGCGACGATAAACTGGACCGTTATTCTCAGAGAAAAGTACGAGTAACCACTAGTGATGAGATTTGTGGCACAATTGTGCCATTTTTGGCACAATTACGAGCTTAGTGGTACACTGGTACACTCAGTACTTTTTTGGCACAATTTAGCTATAATTTAATAACTACACATTTAGAGTATTCAAAAAAACGGCCTTTTGAAAAAACCGGTTTCGGTTTTTGCAGAAAAAACCGGTCAACCGGTTTTTTCGGTTTTTTTTTAATTTGAATAAAAAGCTTATATAATTTGTTAATTGTTTTAATACAAACAAAAATAAAAAAGAAATTTAATATATTAAGAAATAAAAATAAAAAAATACATTCTTTGAAAAAAAAAATATTTTATATTTTTTTATTGTATTTCATTTCAATATTTTATTTATTGGTTTAAATATTTTTTAATATAATATCTTAAAAATTAATATTATTAAACTATATTCATATCAAATGAATAGAGATAATTAAGTTTGTAAATTGGTAAAATTAGGTACGTTAGTAATTTGAGCGTTTAAAACTTTTGGCATTAAATAAGTTTTTTTAAAATTACATATTAAATATGTAAAAAGAAAATCTATTTTTCACTTCTAAAATAATATTTTAGAAATAATATGCAATTTAAATGTTTTGTTTTAAGACGATTTTTTTGTTTGCTTTTGATAAAGCTAAAAGTGGAAAATACTCTTTCACTAATAGTAGATGTTAGACAAATAGTCAAAAGACAATTATATAAATTGTAAACTTTTCAGTTCTTTTGTCGCATTTATTAAGGTATATGAAATCATGGTATAATGATGAATGATTTTGTAGTCTCATTTTTAGGATTTTGAATACTGTTTATTGTGTTATTAGATCAGAAATTAAACTATTTGAATTTGGAATATCCAAAGTTAAGTCTTCATCGGAATCTATCAGACTTACATCTAAATCTTCATAACCAAACAAACGATTATGTGTGCGGAAAAAATAAAAGAGACCCAGTAAGCCAGTTGGTGATGTAATTGAAAAAACCGGTTAACCGAACAAAAAAGACCGGTTTTCGGTTTTCTTCGAATTAACAAAATATTTGAAACCGATCGGTTTTTAAAAATAAAAAAACCGGTTGACCGGTTTTCGGTTTTTGAATACTCTATACACATTAATCCCAAATCCCCAACAAAAATTAAAAAAGTCCATTCAATTAACACTACCTTAAATTGCAACGATGTTTTGTTGTCAAAGGAAAACCCCCTTTCATTGTCTCTCAATTTATAGTGAATTTCAAAAGAAATTGACCTTTTCAAACGGTATTTTAAATCAAAGCAATACAACAATAAATCGAGTGACATTTTCTTAGTTTTGTTTTATGTACATATATACATTTTTTTTTCTAAAAAAGTGAATATTTAAAAAAAATAGACAATTTTTTGAAACAAACATGGACAAACTTGTTGAAGTGTAAGAATATACAATTGCATAATTTCCAATTGTAATCAGACGAACCCTTTTTACAGAACAGAAAAATCCACTGAATGTGATTTGGCGCCGTCTGCCAAGTCAAAAGTTAATAGAAAATTTAATAGTAATTGGAAAAAAACTTAGCCTTAGTTAAAAGAACAAGGAAGCGGAAAAATGTGTATTTTGTGTAATGCTAAAATTACTGGAAGCCAATTTCACATCCAAAGGCATGGTGAATCAGAGGGTCATAAGAAGTTAGAAAATCAAGCAAAATCTTCAACAAAAATTGACCACTTTGTTTCAAAAGTATCGTTTGCTGATTCTGTTCATAATAAGGCCAAGAATTTTGAAATAATGGTAACAAATTTTACGGCAGAGCATAATTTACTATTTGCTGTTTTAAACCATTTAAATATGCTGTTAAAAAATGGAATTAGCGATTCCAATATTGTCAAAAGTTTTAACTTCCATCGCAAGAAAGCCACAAAAATTATTACAGATTGCACTGGTCCCGCCAACATGAAGCAAATTATTGATATTTGCCAAAATCAATATTATTCCATTATTGTCGACAAAAGTACTGATTGTACTGTATCAAAAAATTTGGCAATTTTGATTCGTTTGTATGATAAAACAAGTGTTGATCGTTTTTTAACAATAACTCAAGTTTCTAATGGAACTGCCCTTTCTATTTTTAATGCTATTATAAAATTTTTGGAAGATAAGAAAATTCCAATTGAAAATGTGGTTGTTTTCGGTGCAGACAACTGATCAGTGATGATGGGAAAAACTAATGGTGTTCAGGCTCTATTAAAGGAAGTCCAACCAGCATTATATGTAAGTGGCTGTATTTGTCATAATTTAAATTTAGCTTCTCAACACGCTTCCGAGTGTTTGGCAAAAACAATTGATGAACTTATAAGAAGCATAAATCAAGTATTTTGTAACTGCTCATCTCGGAAAGAAGAATTCATAAAATTTCAACAATATTTTAATTCTTTGGAACATGCAATACTAAAATATGCACCAACAAGATGGCTATCCCGACAAGCTGCAATGGACAGAATACTCTCACTCTTTTCAGTTATGAATCTAAAGATAATGAAAAAGCTGATTTCATATTAAAAAGCTTGAAAGATAATGTCATGAAGCCGTATTTCTTATTTTTATCTTATGTTCTACACATTATAAACGACATAAATCTAGAAATGCAAAGCAAAGAAACTAAAGTTCACATAATAACGAAAAGATTGTCTTTTCTATTTCGCCAATTGGCTCGAAAGTTTTTTTGCAAACGTGTTATTGATAATGTGAATATTAATAATATAAACCTTAATAACCATCAACTTCCAAATGAAGAAGTTTATTGCGGTGCAGTAGTCGAATTATTCATCGCTTTAAAATCCATTCCAGAAGATAACATTTTGAAATTTAATAATAACGTTAAGGAATTTTATATTAAATTTTTGGAAAATTTAAAAAAGAAATATAACTTTGAAGATTATTTTCTTAATTGGTTTCCTAAGTTTTCACCGGAACATGTATTGAATGGCGAAACTAATAGCATTGTTCCTTTTGTTATTAAGTTGTTCCCGAAAGAAGCTAAAAACGTCGACAACATTAATAGTGAGTACAGGGCAATATCCGAATTAGAAGACTTAAAAACATTTAAAAATTTGAATATATGTGAATTTTGGAACGAAATTTCAGTGGTTAAGAATAGTTAAAATGAACTTTTATTCCCAAATATTTTTCGTATTGTTCAAGGTGTTCTTTCTATACCGCACTCGTCAGCAAGTGTATAGAGAGTATTTTCTTTACAAAATTTAATTAAAAGCAAATTGAGGAATAGACTACAAATAAATACATTACACAGAAAAAAGTATCACAAAATTTAAAGTAATTAAAAATATTTGTTAAAATTTAAACTCGATTTCTAACAATTTTTTGTTTGAAATATTTGTAAATTGTCACTTTTCATATAAAAATTCTTTGAAAATAAAAATTTAAGTAACAAAAAAATAACAAAAAGTTTTTTGTATTTACAAATTCCTTTGTTGGTGCCTTTTTAAAAAATATTTTTTTTGTATTTACAAAAATGTTCTATGGACGATGTTCAATATTACAAACAGAATTTTGTAATTTTATTCTGTGTATCATTCTTAATCCAAAGAAAAGATTTATTGAAATCAAATTCCAGATCTTGTTATGACAAAGACGTTTTTAAATTAATAACCCAAACAAATTTAAAAAACTCTGATATAGAAAAGATGCATTATTAGATTAAGTGTTTACCTAAATTATTTTTTTTTATTCATTGTAACACGAAAATGACTTTATTTTTTTCTTTATAATGTATTTAAAAATTTGTACTTACATATTTAATATGTATATATATATATCAATTAAAAAACTGTTATGTTTTAAAACTTTTTGAATTTTTTGTTTGTTTTTTAAAGCTTAAATATGCAAATTAAATTTTTCAAATGTAATTTGGAATAAAATACTATATTTTTTTAGTATGGTGCGGGGTTAAAAATATAGTTTTGGCACAATGTAAGATGTTTTGGTACAATTTTGCCATTAGTTCGGTACAAAACACAAATTTCCAAATCTCATCACTGGTAGCCAGTACAATTATTACATATCTACTTTGACTGTTTTGTTATTGATTTAACATCTTTAGAGTTTTATTACAAACTGACTTCCATGCCACATTGCGCACGTATTTATATGTGTGGTGAGAATAACTAGAATGTGGCAGCATTGTCCGGAATTCGCATACCGGAAATACTCGTCGAAGTTGCCAGAATAAAACATTAATGCAACATTAGTTGTGGTGAAGAGTTTTACATTTCAGGGCTGGCATATGGAAATTCCTGTTCCGACGGGTAAGTGGAAATTGATAAATCGCATTTCCGTAACAACCCAAGCAATATTTTTACAGACTCTCTATCACGTACGGATTCATTAATCCGGATTCTACTGTCCAGTCCGTAAATACGTACCCGTCAAAGCTTGTACGTAAATGGAATATTTACGGACCGTATTATTAAATTTTTAAAAACAATACATTTTGACTCCCATTTGATGTGTCCGTTTCTGTACCGTCAAATACGTTGCTTTTGAATTCGCGCGCTAATGTTAGGAAAAATAGATGTCTATTTAGAGTAAACTCTCTTTGTATACTTTGATGTTTTTTTTTGGACCACTCTAAGGTTTTCTTCTTTTGAATTTTATAGTTATTGCTCTACATTTCGGATAAGCTTAGATCTTACCAAATCCCTAAATATATTGTAGGATCTAATTTGATCTGCCATTTTTCGGATCAAATAATATCTGCTATATATTACAGCAGAGATAAAAGAATATCAAATTGAATATGATTAAATATTGCTCCTGATAAATCCTTTTTTTTTTAATAAAATAGTTACAAAAGGATAAATAGAAAAAATGAATAAAAAATATGGATGTATTTTCCATTTAAAGTCATAAGATTGATCAAATAAAAATTGTAAAAAACAAAATTTAACCTAAAATTAAAAATATTTTAGTTTCTGATTTGGTTGTTATTGTGTTTGGTTTTTATTCTGTCGCGATTTAAGATTCCATTTCCATTTGTATTGTGCTTATACTCTAAGCTGTACCAAAAGCGCAATCGTGTGAAAACTTTAAAGCAGTGGCAAACATGCTTAAATTGGACTACAAACTCCTACCCCATCCAGCATATTCTTTTTATTTCGCTTTCTGCAACTATTTCCTGTTTCCAAACCTAAGGAAATGGCTCGGTGGTGAGAGATTTGGGTCGAATGAAGAGGTCATAAGTGAAACAAACGCCTATTTTTATGACCTTGAAAAGTTTTTTTATGAGTTAACGTGTATACGTTAAAGAGAAAACACAGCAATTGTTAATAACTCAGGAATCCATAGCAGAATTAAACTGACAGTGTCATTGATAAACAAGTAAAAGCATTTGTATGTACCCTGTGCAGTATTTTCTTTACAGATAAATTATTGTTGTATTGTAGTATTAAAAAACAGAGTTATTAAAATATTAATTTTGCAATAACGACTATTTTTTTGGATTATATTTTTTGTTAGCTCACTTAAACATAGCGCACTTAGGTATGAATGTTGTGTAGCACTATCGTCTATTGTTGTATTTTTTTTAAATTTAATTTTAACAACTCTGATTGCAATAGGACAATACAACACATACAACATACCAAAACAAACAAATTTGTATTCAAGATTAAGAGGTACCTTCTAGAGGCTATGGTCAGAACCGGTCGACCGGCCTACCCGGACGACTGAAAGACCGGACGACTATCGAGCATTTTGTGCGAACGATTAAAATACAAGGTTAATAACACCATAGTACCATATCAATGTGATTTTAGACCTGGTTAATCCACCACCGAACAGATGTTTACACTGCCTGGAAAAGACGCGAGAAAAACAAATTGATACTTTTCATTACAAGGCTGCTATGTCTGAGTTTGATATTCCTGCAAAACTTCAGTACCAAACGATGTTTCAGACAAGGTGACGTTCAGAATTACGTCTGTACGAAACTACCCGGTCGACCGGTCTAGACCCTAAAGACTGGTCAACCGTAAAACCGGGTTAATTCTAAGCCTTCAGATTTTCATTCAGAACTTTTTTACCGCTGGACCATTTCAACGGACAAACAGACGGACATGACTAGAATTAAATAAGAATCAACAATATTAATGTTTTATAATATCTTAGATATAATACGAAAATATTCAAAAGCTAAGTTACAGAATCCAGAACCGAAATTTTTCCAACATAAATATTTTGTTTGAAAGTTTAAAAATATTTAATGCATCGTTGTTTTCTTTAAAAAAATATTAAGGCTGGAATGCATACAAATTTCTAAATTATGTGTTTACGTATACACAGCAAAAACACACTCTACCAAATGTGTGCAGTAATCTAAACTCAAAGGTTTGCACGTATTATAATAATTTTAATTTTTTTTATATGGGATGTCCCAAAAGGTAAGGTGTTATGCTCGCGTGTACACTTACGAAAAAATAAAGAATAATTTGTAACCAATTATTATTAAACTTTCCGCAAAATTTTTAAATCCGTTTTTTTTCAAAATATATAAATTAATCCTTTAACGACCAATGGTTGATAAATATCCCATTTTTAGTTTTTGTCATACTTGGTCCATTTCTGCTTAATTTTTCTAAATATGGCTTGTATTGACAGAGGATAGTTGAAGATTACACATAATACCAACCACTTAAATCAATATGTTTTCAGAGCCAGTTAAAAAATTATATTTTTTTTTCTTAATTTTTGATACACATTTTCTAGAATCCTATTGGGAATATGGGATCAAAATTTTGGTAGCCATTTCTTTAAGTTTTCAGACATATCGAGATATTTAAAATTGGTTCATTCTATTTCTTACAGGATGTTGATGTAATTTGGGACATATGTATCCCAGAGAGAGGAGGATTTACTCAGTTTTTGAGCATTTTTTGTTCGCATTGAAATTTAAGTAATTTTTGTTCGACCTGATTTTTAAAACTGATTTTTATAGATTTTTCTTCTTGATTTCAGATCTGGTTTCCATAAATAGCAATTAATAAAAAATACATTAATAAGTAAAATATTTTTAACTATTAACAATGACTCATTATTATCTATATTAAATTATTTGAAATTATAAGCCACTACAGCAACTTATTATTAGTTAATTAAAAATCAGTAACAAATCAGTAAAATGTGTACTTTAAATCTATATTAAAAAATGTCATACAATAAACATAGTTAGGTTAAGAAGGGTTATGCGCCCAAAGGGCGCATTTCCACCCGGACCCAAATGCGGTCCATTGTGAGAAACAAACAATAAACATAACTATTGTAAGAATTAATATTATAAAAACACTTTACTACAACGAATAGTGAAAGTATTTGAATGATGAATATGTTTTGATTAAAGCAGCATCACTATTTTGCATAATTTATTTTTGCAATTGTGGTTTATTTTTTAATTTATTGGATAGAAAATGCAGGATTCCACTTATTATTGGGTGGATGACCTTGAAAAAGTTATTAAATAATTGCAGATACAGTTTTTGTATTTTGAACAATGTCTTTCATTTTCCAAACTGTAACAGGTTTTTAAATTTTTCGTTAAAAATCAATTGATCATACTGGTTTTGGCGGATTAGCTTAAAAACGTGTAACCGAGAAGCTTAAAAACTTTTTGCATGAGACTGTAAGAAAATTACAGAATATTTCAATTCAAATATATGCAGATTTTAAGAAATTGTCTATAAAAAACTTTACGTGATCCTTGTAAAAAAAAACTTTAAGTGATGGCAACACTGTCTGCATATTGATTGTAAACGATTCATTTGAAATTCACGAGTACATTTTGGGATTCTATCTTCGATTAGCCAAGTTCATTTATACTATTTCTGTGCAAATATTTAAAAAGAGGCAGGCAAAAAAACAAGCTTTAAGTTTAGAAATGTTGCAACAACCGTTTAAATGAAAAACTGGTTGTTATGGCATGAAGAATTCAAAAATACAAAATTTTTATTTTGCAACGGAAATGCAACTACATGAAAAAAAAAAAACAAATATGTATGCAATTTTTTTTTTACTAAAACGATAAAGCTGATTGTATTTATATTGTAAGACTATTAACCTAATTAAGTAAAAATTTGCCCATTACGAATTTATATTTATTTTTGCTTTCACAATTCAAACTAACCTTAAGTTTTCTGAAACGGTCGGGTATAATGGTATAATACAATGATTCCAATATATAAAAGATGGATTTAAATGAAAATATAAGTAAATCCAATAGAAATTGAAAAATAGCTCGCACTGGATTTTCCATGTGTAGAAGTTTTGATTTCATTTTGGCTTATTTTATATTAAATATTATTTTTCCACCGTTTAAAATAGAAATCACGTGAACAACTTTTTTTATATGTGCAATTTTTCTTTTCTTCAATTAATGTAAAACTTTAATTAATTTTTCAATTTATGTATAACAAATATTTTTTAGATTTCATTTTTATATGGTTAATTTTCTCACATAAAATTATTTTTCTTTTAATTTTTGCTGTAAAATTTAACTTTTACAAAGTATGTAATAAGTTTTATTTTGCGGATGTTTTGTATTTGTGAGTAAATTTAAATCGCGATCACGTCTATGAGCACTGAGCCGACTTTAAAGACTAACAAACTTGTCGACTAAACACAACAATACTTAAAAAAAAAAAAGAAAACCATTTGATCGATTCAGCTAGCTAACACTGGCTAACGAAAAAGACTATATGTATATATGTATGTATCTATGTACTTACTATGTGGTCTAACGCAAAAGATAACTGTGCTCATCCATGTATTTGAGTATATTGTAGAAGCGGTAGTATTAACAATTAATGAATCTCGTTGTTGTCTTAAAAAGCAAATATAATTACATATTTTTATTTTGTTTGCTAAAACTGTTTCTTTTTCTTAACAAGAAATTTAAAAAAAATTTTTGAATTGAAATACTATAAGATACACAGTGTGTGTATTAACATACACAGCCAAGTAAAAAATTTTGATATATGTATTCATATATAACTTTATGTTATTGGACAAATTAATTTATAGTTCAAGTATATATGTTTTGATATAATTTTATATGACATTTTGTTTCTTTAAAAAATTGGCCCAATAACATTTCCCCAATTTTGTTTTAATCTATATATACAGTTGTGGTTACACAATTAAGTCATTCGCACTTATGAAATTCCTAACCAGAATAAATATATTTTTTAACCATAAACAAAATAAGTTTTATTTATTTGTCTAAAATCTTATAAACTAAATTAAACATAAACAATCCAATTACTTAACTGATTTTTTTTTTCAACTTTTTTAAACACACTTTAACTATTTTGTGGACATATAATTAAGTCATTTAATAAATATTATTTTAATTAAAATTAAAACCATTTTTATTAATGGTATATTGTATCTTTTAATAGTTGGTGGAATATTTTTTTACGTATTAATTCGGCACATCTTTTTGTCATTGTTTTGACAAATTCACAAGACTGATTGGGAGTGATATTATAACACTTTTCTTAAATAACGTCCCACAGATCTTTTACAACTGTAGTTTTTCTTGCTGAAACAGCCCGTTTTATGATTCCCCATATGTTCGCAGTTATGTTGGCCTTAATGTAATTCTACTACAACCAAGACACCCGGGACTTATGCTTCAGGTCCTTAAGTTGTTGAAATATCCCAGCTAGTGACAAATCGTCAGCATAATCACTATATAGATTATTTTCTAAGATACGCCTATGCATTTCACCTGTCATTTTGCTGTCAATTTTTACTATCGAACCTATTCCAGGTCGAACCAAATCCAGTTTTTTTGTATATTTAGGACTTGATTGAGCATTTTGTGGAGATAATACGTATGGTCTACCATCATTATCAAGAATATTATTCTTAGATCATCACTTCAGACAACCAGTTTTGTCAAAGTGGAGACATTGTTTTGCAAACTCTAAACCCTGCTGAATATTTTTCTTCGGCACATTCGGTTTTCGTCTTCCTATGCGATAATGTAAATTATTTTAGACCAAACACCTTCTTTCAGTTCCTGCTGATATTTTAACATTGTAGTCTGACGACTTGGTAGTAACTACCTGTCTACAGAAAACCCGATTTTCGGGTTTTTTTCTTGAAGAATTATTAAATGTCTTATATTTTTTATAATGTTTAATTGCATTGACTAATTTTCCACGCAATAATAAAAGTGATTTTACCACATTATCCATTGAACCTAAATTTTGGAAGCATTTCCAAATGAGTTACCTCCCTGCGGGGGTTGTACTCCTGGTTTTGCCCGTTAGTTAAACAAAAACACTATAAACGACTAAGAAGGTGCTGCAATTTTGAATAAGTCATTTTGTAATCAAATATTTATTTTTCTAAGCTTAGTTACCTACTTAAACATAAGTAACTTAATTATGTGCCCACTTAAGACTCAATATTCTAAGACTTACTGATTGCTAGTTTAAACATTTCGACATCACGCACTCAACTCTTTTTGTTTTTAAAAAGCAAACTAACAGGTCTATATAATATTTGATATATTTAGACTCAACCATTTGATGTTCCCTGTAATGCGTGAACCGATTTTATTTCAGGAAATTTGCAATGTAAGGTTATGTTAATACTAAGGTTTCTATGTATATACGGTATGAGGAAGATATTTGCAAGGTTAAGTTGCAAATTGAAAGGCAAAATAAATAAAAGGAAATTAATTGAAACGGGGAAAGAGTTGAATTAAAACATTAGACAACAATAACGAAATGAAATGAATCAACGAGTTGGAAGGAAACGCTAGATAAAGGTAAATAAATGGAAAGGTAATGGAACGAGTGGAACTGAAACATTGGCCAAGAAGAACAAAATAGCATGGAAAGGGGAGCAAGTGACATGTGACTGGTAACGTCCGCCTTTAAATTTTACCATCCACTTCAAAAGGTTAAACAAATTTATTGAAGGAGTAAAATCTTAAGAATAAAGAATAATATTTTTTTCTTTAAACTACTGATAACGAAGTATGGGGCTTTTAAGCTATTATTTCTTTCAAATAAAATAAAATGAAATAACTTATTTTTTTTTAATTTTTACTTATATGTACCTTTAAGTAGAGATGGGCACGTGAGCGTTTTTTGACTTACCCACGATCACCAACCAAAAACTACAATAACGCAAGATGATGTTTTTTCTACTCATGCTTATGCACGATCAAAATATTTCGAAAAATCAAACATAAAAGAATTTATTTTATCACTTGAACCACTTGAATTAAGTGATCCTAAAAAATATACACAAGGTTTCCTACATTCCTTATTGTTTAAAAACTCTGTGTGCCAAGTTTGAGCAAAATTCGTTTATATTTAGAGACAGCACAATACGATAACTTTAAAGAATTAGTAATTTGTCGTTAGAGTAATTTATACAAAAAGTTGAATTTAAATTTGATTATTTTTTAAACCATAAGCTATAATTTAACAAAATTTTCTAAAATAGTTTTAATTAACATTTATAAAAGGAATAGGACATAAAAATAAAAAAAAAAATCAGTAACAAAAAAAAAATCAAACCAGACTAAAAATACATTTTCATACATGCACAGTTGCGAGCATAAAAAATGCAACGATGGGCCTTATGATCTTCGAATGAATCTGTTTCCGTAAGCCATTCACCTCTTCTTTTGGCGGTTTATTATTTTATTTGCAGTATACAACATTGTATTTTAATTTCTATTGCACAGAGTTGAATATATATATGTTTTTATTTATTGGAATACAAGTAATTAATGCCGATTTTTTTGCTTAAAAAATGCATTTATTATAATAACAAAATGAATTGATACATTATTCAAAGTATTGTCCATCGTCAGCCACAACTTTTTCCCATCTTTCTGGTAGTATATGGATTCCTTGCCAAAAAAACTGCTCCGGTGTTGAGGTAAAGTAAGAATCAAGCCAATTTCTGATACCCTGTTCTGAAGTGAAGCGTATTCCAGTAAGGGCGCTCTGCATCGATCGAATCAAATGGTAGTCAGAAGGGCCAAGGTGAGCCAAAACTTCCCATCCACTGTTTTCCAAATAGTTTTTGACCGGTCTTGCAACATGTGGCCGAGAGTTGTCATGATGGAAGATTATGGCCTCGTGTCTGGTCGTTTTTCGTTGATTGCTCTCTTCAAGCGAATAAATTGTGTTCGGTACAGGTCCCCTGTGATCGTCGAATCCGATTTCAAGAGCTCATAACACAAAACATCTTTCTGATCCCACCAAATACAGAGCATTACCTTGGCGCCATGGATATTCGGCTTTTTGCGCTTGGGGTTATCGTAATGTATCCATTTTTCGACACCAGTAACAATACGATGCAAAAATAACTTATTTTTGTAACGTTCAAGCAGCATTTCCGACATACCAAATTGCCTTTCGACGTCTCTCGGCTTCAATTCATATGGGACCCAATTTCCTTGCTTTTGAATGACATTATTAACTTGTGTACCGAACAAAGCAGTTGCATTTTTTTTTCTCACACAGAATTAACACTTATTTGATTAAATAACCAAACAACATATTATTCATTTAACTTAAGGTGAATTGGATACTTAAAGGTGAATTGGATACCGTTATTATTAAATAAACACACGTAAAGATCATATACCCAGCATTGAATTTTTTATTCGCAACTGTAAGTATTAAAAAGATCAACTATAAAATAAGCTGCAATAAAAATCAGTAAATTTTAAGTAGTTCGCGATTTTTTAAATTTATACATAAAAATACATATTTTAGTCAATATATTAAAATTTTCTGAGAAGATATAAATAAAAATTTAACTTGCTTATGCCCGATGTAAGTAAATCAAAGTTAAAAACAAATTTGTGGTTTTTAAAATATTCGCGGTTTTTGAAAACTTAAGAAAATTCGATATTTTTGTGGTATTTTCCTATCTAAAAACGCTGGCATCGAAAAATTCGACTTCTTGTACTTTTGCAATCTACTTACCAAGTGTTTTCATTATACACCCAGAGAAAATATTGATTACAATTCGATCAAAACCTTTAACATTTATTTCTGAGGATTTAATTTTATTTGCAATAACCTAAAATTCATTAATAAAGCAAAAATGTTGTATTGGGAATTAAGAAAAGTGAAAAGAAAAAAATCAATCCTATTATTCAATTATTGGTATTTCCAATCATCTTTATAAAAAAAAATCGTTTGGTATTTGTGTGCGGTGGAAGCAACCATTTATTTAGTGAATATATTAGTAATTTGGTACAATCTATCAATATTATTAAAAATTGTCGATATTTAAAAGTGGTAGCTACACTTAAAAAAAAGACATGAAGTAAAATGTAATCAAAAATGTCCTTCAAAATAGATTATAAATTGTCCTCAATTTAAGTAAAATTTTATTAAAACTTAGAAAAATTTTCTTAAAAAGAATAAAAATTCCTAAGTTTGAGGAAAAACGAAGAAGTTTATATACTCAGAAATAGTTCACATTTTTCCTAAGTAATATTTCTTGATTTTAGGGGAAATAAAAATTTATTAATTTTAAGAAAAAACATCTTAGTTTTGAGAAATTTGCATACCCAAATGTAATAAAATTAAAATTAGTATCATTAAAAAAATTATGATCTTGAGATAGATCAAATAATATTCAATATTTACAAAATTAATTTTAGTTAAAAACAAATTAGGACATAATTTATTTCCATTTAGTTCAAAAAATGTTTCTAACTTACTTGAGAAAGTACTTGATTTTAATGTGTGTTCATTTTTTGTTCGCGAGTAGTAAAATTAATTAAATTTTAGAAAGCCATTTCCAAATTCAGTTTTTAAGTATACTACTTTCAAGTTTTGAAGAATTGTTTTCTAAAAATTAGTTCAGATAATTAAAAACAAAAAGTTATAAATTTTTTCCTATGTAATAATAAAAATTTACTTGATTTTAGAAACTGATTATTTCTAAGGAAAATTTTCATGCAACTTAGTTCAGATAAATTTTAAAAATTTTTAGAAAATATTCTTTTTCTCAAGTAAAAGTTTTCTAATTTTTAAAAACAAATAAAATTTGGTATATGATTTTTTTTGTTGGAAAACGTTTAAATTATTTTTAATATTCTATTCCAAAAAACAATCAATTAAAAACAAACCAGTTAGTATTCCTAATTTTCAAGAAAAATTTTATTAAATAAAAGAAATTGAAGTAACCATTTAAAAAAACTATCGTGCATGATTGTAATTTTTGGTTCGTGATCATGCGTGAGCGTAAGTCAAAAATCTCTCACGTGTCCATCTCTAATCTTAACAGTCTTAAATATTAAACTTAAAGTAGCTTAAAATATATTTTAAAATTTTGTTAGCAAAGGGTAAAAAATTTTAAATTTGCGCTTTTATGTAATAAATTTGTTTGTTGACTACAATACAAAATGTCGCAGGCACATTTTATACATTACGGCATAATGGCTTTCCTATAATTAACATAGCGCTTATTAAACTTTATATTTATCGAACTAATTTTTTCACTTAATAATAAAAAAGTTTAAATTTGTATGTTTGTAAGCTAAAAATCCCATAAAATAAACTTATGAATAACAAGAAATGTAACTGTGATATTTTGTATTTTTGCATTAATTTCCTTAAATTAGTTAATTTAAGAAGACAAAGGACCCCCAGTGTTCCTTAGCCATAGATGCTGTGTGTCACGTAGGGCGTCCCTTTTTATAGTTCTCTAAAGCAGAACCGTTAATTAACTACGAAAAGGATCTGACTTTGTCACAATTTATTATGATTCAGGATATCCTGCGGTACATTTTTTTAATTTGTTTACCTTTTTGCTAATGAAATTTATTTTATATTTTAAATACATAAATTTAGTATAATTCAGTTTAATTTTAAGACAAAAATATATATCAAAAACCTCGTTAAGAGCAGTGTACTCACAAAGCGCAAGTCCTCCGAACGTGGGAAAATATTTACTCAATGAGTGTAAAGTATTTTAAAATATATGGTAAAATATATTACCTTTACTAAAGAAGCAGAGGATAAGGATAATTTTCACTTAAAAGAAGTTCTATTTAACTTGTTGTTAGAAAATATTTTCTTATTTTTAGGGATTTAAGTCCTAGTTTTTAGTTAAAAAAATATCTAATCAACTTAAATAAAATTTTTCTTAAAAACAAGGAAACATTTCCTAACTAACAGTAAAATTTTAGATGATGTATGAACTAATTAGAAGGAAATTTTACTGTTTTCTAATAAAAATTTACTCCTCAGTAGTTAAATTTTTCTATAATTTAGAAATTTGACCAAATTTTAGTAAAATTTGTTTCTAAATTTCAAGTAAAATTTTATTAAATATTGGTAGAAAGTGTCTGGCGGCGTTTTCATTTAAATTTTTCCTCTAAATAAGTTAATTTTTCTAAATTCTAGTTAATTTTTTTAGTGCACAAGTACGGTTATTTTGATCAAATATAAGCAAATGGCAAGAGATTCGACTATTTCGAAGAATTTTTCGTTGATAATACTTATACAACACTCGCATACCACTACTTCATGTGTAAAAGCAGGGTAAGTTTGGCAAAAGTAATCGTTTTTTTGTTCTGGTTATGCCATATTTACAAAAAATTAAATTTTCTTGTATAAGTAAGTTGTAATAACCAAACATAGTTAAAGGTCACTTTATTGCTCACTTAAGTTAAAGTTTCCTTTAACTAACACGCACCTTAAAGGCAAGTTATAATAATGGGCCTTAGTCTTATTTAATAGTACTGGGAAGATATAACAAATCAGATTTTCTTAAATGTAAAAATCTTAAACTATTTTTAAAATATTATAACAAAAAAAAAACAAAATTACGATTTACAAATTACATTTAAAATAAAATTAAATAATTAAAGTTATTTGTTACATGTGTGATTTTTGTTAACCTAAGTATTGCTTAGTAAATGGATATTAGGTGGAAGTTTGTTCCTGAGACGAATGGCGTTTACATAGAAATATCTTTCAAATATTTGTTTACAGTATCAAATATTTGTTAACAGTATGGAATTTATTCTATAGTCTCAGTTTGATCTTGAAAATATATTCTTTTGTAGAGATAAACAGGTTGTCTAGTATATATTAGTTTATGTAGGAAGATTGGTGTATGGCATTTTAACAAATTTTTAAAAGATTCATTATAAATTTGATATGAAATATATCTGGCAATGTTGTTGTTGGTTACTTTGAGCTTATTTTTGTTTGAATTATTCTACAGCTAGAGAATAATCCTCATCCACACATTAAAGTGCCCGAGTAAAAAAGTTTAGATATAATCATATGTGGCCTCATCTTATAATATATTATCATATATATTTACATATGTCTGTATGCATTACCATATATAATTATATATTACATTATTTTTCTTTTAAATTACCTTATAATGTGCGATATATAACCAAGGACCCTATAAACCAGGATGAACAAACTATTTAATTTTTAGCCACCCATGATGTCAACTGGTGCGACTACAAAAAAATTCTTAGCCGAGACTACGAAATTCTTAGCCGATTTACAGAAATATTTAGCTGCTAGCAAGGGTTGTAGCGCAAGTACAGTGATTGTGATGTGAATGTATACATATTTGAATTGGTACAACCCTTGCTAGTGGCTAAGTTTTTCTGCAAATCGGCTAAGAATTTTGTGGTCTCGACTTAGAATTTTTTGTAGATGCACCAATTGGCATCATGGGTGTCTAAAAATTAGGTAGTGGCTAAAAATTTGGTAGTTTGTTTGGTAGTTTGTTTGGTCCTTGATATAACCACATGTAATTATATATTGATTTTTTATAAAATTACCCGTGTAAAAAAAGTTTAGATATAATCATATGTGGCCTTATCGAGTAATATATTATCATATATAAATACATATATCAGTATGCATTAGCATATATAATTATATATTACATTAATTTTTTTAAAATTATGTTATATTTTGTCATATATAACCATATCTGGTTATGTATTGATCTTTATAAAAATATGTATGATTTATATAAGATATGGTATATAATATATCATATAAAATTGTATATAACACTATATATAATTATATTTGGATTACAAGGGACTGTATATGTTTATATATGACTTATACAGAACCATATAGACTTATATATGGCTTATACAGAACCATTTATAATTATATATGCTATCTAATATTTGAGATATTATAATATATGGTATGAGATATAATTATATCTGGTTTAATATATATGTGTCAATATAAGAAATATTTTTTAATATGGCATAAGATATTGTTTTATATATCATAAAATATGTGCAAACAAATTTGTTCCATATCTAGAGTATTTTTGATATGGTAAAATATATAATTTCATATAATTATATGTGGCCTCATGTCAATGGTTTCGAATCCCAGCCAGGCAGATAAATTGCTTTTAATTTACATTTATTTCCTTATTAATATTTTTTTTATAAAACTTTCAAATTTTAAACCATTTCGAGACAGCAAGAACTAGAAATTTTTGATAGGATATAAGTGGTGATAATTTATATATATCTATGTTATATATATTTTGTTTTGTTTTAAATATAATTATTTCTCCACACTTTTTCTTACCAATTAATGTATCATTAATTCAGACCTTTCTAAATCCCCATATATATTGCCTGATCTAATTTGATCTGCAATTTTTAGGATCAATTTAGATCCTCCTTAATCCCCAATGATATTCTTGGATCTAATTTGATTTGCCATTTTTCGAAAAAATTTTGATCTAACTTATTCCCCAAATATATTGCTGGATCTAATAGGTCTGCCATTTCGGATCAATTTATTAAAGAATATCAAATTGGATAAGATTAAATATTGCGCCAGATCAATTTGTTTTACTCGGGAGGGAAGTTAGTGTCGGCGCAGAATAAAACGCGACGTAGAACGATTGTTGTTGTGAGAGAAAAAGCGCCCAAAATAACGACATACGACGGTCACTGCAAAAACTGTCATATTGAGATTCTTTCCTCACCAGTGTCTCCTTCCCTTACTAATGACCCAGTTTGTCATTCCGTTCCCTTACTAATGATCAGTTTGTCCATCCGATTGTAACATGTCGAAATATAGGTTTAAGACCCCATATAGTATACACTCGTGATTCTTTTGCAATTTTAAGTCGATTTAGCGGTGTCCGTCTGTCTGTCCGTCTTTCTGTTGAAATGGCGATCACGGCGCGAAGACGGAAGTGGGGGTACTAATTTTTACTCAGATTATTGGACATCCTCCCAAGGAGTTTGCTATTGAAAATGAGCAATCGGTCCAGCGGTTAAAAAGTTATGAGTGAAAATGTGAAGATACCTCTAAATTTTCCATACAAATTGGTTTATAGTAGCGACTGGTACATAATATATTATCTCATATTTTTTCACCAGTCGCTTAGAAGTGAATAATATTGTATTTTGGACTCACCTCAAATATTTTTCAACTCAAAAATTTTTTTCACAACTAAACTTTTTTTTCACCACAAAACATTTTTTTCACTATAAATTTTTTTCGACCCCAAAATTTGTTTTCGCATCCAAAAAAGTTTATCAAAAATAGTAGAGAAAATTTGTTTAAGATATTGGTGGAGGGTATTCAAAGATTCGGCACAGTCGAATTTAAGCCTGTTTTACTTGTTTTCTTTTGTTTTTTACCTATAACTTTATAAAAACAATAAAAAGTAATAATTATTTTAATGAAAATTTAGAAACGAACATACTAAGTTGGTTTATAGTACGTTGGCTACGTTCGCTAGTACACAAATATATCACGAGTGTCATAGAATATCATATGTTAATTTTATTCATGATATGTTTTTTGTTTACAAAAATTTTTAAAATGCGGAAACTGTTAAGAAAATTGGAAGCAAAAAACAAGAGACAAAGAAAAAACCTTTTGAAAATAAAATAGATTATATTTTAAAACTTCAACGTTCGACGCGTTTTTATTGTAATTTTGTATGACAAACTACGGAACGTTGTTGTTCACTACCAGAAAACTGCAAAATCAACATTTTTCTTGATTTAATCATACACAAAAATTCTTGTTCACATTTAATAATTCAACAAAATTCACTGTAGAATAAAATCAGCATCATGTTACTGAACGCGTAATTGGGATCAGTGTGAATCATCTCTCGATTATGTTTTATGCAAATGTAATCACTCACCAAAAAGTCAGCGTTGAATTAATCAGAAAAAAAACAAACAACGCGTATGAGTGTAATCATAATCAAAACAAAATAAAAACACATATGAAATGATATTGTGTACATTAGGGTGGGACTTAAATCTGCTTTTTTCGAATTTTTATTGAAATAAAAATATATTTTTGGAAAAAAATTTAGGTCGATATCTCAGGCTGTCCTAATCCGAAAAAATTTAAATATTGTCTAAATTTTTTTTCTTCTATTTTGATTGGAAAATTAGGCAATATTTAACTTTAACCGGATTGGGAGAGCCTGAGATATCGACATAAATTAAAAAAAAAATTCACAAAGAACAATATATTTGGTATTATTAATAAAAATTCTAAAAAAACGGATTTTAGACCCACCCTAATTTATGAAATGTGTTTCTACAAAACCACCCCCTTTTCATAGATAAGAAAATATTTTGTTTTAATTATGAATACACACATACGCTTTATTTATTGCTTTTTCTAATTTATTCTACATCAAAATAATTATTGTTGACTCAAACGAACAGAATAAAATCAATGGTATAAAAACGACCGATGATTATAAATCAGTGACAACAATTTGCACGTCGTTTGATTGATTTAAAATCATTAACAAATATGTGTGTTGGAGTATATTCAACGTTTGAACGCAAACACATGTTTATTCTTGTGTTGATTGCGTATAAACGTTTTGCAATCAGCATTTGCAGTTCTCTGTTCACTACATATGCCTTATCTAGTAGCATGTTGGTATTAATTTTTGTAAAATACTGTATCATCCAAAGATTTCAAAGCATTGAGTAGGTTTTACCACATATGGCAATTATATGATTTCACCAGTAGATAGTTGTTAAATATAATTCCAAGGTTTTTGGCATTTTCCACGAGATCCATTGAAAAAAGTCCAATGAGTGGCGGCAATGTAGACGAAAAATATTTTGTTTTGCCTATTACCATTGCCTTTGATTTCTTCAAATTTGGACAAAGGCCATTCATTGACGGCCATCTAAATACATTGTCGAAATCATATGCAAACAGCTAATGTAAAGCTGTACGCCGTCTGCGTACATCTGTACACTGTAGTGATTGAGTCGGGATGGCAAGTCGTTAGAATATATGGCTGAAGTGCATTTTGTCCGGCGTTATTTAAAAAAAAATATGACCCCTTCTGGATTAAAAAGGAAATGCTTTTCTATCTTCCATTGCGCGAAAACGTCCCTTTTTTAAAATCGCTTGATTTTTTTAAAACATGTAATTTTTTTTGAGATCCTGCGCAAATTTCCTTTCATTTGAGTATCCACACATGTATGTTGCAACGCGTACCGGTTTTGGGGTCTAGGGGACACCACATTCCCCGGCTCCAAAAATGAAAGATAAAAAATATAATTTTTTTATTCCAGAGGGGGTTATATATTTTATTTTTTAATAAACTAAACTTTTTCAGTACCCCAAAGGGGTCTTAAGTGGATTTAGAGGGAGCAACACATTATGGGTCATGGAACAAATGCATTTTTGAGATCCTGCGGAAATTTCCTTTTATTTGAGTACCTACACTTCTATATTTTTGACTCATAGGAGGTAATGGGGTCCTGAGGAATTTTCTTTTGAGTACCCACACTTATATGTTACTAGACCCCGGCCTAAAAAATGAAAAAAAGAAAAAATTTTCTGTTTTTATTCCAGAGGAGGTCTTATTTTTTTGTGTGCACTTTTGCAGAATATAATGTATACAAAAGAGAACCAATCAAACTACTCGATTTATTAGAACCAAAATAGGCCAATTGACTTCTACCACGCAGATACGAAGTAAGTAGCTTTACAGCAGTGATTGAAAAGTGACACATGTATTTCAGTTTTTGGCAAAGTGTGGTCTATTCTACAGTATCAAATGCCTTAGAATGATCAAGTAAAACCAAAAATCAGTTTTAGACAGCTGTGCTTAGAAACAAATTGTTTTCAAAGAGCAGAGCATACAAGCATTGAGTCATCGGCGTATGGATTAACCTTTCGAAAACTTTCGACAAATATGGCAATATTGCAATTGGCCGATAATATTTATCAGGCTTAGGGATAAGTATAATTTTTGCACGATTCCACATTGATTAAAAAGTAGATGTTAGTATTGTGTTAATCAAATGTGTGACGTGTTGGAGTATGTATGCTTATATGATGGATTTCATCATCCACTACAAAATCAAATGCTAATCATAGATTTAAGAACACCTTCCTAGGTAACATGCATGAATTCAAAACATAATGAATGTCGTTGATTTTTATTGTTAGCAATATTAAAGGCATTTACATTAAATAATTTACATTGTTTACACATGTGCTAATTCTACTCTCTTTAACGTTTCATTACTCGGTAAATCATCGTCGGGATATTTGTAAATTTTATATATAACTTTATATATTTAAAAATTGGAAAATAATAAGAGAAATTAATAAAAGAGCGAAAACGAATAATTTGTCATACGTCCATAAAAAATGGAAATGTAGTTTTCAAATATGTTAATATGTACAATATATGCAACCAAATTGTGTTCAAGAAAATCACAGCCAATAAACGTATGTACCGATGAATCAAATCTTTCTATAGACACATTTACAAGTGATTTAAAACTGCTAGATATAGAGCAAAATCACCTTTTGATTGTGAATCTATGGGTGATGTTTTAAAACATTACAAGCATTACGCACATGTATAGACATGTGCAAGTTTCTGTTTGCACTTTGCAGATCAAGTTATTTATTTATTTATTTTATTAAACATATAATTACAAATTATATCTAAATTCCCTAACCGAACACTAGCAACGAAGGCCTTCGGTTCGTTGTAGCGAAAACAGACCAGAGCCTCTGGTGGGAATCGAACCCACGACCCCCGCACTGATAAGCTAGCACGCTACCAACTAGCCTACCGGGGCGCTCGAGATCAAGTTCGTATGAAGAAGTGGAGAAAAAAATCGCCAAAAATTATGATTTCGGCGATTTTTTTAATTTTAAGAGTTTTTGCGTTTTTTAAATTTTAGTGGTGTTTTTCATTTTCAGCGAGTTTTATTGCATTTTCAAATTCGGTGACTTTTCCTTTGATAGTTTTAGCGTTTTTCTTTAGCTATTTCCACTATTTGGCGATTTTTTTCAAATTTTGGCTAGTTTTAAGTTTAACAAGTAAAAAAGGGCTAAATTCGGCTGTGCCGAATCTTTGAATACCCTCCACCATAGGGGCTGAAGATGATATATGTATATACTAAATTTTGCATGAACTGCAATATGAATATGTTTTGTCAATTTATGTAACGAACTTTTGTTATTTAGTTTTAGTAATGTTATTTACAGAGGTCTGCTCTGTTAGCGACTTTAACATTGTTGCTTTTAACGTTAACTTAGTTATTAAGAGTAACACACATATAGCTCTAAAATGATATTATTCTCATAGTATGTAAGACAGTAAATGTAATCGAACAAGAAGAAGACTTAATAACATTTTTACTTACTTAACAGAAAACAAAAATAGATACAGAAAAATTGTACAAATTTGTATGGAAAATTTAGAGGTACCTTCACATTTTCCCTCATAACTTTTGAACCGCTTAACCGATTTTGCTCATTTCAAATACCAAACTGCTCGGGAGGATGTTCAATAATCTGGGTAAAAATAGGCACCCCCGCTTGCGTCTTCGCGTCGTGATCGCCATTTCAACAGAAAGACAGACAGACGGACATCGCTAAATCGACTTAAAATTGCATAAGGATCACGAATATATATACTTTATGGGGTCTTAAACCTATATTTCGACATATTACAAACGGAATGACAAACTGATATACATATACCCTCACCATATATGGTGGAGGGTATAATAAATTTATAGGTTTTAAATTTTTCAAGTTCTTTTGATTTGTCGATTTTGTTTTCAATTTCGGCGATTTTTATCAGTTTTGGAGATGTTTTCAATTTTGGCGCATTATTTTTAATTAAAGCGGTTTTATTTTTAATTTTAGCCATATTTTTCAATATCTAACGATTTTTTCTTATTATAACGGTTTTTAATTTTTCTTCATTCCTGCTATTTTTTTAAGCTTTAACCTTTATTTTGGGTTCATATGAGGACTATGCTCAATAATTACATACGTTTTTTATTCAAAAATAAAACCACAATGTATTCTATTTTCTGTTTTCTTCTATTGCATGCACTCAGCATTTTATTACTTTACTTCTCACACATTAATTACGAGGGTGGTCTCAAAATTAGCCGTCTTAACAAAGAAACACAACAAATTTGATAAATATTTTCTTTTTTTCTCAACATAATCTCCTTTTAGCTCGATACACTCTTCCAGCAATATACAATAGCTTGGATACCCGTTTTATAGTAAGAACTACCTACATAGCTCCTTAAAATAACCATCCACAACAAATTTTTTACAACCGAGGCATTTTTGCAAGCTTGGACATAGAAAAAAATTCAAGGGAGCTAAATCTAGCGAATTAGGTGCGTCATGAAGCAATTCGAATTTTTTTACCAACTTTTCCCATGTTCACAAATTCACTGAGATCGTTAATTTTTGATGGCTCTAAATAAACAACGTGGCGCTTTGAAACTTAAAGCATATTTTATATAAGGTAAACACTTTTCATCGAAGTAACTTTTTTCAAACTACTGTCGCCATCTATACGTTAGGTCGGCTAAATTTGGAAACGCCCTCGTTCATGTAAGCAATAGGAAGAAATTAAAGTTAATTTTAATTCCACAAGAAAAGAACTTGCCATAAATATTACAATTTTCATTACTTTGCTTTTAAAAGCTTTCTGTAAATTTATTTACAATTATTTCATTTAAAGCTCACAGGCTGACCTAAAAAAAATCTTTATCAACCAAATATTAGTTGCTCCGTTAATTTGTATCTATTTAAATCAACTGTGGGTTGCTTTTACCGAGCAACTTATGAATTTTTCCATATAAAGTGTGAGCAACAGACAGCAAATTCAACTTTTCCAGGGAAAAATTTGTATTGGACTTTTTCGAGAATTCCTGGAAATCCCGAATCTCAAGCCCTGGTTATATTACAAACATTTTTCAGAGTGTACTCTAACAAATCAAAGCTAATGGGTTTATTTTGTAAACGATATCGTTTATATGTTTATAAATTTACAAATTTTTAAACCTTTCGTTTTATAAAATGTCTGTATACAGCTTTCCTATGCTTAATCTTCTTATTTTTGCAATGCGTAGTTATCTTTGTTTTGTTTGACATGCTACAAAAAATTTAACATAATTTAGGCCCGAATACCGAATGTCCAGTTTAAATTTTACAAACAGTTAACTTCAAATTTTTATGCAAAACAATTAAAAAGCTGTCAGTTAAAGTTCAGTTAGCAGCTAACGGTGCATTGTGAAAATAAGCATTAGAGAAAGTCTAACTAAAAATTCATATATTTACAATGACAAAATTTCATAGTTGCAAGTGTAAATTAAGGTTCAACGTCTTTGATTTATTTGTGTGTACAGTGTACGTGTTAATTAATATACCAATATTATCATTCGGTTTTTACAAACATGGTAGTAAGTGCATTGCTTTTGTATATTCAATTTGAGCTATTTACAAAAACACAACTGTTCAGGCGAGCAAATAAAAAACCTTTCGGCTTATTTTAATAATATTTGTCAATCTGGCTTCTACAATATTAACGTGGTGTTTCCAGATGACGTTTTGCTTTAGACGAACGAAAATACAATAACAAAATACATGACATACAAAATCGCCTTGCGACCAACGTCTTGTGGAAACCTCATAAAAGAGGAGGAGGTGTTTCAACAAGACGTTAATAGTAAGGCCAATAAGTGACTGCGTGTATTTTGTTTTTGTATTGCTTGAAGTTTGTTTTTGTCATGTGAAAACCACCTAATTTTTTCCATACAATTTTTTTTAAACGTTTCCTTTAACAAAATTAATCCATACATAAAATTAGGCCCCCCAACTTTTTTGAATGTTTCTGGCAATTTAGACTTACCAGCTCGGAAGAACGATTCTTCTTTTGAAACAATCGTCGACCCATTTCGAGCATTGTTCAGGGCAGGACATGTCGCATCGACCGAAACAAGAGTTTGGATTTCGGTTTTAACCATAACCGTTACCTCGGTTAACCGAAACGTTTGACCGTAATCGGATAAAATAAACGTGAAGATACGGTTGAAATCAAATTTGTTAAAACCCAGGTTTTGTAAATAATTCAATACAAAAATGTTGTAAAAAATTAAAATACGAGTATTATAAGTGATTTTCAAAGTGAGTTAACTAATTGCCAACCCCAAAAAATCTGTTGGTTTGTATGCAACTTTTTGCCATTTTGTTTTCATCAATAGTTAATTCGTGTTTCAAATTTTTATAACCATATTTGTGATATAAATTCTGAAATTTTTATAAATTTGAAATCGTAATGTTTTAGTTTTTCTAGTGCTTCCAATTATTCGACCCTGTCGGTTAATCGGTTATGTCGTTTAATGCAAAATAAATGTATTTCTTTCATCAATAAGAACACAAAGAGCTGCTTTTTGCTGAAATATCTGTAAAATATGGTATGAATAATTTTTGCGAAATTTCCAAAATCTTATAGAACTGTCACTGTTCACTGACTCTTTTACTACCTTGTTTAAGCTTTAGAGTTAAAGAGCTAATCTTTGTTTTTTATGTATCAACACTCAGGGGTTGCCCCCTATGAATGCAGTGCATTGTGCTAATGTCAGGAAAATAGGTTATGAGGATTAAGAAAGAGGGAGTAGTGTTTTTTAATATATTATAGTTGTCAGGGAAGACCTCTGCAGGGAGATTATTCCACATACGACTAGTACGACTTATGAAGGAGTTTTCCCTGTAATGTGTTGTTCGGTTGACTGGACAATCGACCACAAGAGGATGGGCTCAACTGGGCAAGCGAGTATTCCGGACAAAAATCCGGGCCCGAGGGATAAGTTCACTTAACTCAGCAGAGCATATCCCATGGTAGTATCGATATAACAGTGTCTCACAGCCCACATTGTGTCGATATTCCAATGAATCTATAGAACTGGATATCTTACTGTCATTGATAAGCACCGAAGCCGTTCTTTGAACACGGTCCAAAATAGACCTTGAAGCACCTGCCCATATATGGGAGTTATACTCCAATTTTGGCCAGATATAGGTGGTATAGATAGTACGGAGATCGGATAGGATGAAGTACTTCTTGCACCGTTTTAAAAAACCTAAACACTTGAATGCTTCTTCGACACTTCAAAAATGTGTTTATTCCAACGGATATCACACTGAATTCTCATGTCCAGAACATCAAGAGTTTCCGATTCCTCAATATCGATACCCTCCAATTGTACAGATGACGCTGAAGACTCCACAACCCTATGAGTCATCATTCAACATTGGGTCTTATGTGCATTAAAATCCATCCTATTTGTACGACGCCACTCTGAAACTAACCAGAGGTCCCGATTAAGTGTATCATTCATGATTTGCCTCCTGACCCCGACCTCTAAGAGGCTTGGCCTGCGATCGAAGGAAAATGAGTGACAAATGTTACTGTCATCAGCAAAAGAGTAGATAGGGTTGAAAGTTAAACAAAGAAGGCCATTAAGAGACAAGAAAGAGAGAAGGAGAAAGAACGGAACCTTGCGGTACCCCTGAATTTAACTAAAACTCGTCGGATGAGATCCCGTCTACTACAACACGTATAGAGCGATCTCTGAGGAAGCTCGAAATAAATCGAGAGAAATTATTACCGACACCAAAAGGAATTAGTTTCGACAAAAGTGCGCCGTGTCATACACGGTCGAACGCTTTGGAAAAAGAGGCGATTAATTGAGGAATCGGTTAATCGATTAACTGAATGGCAAACACTAGTTTTTCCCCAATGATAATAAGTAGGGCCTAGGGTCAAGACCGGTTAACCGGTTTTCATACCCGGTCTTACGATCCACCCGGTTTTACGGTCTTCCGGTTCGACGTGTAGAAGGGTAAAAACTAGTCACACGTACTTTTGTAAAAATATATCTAAAAAAATAGTTTTTTAATTTTTTTTTCTAAAATTAAAGCAGTTTTGCAAAAATAGTGCTGATTTAAAAAAAATTTCCAAAAATAGTTCTTTTTCCCACCAAAAAATTATTTTAAAGAAAGTACTTGTAAATATAAGTACTTTTCATAAAACAGTACTTTCTGTAAAAACAATTATTAAAAAAAACAACGTGATTTTTCAAATTATATTGTCTTTTTCGGAACATTTTTGTTCCATGGCAAGAAAAAATTTCTATAGTTTTTACTCGAATTTATGTCTAGACTATTTGTGCAAAGTTTTAACCCATTTGGAGCTTCGGTGTAAGAATGTCGTACAACTATCCGAAAAAGACCGTGACATTTTCATGTAAATATTCTTTTATGATTTTCAGAATATTTTTGTTTCTATAGTTCTTGGTCTAATTTGTGTATAGACTATTTCTGCAAAGTTTTAACCCATTTGGAGCTTCGGTTTAAAAACGCCGTACTACTACCCGAAAAAGATCGAGACATTTTCATGTAAAAATATGGAAAACGCAGTACTTTCAGAATTCTATTGTGTTTTTCGGAACATTTTTGTTCCACGACCAGCAAAAATTTCTATAGTTCTTGGTCGAATTTATGTCAACACTATTTCTGCAAAGTTTTAACCCATTTGAAGCTTCGATGTAAAAACGCCGTACTATTACCCGAAAAAGACCGTAACATTTCTCAAAATTATAAATTATTGTTTTTTGTTGTATTAGAAAAAACACAAGTCATATAAAATCAATTGTTTTTTTAGGATTTTAATGTTACCTATTAAAAAAAAGTACTTTATTAAAAAGTACTTTGTTAAAAAAGTACGTTTCTTATTTTTTACAAAAAGTATTATATTTAAAAAAAATACTTTTTTTACAAGAAGTCCTTTTTTGGAAAAAAGTAATTTTTTGTAAAAAAAATTTTACAACGGCACTATTTTTGAAAAGGTCCTTTAATTGTGAAAAAAAACATTTAATAAGTATTTTTTCGGTAGAACGGTAACCCTGGATGAAGCAATTTTTATTACGAAAATAGGAACGAAACAGATTTTGAGGATTTAGTTATGCAGTTTATATTAAGTTGTCCTTCCTAACGTTTATTTTCTTGAATCTATTTTTATAGGAGAATTTTTTATAAAATTTATTTGGTTAATTTAAACGCGATAAACCACATCCGTAACCGCGGTTAAGGAAAATTGCCGGAAGAAGCAATGTCTGGAGAATACTTTCAATTAGGTCTTGTGGCCGAGCGTTGTCATGCCGCAAAATCAATTTGTCGTGCGCGGCTTAAAAGCATGAGTTGAGTTCGATAGCGTTCCCCCAGATCGCTTCGTGATGAAAAACTCCCCACAAATACATTCATCTGGTACGAAACTCGACATGTTTGAGGCAATATTTAGAATTGTTGTTTACGTTTCAATCAAATAACACAAGCTTCCAAAGACGCTCATTCACAATAGGTTTTAGAAGCAAGAAATTGGAATATTAAATCATATACTAGTTGCAGCCTCCTGTGTAAACCGTTCAATATCAATTCAAGGTCCTATTGCTATTTTCATAAAAGTACTTTTTTTAAGTATCTTTTTGAAAAGCGTCCTTTTTCTTAAAAAGCACCTTGTCTCCAAAAAATACCGTTTTCAAAAAAATTGTTTCAAAGAATTATTTTATATGACTATATTTGCTATTACACTTAAAAAAATATCAAAATCAGCAAAAAATGTTGCAGAGTCAGCAAAATTTTGGTGAGGAGGGTACTTGCAGAATATTGCTAATTTCAGCGAGCTGACTTTTACCTTACAAATTACTCAACTCACCAACAGTAGTTAGTCGATGGTAAATAAAATCCAGAAATTTTTTTGCTGTATATTAGTAGACCAAAAAAAAAACTCAAAAAATTTGTAGAAAAATATATTTTAGTTAATTTATTTGCTGAACATTTAGACCTAAACATTTTTTTGTGTGATTCCGAAATAATTTACAAAACTTTGAAAAATGTAAAATATCCAGATTTCCGCATTGTCGATAAGATTTAATGAAAATCTAAAAATAAAATGGAAACAAAATTGTCCCAATTATAGTACTTAAATGCTGCTTATTTGTTTTATATTCGCTAAATTCCATAAGGGATCACTATTTATAGATATTTTGTTTATAAATACACAATTCGATTTTACCTTTATTAAATTTAACAGGGACATAACTGTTATAATCAATATTTTAAAAAATTCTGAAATAATAATTTATTTTAAAACCTTCTCTCTGAATAATAGTTATAAATAACCAATATTTTTTTGGTCATTGATAACCATTATAGTTTGTTTTTGATTTTTTGGTCTTCCGTAACCATTACAAAAGACTTTTATTTTTTTTGGTCTTCTATAACCATTAAAAAAGATTTCAGTTTTTTCTGGTCTTCTGTAGCCATTATGAAAGAATTTTCTTTTTTCGGTATTTCTGTATTCAAAGAAATTTTCATTATATGTAACGAACTGTAGCGTGGTTATAAAAGACAGAAAAAATAAAAATCTTTTATAATGGTTATAGAAGACCAATAAGAATAAAAATCTTTCATAATGGTTATCAAAGACCAAAAAATTAATAATCTTTCATAATGTTTATGGCAGGACTACAGTTTTCTGGGTAATTTATAATTATTATTACAGGCTCAATTTTTTCAGTTATTTTTTCCATAGCCTATTGCATATTTAAAAAAATATTAACAGTTATTTTGGGTCCCTGAAATTTAAATATTATAGACATTTGTGCAGGTCTTGGAATAAAACTGTTCCGAAAAACACAATTAAATTCAGAAAGTACTGCGATTTCCATATATTTACATTAAAATGACACAGTCTTTCTCAGGTTGTAGTTCGCCGTTTTCACACCGATGCTCCAAATGGGTTCGCCTTGCATACATTATCTGGATATAATTCTAACCATGGCCTATAGACTTTTTTGGTAAAGAATGTGCCGAAAATTAAAATAAAATTATAAAAGTACGGGATTTACATACTTCTATATAAACGTGAAAGGAAGGAATATAAACAGAAAACAAAGCGAGAAAAATCAAAACGGTTAAAATGTTTGCCCTGTGTGTGTTAATACACTCGTAAAATCTTTTCGGCGAAATTAAATTTTTGTTACTTTGCTTGATTAAAAAACTGCAAATATCTCATAAACTGCTAATGCTAGAGCCAAAAGGATGTTTATTTGGTTTTCCCTTATATCTCGAAAAATAAGCAAAATAGTTAAAATTTTCACCCAATAGGTGTTAATACCCTCTCCGAAACCCCTTTAAAATTTGAATTTAATCAATTTTAAAATCTATCAAAGATTGGTAAAATTTGATGCATTAGGTGCTGCATATTAGAGTCCCTCCATTATTCTTAACGGGGCTTAAAATATTTAGACATAAATATAACCGAGTAAAAAAAGTTGATCTGACGCAATAATTAATCATATCCACTTGATATTCTGTAATATCTGCTCTAATATCTAGCTGATCTTATTTGATCCGAAAAATGTCAGTTCAATTTAGATCCAGCAATGTATTTGGGTATCAAGTAAGACCTAAATTTATTTGAACAATGCTAACTTAAATAAGATCCAACAATAAAATTGCATATCAAATTGTTTCAGATAAGATCCAACAATATATTGTGTGGATTATGGTTTATAAAAAAAATTTATAAAAAAATTTAAATTTAAAAAAAATACCAACCCCTCGGTAGGATTTGAACATGGACTGCCAGAGTTGTAGTCGACTCACTCATCCATAAACTCCTATACATAATAACTGGCTTCATTGTTCGTATAATTATGTTATTTATAATTATATCTTCGGAAATAACATAAGAAATACTATATATACAGTACTAAAATAAAACATTCCGCACACACAAAAAATATTGTGAAGTATTCCGTGTAGAAAAACCTTGGGGAAAGTAAAATATAGATTAAACTATAATTTTATATGATTTTTGTTCATAAAACTGCTTTACTTTTATGAAATAAAATTTCAAATGCTTTCTTTTCATTTTTACTTAAATGCTGAGATTTGTAAAATATTTAATATATAAATAAATTATTTTAAAAAATGTTTATAATTTATAACATTTACTTTTGGAACTTTAATACAAGGAGTGAAAAATACTGATAGAAAAATTGTGTTAAAATTCCATGACATTTCATTAATAAGAAGAAAAGTTACCGTAACTAAAAATTATGCTGCTTTTAAAGTATATATTTCTTTAAAAGCCATGTATAATAATTTAATATATAAAAATAAATAATATAATTATAATGTATATAATTTTTGAAGTGTTATATGTTTTTATATGATGAATTTTATAAAGATCAATAAATAAGCAGATGTGATTATATGGTTTTATTGGGAAGGTTGAACTTTGTCATTTAATAATCATTCATATGACTACCACGACTGGCAATTTTTCTTCGAAAATGAGCAATGAGCCGCCGTTACCGTCAACGGTGAGCGTTACCGTGCCATGCTCAACGAATTTTTGTTTAAAAAATTCAAGAGAACGACATGGACGACATTTGGTTTCAACAAAACGGAGCCACATGTCACACAGCGAACGCAAGCAACGATATTTTACGCAATTTATTTGAAAATCGAATAATCAGCCGAAATTGTGATGTCAATTGGCCGCCTCGGAGCTGTGATTTGAGCCCTTTGGGATTTTTCTTTGGGGATCCAAACCATCCAGAGACAATTTAAGCATTAAAACATGAAATCGAAGTTGCCATTGAAAAGATTCGAGCCGAAGCAATCGAAAATTACTGAAAAATTGTGTTGATCGGATGAGGTACTGCCGAGACAGTCGTGGTAGTCATATGAATGATATTGTGTTCCATTCATAAATAACAAAGTTCAACCTTTCCAATAAAACTAGAAATTTGAAAAAATAATCAGTATTTTTTTTATAGCCGATTCAAATTAAAAAATAAATTAAATGACCCACCCTGTAATATATAATTATATATGGTTATGCATACGGACATATGTGCTTATGCATGATATTGTTACAGAAATTCCATTTACTCGTAGAAACACAAATCCCCATATGTAAGCCCTGAAATATAAAACAATTAAATGGCAACCGTTTACCATGACTAATGTTTCTTATGTGAAACTGTAAAAGAACATTCTCAAAGTTGCCGTTATGCAGTTTCCAGACGGTGCTGCCATATTCTAGCTATTTTAACCATATATTAAAACAAAACGCCAGCAAGGTGGCAAAGCCAGTTCAATTGATAAATAAAACGCTGAGTGTCAAGAACTAAAGTGTGGGTTACGTTTAGTCTATCTACACCGTGTGTATAAAGTGTGCTATTAAAGTGTTTTTCTGTAATTTTTAGTGACTGTTATAAATAAATAGATCTATAAATAATTTGAAACAGTGTTTATTATTTGCAATACAGAAAGAACTCGATTTATTTAAAAGGTAAATAAATCAACGATTTTTAAAAAGGGTAAAATCGTAACAATATATTATTATTATGATTATGCATAAACTTTTGACTCGGGTATTTCAGCAAATGTAAAAATAATGTTATCTTTCGTGCGGACTACTCGATTTTCTACATATTTATTGACGGCAATAGATGTTGGTAATAGTTTTTCGGCAATATTCATTAATAATTATTGCTAAGATAAAATGTCAAACTCGGTATTCATTTTCGTTGGACATTTATACAAAAGAAAAAATAGAAAAAAAACAAACGAATTTGTTTTGTAATAGCTTATTATTGGTTTGACCCACTGACCATTTTTGAGAAAATTGAGTTAGAAATGTGTTATATTATTGTTAGCTTAGTGAGCAAACGTGCTATGTCAATTTTTCATTATTGTTCAGGAGAGGAAAACATATTCTAAATTTTGTTTTTAAAATTTGTTAAATCTGTAAATGTAGTTTTTTTTATTGTTTGTCCTGTTTCAATACTGATAATCGAACAATTTAAAAACAAAGCTGTTGCAGACGAAAAAGCTATTTTGTAACATCACATTTGCTCTTCATAATTTAGTTTTTTTAATGTAGACTTAGCACATTTTCTCGCAACCATTTTTTAGAGTTAAAAGGTTTTTTTTAATTTGTTTATTATTTTAACTTAAAAAATAACCAATTAAAGTATCTTTTATTGCTGTAAGGAAAAATAATGATAGCAAACAATTTAATTCATAAATGTTTGTGGTGTTTATAAGGTCTTATTAAACTTAAAATTAAAAACAAATTATTAGTGAGGTAAATCATCATAAAACCTGTGGTGGTCTTTGGGTTAAGTTGATTTTAAAAATTGCAAGTCTCTTGTTATATTCTTTGTTATATCCTGATAAAGTTGCTGCTAATTGGAAAACTCGATAAAGTCTATATATTTATTTATTCTTTGAGGTAAAATTTTCCATTTATCAAAAAAGCGAAGTTTAAAATATATTTCACTGTTTTGAGTTTATTTCATACCACGAATGTCAGTCACTTTGACGACACCTTTGCCATGTCCAGGTCAAATACTTTTACAAAATTAAACATTATTAAAATTTAAAAAAAAAATCATCCAGATAAGTTTCAGGTTTTTTCGAGCTGCTTTACACATGCCAATATATTCTGCAGACACCGCCGAAATTCACCAGCGTATTCCTTGGCTTATTTCATGAAAATATGTCCATTACTTACGACCATTCCCGAAAATGCAAGTGTGCGAAATGGCAGCGGTTTGAAAATTTTCGGATTGGTGGTCGGAGGGTAGTAGGGTAAAATTGCTAACTTCTGAACCAGTGGTCGGATTTTGGGCTTGTTGGAAAGGTCTTTGGGAGACCTTTCAGAATCAATAAAGAAAAAAATTAAAAAAAAGTGAAATCGCCAAGATACAGAGCTTTTGAAAAAAAAATTTGAAAAAAGACATAAGAACGTGCACATAACCTCAATTTGCTCAGCCAGATGGCAGGTAGCCCTAATTCTTACCATTCCAAAATGCCCTAAACAAAGCCCAGAGGTCTTACCGTTCCAAAGTAATAACCATTTGATATTTGAGATCCGATTGTAAATGCCAAACATATAACGAAAAATTTAAAAGGGCGACTCCTTCGTTCGGCAAAAAAAATTAAAATTGCTTTGTACGGAGCACTTTTTGTACGGTCTATTGTACACTCTTTAATTGAAATTCGGAAATCATAATTTAAATGCAAAGTCTTAACTCTGAATTTCAGTTGGGTTTTTCAAAATATCATAAAGGATTTTCTGAATTTCAATTAGGAATACTTAATTACAATTGGCGTGTTCTAAATTATAATTCTGCTTTTTTTAATTTCAATTAGGAATTTACAATTAAAACTTCTATTTTCTGGAATTTAATTGGAAATGGTGCAGTATTCCCTGATACACATGTTTCATAATTGTTATCGTACCTTTTAATGAAGCTTCTTCATTTCGTGTTAGATATATTTATAATTTATTACATTTTGTATTGGTTTGGCGTTATCGGCCTTTTTTAAATATTTCGATAGATAGAGCAAGTATTATATACCATCAGATAGGTCTCGAAGTTGATAAATTATTTGCAAATTGTTACTTTAAAACAGCACATTAATATTTCCTAAAAATTATTTCAAGAACAGAAACATCTATCTATATTTGATTTATTCATTAGGTTTTACACAATTTATATATTTTACAAAAAAAAAATAATTTTCGAATTTGAAAATATATATCTAAAGAGTTTTAGCAAAAGAACTTACGTCGACATAAATAACTCTTGCGAGATTTTTGTAGTAAATAATTCAGTTTTGTCCTTACATTTCAACACTTTATAAACTGGAAGATATGAGACCCTACAAATCAATTTTTTATTTTTTGTTTGACAAAAGAGTTTATTTGTACACTCACCAAAAAAATCTGTAATGGCAACTGGAAATTTGCTGTTATTACGGTAAATTTCGCTAATTTGAACCCAGCCCATGTCTGCTGGCGTGTAGTACAATGAAATTTGTAGAAAAAATTAGCTGCCGTTACTAAATTTTAGTAAACTTTTTGTAAAGTGGAATTTAAAATCTGTTTGCAAAAATCAGCAAAAAAATGTACTAAATTTTTTTATATTAGTACAAAATTTCGAATTAATTTTTTTTTACCGAGCATCAAAATTTTTTATTTTATTTATTTTTTTCAAAAGATATTTTAGACAAAATTAAAAAAAAAATCAAAGGCTTAATTTGATAGTTTCTGTTTTTAAAAATATTTTAGTAAATTTTTTTACTTTTAAGGTCAAATTTTTATTGTTTTTAGGGCTGATTTTTAGAACTAAAAAAACCTTTTAGTGCTATTTTAATTGGATGTCCTATTTTTAATCTATGCAACATTTTAAGGCAATTTAAGTTTGTAGGTCTAAGTTTTAATTAGAAATAACATTTCCTTCAATATCCACTTTTTTTAAATTAGTGCATTTTTTGCTAATTTTAGAAAATCGTTTTTCAAAAATTTGTTAAATGATTTCTGAAATTAGCAACAACATTTTGTAAATATTCTGTAAAAACTCTGTAATATGTAAAATGTAAATGGCAAAAAGGTTTGCTAAATAATAATTTTTTTTTACTAACTTTTCAATTTTTAATTTGTTTTATCAGGAAGACAAAAGAATTAGAAAAATGATTAGCGATAATTTTAAAATCACTTTTTGAAACAAAAAATACTAAAATTAAATTAATTATATTTAAATGCTAAAAAATCAATAATAAATGCATATTTTTAAAATTTGAATGAAAATTTTTCGTTTTTTAACATATATTTTACAGAGAAAATTATTATAAATGCAAGGAACCCTATTAACGATATATACCAAGTGTAAAAGTATAAAAACTTAAAAAAACGCTTATTGAGTAGCAAGTAGCGGTGTATAATGGGTTAATTCGAAATAAATGGTGGAATTTTTATGAAATTTGTTATTATGTATATATTACACATTTCTTTATTTTCTTTACTTCTTTGTGACCATAAATTTGTTTTGTTTATTATTTTTTCCATAATTTATAAAAAGCATTTATTATAACAAGCAAAAAATTAAATCGATCGTATAAACGATTTTCGCAAAAATAAAAAATTTGCATATTAGTGAAAGTTTCCATTCCGCCCTATTTTTTAATTCAAATGTCATTGTAAATGAATAAAAATACAAATAATACAAAAATACATTGCCCTAGCGGAAATGCAAATAATTTATATTAATAAAAAAAATATATACATTTAAAAAAAGTGTATCCAATGGTCATAAGTTGAAAGCTCGTATCTGATAATTATATTTCAATTTGAGTTGAGCCTGTCAAACAAAATTTTCAGTATAATGTAATCATTTGGTATCTCAAGCAGATGATTTTAAAATATTTCCTTAATTCAATTTAAAAATCTGACTCAATTTTAAACGGATAAAAAATAAATTAATTAATTTACCAACAAATTTAGGATTTGGTTCAAAAAAGCAAACTATTTACTAAAATCAAAATTGGAACAATATAAAATGGACTAATCAAAACATTGATTTAAAGTAAATATGCATTAATCACTGATTGATAAATAACAAGAATCAATTAAAAGCTTATGACAGTAGATATGTAATTTTTAAGTATATATTATAATATTAAATTTATATTTTTAAATGGGATTATGTGGCCTTATTTTTCTTTATTGTTTACAAAATATATTATAAAGTTGAATAACAAACCTTTTTCGTGGGATTAATGATTGTCAATTAAAATTAAAATTCAAGTTGAAGGTGCATGTTTGCATTTTTAAGTAGATTTGATATTAATTTTTTTTATTTGTTTTTATTTAACATACGCAAGCAAATTATACGCGTATTGAATACTTAATTGTTTTTTGTTTCAATAGTTATTATTAGTTTAATATTTATATTGTTAACTTTGTCTTAAACACTCAAAAAAGTTTGTCGGTAAAATCTACTGAAAATATATACATATGTAGCTAAAAAGGTGACAAAGTTATACCAACGATGGACAGGTGCGGCCTTTAATTGATTTTAGTACGTGCTCCGCTATAATTTAGTTTTTTTAATATTTATTTTAATTTGTAGATTAAACTTTAAAAAAATCTCTTTATAAAATAAGGTCAAATTAAAATAGCACTTCAAAAAGTAATTAATTTTCTATAGAGTATGTTTCTCTCTCACGAACTTTTTAGTACTCTCTCAGAACACGAACATAGTTTGGCGCAGGGATGGAAAACATGGTACAATTGTACCTTTTTTGGTACATTTTTACCTTGGTTGGTACCGTGGTACTACCGCGGCTCCTTTAGTACAATTTCAATTTATAACTTGATAAAACAACATAACATAAAGTAGACTTTTTTAAAAGCAACTTTAAATTAAAAACCTGTTTTTATTTATTCATCTACTATAGTAAAAAATAAAGTCAGTTTTAAGTTGAACCGGCTCTAAATTGGTGTCACATCAAATATACTAAATGTTTCCATACACATTGTACTAAAATGCTCGGAAGTGGCAACATTGAACAGCTGATTTTAAATTACCTCTCAAAATAAAAAAAAAAATAAGAAAAAGTGTATTATTGTTAAAAAGCTATTTAATGCCTTTAAATTTTTTAAAAGCAAATCCTGAAAAATTTAAATTTTCCTCCAAGGGAGGCGGAAAACCAGAAAAAAAGGTGTGACATAAAAATTAGAGTAAAATTTTACAAAGTTTTGTGGGAATTATACGACTACATAAAATTAACGATAAATTTTGTTTCACGCGGTCATTTTAAATTTTTTTAAGTCTTTTTAGTGTCTAAGCAAATCTAACTCAATACGATAAAATTGTTAAAAAAAAAGCGGAAAAAATTTTGGTACCGTGAGGATCAAAAAAGTACAATATGCTTGTCTGGTTAGTACAATAACAGGAAACATATTTTCCATCCCTGGTTTGGCGGCAACAAAGGTGAGTTTTGGTCGGCAACTTTTAGTAGTGTTCAGCGGTGCTGCCATATAACCAATTTTAACTATTTTTTTGCCATTTTTTGGGATGCCAGAAATTTTTCAGATTATTTCATAAAAAAAATGTTTTTTTTTTATTTTATTCAGATTTTTCATATAAAAATATAATATTTGTTCAATAGAATCCCAAAAACTGGGATAAAAAATTAGACTGTTTATGTGGCAGCACTGCATACACCGAATTTAATGTTTTTCAACACTTTAGCAACTTTGAAAATGTTGCCCTCTCATTTAAAAATGTTGCAGCTGAACTCTGTACCATGTTGAATTTTTGGTAGAGCGGGAAAAATACTCTACAGAAAATTATATACTTTTTGAGCACTTCTAGTATTTTTCAATTTTGAACTATGTGAAAAATTGTGTTTTATTCATAAATAGCACTAAAATTGTTAATAAAAGTTTGTGTCACTTGATTTAATTTTTATATCTTTGGACTATTTAAAATTATATTTGTTACCGCTAAAACTATTACTTTTACCCAAAAAATATTGTTAAAACTAATTGGAAAATCGGTGTAAAGTATCTGAATATAAAAAAATTCGTGAAAGATCTTTAATTTTTTATTTTTAAAGTTCTGTTCAAAAATTAAGGAAAAAAAGCTTTTTTGTAACTATTCAAAAATTGGTTTTAAAATGAGCGATTTTTAGCTAAATAATTCAACAATATTGACAAGGAAATATAATAAGGAAATTTAAATGTTTAAAAGCTTCAAGACGATCTTACAAAAATCGGTAGATTCCTCACTAATGGCTTTATCATATTCTATCCTGCTAAATTTTTCAGTTTCAATGAATCGTTTGTAGAGCAACATTTTTTTGTCATAATCTGTTCTAACCCTACGGAAAAATGAGTCAGTTAAAATTTAATCACCTGTCTCGTGACCGGTGAAAGAATCTATTATGTGTCCTGTCTGATGACCGGTGAAAACAGGACCATTCTGAAAGTATCTTCACCGTTATAGTGGTAATAATAGTACCAATTGTTTAACTGTTTTTATATTGATTTTATAATTAATAGAATTAATTTTAAACTATGTAAACAAAGTTTTTCACAAGATTATTTAAATATGAATATAAGTTGATTTTTAAAGTCTTTTAAAAAAATTAAAAATGCAAAACTTTTAACTATTGTGTTTTTAACTAAGTTTCTTAAAACATATTATATTTTTAACTCTAGGTTATTAATAATGCGACTTGCGCACGATGCAAAAAAGCTCAGCCTGTCATTAGCATTTTCTCAGCCTAGAGTAGTTATGACGATGCAAATTTAACTTTTTGCATCTTGTTCAAAACAACTTCGGTGGTACCGAATTAATAATACAGTGGGTATAATGAAAATTTTCTACTCGATTCGTTATGCCGGACTTTGACTGTATTATTAATTCGATCGACTATAAAATCGAAAAATGTAATTTAGTTTTTTCTAGTGTTGCGGAAAAAAACCTTCGCAACTCTAGAAAAAAGTCAGTCAGCCGATAAAAATGTTTTCTTTCTTTTTCGTACCCAGTGCGAAAAGATTTGAGTTTGCTGCCATTTGTGCAGTTAATGCGTTGCCAGTCAAAAGACGGATTAGGATTAGTAAAAATGGGGTATTACACAATTGAACAATTCATTGTAGAACAACATTTCAAAAATAGTGATAGTTTGGCGGAATTGTCTGCCTAAATTTGATGATATTGATGTGGATGACATATGATTTCAACAAGACGATGCCACATGCCATACAGCCCGTGCAAGAATTCAATTTCTGTATGAGTCATCTCCTGGTCGTGTACCTTCTCGTTTCGGTGATCAATTTGTCTTATTCTCTGTAAGTTTGTTTCTGAGTAACTGGACTTGAGTGAAAAAAGTACTCGACCGAACCTAAACTGCTAGACGTTTCTTGCTTTTGGTACTATTTAAAGTACAAATTAAGCATTTCATTTAAGCCAGTTCGAAATAAAACAAAAATCATGCATAAAACAAAAATCATGCTTGAAACAACTGTTACGGCAAGCCGTAGTCTTCTTTAAGTAACTATCATAATAGTTTTTTTTTCCATAGAAAAACGAATGTTAATACGGTTAAAGCAAAAACTACGGATTACTACACCAATAACGGATCAGTAGTGATAGACAAACTTTTTTGAGTGGACCAGTAATAATTTTTTCCTCTAGCTAATATTAGAGTTTGCATGAATATTAAAATTACCTAAAGCAACAGCAATTTACACACAATTTTGAGAACAGAAATGTTTTTCGGTAAAATTTAATACCCGCTGTAACGTAAGTGGAACAGGGCTATTAATGGTAATTGTATTTTGCAATTTTATATGAGGTTTATTGTCAATTGGAGTTTTGAAAGCAATCATGTTTGAAGTTATGTTTGATGTAGCTAAACAACCCACTTTAATTGGTGTTCAAAACACATTCCCACTATTGTAGTCTAGTAAACTGTGCTGTCTGTAAAATCGTTGTAGCTGTGACTGATAGCACTTATTATTTAGCACTTTAAAACGTTTCTCGTAAAATATGTACGTGATACGAGCATTTTAATAAACGTTATTAAAAACAAATTCATCACTGATTTAACAAAAGTTACTTTATTAATTGAAAAGTGAATATTTCCATGAAAACAATAGAGCTGATAATACACAGGGTGTGGAAAAGGCCATACAAATTTGGGATTGATTTTGTCATAGCCAATGGCGTTCGATTTAATTGAAAGAATGCAGGATAGAACTTCAGAGTCATTGATACCATGGAACTCAAATTGATCATTAAGTTTCTGATTAACCTATAGGCTTTATAACTCTTTTCAATTTGAAGCTTCATATTTATATTGAACCAGGATCTAGAACTGTTCTTTACAACTCTAGTTTTTAAGGGAACGACAAGAGTAAGCACTGGTAAAAAATAGGTCAAGCTCGGTTTCATTGGTATTTGTGAAATGTGTAGGCAAATAATGGTTTATAGGTGAAAGACCTATAAGGAGCATTTTATCTGAGAACTTCAGCAATTAAAAGATCAGGTTATATATGTATCTGTTATTTTTTCCAGTGCTAATATATTGAACAAATTATATTTTTGTATGAAAAATCTGAAAAAATACACGAATAAAATAAAAAAAACATTTTTTTTATGAAATAATCGGAAAAATCTCTAGCATCCCAAAAAACAGCAAAAAATAGTTAAAATTGGTTATATGGCAGCACCGCTAAACACTACTAAAAGTTGCCGACCAAAACGTGTTCTAAGAGAGTACTAAAAAATTCGTGAGAGCGACCTATACTCTTGAGAATTAAATACTTTTTGTGTTGATGGTGTCACAATTTTGAGAAATCATTATTTTATTCTCTTTAGATATAATTCCAGAGTTATTGTGGAGTTACATATATTATAATACGTATATCATACATGGTACTAATGCAGTGATTGGACTAATAATTTGATAATTTCATTATCATTACCTAGATAGCAATGGTAATGAATAATTAATGGTATTAATTTATTGGCCAATAACAATGTTTTTAAATTTCACTACCATCACTAATGCACCGATATAAATAAACCATTAGCATTATTATTCGTCATTTTATGTGTAAATATTTATGTTAATATTTATTTATGCGGGTTAACATTTGTATATTTGATAATTTGTTTTATCATTTTCTGTATAAAGCTACTTTGATAATTTTCAAATCGTATACATTTTTTTGTAAACAAATGATTTTAGTTTTTTATGCATTTTGCAATTCCATTAGTAATGAAATTTTGTATTTGCATTAGTGTCAACTAATGCTAATGAAATTTGAGTGGTAAGGAAAAATTCCGTAGTATATTATTATATTTTTGTTATCAATTTTTTAAATTAAATATTTTAAAATGTAGTTTTTAAGTGTTTATTTTACAAGGAGTTGCATAAAATTCATTACATACTTTGAGGCGTCAGTAGCTTAATAGAAATGTGTGGCAGCACCCGTTATGACAACAACTGAATAAGGTTGGGAGGTCTAAATTGATTAAATTTAGTTCCTATTGTTTTGCATTCCTTTGGTTTTTCGTTTTAGTTGTTATGTTTATCTTATTTTTATAAAACGCAAGTTTTTTTTGTGCACTCACAATATTATTTCACTTAAAACAATCTAAAATACATATTAAATTTATCGAAAATGTAATCAAAAACAGGACTACTGATTTCTCAATATTTTCAGCTTATTTTATGGTTTATTTTTAAACATTATTTATTATTTATCGAAAGTTGTTTAAAATAACCATCGATTTTTGTGGTTTGTTTTTCAAATTGAAAGTTTTTTTATTTGTATGAAATTACAAAACACAACACACACAAATGTATATATATTTTGATTTTCTATGCGTGTATGTATATTTGATTAATTTCTTGTAATTTTTATTAAAATAAATTTGTTACATTATTCTTTTAAATCGATTTTAAGATCTTTTTACAAAAATAATGATTATTTATTATTTTCTTCCAATATTTCGTCTCCACATTGGGTGACTTCTTCAGGGAAATAATATAATTTGTTCAACAATTAAAACTTATGTATATAAAATTCTTTTAAAAAAGGCGGACAATATGAAAAATATAAATATCATATGAAACAAAAATATTTTAAATTTATGAAAGACAAGGAAACAAAAATGTTTTTATAAATATTCAAAATTTTGATCTGATTTTTGATCTGATTTATGTCCTGCAATTCTGGTTTTAAATTTATTTTTATTGTACCTACGAATACCTTATTACAATTTTCATTGTAATTACCATTACACGGTATTTTATAAACTAAATTTGACATTTCCGATTTATCTATTCTGTCTTTTGTGTTGCTAAATAGTCTACTTAATGTGTTATATGTTTTATGTGCTACTATACATTTCTTATTATCATAAATTTTTGATCTTTCTAACCTTTCAGATATAAGAGGAACACAAGTTAAATTTCTATGAAATATTTATATAAACTTCGAAAGAAAAACCAACCAAAAATAAAGGGTTAACGATAGAATGAATGTAGAGCGTGAATGATAAGTTGAAAACTATTTTACAACTGCCAAATGAAATACAAAAAACTATTGGCATATTTCATTGAAAAGAAAATTCAGTATACTCAAAAATAAAACGTGAAAGTGTATTAATATGTAATAGTGTAAATTCAAGTTATAAATGCAGAGAAAAGTTACAGAGTTCCGCATTTAAAAAATTTTTGTAAAAAAAAACCTATGATGAGTAAAATTTTTATACGATATTCAATGGCTCTCATGTTCTCTTTGCGTACTAGCGAACAATGGCCACGTATTTAACACCAAGGTTTTAGAGTAATCATAAAGGGCCGCATCATATTTAGAAAAGTCAAAATATATATCGTCATCGAAGCCACTATTTTTGTATAAACTTAATTTTCACAAAAAATTCGGTTAATGCAACTGAATTTTAGTTGCAACACAAAAAATTATAAGGATCACATTTGAATTTTTAATACTAACAGAATTTATTTGTTGCAGCTTCCACAATATTCTTCACAATTCTGGTGGTTCTAAATAAGTCCGTCTCTTTTCGAACTTCCCTCGTAGTTATATGAAATGCAACACTGCTTCCATCAAGTAGCACCTGTTAATAGACTACTGTTATTTTGAGCAAGTTCCGTCATTTACTTTGCGTTTAACAGCTGTTCAAAACATAAAACCTCGTGGATTTCTTTAAAAATGAAAAAAAGTGAATTTCGAGTGCTCATTAAACATTATTTTTTGCAAAAAATACCGTCAATCAAACCAAGGAAAAGCTTGATAAATAAAATGGGGACTCTGCACCATCGATTTCAATGGTAAAAAAAATGGTTAACTAACTTTCGTTGTGGTCGCACAAGTACAAATGACGATGAATGTTCTGGACGGCCAATTGAGTTCAATACACCCGAAAATGTCGAAAAAATCCACGATATGGTGTTGGCCGATCGAAGAGTAAAAGTGCGTGAGATTGTTGATGCCATAGGCATCAACAGTGGAAGATGTACAAATTAATTTTAAGCAGCCGAAAAATTATAAAATTGAATTTAATCAACTCAAGGTAAAGTTTTTATTTGTTAAATTGTTGATTTATTTACACAATGATTATCGATGTGAACTTAGAGATAATAGTATTAAGTGATGTTTAATTAATTAAAACATCAACTTTATCACATAATTCTAAATAAAAAAAAATTTGAGTGCTATTGTAACATTCGTTTGATGTAATGGGTCTGTTTGCTTACATATCCGGTAAAAAAAAAATAGTAAACGTAGAAAAAACAAAATAACTAATTGTCAAAAATATAAAACAACTGCATTCAAAAGTTTAAAATTTCCCATCAAAACAAATTGAACCAGTATGTAAACAAACAAAGAGGAATACTATTTTGTAGAATAAATTTTGAAACTAAAATTTTTATATAAATATATAAATATTTGGAAAAATTTAACAAAAAAAAAAAAAAAAAACGTAAAAAATCTTATGAAAAGACGAAATTAAAATTTTTAACATTTTTTTATAACACTGATTTTTTAATACGACGATACAACAATAAAATACTTAATACACCTTGTTGCCTCATTTAATATAAATATGGTGATTATACTTATATATTCTCATATATGGCACCATGTAAAAGGTGTATGAAACCAAAATTTCACATATAATTTTATATGGTGACGTATACATATAAACATATACTGTCTTATATAATGATATGAAACAAAATATATGATCTAAAACTTTTTAATCTGGTATAATTAAGGCAGAAACAGAATTAGCTTAAATGAGTTAAGCTAGGTATCGGTATAAAACGAAAATTCAAAAATGGTTTAAAATTTGCATTTCTAAAATTTCGTTTTATACCAAAATAAAACTGAAGTCACTTAATCCAGAGCAAAATGCATAATTGCTTTAGTGTCTATACTTAGAAGTAGATGGCGCTCAAGTAAATAAAAAACAGTACCCTGCGCCATGCTTAGGTCGGCATGGCCTTGGATTTGGCTTTTAATTATCTTAGGAACCACAAATATGGCATTTAATACATATTTCAAATTCTAGTACATTCAATTGTCACTAGCAGACTTATTTAATTATTAATAAAAGTCAATTTTTGAAATGTTTGACGTGATAAAAGCATTTGTTTCACATTTTTATGTTAAAAACAAATTTTCATAGATCAAAATGGTATTTTTTCGGTAAATTCGTATAATTTTCAAGTATTGAGCCATTGTAAGCTGCATATTTATGTTAATTCTTTTTTCAAAAAAAAAAAAAATAAATACACATACAGCATACACATACAATACACATACACAAATTCTAGTACTGTTAAACATTTAAATTACTATTGATTTAGAAAATTAAAGTATAATATACACATAAAACACATATTTTTGTATAGTTTTTGGCAAATATTCTTTTATGTTACGAACGAAATAAAAAATCAATAATAGGGAGAATTAATTTTCTGGTGCGCCATCTATTGGGAAATAGTTTCAACTAATGTTCTTTCTTTAATAAATTATTGTCTTTGATTTAAACACCGTTCAAATATTGTCTCTGGGTGGGTTAATTTTATTTTAAGCTACTCCCCACTAGGTGGAGAAGCTTAAATAATAATTAAGTTCAACAACCAAAATAATCAAGTTCAACAACCAATTGCTTTATTATGGTTGTGTTTAATAAGTATTATGCAAATACAATCGGATAAATGTAACTATAAATCAGAGAAAAATACGTTATTTTCAAGTACCTTAATTTGTTTATACGTGAGAATTAAAGCAAGGTAACATTTTATCTACGAATTGAAATGATTATTTGATTCACAACAGTACGCCACCATATATGGTGAGGGTATATATCAGTTTGTCATTCCGTTTGTAATATGTCGAAATATAGATTTAAGACCCCATAAAGTATATATATTCGTGATCCTTATGCAATTTTAAGTGGATTTAGCGATGTCCGTCTGTCTGTCCGTCTGTCTGTCTGTTGAAATCACGATCACGACGCGAAGACGCAAGCGGGGGTGCCTATGTTTACCCAGATTATTGAACATCCTCCCGAGCAGTTTGGTATTTAAAATGAGCAAAATCGGTCAAGCGGTTCAAAAGTTATGAGTGAAAATGTGAAGGTACCTCTCAATTTTCCATACAAATTTGTACAATTTTTCTGTGTCTATTTTTTTTTCTGTTAAGTAAGTAAAAATGTTATTAAGTCTTCTTATTGTTCGATTACATTTATTGTCTTACATACTATGATAACTAACTTAACGTAAAAATGAACAATGTTAAAGTCGCTAACAGAGCAGACCTCTGTAAATAACATTGCTAAAACTAAATAACAAAAGTTCGTTACATAAATTGACAAAACATATTCATATTACAGTTCATGCAAAATTTAGTATATACGTATATCATCATCATCCCCTTTGGTGGAGGGTATTCAAAGATTCGGCACAGCCGAATTTAGCCCTTTTTTCCTTGTTTTTTTTTAAATCGAATGAAAAACTGATTGTCATTCCCAAATTGCTCAATTACATGATTGAATTCCCAAATTTTATATTGAATAAGTAACAAAATCGAATGAACCACTTCACTCATAATAATCCATGCTTACATGCTTTTCGTACATTTTTTCGTTTAATATTCAAATATTATGTATATATTACAAAACTTTTATACATTACAAATTTCATAAATTTATAAATTTTGTAAATAATACAAACATGATTTTGTAAATTATTTTTAGTACAAAGTATGAAAAAAATATAACAAAATTTTCTTACTTAGCTGATGGTATAAACTTATTAAGTTTACAAATTTTGTAAATAACACAAATAAAGTTTTATAAAATGATTTTTGTACAAAAATATTTTGCATTCAAACGCAATATTTATATTTTTGAAAATATTTTTGTATTTTTTTATAAAATTTCTTAAATTATACAAATATAAATTTGCTGCTTTGTAAGAGAAGTCATTTGTATATATTACAGAATTTTCCGTAACGTAAAATAACCAAATCTTTCGTAATATAAACAACAGTTTTTGTATACTTTACCTACAGATTATTATGAGCGTACTTGAATTCAATGATTGATAAAGTCGAATGAGATAAATTTCTTGAATGAATGAATGTTTTAAAGGGAATTCATTCGATTAAAAAGTAAATCGAATTCGATTCTTAGAGTATTTTAGGACGTATGTCTAATTACACTTAAAAAAGATGTTCACCAGTAATTTTGTACGTTAACTTATGACTGTTTTTGGATTTAAGGAGAAATATTTTTAGGAGGATGTTTTTGGTGGTAGAGTGAATCTAGTGGTTTTATTTTTAATCAATTTTAGGAGATTTGTAAAAATAATTTTCATATCAAACTAATTATTTGTGTTGTACAAATATATATGTAGCGAAATAATTTTTAAACTAATATAAATTGGATTTTACAAGAGTGTTAAATGTTTATCATAGCTTAAAATATACATATTATGTAATAGAAAAGTTATAATTTAACTTGCGACAAAATTAAAATGAATACAATAAAAATCATCACATAAAGGCATAGATATCAGTTGTTTTTACATACAAACTTTTGAGGCGGCGGTGTTGCTGGCAATAAATAATAGGCTAACACATGAATATATCGGAATGCACACTTTTGATATTCCTGAAATTGTTTCCAATATGAACAAAAACGGTGACTTAATGTATTCTCAAGATTACTTTGTAGCGCTAATTTCACCTCTTTATCATTTACTTTATCAATTGTCTGTGTAATTCCACCAGTAGACTCTCTAAAAATAGGATTTAATATTTCTATAATAAATAACGTTTACTTAACTTAAAAAACTGATGATGGAAAACTTGAAATAAACGTATTTTCAGTTCGGAAAGTGATAGAATAGATATATAGCATAAACTAAACGGAGTATTTCTTTCTAGAGTATAAAAGGTAACTATTTTGTTAATTAGGGTGCACTGCACTTGCATGGGTAAAAATTCCCCACAGAAATGTTCTTCTAAGTGCTAAAAATTAGTCTGATCTAATAACGGAAAGGTGTTGCTCATCCGCGCCAAAGTAACAAAAATATGTAAAATTTTTTTATAAAATTTCCAAAAATGTTAATTATAGGTTACGTTAATGCTTAATGTTAATTTTGGGTTACGGCTTATTATACGCTGAATTGGAATCTGTCAGTAAAATTATTACAATACATCAACTTTTGAAGTTATGCCATTGTTTCTTGAAAAAATCCATTTTTAAAAACTTTTCACACATTTACTAATACAACCTTAAAAATATTCCAGTAAAACCTTCTAATGCGGAGACTGCCAAAGAGAAAACACTCTTAATAACGGACAATTTTGTAGGAACCTAATTAAAATTTTTTGAAAAAATGGGGTTTCTCTTGGAAGATTTGACGTTCAATGTTATTAAACCTTTCAAAACCAATCCCTGAAAGAGGTGCCAAATTCATTACAGATTATAGCAATAAATTAATACACAATGAAGAAAAGAAACAATTTCCTTTTCAAGTGATCAATATAATATGAATTATCCCATTTTTAAAAAGACTTCACTATTAAATTAGTTGCGAGTGCAAACACAGCAACTCCTTAAGAAATCATTTAATAGTTCTACCAAAGTTGTCGTTACAGGAAATATTACTTACATATTATGACTTGTTAAATTCGGACCTAATTCTGTTAATTCACTATAACTTTTATTTAAATCACATTCTTTTTGTGTCAGCTCCCTTGTTAAATATTTTTCTACTTTACAATGCTCCGAATTGATGTAGGAAATCTGAAATGAATTTGCCACTTTATAAATCACTCAAGCGTTTTTTGTTTTGTTACATTGAACAGTTACCTCATTTAGTAATTTCTTGTTTTCATTTTCTAACCTTTGTACCATTCGTTGCTCCGTGCAAAGTTGTGATTGCAAATTTCGCTGTTCCACCATGGAACGAAAAAGATCGGTTTTTGTTTGAGTCAATACAGCATGTAAAGCGTCGTACTCCTCATATTTATCTTTAAGTTCATGTTCCAAGAGGGCTTTGTCAGCTTTCAGGCTAAGAACAGTTGCTGACATTGATTCACATGATGCAGTCGTCTCTTTCAAATTTTTCAATGTTCGCCTCAATTGACTGGTGAGTTCATCACTACGTTTTTGTTCAACTCGTATTAGGGAATTGTAGACATGCAGTTGATTTTTTGTTCGTATTGACTGTTAATAATAAAAAATCGTTAACATTATTGAAATGCAAAATAAAATGTGTGTACTCACATCTTGCTTAAGATTTTCAACGACTTGTAACATTTTCTTTATTTCTTCCTTTCGCTTGCGCCAAGCATGTAATATTACAGTTGTAAATATTTTCCTACCAGCCGCTGCTGTATTTGTATTTCGATTTTGCATTGCCTGACAGTAGCTGCAGTCGGTGGCACTATTATAGCTGCTATCTCCACAAATTACTTGTTTCGATATAATTTTATACTCGGAACGTAAATTTAAATCATTTAAATTTATACAACTTTGGTCCTTAAAGAAATTTTCACTAGCCTCCTGCATTGTATATCTCACATTCATTTTAATTATATTTTTCGATTTTGACTCTTTTTATTAGTCCAAAGTTACGATACTCTTTTTCGTTTGGAATTATTTTTGAACTTGAAATCAAAAACTCGTAATTTTAAATAAAATTAGTGATAAAAAACAATTTGTATTATTGTATAAAAAATAAAAAAATAAATTAAACAAGACTTTGATATTAATTTCGTATGTTACTTTTTAATATTTAAAAGATATTTTGGAATAGAATATTGAATTGATTTTCTCCGAAACAGTTGTAGATTTAACATATCCCAACCAGCATTTGAAAGAAATATTACTAAAAAGTTATTTTGGCAATATAATTCATTTATGCTGGGTTTCATAATGATGCACAGTGGACAGTATCCAAATATTTTGGAAATAAGTTCAGCTATTTCTTACTAGATGAATGTATACTTATGTTTTGGTTTAGAATGGCCATACAAAGTGAAATCTAATCTAATCCAATAAATTTTGAAGACTTTAGATAAAACTGTAAAATATCAGTGTAGAACTAACTTTGTCGGATACAACTCTAACTTTGTCGAAAAATTGCTGTTGACAATGCTGGTCTAAAAGAACATGTCACACAACTAGCCCCAAAGACCGTATCACACAATTAACACAAAAGAACATGTCCAAACTGACAGCTACTAATAACATTATTTTGATCCAAATATTCAATTATCTGAGCCTTCGCCAGTCTCTCCACAACCTTTGATAATACTGCCAGGGCAGAAATTGGTCTCAAATTATTCACATTATTAGACGAACCATGTTTTCTAATTGGTCTTATACGTGCTAATTATCAAATATTTGGAAATGTATAAGTAGGTATAAAACGGTCAAATAAATTTAAAAAATTTTAACGTATATCCATAACACCCCGTTGCATTAGACTTAATACCAAAAAACTGTTCAAATATGTCACTTAACATTACACTCAGAATATTATGTAGTTAACTGTTTGTAGTTTAATAAAGAAGTTTTCCGTTTCATTTAAAAATAAAGGAACATACATTTATTTTTCAAAGAAATATCTATATTAACTTTTTTATACATTTATTTGAAATAATTTACTATCATTTACCATTTTTTTTCAGTTTCATTTATTTTTTTCATTTGTTTGAAATTTAATAAAAATTTACCCACAAAACGGAAACTTGTGGTTTATTTGTGTCCGTAACAGTTATTACAAATTTAAATTTTGTTTGCTGTATGTTTCAAAAAAAAATATTCAAAAAATTTCAATTTGTTTTTTTATTTAAATTGGTTGTATATATACAAAATTTTTCAATACAAATTACAAGAATTTCATAAACACACATACATACACAAATACATTCACACAAAAAGTGTTTATAGCTTCATATGCATACATACATTTTGTATTATACGAGTATATTAAAAAAAAAAAAAAATACAAAAACGGAAATAATTTCAAATAAATGAAAAAAACAGTTATTTTTTAAGGATTGGTAGGTAAAATTTTGACATTTATTTTAACTGATTATATCATTTGTTTCTTACGGATGTGTCAGTTGATTAATCAACATTTAAAAATAAATAACAAATGGCATTTAATTTAAATGAAAATTAAGTAGACCGGTTTTTAAATGAAATATCATTTATTTTAAAGGATATTTTCAGTTATTTTAACTTACAAACTTTTTTAAGTGTACACATCTAAATGAAAATCCGTTGTTCGAGCATAAAGTTAGGTTGAGATCAAAAGGCATCTCCTCATTACTTTGATTAAATGCAAACTACTCATTTAAAGCAGTAGCATCAGGGTGATCCTCATTAGACTCACCATTATTTCTTAATAATCTCCACATATTTTAATTATCAAGATTCACAAATAGTTTGGCATGAGCCTTACGTTATTCCTCCCTTATTAACGAGTTTGCCTTATTTCTCAATCTACTATATTTTCTCCAATCATCATCAGTCCTGCTATCCTTTAAAGTTGCATAAGCTAAATCTCTTATAGAAACGGCATATGTTATATCCCTCGAATTAAACCAAGAATCACGCTTGGATTCAATTTTAGGTCTGATAAAATGAACTACTGAGTGTGCCGTATCAAAATTTTGATACAGAACCTTTAGTTGATCATTTACATCAGTCGTAGTGTACACTTACCAAAAAAAGTCTGCAATGGCAACTGAAAATTTTGCTGTTATTATGGGAAATTCTGCTAATTTGAGCCCATCGGTATTTTTTGCTAATCTTAGCAACACATGTCTGCTGACGTGTAGTACAATGAAATTAGTAGAAAAGCGGCTACTAACGCTACTAAATTTTAGTAGACTTTTTGTAAAGTGGAATTTAAAATCTGTTTGTTAAAATCAGCAAAAAAAATTACTAAATTTTAGTAATATTAGTAAAAAGCTTTGAATTTATTTTTCTTATCGAGCATCAAAAATTTTTAATATATTTTTTAAAAAACGAATTAATCATTTTGTTTTAATTTGGTAATTTCTGTTTTGAAAAATATTTTGGTCAATTTTTTTTTACTTTTAAGGTTAAATTTTAATTGTTTTTAGGGCGAATTTTTAGAACTAAAAAACCTTTTTAGTGCTATTTTAAGTGGATGTCCTCTTTTTGGACATCAGTCGGTATCTTCGCTTCCGATCCCTTTTTTTAATATATGTAACATTTTAAGGAAATTTAAGTTTGTAGGTGTAAGTTTTAATTAGAAATAACATTTCCTCCAATAACCAATTTTTTAAAATTAGTAATATTTTTTGCTAATTTTAGCAAATCGGTTTTCAAAAATTTGTAAAAAGATTTCTGAAATTAGCTACAAAAATTTGTAAATATTCTGTAAAATTTCTGTAATTTGTAAAATGTAAATAGCAAAAAGATTTGCTAAATAATAATTTTTTACTAAAAATAAGTACAAAAATAGTAGAGTGGGATTGAAAACCGATTACAAATTTTTCTACTAACTTTTTTTTCTGAGTGTAGAGGGAGGGCTGAAAAGTCAGTAGAGTCAAAGAGAAAACATCAACAGAATTATAATCATTGTATTCAATATATATCATTGTATTCATATAAAGATACAGAAGTGAATGATGTGAAATAGCAGGACATTGTAACTGACCTGATCTATCAATCATATTTGGATCGGTTACTAAAAAATAATCTAACAATGATGTAGTTCTTGCCGCACATAAAAAGGCGTAGGCAAAGAGAAGGTATACAACACCAACTAATATTCTCCTGTTTTTAAAATTTTCCTAAATACATATAGATTCCGCCACACCATTTAAAGTTCCAACAAAAACAAAAAAAGTCTGTAATTCAACTGAAAGATTTGCTGTTATTATGGGAAATTTTGCTAATATGAGCTCAGTGGTATTTTTTGCTAATATTAGCAACACATGTCTGCTGACGTGTAGTACAATGAAATTAGTAGAAAAAATTAGTAGCCGCTACTAAATTTTAGCAAACTTTTTATAAAGTGGAATTTATAATCGGTTTGCTATAATCAGCAAAAAAATGAACTAAATATTATTAATATTAGTACAATCAAATTAGTATAAAATATTAGTTAGCGCTACTAAATTTTAGTAAATTTGCTGTAAGCTCAATTAATTTTAAAATATAGCAAAATTTTAATTTATTAAAAAATTATTAAAATGCACAAATTAACTCAATTATTTCTAGATACACTTGTTACACTTTAAAGTAGCTAATTTCTTTTGAAATTGCCTTATGAATTCGAATATACAAATTTATAATTTTTTATCGAACATTTTTCAAAAAACATTTTTGAAAAATTAAAAAGTTCAAAAGCTTAAAAAAGAGTTAAAACATAAACGAATTTATGATTTTGTTTTAATATTTTAAGTATTTTTTTTTTTTTTTGATTTTGAGGTCAAATTTTAATTGTTTTAAGTGCTGATTTTTAGAAATAAAAAAGTATTTAGTGCTACACTCAAAAAAAAAAATGAACTCGAATTTAGAAAAATTACCTTATTTAGAGGAAAAATTTAAATGAAAACGGCGCCAAAGACACTTTTTACCAATATTTAATCAAATTTTCCTTGAAATTAAGAAACAAATTTTACTTAAAATTTGGTAAAAATTTCTAAATTTTAGAAAAATTTTACTACTGAGAAGTAAATTTTTAACAGAAAACAGTAAAATTTTCTCCTAATTAGTTCATACATCATCTTAAACTGTACTGTTAGTTAGGAAATGTTTCCTTGGTTTTAAAAAAAATTTTATTTTATTTAAGTTCATTACACACAGAAAAAAAAGTTAGTAGAAAAATTTGTAAACGGTTTTCAATCCCACTCTACTATTTTTGTACCGATTTTTAGTAAAAAATTATTATATAGCAAATCTTTATGCTATTTACATTTTACAAATTACAGAATTTTTACAGAATATTTACAAATTTTTGTTGCTAATTTCAGAAATCATTTTACAAAAAATTTTACTAATTTTAAAAACGTGGATATTGAAGGAAATGTTATTTCTAATTAAAACTTACACCTACAAACTTAAATTTTCTTAAAATGTTACATATATTTAAAAAGGTATCGGAAGTGAAGATACCGACTCATGTCTAAAAAGAGGACATCCACTTAAAATAGCACAAAAAAGGTTTTTTAGTTCTAAAAATCCGCCCTAAAAACAATTAAAATTAAACCTTAAAAATAAAAAAAAACTGACCAAAATATTTTTCAAAACAGAAATTACCAAATTAAAACAAAATGTTTAATTCGTTATTTAAATAATATATAATCAAAATTTTTGATGCTCGATAAAAAAAATAAATTCAAAGCTTTTTACTAATATTAATAATATTTAGTAATATTTTTTGCTGATTTTAGCAAACAGATTTTAAATTCCACTTTACAAAAAGTCTACTAAAATTTAGTAGCGGCTACTAATTTTTCTACTAATTTCATTGCACTACACGTCAGCAGACATGTGTTGCTAAGATTAGCAAAAAATACCGCTGGGCTCAAATTAGCAGAATTTTCCGTAATAACAGCAAAATTTTCAGTTGACATTACAGACTTTTTTTGGTGAGTGTAGATAATTTTTTTTACTAGAAACTAACTCCCTAAAAATAAGAAATATTTTCTAACAACAAGTTAAATAGCACTTCTTTTAAGAGAAAATTATCCTTATCCTGCTTCTATGGTATGGTATATTTTACTATTTATTTTAAAAAACTTTACACTCATTGTGTAGGTATTTTCCCACTTTCGGGGGACTTCCGCTTTGTGAGGATACTGCTCTTAACAAGCTTTTTGCTATACAATTTTGTCTTAAAACCAAATTGAATTATACTAAATTCATGTATTTAAAATATAAATTAAGTTTCAAAAAGGTAACAAATTCAAAAAATGTTGCAGGATATCCTGAAACGTAATAAATTGTGACAGTCAGATCCTTTTCGTAGTTAATTAACGGTTCTGCTTAAGAGAACTATAAAAAGGAACGCCCTACGTGACACACGGCATCTATGGCTAAGGAACACTGGGGGTCCTTTGTCTTCTTAAATTAACCAATTTAAGAAAATTGTTGCAAAATACAAAATATTACAGTTACATTTCTTGTTATAATTGGAAAATGGAAAAATGTGATAAATTTATTTTATAGGATTTTTAGCTTAAAATTTATTTGACATATACAAATTTAAACTTTTTTATTATTAAGAGAAAAAAATAGTTCGATAAATATAGAGTTTAATAAGCGCTACGTCAATTGTAGGAAAGCCATTATGCCATTATTTATAAAATGTGCCTGCGATATTTTGTATTGTAGTCAACAAACAAATTTATTACATAAAAGCGCAAATTTAAAATTTTTTACCCTTTGCTAACAAAATTTTAAAATATATTTTAAGCTACTTTAAGTTTAATATTTAAGACTGTTAAGATTAGAGAAGGGCACGTGAGAGATTTTTGACTCACGCACGATCACGAACCAAAAATTACAATCATGCACTATAGTTTTTTTAAATGGTTACTTTAATTTCTTTTATTTAATAATATTTTTTCTTGAAAATTAGGAAAACTAACTGGTTTGTTTTTAATTGATTGTTTTTTGAAATAGAATATTAAAAATAAAAACAAAACAAACCAAAGAATATTAAAAATAATAACAAAAACAAATTTTATACCAAATTTTATTATTTTTTAAAAATTAGAAAACTTTTACTTGAAAAAATGAATATTTTATTAAAATTTTTATAATTTATCTGAACTAAGTTGCATAAAAATTTTCCTTAGAAATAGTTCATCAGTTTCTAAAATCAAGTAAATTTTTATTATTACATAGGAAAAAATTTATAACTTTTTGTTTTTAATTATCTGAACTAATTTTTAGAAAACAATTCTTCAAAATTAAAAAGTGGTATACTTAAAAACTGAATTTGGAAATGGCTTTTTAAAATTTAGTTAATTTTATTACTCGCGAACAAAAAATGAACACACATTAAGTTCAAGTACTTTCTCGATACAAGTTAGACACATTTTTTGAACTAAATGGGAGTAAATTATGTCCTTAATTTTTTTTTTTGAACTAAACTTAATTTTATTACATTTCAGTATGCAATTTTCTTAAAACTAAGATGTTTTTTCTTAAAATTAATACATTTTTATTTAAATGACTTATTTATTTTTCTAAAATCAAGAAATACTACTTAGGAAAAAATATGAACTATTTCTGAGTATATAAACTTTTTCGTTTTTAATCAAATTTATTGAATTCTTTTTAATAAAATTTTTCTAAGTTTTAATAAAATTTTACTTAAATTGAGGACAATCTATAAACTATTTTGAAAGAAATTTTTGATTACATTTTAGTTCATGTCTTTTTTTTGAGTGTATGTAAAGTCGATGTACTGGATGGCAGTAAGAGATTAACGAATTCCCCAAAAAATCGCAGTTTTATTAAGAGTTGTCACTATTACCATTAAGATGGCACTTAACATTTTAAATAGAGTTTGTATTTAACCGCAATTTTCTTTAACCGCGGTTATAATAAAAATCAATGCCTATTAAGGTTTAACCTAATTGTTTTTCATAAAACGTGGTCGTACAGCATCAAATTTTTGTTCGGATTGTTGCCGCATCCGCCGTGTTCTCGAGATTTGGTTCACATCGATTTTTTCTGTTTCCAAATTTTAAGAAATGGCTTGGCGGAAAAGGATTTTATTCGTATGAGAGGTGATATTTACAACAAAACCCAAAAAATTGTGTTTTCCTATGTTTTTGTAAAGACTTGTTAAATTGCCCTCGTATCATTTGGAAAAAATTAAAACATTACGATTTAAAGTTTATAAAAATTTCTGAATTTATAACACAAATTAATTTCATACTAAAATTTGAAACTCGATTAACTATTGAAAATGCCAAAATTTGCACACAAAACGATAGTTTTTTTGCTTTAGCTAATTGTTAACTCACCCTGAAATTCAGCGTAAATTTTCATTATAATTGAAAAAATTTTACAATAATTTTTTACACCATTTTTGTATTGACTTCTTTACAAAACCTGGGCTTTTAAGAATTTAATTCTAACCGTAACCGCACTATATTTTAAAATTAGTTTAAAAACATTTCACGTTGAACAGTCTGTTGTGTATAATATTATATTAATTTTATTTTTTAAATCGTTTGGGGGGGGGGGGGGATATATCACCCTCATCCCCCTGGATCCGTGCCTGTATGCCATGGTTCTGAATAACTTATAATATTTAAAAAGTTCTCATGATAGCATCAAGTGTCAGCACTTTCTCCTTTTTCGTATCCTTGTCTACAACAAATTGCAAGGTAAAACAAACTTAAACAAGGTTCTCTACTTTCGCTTTCCGGTGAAGCCAACGTCAAGGTCGTCTTCTTCTGCTTAAATATTGCTTATTTACACTATATACGCTAAAAGAGTTTGTATGTAGAAAATCGATGGAAAACATAAATGAGGCACAAAAAAGGAGGAAGCCCGTTGGTTCAGTTCGTTACCACAAGTGCATGAAGTAATCGATATAAAAAATGGCAACAATGTTTAATTTGAGGCACGTGTTTCAAATTGGATGATAATGTTTATATAAAAGCAAATTTACTACTAACATAGTACAGTGATTTGTATTCCATTTTTGATGTACAAATATTCTATAACTATTTCTAAATTTTTTAAAACACAATGGCCCTCAAATCGTACACAGGTTAGAATTCGCACCTATCAACAATTCAAAACGCCTCCATTTTTTCTACTGTGACATTCAAAAAATCAATATTAAAAAAATGATATTTATTGTTATTTGTGAGAGTATAGACTCTCACAAATCCACCACGCAAAAACAGAAGTTCATTCGCTTGCGATTGATTTTCTTTATATACAATATTTTCGATTTTTTACATGTGTAATAATGTAGCAAAACCCTTTTTTTCTTTATGTAGCGTTGGCATTTCGGTTTAAATCGTAACCGCTGCTAAACGCTCCATTTAACAGTAACGGTAACCGCATAAACTAATCATGCGATTACGGTTAAAATTAAACTGTTTACAAGTTTTGTAAAGAATTCAATATAAAAATTAAACTAATAGCTAACCCCAAAAAGGCTGTCGCTTTGTGTGAAACTTTTTGAAATTTTCTTTCATTTAATAGTTAATTTGTATTATCATTTCTTAATTTGTATTATAAAAATTTAAGAAATAATTTTTATAAATTTGAAGTCGTAATGTTTTTATTTTATAGCCTGTTCCTCTATTTCGAAAGAACACGTTCGTTCGCTTTCTAGTCGAAAGAAAACTTATTTAGGTTTCACTAACTCTATTTCTATGCGAAAGATGACTCGAACGACAAGTCGAATGAAAACGTAACTGTTTTCATACAAAATTTGGTTTCTCTATTTCGAACAGCTCGAACGCAAATGTCAAAATCAGTCACTTGCTATTATTTTGTCGAGTAAATATATATTTGATATTTTTAAAAGCAAAATGAAGTAAAAAAAGCAATGGATAACAAAAAGTAAGTACAAAATAATACAAATACTTATAGTTTATTAAGAATTTTAAATTTTAGTTAAAAAAAATCAACAATGAACCATCCGAAGACGCTTGTATTTTATATGGAAGAAAGGCCTGATTTTGCCAGAAGGACTCTAGTGTTCGGAGCAAACAAATTTTCCGCATAGGAGGAAAATTTGACCAGAAAACTAAACTCCGTTTCACCCCCTATTACGCTGTTGCTGAGTGGTAAAAGGTATGTGTGTGTTGTTTGTGGCTTACGTTTGCCCAAGATGCTCATATTTACATTTTTATACCCTCCACCATATATGGTGAGGGTATATATCAGTTTGTCATTCCGTTTGTAATATGTCGAAATATAGGTTTAAGACCCCATAAAGTATATATATTCGTGATCCTTATGCAATTTTAAGTCGATTTAGCGATGTCCGTCTGTCTGTCTGTTGAAATGGCGATCACGACGCGAAGACGCAAGCGGGGGTGCCTATTTTTACTCAGATTATTGAACATCCTCCCGAGCAATTTGGTATTTAAAATGAGCAAAATCGGTTAAGCGGTTCAAAAGTTATGAGTGAAAATGTGAAGGTACCTCTAAATTTTCCATACAAATTTGTACAATTTTTCTGTATCTATTTTTTTTCTGTTAAGTAAGTAAAAATGTTATTAAGTCTTCTTATTGTTCGATTACATTTATTGTCTTACATAGAGAATAATAACATTCTTAGAGCTATATGTGTGTTACTCTGATAACTATGTTAACGTAAAAATCAACAATGTTAAAGTCGCTAACAGAGCAGACCTCTGAAAATAACATTGCTAAAACTAAATAAAAAAATTACTAAACTAAATAACAAAAGTTCGTTACATAAATTGACAAAACATATTCATATTACAGTTCATGCAAAATTTAGTATATACGTATATCATCTTCAGCCCTTATGGTGGAGGGTATTCAAAGATCCGGCACAGCCGAATTTAGCCCTTTTTTACTTGTTTATTTTACATCTTTTATTTTACAAGGACTTTAGCAGTGACCGCACCGAACAGACAACAGGCAACAGAAAAGCTCTCCAAAAAACAATTTCACCCACAACCAATCGATAACAAAAATTTTCACAAATAAACACACTTTCCAAATAAAAATGTATTTGTTTATTGTTATTTTTTTATTTCATTTGTCATATACAGCTGATCACTGTTAAACAGGGTTGTTTTTGTCTGTAAGCAGTTTAGTAGTATTTTTGCTACTTTTAAAGAAAATTGTAACAAATGCTTAAAATATATGATCTGGCATCTCTGTGATTTGTAAATGCGTAAGAAACACAAATTGATACACGTATCAAGTCGATCGAAGGCTTTCGAAATAAAGAAACCCAAATTGATTCGAATTCGAGATCGAGGAACAGGCTATTATTTAAAATAGTTTTAATTGAAAATTAGGTTGTTCAAATTTGAGATATTACGGGCAAACAAATTACCGTCTGCACTAATTGGCTAAAATTTAGTTATTTGATCAGAGTGATATTTGTCTTAAATTTAAGCAGTTATTATTTATAATTATATCATATAAGTACCCAGCAAAACTTGTATTAGATCCAAAACTAGATCTTTTGAGCCAACGCTAGTTCTAATTTCGCATTGTCACCCATAGTTTCTTTTTCAAATTGTCACCATCGGCACCAGTTCTATGAAATAGTTTGGGGAGCAGGTACTAGTCAACGGAACGGTTCTGGAGCATTAATTTCGAAGGTATTTATTATGTTTAAATTTTCGAAATGTTTTGAATTTTTGAAGCGTGAGTATTTCGTGATCAAAAATTTAAATAACTCACGTGATCGTGCGTGAGCGTGAGTAGAAAAAAAATCTTCGTGCGTGATTGTACTTTTTGGTTCGTGATCTTGCGTGAGCTCTCAATTTCTGTTAGAAAAAGTATCGTCCTACTTTAGCTAATGCAAACAAAATGCAAATACGAAAAAGAAGAAAGCAATTTAGCAGAGTTGAAAGATGGCTAGTCTTTTATATTTTGTGGTCGTTGGTGTTATTAAATTTACTTCACTTATCATTCATTCTGAACCACTGTGTTCCACTGGTTGTTGAAAAAAAATATTATAAAATGAAAATTTTTGTTTAATAAATAGTTAGTCGGTCATTCATTTCACTAGAAAAATTTATATTTTATTAAACATATTTCGTGGAATTCTTCATCAGGATAGCGTGATTTTGTTTTTGATAGATACACATGAATTTGTTTGTTGTTGTTTGATCGATTTAATTTCTCTGGTTTCATATTTCTGAATGGCGGTTGGCAAACACTAACAGTAAAATACAGTTAACATACAAAAACCTTACAATGGACTATCGTTAACTAAATGACAGTCCGCGAAGTTGTCAAACATGTCAAATAGAGCTAAAGGTAAAGGTAAAATACCACAAAAAAAAAATACCTTCAAATACCATTCACCCCACAGTAACCTAACGAAATAATATAAAATGCCGTTAACCCTAAAATAACCTAATGAAAAGCTTAAAATACTGATAGCCTTATAATAACCTAACGATTTAACCATTAACCATCCATTATTACTAATCGTATAAATCGGTTGCCCACCCTGTTCTTAATACATTATGAAGCATTGTACACTTACACCACCCTATAGAAAAATATACATAACACATCGGCTGAAAAGCCCGTAGGATAAGAAAAAAAATATAAAAAAACCATAAATTTTTTTTTGTCAAAATGCGACTTTATTCATCTACACATCGGCTAAAAAGTCCGTAGCATAACCAATAAAACCTAATTGTTTTTTTTTTTAAATGCGACTTTATTCATCTACAATCTCCTTCAAGAGCGATACTTTCGATACCATTGAACAGCTGTTAAACGCAAAGTAAGTGTCTAAAAATAGATTTTTAAAAAAGAGGAATTTTTATTTAAAAAAATTTTTACAAATATTTAATTTAAAATATTTGTAATTAAAAATAATATGGTCAAGATGAGGATCGAACCTTCCCTGGTTGCCAGCCAAGAACTCTACCCACTGAGCTATCGACGCATATAGTATTTGATTGTTTTTTCGCTAGTGTAGTCAAAACAAACATACATTACCCTTTTGCTTACAAAAAACACAAAGTAATGTATCTAAAAATAGATTTTCAAAAATATATCAATTGTTGCTTTACATTTTTATATTATATATTACGTAATCAATAATCAGTAACTTATTACTTTATGCTTGCAATAATGAAAAAGGTACCGAGCTATCATTACAAGGTAACGCATGAGAATATCGCACCCCTTACCTGGGCACCCCTTTTGCTGGATTTTTTTAGTTGGTTTAAAATGAAGGAATTTGATTCTGTATTTGTTTTTTTGAAAAACGTTTAGCCGAAAATGGTTCATTTTTTGAAAAAGTATAATTTTCATCAAAAATTCCAAAATTTGAATTCAATTAAATCGACTTTTTTATATCACTTATTCGTTAAATATAATTTTGACTTCGACATGCTAAAGTGGGTTAGAAACTGGAATCGAAAATGACCCATGAACTTGATAGCAAAATGTTTTTTGGAAAGTTAAAAAATATTCTTGAATTCACATCCATTCAAACATTTATAAAAAAATTTAACAGTGTTATCAAATCAACATAATAAAAACGCGTATATAAAAATCTTTACTGTTTAATAAAATTTAAAAACACAAAAAAAAAAAATTTGTATCTGATTGCCAACAAAGTTACTAAAATTAAAACAAAGTTGGAAAAAGAGTTACCAATTTTGGTTAAAATTAACCAAAACGGTAACACGTTTTTTGACTTATGGCAGTCTTGAATTAAATGAAGGATATATTGTTTCTAACGTTTTTATTATTTTGTTGTTTTTCCGATTGTTTTAACTCTTGAAAGTGTATTTTTGGTTGTCTTTACCCAAGTTATATTATGAGTGTGAAATAATTATTTAGATTTCGTCATAGAGGAAGTATAGAGATTTCATCGTAAGCGGCCGAATACAAATTTATACAGATTACAAATGTTCGGCAGCTGAGTGGAAGTTATCCTGCCCTGATTTCAAAGCAAATTTTACCCTTTCTGCACAAATTTGACTAAATTTCCCTGAAATCTGCTAAAACCCTAATTGAACTTGCAAAAAAAAATCAATTGGAATTTCAAAAATATATTCAAAATATATATACAATTTTGTTTACATAAAATAAAATTTTAAATGAACAAAAAAATACAAGATATTTAAATATCAATAAAGGGTGATTTTTTAACCGTTTGCGTTTTGAAAATTGATAATAACAACAGAAAGTTTGCAAAAGTGAATGAAATGTTTATTTGAAATGTTTATTTTCATTAACTTTTTAAAGATTACAAGTTGCCGGTGGTCCATGGTTCATCCGTGAGCTCTAATTTTGTTATACTTTTCTAGCATTTTGACCGGATCTCAACAATGACTGCTGTAATGTTGTCTTCCAGGGCTGGAATTGTGGCTGGCTTGTTCCTCTACACGAGTCACTTTACTTACCTTGACACTTCTTGGAGGCCAATGGACTGCTCCAAAACATGAGATTAATTGCTCACCAAAATCGTCTGTAAATAGGTTCATGGTATCGCGTGCCGTGTGGCATGTGGCACCGTATTGTTTAAACAACATGTCAACCAAGTCCAATTCTTCTATTTTGTGCAAAAAAGTCGGTAATCATAGCACTTTAGTTTGCTCTATTGACTCTAACGTTGCGATTTTCATTGTTCTTAAAAAAGTACGGTCCACTGGCCTACAAACCGCACCAAACAGTGCATCTTTCAGGGTGCATTGGCAGCTCTTGAACGGCCTTTGGCTACTATTCACATAAATTTGGCAATTCTGTTTGTTGCCGTAAACATTCAGCAAAAAATGAGCTTCGACACTGAAGAAAATTTTTCGAATATTGAAATAATACTTTGATAATAAAATTTAACGTTATCTTTTAAGAACTAATAATTTGTCGTTATAGATATTTATACAAAAAGTAGGGTTAACTTTAAACTGAATTATTTCCAATAATTAGTAATAATTAATTAATGTGCATAAAAGGTATATGAGATCACCATTAAAAAAATTAAGTAACTTTAAAGTTATTCGTTTTTCGTTTTTTTTTAAATTGTACATTAAAATACACATTTTAGAGAAAATATCAAAATTTACTGAAAGTATGTAAGTACACTCAGAATATTATGTAGTTAACTGTTTGTAGTTTAATAAAAAAGTTTTCCGTTTCATTTAAAAATAAAGGAACATACATTTATTTTTCAAAGAAATATCTATATTAACTTTTTTATACATTTATTCGAAATAATTTACTATCATTTACCATTTTTTTCAGTTTCATTTATTTTTTTCATTTGCTTGAAATTTAATAAAAATTTACCCACAAAATGGAAACTTGTGGTTTATTTGTGTCCGTAACAGTTATTACAAATTTAAATTTTGTTTGCTGTCTGTTTCAAAAAAAAAATATTCAAAAAATTTCAATTTGTTTTTTATTTAAATTGGTTGTATATCAGAGAACTGCAAAATCAACTTTTTTCTTGATTTATTCATACCCAAAAATTCTTATTCACATTTAATAATTCAACAAAATTCACTGTAGAATAAAATCAGCATCATGTTACTGAACGCGTAATTAGGATCAGTGTGAATCATCTGTCAATTATGTTTACTGCAAATTTAATCACTCAACAAAAAGTCAGCGTTGAATAAATCAGAAAAAACAACAAACAACCCGTATGAGTTTATTCATAATTAAAACAAAATAGAAACACATTTTATAAATGATATTGTTTACATTAGGGTGGGACTTAAATCCGCTTTTTTAGAATTTTTATTAGTAATAAAAATATTCTTCTTTGTGATATATAAATATTTTTTTTGGAAAAAAAATTTAGGTCGATATCTCAGGCTTGCCTAATCCGGAAAAATTTAAATATTGTCTAAATTTTTTTTTCATCTATTTTGATTGGAAAATTAGGCAATATTTAACTTTAACTGGATTAGGCGAGCCTGAGATGTCAACCTAAATTAAAAAAAAAAAAATTTTCAAAAGAACAATATTTTTGGTATTCCTAATAAAAATTCTAAAAAAACGTATTTTAGACCCACCCTAATATACATATAACATTTATGAAATATGTTTTTTTTACAAAACCACCCCCTTTTTCTAGATAAGAAACTATTTTGTTTTAATTATGAAGAAACTCATACACGTTGTTTGTAGTTTTTTCTGATTTATTCTACATCAAAAAAATTATTGTTGGCTCGAATGAACAGAATAAAATCAATGGTTTAACAACGGCCGATGATTATAAATCAGTGACAAAACAATTTGCACGTCGTTTGATTGATTTAAAATCATCAACAAATATGTGTGTTGGAGTATATTTAGCGTTTGAACGCAAACATATATTTATTCTTGTGTTGATTACGTATGAACGTTTTGCAATCAGCAAATGCAGTTCTCTGTTGTATATATACAAAATTTTTCAAGAACTTCATAAACACACATACATATACAAACACATTCATACAAAAAGTGTTTATAGCTTCATATGCATACATACATTTTGTATTGTACGAGTATATTAAAAAAAAACAAAAAAACAAGAATACAAAAAACGGAAATAATTTCAAATAAATGAAAAATACATTTATTTTTTTAAGGATTGGTAGGTAAAATTTTGACACTTATTTGTTTCTTACGGATGTGTCAGTTGATTAATCAACATTTAAAAATAAATAACAAATGGCATTTAATTTAAATGAAAATTAAGTAGACCGGTTTTTAAATGAAATATCATTTCTTTTAAATGATATTTTCAGTTATTTTAAATTACAAACTTTTTTAAGTGTAAAACCTCAACTTACTAACACCTTAAATGGGTTGATTTCTTAAATCTAATTTTAATTTATATAAAAATTAAAAATCTGCGATCAAAATGAAAAACAAATCTGTGGATTTTAAATTATTCGTGGTTTTTGAAAACTCAACAGAATTCAATTTTTTGTGGTATTTTCTTAACTATCTAAAATCGTTTTCATCGAAAAATCCAACTTCTTGTACTTTTGCAATCTACTTACCAAGGGCTTTTATTCGACATTACATTGTTTTTTGATTTTTTAAAAGGGTAATAGTTATCCTTGTAACTGACTGAAGGTAAAATTTGAATTTTTTTATTATCTCGCTTTTATTTAGCATATTGAAATTAAGTTGTTATCAAAAATCCTGTCACACATAAGAAGACATTCCGTGAACATATAATGATTCAAAAAAGAATTTTGCACAGAGGCAAATAGAAGCAAATTTTTTGATCAAAGTGGAACATTTCTTATATGAAATTTTCACGATTCGTAATATACGCAATCAAATATGTATATTAGAAATGATGAGTTGCGATCGTAATAATTATATTTAATTTTTCTCAAATTTTAATTAATTTAAAATTATAGCACAAGTACAACTTTGAAACTTCAAAAGCGATGTGCTACTCCTCAAAAAAATCTTTTTGAGTTTCTTTTTTGCATATTTTTACGGTTGTGGAGCTCGTGAATTCGAAATTTTTTTAAACATATTTAATTAAAGAAATAGGTTCATTTGCGTTAGTCCTGTGATAGGTTATTTTTTTCAGTCCTGTGATTAGTCATAAAACACAATTGACCTCAAAAAGTGGCCGCTCCCTTTCATAGAAAAATCCGAAGCGAGGACTCATTACGTGGCGTGTCCTGTACGGGTACTATTGCCCAAAGGGTATTTTCAAAAGGGCCCTTAACTCTTTAACCACAAAAACCGTCTACAGAAGGCATCACTAAAGTCCAATTATATCCAAAACAATAATTTTGGTGCAATAATCGCCAACGACATTTTTGTCTGTTTGAATTTACCTTTCGAACAGTGCCGGTTTGAACACGCTCAGTTGAATAGTTTGATAGATACACCCATTTCTGTCAAGATTTTTGTCAAAACAGACACGAAAATTATTTATGATTTTGGTGCAAAATTAAAAATAAAAAAAAAACATACTTTCCAACAGCTCAATCGACTCGAATTTTTTGGAAAGTAGCTTCAAGCTGTATTTTGATAATTTGTTGCGTGTTTGATTTGTGAAACAAATATTTTTGTTTGAGTCGAGCTTTTTGTCTTCAGGTTGTTTTTCATTTTTTCCACCTGGCACTTTCAGGTTAATTTTTTTTGACAAATGGACTTCACATTCGTGCTTTTTAGTCCAAAATGATACTAGAACCGAAATTTCATAACAAAATACCGCGTTTTTCGACTCCAGTGGTTAAAGGGTTAATAGATACCAATATTGCAGTCCTTTTTATAATTTTTATTAAACTCACGAATTTCTGAAATGTTAAATGTGCAGTAAAATTAGTACGAAAACTTGTTGCGATATTTCGATACAACGAATGGACCTGAAAACATTGTTGGTGCCTTTTTTAATTTTTTTTTTTTGTATTTACAAAAATGTTCTATGGAAGATGTTCAATATTACACAAAAAAAAAAAGTATCACAAAATTTTAAATAATTAAAAATATTTCTTAAAATCCAAATTCGATTTCTTACAATTTTTGTTTTAAATTTTTGTCAATTGTTACTTTTCATATAAAAAAATTCTTTGAAAATAAAAATTGAAGTTACAAATAAATAACAAAAAGTGTTTTGTATTTACAAATTCCATAGTTGGTGCCTTTTCAAAAAATTGTTTGTTTGTATTTACGAAAATATTCTATGAAAGATGTTCAATATTACAAAATTTTATTCTGTGTACAAACAGAATTTTTTTATTTTATTCTGTGTAGGAGGCAAAACTGGTTCTGTTATTGTTGACTTATTGAAAGGTTTTACTGTACATATGTACCTATCTACTTCTCCCATGTATGTACAAGAATTTTCACTTATCGCATTGATTTATACAAAACGATGTCCTCATTTGAAATGAGTCACGGCCATGGTAATGAAAACGAATTGAACCAGTTAATGGCACAAATAAATACCATCAGCAACAATTCCTAGAAATAATTACTGAATCACTTCTGGGAGTTTGTTTGCCAGGAGAAAGAACATTAAGGCTCCTTTCAATAAAATTTCAATAGCTTTTCATTCATAAAAGCTTAAAAAGTGTGCAGGCAAAAGCTTCGTAACTCATGCAAGCAATTACAGCTCTGTTACTCATTCATTATTTTTACATGTGACTCACTGATATTATTGTTTGTACTCATATATATTTATTTACGTACAATATAAATGTAATGGATGTAATACATACATATATTGGTAAGGATATCAAATGATTTTACATTGGTAACATTGAGCATTTGCGGGAAAATACAAAGACGGGACTTATGAAATGAATCATATATCGTGCTTGTTATACACATCCCAGCAAAATAAAATCGATGTTATTCTTTACGAATCTTGATTTGTAAGAAGTCATTTTGAACAACTTCCAAAATGTTGATATTACTTATGAAGTCTTTAGAATAATATTTTTGTAACAATTCCATTGAAAAGCATATACATTTTTTAATTTTAATATTTATTATTATTTATTTGTAACAATTTGTAATTATACAAAAAAAAAAACAATTATTTAGTTAGTCCATAAATGGTTAATTCCTGCAGTCATTTAATGCCTTATTGAAAACATATTTTGCATACCAGTGATATTTACTTTGTCCTGGTCGAAATAATAATTCTTAGCGTGTTAAAAATCACATTTTTAACTATCTATATATATTTTGTATTTCCTATATTTAACAACTTCCATAAACTAATGAAAAAGTCCATCTGATTATCGATTTTTCATAGCATCGAAACAAACTAATTCCTCCCAATGCCACGCGAATGTTAAAATCATTATTGATTCACCGAAATTTTCACAACTTCGGATTTAGTAGATGTAGTGTTTAACTACTTCTTCCTCAGCTCTTTTTTTGATGGGATGTTTACTACGCACAGAGAAAAATTTGGTTAATACAACTGAATTTTGGTTGCAACACCCAAAATATTTAGCAATTAAATGAACTAGAATTTAGAAAAATTAACTTATTTGGAGAAAAAATTGAAATGAAAATGGCGCCAGACACTTTTTACCAATATTTAATAAAATTTTCCTTGAAATTAAGAAACAAATTTTCCTTAAAATTTGGTCGAAATTCGTAAATTACAGAAAACTAAACTTTTATTAAAAACAGTAAAATTTCCTTCTAATTAGTTTTAAATTTTACTGTTAGGAAATGTTTCCTTGGTTTTAATAAAAAATTTATTTTATTTAAGCTTATTAGATACTTTTTTTTTACTAAAAACTAGGACTTAACTCCCTAAAAATAAGAAAATATTTTCTAACATCAAGTTAAATATCATTTATATTAAGTGAAAATTATCCTTAAATTTTATTAAAATTTTCTAAAAAATATGAAACTGTTTCTATGGTAAAGGTAATATATTTTACCATATATTTTAAAGTATTTTACACTCATTGTGTATTTTCTCAATTTCAGAGGACTTCCGCTTTGTGAGGACACTGCTTTTAATTAAATTGATTTATACTTACACATGTATTTAAAATATAAATTTAATTTCATTAGCAAAAAGGTAAATAAATTTAAAAAAATGCACTAAATAATATCCTGAAACGTAATAATTGTGACAAAGTCAGATCCTCTTTGTAGTTAATTAACGGTTCTCCTTGAGAGAACTACAAAAAGGGACACCCTAAGTGACACACGGCATCTATGGCTAAGAAACACTGGGGGTCCTTTGTCTTCTTAAATTAACTAATTTGCAACATACAAAATATCACAGTTACATTTCTTGTTGTTAATGAAAAATGTCATCTTAATTTTTTTGGCATTTTTGCTTAAATTTTAATTGACAGATACAAAGTTTAATTTTTTTTATTATTAAGTAAACAAATATAGTTCGATAAATATAAAGTTTAATATGCGCAACGCAATGTCAATTATATGTAAGCCATTATTTCGTAATGCGATATTTTGTATTGTAGTCAGCAAACAAAATAATTACGTAAAAGCGCAAATTCGAAATTTTTTACATTTTTCTAACAAAATTTTAAAATATATTTAAAGCTATTTTAAGTTTAATATTTAAGACTGTAAAGGTTAGAGATGGGCATGTGAGCCCATCGATTTACCGATTAAATTTTTAATATAGATGTTTTTTGATATTCTTCCAATAATTACTAATTTTCTAACTTTGGATAAAAAATTAAAAAGAAAACCTAGAAAGAAAATACTAACTAATATCATAGAGGAAGAATAGTATAGAGGATGCAACGCCGTCAGCAGCCAAATAAAATTTTATACAGAATACAAAGGTTCGGAAACTTTGAGAAAACAGGCGAAAATTGAGCAAATTTCCCTGATTTCTGCAAAAATTTGAGTAAATTTCCCTGTTTTTAAACCTTTTTTTCAAATCCAATTGGGAAATCTGCTAAAAACTAATTGGATTTGCAAAGAAATTCAATTGGAATCGCAAAAATCCAATTTAAAAAGATGCTGAACCTTTGAAATCTGCACATGCAAAACTAAGAGAACGTTTTTTACGACGTGAGAGACATCGTCATGGTGTGCTAATATACAATGAAATTCTTTTAAAATCGAATGAAAGAGATTCTGAAGGATTACATAACTTTTTGAAGCAACAAAAAACAAGTGCTGTATAGGCTTTAAGAATTCCTTTAACAATTATAAATAATAATAAATATATTTTTATGCCCTTCACTACAACGTTGCATTTGTTTCATTTCCTTTTCTTCCACCAAGAAAATTTTTAAAATCGTTTTCAAAAGTATATTTTGCAGCATATTCCACTGGAACCAATTCTATGGAACCCGAACCTATTACATTAACATAAATGTAAGTTAATGCTAAAAAAGACTAGTTCCAGATGTAGTTCTAGGAGCAATATAACAGATTACTTTTGCAATCATTTAAAACAAAAATCATCGGTATTGAAACTAACAGAAAAACACAAAAAGGACAAGAAGTCGTTCTTTGAACAGAAAATTTAGCTGTTAACTTTTAAAAATTAATAGAATTCTGCCCATCAATTCAATGGTGTACTTTATTTTTTAATCTAAGGTACAGATTTTCCGTAAAATGCCTTTAAAGTTTGGCGGTTTTCTATTTAGTTTTTAGCATACCAAATTTTTAAAATTTAAAAATATGGATTCTTTTTATTAAAGTGCGAGACCTGTGGCTATATTTACGTCACGATTTTTCTGCAGAAAACCTGATATTAAAACTACTGTTTAGCGTTTTATGGAGGTTTGTACAGTTTTTTCAGATTTGAACGAATTCAATCGCTGAAAACACGATCGAGCTTAATAAAGGTTATGCCTTAGTAAAGAAGCAATTAGAAGGAAAATATTTCAATAAAAACAACGTATTTACATTTAGCATCTTATACGTTAAGATCGCGATTTTACGAAAATTTTATGAGAGCAAAAAACTGTTTTACTTTATTAATTCGCAAAAAAAATGTAAAGATTTTTTTGTATTTTTCTTAACCCATTTGATAATATTACGCCTTGAACAAAAATCCAAAATATTTTGGCGTCTTGGACTACACATAGGTCATTTTGTTTTTGGACTTTTTTAAAATAAATAAATAAATAAATTAATTAATAAATAAATATGGAATAATTTTTAAGAAATATTTATGTGCTGTTCAAATGTAACAATTTGTAAATAATAGGTATGTACAAGGTAATTTTGGGTAAGATAGGGGAAAATTAGTGTAAGCAAACAATTCTCTCACAAATAGATAAAAATGGCCAAAATACTGCGAGTGCACAAAACCACATTTCATGGCCAAAAATAAACGTCAAATTTATTCATATAAAAAATAGCTTATTAAATAAATTTATTTAGGCCCTGTGCGAGGTGGCTAAATAAATTCTAAACTAAATACAAATTGATAAAAGGGCTTAAATTGTTTTGAAAAATATTTTTATATTTCAAAGAAATTTTAAAACCTGAATATAGTTTAGATTTTGTTTAGCTACTTCGCTCCCACCCTTAAAATGGCAAATAACAACTTACATTTTCAAATGTATTTTCCATTATTAAGAAGGAAAACTTTTTATTCAAAATTTTTTATTCAACTTTAATTTTTTTCACAAATACAAAATAGCTGATTTATTTGCAGCGATTACCCTCTCATGCACGCTTTCCCTTAGAAGCGCTTTGGTACGTCGAATACACCTTATATATAAACATGAAGGTATATTTTAGACCTATCTGATTGTTTATAATACTTGTTCAGAAATACTTATACTTTAAGTTGTACCGTAATATTTAAAAAAGGCCGATAACGCCAAACCGATACACGAAATTAAGAAGCTTCATTAATATGATAACAATTATGCAACATGTGTTTCAGCCAGTACTGATCCATTTCTAATTGAATTTTAGAAAATTCAAGTTGTAATTAGCCAGAAAAAACTAGGGTATGACATGTGATGACTGTGTATATTACTATGTAATGATAGGTCGTTACCTTTTGCATTACTTTAAAAAACAAAATAATGACTTACTGATAATGGGTGGTAGAAGTACTTATATTGTATGTACATGTAAAATAAGGAGTCACTGGTAATTACTGAAATAAGAACCGCATTCGTATTACTGTTTTTTTAATAAAAAAAAACTATACAACAAAAAAGAAAAAAACTTTTTTATAAATCAGCAATGAATACTTTAAGAAATTTCGAATAAATATATTATCCATATTAGTTACAACCTGCAGACAAGACGCTATGGCTTCGCAAGGTTACTAATTTTCATAAATTGTATATTTGTTTCTTTTCAAATAAATAAATTAAAAAAATAAATAATAGAGGAAGGATAAGTATAGAGATTTCATCGAAAGAAGCAGCCAAATAAAATTTTGTACATATCGTATTACAAGGATCGGTAACTGACAGGAAATTGAGAAAATTTCCCTGATTTCAAAGCAAATTTGTCTAATTTCTGCGCGAATTTCAGCAAAATCTGGTAAAACCCAATTGGACCTGCAAAAAATCAATTAGTCTTGCAGAGAAAACCAATTGGAAACAAAAAAAATACAAGCTATTTTGTATATATGTATACTTAACATAGTAAACAAAATTGTATTTTAGAAATAATTACGGGGGGGGGGGGGGGGGGCCTGGTCCTGACCTGAGCACGCCACTGTATGGGGCCATATAAAATTATTTATGGGGCCTTTTATAATTATATATGGCCCCATTTTAAATTATATATAATTATATTTAATTTTGTGCGGAAATTGGTGGATATAATTATATATGATTATATATAATTATATAAATTTAGATATTATTAGATATATTTAGATACAATTATATCCGAAAAATGGCTATATCTGATTTTATTTAAAATTGTATATTTTTTTATATTAATGGAACCCTATTTAATTATACCCTTCACCACAGGTGGAAGGGTGTATATAAGTTTGTCATTCCGTTTGTAATTTCTACAATATTGATCTTAGACCCTATAAAGTATATATATTCTGGGTTCTTATGAAGAGCGAAGTTGATTTAACGACGTCCGTCTGTCAGTCTGTGTGTTGAAATGGGTTTTCCGAAGACCCCAGACATGATGATTGTTATATATTTCTGTTAAATGTGATCCATTTCTGCTTGCTATTAAAAATCAGCCAGATCGGTTGATAAATGGCTGAGATATTAGCAAAAAACCAGGACTACCTATAATTTTTTCCGTAAAATCCCTTTGTTTTTATATGTATGTTGAATATTACGCATAACAAACACATCAATTTCTTTTCTTTCACCTCTTCATCTTTTATACACAAACAACAAACAAATACAAAGATTTGTCATTTAAATAAAAACCAAACAAATCCCTATTGAACGAAAACTGTTCATTTAACTCTATAAACGATGATTCCATATGGCCTTCATAGCTGAGTTGTCTAAGTGCTATGTCACAAATATTTTTTTTCTCTAAGATCTCGAGTTCGAATCCTACTCAAGACACAATTCAACTTTTTTTTTGTACATTTTTTTTATTTTCTTAAGACTTTTTTTATTTTTTGTTTGTTTTTAACATTAAATAATTAATTTAAATAAAATTTTATATTAATAATTAAATAATCCATAAATAGGCTAAAAACATCAAAATTTGTATAAAAACCCTCTGATACAAACAAAATACAAACGGTTTTATTTCTATTTTTTGCTCCGATTTAAAAGAATTTATAAAAAGATTTTTAAACCATTTTATTTCTCATATGTTAAGAAAATTTTATACATAATTTCCCTTTGAGTGCAACTATTTTAGGTCATAACTTATAATAATTTATAAAAACAAAAATTTATGAACTATTTTCCTTAGAATTTTTAAAATTAAGCTAAAGAAATTAAAAATATTTTTTAATAAAAATCCTAATTGCAAATTTGCCAGCTAAATCAAAAGTTTTTGTAGAAATAAAACACATGCACTTCTAGTGATTTCTTTTAACGTTTCTTTCACCTCTTCACCTTTTATACACAAACAACAAACACTATTTTATAGCTGTAATATGACCTATGGATACGATACGTCTTATATAGCAAAAGATCGAAAATCTTTAGTATAACATATTTGCTAAAAACTCGGAAATATCGGTTCAGATACAAAAAAGTTATTTTAAATACCTATTTTCTGGAACCATAAATCTTCCGGAGTCCAAGTTTTATCACCAAACTAAATGGTTAATTTTCTTTTAAAGGCGTCCGTATATAAATCTGTCCATTCCATATATGTCCATATATAAACTTCAGTTTTTTCCCAACCATGGTGAAGGGTATATAAGATTCGACATAGCCGAATTTAGCCGCTCTTACTTCTTTCCTTACTTTCAATTAGTTTTTCAAAATACATTTAAAGGTTTTCTACAAATTAAAAGATTTTTAATTTTATTTTTATTATAAAGTTTTAAAACACAACAAAAGTTGGATAGATTCAAATATTCGTAAATACTAAAGTTATATGAATTTTGAAGGTACATCTTTGATTTGGATCAATGCCAAAATTTTAAATTCTCTTACCAAACTTCCATACTCAATATAATCATTTTCATCCTTGTCATTTGTTGTAAATAAAAAATCCGTTATAAAAATGATCTTTATATAACTGTTTTGTAATAATTAATTATCTCCGATTGAATGAGTAAACCCTAGACATAAGATTGGTTTGCACATGATTTTTAAGTTTGTATTTTTTTATCACATATTCAAATTGAACAAAGTGAGAGACAATAACTTACCATAAGCTGACAAATGGACATTCAACAAAAAATTTCGGAAGATAATTTTCTAACAAATAAAAAACATATTTAAAAGTGTACATTCAAATAAATAAAATAAAAAATTGTTATGAATTTTGAAAGTAGATTATTTGAAAGTTTTTTTAAAAACAAATAAAATAATGTAAAAATATTAATCATATTTTAAAGCTTTCCATGTGAAACAGACACATTTACTCAGAATAATTGTTATTTTAATATTAAGATTTATTTGTTAATGTTTCAATATTTATCTGATCGATACTAAACACCCTTTAAATAAATATCCTTAAATTACGCGGATTTTCAGCAATGGTCCAAACAAAATTTTTTATTAGAACTAAGCTCTAAACCAAAACAACTTTTCAAATAGACATAATTGAACATATTTAAATTTTACATTTTGCTCTTATATGCACAGTTTTAGTTACTACATATGCTATGTATGTATTTTAGCATTTAAGTTTAAATTTTTTAACTAAATCACACAATATGTACAATACAAATTCGTAAAATTTTTAATTTATAGAATGAATGGCTATCTCATTTAACAAAAAAAAATATATTTTGTGATCCTTTGTTATTTGGAAACACTTAAGTTGCAATACAAAACATTTATTGAAAATCAATTAAAAATACTTTTATGGAGCCTTATATAATAATATCTAACTATAAAAGGCAGATATAATTATATATTGGACCATATATATTTATATATGGCACCATATAAACTAATTTGGAAATAGTTAATATCAGATATAATTATAATTATATATAAACTTTTTTACTCGGGTAACTACTTACTTTACTATATAAAGTAACCACTTATTTCTTAACTATGAATAACCGCGGGGTAACTCATTATTTTTACCTATTGCTCTTGTAGTTACCACTTTCGAATATCGACAATTTTTTAATAAATTTGATAGATTGTACTAATTTTCTAGTAGATTCACTAAATAAATGGTTGCTTCTACTGTACGCAATTTCTTAACGAAGTAATTCGTTAACTTCATTGGAAATACCAAAAACACTCTGCTACAAAAATATAAAAAAAAAAAAATTGCAAGAACTTGTGAAATGACCTAGTGTAGGTTGTAGGTCTAGCTGAGTGTATTATAAAACCAGTTGCAATATACCCTCAAAATTTCGAGATATAGGGAAAATAGTATTTTTTTGGACTGGCGCAATTTTTCTAACTCAGTAATTTTTTAACCGATTACGAAACGGTCAACGGCATTAGAAATGAACGCGCTCTTTCGAAATATATGTATATAATTCCCGTATATTACATATTTATATAAATGTGTAGAGATTTTTTCAATAATATAAAAATTTTTCATTTTTTTAACTTTTTCATTTTCGACAAGGGTTTTTTTCGAAGTAAGTAAAACAAGCTTTTAATCGTGTAAATCGGTTAAAAAATTACAATGTTATAGTACTTTTTCTAATTAAGAGATATTAGAAATCCTTAAACATTTTTTTTTTATTTTTGTTAACGAATCGCCATTAAAGCCCAATTAAAATTGGCTTTTGTTTTATTATTTGCGTTTCAATTAGCAAAGAAACTAAAAACTTGTTATTTTTACTTTAGATTTACTTAATTTTGTGGAACGTAATAATATTTTTGTGGAATATAAATATTAAATTGTACAACTGAATATTGGCTTTCACAACTAAAAATATAATTTAATATAAAGACAGTTGTCGTAACGGCCAGAATTCGATTGGCAACGAATTTGTTGGACACAACCGATACTATATTCTCGGCAAAAAAATCGAACTGCTTTCGAAAATAATTTAGATTTGAAGTTGTGCGGCGAACTGTTTCTGGTACGGTTTAGTGTGCAGTGGATTGTAGACAGTAGTGTCAAGTATAGAAATTTTGCAATATATTTTAATTAATAAAGAGAAACAAAGAAGTTGGTCCTCTTCGGATTGGATTTTTAATCAGTTGTACAAGCTCATAATACGATTTAATTCAAACCTAATTTCTGTTATTCTAATTAGAATAACAAAAAAAAGAAGAACCCAATAAAACTTTTTATTCGTTTTTTGTATGTATATTGTGTTACTTTCAAAACGGGTAAGATGGCGAAGAAAAACAAGAGCACTGGTTGCGAGACACTGAGTAGTATGGAATGAGCTCTAAGTGCTAAAATGGCAAGCCTGGTTTTACGGGTAATTATTTTAGTCGAAGAGTAACGATCGTATGAACAATGTTAATAAAAATACATGTGTGTTTCAACTAATTAATGAGTGCGTGTGTGCTTGTATTTCCAATAAATATTTTGTTGTTGTTTTTTTATTATCCAATTGTTATTCTGGTAGTCAGTGTTTAGCTTTCGTGGTACTTAAAACGTGGAAGAAAGCGGGTTTATTGTGCGTAAAAATGTGTTTGTGGCCCTTATATATCTGCATATTATTGAAAATTTTGTTATAAAAGGATAATTGAATTCCTCGTAATTGTATAAGTCTAATTCTAAGTGGTGTTGTACATTCGACTGATCGATCCACTGTATGTTAAAAACGTCAAAGAAAATATATGCGTTTAAATGGTCGCTGAGGGACCAAAAATAACGAAAGTATTGCGCGGGTCGTGTTGCTAATATTGTACGCAGAAATATTTCAACAATACTCGAAGTGAAAAAAATGTAATTTATATAAAAAGTTTAAAATTCGTATTTGCATGTTTTTTTTTTTTAATCTGCAGTAGAAAATAAATTTAATAAAATAAAAAAGTGATTAATCCATACATATCATCGAATTCTCACTCAACACACTCTCTTGCCTAAATAATAATCGTTTGTATAGGTGTAATAAGCAGAGTTGCCAACGCAGCTACGAAAAATGTACACAAAACAACTTTTGACATGAAACTGATAGCATATCAACTAAAAAAAAGTTTTCCCCGAGTAAAAAAGTTTAGATATAAACACATGTGGCCTTATTTATTTTCATATGTCACTATACATTTTATAAATTATCTTATATTGTGCCATATTTAGCCACATCTAGTTATATATTGATCTTTATAAAATTATATATGATTTATATAATAAGCTATGGTATATACTATAACATATAAAATTCTATATACTGGAATTTCACATTATGTGATTTTGAACGTGATTTTACAATATCATCTCAAATTTAACATCACCGTTCACATTACAAATTATAGTGATTTATTTTGAAATGTTATTTAAAATTACATAGTGTTACGAAAATCTTTACTTATATATGACTTATACAAAACCATATATGTTTATATGTATATGGATTACACATAACTAGAGATGGACACGTGATTGATTTTATACTCACATACGATCACGAACCAAAAATTACAAACACACTATCTCGCACGATCAAGTGAGTAATTTAAATTTTTGTTCACGCTTACGAAATAGTTTTCAAAAATTTAAAATATTTCGGAAAATTAAAACTAACAGAATTTATTTTATCACTTGAACCACCTGAATGAAGTGTTAACATACTTAATACATAAAGAAATAATATTCGTGCAAAAAACCGAAAAAACTAAAAAAAAAGAAAATAATAAAACGAATAAATGGAATAATCACGACAAAAAAATTAACTCACGTACGAAAGTTGTTAACGCCTTACGCACGATCAAGTCAGTAATCACAATTTTCAAGTGCCCACCTCTATACAGAACCATATATAATTGTATATGCTATCTGATATTTGAGATATATAAAATATGGTCCATTATCAAAAATATTTTTTTAATATGGTATAAGATATAATTATGTTAGTAGGTACAATATTTGCAAACAAATTTTAGATACTGTTATTTAGAGTTGCATATCAGGTTTTAGTTACTCTTTGTTTCAAAACCAGGAAATAAAATTCATAATCTGAATGAAATTTTTATTTTAATATTTAGGCCTGTATTGAAATATATATCGTTTTTATACCTTTTATACTTTTTCGCTTGTGATTTATTAAATTTTTATTGTTATTATTTCCCATATAGCTTTTAGAAATCACATTCGGTACGAAAGGTTTCTGTTTCAAAGAGACCTAAGATATAGGTTTTTATTATCAGTACAATATTCCTCATAGCGTAGTGCCTGGGAAATTGTTAGTCAAAAAAAGTTATATCCCTAACACAGGGCTAAGTGAACCATTAGTTTTATTTAAGTTTGATTGGCTAAAAATTCGTTCGTCGTTAGCTGATGAATGAAAAATTCATGAAGTTGGTCAAAAATTCACATAAATTCGGAACAAACAGTGCCCAGATTCTATACTACGAGCGACGGATATCGTCCACTTTTGAAGATAAAATTCTATCTTTTTAAAGATGTCCCTTACAAAACTGGTAAACTATAAGATTATATATTACTGTCTTTTACCAAATTTGTAACAACAGTATACAATTTTTATGTAATGTGATAGATATTTAATTTTGAAAGTGGACGATAAAGGATAATCTTATTGAATCTGTGTGATTTGCCACATAAACACGGCTATTATTTGCTAATGTGTGGTTTTGTGGGTAATAATTTTTAGCAGCTTTCTTTTATTTTATAAATTTAAGTGTAATATATCAAAAAAGTGATAGATATAGCATACAGTGCTAAAATGAGGCATGCTTGGTTACTGTTAAATTTTGCTTACTTTTTAATAAGTTAGCCGTCCTAACCGAAATTTTAAAATATTTACAATTTTTGTAATACAGGTGAAGTGAAAATTGCCATTGGCATTGAATGCAAGTAAAATGCTTCATGACAGACCATGGGGTCGTGATTTTGTTAAATTATTGTAAATGGCAACTCTGTCACAAAAACATATCAATTTTACGTGTCTCTCATTCTCATTACTTTCTGTAATTTACTCAATATGTAATCTTTACCGCAGGCTTGCCATTTTAACACTTTGGGTGCTATATCTAGCACTTTTTTATGACTTGTCAACCAAAAATTTATAAAAAAAATCATAGGTGCTAGTTTAGCACTTTATTGAAAATTTAAACATTTTTAGCACGTTTTAAAAATTATGCAAAGCGTAATGAAAAATTTTTGGAACCCAAAAACTAGAGTATTCAAAAACCGAAATCGAAAACCGGTCAACCGGTTTCTTTATTTTTTTTAAAAAACCGATCGGTTTCGAATATTTTGTAAATTCGAAGAAAACCGAAAACCGGTCTTTTTTGTTCGGTTAACCGGTTTTTTTAATTACATCACCAACTGGGTTACTTGGTCTCTTTTATTTTTTCCGAAGAGTTATAATCGTTTGTTTGGTTATGAAGATTTAGATGTAAGTCTGATAGATTCCGATGAAGACTTAACTTTGGATATTCCCAACTCAAATAGTTTAATTTCTGATCTAAATAACACAATAAACAGTATTCAAAATCCTAAAAAAGAGACTGTACAAAATCATTCATCATTATATGATGATTTCATATATCTTGATAAATGCGACAAAAGAACTGAAAAGTTAGAAAATTTATATAATTGTCTTTTGACTATTTGTCCAACATCTTCTATTAGTGAAAGAGTATTTTCAACTTCTAGCTTTATCAAAAGCAAACAAAAAAATCGTCTTAAAACCAAACATTTAAATTGCATATTATTTCTAAAATATTATTTAAGAAGTGAAAAAAGGATTTTCTTCTTACATATTTAAAATGTAATATTAAAAAAACTTATTTAATGCCAAACGTTTAAACGTTCAAATGACTAACGTACCTAATTTTACCCAATTTACAAACTTAATGATCTCTATTCATTTGATATGAATATAGGTTTATAATATTAATTTTTTAAGATATTATATTAAAAAATATTAAAACCAATGAATGAAATGTTGAAATGAAAAAAAAAATTATTTTTTTTTTCAAAGAATCTATTTTTTTATTTTTATTACTTTATATATTAAATATCTTTTTTTTACATAATTAACAAATTATATAAGCTTTCCATTCAAATTAAAAAAAAAAACTGAAAAAACCGGTTGACCGGTTTTTTCTGTAAAAACCGAAACCGAAACCGGTTTTCTTAAAATTCTATTTTTCGAAGAAAACCGAAACCGGTTTTTTCAAAAGGCCGGTTTTTTGAATACTCTACCAAAAACCGTTATAAAGAAGATAAACAGCAGGATGTTAAAAAATAAAACTTTTCTGAATAAGATTAAAGGGGTTATGAAGGTACATTTATTAAGGAAGACATTTTATCTTTTTGTCAAATCGTCATATAAATATTAGCAGCTTTTATCCAACAACCCATTTAAACTTAATATAAGCCAACGATTAGTGTTAAAGTTACTTATGTCAAATTTGTATAAGAATGACACAAGCCAACGTTAATACCTTGCTTGTATTTTACTTTTGTAAAAACTTTTGTGAAAAAGAAAAACTTTATAAAAAGGGACAGAGAAGTATATTTTTAATAATAAAAACTTATTAAATTAATAAATATTATGCAAAATTCCTTATTTGTTGATATAATTATCCTTTCAATATTTTGCAATTCAAATATTTTTTTTCAAAAAAATTTTCTTGGCGGAAAACAGCTGTTGTAAATGTTGTTAAATTTGATAAAACCAACGTTAGCTAGTTTTGATTTTAAAACAGACTTTAACGATTAAAGTATACTTTTACTTGTCTATAATAGGCCTAAGGTATACTTTCAAGAAAAGTCGACTTTAGAACTCCTAAAGTTTTCTTTATTTTAACTATGATTAGGCGCCACACATTTAAAAACATTTAGATAATGCGTTCAAAATAAATGGTACGTTCGTAAATGCAGAAAACTTGTTGCTGATGCGTTATCATCTGTTGCAGATGCTTTGCTACTGCTGAACAGCTGCACAGTTTACTTTTTAGAACGTTTTGCAAAAAATAAAAATATGTTCATCACAATAAAATAAACAAATATTATTGAAAATCTTGATGGTAAAATGAAAACTATTTGTTATCTTATAATAAAAAAGAATTACTTGAAAGATGAAACGACTTTTGATTATTAAAAATCAATTAAAATGAAAATGAAGACTAATTTCGCAATATTGCATCAGAATCTTTAATGATGCAATAGTTGCAAAAATTTGCGGCAGCACTGTCAATTGTTTGAATAAAAAAAAACTTTGAGGTAAAGGATGCTTTTTTGAACGTTTTACTTTTATTATGCTGAAGTGATGCGCAACTACTGTATTTACGAACGTACCCAAATTGTCCTTCAAGCCGTATCTTTTTTAATATTTTGTATTAAAAAAAATATTTGAACAAACATTTAATAAATTTCATATCATGTCTTGTCCATAAAAACTCATAATACCTGCAAAAAATGAATGTAGCACTTTTTATTTTCCATCTAGCACTTTTTTTAGACGATATTGCATCTTTTCACATTTCTCGTATGGCAACCCTGCGTTGACGTCTAAACAACGATGATCGATTCATAATATACTTACTATACATTTGTATGGATGAGCTTATATTTTCAATACCATATCATACTAAATAAATACTAATAATAAAATGTTCGATCAGTGGTAGCGCATACAGTCCGGGATTCCCAAAAACGTCACCATCGAAAATTTCTCTCTAAAAAAACAAAAAATGTTATTCTTCTTGTTATTTTTATATTGATTCGTGTATGTATGTTTGTACAATTAACTATCGTCCACATGGTTGCCAGAATTTACGATTTCTCGTCATTTTAACGATTTTTCGTAAAACTTATTAAAATGACTATTTGGCGATTTTTGGCAAAGAAATGAGTTTTTAAATAAAAGAAAACACATGAAAATCTGGCATTTTTTCAAAATGTGAATTTAAAAAAAATATAACTTAAAATGTTTACTTTTATAATTTATACGAAGATTGAAAGCTCGCTATAAACTACATATAATAACAAACAAAAAACCTCGACATCAGACCTTGAAATATAAATCTTAATTCAATTTATTCGCGAAAAATTTTTTTGTAAATCATCGAGTTTATTCAATATTTTATAAATCAATTTATTAAATTAGACTTAAAATCATAATTGATTAATCAATTTCATTTGAATCTTTTTTGATTCAACTGAAGCAAATCTCGCTTATAGCCTTTTTACACTGAACAACATCTTTGTGAAACACGTGGAAGATGTTGAAAACGTGAAACATGTATTTACATTGGCAACATCTTTCATCTGCCATTTATTCAGCTGTCAAAAAAATAAAAGAAAAAGACGCATATTTTTTATTAAAAATAAAAAATGGATTTAGAGAAAGCATTAATCATTGGAGTAGTTGTTGCTTTGCAAGAACAAACCCGAAGTTTTTTCTGCAGTTCATCGAAACATTAAAGGTCATTCTGGAAGAAGATGATGAAGAAAATTTTTCGTTAGACATATGAATGAAATTCTTACATGTGCCGCTCATTTACTTTGTTGAATAATCTTTTTTTTTGTTTATTTTCTGCAATGTCAGTTTGCTAGTAATGGCACAAAGAAAATCGATTTTTTTTGTCATTTTTTAGTGATGACACTTAAAATAACGAAAGATGTAAGATGGAACAAAATTAGAAAGGATCATCTTTTGTAGATGTAGAAAGATGTTGAATTTTTGGCCTGTATAATTCTTACGGGAAGATGTTAACATCTTTGCAAATTGATGAAAGATGAAAGATGTAGCTCAGTTGAAAAAGGCTAATAGCTTTGTAGATATACGCCATTTTGTAAAATAATAATTTTTTAAAATGATAATGTTAATATACTGCGATAATAAAAATAGGCCAGGTCTAGAAGACATCCCGATGTATCTATTTTTATAAAACAGCCACTAATTTTTATACGAACGAAATGGAGCGAGAAACGAAATTTGTATTATCGGAGTTTGTTAATTTCTATTATCATATAAATTGATAGAAAAAAATAGTTACCCTGATGCTGTTTTAAAAAATTCTATGAAACCCTTCGGGTTTAAAATTAAATTAATCGAGTTAAAAAAAATATTTTAATTTGGGAATCATATCAAACTCCAGAATCAAAGTAATTCTTTTATTGATTCGCAAATCAAATCAAAATTGATTTGATTCATTGATTAATTTATAAAAATAATTATTTAAATCAACTTGATTCTTCTAATAGGATAAAGATTTAATCATGGTAGCAAATAATTCAATCAGAAAAATGAATTCGTGAATTAATTCGTCTAAATTTAAATCAGATTTTAAAATTGATTTAGGAATTATATTTTTAAAGGTCTGCTCGAGATAAATAAAAATTAGAAAAAAAAACTTAAAAAAATATTTTGCGAATAGATGACCATCTCCACTGAATTAAATTGACATATTTATTTATGTCATGAATTAAATATTTTTTTTATAATATGTGCATTGACTTTAGTTATACTTAAATATATGTAAATAATTCGGGGATTCACCGAACTTGTTTGATTAAATTTATAAAAAATTACAATTGATATCACCGATACTGGAAATAGTAGAAATATGAAGAACCTGTGTAAAGCTCTTTAAAGCTTTTTAATATATAAGGTGGCCCAAAATACATCACCCCATCAGAAGATGCTTAGTTTTGTTTTAATATTTGTCAATTAAACAGATACAGAATACAAGTCGATATGACAGTGCCCAAATTATGTAAGACGAGCGACGATTGTCGTCAACTTTTAAAGTTAAAATTCTACCGTTTTAAAGATGTTACAGACAGAAAACAGATTTGTAGTTGCAATCGAATTTTTTGCCAACCGATTTTTTGTAGTTCCATCTACCATCACTTTTATAAATTTTTAATACTGTTGTAATTACCGAATTTCATTTACAAATTACAAATTTTGATTGTAATGTTTGATTGATTTTCTATTTATAGATTATGATATTCTACTACTAGAAATGCGTTCCACAAAATTTATTAAAAAAAATGTTTGCCGCGAACTGGGCTAGAACCGTCGACTTTCTGTTTTTTAGGCCATTGCTTTTTCCCTAAATTGTATTAAATTTTTTTCCGGTCACATTTCAAACTTGAATATTTTCAAATTTGAATATTATTGTTTAAAAATAACATAGTAGCCACAACAGAAAATAAATTGTGTCTTTAAATTTTTATCAATAAAAAACAATGATGTGACATTGTTTCGATTAATTTAATATATTTTCTGCTTATAATTAAATTTAACTATTCTGATGAAGAATTTTAGTACATACACCCAAAAACAGTACCAATTGCGTCCACCGAATTTGTCTTCATATTAAATTATAGTCTTAGATGTGAAAGCCAATATTTAGTTGTCAAATTTAATATTTATATTTCACATTAATATTATAACGTTCTACAAAATTTTATTTTAAGAAAAATTTTATTTTTAGATTTTTCCGGTATCGAACCTGGACATTCAAATTCATATTTTACACTCTTGCTTTCTGCGCTACAACTTATTTTTATTTTCCTTGATATATTTGCTATTTGAAAATTTTATTTTAATTAAAAAAATTATTTTTTTAAGTGTTTGCCTTTTCCTTTTTCGGAGTACTCAGCTCCACCCACTACACCACAAACCCTTATAAATGTTGATGGCTAATTTGGAATTTAAATAATTTGTTTATCAATTAATACAATCCACAATTCGGTTGCTTCTACTGAAGCGCTATTTAAATAATATATTTGGTAATAATAACCGTAGTTCTAGTTATCACTTTTGAATACCAAACATTTTTTAATAAATTTGATAGATTGTACCAATTTTCTTATATATTCACTAAATAAATGGTTGCTTGCACTGCACACAAATCCTAAACCAATTTTATTTTTGAAGTTGATTGGAAATACCAATAACACTGTCCAACAAATTAAGACTTTTTGAATGGAACAGAATAGCGACCCCATAATTCTGAAAGGTTATGTTGAGTAGATAATTTTTGTAGAACAAACTTATGGTCCAGCACGTCTGAGTTTTTTTTTACAGTGGGTCAAAGTTTTCATTTTTTGGTCGAAGGAAAAAAATGCTGTAAGTTAATGTCTGAGAGAATTCTTATGGTCAGAGTTGTATTGTGTAATTGTATGAGGATTATTTTTGTGGAAGATCTTAACCCTCTAAATGGTCTCTCTTTATGGGTAAATTTGACCCTTTTTCGAGAAAATCAAAAAATATCCTTAAAAAAGGACATTTAAGGATTAAAATATTCTACGAAAATGTTTGCCGGAAAATTTCAGTGGGGGTCACCAAAGACACCAATGTTGTAAATAAAGCTCTTTACGCTTAATTAGTAAAATTATACACCAACATATACAAAACAGGTAAAAACGGCGTCAAGTTCGGCCGGGCCAAACACTTAGTTCTCGCGTCTAGTCAGCTGTGACTTACAAATCGGGTGTGATATTTATTAAAATTAATAATAAAAAATAAAAGAAAAAATTCAAGCATAATTGAGCTACTAAGCAGTACATATCGGGTGTGATTTTTACTAAAATTAATATAGAAAAAGAAAAATTAAAGCTTAAATAAGCATGGCGGATTCTGTTTGCAAATTAAGAGATTGGTTTTGTTTTATTTGTGGACATTTTACGCACCATCAAAGCAGAAGAAAGATATTCCCTACAATTGAAGAACCATATTTTCTTTTCTTTGGAATACGATTTTTATCTGAAGCTTGGATACCAAAAACCGTATGTACTACTTGCGAAAGTGGTCTTTTGACCTGGTACAAAGGCGGTACTAAGGCGCTGCCATTTTCTGCGCCTATTACATGGATTGAACATGAAGATCACAAATCAGATACATGCTATTTCTGCGTAAATTACAAATTTGGTAGAAGCGATAATGACATACGAAGCAACAAATAATGTCATTTTACCAGAAGTGCGCTGTGAAGGTGTTCCGGTGCCGACACATACATTTTCGGCCAATATAACAGTCGCCAATACAGAAATAACAGCGGCGGTTGAAAATATATCAGATATAAGTTACTTGCCTCTTGATGGTTTAAACATATGTCCTTATTTGACAGACCAAGCTTATTTTGAAGATCTTGTAAGAGATTTAGGACTAACAAAAGAGAAAGCTGAAATATTATGTTCTAGATTGAAAAACAGGAATTTCATAAAAGCCGATGTAAAAGTTACATTTCCAAGAAAAAGACACGCCGATCTGGAAAGTTATTTTAAAAAATCAGAAGAACTTGTATACTGTTGCAGTATTGAAGAGTTTCTAAAATATCTAAAGCTTCCACTGGACTCTTCCGCTTGGCGACTATTTATAGATATTTCAAATCTCTTAAATAAAATTGAAAACTATAAATATGCAAACAGGATACACAAAAAATATGTGCTTTCTTTGTAAATGGGATTCACGTGCTACCAGCAGCCATTATCATATTAAATATTTCGAAGAACGTAAAGAAAATATTATTGATGACTTAAATTTAATCCATGAATCCCTTGTCCCAAAAGATAAGGTCATACTTCCACCGCTGCATATTAAGTTGGGCGTGGTGAAAAATTTTATTAAAAGCTTAAATACACAAGGAAATGCTTTCAAACGCATTCAAACAATTTTCCCCAGATTATCTGCAGCAAAATTAAAAGAAGGTAAAATACGGTTTTAAGAAATAATTTATTTCATTTAATGTAAATTACCTTTTCTAGGAATGCTCGTTGGACCCGATATAAGAAAATTATTACAAGATAAAGAATTTTATGGTCATCTGTCGGATATGCAAAAGACAGCATTTGACGTTGTGCAGCTGGTTATATCAGAATTCCTTGGAAACTCAAAAGCACAAAACTATGCAGAAAATATTGAAAGCATGCTAATCGGTTTTAACAATATTGGCGTTAAGATGTCACTAAAGCTGCATTTTCTGCACTCTCATCTAAATTTTTTTAAAGAAAACCTTGGAGCGGTTTCAGATGAACATGGTGAAAGGTTTCTTCAGGATATAAAGGTATTGGAAGGAATATTCAAAGTGAAATCCGAAAGTGTAATGCTTGCTGAATACGTATGGGGCTTGTACAGAAACCTTGACCCATCGGAACATTCACGTCAAGCTAAATACAGGAAAGCATATTAAGTTTAATCTTTAATCCATTGTCATACTACTGCTATTTCCCAATTCCCTTTTACTCGAAAATTTGAAGCAAAAAAATAAATATGTACATACTATAATAAACCACTATTAAAACAAAATTATCATTTTTTTTATAGAAGTTGGCTTGTAATTTTGCCAATTAATCGTAAAGAGCTTTATTTACAACAATGGTGTCTTTGGTGACCCCCACTGAAATTTTCCGGCAAACATTTCGTAGAATATTTTAATCCTTAAATGTCCTTTTTTAAAGGATATTTTTTGATTTTCTCGAAAAAAGGGTCAAATTGACCCATAAAGAGACCAGTTAGAGGGTTAAGATCGTCCACAAAAATAATCCTCATACAATTCCACAATACAACTCTGACCATAAGAGTTCTCTCAGACATTAACTAACGGCATTTTTTTCATATAGTATAATGCTCCCTTCGACCGAAACTTTAACCCACTGTAAAAAAATACTCAGACGTGCTGGACCATAAGTTTGTTCTACAAAAATGATCTACTCAACATACCATTTCAGAATTATAGGGTCGCTATTCTGTTCCAAAAATGCTGTTGGACAGTGTAATTGGATTTTTATTTTTTTCCTCTTTTCCAATATAACAACTTTGATTTATTAATGGATTATAGGTTTTTCCAAATGAAATAACATCTATACAAATAAATGTTAATGGTTTTTTTTTATCGAATTGCAACCAATTTTTTCTCTGGGTGTAAGATTTAAATTGCTGTCTTTTACCAAATTTTGTAACAACAGTTTAAAATGTTTATGTAATATGGTAGATATTTAACTTCTGAAAGTGCACGGTAAACTATAACCGTCGTATAGAATCTGTGCACAGAGTGTCAATTCTGTATGTTTTAAAATGATTGATGATCGTCCAAACAGTACGATTGATCAATATCGTTTTTTTTGTTTTGGACGGTGTAACTGCAGGCACAACTCATGCAACAGTGGCCACTAAGATCGTCCCATTTAACCGTTCCAGACTTCGAGTTTTCTCCAAAACGGTGTAAAATGCGGATAATAGGGGCCAAATAATTGGCAACAATTGGCACACTTGATCGATATAATTTTAAAAAATTAATGGAACAAACTTAAAGGTCCAATTAAACATTAAAAAAATTAATTATGTTTCATTTAAAACTATAGCAAAACATTATCGGATGAATGTTTTTGGCTCACCCTGAAAGTAAAACTGAACACCCGATTTTTTCAAACTGATTTAAAGATTATTTTAAAAAATATCGTAAAATTGACGATTTTTCACCAAAATCATCTGGCAGCCCTGTCTTTTGCTTTTTTCATTGCTTAATGTTAAAAAAAATATTTAAAAATAGTTATTTATACGAAAAAGAGAAATAAAAACAAAATAATAAGACCAAAGTAAAACCGGTTTTTTATATTTTAATTATCGCTAATTTTGTTTCTGTTTTGTGGAATCGTTTGTATACATTTTTTAAACACAGTTCTTAATTCAAAGTGCAAAAGTATAAATATAACTATTAAATTTAATAAACTTATTTTTTATTCTAAGAATTTTCATGATTTTTTTTACAAAAAACCCCTTTAAAATTAAAATTACAATATTGTAGATTTTTAAGGTAAGTAAAATTAGTGTAAATAAAAATACATTTTATTAAGCCCCTTTTTAAATTTAAAAATTTTGTATTAAAGTACTTGGCTGAAGTTTATTTTTTCGGGCACCTCTAAAAAAATTCACCCCCTCGGGAATTAAAAAACAAATTTTTTGACTAAACTCTAGTTTAGGGGCATAGTTCGGATTTGGGCTGAAGTGCACTTTATAGGACGTTGCTAAAAAAAAATATGACCCCCTCTGGAATAAAAACAGAAAATGTTTATAAAAAAACTAATATGGATCCATATACAATATTTTTAAAAACGAGGCCCGGGCGCAAAAATAAATTACACTTCATCGTGACCGCAAAGGGGTCTAAAGTGGTTCTAGACAGTGTCCCATATCATGGATGATGAAACAAAATTTAAAAATTTTTGGGAATCTGAGGAAATTTCCTTTCATTTGAGTACCCACACTTATAACATATGTTACTACGCGTACCGGACCGGTACTTATATGTTCCTACGCGTACCGGAAGATAGAAAAAAAAGTTTAATTTTTTATTCCAGTGGAGGGTAACGCTCGATAAGGTGCACTTTTGACCGGAGTTGTTTTGTTAGTTTTCAAATTTTTACCATAGATGCAACTATTTCTACTGAGTTTAACAATATATTTTTTTGTCAGTAAACCCCGGTTTTGATGTGGAATCCTCATAACCTGAGGATTATGTTTTTAGAAAAGTTTTTAGTAGTCTGAGTTGTTCTATAAAAAACAACATTTTTTATATTTTACCGTAATTTGTTGTATTTCTTTTAATAGATAAATCTGATTTTGGGTTTTTCTATGTAGTAAATTATCTGTAATAATTGAATCTTTTGTTAAACTTCATCTTTTTACAATTTTTAATAAATAAACTTAATGAAATAAAAAATTTAATTATTAAGGGGACTTTTTACAATAAAAAATATCGTATTGTCGTAAAACATAGCAACTTCTATGTTGCCTTGGAAAATAGGTAATATCACCCCACAATTTTAGGCGAGTTTACCTTTAGTTTTTTTGTGTGTCTGTAAATTGTAATTTAACACATGCAGTCCTGTTATTTAACAATGTAAATGTACTTAAAAAATTGTTAATTTAGCCACACGCGGCCAGAAGCAAAGTTCAGTTTGGAAAAAATAACGAAAAAAAGTGACTATGCCATCTTTTTATGTGCGATCTGCTCTTCCAGAAACCGTATCCCATGAAATCCTAGCTGATCCTTTTTCAGAAATATCAACATTTTAATGTAAAAAAAAAAAAATATTTGATTTGCTTTTAAAAAAAAATATATATAACAAATATGACTTAAACTAATTTGTTTCTGTGAAATTCCATTGATAGAAAATTCTTTAAGCTCTCTTATGCTATATAATATTGTATGTGTAACTTCCCGAAAAAATTCATAATTTTTGTTCAAAAAAAAAATATTTAACTCCAAGTTTAATTAACAGAGTTGATATCAGTAACACACCATCGTTGAGATATACACCTCGGCGCTTTTTTTAGTGGTATCTCAAATAGACCTAATCCACTAATAAACAATGTTTTTTATAAATGCTGAGAAGAAAAAGTAACTACCGCTTTTTTTAATCGTGCCGAAAATGTTGGATCATCGATAATATTTATCTTGAATCTATCCCAAAATTTGAGAAATTCTCAATGAATAGATTCGCCAGCTTGCTCGGACCATAACCCCAAACCAGCATAATTCAAATGTATAAGACCCTGCTCTAAATGATCAAGAATTACATGAATTTTAAGAATTTGGGAAACATTCGTACTTTGGAAAGCTCTACGGAGTGCAGTCAAGGGCTTATTTATGTTAGTAATATTGACTATGTTCGTTGTGAAGTAAATGTCAACAATAGTATTCATAGCTTTAAATGATGCAATGAAAGGCTGAATTTTAAATATTCCAGAATGAAAAAATTCCGTACTCTGACGGAGGAAGTTTTGCAAAAAAGAGGAAATTGAATAGTGTTTATAGTTTGTGTTTATGTTGAAGAATTTTTTTTAAGGGGCTGAGGGTGCCTATAAGGATAAAAAAAACTCAAAAGCACATTTATATTGCTTTTACTCTTTTCAAAAGCAATATAACAAATAAATAAAAACTTACAATTCTATTTTATCAAGATTTTATATCTACCGGATGAATTTTTCGTCTGTACATCTAATAGTCCGGAAGACGACGAAATTTTCAGCTTATCAATTTATTACTTCTGAAATTTTGTATGCTAATAGTTAATATGGTTAACAAAAAAAGTAGGCTACCGCCTCATGGTGGGGGACTAAGACGTCAGTCAGCCCCATAAACATGTAAAATTTCAAGAAAATCAAACTTATTTTATTACTTTTGAAATTTTGGATGCTAATAGCCAATATATGGTAAACAAAAACAAAAAAGTAGTCTTCCGACTTAAAGTGGGGGACTACGACGTCAGTCACCCCCATAACCATGTAGAAAATTAAACTTATTTAATTACTGCTGAAATTTTGTATACCGATTTATTTTGTTTTCGATTTTTTTAAAACTTCGATTACATTTAAACAACAATATATATAATCGGTTAGGGAAAAATCGAATAATTATTCAAACTGCTAATCGATTTATTGAATACACGATTATTTGAATGCAGTAGATAATGACTACTCGTTACTTTTGGGACATCGCGAACAAAAGTAATTAAGCGAGTAAATAAAATAAGCTGGCTAGTAGTTGAAACCCTGTTTTTGCTAGGACGCAATTTTTTTAAATCTGGAATCAAACCAAATTTTATTGTAGAAAAATGCATTGCACTTGCATAAAAGTGCATTTCTTTTAAAAAAATATATTCATTACACGTTGTACCATTTTACCATTTCTAATTTGTTTGTGTGATTAAAAAGTGATTACTTAATAGATAACTTTAAAAATCCATAAGTATAAGATAAATATTTCGGCAGCCCGTGCAATCAACAGCCCGTGTATTCCAAAAACCATGTTTTGTTTGTCAAACGCAATGAGAACATGCTGATAAAAGCGCCCTGCTGTAAATATTTATTTATTTAAAATACACTCACTCTTTAAATTACACAGCAAAACCACACATTACCAAATAATGGGTAAAGTAATGTATAGCCATAGGGACCGATGGATTACTTTACACCTTACTTCATTGATGAATTTTACAGGCGATGAGCTTCAAAGTAATGTATATACCCATTACTTTAGAGGTGATAATGTAAGAGGTTACTTATATGGCTACGAGAATGGAAAAAGTAATGAGTCTAAAAATAGATTTTTAAAAAAGAGGAATTTTTATTAAAAAATATTATTACAAATATGTTTTCTTATCCTGTGACATGTCACAGAGTGACCGGTTCCGTGACCTATCCCTATCACAATGAACCGGTCACGTGACGTCCCGGGATAGGTTCTTTTCCCGCAGGGATAGTTTAGGGTCAAAAAGTAAATAGATTAAATAGAACGTGGTGTAGCTTGAAACACTAAAGGAAAAGTCTATTGAACAAATTAAATTGATTTTTCAATAAAATGCACTAATATTGTTATCTAACTTTAAAAAATATAAAAGTTAGTCATTTTTTAAACTCATTTGTGAAACTCATTTTTTAAACTCATTGAAACGATTTAAATAATCACAGTCATTTTAATTTTACGTTTTGACTTATAAAGGGTTATTTTATTAAATAAATAGTTAGTTTTGACTTCGATGAAAGTATTAGTCTTCATTTTTGTAAATATTGAGTGAAAATATTTATAATCAATACAAATACTCTAGTTTTTACAGCACACTTATGTCTGTATTTTTGGCGGAGCTACAGACGTATCTAATGTAAATATGTAATGGTACACCACTTTCGCGTACGTTCATGAAAAATTATCTGCATATGTTAGCAAATACGTGTTGTGTATTTATACAAAATATACGAAAGGTTTCATGAATGCACCCATTATTTTGTTTTCAGTAATAACAAGTGTGTCTAAATGACCCTTTCGCTGAACCTTATCTTGTTTTTATTTTCGCATGTTTCTGAATGTTCAAATACGATTTGTTTTAATCAATAATAAAATAATAGCAAATCAAATTGATTTGTGATTATTTTTGATAAAAGTTGTTGCTTGTTATTTTAGGGAAAACCCTAAAGTCAATGTATTAAAAAACTTTGTTTTTAAGCATAGTGTATTGTTTTTCAGTGAAAAATTTCACTTAAACTTAATTAATTTAATTAGCACATCGCCATTTAAGTTAAAAAGTTGTACTTGTTCTATTATTTTAAATTAATTAAAAATTGAGAAAAATTACAGTTCATTCCGAATATAAAATCAAAATTAAATTCGGAGCCTCAGATTTCGCGAATTAGTAAATTTTAACCAATTAGTGCAGTGTCCATTTAAATGAACGGTAATACGTATATCAGTTTTTAACAAAAATCGCTAGTCAAATTTATAACTTATTTTTAGAACAACACAATTTTCAATTAAAACTATGTTAATTTTTGAAGACATCGCTTATTATTATATAGTAATAATTAAATGATTGCGATTTCAAATTTATAAAAATCTCAGAATTTATAACACAAATATTGCTTAATTTTATACTGAAAAGTTGAAACTTAAGTTAGGTATTGATTAAAAGAAAATGGGAAGCTGAAACTCTGAATAAAAACTTATAAAAATTTTATTTTTTCTAAAAATTGCAGGACTGTTTTGAACAAAAGTTTTATTATATAATTTGCTTGTAAATCGAACCAATTCTTCATATCCAACTTTCATAATAAATCGTTAAATAAATCAATTTTTTATTAAAACAGAAAATGTCACAATTTTTTTAAAAATCGTTAGCTTTTACCACATAACCAAAAACATGACTTATACTACGTTTATACTGAATCACAAAATACGTATTTTCTTTTTTTTCAAGTGTACGTTTTTGAAATTCAATTCAAATTTGAAATCCAAAACTTAAAAAAATTGTAATTTGCGGTTCAGTATGTCTATGTGCAAGTATTTTACAAAAAAAAAAATATTGTTTGAGGTGCAATGCCCCTATCACGCCTACTTTTGTCACATAACTAAAGATTTTGTTTTTAAACGCCATGACGAACTTTACTTAAATCTACTCCACTGGAGGCGAGGTAAAGCAATTTAAAATGTTGGATTTTGTGCCTGGGCCTCTCTTTTATATTATTTGATCCAATGCATTAGTTGTTATAAGTCGCTGTGTTTATACAGTGCTTAAATGATTTTTATTAAATGGCGTGCCTAATTTTACTAAAATACTTTTAACTAGGGACTGAAACCAAAACCGAACCCAAACGGGTTCAGGTTCGCTGTTTATAAAAACTTTGAACCCGAACCCACTGAACCCAAAAATTTAACCAGGTTCGGGTTCAAAAATATAAAAAAAATATTCTTGCTGTTCATGGCGTGAAAAATGTTTGATATAAAAATTATAAAAAAATATTACATTTCTTGCATTCCAGTTTGCAGTGCTCGACACTATATCTAGTCCTTTTAAGCAAAGACTCGTACTTGAGAGAAAGCTATTTGCAAAAAATTGCGAACACAAAAAATTTCTTCTGTAGCTAAAAACCTAAACTTGAATACATACCGTACTAGACTGTCAAACTAGATGGAATTCCAGTTATAACAAGCCTTATTGGCATACAGAAGTTTTTGTTCGGAATTACTGGATGCTATGAATGATAATATTTGGAATATTTGTGAAGAATTCGTAGAAGTTTTTGAACCTGTTAAAAAATTATCGCTGAAACTACAAAAAGAACAAATGACTTTAGGCGATTTTTATAGAATCTGGCTTAGTTTTAAATTAGAGCTAAAAAAAGATGACGAAACAAAAACATTTTAACAAGAATTATATTTAAATATTATAAAAAAAAATCCACTTTATTCATAATCCACTTTTAATTTTAGCATTATATCTAGAAAGAAGATTTAAGTTAATGCTAAGTCCCGATGATGGTGAAAATGCTAAAAATAGATCTTAAAATTAATATTTTAAAAAATTGGCAAATGGAATGAAAAGAAGAGAATTTAATGAGAGAATCAATATCTTGTTCCTCAGAAGATGATGAAAATATGCTCGAACAAGTCTTAAAAAAGAAGGAATGATTTTCTTTATCAAATTGTTCAAATGAGAGGGCTTTTTCGCCTTGAAATTAATTATGTCGGCACAAAGAACAGATTTAAAAGAAGAATATTTTAAGAATATATTAATTATAAAATCAAATTAAAATTTCTTTGAAAAATACATAAATTTCCTATTGATAAAACATTTGTACTTTTTTTAAATGTTGAACCCGAACCCTGAACCGAACCGTACCCGAACCTGAGTTTTTTATTTCGATTAACCCGAACCTGAACCCATTTTTTTAGGATTTCAGTCCCTGCTTTTAACATAAATAAAACAATTTGAAAAGCTGGATTATATTTAGGGTGCCACGCCCTGTCTTTTATTCACTTCCATATTTGAACCCTTAAGTAGCTGTTATAAGACGACGTACAAAATTGTATTCAAAACCGTTAAAGAGGAACAAAGAAATATCACTTAACACACCCTCTCGTCCCAATTCGAACTTTTTTGTTCGGTGTTTAAAAATGTTGTTGAAATAATCCGGGCCAAATCTTGTCTTGTCAAACATGAAATGTGATAAACCGATATAAAATTTTGGTTAGTATGTGAGGTTCCACGCCTCCTCGTTTTATCCCATTAGGCGCGGAGATTAAAAATGTTAAAATAATTTTCGTAGATATATACGATTTCGTACAAAATTTTATTCGAAATCGTTCAGCAAGACCAAGGAATATGACTTTTAAATTTGTTATAACCTCACCCATATTTTGGACAGTTTTAAAAAAAATGTTTGTTTAAAACGCAATGACAATCTCGGCTTAGATACGTATACCTTCTTCCATTTGCGCCCACTTTTGGACAAGTGCTAAAAAATGTTGTTGCAAAACACGGTGCGAAATTTTGCTGCAAAACAATTTCCAGGACCCGAAATAAATAAATTTAAAATTTTTGGTTTTGGTGCCAAGCAGAGTTAAAAGACATTATTGGAAAATTCGGATAAATAAAAATGTTACAGTGGTCGATAAAAAGATATTCAAAATTTTGTGTTGAATGTGAGGTTCCACGTCCCTTTGACTTAACCAGAGAGCAGAGACTAATAATACGTTTATACTGAACTTCAAACCACGTGTTTTTGCTTTTTTTCGCGATATAAAATTTGTATGGAATTCCAAAGTGGGAAACTTAAAAAAAAAAAAACGAAAATACCTCATTTGGGGTATTGTAAAAACATTTTGTAACCAAAAATTTGACCGTAAACCCCGCCGGAAAAAGTGAGATGCTGGCCAATTTTATTCGAAAACATTTAATAGAAGAATATCAATTTTAAAATTTGGATTATATTGGAGGTGCCACGCCCCTTTGCCCACTTTTTGGCAAATATCAGAACAATACTATAATATATATGAATTTTTAAAATAAAATAATATAATTTTTTTCTGCATTTATACTTTAAATTCACATTATAATATTTTGTTTTTCAAAAAGACCAGAACAGTTTTAAAACTTATACTGAAATCAAACAATGTTGAATGAAATTATAATTTAGGAGTAAAATCTTTTTATTCATGATTTTTTTTAAAGATTTAGATGACTACAAAGTATTTAACACATGTACAGCAAATTGTAGTTAATATTTGATATTTTTCTGATTGTTCAGAAATTTTTATTGTGTGAATATTTTTATTTAAAAGCATATATGTTAAGAGTTAATATTAATTATTTTTTCTTAAAATATATAAATTTCAGAGAAAAATAAAGTCAAGTTTCATCTAAATCCGTGAAACTTACAAAATATTTCGATACATTTTCATAAAAACCACAATGTAACCAAAAATTTGACCATAGACCTCGCCGGAAAAAGTGGGAGGCTAGCCGATTTTGCTGAAATTTTCAGAACATATTCCTTACTACTACTGGTCCAAATACTGTTACATATTTTTATTTATTTAATCTCATAAAATAAGTGTTAATATTCAATAATCATTTGGTAAAAAAACAAATAAAATTTTTGAAAATTCCACATACATACATCGCTAAACACTTTTATTGGGCGGGTGTAATTTAAAAACCCTTCTTCTGTAAAATTTAGTTTTAGGCGGTTATGGCTCGATATGGGAATTTGTTATCCTTTAGAGCTTTTCAATTATAAAAAGAGCTTTAGAAAATTAAAATAATTACACATTATAAAAACATGTGAATGAATGAATGTATTTATGTATGTGTGTAATTTATTGTTTGTTTCGATTTTCTTATCTCTGTTTAAGTACAATGCGATCAAAACAAAAAATTTAAAAAAAATATTTACAAATCAAACCATAAGGTCGGTTACACACCGACACCATCATAAAAGTGGTATGCGGCTAGTCTGCAAAACAAAGTTAGAAAAAGCTTTTCTATTCCATTAACTATTTCCATTACCAATAAACTGAATTTTTGTTTGTTTCACAAAATAAATTATTAAGATTCTTTTACAACAATTCCACTGTTATTGTTAACGCGACTTTCAACGAATGCGCTTGTTTTTGCTTGTAAAAATAAAAATTTTCCAAAACGTTCGTTCGGTCTTATTTACATACAGTATATTACTACATAATACTATTATAAAAAAATAAAATATAAATTATTTAAAATCAAGTAAAAGCATTAAATTCGGTTTTAACGAATTCTATATACACTCCACATTGTTTCTGTTGCAAATAATACAAAAAAAAATCATTTTTGAGGTGAAAAACTTTTTTGAATGTAAAAAATTTCTGCTGTCCAAAAAGTTAGTAGTGAAAAAAAATGTTTCAGTTGCAGTACTTTTCGGTTATAGTCCACTTCGATTTTGTTCATTTGCGGAAACAGTTCACATTATGTGATTTGAGTGCCATCTAAAAGACAGCGATATAATCACATTTGACATATATGCCAGAAGGTTTGTAAAAAAAAGTAAAAGTACATTCAGAAAATACAAAATATAGCCTCAATACAAAAAAATTCCAAAATTATTCCGAAAACCGTAAATTTTTTAGTTTTTAGTTATTTCAAATTTTAAGATGCTCGTGCTTAAAAGGAGAAATGAGCCAAAACTTTGTAAACATCATTTTTATATTCCACCTCTTCCACCGTTATAACTAAAACGTTATTTATCTCTAGGGCTCTGGTGAAAATATATCTGATAATTAATTTTAGTAAAAAGACGCTAATTACAAATTGTATTTAAATACACCGTTAACCGTTGATCCGATTCTGTTCATTTTCAATAACCAGGACTGTTAAGGGATTTGCTATTTTAATAAAAAGAATTTCAAATTATTGTTGACGGCTTAAAGGTTCAGCTTACGTAATTTTTTAAAGGTTCAATTTAAGTAACAATGAATTGTTAGGTGACTGGCTCAAATTTACATACCACAGGACTGAGAACAAGTTGTGAAAAGAAGACGGGTTCCTAAAGTCCTTCCACGTGACCGGTTTAAGTAGCAAAAGGAGAGAAAAAGAAGCAGTGATTTTGATTCCGGTGTTGTATCAAAGGGTGGAAGTTTTATTTTTTGATCCTTTTTCATTGCATCTAAACCCCTTCTTATGGTTTAGTGAAAAATAAGATCTTTTGGCGTTCCCAAAAAAAATTTGAATTTTTTATTTAAATTTTAACGCATATACACCCAGAAAACAGTATCATTTGTGGCCTCCGAATTTGTAGCCAATCGAATTCTCCCGGTTACAAGAACTGTCTTCAAATTTAAATTATATTTTTAGTTGTGAAAGCCAATATTAAGTTGTGCAATTTAATATTTATATTCCACAGAAATATTATTACGTTCCATAAAATTTTATTAAAAAAAATATATTTTTATATTTTCCGGTATTAAACTCGGGCATTCAGATTCATAGTTCACACCCTTGCGTACTGCACCACAATTCAATTAATTTTTTTTTTTGATGTATTTGTTATTTAAAGATTTGAATATTTTATTTTAATTAAACAATTTTTTTTGAATGTTTACCTTTACCGGGATTTAAACTCGGAAATTAGGAGTAGTTGGCTAACACTCTACCCACACTTATAAATTTTAATGACTAATTTTGAATTTAAATATTCGTTTACAAATACCAATCTTTAGTGGCTTCTATAATCAATACAATCCACAATTTAATGATAAAGTTGATCAGGATAACCGTATATGTAGTTACCATTTTCGAATATTGATAATTTATTAATAAATTTGATAGATTGTGCTAATTTTCCAGTACATTCACTAAATAAATGGTTGCTTCTACTGTACACAATTTCTAAACGAATTTTATTCATAAAGTTGGTTGGAAATACAAATACTTGGATAATAGTATTCTTTTGTAGTTCTTTTTCCTTTTTTTTTTAATTCCCAATGCCATATTTTTGCTATAATGATGGATTATAGGTTATTCCAAATAAAATAAAGTTCTTACAAATATTTGTTAATGGTTTTGATCGAATTGCAACCAAACATAGTAGTTGGCAATTTATGACCACCGGGGTTCAACTGAATATATTTATAGACAAATAAAGGAGCAAAGTACAAAAAGTGCATTTTGGATTTCACAAAGCTTTCATTAATTCACATTCAGTAATCGAGCCTTATTTTACTTTATTACTTTATTCGAAACTCAAAGTTAGAAATTGAGACAAATCACTTAAATCTGATAACTTGTTTCAAAATAATCAAAGTTTAGTACTTAATCATAGTTATGCATATCAAATTTATATAAAAATATCTAATGTTAACGTTTAACTTTTATTATTTTTAAAATAAGTTACCCGTCATAGATTTAAAAAGAGCTTAATTTTATTAAAAATCACATTTTTGGAAGTTGTGAAAAAGAACTGCTTTAGAATGGGAAAATCAGAACTAAATGATACTTTGGAAAATTGATTCCTTAAGAATTACTTCCATTTATTGGGGTGTATTTTATTACAATTTTATAGTAGCGACTGTTAAATGATACATTTTCTCATATTTTTCACCAGTCTCTAAGAAGTGAATAATATTTTATATTCACCTCAAATACTTTCACCACAAAAAATTTTTTCCACCACCAATTTCTCCTATTTTTTACATTATTTGTATCAAAACTCTCTGGAGGACAGGGATGATAAAGTTTGTACTTATTGTAAGTACTTTTTGAACTATTATAACCATAAAAGTTCTATGTATGGTACTCCTTTGACTCATTCGGTACTATTCACATATGTTCCCCTTCGTATTATTTTTTTATTTATGACTACTTTTGTAATCTTATTTCTTTTAAAGGCTGTTTGATAGAAAATATTTTTTTGGGGATGGTATAGTATATACGAGGACTATAATACATATTGTGTCACACAATTAGAACCTCAAATTTACTTTTACTCCTAAAAGAGGTAAAGATATAAATGTATGATTTTTGTAATAACATTTAAAAATTTTTAGTTTTTATAATAAGGTTAATTTCGCAGATATTTAGGGATTTGTGGGGTTTCGATTGAGTTTGGCACACTACAGGGAAAGCTATGGGATAATGTGCCTTGTTTTTATTTTAAAATTGTACCAGTCCCAAAAGATTGAATTTTTTTGTAAGCTAAAAAAAAAAATATTTTTATTTCTTATGGTTTCGGCTTTTAGCGGACTTATTTTGGATTTACTTACTCCCAACGTACACATAGGTTTACGTTTGTTTTTTATAAAGCTTTGTATTTTTTTTTTAAATCGGTTAAATCGGTAAGGCAATAAAAGGTCATAAAATATATATGTTACAATATTAAATTTACCGAAAATATTGATTAAATTTTAAAATTTTTTGTATTATCTGTGATTTTGTAAATAATTGTGTTCTTAGGACATGGGTGGAGGCAGGGTTTGCAATACCGTAACGGTATTAGGAAATCGGTATTTCGAAATTGAAAATTTTCAATACCGAATTTTCGGTATTCATTCAAATATTTTTTATTTAAATGTTATTTACAAAAATAAATTTTATGATTGTAAATCAATCATTTTACTTGTTTTTTTATTAAAAAACATTTTAAATAACTGAGTGCATTCATTGTATTATCCTCGAATCTACAACGAATCTTTGTACAAATTCCACCAGCCACGGAAAAAGCGCGTTCCGGTGCAATACTTGTGGGTGGTATGGGAAGCAGATACTCGTAAACTATCTGCAAATATTTAACCTCTCTTGTTTGTTGCCTCATACAAGGACAATTCTTATTTAATGACGGAATTAATATATTTAAAGTGTTGATAATTTTTGGTTTTTTCATTAATTTTGCTGGAAATAGCAGCCTGCGGCCTATCTTCAATGTAAATTATAGTTTCATCATCTGTTAATGACTCATTGAGATTATCAAAAGTTTCGATTTCTTCATAAAGTCGTTGCAATATCTTTGATATTGCAGCTTAAATAGTATTTTTACTTAAAAATTTAAAAACATTTTTGTCATAATCTGGATGGGATGGCCATTCAGTTTAATATCTCGGACTCCGTTTGCCAATTTTAATGGATCTTGTAATCCTCCTTCTTGTTTCATCAGAACTGGAAATAACATTAAATGAAATTCCATCTTCAGCGGCCATTCTAGCAATGCAAGCTTTTAACGATATATTGTTAGAAAGATCATAAAAATCCGTAATTTTTTCTTCTGAAGAGAAGTTCCCACATCTGTGATATTTCTTTATTTTTATTTTGATGTTGTGAATGGTTTTCATGTGTCAGTGTAAACCACTTGTGCTTCCACGAGTTGTTCTTATTACTTCTTGACAGTTTTTGCATTTTCCGTAGTCTCCAGAATATGCTTTCACAAAATAGTGCCACACAACTCTGTAAATATGAAATTCATAATGAATTTACAACACAATTATTAACATAAACAAGTAAAAAAGGGCTAAATTCGGCTGTGCCGAATCTTTGAATACCCTCCACCATAGGGGCTGAAGATGATATACGTATATACTAAATTTTGCATGAACTGTAATATGAATATGTTTTGTCAATTTATGTAACGAACTTTTGTTATTTAGTTTTAGTAATGTTATTTATTTAGTTTTAGCAATGTTATTTACAGAGGTCTGCTCTGTTAGCGACTTTAACATTGTTTGTTTTTACGTTAACTTAGTTATCAGAGTAACACACACATACAAGGTGGCGCAAAAGTAATCCTCCTATCAGAAAATGCTATAAATTTTGCGATTGGCCCCTAATGTCAGTTCTGTTTTGACATATGTGTAGTAAACACATGCGAAATACACGTTAATAAACAATGTTACGCTACACTGCTCCAGAACGCGGAATATTGGTGACTATTTATTTGAGCAATAATGAAGATGATTTTTCATCAAAAATAATCATGAGTGATGAGGCCCATTTCCATCTTAGCGGGTACGTAAATAAGCAAAATTTACGCTTCTGGGGCACTGAAAATCCGCATGTAACCCACGAAGAGCCATTACACCCGCTCAAAGTCACTGTTTGGTGTGCTGTTTTCGCTGGAGGAGTCATCGGACCTTTTTTCTTCGAAGACGTCGCGGGCCAAACGGTTACTGTGAATGGTGAGCGCTACAGAGCAATGATCAACGAGTTATTTTTGCCGCAACTTGATGAATTGGGATTGGAAAACATGTGGTTCCAACAGGATGGTGCAACGCCACACACTGCACGTGCCACAACCGATATGCTGAAGGATGCATTTCCCGGGCGCCTAATCTCCCGTTTTGGCGATTTGCACTGGCCAGCAAGATCGCCTGATTTGACCGCTCCAGACTTCTTTTTGTGGGGCTTTTTGAAGTCGCGGGTTTATGTCAACAAACCTCAGACTCTTGCAGCTCTTAAAGACAATATCCGTCAAGAATGTGAGGACCTATCGCCGGAAGTTTTGGCCAAAGTGATGGAAAATGACATAAAAAGGGCTCAAATGACAATCAACTGTGGCGCTGGCCATTTACATGACATCATATTCTCGACTTGATGTAAAAAAATTAAAAGAGCAAATAAAAATAATCCACAAGAAGAATCAAAGTTTTTCATTTTTTTTTAAATTACAGCCAAAAAACATCGGAAGGTTATTTTTGCGCCACCCTGTAGCTCTAAGAATGTTATTATACTCATATTATGTAAGACAATAAATGTAATCAAACAATAAGAAGACTTAATAACATTTTTACTTACTTAACAGAAAAAAAAAAATAGATACAGAAAAATTGTACAAATTTGTATGGAAAATTTAGAGGTACCTTCACATTTTCACTCATAACTTTTGAACGGCTTAACCGATTTTGCTCATTTTAAATACCAAACTGCTCGGGAGGATGTTCAATAATCTGGGTAAAAAAAAGCACCCCCGCTTGTGTCTTCGCGTCGTGATTGCCATTTCAACAGACAGACGGACAGACAGAAGGACATCGCATAAGGATCACGAATATATATACTTTATGGGGTCTTAAACCTATATTTCGACATGTTACAAACTGATATATACCTTCACCATATATGGTGGAGGGTATAAAAATGACAGAAAAATAAAGTTTAGAAAAAATGTATATGTAAGGTCGAATTTCGACGAAATCTGTATTGCAAAACCTACGTGGAGAGTACTCAAAGTTTCGGCACAGCCGATCTAAGTATTTTTTTTACTTGTTTTAAACAATGTAGGTAAAAGTGTTTCAAAGATTAAATAAAGATGGAAGTAAATATGTTATTTGAATTTTTTTCGAAAATATCCATTCAGTTTTCAAATGTTTTGCTGACATGTGTAACGCATTACCAGTGATTTCGTAAGTCATTGTTTTTAAGACAGTGGTGGGGTTATTCAAAGATTTGTTAAAATAATAAGTTTTGAATTAGAAAAGTAAGAGGTTACCTACCCAGGAAAATTTTCTGTTCCAAAGAACCAATTGTAGAATCGGTGCCCCTTCTAAGCAACCCATTCTATTGTCGGTTCTATCACCGATGAATTTTGTTTGAGATTGTCACGAAAGCAACCGGTTCTATTACGCTAAACTAGAACATGTGCCGCTTCTTTGGAATCGGTTGAAGAATCAGTTGTTTTACTAGTTACTTTTATATAGTTTTTTTTACGGAATTGATTCCAAAATGTATAAAAGGAAGACATGCTACTTCTTCGGAATCAATTTAGGAATGTATTGTGCAACATAGCTTTGGGAATGCATTCTGAAAAAGCTTTAAAGAACTAAATGAACCAGTTCTTCCAGGGAACCAACAAAAGAATAACATAAATAACATTGTAAAACAAGTATTTTAGGAGTCAAACTTCAGAAAGGTTAAGTTTTGTAGAGAGTTAAAAAATCGTCACTTATTTCATATAAGCAAACATTTTGTTTCTTTAAACATACCATGACTGATAAACTTGATATCATTCAAAATATTTTCAAAAATGTAAAAATATTTTTAATATATACAACTTCTGTTCCAAAGAAGATTCTAAAGAACTGATTCTACAACAAGTTCTAACTTTGTAAAATATAACCGGTTCTTTAAAAGCAATAAGACAACTGGGGGTTGTTACCTAGGAACCAGTTCTAGAATATATGGTGTTGGCAACCGGTTCTAAAAAATTTTCCTGGGTAGCTTTATTTCTTCCTATAAAACTCGTACACTTTTAAAAATTACATGCATATTTTAACGTGTTCACAATTTACAACAGTTTTACACGATTATTTTTTAATATAGAAAATTGCGATTCATCATCAACAGTTAAATGTTTACATACAGTGACTCCATCGCATAATCGGCAAGTGTTTGTGCTCTCAACTAAATTGGTCGATTTGCTATTTAGTAACAAGTTATGTTTATATTTTTTGACACAATATTTATGCAAAAATTGTTGTTATCTTCCACACACATATTTTGTATGATTAATTAAATGACTTCAAAGAAAAGAAGAGTATTTTTGGGTAATACACCAAAATTCAAAAAACAGAAAGCATCAGATGCTAATAACCGTTTTGCATCACTACATCCTCCTATTCAGTAGAAGAAGAACAACAAAAAGAAATCAAGGAGGGAATACCTCCATTAATGCTGGGTTTCGACTGTGCTAGACATTATTGGCTTAAGTTATAAATAAAAGAATGTCCATTAGAAACAAAATTATATCAGATTGTATGATAAAATACACACAAGCTTTACAAAAAATTAAAGAATCTAAGCTAAATTTCTATATATTATATTAATTCAAAGACGAGAAGAAATTTAAGATATTGTTGTTTGGCCTTTCCAAGCTGGGTGCTAAAAAGATTATTGATTAATTTAATAACACATTTAATATAGTGCCAACAAGTGTGGTACAAAAAAGCTTGTTAAACGAAACTTAAAAAGCTCCAAAAAATCCAAAACAAGAATCTAAAAATCATACACAAAATACGGAATAGGTATTCCACTATACATTTTCATGAATATTTTAATCACCATACGTTACAACGTGAGCGTCAAAATGATAACGTCATTTATTTTTTATTCTGGAATGCGTCAAAATGATAAGGTCAGTGCAAATACATCTGCAATCATTAAGGCAATATACTTCTTGTCAAATTTTTGCTTATGCAATATTCAATCTGAAAAGATGTGAAGACGAAAAGCTTTATCTGAACTTGAAAAGGGCCAGATTGAAGCATTTTTCGACCAGCAATTAGAAATGCGAAAAGTTGCATGAAAATTGGATCGTTCGATTTTTATAGTGCAAAATTATTTAAAAGATCCCAATAATTATGGAAAAAGTAAAGCTCTGATCGACCAAAAGCCCTTTCTATGGCGAAATTTGACAAGTTTCCAGAATGTCTTCAAATACTATACATAGCGCCAATATAATTAAAATGGAATTGGGTTTTAATGGCTCAAAAAGTACGGCTTTGAGAGCCATTAAAGCACATCCCACATTGTCCGAGCTAAAATTATCCGAGATAAATAACGGTGGAGGTTCCCTAATGGTTTGGGGTTCGGTTAGCTCTATTGGAACCCTGGCATTAGCCAGAATGAAAAGTTTGGAGTACCAGCGAGTGCTTTCAAATTATTTGTTGCCATATCTGTCCACGCATCGTAAAAAAAACATTTATTTTCCAGCAAGATAACGCTGCAATCCCTGTTAGCAGATAAACTATGTTGAGACTTGGTGTGAGGAACTTGAAGTATCACCAGATCTTAATGTTATTAAAAACATGTGGGGACTATTTGTGAGGGAAGTTTGAGATGAAAACCGTCAATATAATTCGGTGGGAAAACTAAAAGTGGTCATTTTGAATGGTTGGCGGGATATAATGCTAGAAACACAAAATTTGATAAATGCCTAATCGCATTTATAAAACAATTAACAGAAATGGTCAATGTATAAATTTAAAAAAAAATAAATGTGATGGGATTAACGGAAAACAAATGAGAGCAAATGTTAATAGTACTATTCTATTCTTAATGGTACTATTCTATTCTTAATGGTACTATTCTATACTCCTTGCATAAACAGAACAAAAAAACAAGTGACCTTATCATTTTGATGCGCAGCTAATATGGTTAAGAGAAATTTGACACTGCCATTCGAATGTCGATGCAGAATATGATATAATTAGGTGATTGATGGTGTAGTTACTCATCTTTCTCTTCCTTTATTGAAAAAAGTTCTTATGAGTATTTCAGTCTCACTGCTCCTACGAAACTTTTATTTAATGTACATTAAAAGGTTTTTTATGCTCTTCTCCTTACATTGTGCTATGGGAATTGTAAAATTAGTTAGAATAATATACTATTATAAGTAACATCTCAAATTTTGTAAATATATTTATTTTTTTTACATTTACTAAAACCCGATTTTTTTACATTTTACTAAAAACCGAGTTTTTGCACAGTTTGTGGAAGCGTCAACCCAAAGAAAAAGAGGTGCATTGGAAAGTATATTTTTGCAAGCTTCAAAAGAATTTCTGAGTTCATAAGACCAGTTTATTTTACGTTTGTCTTTCTTCTTTTGGTCTTTTTTGAGATTGTGGAGAATTGCTTGTGCCTCGGCAACTTTTGGAATAAATCTTTGGTCAAAATTATAAAAGTTCGCAACCTATCCAACAGCTGGCGTAGGTGAGCTTGATGTTCTTCCAGATTTTTAAAAGTAATCAGAATGACATCAATATTTACGTAGCAGAAATCCAGGCCTCTAAGTATCGCTGGAATGTTTGAAAGGAACTAGACATCTGTATGGAATAGTTACCTTGTATTAAGATCAATAATCCCCGCATGGCCTCCACTCAATGTTTGATTTTGTTAGTAAATGCAGAGGACTGGACCAGCTACTTTTGGAAGGGCGGCATATACCAAGCTCTATCATATATTCAAACTTTTTTTTTACGATATTGGTTTTTTCAGGCTGCACTACTCAAGGTTTGCAGTGAACGGGAGCGCCCCTGGTTGAAATATGGTGAGTTACTGAATGTTTGACTGGTGGTAGTTTGTTGATGGCTTTGTGATGTCTTTAAACTCTGCCATTACAAAATAAAAACAGATAATCCTTTGAAATGGCACCACACTTAACTGTGAATTCGGTATCATCATACGATAAAGAACCAACCGTACTGAAGTTAGTTTTCTTGTCGATGAGCGTCGACTAATAAATCAAAATGTCTAGAAAATCGAAACCAATAAAATATTCCCAAAATTAACTTTAACTAAAAACACAGTTTTTTCTTCAAATTTTCTTATTAATTTATTAACCTGAACAAATTATGGATAATTTTTATTATGACTTTAAGGTGTGGACTCTGGGCTTGTAAAAGAATGCCAGTTTATTTCGATTAGAAGAAGAATGTATGTTAGGATATTCTTTCAATTCAGTTCAGTAGTGACTGTCGCGTGATCAAGTTGAATTTCATTTTTTTTTAATGCAGCCTAACCCTGCATGTGATAGTTGCTTTAAAACTGTCGGTAGTGTTTTTGTAAAATGCATAATTTGTTGTAATCATTATCATAAATTATGTATAGATGTTAAAAAGTTAAAAAAAATAACTTTTTTTAAAAAACGGTTATGCAAATAATTCTTAAACTATAGCTTACTTTGAAATCCTTAGACCACATTCGGGATCTGTGTCCTAAAGCCTATTAGAAATGATGTTTCGCAACTCTGATGCATCTAATTTATCTCAAACTGTTGTACTGTGTAATTGCTTGTGGAGCATCGGCAATTATTTACGACCAAAAAAATCTCTTCGTAAGCCAAGACTTAAGTGTAGAATTTTTTCAATATGGTTTAATTTTTGTATTGTTTGCAGCTTGAAGCTCCAATGGTTGTGGCTTTGTACGTTTCTGCTGAATTGTCGCAGGAATAACTAAAATATCAGCACTAAAAATTTATGAATGGACGACATTTTCTGAAATTTCCCGTGCCCGATGGTTCTAACACGGCAATTATTTCTACCATAACCATAGTGTTTTAAAATATCAATAATTTGAACTTCCAATTGTTCGAAACGTGAGTTCGAATGTGCTGTACTTCCTTGACATTGTTTTAGCTGTCATAGCCGCACAGGCTATCTTAACTCACAGAGAATACTGTTGTTGGTAGTCGTAGGAACCAAAGAGATTTGATCATGTCATCAGACACCTTACCGGATACATAAATTAAATTCCATGAAAACGTGATTTATTAAATTATTTAAAATACAAAATTATTTGACAAGTAGTAGTTCCTACAATCTTAATATTTGTAAAAATTTTCTTTGATTTTTATACCCTTCACCATATATGGTGAGGGTATATATCAGTTTGTCATTCCGTTTGTAATATGTCGAAATATAGGTTTAAGACCCCATAAAGTATATATATTCGTGATCCTTATGCAATTTTAAGTCGATTTAGCGATGTCCGTCTGTCTGTCTGTTGAAATGGCGATCACGACGCGAAGACTTAAGCGGGGGTGCCAATTTTTACCCAGATTATTGAACATCCTCCCGAGCAGTTTGGTATTTAAAATGAGCAAAATCGGTCAAGCGGTTCAAAAGTTATGAGTGAAAATGTGAAGGTACCTCTAAATTTTCCATACAAATTTGTACAATTTTTCTGTATCTATTTTTTTTTCTGTTAAGTAAGTAAAAATGCTATTAAGTCTTCTTATTGTTCGATTACATTTATTGTCTTACATACTATGATAACTAAGTTAACGTAAAAATGAACAATGTTAAAGTCGCTAACAGAGCAGCCCTCTGTAAATAACATTGCTAAAACTAAATAACAAAAGTTCGTTACATAAATTGACAAAACATATTCATATTACAGTTCATGCAAAATTTAGTATATACGTATATCATCTTCATCCCCTTTGGTGGAGGGTATTCAAAGATTCGGCACAGCCGAATTTAGCCCTTTTTTACTTGTTTCTGTTAAGTAAGTAGAAATGTTAGAGTCGCTAACAGAGCAGACCTCTGTAAATAACATTACTAAAACTAAATAACAAAAGTTCTGTTACATAAATCAAAGACATTAATTTGTTAAAGAAAGAACATTAGTTGAAACTATTTCCCAATAGATGGCGCAGCTGAATAAGGCATATTCTGCTACAATATAAAACAGGGTATTATTGATTTTCTATTTCGTTCATAACATAAAAGAATGTTTGCCAAAAGCTATGCTAAATATTTGTTTTATGTGTATATTATACTTTAATTTTCTAAATCAATATTCATTTAGATGTTTAAGAGCACAATATCGCACTTTATTCATCTGTATTTTTTTATAAAAGAAAAAATTAACATAAATATACATTTGTCAATCCCTCAAATCTCAAAAATACATTAGGCATATTCAGCTGCAGAGCTAGTTCCCATTAGCCAGAACGAAATCGAGTATTTGACAAAAACTATGCTTTAAAATGTGTTTTTTGTGCAGTCCATGTTTAAAAAAACTAGTGAAAATGTAAAGGTGCCTCTAAATTGCCTATACAAATTTAGTACAATTTCATAGTAGCGACTGGTACATAACATATTTTCTCATATTTTTTCACCAGTCGCTTAGCAGTTAATATTTTGTATTCACCTTAAAATTTTTACACCACTAGAATTGTTTTTCACCACAAAAAATTTTTTCACCTTAAAAATTTTTTTTCAACTCTAAATTTTTTTTCCACAAAAAAGTTCTTTTCACATCTAAAAAACTTTTTCACCTCAAAAAATTTTTTCACCTACATAATTTTACTTTTAAAGTTTTTCATATTATTTGTATCAAAAACAGAAGAGAACATCTTTTTAGGATATTGGTGGAGGGTATTCAAAGATTCGGCACAGCCGAATTTAGCCCTTTTTTACTTGTTTATATTACATAAACAAAAAAATACAATTAAAGGGCTAACTATATTATACTTTTGCTAACTTAAGCTACTGTCAAAAATTAACGAAAAGTCTGTCAAATGCTTAATCAACTTATTGACGACTTTTGGGTGCCTACAATGTACTTTTTAAACTTAAATACTTACTACACTTAGCTGCAAATATTTGTACTTTTGCAAAAACTGATTTCTACTTAAATTTCCTAAATATATGTATTTTTTCGAAAAATATTATTTAATATGTACAATTTATAAATATTTTACAATTGACGAATAAATTTATATTTATTTTAAAGAATTTAAAGAAACGATTTAAAAAGAAAATAAAAAGTACTAAAAAATGCAACAGTACCTGCATCTCAATCGAAAAACAATAAGAAAACTATCCTAAACCAATTTTTTTTAAATTGATTTTGTTGACAATGTTGAAAAACAAATTAATAATAAATGCATAATTTTTCAATTTTAAATGTATATTTTCCCATTTCTAGTACATTTTTATATAGAAAAACACGATTATAAAGGCATGAACTTCCTTGCGCTAGTTATAAATCATGTATACCTCACAGAAACTATTTAGTCAGTTTGGCAGTTCTTGTTAAAATATTTTTCAGCTTATTTTATTTTTTTTATTTTTTACTATCATCATTTGTGACGCAGGCGCCGAAGAATTAATATCAATTGAATAAATTAAAATTTACGAAATAAATTTATTTTAATGTCTTTCCTAGGAAACCTAGAACACTTTGATAAAAATTGTTAATTTAAATTTTTAATCACATTTTGAAAACCCTAAAATGATACAGTTCATAGCGGATAAAAAACTATTTATGAATACAGCTAACCCTCGATTTGTACTGCATATACAGAGAAAATAAATCATAGTTAAATCAAATGTTATATCATAATTAAATTGGCATCATAATTTTTTACCAATATTTGAAAGTTATGTGTGGATATTACTCCTATTAAAATAAATATGATCATAGTTAAAATAATTTTTTCGTATTTAACTTAATCGGAATTAGTGCGAATTCAAATCTACATGAAATTGAAATTTATAGCACATATTTCGCAGTATTCCGAAGTTTTATTTGATTCGATTTCATCTTTACTACATTAAATGGCCTCTGTGCAATCATAATTCACTTGAATAAAAAAAAAAAAAAAAGAAATTAAAAAAAAATATATTAAATTTTCACTTTCACCTAAAAGTGAAATCCAAAACATGGCCGATAATTATATTTGATATAATATATAGTCCAATAAAAGAAATTTTTTTGATGTTTGCAAACAAATTCAGATATTGTTATATATCAATGGTAGGCAAGTGCGGCCTTATGTCGATTTTAGTGCAGCCCTCGAAGAAATTTGAATTTCATATTTTCATTAGATTTTTCGCAATTGGTTTTCATAAAATTTTTCCAAATATATTTTTTTTTATAAAATTTTTACATTCAATATATTTTTTTTTATAAAATTTTTACATTCAATATATTGTTAGCTGAAATGCAAAAGGGCGTAACTAAAATTTTTATTTTTTTTTACGGAAGAAGCAAAAAACGCCAATAGGATATTTAACAAATTCGTAACAAATTGATTATAGAACGATAAAATTTTGTGAAGAGATATACATAGTTCCATCCCATTTTAAATTTATACAAAGCAACCAAAAAACTTGGAAAATTAAAAAAATCTCAGATTCGAATTTTGTTCATAAAACCCTTATTTTTAATCGTAGAAGTCAGAAATTTTGTGTATGCACGTATTTTAGACAAATAAATCATAATAATCAATAAAACTGGTTTTGAAATTTTTGTTACTTACGCCCTTTTGCATTTCAGCCTACGATAGGTATGTTCGTCACATATTATTCCTCTTTGTTTTTAATGTTTTTGTTATTTTTTCTCTTAAATTCGTTTTTGACGTGAAATTTTAAACTTTTCAAAGCAGTTGTATTTAATTTTTGACAATTATTTTGTTTTTTCTAAATTTACTGTTTCTTACTGGAAAGGTAAAGAAGCTGACCCATTAGGTCAACTGCACATGTTACATTAGCATTAATTTTTTTTATTTTGCTTTCTGTGAAAAAGTTGTCGTTTATATTTATTAATTAAATATTGCCAAAAATCTCTTAGTTAGCATTGTGTACACCAACAACTTTAAAAAAAAAAACTTTTCCATGATGTAAAATGAGTTGATTTAATTTATTTTGGCCTCTTAGAATTAATTTGGACATGCTCCACCTTTAATTGCTAGAAAAAGCTAAATTATTAAAAATTAAAAAATTTTGCAATAAATTGCTAAATATTTTAATTTCTGTTGAAATAATTTTTACTTAATATTTTCCGTAAATTTTAGGATAATAATTTAATAATATTGCAAAACAAATAAATGAATTAAAAATGCTTAAAAGCAAGAAACCTGCCTTACAAAATATAGCTAAAACACAGAAGTTGTATGAGTTTCACTCCATATATAAAAAAATGTTTTTCACAATAATGAATTTTAGTGAAAATTTCAGACAAATTAAAATATATCACTATTATTTTTGTAGTGAAATAGTGACATTTTGGGTTAACTGTGAATGTGTTTTTCTTATTACACAAAAAATGTATGCATTTTAAGAATTTAAATTACGATTTGAGGTGCTTAAAATTCTAGTGAAATTTTATCACGGGAAGAACAATTTACTATTCTTAATTCCTAAACCCCATTGTCTCAATGACCCATTAGCCACTAATTGAGACTTAAACTGACACATTTGTTCTTGTTTCCATATAAAATTTAAGTGGTCATTAAGTAAAATTCCAAAAATGATAGTTTTAATAAAACATTTTTAGTTATGACATGGAAATAAAATTTTTGCTTCTACACATACAAATATTTAGTTAGTACCAACCGAATTGTTAAGCATAGGATATTTTGAATGCTGCAAGAAATAAATTCTGTTAGTACAACAATATTCAAATGCGATTGCTAATAATTTTACATATATGTTACCATTAAAAGTCAGTTGTATTTTTTTTGTAAACATTAATATTCAGTTGAAGCAACCAATAAATAAATCGGTAACCGGCAGATACATTTTTTTTGTTTTTAATTTTTTTTATATTAATATTTTTTTCAAAACTTTAAAATTTTAACCCATTTCGTGACAACAAGACCTAGCAATTTTTGATAGAATTTAAGATATAGTTAGTTTATAATAATCTAGGTATTTATAATTATAGATAATCTTTTTTCCAAAAGTCGTATAAGTGGTGAAAATTTATTTATATATATATATATTTTTATTTTTGTTTGTTTTAAATATTACAATAATTTTTAATAAGTCCATAAGATATGATTATTTAAAATTATTTTTAACTATATATAATTATATATAATATTACATAGGTTATGTATAATTATAAAAAATCCGATAAGTATAGAACCAATTTAGTTTTAATAATTCAACCATAATTTGTAGAAATTTTTCCCATTTTTCCCAAATTCCCGAATATATTATTATGTATAAGTACCGAAGGCATTGTTATTTTAATTTATTTTAATTTTAAATTAATTAATTTTAATTTAATATACCAAACTACTTTGATCATAAACGCTTTTTATTTTTTTCCGTGTATTTATTTATGATACATATTTACATATAAATATGAATGTACCTACATATGTATGAATGAATATCTTAGAAAATTCCCATAAACGTTGGCCTTTATCCAAAATTATAATTAATCCCCAATATTTTGTATTTTTCTTTTTATTTTCATATTAAGAACTTGTTTTATATTTTAAAATTTAGCATTATTTAAACAAATAAATATATGTATGTAACATTATGAAAATTAGTATATAAAAAAACGTACATATTTTCACATACAGTGTAATCTCTTAATAAAAGACTACTATTTGGAGGAAATGAAATTAGGGCCCCTTTAAATTTCTGTCACGAAAACCTTAATGCAATTAATATTCACATATGTGATATTAAATAAAAGTTAATGGAACGAAATAATCAAAATATTTTTCTTAAGTAATTTAAATCGTATTACAGTCAAATCCCGTGTAAGGAATATTACGTGTATCGAATAGAGGATATAAAGAATCACCAAACTGTTTGCGTTGACTACCTTACAAAGCGTGTATATTTTAACGGTGTACAACTTTTACTTAAAATAAAACACATAAAGACTTACAAAATGATTTAAATTTATTTGAATTAAATTAATTTAATTAATTTTATTTGAATTAAAAACAATTTTAGACACACCCACCTCTTCTCTTCAACCACCTCTTTTAAAGCAACCACTTTTTATTCGGCTAATTGCGACAGTCAAACATTTTTCTTCATCATTATTAAATAACCTTTTCCTGATGATTTTTTAGATAATACTGAAAAAAGGGCAGTAACATAAATTTGGTCATTGGCAGTCTAAAAAATTTAAAACTTTTTACCACAGCTTATGAGCAAAGTGCTCATAAACTGCTCCATACAGGAGAATTCATTTTAATGATGAGACTCAAGTATTTAAATAACTAATTTTTTTTTAATAAAAGTTCTACGCGTTTAAAAAAACCTATACAATAAGGATTGAATGCATACAAATTTCTTAATTTTGTGTTGAAGTACACATTTGTTAAAGTACACATTTCCCTATTAAACCTTTATCAAAAAATGTCATGCATGAACGCGAAATATAATTTTATTGTTTTTTCGTAGAAGAATAAGATTGTTTTGGAGATTTTATGAATACAATTAGTTTATGAAAAATGAACACACGATAAAAAAAATTTTAAACATAACTAAAAAGTAATAGTTGAAAAGTAATATTTTAAAGACATATTATAGTGAAGCTATTGGAAAAACGATTCTGGTTTGATTAAATCAACATCACAATTTTCTATAATTAATTTTCTATTTTATTTGTGTAGCAATTTGAGAAATATTGTGAAAAAATGCTTAAATGATACAATTGTTGTAGATTTTTTTTAATTTGTTAAATAGAAAATACTGGATTCTACTTATTATTTGGTGGATGACATTTCAAAACGTCATAAAATTAAACTTACCGAAATGTTTATTTTAGGCTTAACCCTACTTTAACAGAATAATAAATTTTTCGTTATAAAACAATTTATACATACTGGAGTTCTAAAGTATAATTTTGTTAAAAGTATACTTTAGGTCTACTTTAGACAAGTAAAAGTGTACTTTATTCGTTAAAAGTCTGCTATAAAACTAAAACAAGCTGCAGTTAGTTTTATCGAATTTAACAACACTTACAAGCTGTTTTCCTTAAAAAAACATTTTGTGAAAAAATGTTTAAATTAATAAATATTAAAAGGGATTTTGCCTTATTTTTATTAATTTTTGTTAATAAAAATACACTTTTCTTTCCATTTTTTAATAAAGTTTACCTTTTCACGTTTTGTTATTGCAAATCCTTTATTTAGACAATTTTCTTTTTTTCAGCTAATATCAGCTGATCAATGTTGCTACTTGTATATTTTTTAGTACAAAATGTATGCATACATTTGATGTTATGATACCCATTTAAAGCCGCTTCAACTTAAAACTGTCTTTAATTCTGACTATAATAGCAAAATAGATAATAACATGTTTTAAATTTAAAGTCGTTTTTAAAAAGCTGACTTTATTGCTTTTGTAGAAACAAACTTTTGGTACAAAACAACTCTCAGCTTCTACAGAGTTTTTCTTATAAAAAATTAGTTTATTAATATTATGAATACTTTTCCACAGGAAAGTCGTTGTTTTACAAGAAATGAATAAATAAATATATTTTGCAGTTTGTTTTTAAATATGTTTATATAAAGTAACGAAGGCTATCGGCTCATTGTAGCGAAAACAGATCAGAACCTCTGGTGGGAATCGAAGCCCCGAACCAGCAACAACTTGATTTCAGGGGCGCTAAAAAAATATTATTAAAAAAAAAATAACAAAATATATAATCTTTATATATAAATTTTTGACAATGATTCTTTTCGACAATGAAAATATTTTCTTTCAAATTGAATTAGATTCTTTTTCAAAAACATCCTGTAAGTATTGTTTGCGTTTACATTACGCTAGAAATCAAAGTTAAAATGGATTTGGATCATTTGGTAATATATACAAATATACACAAACCAGATCTCGAAATCTCGTTTATAATATATGTCAAGCGCAACATCAATAAGAGGTAAGTAATAAAGCCCAAATAGTGCTTATTTTTGTGTTTGCACCCGATCAAGAGATTGTTCGCTATTGGGAGTGTCCATTGTTGGGAGGTTTCACTGTACATATAGCATCTATTTTAATGAATATATTTTCTCAATGAATTTATGTGATTCACCTGATAACAATTTCGGTTTTGTATGAAATTCTTTGGAAAAAAAGTTCATTCCTCTACTGCGTGGTGAACATTGTAAATATTTTTGATAAAATAAAAAAAATTGTAAATCATACATGGGTCCAATTAATGGAGCGAACAAGCTAATTAATGATATTGTTACATTGCATTGATATGAATTGTAAAGAAATTATTTTCATTACGATTCTTTTAATGAATGATAATGAAAAATCGTTAAAATAGAAAATATATCACAGAAATCCAGGCTTGCTCTATTCCGTTTCGTTTGCTGGAATTAGAGCTTCCATTCGTTTCCCGTTCCTATCCCCATGTGTATTGTTTTAAACTCACTCGTTCCACACAATAAAAAATGATTACAGTTATGGCCATTAAATTGGGTAAACCAAAGATGGGTTTTTATAAACAGTCTTACAGTCTACCCGGTCAGACCTAAATACTTGGTAGACTAGTCTAACCTCAAAAACCTGTCAAAATACTTTTTACATTTAACGTACTATACATACTATAACCTACATTTTCCAAAAAAGCACCTAGAAAACAATATCAGTTTTGGCCACCGAATTTGTTGCCAATCGAATTCTGGCGGTTATGACAACTGTCTTCATAAGAAAAGAATTGAATGGAATTTGAATCAATTCAAATGCAATTGGGCAAAATGATTTCCCATTCATTTTCAATTCATTTGAATTGAATTAAAAAAATTAATTGCAATTCATATTAATCAAATGAAAAATAAATTGCAATCAATCAAAATAAACATGGTTTTTGGAGTTTGTTTCTTCAAGTATTACTTATTACGACAAACCATATTTAATATTCAAGAAGCAGTTAATAATTTATGAAATTTTGTGACCCACGAACGCCCAGCGACAAAAACCTTAGAAATATTTATTAGAGTTCGTCAAAATTAAATAAAATTTCTTTGAATTCGGGATATCATCACTTTTTTGAAAGTTTTTTTTTTTATATCTTATTTCAGCTCCTTCTACCTACGCCCGGCGGCCCAATACGCTGATTTGGAGAACCTTTTCCTCCAAAACAGTTGCATTTATAGGAAACCTGTCTTTACCATTTGATTCTACAGCAAAAATTAACAATAAAAAAGTTTTTTTTTGCGCTTTCAAGTGCAGCAGATTGCCATTAGAGTGGTCGAAAACTCACTCTTTTTAAAAACTAAAAAATTTTTTTTTTATTACACACTGTGAAAATGTGTTCGCGACTGACAACAATTGTACAAAAATTTTGGATATGCCGCGACCCTTTAAAAAGTTATTAACTACACAAAATGGAAAAAAAAATTTTTTTGGTAACTCTTTTTTTTTGTATAATAAGTAATTAATTAATAAAACCAACGAAATACTGTACGAAAATAATTTTTCTGAAGTTGTAGATAAAGGAACAATGACACCTTTTGATTTTATTACTCTTCAGAGTTTAAAAACGCTAGTTGATTATGGGATAAATCTATCTTTTATGCTTTTTAATGTCACAGAGTGGGCGGTTCATAAAAGCTTTTCAAATGCAATCGAAACAGCGAATAATATTCAATCTACAAGCATTTACACGGAGCAACTTATTGGCCGAATTTCCCAGTGGCACAATTCGTGTTTAATGAAAAATAAGAATAATTTAAATTATTTAGCAATATCCGCTGTAGATAGAAGTGACCTGGATTTATTATTATTTATTAATTTATTTATTTATTTATGTTTAATAAAAAATAATTGTAATAAAAATTACAAAACTTGCATATATCCAAAATTTTTGTACCATGTTCTCACAGTGTGTAAAAAAAAATTTAGAAGTTTTTGAAAAAAGTGAGTTTTCGACCACTCTAATGGCAATCTGCTGCACTTGAAAGCGTAAAAAAAACTTTTTGATTGTTAATTTTTGCTGTAGAATCTAATGGCAAAGTCAGATTTCTTATAAATGCAACTATGTTTGCTCTGGCGGAAAGGGTCTCCAAATCAGCGTTTTTGGCCGCCGTGCGCAGGTAGAAGGTTTTGAAAGAAAACAAAAAAAAAAAAAACGCCATTCTTTTTTTGAGGTAAAGACATAAAAAAAGTTATGATATCCCAAAATTAAATTTAAATGACGAACTCTAATATTTATGTATGTAATATTTCTATTAAAAAATATAAATTAGGAAAAAATAAAATATTTGTAGTTCAAAACTTCAAAGCTTATATTAGTTATAATTATATTAGTTATATTAGTTATAATATTAGTTATAATTAGATTAAATTAGAATGCATCGTTAAGTGCATGAATGATTTGCGAATTAATTCAAAAAAGAATGCTTCATTTACAGCTCTGCTCTGTCTTTATGCAAAAAATAAATAATTGAAAAGTTATTAGCGGTTTTCACTCTTGGTGGTATATATACAACACTTGTACATTTACAACGATTTTATACTATAAAGCGTGAACTACGTTTTCGTTTATTTACTTCCTGTATAAACACAGCTATTGTAAATTAATGAATAAGCTGATTTTTGTTTTTCATCAATTTGAAAACTTAAGATATCAAAAAGAATTTAAAGTTAAAAAAATCCCATATTTACGGAAAAAGATAAAATTGTAAATTTTTTAGAGCAAAATGCAATTGGTTTCATTAACGGTCTATCTTTTTTACTTATTTTTTCACGCTTTTGTTATTCAACTTTATTTTAATAGTGACCACAAAAAGAAAAATTGTGGAACTCCCCAGATAAAAATGGTTTAAAAAGTTTCTTATTAAGGAATTAGAACACATATTTTATATTTCAGATTGCATATATTCCTAGCTAAAGGAATTTGGGCAGACCACTCCATCTAAGGATTTTTAAAAATCCTGTATGAGCAGATATCTACACAGCAAGACGAACCTGCATACAAAATTTTAACTACCTAGTTCCAGCGGTTTGCGCAGTCCGTTAAGGCTGAGACTTTTCACTCATTGAACCCCCATTTTAACCACATCTCTGGCGAATCTCCAGGTAGCACATGTTTTAAAATTCAGATTTCTAGTTAAGGGGGTTTGTCAGGCCGTTAAGCGCGAGAATTTCTTCTTTTTACCTCTACCCGTGGGAAAAACCAAAAATACCAGATTTCAAGTTCCAGCCGTCAAGGTGGAAAATCTTCCCCTTTTTAGCCACTCTCCGCAGAATTTTCCAAAATCCCGTCTTAGTTGATGTAGAAATTTTCAAAAATCCAGTCTGAGAGGATGTCAATGACGGCGGAGGAACCTACATTCCAAATTTTAACTTTCTCGCTGTAGCGGTTTTGGCAGGCCGTCAAGAGGAGAATTTTCTCCTTTCTTGCCCCTCCCCGTAGGATTTTCCAAAATCGCCCTCTTAGCTGATTTCTACGCCAGAGGAGGAACCTTTATACCAAATTTATACCTCTTAACTCCAAAGGTTTGGGGAGGCCGTCAGTGGTAGAATTTCCGCCTTTTTTCCCCTTCCCCTAGGTATTTTTAAAAATCCCGTCTAAATGAATATCTTCTCCGGAAGAGAAGCCTACACGAGTAAAAAAATATCTGGCGCGATATTTAGTCATATCCAATTTGATATTCTTGAATATCAGCTAAAATATCTAGCTGATCTTATTTGATACGAAAAATTAAAGATCAAATTAGATTCAGCAACTGAGATTAAGTAAGATCTAAATTAATAAGAAAAATGGCAGATCAAATTAGAACCAGCGTTTTATTAGGGCATTTCGTGAGACCTAAATTGATCCGTAAAATGGCAGATCGAATTGTATAAGATTAGATCCAACAATATACGGAACTATGTTAATTAAAAAAATTTATAAAAGTAGATTAAAACAAATTTTTAAATCAATAAAAAAATATTCAAATTCTAAAAAATATCTTTGTCAGAATTCAAAACTTGTCTGCCAGAACTGAAGTCGTCCACTTAACTCATTCTGCCATACATAATGATTGATTTTATATCAGGGACATAACTGTTATAACCAATATTTGAAAAAATCCTGAAATAATAATTTATCACGAATTTTTAAAACCTGCTCTCTGAATAATAGTTACAAATAACCACCATTATAGTTTGTTTAGGGTTTTTTGGGCTTGATTAACCATTACAAAAGATTTTTTTATCCTCAAAAATTTGATGATTGTTAAATTGGGACCACATTGTACAGAAATTGATATCACATCTTACTTAAGTATTAACTGGTATTCGGCTATTCCAGATACACTACAACTTTTGTGTTTTCTGTTGACCGGTGATATTTTAGCAACACATACATTATCCAGCAAACTCTCATTACAATTAGATACCAAAACAGTGGCTATCATCCATTGTGTTGTTCCTAAATTTTAAAACAACAGGAAATCCCGACTTGTGTTTCTCTTTTTTCCAGAACTTACCCGTACTTTCTGTTTGGCTAAAATGGTAAAACTGTTAAATCATTATATCAGCTGCTAATAAACCAGCTGTTTTGTATTTTTGAAATAAATTAAAGTTTAATGAAAAATTTACAATAAAGAATTTTTTCTTCCTAATTATGGAAAATATATTTGAAAATTTTAGTAGTTATTTGCCATTTTAAATATATTTATTTAAAAAGCATTTTTTTAATATAAATAAATTTGACGTTTTTTTTTTGGGTATGAAATGTGGTTTTGTGCGTTCGCAGTATATTGGGCATTTTTATGCCTGTGAAAGAATTTTTTGCTTATTCTCATTTTACTAGACTTTACCCAAAATTACCTCGTACAGACCTATTATTAGTTCTGCTTGATTTCGTTTTGTGGTAAAAGAGAAATTGATCAAAAATGTTTTTTATGAGAAATAAAATCAAAAAGTAAAAACAAAGATTATTGTAAATGTAGTGAATAAGTTTCAGACATCAAAAATAAACATAAAAAATAATTAATAAAATTTTGTCGTATTTCATTTAACACATTAAGTGGCACGTCGCACGTCTGCGTACGACACCTAACACTTCATGGGGTGACACATCGAATGTTTCGGTACGACAGGTATTGTCTCACTCCAGACCTTGCCGCTCGTTATATTTTTAGAGCAAATAAGCATTTGGTGAACATTTTTGTCTAACGTTTATCCTTTTTCGATAGATTGTTCAAGAAAAATTAAAAAAAAATTAGAAATATAAAAGAAAATAAATACAAAGAAGCAAAAAAATCACCCAAAAAAAAGTTTGACAGTTACTACATGACAGTTGTTCGTATGATTCCATATCAGGAGTTATTTTGATATGACATTAAATAAAATTGTATATAGTTCTATGTAGTCCCAATGTTTTTTAGTGTTTTTTGTTTAATTTTATTTTCTTATTAATATTTTTTTACAAAACTTTAAAATTTTAACCTATTTCGTAAATTTTTTATATCATGTAAGATATAATTAGTTTACAAAAATATACATATGTAAGTACATACATAGTATTATGTATGATCTTTGTTTTTAAAAGTTTTCTTAGAAATAAAGTATAAAACTGTAAAAAAGTAAATCGTAGCATAACTTAAACTGTTAAAATTTTGTCAAATTGATCTGAAAACACTTAAATGGCAACGTTCATTAATTATAGAAGCCCATAGATTAAAAGTACAATTTTAGTTTTAATATTCCGCCCCCTTTACTCTAGTGGGCGTGACATTTAAGATAAAAACTGCCCAAAATTGACTTTAAATGGGAATTCGTCTACAGAATAGGAAAATATTGACCAGAGGGTCAATTCTCGTTCTGTGATAATGTGAAGTGAAAGAAAAACTTTTCATTTTCGTTTTCATAAGCACTTTTCACTCGAACTTTTCACAAATACATAAATTGCGATTCTCGTATGTATTATGAAAAAAATGTTTTATTCGCACTGTACCCATGAAGCAAATGGCAAAACAGAGAAAAACGTAAACAAAAGTGAATAAAGTTCGTAAAATGTATTTTAAATAATTATATAAAAATGTTTGGATTAATTGTATTATTGGATATTACTCAAAGAATTCGGGATGAACAAAGGTAAGACAATGATGTTACAAGCATTTCATTGCAGTGAATAATTTAATAATTCATAGGAATTTTTCGAGAGTGCTGAGACGCATACTTCGTGATTGCCAAAATCCATTCGAGAAGACAACCGACGAGCACTTTATGGACTTATATCGCCTTGCTTAAGTGAACTACATCACTTAAAGAAAAAAAAAAAACATTTCACAAGAATATAAATAAACTATAAATAAATAAAACTTAAGTCGCTCCAATTCTTTTTCCATTTTTCACCGTCCTTTTGACTGTTAAGGCTCGCGGCTAATTCGTTACACTTTTCGTCCCTAAATTTGGCACCATCTGCAGTTACAAATCTGTAAATATGGGGTTTATAAAAGTGTGCTTATGGTAATTAAACAACTTACTTATCGTTTGCAATGTCCACATACTTTTCTAAATAATTAATTTAATACTCCTTTTGGCTTTCGCAGGCATGCTTTCCTTTTACAAACTTCTCCATGTTTATTTCACTTATAAATAGTCTGTGTAAACAATTTTTTCATATGAAAATTTTTTGACAGTTGTTTGCACTGTTACACAAAACAAGAATCGCCAGTGCTGTGCAATCGTGAAATCTTGTTTCGTTCCACTTTTTTTTCATATGAAAACGTTTGATATATCTTAACATTTTTTCACAGAACGCGAATCAAAAGTACTATGAAAACGTGAAAAAACTTTTCATTTCACCGTTTTACAAAACGAGAATTGACCCTCAGATCTAAAAATGATGTGTACACGATATTTAGCTTATTAATTGTCTTTCAGATAATATAAATAACATTTAAATTAAGTCGTAGGACTCTCAACTACCGGGAATTGAATTAATAATTAAAATTTTATAATTTTGCATATAATCACAAAATCGTCAGTATTAATGGACATGGATATGATAAAACGAAAATTTATATCATGGATTAATTCTTAAACTTATTAAATAATATAATATGATTTTATGGCTAAGGTTATGGCCCGATAGTTTTAAATCTTGCGACCCAAAGAAAAGGATTTCCATCCCATTCAAAAGAAAATTTAATGAAATTTGTTTCATGTATACATTACTTAAAGATCCGATAAATATTTCTAATAAGTAGACGAATTTCTAAAACAGTCATTACTTTTAAATTAAATAACAAGCCCACTGCATAGGAAAGATGGTTAGACAGAACAAATATTAAATTTTTTTATTTGTGGATCTCTGTGATTAATAAAGGGTGCCTGTTTAGAATTTTCAAATGAATTTAATCAAATTTGAACAGTTTAAGTTTTGCTAAATTAAACGCTATTTTACGGTTTTATACTTTATTTTGATGCCCGGGATTGCCAGGATTATAGCCCTCGAGTACACGGAGTTTCCATTTTTACATGTCCCTGGCCAAAATTCTAAAATGTACCTCAACAATGAGTTAGCCATACTCCAGGTAACATAGATTTCAAATTTCGAAATCAGTGTGGGGAGGCCCTCCACGGGAAGGCTCCTCTAATTTTTGGTCCTTCCCATATGCATTTTCAGAAATCCCGACTGACATACCAAATTTCAACTTTCTAGCTCTAGTGGTTTTAGCAGACTGTCAAGGGGGAGTATTTTCCACTTTTTTGCACCTCCTCATAGATTTTTCCAAAAATCCAGTCTTAACTCATGCCTCCCTGTTAGCTGATGTCTACGCTGTAGGAGGAACCTTTATTAAAAATTTGAACTTCCCAGCTCGTAGGGTTTGGGATGCCATCAGTGGCAGACTTTTCACCTATATATCGAATTTCAACATCCTAGGTTCAGCGGTTTTGGTAGTCCCTTAATAGGAAAATTTTCCCTTTTTTTCGTCCCACCATATGGGATTTTCAAAGATCCAGTCTTAGTTGCTGTTTACGTCGGAGAATGAACCTTCATACTAAATTTCCGAAAATACTGTCTAGCAAGATGTCTACGTCGGGGGAGGCACTTACATACCAAATTTCAACTTCCTCGTTCCTGATGTTTTCCCTGGATGAGGAACCTTCATCTTCCTAGCTCCAGCGGTTTTTTCAGGCCGTCAAGGGAAAATTTTTTCCCTTTTTGCGCCTCCTACTAGGCATTTCCAAAAATCCCGTCTTAACTGTTGTCTACACCGGAGGAAGAACCTTCGTAATAAATTTAAACTTCCTAGTGTTTACTGCAGGGTGTTAAGGGCTCCCCCTTTCCCTTTTTGTCCCTCCCTTTAGGAATTTTTGAAAATACATCTTCGTGGTTCAGCGAATTTGGCACGCTGTGAAAGAGGAGTATTTTCTAATGTCAACCCCATTTTTAACATGTCCCTGGATAAAATTCTAAAATGTGCTTGATGAATTAGTTAGCCAATACTTCAAGTAACACATATTGCAAATTTCAGGTTTCTAACTAAATCGGTGTGGGCAGACTGTGAAGGATGAGACTTTTCCCCTATTTACCCCTCCCCGTAGGTTATCCCTAAAATCCCGTCTTCTTACACCGGAGGAGAAAACTTCATACCAAATTTCAACTTCCTAGCTCTAGCTTTTTAGGCAGGCCGGTAAGGGGGAGACTTTTTCCAATGGAATTTGATCTCATACCTGCAAAAATTGGTAACGGGTAATTACTCGTACGGAGAACTGGCTTGGTCACTGATGACACGTCAGAATATTAATACTTTAATAGTTTTTTTTTTGCATTCATCAAACAAAAGTAACAATTATCTACATGATTTTTTTGCTCTCTCCATAGCTTTGGCATTAAAAAACTTGTTCAGTTTTGTGCTACATGCGTACACAATAATTTCCGTGCCCACGGCTTGTGAGTGTTTGCTACATAAAAACCAAAATAATATTTGTAATATTTTTCCACTTTTTCTTATCATATAACATAAAAATCCGGAAACATATCAAAAACACTTGGAATCGACTTTGCAATTTTTTCTTTGAATTTTCATCTGAACAATTTGGGAACACTGCTGCTAAAGTACATTTTTAAATTTTTTCCAAGGACGTGGTAAAAGTGGAGTTCAATGGGTTCAAAGTCTCCCATTTATCGTGCTGCCGAAGCCGCCGGAGCTAGAAATTTGAAATTTTGTTTAAAGCTTCCTCATCCATAGTAGACATCAGCTAAGACGGGATTTTGGAAAATCCTACGGGGAGGAACTAAAAAGGGGAAAAATCTCCATCTTGACGGCTTGCCAAAACCGATAGAACTAGAGGGTTGAAGTTTGGTATTGAAGTGTATGCTTGACGTATATCAAGCACGAATGTAAACAAACTGTAAATTGCCATGCTTAGCTGTATGCCTTAAGTTGTATTGTGTTTGTATGTTATGTTATTAAAGTAATAATAAAACATATATAAGAAGGCAATGAAACCAATGCATAATTGTTTGAATATCCTAGGTCAGTAATTACTTTTATTTAAATAAATACTTTAGAAAGAGAACACAGTTCATCGCTCTACATATGATATACTTTTATAACATGTATAATTTATATATATGGGATTTTATAGGACGCATCTGCGTATGCCACAATTAATAAGATGTGGTCAATAATTTCAACTGAGGGAATCAGGACCGCCGGCGAATGTCTTGGATTTAGTTTGAAATCAAAGCAAAGCTTTACTTTGAAAATGAACTTTGGATACTTGAGTTGCACTCAATACTTGAAAGTGAATTCAATATCAAATTAATAAGTTATTTTAAATTGCTGTAATTTATGGGATATTGATACAAATGCATGTAAACATATGCTTTAAAATTCAAATGTATTTTTTCACTAATTTTAAGTTATCGAGTGCCTTTAAGAAGTAACTCAATTCTAGGTTAAGTATGACTTTTATTCTAGCTATATGAGGAGAAAGAAATTAAAATAAAATAATATTTGATTATCAAACTTCAGATTGGAAACATTGCCTATAATTTTTAATTAAGTGGGGAACCCACCTCATAATAGGAAACTGTTTTTACTAAATACCTGATTTAAAACTTGTGCTTCCTCGAGTATAGGCTAACTCATTCATAAGATATATTTTAGATTTTTCATTTAAATGTATTGAAATACCCACATTTACTGAATCCCAAAATATGTTTTAATTTTTTCAAGTTTTCAACTTTCAAATTCGATAGAAATTTTAAATCGAAAACTTGAAAATGAAGAAAATACGTATTTTGGAGTTCAGTATGACTGGGGTATAATTCAACTTTCAAAAGTTCTAAAAGAACATGTCATGATTTTTAAAACGGTCACGTGGTAGGTACTTTAGGAACCGGTCCTCTCTCTCACCTATCACGTTATATGTATTTTCGAACCGGTCCAGTTTTCACCTATCACGGAACAGGTCCCAATTTCCAACTGAACCATTTTTTCCCTCAGGGTAGTTATAAGAAATATTAAAATGTTTCACATTATCCATTAAGATATTAAATTAGAAAGGATTCCAATGATATTCTTGCCAAAAGCAGTTTAAGATAAAATCTAATATCCAACTTAACATCATATGCCCTTCTTCTCTGAATTTTTTTGATTTTTAAAATTTTCCGTCAAATTAAATCTACATATCATACTATATTGTAGTCATAATTATTTGAATATTTGGAAGGATGTTTTTCGGAGAATATTAGAAAAAAAAATTATCGTAATTTTTGTTCGATGGCCTTTACTATGACACGATTTCATCATTCGGTCAAAAAAGAATTTTCTAACGTGAGATAAAAGTTCTATATCTGAATCTAAAGCTGATTTAAATGAAGTTAAGTACCAAATTTTTACATTTTTGCATTAGCTTGAAATCTCACATATATGGTTAAAATAAAATGCCTAAGGCCCAATATTATAACTTGCCTTTAAGGTGTAAAGGAATAAAGTCCCCTTTAACTTTTTTTGGTTATTACAACTTCCCTATAAAATAGAATTAAGTTTTTTAAAAATATGGCATTACTAGAGCTAAAACCGATTACTTTTGGCAAATTAAAATGGTTCTTTTATATACGTAGTGGCAACGACGTACTTTTATTTATTTATTTACTTACAACAAACAAAAAATACAAACGAAAAACAAAATTTCTTCGAATTGTGTAAAAGATCAAAATGTTTGTTATATAAAATTGACATTGTCGACGGTGAACACAGAAAAAAACCAAACAGCAAAAAACTACACGGCAACTACACTGCAGAGCAGAAAATGTGGCAACTTCAAATGCTTAAACCTTACGTTAAAAGTTAAAGGTAAGATAAACTTACCTTTAGCTTATCGGTCACTTTTAGGTTAAAGTATACTTATAATAACGAAAAACTAATAATCTGTCCGTTAACATCCTAACTTTAGCTATCGGCAAGTTATAATAATGGGCCTAAATCTAATATTATTCATATACTAATATATCCCAGCAAAAACAGATATTACCAAGTAATTAAGGGAGTAAGTAGCACACAAAGAGTTTCGCTACTTACCAGGCTATTTACTCGCTACTTTTGTAAGCGATGTCCCAAAATTCATGGGTGGTCATTACCCTCTCGCTTACAAAAAAAAGTGAAAATAATGAATTACCAGTATGGTTACTTATAGTGAAGAAATAAGTGGTTACCTACAATAATAAAGTAAGTAGTTATTCTTAATAGTGTATCTTAATTAACTAAAATGTTTTTACTTAAATAAATCGACAAGAATAATTTTTAAAATATCTTCTTTTTGAACTCAAAAATTTTATTGCATAATTCAATGCTATTTCTCATAGAAAGACTTTAAAATATTTATTAAAATTTTTAAAAAATTAATTTTACAGCAGATGATTTTCTATTTCGTTCTAGTTTTTTAAAACAAATAATAGTAAAAAACAACTAACAGTAAATCATTATTTTGCGTTTACATATACATAGGTACTTTTTCACCCATAATCAGTAGGTCATTATTTTGTTGCTTAAGTAATGAAAAAAGTATCGACCTATCATAACATAGTAATCTACACAATAACGACCTGTCATTACCATGTTTTTGCTGGGATGTAAATTCAAACAGTATTGAGAGAAATACTGTCTTTAAGAAATAATTCAAGAATTTATAGCCCTTGTAACTAAAAAAGTTTCTGACCGAATGATGAAAGCTTGGTATCATCTTAAAGGCCATGGAATGAAGACTACATATATAAATAATTATTTTTCTAAGATGTCTTTCCAAATGTCCTTATTCTAGAATAAAAAAAATGGGCATTATGATATAAAGCTTTAAAACGTATTTTATCTAAAATTATTTTTGGCGATAAAAATTCTTCGCATCCTTTTGCATTTACTATCTCTTAGATAATGTGAAAAATGTTAACATTTCTTACATCTCAGGACCCAAAACCAAAAAACTAATATTTTTTTAACTGGTACGTAGTACAATTTCTAAAGATAATTTATTGTCGATTCAGGAAAAAAAATTCGATAATTATAACGAAAAACTTGAGTAATTCAAAAAATAGTAACTTTGTTATATAGTTTTTAAACATGGTATTTCTGTTCATTAATTTTGGCCAACACTGTATATGGAAATACCTAACGTATTCCAAGAATAAAGGTTTATATTTAAGGTTAGGCTTTACAGTTGGGCAGATGTGTAGGTAGTTAGTGTAAGTTTCACAGCTACAGGTAGGAAGCAAACAAGCGGTAATTAGTTTGTTTGAGAGAATACGAACGATATGTCAAATTCCCTTCAGCTGCAGTTAACATAGTGTAGTTTTAAGAATATCATCTCTAGCAAATAAAAATTAGTTTTTCAGGAATATTCATCGAGCGTATTACAAACATTCAGTGTATTTACGGTTGATTTCTTTAAAATAATTTTAAACAAATTAAAACCCTTTTAAACAAACAACAATATAAAAAGAAAATTTCCAAAAAAATAATAATTAAAAAAATTTTAATTAAAATATAAAAAATAAAATAGTTCCTTAAATAGATCTAACAATTGAGAAAGTTTGTAAAGTCAAATAACAGAAAATTTCAAAGTGAATAAAAAAACATAAAATTTAATTAAAATATAATAAATTAAAATAGTTTCGCAAATAGATCTAAAAAGTGCGAAAGTTTGTAAAGTCAAATAAGTCCGCTGTGTAATTTGAAACAAACTTATGTCAAATTTTGTTGACTTTCGAAAGTAAATAAACAAATGGTAAGTCAATTCTTGTTATAGCTTTAGGCAATTTTGGTAATTTTTATCTAAATTTTGACATTTTTTATACCCTTCACCATATATGGTGAGCATAGAACGTATCGAAATATAAGTCGCTTATTTACCTTAAGACCGTCAAAAAAAGTCAAAAAACGCGATTTTCGAGTTAATGATGCTGAAATATGAGCACACCATAATCTAAAACATATCAAGAAATTATATATCTTTCTCTCATTGAGTGGCGACCACAAGTGCTGGGTACTTTACCCAGTAATTAGGCTAAATCGAAAACTTTAATCGCGTTTTCTACAAAATTCATTTTTTGTCCAGGTTTGAAGTAAATGATACTTATGCGATTCTTGATTCTTTTCTGTCCATCTGTTGTTGAAATTGCGATCACAAAGATGCACCTGATGGTGGTTATTTCTACCTAGATAAACGGACATCCTCCCGAGCAGTTTGGTGTTGCAAATGTGTAAAAATCGATCCAGCGGTTAAAAAGTTGAGTGAAAATGTGAAGATACTTATAAATTTTCTTTACATATTAGTGTATTTTAGAACAATTTCATTGTAGCGACTGGAAAATATTATATTTTCTCATATTTTTTCAGCTGTCAAGTGAATAATATTTTACTTTAAGTTTTTTTATTTTTAAATTTTTTCACTAAAATGTTTTTTCAGCACCAACATTTTTTTCACTTTAAATATTTTTTCAACCATAAAATTTGTTTTCACATCCACAAAAAGTTCAACCCAATAATTTTTTTTTCACTACATGTATCAAAGCACTGGATGGGAGGGATGATAATGTTTGTACTTGAGTACTTTTTGTGGTACTATTAGAACCTTTAAATTTCTATGGTACTTCTTTGACTCATTTGGTACTATTCACAAATTTTCCCCTTTTTATTATTTTGTAATTATGATGAAATTGCTTTTAAAGGCTGTTTGATAGATAATAATTTGTTAGGGGATGATACAGTTGTTACTATTGTTAAACTTTGTGGATTTCACAGATATTTAGGGGTTTGTGGGTTTTAATCAGTCTCATCCAGTTGGCAGTGCCGATGCATACAAAACAATATTTTTTATTTTGAAATTTACATAAATACAACCCTCCCGACAAATCTGTTGCAATTTAGAGGGCATATAAGGTGAACTCGCTTGTAAATTTTTGCAAAATCTGTTTTATAACGAATTTACTGAAAATGCTTAACTGTCGATATCGATAACTTCAGCCACAATCTGGCTCAATGTAGTTTCGTACACTACAGGGAACGCTATGGGAATATGTGTCTTGCTTTTATTTTTTATGATTTCGGATTTTAGCAAAGTTCTTTTGGGTTCACTAACTCCTTTGTAATTATACCCTCCAACCATACATATACGGTGAGGCTATATATCGGTTTGTCGTTACCGAAAAAGTCGAAATATAGGTTTAAGACCCCAAACAGTATATATATTCGTGATACTTATGCAATTTTAAGTCGATTTAGCGATGTCCGTCTGTCTGTTGAAATGATGTTCACGGTGCGAAAACACAAGCAGTTATGCTAATTTTTACCTAGATTAATGTACATCCTCTCGAGCATTTCGGTATTGAAAATTAACCATATCGGTCCAGCGGTTAAAAAGCCATAAAAGTAATTTTGGCTCATTTGGTACTATTCACAAATGTTCGCTTTGAAATTTGTATATGTTTTTATGACATTTTTGTGGTATAATTTTTTTTTAAATGATGGTTGATAAAAAAATAATTACATTTTGTGCCACTTGGAAACTCAAATGTACTTTTGTACATAAAAAGTTAAATATATATGTACAAGTTTTTAATATCTATAACAGGTAGATAGATAGGGAGATATTTAGGGATTTGTAGGTTTTAAAGTAGTTTTACACACTACAGAGGAAGCTATGGGAATGTTTCTAAGGAAGCAATGAAAATGCAGTGTTAAGATATTCTTTTGAATGATTTAAAAATATTCATACAATATTTTTTGTGGTATTTATGCTGTGATGAAAAGTAACTTTTCGTGAATGCTGAAGCTTTTAAGTTATTTTAAATTTTAAAACTTCATAAATTGCAATCCGCATAAAAAAGACGACATTAAATTTTGATAAAAATTTTGATATGTAATAAGGTAGAAAAAATAAACGGACCGATATATTTATATTCGGCCCACTTTTAAATTTACCGCATCAAAATAGAAAATTTTTGATTTTCTTCTTTTTACACTGGTTCCAAAGCAATTGTAGATACATATAACTATTACAATTTTGCGTGAAAATTATTTAAAAAGCTAAAAAAACTTTTAACGATTTTCACCCATATGTAAAAGACATCTGACAATATTTCAATTAGAGCAGGTTCTATTTTAACATGACAAACGAAATGTAAATCAGCTGTTTTTGACAAAAAGAAATTGGCGGCAAAAAAATAAATTAAAAAAGTTAAAATCGACTGTTTGTTGTAAAAATGGATAAATAACACGGAAAAGTATTTTATTTAAAATTAAAGAATAATTTAGTATTTTCTAATATTATTTTAGTTTAATTGGGCAAAAGAAGCAGTGCTTCAAATGATAAATGTGTTGCAAACAAATTTAGAAAAACTTATGCGCCAAAAAATTAGCTGTTAAAAACAACCAAGAGGTTATGTCAGATGTAATTACACATGTACGTTTGAACGCAAAAATTATAAATCTTATGTATACGCTCCTTTTGTCAGACATGTAGAATTACCTATGGGTAGTTAAAGTGACAAGTGGCTTAAATGAAACTTAGGAAACAATGAAAGATGTAACAACCTCAGAATCACTGTCATTTTTGTTGTTGGGGTGTAATGCATTATCTGTATTTTTTTTTTATTTAAAATAGGTAAAATTAATTCAAAGCCTATATCTTGTTTTTCAGAGTCGCTCGCATAGTCTGTAAAGTAAAATACGTGAAATACCAAAAAAAAAAAATTAACTATTAAGAATTGTTTTTCAGAGAGCTTTGAAAATTTTTTAATATCACACATATTTTTGAATGTTGAGAACGAAATTTCTCTGGAGGACTTTGGCCACTGTGGCCAAACTGGGCGGGGAACACTTATAAGCCATACCTCAAATTAAAAGTCTAAGCATGTCCTATCTTAATATCATATAAGTTTTTCTGAATAGTTTTTATAAAAAAATTTTGAAAATTTGTTTAATACCACACATATTTTTGAATGTTGAGAACGAAATTTCACTAGAGGATTTTGGCCACTGTGGCCAAACTGGGCGGGGTACACATATGAGCCATACCTCCAATTAAAGGTCTAAGCATGTCTATCTAAATATCAAAGCTGTTTTTCTGAATTGTTTTTCAGAGAACTTTGAAAATGTTTTTAAATCACACATATTGTTACGATTTTACCCTTTATAAAATCGTTGATTTATTTACCTTTTAAATAAATCGAGTTCTTTCTATATTGCAAATAATAAACACTGTTTGAAATTGTGTATAGCTCTATTTATTTATAACCGTCACTAAAAATTACAGAAATACACTTTAATAGCACACTTTATTGACACGGTATAAATAGACTAAACGTTAGCCACACTTTAGTTCTTAACACAAAATTTTATTATCAACTGAACTACCGAGTACCAGTATTTATATGAGTAGTCAGGTATTCTATTTATTTCCAGTTTATTACGACACTAGATTTTTCCAGCTGTCAAAATTCGCGTGAAGAAATTTCTAGTTGTGGAAATTTCTCATAACAATATATTAGGGGGCAAGCGGTGCGAAGAGAATGGTTTTTTGTTGGTGAAAATACCAATACATGCACATTTTTAAAAACGCCAAACCTGTGTTACAAAAATTACCTCCTTTACACACGAGAACAATTCGCTCATTTGTGAAAAGACAGGCATAACTCAAAAAACGCGAGTTTTGTGTTATGCCAGTCTTCTCGCAAATTAGCGAATTGTGTTTGCATAACATGACCGCTTGTAGATGGACAAGCGGGGCGTAGAGAATGATTTTTTGTTGGTGTAAAGTTTTAACTAGCTTCACATTTTTCAAAAACGCCAAACGTCTCAGTATAAAAAATATTTGAGTCAAATGGCAATGCCAAAAATGCTCTGTAACCCAGCAAAACTTTGGCAATTTAGATACATCACTGTGTTTTTTTGCAAGCAAAAGACTAATGTATGTATTTTTTAATAACACTAACGAAAACCGAAGCGCAACAATTCATTTAGGTTAAAAGCAATCATAAATTATATGTGTCGATAGCTCACGGAATAGAGTTCTCGGCTTGCAACCAGAGTTCTTAGGTTCAATTCCCATCAAGAACACAATATATTTAATAACGTTTAAAATATTTGTAATAATTTTTTTATAATTTTCTTTTATGATTCAATACTGTTCCCTTTCTTGTAACCATATAAGTTACCACAGTATGTTAATGGTTGCTTTCTTTGAAAAGGGGTAATATGGTAAATGCACATTAAAGTGCATATGTACAGTAATGTGGGAAAAAATAGGGACACTTGCATGCAACAAATTTAAAGTAAAAAAAATACACATACATTTTGTGTTTATTCACAATATTATTTTTAGATTATAGTACAACAATAGTTCTTCATTTTATGCAACAATTCAATTATATTATCATATGTGTACCCCGCCCAATTTGCCACAGTGGCCAAAATCCTCCAGAGAAATTTCGTTCTCAACATTCAAAAATATGTGTGATATTACAAAAATTTTTAAAGTTTTCTCAAAAGCAATTTAGAAAAACTGCTTTGATATTTAGATAGGAAATTCTTAGACCTTTCATTTGAGGCATAGCTCATATCTGTACCCCGCCCAGTTTGGTCACAGTGGCCAAAATCCTCCAGAGAAATTTCGTTATCAACATTCAATAATATGTGTGATATTAAAAAAATTTTCAAAGTTTTCTGAAAAACAATTCTTGGGAAGTTTAGGAAGAGATCGGGTGGGTTATCTGTACGGAGGTGGAGTTAGGGTTTTCGAATTTAACTGGAACATGGAACATAAGTTACAGTTTTAAGACTCCAATAAACTTGGTATCTTGACTAAAAATTCTGGTCAAATTTTCACTTTGAACGTCAGATTTTTTTATATCTTATATCTTAATACCCTAACCGAACACTAGCAACAAAGGCTTTCGGCTCGTTGTAGCGAAAACGGACCAGAGCCTCTGGTCTGCGAAAAAAAAAACCGTCAATCAAACCAAGGAAAAGTTTGTAAATACTATGGGGACTCTGCATCATCGATTTCAATGGTAAAAAAGTGGTTTACTGACTTTCGTTGTGGCCTTACAAGCACGGAAGATGCCGAACGTTCTGGACGCCGCGTTTGCTCACAATCGACCACCAACGGAATTGTGTGACAGCTTAGTTTCCATGGCAAATATCCATGAAGTAGACTACGAATTGCCCCCTCATTCGCCTTATTCTCCGGATTTAGCCCCCAGTGACTATTTCCTATTTCCAAACCTAAAGAAATTGCTCGGTGGAAAGAGATTTAGCTCCAACAGGTGGTACTTGATGAGAGCAGTGTTGCATTTTAAATAGTTACGAGGAAAGTTCGAAAAGTCACGGACTTATTGATCCGCCCTCGTATTAACGCCAAATCCACATGAATGTAGTTTAGGATCGCTTTGGCCCAAACTTTTAATTGCAAAATTCATTTGTTTAAAAATTAAAATTAACTTTTCAGGGGATTAATATGCAATTAATTCACTGGTAATGGGTAACATATGGTTAAACCTTTGTGGTGAAAAAAATTATTTAAAAAGTGAAGTGTAATAAAGTCATATGACCTTATTTCACACCGCATTGGGAAATAATGCCATATAGGTTTATTTCCACAGAAGGAGTGAAATAAAGTCATATGGGTTTGTCAATTGAAGTGGAAATAATGCCATACCAGTGTAAAATGTAATTAATAGCAATAGTTACATATGTATTTCCAAAAGAATACGTTGTTATTTTTAAGCGTGTGAAAAAGGTATGACGTACATGCGTGCGGCGTCTTCGCGGCCGACACGGCGCTTTCGCGGCCGGCGCACCGCCTTTGCGGCCGGCGCGGCAATTACGCGCCGTATTGCATTTTGATTGCTGCTCTTCAACATATTGAACCATTCTTTTTCTTCCCAAGCGTTGTTCCCAATTTGTCGTGCCTATTATCAAGGATGGCACGCACATTCATATATTGCTAATTTTTAAAAAATCGATTCACATTTCCATTTGTTAACTGAACTTATTGCATTTTTGTTTATTTTTTTTGTAATTAAAAAAAATAAATCAAATAAACTACAAAAAAATTGCACAGAAAATTATCAAAGGTGCAATAACGCCATAATGGCTTTATTTCACTTCTCCGTTGGAAATCAAACCATATGACATTATTTCGCAATGCTGTGTGAAATATGGCCATATGGCTTTATTGCCTATGGCTTTATTACACGGTACCGTTAAAAATTGGATTAAATTAACCATCACGTGCAAAAGGGGGTAAAGTGTTTTAAACCAAATGATATGCGCTACACAATTTAACCGGCAATGTCATGTATTCGACCGCAATTTAGTGAAGCTACACTATATTGTGTAGTACTATTTGTTGTAGTATACACTGGGAAAAAGGGCACTTTTTAATATTTTTTACAAAAACTGTAAAGCACTTTAACCAGAACTTTTGCGGTATTCGGGTACGGCTTTTAAAAATTCTCAAAAGTTAGACCGCGAATCACTCAAATGAATATAATTATTTAAATAATATAAAAATTCGTTGATACTTTTTTGGTACAATAAGTTCAGTTAACAAATAGAAATGTGAATCGATTTTTTTAAAAGTTAACAATATATGAATGTGCCATCCTTGATAATGAATGGCAAGACAAATTGGCAACAACGCTTGGGAAGAAAAGCGTGCTCATATTAACTAACGGTTCTTCATGCATAGCCAGTCGTCAGAAAAAAATGGTTCAATATGTTGAAGAGCAGCAATCAAAATGCAATACGGCGCTTAATTGCCGGCCGCGAAGGCGCCGCGTCGGCCGCAAGTGTGCCGCGCCGGCACCTTCCAACGCCTGTACGCCATACCTTTTCAACGCTTGACAATAATTAAGCATTCTTTTGGCAATACATATGTAACTATTACAATTAATTGTATTTTACACTGGTATGGCATTATTTCGACTTCAATTGACAAACTTATATGACTTTATTTTACTCCTTCTGTGGAAATAAAACCAGTAGCATTATTTCCCAATGCGGTGTAAAATGGCCTTATTACACGGCATCACTTTTTTGGGTATAATCAAAATTATTCCGCTAAAAATGTTATATGATAAAACTAACTTTGAAATAATATCATATCGCGATTAATACATACCGCTATCAATATTGAAAATTTTTAAAATCCAATATTAAACTATTTTACTATAACAAATTTTCGAGTGTACGAAAATAGAATATGGCATAATAAAAACACATTTAAAATGACTACGCGATGCGACATATACCACAATTCGTTAAAAACAAAATCTTTCGGCTAAATAAAAAACTGTCCTCTGTTTGTTTCAGTTCGAAAGCTTAAAAGAATAGCAACGGATGTTCGCAGTATCGAACAAAAAAAGATAAAATTTCAAAAAGTGAAATTTTAAGAACAAAAAATAAAAAAAAAAAAATTTTTATTCAAAGAATAAATCATAAACACCGTGTGTACAAATGCCGAGTACAAATTAAAAAAAAAATCAGTTTTTGCTGATAACTTGAAATATAAAAAAAAATATTGAAAAAAACTTAAAAATAAATCGAGACTAATAAAATTGGACGATTGTAAATTAATAAAAAAAACGCAAATCTAAATAAATGTTATTCGTACATAGTATGTAGTAAACGTCTATCTACAACGTATTCTCTAGGTACTTCTAACAAATCACCACTTGACTACTGTTTTTACTGGTTTTCGATTTAGTTATTTTATGACTTAATATCTGTCGGTCTCCGTTTAGGGATATAAAATACTGATTAGTTTGATGGTGACTAGTGCAGCAGGTGTAATAATTAAGTGATAATATTACAACACAGCAGCATATAAATTAAATAAAGGCGATTACAACATTTAATAGTAACCCAGCAAAATTCTACAAATTTTGTTCGATTTATTGTGTACAAACTAACAGCTTCTGTTTATTTAAATAACACAGTACAACACAAAAAATGCATCGGACCCATAAATTTTGATACATTTAAGAATGTCGATTACAAGTTTAAAAATTAGCTCTACTTTTTGAAATATTCGCAATTTAAACCAAGGAAACTATAAACCAGGATGAACAAACTACTAAATTTTTAGCCACCCATGATGCCAAATGGTGCGACTACAAAAAAATTCTTAGTCGGGACCACGAAATTCTTGGCGACTAAGAATTTTTTTGTAGTCGCACCATTTGGCATCATGGGTGGCTAAAAATTTGGTAGTTTGTTTATCTTGGTTTATAGGGTCCTTGGTTCTACCAAATGGGTTATCTTCCGCAATAAAACGTTTCGTTCAACCAATATGAGAATCTTCTTTGTAATTTTATGTTCGATGCGATAAAAACCCAAACATATATGTAATCGTTTGTATTTAAAAAAAAACGGGTGAAAAATTACACAGTACAGCAAATTAAGAAAAATTTAATGCATCGGGGTTGCGACCCATCATTTCTAATTTCTCGGCTAAGAATTTTATTTGTAGTCGCACCATGGCATCATGGGTGAATAAAAACTAGGTAGTTTGTTCATCCTGGCTTATAAGGTCCTTGATAGAACACGTGTTCCAAAGACAGTACTTCTTAAGCGGTTTTTACCCCAAGTCATAAGATCTGTCAAAAAAAAGACTCAAAAGCCAAAATTCACAAGTGTAAACTAACTTTCTCTGATATGACAGAAAATCCGTTTACAAATTGTGATAGATTGATTTCTTCGTATTTTTTAATTTTTCATATCAAAGAAAAACGCAAACAAAACAGAATAATATTTACATCTGAAGGTGTAAACTCACAGCGAGAAAGAGATTTTGTTGACAATTGCCTTATTTCATAAGATTTTTAGCAATACTAAAGTTTTAGACGAGCTAAAGCCTCAAGAAAAGGGCAGAGCCAGAACAAAAATCTTTTGCCGGATCTAAATACATGAATCAACCTAGCTAAAAATCGTTAATTTGCTTTGTTTGTGTTGATATACGGTGGTTGAAAACTCACTATGTACTAACAATGAAAAATCTCCTGCTAACAGTTCAGATAATTTTAGACAGGATTATAACTCTAGGGTAGACCTATAAAATGGACCCATAATGGAAATAAATGAATTTTTGCTACTTATTGGTTGTACTTCCCTGGGATTACCGAGAACTTTGAACAAGATTATAGGTCTCGGGGAGACCTATAATATTCGAAGGTGCAAATGCGATTTTTCAAATTGAAAAAAACGCCATATTTAGCTGTGAACTTTTTCCGAATGGATGAATAGAGGAAAGGTTGAAGAATGAGAAATGAATTGCTCTTCATAACTGACTCATGTCCAAAACGAGGACATACACTTAGGCCCAAATGTCGGCTTGTTATGCGCTCTTAACATTGCCTAACTTCGCTTTTTTCCTAAATTAGACTTTGAAAATCGTATCAATAACCACTTCAAACATAACAACAGTACTATATTTGTCCATTTATTAAAAATTTTCAATTGCAATTAATACTTATCCAAAAGGTTAAATGCAAAATAGATATAAAAATGTATAGATAAAACAACACGATTTTTAAAAATTTTGTTTTATTGATTTTTAAATGTATTTTATAATAAAAAACACCTTGTACAGTGTGCGCCATCTTTTATGTCGGTATCACAACATTTAAAAAATTTAACATTTTCAAACGATTGACTTAAGAACACATATATTTGAAACGTCAATGCAGTAAAATTTTTAGCATGTATCGCTTTACAACAAAACAACATGCAGAAAAAGTGACGCTGTACATTTTAAGCAGTCGTTCAGTTGTGTTAACCTAAGGTTATGACTGACAAGGCCCATTTTGCAGTCTGTGGTGGCGTTTACAAGCAAAATTGCCGCATGTGTGGAACGGAGAATCTACACGGATCCAGGAAATACCAAAATGTGAATGTACCAGCGTTTGCGCCAAAACGATCATTGGGCCATTTTGCTTCAGAAATGGCGAAACTGTCGATGAGAAACGGTCAATGAAAGTTGGCTCATAATGTCTTCCCGAAATTGCGTGAAAATGGTTTGATCAGTTACTGGTTTCAACAAGATGGTCCACTATGCCACACTGCAACTCAAAAAACCAATTTCTGCAAAAAATTCCCTGGAGGTGTGATGTCAAAAAGTTGAAATTTTCTGTCCAGCCAAATCTCCAGATCTGACCCCACCGGACTTCTTTTTTGGGGATATTATAAAAGCAATGTATACAAGCCTCAGATCATTAACAAGCTCAAGGCAAACAACCGTGGCGAAATCGCCATATTACCCGAGATTCTCGAAAAAGTGATGAAAAAGGGCACGTTTTGCCGTGGCCAATAGAGGCGGCATTTGATTGATGTTGAATTCAAAAAGTAGGCACATGAATTTAATATTAATAAAAATTAATAAAAATTTCAGACATATAGAAATCAGTTGTTTTTAAGTTATTCAATACTTACATAACATAAAAGACATGACAAGACATAAAAGATGGCGCACACTGTATGAAATAAGCGATAATTTTTGCAGTGATCACAATTTGGCCTCAATCCAATTGACCAACAACAGTTTCTAACAATAAACTTCGGGTGGTCAATTTAATATTTAATGTTTTCAAACTTTATTGTACAATGTACAATTGCTTAATTTCTATTTAAATACAAAATGACGCTACACGATGAAGGATAGCAAGATTGTATTAATTACGAACAACACCGAAAAAATTATTGCCAAAAAATTACAATCAAATTTTTTTTTTGTTCATTTTCAATTAAAAGTTTAATCGCATCAATTAAATTTTTAATTAATAATGAACTTGGTGTAAAAAATTTCTAGTTTACTATAAATACTATTAACAACATATAAATGTCATATTATTTGGATATTTTAGTTTTTATTACAGTTATTTAAATTGCATCTCAAATCCCTAAACAAAAAATGTTAATCACAAATATTTTTAATATTAAGCGTATTAATAAAAGCGTCATAACTTAATTTTTTTAAGAAAGAGAACCGCACTCATTGTTTAAATTTACAAAAGCAGTATAAGGTGTGTTCGACGTAAGTTACCGCGGGTGTCCGCAGGAACCCAATCTAACCAAAAAGCGTTTCTTGTAACGAAAATTGGCTAAATGAGAGCGTTTGTGATTGAGTTATTGTGTTTCTCTTTTTACCAGAACTTACCCGTACTTTTTGTTTGGGTAAAATGGTAAAACTGCCAAATCATCACCTGCTGCTAATAAATCAGCTGTTTTGTATTTGTGAGATCTATATTCTATACAGTGTTTATGCATTTGAGGGTATACACATCAGTGTTACTAGATAAGGCGATTTGCCTTCAGATTTAAAAATTTATTGATAAAACAGATTGAATTTTGATACATTTTTCTGGTCGATAATCGAAAGCTAGTTCTGCTAAATTAATGACGTATTGGTTTTAATGCAGAGCTTGATAATTCATTTTATTATAATCACTTTATTGATTGAATAATAATCGGAAACAATTTTTGTTTATTTGATTTGCTTAAATTTAATCAATTTGATCGATTATATGAAAAGAATCAACAAAAATCAAATCGATTCTCTGAATTTGATATAAATTGAATAAAGTAGAAAATTATTCAAACAATGAACAGAATTTTGCAAATCGATTCGTTAAAAATTGAATTAGATTAAAAAATTAAATCTAGAAATCATGTTTAAATCTAGGAATCATGTTTAAAATTTAAAGAAATTGTTAAAATTTGGATTTGTTAAAATTTGAATTCTCTTATGATGCTAACCTTTTTCTAGAATATTTATTTTTAATTTCTAGCAAACAAAATCTTCGAAAAATCATTTTAGAAAAAAAGAAAATTTGCTTATATAACAATTTGTTAAGGACTTTTGGGTACTTTAAAAATGGGAACATGAAAACATACTTTGTTTGGCAACACTGCGGATATGCATGCACCAGTTATGATAAAGTTGGTACCATAGTATTTTTCGTGGTGCTATTGGAACCTCAAAAGTATTATGGTACTCCTATGAACTATTTGGTACAAATTATTTAAGAATTTTCATGCGTTGATGAATTACACACAAACATATGTATGTATATTTGATAAAATTTTAATTGATTTGTATTTACAAATATTTTAATTGAAACTCGATTTTAGTTTTTTCTTTGTATGTAACTCAGATTAGTGGTGAAGTTAACTGTTCGGCCGTCGAACTTACTTATTCCTCTAACCCTCCAAGACCTTCTCCAGCCGATGTTCATAAAATTGAGATAGATAGGTTAGGTTAGGTAGAAGTGGTAGCCTGCCAATCAGACTCACTTAGAATTGAGATAGATAACTAGACGATAGGTAACTGGACGCATTTTTTGTGAAGAAACTTTTCGTGTTTAAAGAATGGCACAGACTACCCAGACAGGAAACAGCTGATTTAATCAAAATGGCGACTAGAAAATTAGTAAAAGGTTATGTTAAAATTGCAGTGATACGCCGAAAGGGATAGATATACAAACAAATATGTACCATAAAATTGATATGGAGTTTATTTGATCTATCTCATTTTGTAAGTCACTGCAATGTCAAAATAACCATACGCTTCTAGAATTCTTGTTTGACATATGTCATTGGCAACCTCTCTGTGTAGTCTGTGGATCATGAATTAGAGGCAAGAAAGTGTCAAAATCGATATGTAAAATCTTAAAAAAAATTATTTTGAACAAATTTTAAAACAATAACAAAAATATAAACATAAATGAAAAATATTGATTATAAGCACAAAGTAAGATTGAAGCCTTTAAAACTAACTTTGGCCCAAGGTCTTATGATATTCTACCGCGGAACCTTTAAAGAACATCATCTTAACTTAAAATCGCTTTAGTGGAGTTTTGTAAAATTTTATAGAGCGAATGTATTAATTTTTAAAAGGGAACGTATTTTCGGTTTTGTAGTTTTTAAGCTAGTCAACAATAAGAATTGTTTGATAAAATATTAGTTAATGCATTCAGTGAATGGTTTTTCATATAATACTGGTCCATAGTCTCAATATTTTAGGGTGCTACAAATTCATCTTTTATCAACTTAAATTGTGCAACTTATTGTATATTGTCACAATATACGTTTTGTGTAAATTCTTCTATGAAAATTGTACATATCGTCACCAGAAATGCAATAAAGTTCTTATAAAATCGATTTTTTCATAATTTGCATCCATTTTATTAAATTATATATCTTTAGTCTTCTAAAGACACAATTTATTATTCTTCATTTTGTTGCTATCCTTATATTGGACAGTGATTAAAGACTGTAATTCGTTAAGAAGTTTTTCTTCTAACTTTAACTATAACTTCCAGCACTAGGCATTATTATAGAGCATTTAGTTATTAAAAAATATTTATGAATGGCAAAATACGTTCTTTTGTTTTTGCGCAAAAGAATAAAAGTATAGTAACGCCTTCTTGCATTTCTGTTGACGATAAGAAGCACACACATATTTTTAAAATTTCGTCATTTCCGATTGTTTGTAGCCAAAAATTTAATGTTTAAAATTATTTTAATGCACGCATACATAAATGAGCTCTTTTATATCAGTTGTAGAATTTTTTTTAAAAAGCTGGACTTTTTTAAATTTTCATGTTTGGGCAATTTTAAATTTTTATTATGACAACACTGACTTAATTATTTTCTTTTTATAATAAAAGCTCTGTCTTTTTTCGAATTTTATCTCTACTACTACTTGTAAAAAAATGACTATCCCTACTTATCTGACCTTTCTTTATATTTTTTAAACAAATACAATTTGACAATTTGGGACCGCCTTTGCACGAAAGCTGTTTTCGTATAAGGACTTTGTTGGAACGCGAAATATAGAAATTTAATTGTATGCCCTGCTCTACCTTTACTAATAAACACATAATTCTTTTGATTGCTTTTGTTGTTTTGAATATTTTATCAAATTTAAAATACAAAAATTTCAAATATTTTAATGGCAAATATTTTTGTTTAATTTAAAAGAGAAAAATTTAGAATTTCCAAGAGTTATAAGTCTATATCTACTTAAATTTGTATGAAATATTTATATAAAATTCGGAAAAAAACACCTAAAATACATATGTTTTGATATAATTCTGAAATTTTGGGGATTTTGTGGTATTGGACTCTCAGATTTAAAATAAAAAAATCAATACAATTGGCATAACGAATTTTACTGTTTTAAAAAGAATTATATAATTTAAATAATTCCATAAAGGTGCTAATAAATCATAAACTTTATATAAATTGATAAAGGATTTGAAATTTCATTGAAAATTATCCCAAGTATAAAAAAGTGATCTGGCGCAATATTTAATAATATCCAATTTGATATCCTTTAATATCTAGCTGATCTTATTTGATCCGAAAATATATTTGGGGATTTAGAAGGATCTAAATTAATCCGATAGATGGCAGATCAAATTAGATACAGCAATATACTTAATTAGAAAGGATTTAATCTAAGTATATCTGGGAACATATGTAATAATATATGATTAGATATATCATATGTAATACACTTTATGGACAGATCTGATCTAGCACCAGATCTGTTCATATCTAAAGGGATCTGGAAAATATGTTGATTTTTGTGTAAATAAGTCATCTGGTGACAAATCTGTTCATACCTTATATCAGATGTAGTACAGGATATTGTAGCCGCTCAAATGTTTTCATGAGAAGCACAATAAAAGTAAAGGTGTTTTTTAATTTCTTATTTAATCTGATGGACATATTATAATATCAATAACTAATTAAACCTGATTATATATGGTGCGTCAGGTCTGTTTAGATTTTATCGGATCTAATTAGATATCAAATTTGTCTCCAATTTTTAGATCTTATTAGATCAGATTCAATTAGATCTAATTCGGTTAATACAACTGACTTTTAGTTACAACACCCAAAACTATAAGGAATCACATTTGAGTATTTGTTGCAGCATCCAAAATATTTATGTATGTAGGAGCACAAAAAAATTTTGTCTGTCATAACTAGAAATTTTTAATAAAACTATCATTATTGAAATTCTTAATAAAACTATTTCTTCTTCATATCCAGCACTTTTAAAAACTTGAGTAGAGATTTTTAATAACATTTTTATGGACAAATTTTGCCAACAAAAATGTTTGTTGCGCCGATTTGTTTCGACTTTGAGGGTAAAATTTTAGAAAAAGTCCGAGGTTAAGCAATCAATTTGTCTATAATATATCCAAGAAAGCAAAAAACCGATAACATATAAATTTTTGGCCGAACTGTTTGGTTGTACACATTCAGCGTTATTAAATATGATGTATGCCTGATTACTTAAACAACAATAAATGTGCCAGTTGAAGTCCCACTTAGTTGCTAATGGGGCTTAGGGATCAAGGATAGTAAATTGTTTTTCCCGTGATAAAATATCACTAGAACATTAATGACCTTTAATCCTTATTTTAATTCTGAAAATTTACAGCTTTTTTATTAACTTAAAATGGGACTTTTTTTTTTATTAGAAAATAAATAATGTATATTAAATTTGCCTGAAAACAAATCGTACAAAACTTTCACTAAAATTTATTATCTTGAAAAACATTTTTTATACAATGATTATTGATGCGAACTTTGTTAGTAGTTTTGGCAGTATTTAAGTGATGTTTGATTAATTAAAACGAACAACTTTTTCACATAATTCTAAATTAAAAAAAATATGTATGTTTTGTTAAGTATTTCTTTTTGCAGTTGATATTTCTAGAGTTTCCTAGAAAGACTTATTTTTTGACAAAAAACTTTAAATTGTTGAAACTTTTGAATTTGTCTACAATTTTTTTGAATAGGTTTTTCCGAAATCGGAAATATAGTGTTTTCCAATAATATACTCACTTTTTGTGAGTATATTATTGGGAAACCACCGCGTAACTTATAGTCTTCTTTGTGTTGCTGAACATAATTTTTGAAGGGAGATCACACATTTTTGTGAAATACCAGGCGGAGCAATCCTCAAACTATAATAATTTATAGTTTTCTTTTCACGGCAATTTATTACTTCGCATTTTCACTTGTTTCGTAGGTTTTTACACAGAGAAGACAGATTCGTGCTAACAACCGAATTTGTAGCCAATCGAGTGGTTCGGTTGTGGTAACAGAATTTTTCTGTTCCCTCAAAGACAATTCGGTAGTCACAACCAAAAAATTTGGTTGCTGCAACTGAATCATTCGATTGGCAATAAGTTCGGTTGTCAGCACGAATTTTTTCTCCACATGTACTATGATGTGAAGTAATTAAATTGTGATTACCTACCTCCTACAAAAGGTTCCATCTAGATTAGGCATAAATAGTATTTGGACACACAAAACCGCAGATATATGCTTTGAATTCGATATGTGCATATTATATAAAATCACAAATCATGCCATCAAATTTAAAGAAAATTGGACCATATCTGGACCTAGCCCCCATATAAAACCACCTTCAAAGCATTTGCTTAAATAAACTTTTTGGGAAATTTTCTTTCATATTTTACGACCTTTTCACAAAAAAGGATTATGATCCTTCCTAAAATTTAGAAGGCTTCCAGAAATTTAACGCGGATTAGGTCCGATTTAAATCTCGTTACTAGTTTTTAATTCGTTTCATTTTGAAGGAATTTACTCATTATTTTCTAATTTCTCATAAAATTTTGTCAAATTTTGGGAATAAATTCCTCTTGAATTCATTAAATTTTTGTTTAATTCTCAGAAGGAATTAAAGTTTTCCATCAATTCCCTGAAAGCATTATTTTGTTCTCTTAATTGCCTCGGTATTTTTCGATTGATTCCCTAAGAAATTAACTTTTTAGCCCAACTCCGTAAAACCTTAACTTTTTTCTTTAATTCCTTAAAGAAAATAATTTCCTGAAGGAAAAAACTGAGGATTATTTTAAACATAAAATAAGAGTTACATTAATTAAAAAAACTTTTATGTAATTAATTTTAACACATTGTTTTACATTTTTTATTCAGGTAATTTAACAAAAAAAGTTAATTCCCCAAGGAATTAAAAAAAATCCTTAAGGAATTAAAAGAAGAAGTAAATTTGAAAGAATTTAAGGGAAATCATTTCGTAGGGACCAAAAGTTGAATCAACTAGATTTGAATGAATTCGTTAGTAAATGAATTCTTTTATTTTAATGCTGAGTCTTTTAGTTAAGAAATTCAATTTATTCACAGAAATTATTTTCTCTTGTTTGTTATTAATGAGTTCATTCCTTTAATTAAAAAAATTAATTCAATTTTAGGAATTCTTCAAAAAAATAATTAATTATTTCAAGCTCTGTATGCAAATGAAACTCAGCTTCAAATAAGGGTATATAATCCAATTTTTAAACTTTAATTATATATATTTTTAATGAAACACGGTAGTTAAATGACAACAAAATCAGTATTTTTTATTTTCAGTGTCATATGGCATTTACAACTCATGAGATGTACAACTTAAATGAATTCCATACCTGAAACGATAATTACTTGGATGTCATCTCACTATCGTGTTTGGTTAAAAATGATGTGTAATTAACCCCCAGGTGGTTAGAAAAACGTAGCAGATTGTAATAAATATACATTGTTACATTGCTTCTTACTTTTAGTAAATTTTATTAAAATATTGTATCTGCAAGAGGTTGAATTTTACCATAAAACGTGGCAAAATTGCTTTATTTTAAATGTTTGATTGATATTCGACTGAGTTGTTTGAAATTTTAAGAGTAATGAGTTAGAATATGTTAACGAATCTTGTGCAGAGGTTACAAAATATGATGTCTATATAGCGAAAGTTTTGTGAACCGCCAAATGAAAGATTGGATTTTATACCCTTATTCGAGCGAGCCATTCATATCTATACAGTTTAAAAATTTTGCCGTAAAATAAAAAGCATTTTTATTTAGTCTAAACATGTGGAGGCCAGCCGACGTCCATATTAATAATGCAGTCGTTTGGTCTGTTTTTACTTGGCGACGTGTTACGCAAAATGTTATTTTTATACAATTTTCCGGAGCTACTTGAGTAGAAATTGTCGCAACTTTTCTTTATTCTACTAAACATTTTTGGGAGGAACGTTTTGTTTATCTCTTTTAAAAACAAATGGACTGTAAAAACAAAAAAGAAAATAAAATCTCTAGAAAAATAAACAAAATAGTCCACAAAATTTCTGTTAAAATATACACATTAGGGTGGCGCACTAGCTTTTCAACTATAAATTTCCGGAAATTCCCGAATGAAATATTGTTCCACTAGGGTAAAAATGGTTAACGTTAAGAATGCAAATGGAACTCGCCCAGTCAGAAATTGCCAGTGATACAAAACACTAAGCATTTGCATTACATTAGGTGACCATGGAGTAAAAATATATTAATGACGGAACACTTATTTGGGATGCTTTACTAGCGTTTGCAAAAAGCGATTTACCAGTGTTTGTTTTAAAAAATGCTTTATAAAGAAACGCTGTTAGCGCTATTTCACTGTTTGCAATACACTGGTAGAACATTGAATTTAGAAAATTAACGATGCTTTATCAAAGAAATGTTTGCAGTCAAAAGTACCTCAAGGTTACTCTTCAAAGGAGCTTTTTATTTTATCTAAAAAAAATTTGTTGTCTTGAAAATAGATTTTCAGTTTATCAAGTTTTGTTTCCCCAATCCTTTTTCGAAGTTTTTTAAATAACTGGTCCGAGCTAGTCTAATGATGTTATCATTTTTGGATTGGAAAAACACTTGGCCAGCACTTATAGTGCTACCTGTAAAAGTGCCTTGCCAGCGCTTTCCCGTTTGTGTTTTTCGACTACATCTTTTCGTTTAACTTTTATAAGCACAATCCAATTTTCAATTTCGCCATATTTTAATTAAAAAAACGTTTTATTTATTAACTTGATGGTTTATTTCGGCTCTGTAGGTTATTAAAATATCCAAAAAGTTTTGTCTTTTCTATAGTGGAAACAAAAGGAAAGTTTTATTTAGTGTGGGACGTGATTTTATTTAGTGTGGGACGTGAGGCTGGTTAGTGGAGATACATATTTTTACAAAGTCTCAAAATAGTTTGCATAAAATCACACAGGCAGAGAAATTAGCTTCATTGTAAAACCCGAATTTATTTAGTTGCAACAACCAAATTACTTGGTACTCGTAACCAAATGTATTATTGAGCCAATTAAAATATAATGTTCCAACCGAAAATCTAAAGAAATTATTTTTTTTAAGCCACAAACAAAACAATGGCTGCAACCGAACCATCAAGTTGGCAAAGTATTCAATTGTCACAATGAATCTATTTTCTCTGGAATTTTACAATACATCTTGTAGTAAGCTTTCCTGAGCTCCCCTAATTTACATATGCAGTGGTGGTCAAAACATTAAAACCTATATTAACAAAAATTGTTTTATTAAATAAATTAATTGATATTATCTAATAAAAAACAACTACAAAATATTAATTAACTTAAACAACAAAACAAATATTAACATAATTTGTCGAACCTAAAGTGTTCAAAACATTTGCAGTTCTTAAAGAAACAATACCAAACTGTTCTGGAGGATGTATATAAATTTTGCGCCGTGATCGCTTAATCGACGTAAAACTGCATTATGGGGTGTTAGACCTATATTTCGACATGTTACAAACGGAATGTAAAACTGACTATGTATGGTGGAGGGTATAAAAAAGTACAAAAAAATTCTATGTAATCAGTATTATTTTATGGCATATCCTTGATTTTTCATTTCTTAAGAGCATCTCTAAGGCATTGAAGCTAAGATCTTTTCAATATAATTGTTATAAATTGCAATTCACTGCTTCTTCAAAATGACGAAATATTAATATTATTTTCCTCAATGAAACCTTTCACAATCCCTGCCCTATGTTTGGGGTCGTTATCGTACTGGAATGTCCACGATAGTGGCATTTGCCATTCAGCATACGGATGCATAACAGAGCTAAGAAGGTCTCTATAGATTGTGGCTGTCATTGTATCAGTTATCCGATGAATTGAACCAATTTCACTACCCGAAAAACACCCCACAACAGAATATTTCCGCTACTGTGATTTACTGTGGTGGTGGTGCACCTGTGATTAATCTTTTCGCCGTCGTTGAACATTAGCTCTTCCATCTGATCCCCGGAGGTTAAATTTTTATTCATCTGACCATAAAATATTTTTCCATTTCTGTTGTTTTTAATTTAAGAAAGACAAAGTCAAGCCAATATTCTAGATTTTTTTTCTGACACAGCGTTTTTTTTTGTCCATTTATAACTTCTGAGACCATATTTTCCGGCTCTTCTTTTAATAGTGTCAAAGTTTTGAATATTTCGTAAGAAATTCTTTATTTTTTGATCTTCTCTTACTAGCCTAGCAACTGGCTAGGTCTTCCTCCTTTATGAATTGTATCGATGTTGCCACTATTTATTATTCAACAAATCGTTGATTTTAGAAAAATTTACTTTTATAGAAATTTCTTTTTGAGAAAGCGCATTTTGAAAATTATTAAAAATTTTAGAATTAAAAACAGAATTATACTTGTTTCCAGCCATTTTGCACTAGAATAACTATGACAAAGATTACCCTTTCAACATCTAACTAACAATGTTAAAATAATATTGCTAAGGCTAAGGCCTAGTTTTTGGGATGTAAGTTTAACTTGGTTTAGTTAAACTGAAAATGTCAGTCAGTCATTTCCCATTTTATCAACAAAAATTTGTCGGAACAACTTTTCTTTGCATATAATTTTAGTCTTCATTGGAATACAACAAAATATATCAAATTTAAAAAACAGTATTCCAGTTACAAACTGCGGTAAACATGCTAAAAACTCGAAATAAGACAATAAAAGGTTTTTTTTCGAATTATATATCTATATCTATAACTACCCTGCGAGAAAAGGACCTATAGGGACCGGTCACGGAACCGATCACTTTAACATGGGCTTGTCCTAGGAGGGGGTCAATTGCCCTCTGTGACATGTCACAGGACTGGACTAAAAGGACATGTCGTGACTTTTAAACCGGTCACGTGATAGGTACTTTAGGAACCGGTGCTCTTTTCACCTATCACGTGATATGTTTTTTTGGAACCGGTTCAGTTTTTACCTATCTCGGGACAGGCCCCGATTCCCAACTGACCACTTTTTTCCCGCAGGGTACTTATAAAGAAAACCACTATCTTTACTTACCTGACTTTTCTTTATTTTTTGCGAAGCTCTACCTTTACTTACAAACACATAATTTATTTTTTAGCTCTTGTTGTTTTTAATATTTTATCAAACTAAAAATTTCAAATATTTTAACTACTCACCAGCCTATTAACTCGCTTAATTTCGTTTGTTCGCGAAGTCCAAAAAGTAATGGGTACTCATAATTGTTTGACTGTTTGTAAGCGAGAGGGTAATGACCACCCATTACTTTGTGTTTTTTGTAAGTGAGACGATAATGACTACTCATTACTGTTAGTACATCGAAAAGTAATTAAGCTAGTAAATATGCTGGTAAGTAGTTGGAACTCTGTTTTTGCTGGGTACGTCTAGTTATTTTTTTAGTGTTAATTGCTTCGTTGGCAGTAAGCAAAATGACAGTTGCAAATGATTTGAACACTCGAATTTCTACAAGTTCTCTTAACATAAATTTGTTGTTGTAACTGAATCGGTGTTTTTATTTGTTTAACAAAATTAATAATTAATGTTAGCAAAAACATAAATAGTTAGTAACAAAGAGACATCAAAAGAAAATAAAACAAAAAAAGCTTAAATGTTATTTCAGTTCCAGATGTTTTGGACACCACTGTATATAAATATGTAATAACTAAAAAATTAATTAAAGCATGTAATTTGTGGTCCAATTTTTACTATTGGGGCGATAGATAAAAGGAACAAGGAGAAAGTCGGAAAAACCATTGAATCCATAAATAATTTTTTATTTTTTACTGTGGGCCACATTCCCATGGATCACAATGAGAATCATGAAAGAGAGAAAATTTGCCAATTTGGGTTTGTTGTTAGTTGGAAATGTTTTTAAATAATATAGAAATTTTAGTATCTTTCGACAGTTTCCTCGGTGATCACCACATAATATTTTTGTTCGACAATATTTTTGAAGAACAAAAAAAACTTTTTTCACTTCTATACGCTTGTGAGTATATGTCTCAAGGAAAAAGAGTAAAACTTTTTCTTTTCTTAAGATTTTGTTGTTGGTTGTGTGGTCGACGTAGTCGAAACTATATTTAGACTACATTCATCATTGTACTGTCTCGAGACATGTATGTATGTATATGAAATCCATACATATACTATATATATCAGCATAAAAACAGAACTTTTTGCCATAGAAAATTTTAACATTTTAGAAATACATATTTAATCTGAACATATATATTTCTAAAAATCTTTCTTTGCAGTTCACTAGCTGTATAAAAATCCTGCCAATAATAAAGTTTTAGTTGGTGGAGGAGGAAGAGGAGGTAGAGGAGACGGTGGTGTAACAGCCAATAATCCAAACACAACAATTATCCGATTCAGCAGCAACAAAATATGAATGTTAATGGAATGGAGCCACAACATCAACCAACAAATAACAATAATAATAAAAATGAACGGAAAAAACCCTACGTAAAAATAACGGAACAACCGGCCGCTAAAGCGTTAAGGTTTCGCTACAAATGTGAAGGTCGTTCGGCCGGTTCTATACCCGGCGCCAATTCTACAACCGAACACAAAACCTTTCCCTCCATTGAAATTGTTGGATATAAAGGACGTGCCGTTGTTGTTGTATCATGTGTCACCAAAGATCTACCATATAGGTAAGACTCCTTATACTTTTGCTTATATACTTTTCTATTGGGTCTGTCCTGTGCCAAAGAAAAATGTTAATATTTTAATTTTCAATCTTAAATCATTTTACTTATGTTCCTTTTTTGCTATTTGAAGAGTCTTTTATAGTTTTATTTTGTTGTGAAATGATTTTAATTAAAATGTTGTATAATATTTATTTAAATTTAACGAAACTAATAATACTCTGAACTATTGTAATATTTTTCGAATCTTCACCGGTCCCAGCAATTGATCGTTTAACAGGAGTTAAGTATCCTGTAATCTTCTGAGATTCTAATACTCGTTGGTTAAACGATGAATGTAGCCACACTTGGTTGTGAATAAAACATGGTCAGACTTGCTTTTTGGCAGTTTTCACAGCCTAAGTAAATAAGTTTGGACATAATTATATATAACTTTATACAATTACTTATAAATTTATATTGCAAAATATATATTCTAACAAAATTACATAACATTGTATCTTACATATACAATTATATCTATCTTTATATTACACTTCAACATGTGGCAATATCTAATAACATATCAACTTACACATGGCAACATATGTTACATGTAATCTCGAGTAATGGCCTTATCTAATAATCTATTACCATATACGAGTATAAATATTTCAGTATGTATAACCATATTTAATTATATAGCATATTACATTAATTTTTTTTTAAATTACCATATATTTTCTCACATATAAACAAATCTAGGAAATATTTATTATAAATGGTACAATATTTGGTACAATATTTGAAATATTTTTGTATATAGTTCCATACCTAGACTATTTTTAATATGATATAATTATATGTGTTTCCATGTCAATGGGTTCGAATCCCAGCCAGGGAGATACAATCTTTTGTGTTTTTGATTTATTTGTATTTCCTCATTAATATTTTTTTATACAACTTTCAAGTTATAACCGATTTCGGGACAACAAGACCTAGAAATTTTTGATAGGATAAAATATATAATAAGTTTATATTAACCTAGGTACATATAATTATAGTGATATTTATTTCCAAAAGTCCTATAAGGTGTGAAAATTTATATTTGTATATGTGACCTTCTGCGAGAAACAAAATTTAAAGTTTCATAACGCATTATTACTGTGAACACACCTTCAGTTAGGAGATGCGATTTGGTATGGTTAGTTATGATTGGGTGCCGACTTTGGTGACGTCATGCCTATGTGGTGACGTATTTTTTTCAATTTTAGTGTGACAATACCATTGCTATTATTGCTGCTCTGTTCGTTCTCAGCTATCTGTTCGCTCTCAGCCAAGGGTTGATGTGCTTATACTAATACGAAGAACATTGTAAAAATAACTATAAGAAAGGAAACGAATAAAGTGACGCTTCAGTCTTGTGCCAACTGTATAACGGTGTTATCAATATCTCAAAAGTTGTTTCGCAATTTTGGTTCTTTTATAATTTTGTTACTAAGCTGATGTTAATTTGAAAAAGAAAGCTAAAGTAAAAGCGCCGAAAAAAGAAAAAACTGAAATTGTCAAACGGTAGAAAATCGAAGTATCAGATCACGAAACACCGAAAAAAAGACCAAACTCCAAAAAAATTCGAAGACTGACGAAAAAAAAAAACAATTTAAAACCAAAAAATCAAAAAAGTAAAATTTTAATGTTTTTCTCATTTTCATCGATTTTCCCAAGTTCGTTTTGTATGTTTTTATGGGATAAAGAAATTTTTATCAGAAATCTAACTCATTTCATCTTATTCTACACCCTTTTAGGTACCAGAATCCACTCTTAAGTCCAAACCCGTTTTTTGACACACTAGGTCCCTTTTCTCGGAGAAGGTCACACATAGATATTTTTTGTTTTAAATATAACTATTTTTACACATTTTTTCTTAGTCCATAAAATATGATTATGTGTAATTTTATATAATATTATATATAATTATATTTAGTCAGACATATAAAGGCCCAATAGAGCCATGATGTGTAGAAAATTTTCTTAAATTCCCGAATACATAATTTTATATAAGACCCGAAGATATAATGATATATATAACACAATTATACGAAAAATATAGTCTAATAAAGTTAGCCATTATGTATAGCAGTATGTGGCTGAGTGCTTAAATCACGACAACTCCGGCAGAGCGAGCTTAAATAAATTTTTTTTTTTTAATATTTTATACCATTTTTAATAAACTTGTTTCCGTATATAGTATATTGTTAGATCTAATCTGATACAATTCGATCTACCAATTCAGATCCTTCTATATCCCCACGCATCGGTTTCTAAAATTCTTCCACGTGACCGGTTTAAAGGTCATGACATATTCTTTTGAATTGGTTCTGTTAAAAAATAAGTGCTTACAAACTTCTAAGTAATAACGCTTAATAATATACATATTAGGAGTAGAAATTAGAATTTGTCTAACAAACGTAACTAGTACTGACGCGGAATTATAAGTAATAAAAAAATTTGTTTCATTGTAAAGGGTGGTTAAATTTTGGTGGCCGATGTTGATTTTGAATAAAACACAAATTATTTAGGAAATTATTGTCATTTCTTTTCATTTTGATAATATGGTATGGTTCAATTATGTATGGAACAAAATATCGGCCAAATGGCCGCCGCGACCTCGGCGGCACACCTCCATCCGATGGTCCAAATTTTCGATGACGCTGAGGCATAATTAAGGTCCTATGCCGTTAATGTGCCGAATTATCTCATCCTTTAGCTCTTGAATTGTTGCTGGCTTATCAAAGTACACCTTTTCTTTCAAATAACCCCAAAGAAAAAAGTTCAACGGTGTCAAATCACATGATCTTGGCGGCCAATTAACATCGCCACCACGTGAGATAAAAGAGCCATTGGAACCACACATCCATATTTGTAAATTCGGGCCATAAAAAGTTCGTTATCATCTCACGATAGCGAACACCATTAACAGTAACTGCCTGACTGGCTTCATTTTTTAAAAAATACGGCCCGATGGTGCCGCCAGCCCATATACCGCACCAAACAGTCACTCTTTGTGGGTGCATTGGTTTTTCGACAATCACTCTTGGATTATCATTCGCCCAAATGCGGCAATTCTGCTTATTGACAAATCCACTAAGGTGAAAATGTGCCTCATCACTGAAGATGATTTTCTTCGAAAATTGATAATCCACTGTTGCCATTTCTTGCCACCATTCTTACCATTGATGACGTTTGGATTGGTCAATAGGCTTTAGTTCTTGAGTCAATTGCACCTTGTAAGCGTGTAAATGCAAGTCTTTATGCAAAATGTTCATCAACGACGAGCGTGAGAGGTGCAACTGTTGGGCACGACGGCGAGTTGAGGTGGACGGCTCTTCAGTCACACTATCGCGAACAGCAGCAATATTTTCTGCAATACTAGCTGTACGAGCATTGCTCGATTGTGTATCATTGCTCGATTGTATATCATTGATCGATTGTGTATCTTTCCATGGTTCAAATTGAGTTAGTCTGAAATTGAGAAAGTCAAATGAAATGCAGAAAAAAACTTGTCGTTTAGGTGTGGTTCACATTCAACATCGGCCCTTAAAATTTTACCACCCTTTACAACCACTTATTTGATAATAAATGTTTTGACTGGATTCATTTTGCTTTCATATATTATGTCAAATTTCAAATTGTCAAATATGGAGTACATCTTATGTTAAACTTTTTAGGTTACACTTTTTTACTTTTCTTTAACTTTAAGGTTTTTATCAGCTATTATACAATTTACAAGTTGTATTAACATATCCGTCACCTATTTCAAAAAACAAATATTACTTATATTATTTTTTTATCCTTAGACCTTTTGCTTTCATATATTATGTCAAATTTCAAATTGTCAAATATGGAGTACTTCTTATGTTAAACTTTTTAGGTTACACTTTTTTACTTTTCTTTAACTTTAAGGTTTTTATCAGCTATTATACAATTTACAAGTTGTATTAACATATCCGTCACATATTTCAAAAAACAAATATTACTTATATTATTTTTTTATCCTTAGACCTCATCCTCATAATCTGGTTGGCAAAGAGGGTTGTAAAAGGGGCGTATGCACCCTTGAAATTAATTCTGAAACTATGAGGGCGGTGTTTAGTAATTTGGGCATACAGTGTGTCAAGAAAATGGACATTGAAGCTGCACTTAAAGCTCGAGAAGAAATTCGAGTGGATCCGTTCAAAAGTGAGTAAGAGATGGTAATAACTAAAACAAAAAACCTCATTGCTTTCTCATATATTACAGCTGGATTTTCGCATAGATTTCAACCCTCTAGCATTGATTTAAACTCAGTAAGGTTGTGTTTTCAAGTGATCACGGAAGGCGAACAGAAGGGTCGTTTTACGCAGCCCTTGCCACCAGTGGTATCAGAGCCTATTTACGACAAGAAGGCGATGTCAGACCTGGTCATATGTCGCCTGAGTTCGTGCTCGGCCAGTGTGCTGGGCAACACACAAATTATATTGTTATGTGAAAAAGTAGTAAAAGAAGATATTGCAGTGCGTTTCTTTGAAGAGAAGAATGGTCATACGATCTGGGAGGCTCTAGGAGAATTTCAGCATAACGATGTACACAAGCAGACCGCCATTGCATTTAAAACGCCGCGATATCGTAAAGTAGATATAACTGAACCAGCAAAGGTGAGTTGAAATCTTTGTCGTTACAATAATCAATAATCTGAAATCAATCAATTCTATTTTAGGTGTTTATACAGTTGAAACGACCGTCGGATGGTGTTACGAGCGAACCATTTCCATTCGAATATATACCATTGGATTCAGGTAGGAAGCGATTTTTGGATCTTCGTCGGAACCTTAAGAGGAAACCCGACTTAGATATATTTCAAGAAATACTTGGTAACGACAATGAACAACAAGTTCCTGACGACGAAAGTGTGGTGGAAATTATTGACATAAATTCACCCACTATTGGGGAAACATCTCTACTGCAACAAGAACAACAACTAACAGAAATTCAAACCGAGACTGTAGGGACGACATTGACAAACGACATGACGAACATCGACAACAACCATATAATTGACGAAGATGAAGCTAAACGACGAAATCAACAAGAAATTGATACAATTATCGGGGAAAAAATGCGTGAATTTGAACAACAGCAGGACTCGTTGCAAGAGGTTGTAGAATTTATCAATGAGGAGCAGCAACCAGCTCAAGATGCTTTAAATGCTAATGAACAAAAAATAAACGAATGGATGAATTCAAATGAGTTGCAAGAAAGAGAAAATCTAATAAATAATAACCCAATTAATAATAGTAATACACCTCTTAGCACCAAGGCAATCCCTCAGGTTAGCAAAGAATCCGAAGATAAGACATTGAGCGATCTTCTGGAACAGGTGGCTGAATTAGATGAAATATATTCGGATCATGTTATACGCCGTGATACCTATAATAGTGTCTTACTCAATGAATTAAATGGCATGGATTCATGTGTCCCTGAACACAATAGTTCTTGGGTTGATGGTGGTCAAACAGCTATGGATGTAGAAGAGAACTTCGATGATGCTGCTACTTATAGCAGCTTACAGATAGCTTTTAAGAATCCCATCTCTATTCCTATGAATGATATTATGCCTCCAACACCACCAGCATCAAATCTACAAGCTGAATTTGAAAATGAGCATTACGATCCAATTGAGGTTCGATCAAGTCCAGCACCAGCAGCTAATAGTCATGAACCAGATATACTTTCTCAATCCCAATCACCGCCTAGACCAGCAGCACCAAAAGTTCATTCACCTCATATGCATATTACCGCGGCTGAAGAAGAAAAGTTGCCACCCTTACCGCCAAAACGTTTACGTAAACAAGATAGTAACGCTGAAAATCGATCAATTGAAGCTAATATTGGTGGCACTTTAGATCGTAATTCGCGCCAAAAAACGCCAATTATTATAATGAAAACCCCCGATCAGTCACCTCCTACAAAACGTCTGCCACAAAAGCCGGGTGCCGGAAATTGCAATACTTTGCCCAAACAAAAGAAACCTGGTTTCTTTTCAAAACTGTTTTCCAGACGTAAAAGCAAATCAGATCTTAGTCAAGCTGGTGAACAAGCGGCAGGTTCTAAGGCTGCAAGTCCGACTGTTAGTCCTACTGTGAGTCGAGAACCCAGTATCGGCCATTTTAGTTTAAACGATTCCAACCGTAATTCTATACGTTCGGTGAAATCACTACAACCTTTATCTTTGCCCAATTCACCAGCAAAGAAGGTGCCAAAAGTGGGTAAACCGGTAGGACGTAGTGTTAGCAGTGTTTCGGGCAAACGCCCGGCTCGTTTAAATGCCGATGTTGTACACATTCCCCTGAAGGGCGATAGTGTCAATAGTTTACCACAAAACGAGGCATATTCTCATGCCAGTACTCTAACTCTTAGCAATTTATTAGACCGTAAAACGGTGTCTGCTCTTCAGTTGGCCGACATACCAATCTGTGATGGTAATATGGAATTGGTGGCCATAACCGATCGACAAAGTTTGCGTAATTTATGCGAAGGTGAGTTCAATGTTCAACTTGATGCCAATGTCGATCTAACAGAGGCCGAACATTTTGCCTTGTATACCAGTATACCACCACAAGCAACAGTTAGTGAGTTTGATGAGACCTCGGCATATTATGCTCCCGTTGATGCGGGAGAGATTTTAACACCCGAGGAGGTGGCAGAACGTTTAATGGCTGCAAATCGTTTAAATTAAATTAATTTTTGTGAAAACACAATCAATGTTTTCATTGCGTATTTGTTGTAAATTGTCTCTAGGACAAACAAAAATATTTTTTTATAGAGAAAGAGAATACGAACCTAATGTAAACAAAATGGTGAATTAATTTTTGTATTTATAGTGCCAATATTGGGTCTTCTCTCCGTCTGGTTCTCTTTTTCTGTGTACCACATCTAAAGCTCTATGTATGGGTGATGATAATGATTACAAATTGTGTAATTTGCCAAAAATAAGATGCAAGCAAAAACAACGGAAACTACATACATATGTACTTTTTTAAGAAACTGTTGTTGAAAACAAACGGTTATAATTGCCCATTTTTATTGAAATCCACTTTGTATGTAGAAATACATATTGTATGTACTATTTGCAACAAGTATAACATTATTATATTAGGGGTTTGAACATTTTGGACGCCTCGATATAAGAATAACAAACAATAAAAGTTTTATATTTGGCTGCGCAGAGTTTCTTATGCCCTCCACATATAAATTAAATACATGGATTATCAAACATAAAAGCAAGATAATAATTTAACAGAGGTTGGGAGAGTTTGGAAGTCTATAAACCCTCTAATGCTCTTTCTTTTGATTGCAATAATATTTATGCTAAATATTTGACCATGACAAAAATTTTATTTACGCGATATACAGCCTGAAGACAAATCAAGAAATCCAATTACCAAATAATGTCCGTTTTGGCTACAAAAAAGACTTTTGGTCAAATTAAATTGAACACCAAAAATTTATCTTTTATTGACAAAAATCTTTTTAGCTAGTTCTTGAGTTAGAGAGATATTCATAAAAATTATCCTGACGGTATCCTGTGGGTCATGGAGCAAGAAGAATAATACATTTTACAAGTTGAAACCCCAAACTAGCAAAGGTATTATTCATAATATTTGCCGAAGAGTTAATACAGTTTTGACTATTTTTTATTTTTTTTATTTTTAAAAGCTAATTTTTTCAAATTTACCAAATTTTAATTTTACATTATTTTCGATTGAAAATCGTTCATTGTACAAAAAAGTTTGAAGGCAAAAAAGTCGCTAATTATGTTTTCTATCGATATAGAACAATTGCTTTAATACAAAATTGCTATTGTATTTACCCAAAAACTAATTAAGATTAATTCTCGTATGTTTTGAAAGATTTTCAAACTTTCTTAACATCTTTTAAATTATTATCTTGCTTTCATACAAACTTTGCGTATATGCATAGGTCGATACAAATTTTCAGCACCTACAAACCCCGTTGTTATCACTACTATATTTTGTACCTTAAAGTATGACATACTTTTAACAATGACGAATAATTTTTATAAAAATATAAAATATAACTATATAAAATACATTGCGGAAACACAAATTAAAACTAAATTGATTTCTCTTGTTGATATATTCTCCTTGTTGCTCATTTTCAATATTAAACTGCACAGAACAGATAGAAACGTTAATTTAATATTAATTTTTCTCAATATGGCTGCATTTACGCTAATTATTGTTGTTTGCATTAGTTAAAATGGAATGACGCGAAAGTTTTATCGTATAAATGTTCTTTTCTTGTGTATGATACTTGGCAATTCGAGTTCGTTTTGGTAACCGCTCTTTGTAAATCAACTTATTTTCAATAATTAATTTGCTCTTCTAGTTCAATAGCTGTGACAATTTCGTTTAATCGTTCATAAAATAATTTTTTCAATTGTTCGATTAGGCAGTTTGTTAACGAACTATTCATATTCTACATCTTCTTCATTGTTTTTATTTAACAATGATACCAATTGTTAGATAAATAAAGAATTTTAATAAAAATAATAAAAATATAAAAGCTTAGTGAAAAAAATATAATTTTTTAAGGATTTTATATACTTTGTTTAATATAGAATTGGAATATTGCTTAAAATTTTTTTTATTTTTTTTTTTAAATCAGGCACCTTTCAAGAAAATATGAAATAAACGATTTAACTAAAGAGCGATTAGTTGTGAATTAACTTTTGACGTTTGCAGAACATATATGAAAATAACAACAACACAATAGAACTTGAGTGTCAATTAATTCTAATAATGTCAAACAGGAAAAATAATAGAATAATTTAAAATATAGGGGGGACTTACTTTTCTATCTGTTCTGAGAACCGAAGTAATATAAACTGTATTTTGTTATCATTGTTTTTAAATGAGCGAAGAGTAAGTTTTTATAGCTTTACATCTTTGCAAAAGCAATCATGGAAATGTACTGTCTTATACCGATATAATCCTAATTTTCATACATTGGAGGGTATAAAAATATAATCAATTATCAATCACTTTAAAACCTGTTTTTTGCCTTTTTGTGTGTTTTCTAAAGGCGCTCAGCTTAATTGGCATGCAAGTGAGCCCAACGAAAATCTAATTGTAATCAAGACAAAACCTTAATTTATAGTTTATAGAATTTGAAATTTTTATATGAAAATTATAGAAATTGTTGTTTTTTTTATATATACTCGTAAATATTATTAATAATGACTGACATTTGGTCATCATCAAAAAATTATAATATTAAATTTTGTATTAGAGCAATGAAATGTTATTTATAATAATTATATCAAATACATATATCTTGTTCATTGTAAACCGAATTGTTAGTTTGTAAGTTTGCTATACAATAACTTTTTAACTATTAAGGAAAAGGTTTACTTGAAAGTACCTTTTTAAATTAATTGTACTCAAATCAAATTTAATTGTTGTACTTTTTCCTAAGTAATATAAAAAGAAATAAATTGTAATTTTTTTAGATCCCGCGCATTTGAGACGTAAACGCCAAAAAACTAATGGTGATCCTGTGCACTTAGTATTGCAGCAACAACAAAATCAACAGCAAAACCAACACCAAGACGGTCGTAAGTTTTCGTTTTCCCATCAGTTTTATTATTTATGTAGTGGTATTTGTAGTATCTTGGTACATATTTATCTTTCTCTCTCTTTCTGTATTTATTTTGGTGATGGGGTTGTATTGTAATGTATATATTAAGCTTGGCAAAGGTAATTTTGAAAATATATGGTCTGCCAAAAAATCTCAAAATCAATTACATTTAGAGGTAGCAGATCAGAGAACTGCAAAATCAACTTTTTTTGATTTAATCATACACAAAAATTCTTGTTCACATATAATAATTCAACAAAATTCATTGTAGAATAAAATCAGCATCATGTTACTGAACGCGTAATTCGGATCAGTTTGAATCATATGTCGATTATGTATGAGTCTATTCATAATTAAAACAAAATAGAAACACATTTCATAAATGATATTGTTTACATTGGGGTGGGACTTAAATCCGCTTTTTTAGAATTTTTATTAGTAATAAAAATATTCTTAATGTTTTAACATTTTGATCTTCGGTGTAAGAATTCAACTTATAGTAAAGTTTTTTGTATTATTGTAGAAAAAAAAATAATCATATAAACGAATTATTTTTTAGGATTTTTTTGAAAAGGTATTTTTTTTAAATTCATGTTTTTGTAAAGGTATATAAAAAGTACTTATTTTTAAATATTCATTACGTTTACAAAAAGTACTTTTTTGCAAAAATAAGTTTTCATTAGAAAAATTTTGCTGTCGATATGCAGTTGTTACACGTAGAGAATATAAAGTCATGTTATGACAGTTTAATATGATTGAAACTCATAATGATCATAAGATCTTAGTGATCATAATACGATGGTTATTTGAGATCAGTCACGCATGAACTTTTTAATTCAATTCACTCAAGATTATTTAAATTCAACTACTCTCTTACACTCATAATCAATAATGTTGATTTATAATGTATGTTGTACTTTGCAATAAACATGAATCTGACGTCAACATCATATTCAATTTATCCCAAATCTGTTTGATTCCTAAATCACCTCAGTTTGATTTTTTTTACAATTGATTTAACTCATCCATGTACAAAAATAATATATGAAATAAACAACACAAATCAACCGAGAAAACACGCAAACTCGCAATGAGTAATTTACTGTTCGTATGCGAAGCATACTTATTTTGCATCTTCTATGCACACGGAATGAAGGAAAATCAAAGTCAACAACGTCATAAATGATAAGTGGAGGAGTTAGACACTAAACAGAACCTTACGGTGCGGTGTGCAATTTTTTTATGAAGATTTGGCATATAAAAACTCTGAAGAAAAACGCAATAAAATAAAACTTATTTTATTTTCTTTGCGTTTTCTCTTATGCTCTCATTTTTTAAATTTTTTCTCTCACCAACGTTGCCATATGTTTGCCTAATTTTGTAAACAAAGACATATTATGGTCTATTAATTATTGTGAATATTTCAAGAAAAAGAAGAAGCAAGTTTAGAGCAAAAAAAATTAAAATTAATTCAATATGGAAAAAATTTATGTTTTCGAAAAAATTACACTAGGCAACAGCCATTTTGTTATTTGGTTCTAGCATACTTTTTCTCATGGATTTGGACCTACTGAACACGAAACTGAATTTTAAAAATTTTTCTGTCGATTGGTTTGCGAGATACAAATTTTTTAATTTTTTTTTTTTAATTTTTGGAGGTACACTTACTATTTTGAGCATATCTTTAGTCTTCTTTGACCTATTTTATCCTACTACTACTCAAATTAAAGACAATTGAGCCGTCTACAACTTATTCTCAGAAAATTTTCAAATCGGGTTAGTAGTTTTGATGTTGGCTGCTTAAAAAGGTTAAAAAACTGCGTTTTTTTAGTAAAAATGTGGCTGAAAAATTCATATAAAAATTCATATAAAATGTAAAACGCGATGTTAACAGCGATTTTAATTTTTTTACGTATAGCTGACACTTTTCCAAAGAAAATAAGCCCTTACTTAACAAAATCTGATGACAAATGGCCGACTTATTATTTTTTTGGTAAACGACCGAAATTCCGCTATTTCACGATTTTTTGATTTTCATTATTTGCACAGCTTACCTACCCAACGCAAACGAATAAATACATTTGAACTTAATTTAAAATAAACAAAGTAGTCTTCGTATATTTTTTTTTAATTTATTTACAGCACTACATGCTCAATGTATCGCACAATTAGCTAAACTAACGAAATTAAACTAACTAATTAAATTAAGCAAATCAACGCACAAAAAAATGAGTAAAAACAAAGATATAAGTGTACATTTTATGCCATGTGGAAAAACTGCTGACTTCTTCTTTGTTTTTTGTATTCGCTGCAATCGGTCTCACGTATTAGGGTCCAAATATAGTCACCCATCATAGCCGTGTCATAGTTGCCCTGATAGCGTCGTTCCATAGCCTTCAATTCCTGATGAAAGCGCTCGCCGTGTTCGTCGCTCACGTCTCCTAAATTCTCAGGGAAAAAATCCAAATGAGAATCCAGAAAGTGTATTTTAAGTGACATGTGCACTCCCATGGCTTCATAGTTCTTTACCAGATCCTCAACTATGTCCTTATAATTCGGGCTTTTGTTGTTTCCTAAAAAGTTTTCCACAACAAGCCTGAAGGAATTCCATGCTGCGGCTTCGATGGGTGATAACAGCTTTGGGAATTTTTCATCTTTCAACATTTTTTTTATCTCGGGTCCTGCGAAGACTCCTTCTTTAATTTTTGCCAGCGAAAGGTAAGGGAAAATTGACCGTAAATAGGCAAAAGCTTCACCTTCTTTGTCTAATTTTTTGGCAAAATTTTTAATCAAACCCAATTTTATGTGCAGCGGCGGAAGTATTATATTTTCACGGTTCTCTATTAGTGGTTTGCGCTGAACATTCGCTTCTCCAACTACAGGTTTCGTTCGTACCGGCCATTTTTTTTTTTATATAATGCTGATCATCAGCGCGGCTATTCCAAAGGCACAGAAAACAGCAATGTCGCGTATAGCCTCCTTGGAGTCCACACAGAATGGCCACAACTTTAAGGTCGGCGCATATTTTCCAATTGTATTTCCTATACTCTATGCATTTCAGCAAAATGTCCATAGTTTCATAGTTCTCCTTTGAATGAACCGCATGAGCAATAGGAACAGATGGCTTTTCATTCCCATTATGTAAGAGAACTGCCTTCAAGCTCTCTTTGTTGCTGTCAATAAACAACCTCCATTCGTTGGGGTTGTGAATTTGGTGAAGCTCTTGGAACAAGCCTGAAATGTCGCTGCAAAAACATATTTGGTCTTTCTTTGTATAAAATTTTGCATACTCCTTGTGACGGTTTCTGTACGCTGATACTTTCACTTCTGAAGCCGCAAATCCACACTGTATCATCCGAGACGCAAAAAGTTCGGATTTCTCCTTAGTGAGACCAAAATCGCGCACCCAATCGTTTAGTTCGGCCTGTGACAGTAATTTTCGCTTTGCACCCGGCTCAAATTCGCTTGCATTTGACTCAGACTCTTCTTCTGACGATTCTGCTTTTTGAAGAGATGCACCAGGGCACACTGGATATGGCACATCATGCGAATGTGGTACTGGAAGCGCAAACGATCCCACTTGAGCGTAGTTCCATTTAAAAAATCTTCCTACCCCACTGTTTGTGGTGAGGCAAAAATAACAGTCTGTGGAATGGCATAGCGGCTTTTTCCACATCATTGGTGTATCGAATTTCATATGGCGGCTAAAATTAAAATAAATTACTATATTCGCTATGTATAATGTGTTTAAATAAAAATTCTTACCTTCCGCCAGCTGCCCAGTTGGTTAAGATTATATAGCAAAGATCACACAGCGACTTAGGTGTCCATGGTTCTGTGATATTTGGTGAAATACCAAAATAATTCAAATAGTGCAATTGTACTGCTGGAGTAAACTTGTGTGCGTGATTTTTTTTTATAAACTGGCCACAAACATTGCAGAAATTGTCTGGATCGTTCAAACACTCGAACACACGTAGTCTTTTACTCATTGTCTTCCTTGCGTTTTCTAAATATTAACTTCTTTACACTTTCACAGACAGTTTTGAAATGCAATTGATAACCGTGTCTCCTTATGTTTAAATATGTATGAGCATGTAGTGCTGTAAATAAATTAAAAAAAAAATATACGAAGACTACTTTGTTTATTTTAAATTAAGTTCAAATGTATTTATTCGTTTGCGTTGGGTAGGTAAGCTGTGCAAATAATGAAAATCAAAAAATCGTGAAATAGCGGAATTTCGGTCGTTTACCAAAAAAATAATAAGTCGGCCATTTGTCATCAGATTTTGTTAAGTAAGGGCTTATTTTCTTTGGAAAAGTGTCAGCTATACGTAAAAAAATTAAAATCGCTGTTAACATCGCGTTTTACATTTTATATGAATTTTTATATGAATTTTTCAGCCACATTTTTACTAAAAAAACGCAGTTTTTTAACCTTTTTAAGCCGCCAACATCAAAACTACTAACCCGATTTGAAAATTTTCTGAGAATAAGTTGTAGACGGCTCAATTGTCTTTAATTTGAGTAGTAGTAGGATAAAATAGGTCAAAGAAGACTAAAGATATGCTCAAAATAGTAAGTGTACCTCCAAAAATTAAAAAAAAAAAATTAAAAAATTTGTATCTCGCAAACCAATCGACAGAAAAATTTTTAAAATTCATTTTCGTGTTCAGTAGGTCCAAATCCATGAGAAAAAGTATGCTAGAAACAAATAACAGACAAAAGTTTGTTATTTGTGACCTAGTGTTATAGAGGAGATTAAAAAATATAATTGTATTTACAGTTTACAATCTATACAAAAACTTCCAATACAAATAAGATTTGTGGGCTAAAACAGCAAATCAAGTTGACATATATACTGCAAAATGAAAATAAACACAAATTAAATAAAAATGTAGGTGCCATCACCAACTGTTCTCACATATTGAAGTTTGACCAGAATTTTAGCTTGAAAAGTTTTTAAAATTTTTACTCCGTTGGATAGATCTTTAAAATACCTTTCATTTGGTACACTATTTTTTTTTTATGGGGTAGATACAAAAAGTTGTTGGTATAGATTTACAAATTCCACTTCTGATGCCTACTTAAAAAATTTAAAATTTTTTTAAACGTCATAATACATATTAGGAAAACAACCATGTGCTTGATTACTATTTGTCATTTTACAATTGAGACATGAGTAATTTAACAGTGACAACAGTATTTCGATAGTCAGAATTCGGTTGTCAGCAAATCGGTTAAGCTTTCAGGCTGTACAAATTATTCAAAAAAAGACGCGGATCTAATCAAATATTGTTAACCAATTAAAAAAAATTAATACATATGCTCAAATTTAAACTGGATAATTTAAAAATCTAATAGTTATAAATTAATTAATACAAAATATGCACAAAGTACTACAAAACATTTTTGCCAAGTAAGATATTAAACTATTATTAAATTTTTTGAAACATTTATAGAATAAAAAAAAAACTCAAATATCTTTGGAAACGGTTTTACCAATTCTAAATAATTTTAAATTTGATGTTTGTACAACGTTTTGTAAAAGCAGCATAGAAAATGTGTTTACATTTTATAGAATTTTTTGAAAATTATAATACCTAGGAATAATATGTATGTATATCAAAAGCTCATTTGGCACCATAAAAAAAAAACAGAAAAGCACTTACATTTGATGAAAGCTTATTTGGATACATATAAATATATATGAGGCAAAGACAATACTAATTGCAGTAGAGAAATTTTGATTTTAAGAGTCAATTTACACGATTATTGCATGCTTTTTTCTCAAACCCCTCTTTTTAAATTTACTTCCTAATTTAGGATTTTGTCATATATGTAGAAAACAAAAAATATTTATCCCCTTATAAATAAAAACATATTGACATTTCTTTTTCATCTTTTTTAAAAATTAACTTTTTGCAACTTAAATAACTCGGAGCTCTCAAAATTAATAAAAATAAGAATACTCAAGAGACTAATATTATTAATTTCTAATTTATTCAAAATTATTTGTGCTAAATGCAACTAGAGAAAAATGGTACCATAATGAAATTTTAAGGTACATATTGAAGTTAGAAGAATTTTAATAATTTGTTATAACAAACAGCTTAGGTCAAATGCCTGTCAATTTTTCTTTGTTTTCTCAATTAATATAATAGCTTTCTCGACATACAAGACTTGTAGAGTAGAATAATTGCAAGTTAAATTTAATATTATAAAAAATTGTCTCATTTAAATAAAATATGTATACAAGTATTTTATTATATAAAATAAGTAAATTTGTTAAATAATAAAACGAACTAGAAAAAATTTTATTAGAAAATAGGTTTTTATTACATAACATGAAATTGAAATTAAATTTGATAATATATACTAATTCAGTATTTATAAATCTAAAGTGTTTAACATTAATGAAATTTAATTAATATGATTTCTAATTTTTGTACATAAGATTTTTTTAACTATTGTCAACTTCATGTAAATGACAACAAAGTTGTAAAAAGTATTTTTATACAAACAATATATTTACGATTTAAAAAACAATATGTATATTGTCAGTAATTTTTGCTAAATCGAAGAACACATTAAGGGTGTGTGCGAACAGGCTTAATTGAAACTGAATTAATCGTATATGTTCTGGAATTAGTGACTTATTCAAATCGCAAAAATTTTCAAATTCACCTAATTGCAAAAACGGTGTTCTTGAATTCGTACGATTTTAGAGTTTATGTTTGAAAAATATTTTCGTTGTCAAGATCAAAAAAAAAAAATATCCGTTTTTACAAAAGTCTATTCAGTTTAATGCGAAAAATAAAATCCAGTGTTATTTTTTTTAAGCGAAAAATTAACTTTTACTATTAACTTTTTTACTACCTAAAATTTACTGAAATAGACCTAACGCGTATTATATTTCTCTTTCCGGATCTTAAAAGGAAATGCATATTTGAAAACGTAAGAAAATTTCTTTTAATTTAAACGTCACACTTATCATTTTGGGTGTGTTTCGGTTTTTTTGCACCTAGCGGGTCCCAGGGCCCCGGCCCCTTAACACCATATAAAACAATTTTTTTTAATTCCCGAGGGGATCATACATATTTTTTTTTTTTGAGGACTGCCCTAAAAAGTAAACGTTTGCCAAAAAAATTTACATATTTTAGATATTTTTTAAAAACACATTTTTTAGTGTTTATAAATTTAAAATGGTAAAAATACGCTTGAAATTAATTAAAATAATTCCAAATTATATGAGCCAAATGTTTTTTCTTTTTACAACTTGTGTTTATTAACAAAAAAAAAACACATACTAATTGATTTTGCCTGCTAACCTTCTGTCGAACTCAATTCGTAAAAAAACTAGTGAAAGTGAATTCATAAACACCAAAATTTTTAAATTAGTTTTATTTTTAGGGTAATTTAGAAAACATTCCTTTAACTAAATTATTTAAAAACCTAAACCAATTTTCTTGTCAATTTTTTAAAACTGAAAATGTTTTTTGAAAATAGAAAAAAAATCTGAATGTTGAACTCAATGCAATGTCAAGATGGGATTCTGAACACTTCAGCCTAAATTTTTGAAAGCTGTAAGTATGACCGAAGAATTATTTTAATTTAGCTTCAATTTAGCCAAGCCGCACGCAGCATAAATCAAGAACTACCGTCAAATAGAGTTTATCTTAAAAACTCTTGTGTCACATATTTAAAAAGGCTTTGTAAAGAATTAATTACCAAATTAAGATATTTTTATCAAAATTTCAAATATGAAGAATTTACAAAATATAAAAAATTACACATACATACTATATGCATGTATGTATTATACAAATGTATAAGTTCCTCATAAAAATATAAATTTTATAACGAAAAATAAATAAACTTATTTTTGAAAATGATTTTTCTTTATTAACAGTCCTATTATAGAAATTATATGAATTTTTTTAACCTGTACGTTTTTATGGGCGGACTGTGATCGCCATTTTGTTTTTGTGGCGTCTATATAATCTGTTGTTTATGATTCCGTTACTGATTCCAAAGTACCATGACAATTACACGACTGAGCGTGCTGCTCAATCAATATTTTCAAAGTTTTGGCCGCAAAATCATCTTTCGCATCGAGGCACATTTTTGTATGATGATGATTTATATGTTACCAAGCAAAATTGCTGTATATGGGACGACACAAACCCACACGAGGTTCACCAGGTGTGGCAATGCATCCACAAAAAGTTACTCTTTGGTACGGATTTTGCGCCGGTGGCGTCATTGGCCCGTATTTTGAAAACGATGTTGTTGAGGCTATCACCGTCAACGTCGAGCGCTACAGACCGATTTGTAAATTTAACGATATGGCAACATGTCGTTTCAGCAGGATGGCGCTATGTGTCACACAGCGTACGCCAGCCCTTATTGAAAAACCCTATAGATAATTTTTATGAGAAAAATTCAAGATTTTTTCCAAAATATGTTTAGTAGAAGGACACAAAAATTCAAATAATTTCTAGAATCAGTTTGTAATATTCCTTTTTTGTTGATATATCAAAAAATTACAATATTTTTCTTCTCTTGTAAGTTTAAAAAAATTAACTAACGCAAAATCGTCAAAAATATGTATGAAAAAAAATATGATAATAATAAAGCTTGTTTAGAGTCTCTACTTGTAAAATGGGTTATTAATTTTGCCCCAGTACTCGCAGGATACTGGCAGGACAAATTAAGCACTACTAAAACACGTAGTTGTCAAAATGTATTGTTGTATATCGTTCAATTTCGCTGAATTTCGAAAATCTCCATTACTTCTAAAATATCAACCCTACATCAACAATTGACGACACAGCTAATGAATTTCACATGAAAATTTAATATGCGAGATTATTATTTTTCGGTTAAAAAAGTGACACATTGGGTTTATAGTGATTGCATCTTTCTTATAAAATAAAAGTTAAAGTATGATTTGAAGCATTTAAAGTTAGAGTGAAATTTTTCACGGGAAAATTTAATTTTTAATTAATTTTAAATTTAAATATTTATGCATATATTTGCTGATGGATAAATTTGGACTTCAAATTCGGATTCAGCGTTAACAATTTCATCGGAATTACCGAAATGTAAATGACGTGATTGATAATTTAGAAACCAGATTCGTGTCAGCAACAATAAGTGAACAAGTCGCATCAAATAAGCATCAATGTGCAGTTTTTTTTTTTTTTTGCTGAAAATGTTGTAGTTGGAATAAAGGGCTACAACTATTGAAAATATGAAATGTAACTTTTAAAAGAAAATTTACAAAAAAAAAAATTCAATGCATATAGTTGAGAGGGTGAACGTGTAAATACAGCTTGATATTCAACATGAGTTTAAATGGATTTCAAAAAAATCGGTAAATTTTTCATAAAAAATATTTAACCTTAATTTTTATTTGCTGTAAATAATTTGCCGTACAGCGTATGTTTAATATAGTGCCAGTTATTCAGCTTTTTATTTTAATAAATTAAATCATGAAATAATTTTGGATTGATCAATTAAACGATTTTTTTAACTTTTTTTATATATCATAGTTTAAATAGAAATTTAGAAATATTCTAACAAGAAAATTCGACAAAAAAGGCATTTTTTTGAATGAAAGTTATAAATGTTACATCTCTGTTTTAAAATTTTAAGGTTGTAACCTTATTATTTCCGGAATTCTCAATAATGCGTTCAACCAAATGATGGAAAATTCTGTACTTTTTCACCTACAAAAGTAACTACCGATTGGGTACTTTTTCAACAAATAAAGGAATTTAAAATTAAAAAAAAAAAAAATCCTCTTAATTTACCCTTAATTGCGCTATGATTTTGTTACTCAGTCGAATACTGCCACTATTAGGCAAAATTATTCGGTAAAAGAATAATGGTTTAAAAACTTTCTGTGTCAATATTGCCATGCCTGTCCGTCCGACCGTCTCTATAATAAAACTACAGGTCGTAAATATAAAAATTGAGAAAAAATTTATTTTTATACGCAAAACCGTAAATATGCAGTTGTTGCCTGTGTTGTGAAGATTTGATGGAATCTTAAATCATGTCCCAAATTTAAAAGAAATCGTGTTACATTTGTTTATTGTGTCCATATAAACTCGCTTTCTGGAGATCAACGTTTTCAGTTATATCATTTAGATTTTTCACAATTTTTTCATTTCCGGGCTTGACCGACTACAATTTTTACTTGAACATTCGATTAAAATGTCAAATACACTATTCATGACATCTCGTAAAATCAAGTGTTTGTTAGTGGAATAACTACCAGAATAGAGTTATTATTTTTCAGAAGAAAAGGTTTATCGAAATCTATTTTTTTAATAGCATGAAAAAATACGAGTTTTTTATTTTTAAATATTAATATTATTTGTCAAGTTTCAGTACTATTTTGAAATTAAAATATTCTTTACCTGGTTGAATCAAGGATAAAAAAATTTCAACCCCTGGTTACTGATCGATTAATCGACACTAATTTTAAGTTATTGGAATCGAGTGACAATCCATTGCGTATTAAGGCGCTTATTTTATAGTTTTAAAGTTGTAATTGTTTATTTCCTTTTTTTGATTTAGTATTTATGTGAATTTGTTGCATGCATTTTGTTAGTTTTCTCTGTAAATTTGTTTTATAATTTTGCTTATCTGGCGCAAAAGTATAATTGCATTTTAATACTCGTACATATTTTTTTAAATTATCTTTAATATTTGGCTTGTTATTTAATGTTTTATTAACTTACATTATCAATATACTCATTGAATTTTTATTTTTAGGTCAAGAAAATATGGATTTCTGGAATACTCCGAATATACCTGTGATTAAAATGGAACAACGAGGTAATTATGACACTACGTTGAATTTAAATTAGGCTCTAAAATACTAGTAATGTTACATTAGCATATTTTTTACTAGATAAACACGTTATAGCCTGTTTACATTGTAGGCAACATTTAGTCATTTTATTGAAATTTTTAAATTCCTACAGAGCATGCGTGTCCAATAGTCAAGGACACGGAAATATAATTTACATTAATAAGAATTTTTAAAGCAATTAAAACAAAATTAAAAATTTGTCTATCGTATTTCCTAAAACCTTTATGGCACTTATTTCGTGTTGCTTAAAAAGATATTTAATCTTAATTAATGTGTTGCTTTCTTTTGAAAGTGGTTAAATAAGAAATGAAAGGCGGTGGAAGCTGAAGGGCTTCAAACTTGGCAACACTGTACATGCGCAAGATGATAAATACTTGTTAGTTGTTGCCCGCCATCTGATGGAGAGTTGGCGAAATTGTTGAAGCCCCTCAGTTCATAACCATGTTATGTTATTTTACTTAAGTGAGGTTAAGTGCAATGGGATTATTATTTTTCTAAATTGATGTTGCCGGCGCTGGGGATCAAACCCGCAACGCCCACAATTTTGTACCACAATATTGATATGTGCTGGATTTGTGATATCACTGGGTAGGTATTTTCACACCGGTCTTCTTTTCAACGGTGACGAGACAAGTTACAGAGTAGGCACTGTCAGATCGGATCTTTTATACGGGGTAGGTACTTTCAGATGGGTCCTGTTTTCACCGGTCGCGGGACAGGTGACAGGATAGGTCTTTTCAGACTGTTTCTGTTTGCACCGGTCACGGGACAGATGCTCAAACTTTAACTGACCCCTTTTACGCACATATAAGACTTACGACGAATTTCATTAAATGTGGGAGGGTGCAGCCGAATGGCTTGTCATGGATTCTACTGATTGTTATATACTGATTTATGTGAAGGAAGAGTGTTTACCTCTAATTTTTTCTCATTTTAAACTATAGATACATCACCACAACCCTTTGGTATATATCGCGCTCCACCGGAACTAACTCCATCACCGCAGCCACTGTCACCTTTAAATGTATATGCTCACAATACGTCATATTGTGTTGGAACGACAGCGACACAAGCACAGGCCAATCAGCAATTAATGTCACCCAATCAACAGTACAATACAGCCAATACTGGCCCTGGTGGCGGTAATCCTAATGTAAATTTAAATGCCCAAACACCGATAGTTACTAACGACTATAACGCGTTTAGACAGCAGCAGCAATATCATGGCAATAATTTTGGGGGCGCAGCAGCATCTGCCACTAACAATAATCTAGGTAATCTCAACAACACAGGTACATTTATAATGCATAATCTATTGACGCCGGCCAATGCTGGTGGAGAAACTAACAATAGTACAACTGCAACAGGAGGAGGTGGTGTTTGGAATTTAGCATCTAATCATTTTGTAAGTACATGTGAACATATTTACACAAATAAGAAGTCGCCGAACAAAACTTGCTTTTTTGCTCATTTAAAATTTTTGGGAAATTGAGGATTACATTGTCCATCCCCTTATAAAACAGCATGAACCTGTAATAAGTCACCACAATAAATGTTTTTGATGTTTATCATCAAAGGATTTCAAATGTAAAACCACTTTTTTAAGTTGCAAAAAAACGTTTTGTTATAAAAAAGAAAAAACACGTCATGGTGTGCGAATTTTTTTAAAGAGCAATATTTTTTTAGAATTTTTCTAATCTTCCTAAAATTTAGGCATTTGCTGGGACCATAAAAAAACGACAAAAATGTTTTCATAAGTAAATTTTTTACATTTTTCGTACACTATGGCGCCAGTTTTTACTGAAAATTAAAAAACAAAAAATAATACACTACAACTAAAAACGAATACTCGTATATTTTGAAAACTGTTGTATTTATTTGTCAAATTCCATGCTAGTTTTTGGTCGTTGTTATACTACCTTCATACTTAACCATTAAATAAGTATTTTCATTTATTTTTTTAAGTTTTCAACTTTCAAATTTCATAAAAATTATAAATCGAAAACTTGAAAATATCAAAGACACGTATTTTGGGCTTCAGTATGAACGTATTATTAACTTCAATTCATATTAAAACCAAAATTTTTATTTAAATTCAACATTCTTCGATAGCTTGTAATAAGAAAAAGTTTGAAACTGTTTTATTGATTAGCAATAATTATGAAAAAAGTAAGTTTTGATAAAATAAAAAAAAATTACGTTTTGCTATGCACCATTTTGTAATTTCTCGAAATATGCAAAAAAGCACGTTTTGTTCGGTGACTCCTCAAATAATATGCTATGAATTTGTAATTTTACTATATTTCTGTCTTTATACAGCATTCTCATCAACATCATATACAACAACAACAATATCAACAACACCAAATCCCAAATGATCCTGCGACAACTAATATCAATGGCGGTGGACTAGCAAATGTGGTTACCGCAAACAATAATGGCAACAATACTAATAACAACAATAATGAACATGGTTTCAGCAATCTTCTTGCTTTTGACAGCGAACAATTAGTTCGTATTAACTCAGAGGATCAAAAAATGATACGACTTAATACCGAAGACCTTCAACTATCAAATTTATCCATATCAACATAGTGATGGATGATTACTTTTGGTACCCTTGCAATCTTCTTCTGCTACTAGTAGTTTTTAAGTATTTATAAAATCTTTTATTTTAATTAATTAAATTGGATTTAGGCTGTGTGCGAACTGGCTAAATTGAAACGAAACTAAATTATTTTTTCAAAAAAAGTTGGTAACGCATATTTTGATTACATGTGTTGTAGGTTAATTTATTTATAATCAAACTACTTATATTGTTAGCTTTTGTATTTTCATAATTGAAAGTAAAAAACCGCAATGTGCAAATAAAAATGTTTATATGGTACATTAAAATCTATTTTAAAATATTTATTTTAAGGTCAGCTGACCAAACAAATACGTTTATTGATTGCCGTATAAAGTTGGACTTTCTATTTATAGCAAAAATTTTGGATACAAGAAGTGTCTGCGAAAGAATAGGCAATGGCACTGATGTTGTGGAGACTGGGCGCGTTTAAAAAAATTAATAATCCACCAATAGCATATGGTGCTAAAGTTGGATTTACAGCAATTTCCTGGCCACATTTTGAAAAATTCATATAACTATTTTCAGATAGCGCACACAATATAAGTCCACCCATGATTACCCCAGTAAAAAACTTCATATATTATGTGTGGCGTTATCTATTATATAAATACATATGCCGGTATGCATAACACAGTCGCGGATCGAGACCTTCCTTTTTTTTGGGGGGGGGGGGGGTAAGTTTTAGTTTTTACACTAACAAGATTTTAATGTCTTTTGTATAACTTACCTTAAACCTCTATTTCTATTAATTTAAATTTTTTCTTCTTTGGTTCGAATTCAATAAAAAAAAATACCAAACTGATTTTTATTTGAAGGCTAATCCTGGCTCACATAGAGGTTGAGTTACATTTTATTCACTACTTATTGACTACCTTTTGCATGAACGATTAATGACTTTAAAGGTTGTCAATCAAACCTTGTATATACCTGCTTTTGCTTACTAATCGTTTATGCATATGGCTTTTACTACTACAATGTATTATACACCAGACTTTATTAATTTGAAATAATGAAAACGATCAAAATTGGCAAATTTTTGGACGACCCCTCTCCGATTTTAAAATAAATAGTCTCAATCGATTGCCCAGCAAAAAATAATGTACCTACATATTTTTTTTTTTATAGTGAGTGGTTTAGTGGTGGTGTACACCACTGTCATGTGACAAAATTGAAGAATTCTTCATAAGGGACCTCATTGAAAGTTGTTTAAAGCGATCGCAACGAGTGATAGCTCGTTGGAAAGGTATTGAATCAGGCTTTAATTTAAAAATAAAATTTTCCTAATTTTTCTCAGAAATTTACCTTTTTTCCCATGAAAATTAAATTTTCCGATTTGCCACAGAAGCTCCTAAATTTTCCGGCTAATTTTATTTTTTTGGATTCCTCATAATTTTTGCTTTAAGAATCAGCAATAAAAAAATGGGCCCTGACTCCTTGTTTGGACAGGAGAAGAGCATTTAAGAGACCACCTTGTTCTCATTGTTTTTATATTTTTTATAATTGAATTATTTTTAATTATTTAACATTATTTTATTTTATTATTAAAAATACATTTTAAAAATTATTTTACAGTTAAAAATACATTTATGAAGAAAAAATCAATTTTTTTTAAGAGCCCCAAGTTGAGTGTGTAGTGAATATGGTCTGCCAAAGAGAAATACCCAGTTCAATACCCAGTTCAAAGAGAAATACCCAGCAGAAAAAGTGGGATTTTCTAAGTTTGCTATCCTACGACCAAAATAATGCGTGCTGGCATTAGACAGGCACGGAACGCATTCAGTCTGCGTTTGCATGTTTCATCAAAACATCAAATTAATGTTCTTTCCATGCAAGAAATTGAAAGTATTTCACGGTGAAATTGAAACATATAGGGACCTCCTGTCGAAGTCGTTGTGCGCATACGCCACGGAAAATTGTCATCTGTCCAAATGCGACAATTGTCCGAAGATTGACGAGCTAGAGCAATATTTGGCGGAAAAGTTTGAACAGCTGTTAATTCAGGAGGTGCATTTCAAACAGTGGATAATTAGCAGCGGCAGATGTTCCCTTGAGACCGTGGTAAAGCAGATTCTGGAATTCATCGAGGAATTCGGATTCAAGTTGAATGAACTGAAGGCGCACCATTTCATATCCGAGATGCAATCGAAATTTCTAAAGGAAAGTAAGGAGAAATTAGCCCAAAATAAATTCATTGTGATAAGCGACTTTGCCGAGAATTACACTTTTCTCGTTCAGGATGAAATTCAGGCTTATCACTGGGCAAACGACCAGTGCACGGTGCATCCTTTTTGCATTTATTTCAAAAACGAAGATAACGAACTACAGACCGTAAGCCTTGTTGTTGTCGCGGAGAGTTTAGCTCATAATTATGTGTCCGTTTATTTATTTCAAATGAAACTGTTTGAATTCTTAATATCAAAATTCGATGCAATCGACAAAGTAACGTTTTTCTCAGACGGCTTCTCAGTACAAGAATAAAAAAAATTTTTACAATCTTTGCATAATTGAAGAAGAACAAAACTGCAAGGTCGAGTGGCACTTTTTTGCGACGTCCCACGGTAAGGGCCCATGCGATGCGTTAGGGGGAACCCTAAAACGCATGGCGACTAAGGCAAGTTTGCAAAGGCCATATACTGACCAGATCTTAAATGTACAACATTTGTTTTCGTGGATTCAAAGCAAGGAAATTGCCATTAACACAGTTTTATGCACTCAAAAAGAACACGATGCCATGGAGCGACGACTTCAAAACAGATATAATAATGTCAAAACTATAACTGGAACCCAAAAGTTTCATTGCTTCATACCAAATATTTCTGATATGTCAATTAATGTAAAGCGGTACTCTTCGTCTGCCGACGTGCTAAATTTAAAGTTACTTTAATTTTATAATGATGCCAAGACAATTGAAATTTTTTATAAATATTGTAATTAAGTATAAGCAGCAAAATAAGAAAGATTTTTTCTTCATAAATGTATTTTTAACTGTAAAATAATTTTTAAAATGTATGTTTAATAATAAAATAAAATAATGTTAAATAATTAAAAATAATTCAATTATAAAAAATATAAAAACAATGAGAACAAGGTGGTCTCTTAAATGCTCTTCTCCTGTCCAAACAAGGAGTCAGGGCCCATTTTTTTATTGCTGATTCTTAAAGCAAAAATTATGAGGAATCCAAAAAAAATAAAATTAGCCGAAAAATTAAGGAGCTTCTGTGGAAAATCGGAAAATTTAATTTTCATGGGAAAATTTAATTTTCATGGGAAAAAAGGTAAATTTCTGAGAAAAATTAGGAAAATTTTATTTTTCAATTAAAGCCTGATTCAATACCTTTTTAGTAGTTTTTTAAAACAACTTTCAATGAGGTCCCTTATGAAGAATTCTTCAATTTTGTCACATGACAGTGGTGTACACAACCACTAAACCAGTCTCTATAAAAAAAAAAAAAAAAAATATGTAGGTACATTATTTTTTGCTGGGCAATCGATTGAGACTATTTATTTTAAAATCGGAGAGGGGTCGTCCAAAAGGTGATCGCTTTCATATGGAATTGCTCTATAAATTTATGTAAAAGTAAAATTACAAATAAAAATCGTATAATGATCACAGATATGTTTTTATTATTCGTTTTTGACACTAAAATGAATTTAAAAGCAGTGTAAGAAAAACTAATAAAATCTGTGGAAGTCCGTATTTGACGATACAGAAACGGAAGCACTAAAACGGAATCAAAACGTATTGTTTTCGAAAATTCAATTATACGGTCCTTTAATGTTCCGTTTACGTACAAGCTTTGACGGATCCGTAATCGTGCAGTTGAAGCCGGATTCATGAATCCGTACGTGTCGGACAGTACGTAAATATGTTTCTTGGGATTGTTGGAACTAATCTGATACAATTCAATCTGCCATTTTTCGGACCAATTTAGATCCTTCTAAATCTCCAAATATATTACTGAATCTAATATGATCTGCTATTTTTCGAATCAATTTAGATCCTTCCAAATATGTTGCTGGAACTAATTTGATCTGCCATTTTTCGGATCAATTTAGATCCTTCTAAATCCTCAAATATATTGCTTGATCTTGTATGATCTGCCATTTTTCGGACCAATTTATATCCTTCTAAATCCCCAAATATATTGCTGGATCTAATATGATCTGCTATTTTTCGGATCAATTTAGATCCTTCCAAATATGTTGCTGAAACTAATTTAATCTGCCATTTTTCGGATCAATTTAGTTGCTAATGTGTTGAAAAACAATAAATTTGGTGTATGCAGTGCTGCCACCTAAACAGTTTAATTTTTTTACCCAGTTTTTGGTATTTTTAACTGTTTACCAGTTTTTTCATGAAAACAACTTTTTTATAATTTATGAATTTTTTATAGTTTTTATAATTATATGTTGCAACAATTAATAGCATATTTATTCACTTTATAAAATATTTTTACCATAGAAATGGGAAATAATGGATATGAATAGACATAGTTGGTCAATGTTTTTACACACCTTAATACTTTTAATGTCACAATGTTATGTTTAAATTCGTAACTATTTTTTAACACAATTGTAAATTTTTGTTATATTTTTTACTTTATTAGACATGTCTAATTTTAGTAAAAATAAATAGTATATTGAACAAATATATTTTTATATGAAAAATCTGAAAAAATACATGAATAAAATAAAAAAAAAACTTTTTTTTGAAATAATCTGAAAAATCTCTAGCATCCCAAAAAACGAAAAAAAAAAATAGTTAAAATTGGTTATATGGCAGCACCGCTAAGCACTACTAAAAGTTGCTGACCAAAACTCACCTTTGTTGCCGCCAAACTATGTTATATATTTAATCTGCCATTTTTCGGATCAATTCAGATCCTTCTAAATCCTCAAATATATTTCTGGATCTAATTTGATCTGCCGTTTTTCGGATCAAATAAGATATTATGGAATATAAAATTTGAAATGATTAAAAATTTTTCCAAGTTAATTACTTTTTGCCAATTAATTTCAAACCATCTGTGGCTCATTATGTAAAAATGTTTGTGTTAGTTATATATATGTATGCAAGGGGCCACTGTGAGGTAACAAAATTCAAAAATATATTATCTGTACATACATATATCTATCTTCTAAAAGTCTGATCATAATGAGGTTAAATAAAACGGTGTGCATTGAAACTAGCGTTATAATTAAAATACCGATACCGCAATTACAAAAATAACGTTACTCTTAAAATATCGTTACCGAAATAACTAAAATAACGAAAATTCCGTTATTGCTGAAATACCGATATAACTGAAAAAATCATTATCCTTAAAATACCGTTACCGAAATAACTGAAAACATCGTTATCCTTAAAATAACGTTACCGAAATAATAGAAAATAGCGTTTCCCTTAAAATAAGTTACCGAAATAATAGAAAATATCGTTACCCTTACCGATAACCGCATTTGTTTCGGTTACCATCCATGGTATAAACAAATTATTAGACAAATTTGTATCTGGCAAAATATCTGATCACAAATTTAAATTAAAGTCAAAATTTGTATCCATCTACAGAAATGGTGAAAATTTTTATTACAAACAACATATATAACAAAATTTTTGAATCTGTTTAATCAACTAGATGATTTTTGTTCTAAAAATATTATTTTGGTTATGTAAATTGCCCCATTCCCGGCAGATTCCGAAAAAATTTTACTTCGAAGATTTGCTATAAACATTTTCGGATCCAATTGTTGGTTCATATTTTGGAGGCAGGACTTAATATAAAAATTCTCATCAGATTTGGATTTGGGACTTCTCATCAACCCCCTCCACCAAAATTCAGCATCAAATAAAATATGTCCTGGCCGATATTGGGTTAAAATAATAAGGTTTCTTAATCTTAAATTTGTTATAAGTACATTTCAAATGAATGCATTACTTGCAAATGATTGACATTACTAAAATTTGTTTTATTTTAATTTGATTTGAAAAATAAAATTTCTTTGAAATCTAAAGTTTGAGGATTTTTTGGGACAAGAAAATAACATTTTCGGCATTTTTGGAAATGAAAATTCGATAACTGGGGATAAAGCCTTTCAAAAAACTGGTAACACTGGTTGACATCACATGTTTGTCTACTTAGAGGGAAACATCTCTCTATAGAGAAAATACCTCTCTATAGCAATAAAAAATTTTTTATTTATTCAACAACAAATATTTCATGTGTGTGTGTATTGTAGTGTTGCCGCAACAGTTAACACCACCACTCATAGCAAATTATCCAAAATTACCTTAAATAATATCGTACAAGGAACATTATATTACCAAAATATAATGTACACAAAACAAAAAATATTTTAAACTACATCTGAACAAAACGTCAACACAAAAAAATTACAAAATTCTGTTTGTATTTTACTATTAAATATCTTTCATAGAATATTTTTGTAAATACAATAAAGAATATTTTTTTAAAAGGCACTAACAAACAATTTGTAAATACAAAAAACTTTTTGTTATTTTTTTGTAAATTAATTTTTTTTTTAAATAATTTTTATATGAAAAATAAGAATTTATAAACATTTCAAACAAAAAATTGTTAGAAATCGAATTTGAATTTTTATAATTTTTTTTATTACTTATTTTTAATAACTTTTTCTGTGTAGGTTTTTAAATTCCTATGAAATTTTAAAAATATGCTTAAATAACGAAGAAATTTATGAAGTTTTTTACCCTTTTCTTAATTTATATTTTGGGTTGGTGCCACGATAATAAATTTACTAAGTCTGCCATGACACCTTTTCGCCAAATTTCGTTACCGAAATATTTACTAATTTTAAAACAAAATAATATAGTTTTGTTCAGCATTTATGACTTTAGTTCACTCTAAAATATTTTCGTTTGGAAATGTTTACAATTTTTTCATATTCCTTCACAAAAAAAAAAAAAAAAAAAACTGTAAGTAATGTCTAAAATTGTAGGATGAAATCACCTATTTTCAAAGGCAACATAGAGTTTGCTATTTTTATGGCAATATTACAATACAAAATAGGTAATTTCTACTTGACTTTTATATTCAAAAAGTCACCTATAATTTTTCTTAAATTTACTGAATAATGTATGCAAAATATTGGTAGTATAATTGCATATTAGGTATTTTTTTAGTACAAAAAGGCGCTCTAATAGAGAAAAATTTTTTTAATTTTATTTGTTGTATTAAAAATTAAATAAAAATACTTGCAAATTAAACAAATTTTTGTTATTCTATACAACATAATATTACCAGTTTTATATAAGAAAAGTCCTTAAATTCTGAATATTTCTTTGGAAAAAGCTCACAATATTTGATGGTTTTTTTTTAGGAAAAAATACTCTGATTCCTTAAGGATTTTCATAAGGAAATGCCTTCAGATTCTGTAGCAGAAAATTCCAAGTCTAAAGGTTTTTCTATAAATATGTTGTCAAAATCTTAGGGTTTTCTACAGAAAGAGTCCTCAGAACCTAATGCTTTTCTTTAGAAAATATTCACAGATTTTGAGGGTTTTTCTGCAGAAAAGGATTTTAATTAGTTTTTTCATAATAATCCATTATATTCTGATGAAAAACTATCAGTCATTTTTCTATGAAAATATCAGAACAAGCAGATTTTTTCTAGGGGATCGTAGCACTTATTAATATTTAAAGGATTTTGGGCTACAAGATCATCAACTTCTTAGATATATGATAGTTCAAAGTTTCTTCCAACTCGAAGCACACAATAGAATTGAAAGTCCAACCACATAATTCTGGAGATGATCTTTATTATTGTATGGAATTTCTTAAATAAACAAAAATAAACGGATATAAAACACTTGCAACATAACAGGTAATTGCAAAAATATCTTGCCTAACGCTTTATTTAAATTGTCTTTTATAAATAAAATAAAATGAACGCAAATTAAAAACAAATTTATAAAAATAAATAATTTTAGAAATTTCAAAATAACTTCAAAATTTTTTCGAAGAAGTGTCTATTTTTAAACGTAAAATTAACATTGACAATAGGTAAATAACAAGGTATGAATTACCTTATGGAATAGGTAATTAAACTATTTTTTTGAGTTTTACACAAATATATGCTACCTTTGCAAGTCAAAGCAATATGCCCTCTAGTATTTTTTTGTGTGTTGAAAGTATTAAAAAACATTTAGGTTATTTGTGTAGTTATTTTTACAGAAATTGTTTTTGTTACAAAAACTATTGAAAGATCACTTTATCTAAGGGTTTTAAGAAAATAGGGGTAAAATAATTTCCATTAAAAAAAATAGAAAAAACTTTAATTATACTTGTAAATTTTCAAATACAAATCTTAAAACGAACGCATTGTAAGTTTGTTACCTTATGTTTTTTTATAACAATATGCGAATAAAAAACTTAAATAATTTTTGACACTGTAACAACAACCAGCATTTATCGTAAATTTTACAATTGTCCTTAGGCTAAACTTTAAAAATTATGTTCCTATACAACGATAGAAAGTTAGCATTTTTGCTGTGAATTTCTTCATTGTACACAATATATTATACCATAGATTTGATTTTTTTTTAAATTGAAGAAGAATTTTTAACTTGTCATTAAATAAGGAAATATGCATACATATGTATACACACATATGTATATAATACAAGAAATATGATTACAGATACATTGCTTAAAGTTTTATGGGCCAATATTAAAATCAGCAGTTAGTAGAAAATTTTACTAAAATTTTACTTCAGTAGGAAATTTTTTTTAAAAACTTCTAACTTATTTAAAAGTGTTGATTTTTGCCAGTGTATATTTTCATTTATTATTTTAATAATTTTGTATCGAGTTAGCATTTCAATTTTTATTATTTTTAGAACTTGAATTTTGTCAAATATTTTCATTAATTTTTTGTTTCGAAATTGTTGAACATCTTATAAGGGCCAACAAACTGAATAAAAAGAAATTGTTGAAACTCACAACCAAAAATTAAAGGGCATTGATAAACCGTTTTAGGCGTTGTTTATCCACTAAAATAAATATAATTTACAATATTTATAAAATTACAAATTAATTAAAATCTTACATTTGTTGGCCCTTATAATGAAAATATTTGACAAAATTCAAGTTCAAAAAATAATAAAAATTTAAATGCTAACTCGATACAAAATTATTAAAATTATAAATGAAAATATACACTGGCAAAAATCAACAAAAAGTTAAGACAAAAATATTGGACCTGGGTTACACACTGAATGAACTATTAGTTAACCTAAAAATTTAGTTAAGTTAAAGTTAACCCTGTAGTAAGAACCCCCGTAAAATTCTTCCTTTTTTATAAACATAAAAATAAAATGGCAACACTATTGCGAACACACTTAACATGCATATGTACAGCAAATATTATTAGAGAATATTTATATGATTGCGTATCGCCGCTAGCTTAAATGGTTTTTTTAATATTATTTTGTCAATACCCAATAAACATTGAAAAGTTAAAAATTCAATTGCTTTAAATATTGTATTGTATTTTCCTTTAAGTGTTTTTTACAGTCAAAATCAAGTTCATACAAATAAAAATAATTTGAGTTATGTTTTTCGTTTATTGTTAATATTTTAAAATAAAATAAAAACATTTGTTCAAATTTACAATTTTCCTGTGAAGATTTTTATAAAATCTTAATTACTTCCATGGACTTTTAAGAAAGAGTGAGCGCCATTTATTTGGAGCATACATTATATTTTTTCTTGTATCAGGAAGATTCTGCAAATTTCTACGCTTCAAAATAAAAAAGTTTTAGTGGAAAACCCACCGAAAGCCAAAAAATCAAAATTAAAAGTAAAAATATTAAAATGTATGTAAGTATATGAAAAAAAGAGTAAATGAATTGTACCAAAACCAATCATTACCGTTTTTTTATTGCTTTATTTAAACTTGAATTTAGGGCTTGAAAACAAGTGTTATTATTATGTTGTTTGAACTTGAATTGAACTGTGATTCAAGGCTTGAATTAACGTATATATTCTCACTGTAATGTTTGACTTGAATTCCAGTGTCCGTTTTGCTGGAATATGCTATTGAATTAAAGTGTAATTAAAGTATAAATTAAGGCTTGAAATTGGAAAACATGACTTGAATAACACTTGATTTTAGCTTTAATTCCAGCAAAAATGCTTATTGGGTATATTTTAACACACAACTGGTACGTATGCCTCACAAACACAGTTACATATTCTCTTTACGCCACTCTAGCTAGATTATATATAGTAGTCTATCTGTTCTTACTCTAGCTATATTTTGTTTACATGCGCATTTAGAGTATTTTTAAGGTCATTTCAGTTCTATGGTTGTGTAGAGAGAACGTTTGGTTAATTTAGACGGAAGACGCAACATAAATATCAATAAAATGTCACAAACGAAAAGTGAAATTTGGAAAAGAGATATGGTATACGAGTTAATCTCATATTTCAAGTTCCATGAGGAGTTATGGGATGTTACAAACACCAAATATATAAATCGGTAAGAACACTTCATTTTGAATGTGATTATATGAACAACTATATTCATTACAGGATTCACAAAAAAAATATATACATTGAACTGGCACAAAAATTAAATGTTTCTCCAGAAGAAGTTTCTACAAAATTGCACAATTTAAGATGTCAATTTAATGGTGAAATTCGAAAAATGAGTGCAAAGAGTAAGTCTGGAGCAAATAAACCCTACATGTCAAAGTGGGAATACTTCCCCTTTCTAACGTTTCTTCTGAAAGAAAAAGGCGATCTAATTACATCCAATATAGAAAATTCAAAATCTAGCCAAAAGCCCGGCACTGCAAAACCGAAGAGATCTTTTCTTCCATCAAATATTGTAAGTATCAAGTCAATATATTTAGAAGGTGCCGATTCTGAATGTTTGGCGACATGCTATCATTTTTTTTAAAATGAGTAAAGAGTATTTTCTCATCGCTTCACAGATTCGCAGACCATACAGAATAAAACAATGTGTGCCAGTGGTGCCAGTAATGACAGCTGTCAAAAAGGTAAACAAAAACCGTATGGTGAGGGTTGTTGTTGTAAGGGAAAATCATAGTATTAAGGAAACTAAAAAAAATATATAAGTGCAGTACTACTCAACGCTTAGTTGCAGACATATAACAGAATATTATTTCGAAAATTTTTTGCAAAAAATCCATAGTAATAAAGGGATTTTGGTCCCAAAAGAGCAGAATTTTGTTTTAGGAGGCCAATAAATTAAAGCGTGGGAACAAAATTGGTGAACAGTGGCGGCTGTAGGTATGAAACACTGGCAGGTTTAAAAATTGCGATTTAAATTAGATATGGGTTACAAAAATTTATTTTTATTGTGGAGTTATATATGTTTGTTTTTGATTTTCCCTTATTTATAAGGTTTCTTTTTGATCTAAATTATTTAGAACCTCGCGTATTAGCTGTTTTAGATGTGCGGCTTTAATTATGGTACGCAGTGTATAGTAAAATTTAGTCCGATTCTGCTTTTAAGCATAATAATTTATAATTTTTAATTGTTTAAAACTTTAAAAATGTGAGGCTTTCAGAATAATTTTGGAAAATGTATTGTGACTATATTTTGTATATACTTTTGTTTAACCACAGTTATGTGGCATATAGGTCAAATGTGATAATATCTCTGGAGAACTACATATTTAATATTGCTAATATAGCTAAATCAACTATATCGAAGTGGACTATAACCGAATACTACTGTATATTCAATATCTATACACCAATGGCGTTTTTTTTTCTCAGAGGGTGGCAATTTGCCTTTTAAAACAGCTGACAATTGCAGTTAATGTTAAAACAGCAGAAATTTTGTGCGTTTATTTCTTATCGAAGTGTTTATTGTTATAACTATTATTAAAATGGAAAACAATGCAATTTTATTTTGTACTTTAACTTTTGAAAAAAAATTTATTTATATTTGCCAATTTTGTTTGTTTACTGGAGCTCTGGTACTGAGCACTCGATTTATTTTTTGAGTACTCAATACTAAAAATAACAATTAAAAAAATTAAATTAAATAAAAACATGTGTATAGACTTTAAGAACACCGTTAAAAGTATTGCAAATTTATAACTCTATTGTTCATATTGTAGAAAACCAATCATAGAATTATTTGTGTGAAAATATTTGATTTTTCAATAATTTATGGTCACTCTCTTGTAAACGTTTCTTTGAAGTTGTCGTATTTGTTCTTTAATATTTTATGAAAACCAACCAATCTATAAAAGTTTACAATAAACAGCTGTTAAAAACAGGGTTTTTTATGGCGCAAAAATTCAAGATTTTGAAAAAGCGATGGCAAAATGTTACAATCTCAGAAGGCATATTTTTCAGAAAAGAAATTACTATTAGTTTTCCAACAAAAAAATGCTTAACCCTCTAGCTCGAAAGAGTGCCTTTAGTGCCCGTTATTTCAACGCAAATTAAACGTATTTAATTTTATATTCCAATTTTAAGGAATATGATAAGACCTTTCTGGCCATCTAGCGCTACTAAACGCATTGGAATTTTATTGGAAAAATCATTACAAATAACCATATGAAACAGCGATCGCTTTGGTTTCCAAGTGCTGCAGTTGAACAAAGGAAAATCAGAGAAGAATTTTCAGCTTGTTTTACTCAGAAGGAGACTGACTTTGAGATTATTGTTGTTTTAAAAGAAGATTAAAAAAAACCCTCGTAGAAAATGAAAAAGTCTAAAGAAATGAAAAATTGTTATATTATTAAAAAAAATCTCTACATATGTATATTAATACTATACGGGAAGTATATATATTTGGAAAGAGCACGTTCATTTCTAATTAAAGCCGTTGACCGTTTCAAAATCGGTTAAAAAATGACTGAGTTAGAAAAGTTTGAAGTGCGGCAGTCCAAAAAAATACTCTTTTTCCCATATCTCGAAATTTTGAGGGTATATTGCAACTTATAAAACCGGTTATATAATACACTCAGCTAGACCTACAACCTACACTAGGTAATTTCACAAGTTCTTGCAATTTTTTTTTTTTTTTTGTTATATATACGAAAATTTCTTATTGTTTTATCTCTTGAGAAGGGAAATGTGCTGTCAGCCTTCTTAATCTCCTGCATTATCTGCTCGCAAATTATATTCCTTTTCTTTTTTGGCACTGAAGTCTGACTCATGTCGCAAACGAACATCTATAAGAAGTTTATTCCTCTCGCGATTCCACTTTTTTCACATATACATACATAAAATCAAATACATACCTAAATGAATTTAATTTGTATAAACATTATGTTAAATTTTAACCATCGACATCGATCGCCCAGAAATCAAAAGCAAGACAAATACAAATATTTGACAACTGTTACAAGGGTTACCATGCACCATACCTGGGCGATCTCAATTTCATTTTGTCTAATTTGTTCATATTAATAATTCTATTAGACCTTCGCTCAGGTGGGATTAAACTTTTCCTTGGAAAATTTAAAATTTTTTTGATACCAGACATGGGGAATAAAAAGTATTTCTGTTTACTTAATTACATGGTAATTAATCAAATACATCCATTACATGTAATTGAAGTAATTGCTCTTAATTGCATAATATTTAAAAACACAAAAATATTCACTATTCCCCAAAGTTCAACCCCACAAATGTGAGTTAGGTCTAATAGATTTATTAATATGAACAAACTACTCAAGTGAAGAATTGCAAAATCTAATTGAGATCGCTCAGGTCTGCCATGCATCCTACTTTTATTAATTCGGCTAATGACCATTGATGAAACATAAAGTATAATTGAAGCTTTAGCTTTTGTAATAATTCCTTACTTTGGTCAAAAGGCAGATATGACTCTATAAGCGTACCTTTAAATCACATCGTCTCAATTTGAAAACGAATGGACGGCTTTTTGTAATTTTGTTCCCTAAAGTAAAAACAGTGCCTGTGGTCTTAATTACTAATGTATAATTAATTTCAGTAGCATAAATTCCCATTGTTCTTAAATATTCACTCTATTTTTTTTAATGAATAAATAAAATTTGTCCAAAATAGGCTTTAATCTTTTTTATATGGCACAAATTGGGCTGAATATTATGCCTTGAAAATCAACATAGTTGTTGATGACTATAATATCTAAAATTCTGCTGTGGTGCTTGAAGATTTCATTCCTACTGCAATAGTTATATGTGAATAAAGGTTAAAAGAACGCATATTTTTTAATTTTTTCGCTTTTTGTTTTAAACATTTTCCAAATTTTCTTGTAAATGAAAAATGCGATCGTCACGCACCACCGCAGAACTTTAGATTTTGAATTAATTAACAACTGAGTTGAATGGCAAGACATAATATTTAGGCCAATTTGTACCGCGTTAAATGTTAGAAGTAGTATTTTCTTACTTCCAAGTTTCGTTGTTATCATTTTTTTCTCAGTGTATTTTTGCAACAATATCCGAAAAAGGAAGATTGCTACCCAAACTAACTATCTAACAAATAAAAACATTGATTTTGTAGCGTTTAACATAAATAATGCGTTAAGTTCATTAAAATCTAAAAAATCCAAGCTTTAAAGGCAACCCTAAATTTCCGTTTTAGGACAAGTGGGGGACACTCTAAGCGGTTAAGGTCCTGACTCTACCCCCGAAGCATTAAAAATCATTCGGCATTCATAGCTTGAAAATTAAAAAGTACATTTTTTTTGCATATTGCTAAATATAAATAAATAAATAATAAACAAAATGTTGTAGAAGAAATTATTGTACATTTTTCGTGATAAGCATATGGTATAAATTTAATTTCAAATAAGTAAAAAAAGGCTGTGCCGAATCTTCTAATACCCTCCACCAATGTCCTCAAAAATGTTCTCACTGTTTTTGATATAAATAATGCAAAGGACTTAAGTGAAATTATGGAAGTGACAAACAATTTTTTGAGGGGAAAAACTGTTTTAGATATGAAAACAAATTTTGTGGTTGAAGAAAAAAAATTTGAGATGAAAAAAAATTTTTCAGGTAAAATATTATTCAATTTTGAGTGACTGGTTAGAAACAGGAGAAAATATTTTACTCGCCATTCGCTACTATGATATTGAACAAAAATACACCTCATTTGTATGGACAATTTAGAGGTACCTTCACATTTTCACTCATAACACTTTAACAGCTGGGCCGATTTCAATAATTTTCAACATTAAATTGCTCTGGAGGATGTACATAAACCTACGCAAAAATTAGCTCCCCCATCCCCGCTTACGTCATCGCTATATAGGCTTAACTATCCAGTTCTTTTAGAGACTCCAATAAATTTTATATTTGTGGTTACACAGAGATTTAAAAGGAATTGTGATCAAAGGAGATTTAAAATAGGTAATTTTTAAATCCGCGAATAAAAACATAAACAAATAATTATTTTTTTATTCGCAAATTTTTTAATTTATTTTTTAAGTCTCGATTTCAATTGAATAACCCCAAGCAAAAAGTCATATGTAAAGCCCGGCCAACCATCCAAATCAGCGCCGAAGCCGAATATCCATGGCGGCTAGGTAATGCTCTGTATTTGGTGGGATCAAAAGGGGTTTTGTATTATGAGCTGTTGAAATTGGATCAGACGATTACAGGTGACCTGTACTGAACACAATTGATTCGTTTGAATAGAGCAATCAACGAAAAACCACCAAACACGAGGCCATAATCTTCCATCATAATAACGCTCGGCCACATGTTGCAAGATTGGTCAAACACTATTTGGAAAAAGTGGATGGGAAGTTTTGGCTCACCCGCCTTATAGCCCAGACCTTGCCCCTTCTCACTACCATTTGTTTCAATCGATCCAGAACGCGCTTGCTGAAATACGCTACACTTCAGAACAGGGTATCATAAATTGGCTTGATTCATTCTTTACCTCAAAACCGGAGAAGTTCTTTTGGCGCGGAATCCATATACTACCAGAAAGATGGAAAAAAGTAGTGGCTAACGATGGACAATATTTTGAATAATGTATCAATTCATTTTGTTATTATAATAAATGTTTTTTCCAAGCAAAAAAACGACATTATTAGTAATTACACAGACCTTTAAAAAGATGAACCTTCGCGAAAAAAAATATTTTTGTAAATCAGCAAGTTAATTCAATATTTTATAAATCAATTCATTAAATCAGATTTAAAATCATAATTGATTAATCAATTTTATTTGAATCCTTTTTGATTCAATTAAATAAAATCATTTCACGAATTAAAAAATGATTGATCTGATTTGCGAATTAAAACATATAAAAAAACATTAAAATTGACTTACAAATAAGAAAATATGCTTCTAAAACTTTTGTCCGTTTTGCGCTATCTCGCTTAGTTTTCTTGGCATTCGCAATTTTTAAAATGGTAATTTTTTAAAATGGCCGGTATCTGGAAAACTAAGCGAGATAGGGCAAAACAGAATAAATTTTTAGCTATAATATAGTATCAATATTTTACGAAAATAAAAATAGGCCAGATCCGGAAGACATCCACACAGGATGACCCATTTTTAATGAACGAAATGGAACGGGAAACGGAATTTGTATTATTGGAGTGTGTTATATTACATATAAATTGATAAAAAAAGTCACCCTGTGGCTGTTTAATAAAAATTCCATGAAAAGGCAAAGTTAGAAAAATGGAGCGAGAATAGAAAAATGGGGCGTGGCACATTCCATATAACCTCAAATTTTAAACGTGATATCCCTCTGCTCATGTCGAACATTTTCGAACAAAATTGTGTATAATATCTTATAGCACTTCCTTAAACACTGAGTGAAATATAGATCGAAATGGAAAAGAAGGCGTGGCACTTCCCATTCAACCCCAGATTTTGAAATGCTTTACCTAGGCTTCTAATGAACGTATATGAGAAAAAGTTGGCCTGCATATTTTAATAACATTTTTAAGCTCCGAGCCTTTTGTGGGCGGGATAATATGAGGAGCGTGTCACCTCTCTTACAACTAAATGATTTGTATTGGTTTTCCTCAACTCATGTTTAACCTATTTGTGTAAGATTTTTCACTGATAGCATTGAGCAAAAAGTGGAGGAATTGGGACGAGAGGGCGTGGCACCTTCCATATCCAATATTTGATATTGCTTTATCTCGGCAATAATTCGCCATGTTCTCATGTACGTTTTATACATTATTGTTGGTTATTTGAAATCTAAAACACGTTTTTATAATTTCAGGATAGATCTATTACTGAATTTAATGATGAAACAGCATCTGAAATAAAAGAAGAGCCGCAAAATTACGATGACCAATCGCAAAACGATTTCGACGATCATATTATACCAAATGATGTACAACCAATGTTCCAGAAAGATTCTTGCCAAATTTTCGGCGATTTTGTTGCTGATTCTTTAAGAAATTTAAACGAACACAAAAGAAAGAAATTAAAAATTCAAATACAGAAAGCGATATTAGAAGTCGAGGAAGAGGATGATAGAATTGATTGCTTTCAAGTTATTGAAAAATTTGAGATTAATGAATAATGTAAATAAATGTAGTAGTTAAGAATAAAATCCTAGGAAACTACGGATAATGTTTAATATGGTTTTATAGCTTTAAACCCATTTAAATTTATTTCGATTAGAAGAACGATATCCTATATCTTAGTATTAAAATGAAAAATTTAGTTAAATCCATTAATCGGATTTGCAAAATTTATGCACATGTTAGTTTATATCCCTCTTCATTCATTTCATGAAAATAATAGCATTAAAGGCGATTATTATTTTTTTAGAATTCAATTCATTTTGTATGAACTTACTTTGGTAATCAAAATAACGTAAGTTTTTTAAACTCCATATTTTAGTCTTTATTTAGAAAATATATCGTTTTTTATCTTAATTTTATTAATTATACATTTTTGTAAAACACTGAAAAATCAATTATTTTCAGTTTTGAATTAAAAGAGATATTAAGTTTTTTTTTCATAAATTTAAAAGTCCGTGATCCCTTACTAAATGTACATATTTTGAATCTTCTTTGGTTGTAGATTATTTATTAAAGAAAACGTGAAAAAGAGAAATTTCAACTTTAAGAGTGTTGACAATACTTTAAATAAAGAAGAACTGGATGCTTGAATGGCGGTGAAGGAAGTAATTAAGGGTTTTTTGGGCAAACATCGTTCCCAAAGTTTCTCTTACAACATTGTTGGCAGCATTTTCCAAAATTGGTGTAAATATGTCGTTGAATGTCCACTTTTTACGTTTGTAAAAAGTGGACATTTGTAAAAAGTTGACATTCAACGACATATTTACACCAATTTTGGAAAATGTTGTAAGAGAAACTTTGGAAACGATGTTTGCCCAAAAAACCCTTCACCGCCATTCAAGAATCCAGTTCTTCTTTATTTAAAGTATTGTCAACACTTCGTTTTTTATCAGTTTTCTAATGTCAGGACCATTCTGAAATAAAAATTAAAACTATTTGATCAATCATGTCTTTTACAAAAATGTATTATACCATACCATTTCAAAGTTTTTCTTCGCTTATTCTTGGAAAGATAAGTTTTAAACTCACACTGTTTTAATAAAATTGTTGACGACTCCAAGCTTTATATGAAGTGGCGGCAGCAGAATTTTTTCTTTTGGTACCAAGGACTTCCGAATCATGTCCCAGTTTTTAAACGCACTATCTTCTCTGTTATTCCAATCGTGTAATAAATACTGATCTCCAGCAAATCTTGTATCCCAGTTACAAATAAAGCACATCCGTTTGATGTACCCACTTTGGGGGCCGAAGAGAATAGCGACGACCTTAAGGTCACATCATATGCGCCACTTATGTTTATTATAGTCAACCATATTCGAAATTTGTTGCGGTGGCCGAGGCAGCCATTTGAATGAAATTTTTCTATTATTAACCGGAAGGATTGTACTTTCAAATAAAAAAAGAAATTTGAGAAAATATTTAGTAGTTTTTTTTATAGCATTTTTTAAAAAAAAAAGTTATTTGGCGGACCCTATATATTAATTCCTTTTGGCCATAACGTTTTCATTAATCATTTAAACTTCGGATGATTAGCGGATTGGCCTAAAGCATCCTAGTCTGATGCTAGAGCCGCTAGCTAAGCCTACCAGACAGGGACGGATAACATCCGAACACATTTATATAGCGAGCCGCTTGATGCAAGAACAGACGCCCGCTTTCAGACGCACCGAATCGGTGACACCCGGCAGTAGCTATTAGTTTTGAAAGGCGTCAATAACTCGCCATTTAATTTGAGTATCATTGACACTCAGAATTTTGGTGGAGATCGGTGCAACCCGATATCCCTCTGAGACTCTACTCTCGAAACCGCTGATTGTCCGCGACTGCATAAAGCAGCTACCTCGCATATCTGCGGCACGTACCACTATCCGCGACCTGTGACGCATCCGGTAGCATGGTAGTAGTGTCCGAATTATTATCCGCAATTGGGCGTAAATATTTAGGCTCCTAAATTTTAAGACCGCAAAAAAATTTGTGGAGCAATTTTTGAAATGTTTTTTATTCCTAAGATTTTTTGGGAGGCATTTTTACTATTTCCACGACAAAGAACAAAAAAAATCCAAAATCCCCTCAATAAAAATAAAATTTATGGCAAATTTATGGCAAATTTTTATAAATTGTGTTTTTTTAAATTTGAAAAAAGTCAACGCTCAAACAATTCAAGTGATGGTTTTTGACATCTCAAGTGATTAATTTTTAGCGCAGTGATTTATGAAATTCTAATTTGTGTGTAAAAAAATCAAATAAGGTAACGAACAGTTGTTTCAACGCGAGCAATCACCTACTTTATTCAAGTGATTTACAAAATCGACTTTTTCAAAAAATGATGTGAAGTGAGGCGTTGCGTTTTATAAAATGAGGACATTAATTTAAAGTGAGTTCAACACATTTTACTCACGTTGTTTACAATATTTTTCTGCGTTTGACATTTTGCTACTTGGCGGAAAGGGTGCTGAATGTAACACATGGTTGTCTAGAAAATGTAGTAAAAGAGGATTATGGTAAGTCAGGAGTGGCAAATCGTTTTATGAATGAAATCCGTTGAGTTCGAGTGTTTTTTTTATTAGATATTGAAGGGGAGAACATGGCGAAAGTTAGAAAAAATTTGTATAGAAAAGGATAGCTAGTATGTATGGATTTTTAAAAGTAATAAATATATAGAATAGGACAGGGCTATGATCTAAAATTTGGATATACAGAAAATTTGTGTTTGTTTTGTTATTCTTATTAGAAATCAAAATGGTTATGCTTGTGGGAACAATAAACTGCCATTTTCGGCACCTTTGCTGAGAAAAGCGCGAACAAGTACTCCGGGCACTTTCGACTATACTTATTTTAACTTTTTGTAAAAACAAAGTAAGCATAAAATATGCCAAATTTATAAAAAAAAAAAAATATTTCAAGGGTGGTTTTAAATTAATTAGGTACCGGAAGATCACGAGTTAAAGATTAAATCAAAGAGCAATTAATTGTCCCTGCGAAATATAGTTTATAGTTCGGAGAACGTAAGTTATAATAGAAAAGTGTGCGATATGAGCGAATATTTATTGGTTTTGATTTCATTAGTTGGGACTGGCCCCTAAAAGTTCTCCAGGAAATTTTTAATTATATGAGCCCGGATAAAACTTTAATCATCATATATATTTCCAGGTAACCTAAAAATACTTATTTAAAGTGAAAACCAGACAGTGTACCATAGGCCTAGTGCAGACAAGAAGAAAAAAAAAAAGGAAAAGTTAGAATTTGTGATAATTTTTTTTAGTTTTAAGGTTAGGCCAATTAAGTTGCAAGTTAGTTTAAGTATATTTGATCTTTAGTTGAAATCGGAGCCGGCTATCTAGGGACTGACGTTGTGAATGCCCAAAATACCCATTCAGATAATAGATACATATGTATACATTTTTTTTATTTGCCAAAATAGTTTTACAAGAACAGCGGTAGAAGGTGTAAAAAAGGGGGGTTTAAATAAAGTATTCCTCACCCGAGAGGTTTAAGTGAGCTCCTTCAGGCCTGGGATTAGCAATTTTAAGAATTAAAATCCGCATCCCGAAAATAGGGAAACAAAAGAGAAAAATAGTATTGTAAAGCAACATTTGGGAATCGTCGTATTGCCACTGCGTTAAATGGGCAAATATATATGTTGGGTATTAGCGCTAATATATAACGCATATGAACGCATGTTTTCATAATTGTCAGTTGTAGTGTGTACGCTGTTTTTTTTTTTTTTTTTTGTTTCATTTATGTATTTCAGCCTTTTATTACTTACCGTGACTAAATTCCTGATCCATTAAAAACACGTTAAATTTTTATTATCGCATATTTATTAAGTATCGTATCTATTTTAATTTTTTTGATATATATATATTGTTACACGAAATTTCTACACACTAATTTTAACAGCTGGAAAAATCTAGTGTGGTAATGAACTAGAAATAACTAGAATACCTGACTACTCATATAAATACTGGTACTCAATGACGCAGTAGTTCAGTTTATAAGTAAAACGCAAAGTGTGAAGAACTAAAGTGTGGCTAACGTTTAGTTTATCTAAATCGTGTAAATAAAGTGTGCTATTAAAGTGTATTTCTGTTATTTTTAGTGACGGTTATAAATAAATAGAGCTATAACTAATTTCAAACAGTGATTATTATTTGCAATAAAGAAATAACTGGATTTATTTAAAAGGTAAATAAATCAACGATTTTATAAAGGGTAAAATCGTAACAATTGGTGTCAGAAGTGGGATTGCAAAATAATAAGCAGTCATGAAATTGGAGGAGCTTAAAGTGGAACAGCTCTAGAAGGAATTGAGCAAATTGGAGCTACCGACAGCAGGTAATAAGACAGAATTGCAAAAGAGGCTGATAGAGGAATTCGAGCGGCGTAGCATCGACATTGCGACTTACGAATTTGACGAAAAAGAAGCAATGGCGGTTAGTACCCGGAAAACAGATGGTAATATGGAGTTAAGCGCAATGTTAGCTGCTATGATGGAAAAGCTAGAAGCTTCGAGAGCAGACAACGAGAAACTAAAATGGAAATGAAACTGCTAGAAACATCGAAAGCAGACAACGAGAAACTGTTAGCTAAGATGGAAACGAAACTGCTAGAAACATCGAAAGCAGATAACGAGAAATTGTTAGCTAAGGTGGAAGAAAAGTTTCAAGAAACTTCTAGAGAAATTTCCGAGGTTTCAAAAAGAGTGACGGACTTAGAGAATGACGTCGAGAAAAAACTGCAAGATCTGGAAAGTAAAATAAATAATTCTCAATGTCAAGAGGGCGCAGTACGAATTATTCAGGAAAGTTCTGGTAGAGCAAAGGCCCCTACTTTTGACGGAAGCGTACCACTTAATGTTTTTAAGTTCCAGTTCGAGACAGTTGCCGCCAGAAATATGTGGAACATTGAAGAAAAAGCTATAGAATTGATTCTGGCCTTGAAAGGAAACGCTGCAGAAATCCTAGAAAGTGTGGCAATCACCTGCAGAAATAATTATGACGACATAATGGTGCGAAAGTGTGGTGGCGAACACAAAAAAGAAATACACAGAATGGAACTAAGAGGTAGGCTGCAGAAACCAAACGAATCGTTACAGGACTTTGCAAAAGAAATTGAACGGCTGGTGCAGTTGACTTATCCGGGCGAAAATCATCCATTCTTAGATCAGTTCAAAATTGAAGCATTTGTGAACGGAATTCGGGATTCTGATGGAAGACATGCGGTATGTGCTACGCAGAAATCGACTTTCGCTGAAACTGTCTCATTCGCGCTTGCCCAGGAGACTGCGAAGGTGATTTCCAAGCCACAAATATTTAAGGTGCGTAACCTTGAAGTAACTGCTGAAAAAGATATAAGCACCAAGTTAACAGAGTTGACAGAGGCAGTTATGAAGCCATTAGGTGAAAAGCGCAGCAAACCAAAGGACAAATGCTACAACTGTGGTAAAGTGGGACACTTTCAGCGAAACTGCAAAGCACCCAGAAAAAGCCTCAGAGCCGATCAGCAATCACCTCAAGAGTCACCGTTAAACTAAAAAGAGCTAGCACTACGGGGCATGAGCTAGCTCCCACAACCGATGGCCCCACAATCTCCATATCAATAGCACAGCAGGGGAAAAGCAATCTTACTGCTTATGGGTGCATCAACGGAAAAAAGCACATTTTAACCATAGATACAGGAGCATCACACTCCATCATCAGGCCCGATATAATTAGAAAACCAGTTGAACCATTGCACGGGATAAGTTTGCGAACAGCTACTGGAGAGCAGGCTTCTGTCTATGGTAAGGTTAATGTGAAACTAACAATTGCCAACATAAGCGTCAGTCACGTATTTATTGTTGCCGATATTGTGGACGAAGTAATTATTGGTGCAGATTTTATGATTTGTCACGGCATTAACCTGCATATGGGGCAAAAAGTTATGATTTGGCAGAATGTTGAAATACCCCTTTGTGTTGGATATGAACGCGAGGATCAGGTAAGAAAGCTAGTTACCATCAGCGACCAAAAACTACCAGCACGGGCAGAAACTTTAGTATGTGTGCGTATGGAGGAAGATTGTGAGGACAGCAGCTTGTGGGTGGTAGAACCATCAGAAATAAAAAGTGACCTTATAACAGCGAAAGCCCTCGTAAAAATCAGCAAAGACAAAAGAGTTCCTGTAAGAATACTGAACCTATCAAATTCTGAAAAAGTTGTCCGAGCGAACTCTGAAATAGCCAAATGTACTGCGCCAGAAGCAATAGTCAGTTGCGAAAAGATCTTGGAACCATCCAGTGCGTCCGTTAAAGATCGAGAGATGCTGGCAGAATGTGTGGAAAAATGGGTAGAACTGGCGCCGCCTGATAGAAATAAAGCCAAACAGCTAATCAGGAAATACGGCTCTGTCTTCGCCATGAAAACCCAAAGTCAAGGAAGAGCGGCAATTGTAAAACACCGAATAAATACTGGTGAAGCGAGGCCAATAAAGCAGGCGCCCAGAAGTATTCCCCTATCAAAACGAAATGAAGTAAAGGAGTTAGTCAACGAAATGGAGTGTAGTGGAGTAATTGAACCATCTTCTAGCCCATGGAGCTCGCCTATAGTTTTAGTTAAGAAAAAAGATGGCAGCACCCGATTCTGTGTTGATTACAGAAAACTAAACGATATCACCAAGAAGGACAGCTATCCACTACCGAGAGTTAACGACGCGCTAGCAGGAACCAAATGGTTCTCCACATTGGACTTGCAAAGTGGTTATTGGCAAGTAGAAATTTGTGAGCAAGACAAGGAGAAAACTGCCTTTAGCACAGGTGACGGATTATGACAGTTTAATGTGATGCCCTTTGGACTCTGCAATGCTCCAGCAACATTCGAGCGGTTAATGGAAAATGTGCTGAAAGGACTCCACTGAAAAACCTGCCTAGTGTACCTTGATGACATAATTGTCATGGGAAAAACTTTCGATGAACACCTGAAGAACTTAGCAGAAGTTTTAAGGCGAATATTTGCGGCTGGACTCAAGCTTAGCGCAAAGAAATGTACACTGTTCCAGTGGGAAGTCAAGTATTTAGGGCACCGCGTAACTGCAGAGGGTATATCAACCGATGAAGATAAGATTCGGGCTGTAAAAGATTGGCCTCGCTTGAAAAATCTGCACGAGTTGCGCAGCTTTTTAGGTCTCTGCACATACTACCGACGATTTGTACTGGATAGCAAATTGCGCGCAATGCATCGCAGCTAAAGGACCAGTAAGGAGAAGTCGTGGGCAACTTCAACAATACAACTCGGGTGCCCCATTTGAGCGGATAGCAATGGATGTAGCAGGCCCTTTCCCTGTCAGTGATTCCGGAAACCGTTACGTTCTTGTGGTGATCGACTATTTTAGTAAATGGCCTGAGGTATACGCTATACCGAACCAGGAAGCCAGAACGATAATAAGCGCATTTGTGAACAATTGGGTGTGCCGCTATGGTGTTCCATTAGAATTACACTCTGACCAGGGAAGGAATTCTGAATCTGCTATCTTCAAGGAAATGTGTAAGTTGTATGGAATAAGAAAGACAAAAACCACCCCGCTGCATCCACAATCTGATGGTATAGTCGAAAGATTCAATCGCACTTTAGAGGAATACTTAAGAAAAGTGGTCAGTGCAAATCAGAAAGACTGGGACGAACACATCCCTAAATTTCTGTTGGCATACAGATCGGCTGTTCACGATTCCACCTCCCGGACACCTGCAAAAATAATTTTCGGAACGGAACTTAAATTGCCTGGCGATTTAGAATTTGGAGTTAAGCCCGCCGCTATAGATAAAGACAATGCTTCCCAGGAACAAGAAGACCTTAACGAGCTTCATGCGCTTGTACGCAATCGAATTTAAATAGTCAGCGATAAGATGAAGGCGAGGTATGATAGGGCAGCAAATTCTGAAGGATTTAATGAGGGTCAGCTGGTTCTACTTTTTAACCCGCAACGAAAGAAAGGATTATTCCCAAACTACAAACGCATTGGGACGGACCCTATAGAGTAATTAAAAGGTTGAATGATGTGGTATACAGAATACAGAAAGATCAGAGCCCAAGGTCAAAAATGAAGGTTGTTCATCTGGAACGACTAGCCAACTATGGAAAAGGAATAGCTATGTCTGTTCGGTACGAAAAGGCTTAAGTGGGCGGCAGTATTACACGAAATTTCTACACACTAATTTTAACAGCTGGAAAAATCTAGTGTGGTAATAAACTAGAAATAACTATAATACCTGACTACTCATATAAATACTGGTACTCAATGACGCAGTAGTTCAGTTTATAAGTAAAACGCAAAGTATGAAGAACTAAAGTGTGGCTAACGTTTAGTTTATCCAAATCGTGTAAATAAAGTGTGCTATTAAAGTGTATTTCTGTTATTTTTAGTGACGGTTATAAATAAATAGAGCTATAAATAATTTCAAACAGTGTTTATTATTTGCAATAAAGAAAGAACTCGATTTATTTAAAAGGTAAATAAATCAACGATTTTATAAAGGGTAAAATCGTAACAATATAATCTTTAATAACTTTTATTTTTTATATAAACTTTTTTTGTCTGATTTAAATTTTTATATTTTTCAGTAATTTAATTTTTTGTTTTTAATTTGATTGGTGACCGGGAATTACCATTGGGATTCAAAATCCTCTCAATAGCGATCTAAAATAACACATATTAGTATAGTTTAGTCTCGGATGGTTAGAGTATTATTTGTATTAGAATTAAGGATTATAGGGAATAAAATTATGTATTGAGATTGTTAGAAAAATTTAAATGAGTAAATCTATTTTTTTAGGGGAAGTTAATAGAAGGTAAGTGGGAACAGTGTGAGCGGAATGCAGGGGGTCATTAAGTATGATATGGATGTAAGTGACCAAGGATAGGTAGGGCGGCTGGAGGACTCCATCTTCCTCCCACTCATGATGTATATTTGTGTTTAGTGTAAAATTTGTTTTTTTGAGTTTTAATTGGAATGGTCTTTGTGGGTTAGGGTCAAGGGATGGGAACACACCCGAAGTATTCGACCAAGAGCTAGTTGCCAACATCCCCTAGCGCCATCCAGAGGGTTCATAACAAATTGTTTCCAATGCTTTATACGTTTCCATTGTTTCAGTGCTATAAGCAATTGGAACGGATGGCTTTAAATTAGTTTTATGGATCAACACTAATTTTAAACTACATTTTGAACTGTCAATAAAAATTCTTTAGTAGTCTCGCCGATAGTTGATTTCCATAGCATCCATTAATCTTTCAGCATCAGTACAGTAGCTGAAGTCTTTTCGTCATTAACAACAAACATAGTTTGTAGAGTAAATGTAACTTTTACACCAGATTGCAATAGGTTCTTAGAGTTAAAAAATGTCGCCAGCAACGGTGGTCTGAATATCCACTCTTCCGACGGGACGATCTTCCGAATGTGGCAATGGAGTTAGGGCACTAAAAACGTCACTGTATTCATATGATTTATGTTTTTTTTCTTCGTCTAGGGTCTAAACCCTTGTTGATACATGCGTAAGAGTTTAATAGATTTTGTTCTCCAGCGTTGGTCCAAATCATTGGAACCGCGAAACTCATGAAACCGTTATTATTCATACATTCCATGAAACGATTGTAACAATGTTTGTAAACAATATTTGGTACCCAATTTGCATTAATAATGACTTGTTGGTTGAAATATGCCTTGTAAGCTTCCAAAAAATGGGCAGTAAAAGTCCTTTTTTCTCTTTATTTGATATAAACTTAAAAATCTGTTTATACCGGTAGTGCACGTTGCCATTTTTTTTTCTTTCCACTTCTGTACACTTACTTTGATTTCAAAATTAGAATGAAACGCTATAGACGTTTCTTCCTGAAAAATACAAATTAATAATAATAAAAAAAAAAAAATAATTTACTTAAGCAATGGCCTACTTTGCTCGAGCAAACAATTATATTTTTGTTGAAATTTAAATTACATGTTTTGTACATTTAGAAATAATAAATGAAAAAATAAAGTTGCATTTTTAGTAAAATATACATATAAATATACGTTTTTTCTTTTCAGCATTTTATAAAGAAGACTTGGGGAATTAAATATGGTACACTACACTATCGAACAATTTCTCAAAATAATTGAAATTTATTTTTCAAATCAATGAAAAATTCGACAAATGCATAATTTCGCGCACAAGCGATTTTAACTGCCCTCCACTTTCACCGGATTTAACAGTTCCTGACTGTTATTTTTAGGAATATTTGAAAGAATCATCAGAGTGTACGTTAAGAATTATCCCCCAACTAAAAACCAATAGTTGTAATGAAATCATGGCCATTATTTTACGAAAAGATCATTTTTTATAGTTAAGCATAGTAAATTGTTTTTCCTGTGGACAATTTTCACTTGAACTTTAATGGCTCTTAATCAAAATTTAAACTGTAAAAATTAATTATTTTTTTTATGGGAAAATCACAGCCTCAATAAACTCGAAATGTCACTTTCGACTAGAAATGTTATAGTCTTATACATATATTAAATTTGCGCAAAAACAAATTGTTCTAAATTTTTACGTGAAATTCAAAGGACCAACTACAATTGGCTAAAGTGACTTAAGCTAGTTATCGGTATGAAAAGCAAATTCAAAATTTGTATTTCTTAAATTTCGTTTCAATTGGATTAGGGTCTTAAACCTTCGTTATTAATTAATATTAAATAAAGAGGTAAATAAAAAAAATAATAATCAAAACTATTGGATTATTTTAACGCCAAAAATCTAAAGTAAAACACCCAACAAAACCTTCTGTTATCCGGTACTGGTATTTGTAAGAAGAAATTAAAGTAGATAACCTCGTTTTTTGTTATTACAAAATATATTGTTTTAACAAGGGCATCTCCATCGGGGTAACTCCTTACAACACTTATTAGCCGGATAACTGGAAAGTAATTGTTTATTTATTATATTTTTTTATATTGAGTAGTTAATTAGATGGATAAGATAAAAGGTTCCAAAGGAATGCAAGTTTAATGGGTTGATGTATTGACAGATAATAAGCATGATAATTCCAACATATTAGGCTCGTTTGACACTTGCTGGATTTCGTATTGACGAAAAATTGATGAATTTTTTTTTTGCGAAAATATGTTAATGTGTGTGGAGAGTTCAACTATATAGAATAAGTCCAGTTTTCATTATATCAAATGATACGAAATATACAAAAATTTAAATGAATATAACCTTTAACTTCTATTAATTGTATTGAATCTATCCATGTTATCATTATAATAATTGTTAAAGTCACGCTCTTGCCAGAGTTCGAACCGAATTTCGTAACTTAAAACAAAATTCAAAATGTATATTAAAATGCAATGCAAAATTTGTCTGTATAAGTAAAACAGGTGAATATGATATTCCACTCCTGCCAATGTTTTGGGCAGTGCTTAAAAAGTTGAACTTTATGGTACGCAAATTTTAAATATGTATGATACACTTAACTTTACAGTATTAAATAGCAAAAATTCAATTAAGCCCTTGAATGACCAGTAATATTAAGATTTAAGGAATTCACATTTAAAGTGACAATGTGCTTGCGTCGTAGTTTAACCTAAACAAAATTGACAAATTTTACGTAAATGTATGTACAAACTTGTGAATGCAGTACAAACTGTGAATTGTAGTTAGTCTAATATGGAGCAACATGTTATGTCCCATTAAATTTGGTCCCAATATTTTACATAGATTCGGCTAAGCATCAAGGGGGATGGTGGTGATATATTCCACAAAACGATTAAAAAAAAATAATATAATACACAATAGACTGCGTGAAACTAATTTACTTGTTTAAAATGTTAAGTGCCATGTTAGTGGTAATAGTGACAACATATGATTTTACCTAAAGCAGTTGCGTCCAATTCATATGCACACTGTGCAAGCTTTTACAAAAGAGCTTTTTCACCTACAGCGAGCTTCGACTAAAGCTTTTACATATATAAGGGCACAATACAAGGATGGAAATTTTGAATTTCGAAATGTTATAAGTTGTATAATTTATTTAAGCCAAAACACTTTAATACTTCTTTTGAAAGATCTTTAAAAAAAAGGTCATCTTCAAAAGGCTTGCTGTGCTTTGCTAAGCATAGAGCAATAACAAAAGGAATTTTTTATTTGATATTTTTTTCATATTGAAATTGGTCGATTGGCAAATTTTTGTTTTGAAACTTTCTAAATTTTAATTCAAAAATATCTTTTGGGATGTTTAATAATGCCTTTCAATAGTATGTTTGTGATTGCGTTTAGCATTATAACCACAAACGAAACATACGGGATCGCCGTCATTGTTTTCAATAAACAAAAACAACTGTTTCCACGCTTTATTAAATGTATTTTTTTAGTGAATAGGACTGATCGTTGTATGACTGAAAAGTTATTTTCAAGTTGATGGAAAAGCACTAACGTACTGAATTTTCCGTCCCTGAAATAAAAGCTCTTTACTACAAACGCAAATATCATAGTATGTGTTTGGACGCAACTGAGCTAGAGAAATGGTGCGCTTGTCAAAAAATCTCTTTAGTAAACCGCTTTGGGTTTACACCTTAAGATGAAATAAACGGAAAAAAAATGCAAATCTTTTGCAACCTGACTGTAAAAGTTTTTAATCGGGTTTCTGTACGTATCAGACAGGATTTTTGCAATCTGACTCGTTTTTTTGATAGATCCTGTGACTTGTATAATGTAAACCCCGCTTTAATAGTCGAAATTCTAAAGCAGCAAAGATAATTAACTTGTCAAACTTTTTGTTTGAGAACTTGCTATTCCGAGGAAAATGTTTTCTTAATGGATATTTTTTTAAATACAAATGGAATTTTAATTTGAAAATTATTTTTGTTTTGTTAGACTTTTTTTCAGTACTTGTTATTGACATTTATTCCCGAAAATAAAAAAAATCTGAAAATGTTTGAAAATCAGCTGTTTGGTGTTTATTTTTTTGATTTCTAAACAAAGAAGCAAAAAGTCGGAGTAAGTAAGAGATGGACACGTGAGCGTTTTTTGAATCACGTTCACTTAATATAAAATTTTGCTCACGCTCGCGAAATACATGTTGAAAAAATATTTCGAAAAACTAAACTTATTGTAGACATTTAACATATGTTGACTAGGTCTAGACAATGAAACCAAAAATTCACAAGTACATTTTAGTAATTCTAGTCTAGGAAGGAAAAAAAGTTTAAACAGATGCAAAATTAGATATTTTATTAACAAAAATTTTTATAAATTATAAATTGATTGTTTTTTCACCAGTCTTGTAATTGATTTTGCTTATTATATATTTTATTCAAAATATATTTATATTTACCTTTGAAATACACTTTTCATTATATTTTTATTAAAAACTAATTTTGCAGAAGTATTTTCATTAAAATGAAACAGTAGTTTTTTTACCCAATACCTAGCGCAGTAACACGTAACCAAGATTTCAGAATGTTTGTTATTGCAGATTAATAAATTTTCAAAAAAAGGAGCCATTTTGGTAAGACAGGCCAGTCTCCGAAATCCCAAGGTAGAGAGCGCCAAACGGCGAAATATGAGTGTTTAAATGTTAAAGAAGAAAGATCCATTGTTGGTGTGTATACGCAACAATCAACTTTGAATTTTTAACACCATTATTTTTATTTTTAAAATTTTCTTTGGAATATGACCAAGAGAGGATGAGTACAACAGAGTACCTTCGATATAAATATAGACCAAGCCAAAAAAATTATCGAGCTTAAATGGCTGCAAAAACGTCGCTATCGCTAAATATAACCGTTTTTTGCAAATTGATATTAATTTTTTAATACATTTTATAAGTTTTCTTTATTAATTCAGTTTTTGATCTCAGTATTTAAAGCGATAAATTTAATTTACTTTAAAATAGTTTTAAACTAAATGAATTAACGTGATTCATGTATTATTGTTTTTTTATTATTTTAAAAAATAAGATACCATTCGAATTCTCTAAACTTATTCGTAAAATGTTCGTTAAAAAAAAAATATTTTCGTTGAAAAATAAAAAATAAGTTTTCTTTTTGATATACGGACATGGGCATATAAGAAAAGTACTCATATATGACCATACATGAACATTCATATATGTCCATATATGCCCATATACGCTTAAATTACGGTTTCCAGCATATATGATATAATATATGAACCCGCATATATGGCCACATATTACAAAAAATTAACATTTTCACCTGGGTTGAATTAATAAAAGCTATGTGATGTAAAAACATATTTTCAGTAAAATGTACTTCCACTCGCTTTCATATATTTCCATATACGAGTCCGTTTTGCAAATTTAAAAGCCCATATACCTCCATACATGACCATGTATGATTTTCTTTTGCATATATGGAATCACATATACTTCAATACAGGTCCATATATATCCATCCCAATATACCATATAGCAATCAAACTGCAATACAACTTGAGAATAAGCTTATATTAATAGTGTGTTTTAAGCTTTTCTTAATTTCGCTTATTATAATATTTATAAAATGTGAATTCACAAGCAGTAATTAACAATGCTAGAGAAAAGATTATTATACATTATTTTTTTCAAGTATGCTTATGAACAACATACAACAACAACGCAATATGACGATTGAAATAGAAATATTTTTCAATAAATTCTAGTCTTGTTGTCTTTGTTCTACGCTTATAATGCATACAACAAGTGCCATTATGTTTCTTTAAATTTGTCAAACGTGTTTTGCTTGTACATTTAGTTGTAAAGTTTATATAGTGAACGTGTAATTGCATATTAAATTTAATTATTTTTATTTATGGTTAAAAATAATTTTTATTATTTATATTTAAAATGAATTATTATTTCTTATATTTAAAATGAGTTATTATTTTTTATTTTTTAAATTTAAATAAAAAATAAATTAAGTTAAAGAAAATAATAATGGTTTCTCTTTTTCAACTATTAATAATATATTATTTTTGTAAGCTTATTCTACAATTGCAAGAATAAGCTTATAGTAATCATACACACATAATATTTTGACGAGGGTTCCGTTTTGATTTTTCTACAATTGTTACGATAGCCTTTTTCAATATATTCTCAAGTCTTTTTCAAGCTAAGGCTTGTGTTTGTAAGCTTATAATAATATTTTTCTCAAGTCATTTGGTATGTTGGGATATTTATTAATACACACAACCATATATGTTCATAATTGAGCATGTATGAACAGTTTTCACCGGCTATATTGCTAAAAATGCGTATTTTGCTATGAATGCATATTTTGGCATATTTTGATATAATAACAAATTTTTTAGTGTTTTGCTAAAAATTCAATTTTTTAAGTATATTCTTTGGTAAAAATTATTTTTAAAATTTATATAAAAATTGTTTTTTATTTTCTATCACCAAGACAACAGAAAATACACTTGCTCACTTTTTGATGATGATCAGCAGCAATTTTCAATTTGTAAAACACATTTTTAAGCCAAAAAATACTAAAATTTAATTCATAATATTGACAACGTTGAAAAAATCAACAATCATATATATAAATGAATGAACTTGCTTGCACTATTAATAACAAATTTAACAAAAATAGAAATATTTACTATCTTTGCATTGTACTTCATGGCGCTTTTCCTTGCCCTGGTTTTATATCAACTCAAGTCTTGATATTTACATCAATTTCTGTTCTTTCAAAATAAAAAATAATTCACATTCATTCAAATTAATAAAAAAAATCAAACAATTCACTATTCCATTTTATTTATTTGTGAATTTTTAGTTAAATACAACAATTATTTATTTACCCCAACTTTACGAGAGTAATAATTATGCCGAAAACACCATTAACAATACCACTACTTCAAATACCCAATGAAAGTTCAATTGAAATGGAGATCACATCATCATCCTCAACAGCTACTGATCTTTCTGATCGCTCAAACCGTAATCGCCTTCCGGTACCAAGCAAGATGAAACAATGTATGGGATCTCAAAATAAGAATAAAACACGAAAATCCACCGGTGTACGTTTGCTAAAGAGACCACCATTAAGATTCAAGTAAGTTTCAAAATCCGGCATAAATTTCAAAGTATTTTATTTGACATTTGTATTTCGTTCTTTTTGAAAAACAACAAAATAACTCAATTTAGAAAAACTAACACAGCAACAGACGAATATAGTTTTTAGTTTATTTTTATTTTTATTTTATGTTTAAGTTTTCCAATTCGTCTTTAAGAAATTTAGTGGTTGTTTTCTTGTTTTAAATGTGTTAAAATTTCGGCTTAACTTCGCAAATTTAAATATTGTACAAATAAAAATTTCATTATAAACTATAAACAAAATTATTTTCTTAAGTTCTCAACAGAAAACTACAGCCGCCTTACAACTTAAATCTCATATACCCAGAGCTGTATTGTTAACACCATCCTCGTCTTCTGCTTCACTAACCACCAACGATTCGTTGCCTTCGCCTTTGGTACCAGTTGTTAAGACACTTTCGCAAGAGAAACCTTTAACAGACAAGGAAAAGGAATTAACATCAACCTTACAACGTCAGAAAACTGGATTTATTTTAGCTTTTCGCCAGAGAAAATCAATTTCACAAATGGATTTTAATCAAGCTCGTTGTAATTTACAGTTGTCAGTAACAGCATCACCACAACGTCTGACCGTTAAAGATGATTTCAAAAATAATAAAGCTTTAATGCCTTGCAATTTCGGCGAGAATATGAGAGTCTCAAATAATCACAATTCCTTTGTCCACAAAATGTATAAACAGGATAACTACTACTACGCCATGTACGAGCGTGATCCCCATATGGCTAGTATGCGGATTTTTGCCATCATAATGCTAAATGCCTGGCGTAAAAGACGCGATGAAGTCAAACATTTATTGGAAGAAGTCAATGATCTAAAGAGAGGAGTAAGTAATTTTCCAAAATGAAAATTCATAAATACTAGGAATGTGCCATATATAGAGTTAAATGACAACTACATCATTATCGTCTCAGCAATGTGATTAATAAAATTTTAGTTGTCTCAGTGCCATATGACATTTATGAGTTACATCGTAAAAAGGATAACTATTTTATAGTGTGTTGATAAAAAATATCCACAGATCTTTGATTAATTAATTAATGAAAAATTTGATTAATCGAATAATTGAATTTTGAAAAATACACTAAAAAAATTACACAGTTACTACATGATTTGCCTGTGTAGTAATCCGTAGTTCTTTTTATTAACTGTAATTATCTTTACTATTTTCACAGTTATTTAAAACAATTAGTAAAAAGTACTGTATACATCGTAACAGTTGTTTAAAGCAGCTAGTTTTAATAAAGTAAACAACTTTCAAAAGAGTAAGGTTTTTCACTCTTGGTAGTAAAGTACCCTTGTAGACCTTGTAGAGATTGTAGATACAGTAAAACTACTACCATTTACTACACCACAACAACAAAATGTATAGAACTTAAATTTACTAGGCTGTGGTTTAAATACAAGGCAAAAAGGTGTAGTAAATACATGTACATGTACTAGACTAAAACAGCTGATCGCTAGCCGCCAAACCTATTGTTTGATTTTTTTATTTTTCATTTTGTGAAAAATGAGTAGTGAAAGATAGTGAAATTCAGCAGCTATTGGTTTTTATTATTAAAGGTAATATCGTATCTTCAAACTCAGAATGTCTGCAAATTCTATTTGGTTAATAATAATTTGTAACGCCTAATTCTTTTTGATATTCTAAGTTTTCAAATTGATGAAAAACAAAACAAAAATCAGCTGATTCATTAATTTACAATACCTGTGTTTATACGGGAAATAAATACACAAAAAGTCGTTCACTCTTTGTAGTATAAATAAAATAGTTATAAATATATGTACAAGGGTTGTAAATATACCACCAAGAGTGAAAACCCTTAGTATTTTTTCAGTAAACCGTTACATTATTGTAGTTATTAAAACTTCTCATTGCAAGAACTTGCTAGAAACCATAATTTATTCAGAAAGTGCGTTTAATTTAAAATACAATGTTTCTGTTTATTTATCTCGCTCACAAAAGTGTAAAGTTTGTATAATTTTTTATAAACATGAAGTTTAAGCATTTGTAGGTGAATTGATGTTAACCCTTTTGTGTGTGCAACATCAACAAAAACATCGAATTATCTTACAACAGCTGAAATGCCTTTTTGGAAAATGTACGATAACTTTAACAATTACCAATTTATTGAAACAAAAGAAATCTCATCTTACGAAGAATTTGATGCATTTTCAGAATAAATCAGTAAAAAATATTTTAGGAAGATTTATCTGCAATAAATACCCGTAAAAGATTATTTTAATGGTTTTCTTCTTCGGTAAGGTAAAATTTATTGAGCTTTTTTCAAGAAACAATGTAAGCCCCGGTAGGCTAGTTGGTAGCGTGCTAGCTTATCAGTGCGGGACCGTTGGTTCGATAGCCTTCATTATTAGAGCTCGGTTAGGATATTAGGATATAATTTGTAATTATATGATTAATATAACAAAAAAACTTAATACTATAAAATATTATCTTAATTTACAATAACTTCAAAACTGCGTCATGCTTTGCGTAGATAAGTTTTAATAACTAATAATAGCAAGTGAAATATTAGTTCCAAGTGAAACACCTGCAAACACAGCATCTCGAAACTTTTTGTTTAAATATATCCATTTTCCTAATAATTATAGATGATGTATTAAACCATACCTATTGGTAGGTCTTTGTTATATAGAATTTTAGAAAATGCAAACATTTTTTATTTGCTCTTTGCAATACCATTCTAGCAAGTTTGTTAAACTTCAAAAAATGATTGATAAATTTTCAAAGGCACTTAATATCTTCCTTAAATGGAATTTCAATACCGTCTGAAAAAAGCTTTAGCGATTTTCTTTCTGGTACAAGAAAACGTTTACATTTACCAGACGCATTACGTAGACAAATGGTTTCACATTTACACCTGCTAACTTATCTCAGAATATCCATAAGTTAATGCCTAACCATTGCTATGAATGCCAAATTTGTATGGAAACATCTGTGGTTAACCTTTTACTCTGGTTCTTATTTAGATAAATTACGCGCCCTTAGATGTAATAATCTTAACTCGCTACTTATCAATACAGTTCCTAACAATTGTCAGATAATTAGAAACTTGATCTAAAGCATCATTTGGGGATTAATTATGTGAATAGAATTGTGAAGAGATACGTCAGCGTACAAAAGGCCAATGTGGTTCGGTGCAATGTGCGGAAAATTGCACATCAATATTTTATGTAGATGAGGTGCTAAAATAGAGCATTGTGAAACTCCACAACCTACACTTCCAATTTCCTACAAATTACCATTAAATTGAGAACAAAATACTCCTTTTGTGAAAAAACTCTGAAGCAGTTTAATTATAGAAGGACTAAATCCAATTGAATCATCTTATAAAAACTTCCATTATGATTTGCGTAATCAAGTGATTTTTCCGCATCTAATGAAACTGCTACAGTACAATGACGTTTACGAACATTGCACACAACATAGTGTTGAAATTTAAGGAAAGCAACAACTGTCGAATGTCCAACCTTAAAACCAAATTGCAAATCTGGAATATAAGATTCTGTTATTTCAAAACCCCATTTTCTTCGTAATTATTTCCTCAAATATTTGCCCTAAATTGGAAAGCAATAAAATTAGTCTTAAATTATTTATCAGATTTTTCCGTATAGGAACAATTTTTGCAAATTTCCATGAATCTGGGAAATAGCAATTGTTTTAACAATTATTGAAAATAATCGTCAGATATTTAAATGCTTTTACTGGAAGCTCTCTTAAAACGAAGTTAGATATATTGTCCAGTCCATTAGATTTTTTGTTATAGTAGAATAATTTTAGGTATTAATAGCAGTAAAGTGTTTGAAACGAATGCGTGTATTCTGGAACTTCAGCAATAGTATCAATCTCTATTAGGAGTAAATATTTCCAAAACAGTGCTTTATTTTTCAGGTCTTAAAAATTCGTCCTGCAAAAAGACTCCTCAATAATTTAACATCGCCAAACCCAAACCGCAGCTGAAATTTGGTGTGTAGGTTCGGCGTAGACATCCGCTAAGACGGGGAACACTCTCCTTTTACGGCCTACCCAAACCCCTTTAGCTAGAGACCTGAAATTATATTACAATTTTTTTTTTATGTTTTCCTTGGAGCATGTGCTAAATCATTGATAAGGTACATTTTAGAATTTAGGACAGGGACGTGGTGAAAATAGGGATTCAAAGCGCAAAAGGATGGGTAAAGTTTCCCCCCCCCCCTTGACGGCCTGCAAAAGCCGCTGCAGCTGTGAAGTTAAATTATAAATTCTCTTTAAATCTCGTTGCCAGCTGTATTTGATTCAGAAAATATATTTTGTCTGAAACTATAAATTTTAGGTTGCGTAGTTTCATTTTCTCCGAATATTCATTTGAAATTAAGTTTAAAGTTGGAGTAAATTTATCTATGTTATTATCAATTTTTAAATTTAAAAGATTTCTATTAGGAGGTGGAAAATGATTCAGAAGTTCACGACTCATCATTTCTAAAACTATCCCAATTTGTACTACGAAAAATAGTTAATGATGATGGACAGTTAAAGAGAATCTCTGAGCTTAGAAGTGTAATTTGCAGTTGAAGTAGATAGTGGTCATAAAACGTAGGCAGACTAATAATTAAAAATTTTGATTTTTTTGAATCCAATAAATTAGAAATAATTAGAAAATGGTATACAAATATGATATGTTGGTTCTAAATTAGAAATACACTGAACAAACTTACAAAATTCTGTTGTAATATTAAATATCTTTCACACAATCAAAAAAAAAAAAAAAAAAAAAGACATGAACTAAAAATAAATCCAAAATTTCCTTTAAAATGGTTCAAAAATGTTTTCAATTTAAGTAAAATTGTATTCAAACTTAGAAAAATTTTCTTAAAATGAATAAAAATTTGTATATTTGGGTAAAACCGAAATAGTTTATATACTCAGAAATAGTTCATACTTTTCTTAAGTAACATTTCTTAATTTTAGGGAAAAAACAAGTATACTAAATAAAAATTGATAAATTTTTAAGAAATTTGCATACTAAAATGTAACAAAACTAAGTTTAGTTCAAACAAAAAAAAAATAAATAAATTAGAACATAATTTACTGCCATTTAGTTCAAAAAATGTTTCTAACTTAAAATGAGAAAGTACTTTAACTTAATGTGTGTTCATTTTTTTCTAAATTCAGTTTTTAAAATTTTTTTTTCTAAAACTTAGTTTAGGCAATTACAAACAAAAAGTAATAAATTTTTTCCTACGAAATAAAAATTTATTTAATTTTAGAAACTGATGAACATTACTAGGAAAAATTTCATGCAACTTAATTCGGATACATTTTGAAAATTTTAACAAAATATTATATTTTTTTTCAAGTGAAAGTTTTTCAATTTTTAGAAATAATAACCTTAGGTATAGGATTTTTTTTTTGTTGGAAGACGTTTAACTTTCAATATTTTTTTCCAAAAAAGAAACAATAAATAAAGAACAAACTAGTAACTTTTCCTAATATCAAAGAAAAAATATTATTAAAGGAAACAAATAAAGTATCACTTAAAAAAATTATAACTATTGAAAAATTCATATATTAATTTCTGTTCAAATAAATACAACAGTAAGAAAAAACAAAACAAAACAAAGATTACAAGACGATAAATTTAAATTAAAAAAACACTAACACTACAAAAATACCTTAAACGAATTTAGTGATATGTCCTCGGAAAACCGGTCACAGGGTAGTTCCTTTGTTCACTTGACTCATCATTATTCGTAGGGTAAGTTGAAAAACAAAATATAAATTTAAATGAAAATCTTATTTTCAAAGTAAAAAACAGCACCCAGAAAATAAATTGGGTGGCATTAAAACTTTTAATTGTAAGTACTTAAAGTTCTTCATCCGAATATTTAAATTTAATTATAAACAGATAATATAGTTTTTCCAATGAATTTAAATATGATGTCAAACTGTTTATTAACATTAGTAAAATCAACCATGAATTTCCACAATTTTGGTAATTATAATAATATATTAATAATTTTAATTATTATAACAAAATTTTGAAATGTATTATATTTTTTCATATATGTATGTTACATAAATATTTATATTGAATATTAGACAACAACTTGATGTGTCTGTGGTGCAGTGGGTAGATGTAACCTCTTAGTTTTAGGGTTCTAGGTTCAAACACATAACCAACTTTTTTTTTAATTATTTTTTTAATTGATTAAAATTAAAAACACATTAAAATTAAAAACACCTTTTTGTTTTAATTTTTAGATTAAACATTCAACTGAGAGTTAGAATACATTGTTTTTAAATCTTGTCAGGGTAGGCAAGCAAAACTTGTTAATTATAAAGGTAGATGTCTACCACGCTAACACCAATAAAGATATGTAAATTTAAAAAAAGCGATTGCAATAGCGACATGTTTCTTCTGAAAACAACATGAGTTAAAAGTTAATTTCATATATTTCTATACCGATTTGCTAATCATTTGGTTATTTAAGATAAGCTAGCAGATCTCAATGACTTAAATGCGAATAGAAAATCTTGTATTTTAATTTTGTCATTTCATATGCATTGCACACATAAACAACGTAAATAGAAAGAGAAATTCTGTTGAGGATCGATTTTTCCCCAATGTTTACATTCCTCCGTCCCTGTATTTGATTTTAGTAAATATTTCACAAGGAATTTTTAAAAATACTTTGTTATTAATTGTTAAAATTTCCTTAAAGAGATTTGACTCTATTGTCTTTTCATTAGATCTCATTAAAGATTATGTGTGACTTAGTTAAATCTTATAAACGAATTCTTTTTAGATTTTTGTGTTTTACGTTTTAAACGGCATTTTAAAAAGTTTCGAATCTTATGGCTTAGGGTAATATAATTTTCCTTATGAATGCTTTTATTTTATATCAGCCTCTATAAAAACTTAAAAAAAACATATTTTTGTGTATTTTTTTATCAATTTTGATTAATCGATTAATCGTATAAAATTATTCGAAATTAGGGCAATTTCAATTTAAAATCAAACGAAATTGTTCTATTAATAGAATAACAATTAACCTAATGAATATCTTCGACAACGAACGTTTTTAATTTCGTTACTCATGTAAAAATCGAAATATATATGATAAGACATTATAATACATGGGCTTGTATATGATCATATATGATCGTATATGTCCATGTATGGTGCAAAATATGACAATACATTTATCCGAAATTTTACGGTACATATTAGAGTATTCAAAAACAGAAACCGAAAACCGGTCAACCGGTTTATTTTTAATCAATCGGTTTCGAATATTTTGTAAATTCGAAGAAAACCAAAAACCGGTATTTTTTGTTCGGTTAACCGGTTTTTTTTATTAACATCACCAACTGGGTTACTTGGTCTCTTTTATTTTTCCAAAGACTTATAATCGTTTGTTTGGTTATGAAGATTTAGATGTAAGTCTGATAGATTCCGATGAAGACTTAACTTTGGATATTCCAAATTCAAATAGTTTAATTTCTGATATAAATAACACAACAAACAGTATTCAAAATCCTAAAAAAGAGACTGTACAAAATGATTCATCATTATATGATGATTTCAAATATCTTGATAATTGCGACAAAAGAACTGAAAAGTTGGAAAATTATATAATTGTTTCTTGACTATTTGTCCAACATCTTCTATTAGTGAAAGAGTATTTTCCACTTCTAGCTTTATCAAAGCAAACAAAAAAATCGTCTTAAAACGAAACATTTAAATTGCATATTATTTCTAAAATATTATTTTAGAACTGAAAAATAGATTTTCTTTTTACATATTTAAAATGTAATATTAAAAAAACTTATTTAATGCCAAACGTTTTAAACGTTCAAATTACTAACGTGCCTAATTTTTTTTGTAATATTATATAAGCTTATAATTATAAAAGCTTTTTATTCAAATTAAAAAAAAAACAAAAAAACCGGTTGACTGGTTTTTTCTGCAAAAACCGAAACCGGTTTTTTCAAAATTCGATTTTTCGAAGAAAACCGAAACCGGTTTTTTCAAAAGGCTAGTTTTTTGAATACTGTAGTATATATGTTCATATATGAGTATGCATGAATAATATATGCTCATATATGAGCCTATATGATTATAAATATCCATATAATGCCATATAACCGCAAATTTCGCATCCGAAGATATATGGTCATATATGATATCATGTATGGTCATATATTGAACCATGCATAGAAATATATAGCCATGTGTGCCCATATATGATCATGTATGTCATATAATTCGATTTTTACATATTTAGATTTTATTACATTTTATTCTACTATGTACTGTATTAAATATCCGCAGGCTGTAAAAGCTAAAAATCAAATTCATGTCTTCAACACTCTATTCCGAGTTGAACAAAAACGAAACGATGAACTTAATTGCCAATTGAAAAGATCACTGGAGGATATAAATGCTTCTAAATCGTCGTGCGAAAGTTTGACCACATCATTGATTAGTCTTAAAGCGGATAAAGCATTACTTGAACGACAGATACAAATTAAGGAACAAGAATTCGATAGTCTCAATATTTTAGTTTCACAAATAAAATCGGATCTGTTTAAAAGCATATCTGTACAGCGTGAACTTCAAGCCGATTTGTCCATGGAACAACGTAAAGTTCAAACATTAGAAAATCAAAAAAATGAACTAATCAATGAGGTAATATTTTGTTGACTATTTATAAGTACAGATTCAATGGTTATCGTATATATCTCTTCACAGGTTTTTGGACTCCATAATGAAGCTATCCTAAAAGAAGAAACTTTTCGTAATGAAATTCAATTGAAAATAGACGCATATGGTAAAGTTAAGAACGAACTTGCAGGTCTTGAGGAGAAAATAAGGATGTTGAACGAGTAAGTTCTTTTTTTATCTTCAAGAAAGCCCTCAATAATCAAAACAAAGGTTTTTATTAGTATTTCTAATTCGGTTCATCGATTAACCGATTCCTCGATTAGTCGCCTCTATTTCGGTTAATGTCGAATTAATTAATTTAAAACTTAGCCCTTTAACCACTAAGACCGTCTACAGAAGGTCATCACTAAAGTCCAATTATATCCAAAGCAATATTTTTGGTGCAATAATCGCCAACGACATTTTTGTCTGTTTGAATTTACCTTTCGAACAGTGTCGGTTTGAACACGATCAGTTGAATAGTTTGTAAGATACACCCATTTCTGTCAAGATTTTTGTCAAAACAGACACGAAAATTATTTATGATTTTGGTGCAAAATTAAAACCAAAAAAAAACATACTTTCCAACAGCTCAATCGACTCGAATTTTTTTTGGAAAGAAGCTTCAAGCTGTATTTTGATAATTTGTTGATTTGTGAAACAAATATTATTGTTTGGGTCGAGCTTTTTGTCTTTAGGTTGTCCTTCATTTTTTCCACCAGGCGCTTTCAGGTTAAATTTTTTTGACAAATGGACTTCACATTCGTGCTTTTTAGTCCAAAATGATACTAGAACCAAAATTTCATAACAAAGTACCTCGTATTTCGACTCCAGTGGTTAAGGGGTTAAATAATTATTCGACCCGAATAATCGATTAAAATATATCGATTAACCGGTTATGTTTTTAATATGAATTTTTCTGGTATTTTTCTTAAAGAGTCAGGGAACACTAGCAGTTCCTTGGCAAAAACTATTCATACCATATTTTTAAGAATTTGTTATTGAATTTTTTTAAGACATCTCTTGTTTATTTATAAATTTTTTTATTCGTCGACTAAAGTGTCGTCAGATGCCTATGAAAAACTCCAAGATTATAAGGCATGATGCTTTAAAAATCTCAAAAGGCTTTGAATTGTCATAAACAAAAACTTTAGAAACCAAAGCAATGGACTTAACTTTATATTTCAGCAAGAAGCAGCTCTTAGTGTTCTTATTGATGAAAGAAATACATTTATTTTGCAATAAACGATTAATCGGATAACCGATCAAACAATTTTTTTTTTTTTTATTAAATCTTCATTTACATAACATTAATTAAAGCTACTATCTTACTTTCTTCATTTTTCGAATAATGATCTAACCGATTAACCGGCAGGGTCGAATAATTGGACACACTAGTTTTTATATAACCGACGATAAAATAAAATATTTTGAGGGTTTTCATAACTTTCTCCAAAAAAAATTAGGTTTAAAATGAAATCCCCAGGGTTTTATTTTACTAAATACACCTATTTGCATGATCGAGGATAATATTCTTTTTTCTATTCACGTTTTTAGTGGGCGATGCTCTAAATGTGAAATTAGCTATATCGGTCTTCTCTCAAATATCATATTATGAACCAGGGCCCTACAAGAAATTGCTGATGGAAACTAACACATACAAAACTTAATTTCTAACACACTTGCAGCAATTTTGTATTAATTGTTGCTGTCGGCGTTGACATAGTGGGGTTTTACATACCAAATTTCGATAAACTTTTTGTTAAATTTTCTCTTTTACTTAATCTTACTTTGGCATCATTTTTATATACGTATTTGATCATCAGAAACACAAAAGTTTTAGTTTTTTTGTCCTTTTTTAAATAAAATTCATGAAAATACTTTGATTTTATATATTATGGAATTGTGGGGATTTTTTAAACAAGACTTTGTTAATAAAAAATGTTACACAATGGCAACGCTGACTAGTCAGATATGACGATGTTTAAATCATTACTGATTAGTAAAATACTGTGGAGTGAGCAGTACAGACATATGTTTTACTAGTTCATGAAATTCACAAGTATGAGAGAGAAACAAAATTACACGCACACGAATATTTATATTAGTTTTTTCATATTTGCCCTTAATAAAATTATAGAAACTTCTGATGTCTATACCAGCGGTCGGCAGAAAGAGAGAATATGTATGTATTGGTGTTTTACACCGTAAGAAATTATTTTATCTTTCTAGATAAAAGAATGAATGAATAAATTTATAAATGAATTAATCGATAAGAGAATATCCGTTTTCACTGCATTAAAATAGTTCATGTTTTTGTTTTCTCTAGTATAAAAAATACAAATAATTCATAATAATGATAATAATAATTTTTTGATTGCATTCAAGGCACTCTACTCTGCCTCATTTAAAATATTTCAAGAAAATATAAAAAAATCTTCCCAATCAACGTTCCACATTTTTAATTTAAAATGTAAACAAAAACAAAATAAATACCTACAATAAAAGAAATACCTATAATAAAAAAAATAATTTTTAGAGTGTACTTTTTTTCTTCAACAAAGCGGCATATACTTGCTCTGTTGAAAGTTAGCGTACTACTTTTTGGTACTACCAAAAAGTATATAATTTTCTATAGAGTATTTTTCTCTCTCACGAACTTTTTAGTACTCTCTTAGAACACGAACATAGTTTGGCGGCAGCAAAGGTGAGTTTTGGTCGGCAACTTTTAGTAGTGTTTAGCGGTGCTGCCATATAACCAATTTTAACTATTTTTTTCCGTTTTTTGGGATGCTAGAGATTTTCCAGATTATTTCATAAAAAAAATGTTTTTTCATTTTATTCATGTATTTTTTTAGATTTTTCATATAAAAATATAATATTTGTTCAATATACTATTTATTTTTACTAAAATTAGACATGTCTAATAAAGTAAAAAAATACAAAAAAAAATTGCAATTGTGTTAAAAAATAGTTACGAATTCAAACATAACATTGTGACAGAAAAGTATTAAAGTGTGTACACACACATTGACCAACTATGTCTATTCATATCCATTATTTCCCATTTCTATGGTAAAAATATATAATAAAGAGAATAAATATGCTATTAATTGTTGCAACATATAACAAAAAACCTATTAAAAATGCAATAATTTGAAAAAAAAATTGTTTTCATGAAAAAACTGGTAAACAGTTAAGAATCCCAAAAACTGGGATAAAAATTACACTGTTTATGTGGCAGCACTGCATACACCACATTTAATGTTTTTCAACACTTTAGCAACTTTGAAAATGTTGCCCTCTCATTTAAAAATGTTGCCGCTGAACTCTGTACCATGTTGAATTTCTGGTAGAGCGGGAAAAATACTCTATTGAAAATTATATACTTTTTGGTACTACTGAATGAAATAATTGAATTTTTTGTTCTCTTTGCTGTGAGATTTCTTAACACTCGTGTAGTACGTGTAAATTGGCGATTGAGTTCGGCCCCTGAGGGCTATCAGTGCCGATCACTGGTCTATACCCATCAGCAATGACGATCAGATGATGCATCAAATGACCGTCACTTTGCTTGTAGGGGGAATTACTAATTAGCACCCAGTTTCTGTATCTGATGCGAAAAGTTTTCCCAACGAAAAATTCATGGCCACCCTACTTTATACAGGGTGACTTAATAGATGATAAAGTTGTTTGCACTTTTACTGGAATTTTTTTAGAGCTTTTAACTTATAAAGCTGTGTGACACATGTAATTTTGTAAAACATCAAATTAGATAGAGAAATGACATAAATAAAGCGCATTATTATCATCTTTAGATAATATATGTATTTATTTGACTGCGACTCACCCTATAGAAAGCAAAACAAGGTTGCATTTTACATGTATTTTGCAAAAACTTTATCGATGCGAGTAATACAGAAACAAGGCCCAGACCCAGCAAAAAAAGGGTTTCAACTACTTACCAGCCTATTTACTCGCTTAATTACTTTTGTTTGCGATGACCTCAAAAGTATGAGTGGTCATTACCTTCTCAATTACAAAAAACACAAAGTAATGGGTGGTCATTACCCTCTCGCTTACGAACAGCCAAAAAATAATGAGTACCCATTACTTTTTGGGCATCGCGAACAAAATTAAATAAGCGCGTAAATATGCTGGTAAGTAGTTGATAACATGTTTTTGCTGGGGATCTATATAAAAACTGTATAACATAAAAAAACTTATAAAAATGCCTTAAATGCTGTTTAAATTACAAGGCGGATGAATAAGTCCGTGACTTTTCGAACTTCCCCCATAGTTATATGAAATTCAACACTGCCCCCATCAAGTACCACCCGTTAATAGACTACTGTCAAATTTTGAGCAAGTTTCGTCATTTACTTTGCGTTTAACAGCTGTTCCAAACATACAACCTCATGGATTTTTTTTTAAATGGAATAAAGTGAATTTCGAGTGCTCATTAAACATTATTTGTTTGCCAAAAAAAAACGTTAATCAAACCAAGGAAAAGCTTGATAAATACTATGGGGACTCTGCACCATCGATTTCAATGGTAAAAAAGTGGTTTACTGACTTTCGTTGTGGTCGCACAAGTACAAATGACGCTAAACGTTCTGGACGGCCAATTGAGGTCAATACACCCGAAAATGTCTAAAAACACGATGTGGTGTTGGCCGATCGAAGAGTAAAAGTGCTTGAGATTGTGAATGCCATAGGCATTTCATATGGCAGCGTGGTTTTGATTTTAAATGATCAGTTGGATTTAAGAAAGCTGTCTGCAAGATGGGTGCCGCGTTTGCTCTCAATTGACCATAAACGTAATCGTGTGAAGTCTGTAGTCTCAATGGCTCCAACGATGAAATTACTGATCAAACAAATGCCTATTTTATGGATCTATTTTTTGGAACGGATACAAAAATTGGAGAAACGTTGGACTAAGTGTATTGAGCTAAAAGGAGATTATGTTGAAAAATAACTTTTTTTTGGAAAAAAACTGTGTTTCATTCAAAAAGTCACGGACTTATTGATCCGCCCTCGGCTGAAATTCCGACCTAAAATGCTAAAAATTATAACGTAAAAGAAGCTAAAAAAAATGGCTGAAAATTATTATTGTGAGCAGTATAATCTGATTATGTTAAAAAATAACAAAATTCAGTAAAATCTGGACACCCCCATCAAGTGTTTAAACAGCTCTATAAAACAAAATTTTAGTGTAAAGTTTTCTCTTATGTCAAATGTTTACTTCCTAAAGAAACCAAATCATTTTCAGATTACATCAGTTTGTTAGTGAAATTTTAAAATTGTTTCCAACTTATCTGAAAGAGACAAGAGGATCGCTTCAGCAAATATTAGATTTTGCTTAAGTTAAAGAAAAAAAGTGTTGTCTTTTAAAAAACATTTAGTAAGTAGAAACTTACTTTAACAGTTTGAACAAAATTCATCAAATTTTGTAATAAAAACGCAAAAAACGGCTTAAAAATGGCTAAAAATGTTGTAAAAATGAAAATGGCTAACATAATGGCTGATGGTTATATATAATTTGTTCTGGCTAAACGTATTAAAAAATGTCTAACTCTAGCCATAAAATGGCTAAATTAGCAAAACTGCTTGTAGCATATACATATTCACTTTAAAAATTTCATACTAATAGTATTAACGTTTTATTCACATTAGCTGATCTTTTGATTTTACACTCAATTAAAAAGTCTGCAGGTCACAGAAAAGTTTTTATTGTTACTGAAAATTTATATAATTTTAGGTTAGCAAAACATATCGGTAAATATTGGTAGAGTGAAAATAAGTAGTAAAACACTTTTAGTAAAGTATAAAAGAAAATCCATTTGCTTAAATCAGCCAACCGTATAGCGCCCTCTATCACACCCGGCCAGAAGCAAAGTTCATGCATGTTCTTTCTTTAATAAATTATATTTTTTGCTGTATTTTCTCCATTAGACAAACACACTTAAATTTTTTAAAGAAAGAACATTCGTTGCAACTATTTATCAATACGTAGCGCATCAGAAAGTGCATTATCTCTATTAGGCATATATAATAATTGTTTAAAATTGTATTAGCCGGAACAAAATTGAGTATTTGGCAAAAACTATGCTTTAAAATGTGTTTTTTGTGCAGTCCATGTTTAAAAAAACTAGTGGAAATGTAAAGGTGCCTCCTAATTGCCCATACAATTTTAGTACAATTTCATAGTAGCGACTGGTACATAACATATTTTCTCATATTTTTTCCACCAGTCGCTTAGCAGTAAATATTTTGTATTTACCTCAAACATTTTTTCAACACTAAAATTTTTTTCACCATAAAAAATTTTTTCACCAAAAAAGTTATTTTCAAATCTAAAAAAGTTTTTCACCTCAAAAAATTTTTTCACCTACATAATTTTACATCAAAAGTCTTTTTATATTATTTGTATCAAAAACAGTAGAGAACATCTTTTTAGGATATTGATGGAGGGTATTCAAAGATTCGGCACACCCGAATTTAGCCTTTTTTTACTTGCTTAATTTAAATTTATCTTTTTTAAGTATTTTTTTTTTTTTTAATTTAAATTGTGTTCTTATATTTATTTTTTTTTATAAATTCAATTGTCATTTTTGGGCAATTTTTTTAAGGAAGGCAACACTCAGGAAATTCAGGAAATGTGTTGCTCTCTTTGAAAACGGGATAGAGGAGAGATGATGGAGAACTGGCGAAATTGTTGAAGCTTTTTAGTTAATAGACCGGTTAAGTTATTTTTTATCGGTAGGCTTAAGTGCTATTGGAACATCCGAACTGAAGGAGGGTGCTGCGATATGTATGAGATATAGAAAACTTATACATATTAGTTTTTTAATTTGATGTTGTCGTCGCTGAGGATCGATTCCGACACGTTCTGTGTAACAGTCCAACGCGCTAACCATTACACCATAACCCCGCCCTCATATAAGGAAAATTTTAAATATTTTATAGTGGAACACTGGCCCAAATATTTTCTTTTTCTAATTTTTTTTTCGAATTTTATCTCTATAACTGTAACTACCTAGGAAAAAAATACGAACGGCAAGTCGTTGGGCCAGTGCTTTTACTGGTGGTGCTAGTGTTGGCAGAGTGAACGTTTTTGAAAATAATAGTGCTTTGCCAACTCCAAAATGATAACACTGGCTGGGCTTGGCCAACTGGTTTTTAAAAGGTTAACAAAGCATTGGCAAAACAAAATATATTGTGCTTTGCTAGTACCTTAAATACGAAATAACAGTACCCTAAAAGCCAAAGCAAACGTTTCAAAATCATACATCTTTATATATATTTCATAAATGGCGGTTAATTTCGCAAGTGCTTTGCCAGTGCTTTTAATGTTTTTTATTTCATAAACGGTTGTTAGTTTTATTAATCGAGTACTGGGGAAGCACTTTTTTCTATCGTTGGGACAGCGTTCTAAAATAGGCCTTTGCCAGTGCTTTTATTTATATTTAAGGTTGTACATTGTGTAAATCAAGTACTGGGAAAGCACTTTTTTCTCAACGTTGGGGAAGCGTTCAAAACTAACGCTGTGCCAGTGCTTTTATATATTTAAGGTTGTACATTTTGTAAATCAAGTACTGGCAAAGCACTGCCAGCACCTTATTTGTTGTACCATTGGTAATCAGTGCTCTGCCAGTACCTTAATTTTTTTACCATCGGCAATTTCTTGCTTGGCAAGAAATACAAATACAATTTGAACTCATACCCCATTCACACTGATCCCCAAAACGCGTATTTTCGTCATTTTCAAGTTTTTGATTAAAAATTTGTATGGAATTTGAAAGGTGAAAACTTGAAAAAAACGAACATATGTATTTTGGAGATCAGTATGTATGGGGTTTTAGGGCTGCCTTTGTACAAAAGCTATTTTCGTATATGGACTTTACAAATACAAAAATTTCAAATATTTTTTTGACAATTATTTTTGTTTACATTTAAAAGAGAAAAGCCAAAAATTTCTAAGATTGGGCAGCATTTTTATAAATTCTTAATTTTTAAGCAGCTATATCTATAACTACGAGGGCGGATCAATAAGCCCGTGACTTTTCAACTTCCCTCGTAGTTATATGAAATGCAACACTGCCCCCATCAAGTACCACCTGTTAATAGACTACTGTAAAATTTTGAGCAAGGAAATAGTCACTGGGGGCTAAATCCGGAGAATAGGGTGAATGAGGGGGCAATTCGTAGTCTTCTTCTTCGTTCAAAATTGAAACCACTGAGCCATGTGTGATACCCATGTCTTCCACAATCTATCGCACATTCAATCTCCGATCGGCCAACACCATATCTTGAATTTTTTCAATTGTTTTGGGTGTAGAGGCCTCAACTAAGCGTCCAGAACGTTCTGCATCTTCCACAACAAAAGTGAGTAAAACACTTTTTTACCATTGGAATCGATGGTACAGGGTCCCCATAGTATTTATCAAGCTTTTCCTTGGTTTGATTGACGATTTTTTTTCGCAAAAAATAATGTTTTATGAGCACTCGAAATTCACTTTTTTTCCATTTTTAAAAAAATGCACAAGGTTGTATGATTTGAACAGCTGTTAAACGCAAGGTAAATGACGGAACTTGCTCAAAATTTGACAGTAGTATATTAACAGGCGGTACTTGATCAGTGTTAAATTTGATATAACTACAAGGGAAGTTCGAAAGGACTTATTGATCCGCCCTCGTACTTAGCAAGTCTATATCTACTTCATTCAAATTCACGATTAAAAATGGCCAAAATACTTTTGAATCTGTTAGCCATGGGTAAAATTAAATCCAATTTGTTTTTAATTTTTTATTCTAATCAAATATACCAAAATTAAAATATTTAACTAAATAAAATTATTAACAATTACATAAAGTAAAAGAAAGTTATTTTGTGTTTTCTTTAAAATGGTTTTGAGCGATGGAATAAAAAAAATCAAACAATACGATTTTAAACAATTATTAATCTATTGAATTAATAATTCAGCACATGGATTTTAATTGAAAAAAAATTTGGCGATATGTTTTGTATGTTTATTTAAATAAAATTATTATTTTCTCCGTATAAATTAGATCCAAAGAACAACAATGGCGTGAAAGTAATGCCAAAGAAGAGCACATGAAGCAAGAAATTGAAATACTTCAAAATGATTTGAAAATTCTACATAAATGTTTGGAAGGAACCTTTGGAAATCGCCTCAAGAATTTTTGGTATAATACGGTGACCTATCACAAGGTTACGTTGCAAATGTTGCACTGGTTGGCCTTCTATCTATTACCGGCAACACCACCTCCAAAAATTAATGCAATACCATTTAATTTGTCACTGAATAAGGTTTTTAGCATTGTGAAACGTTGAAGAAATCTAACCATACATATGTATTTGTTATATATTAATGTCCCTAATCTATTTGTAAACCGAAATTAATTTGGCACTTGATTTATTCCTGTTATTTTCTTTTTATAGATATTTATTATTAATTATTTTTTTTTTTTGTTATTCTGAATATTTTTTGTTTTTTTCCCACAGATTTTCCAATAAATGTATTATAGAATCAGGAAACTTAATTTCACTTGAAATTTAATTGAAATTTAACTAATTTAGGAATTGAAAAGGTAAAGTATGGGAAATGTAAATGTAATGTTTATGGACATATATGGCAGGAGGGGGGATTGCTCGATAGAACTTTTATTACGGACATTTTAAAACAATCACAACCACTTTGGCCACACTTCATTAGGCGTATAAAAATTGTTTAATAGCTATCAGCACCTTGTTTAAATATCCATCCACACAACAAGATACATACACACGAATACACTTCCACACAAATCTATTCAATTCATTCAAAAATACTAACCCAGCAAACATGTTATAAACCTTGTAAAACTCGAATACAGCAATTTTAAGATTCGTTCATCAAAAATCGGCATTAAACAATTTGATTTTTCCTGAAATTAAAAAAAAAATCGCATGGATTCAAATCAAAGTATTTAAAGTCATACAATATAGCATACAAAATTTATTTAATTTAACATACTTTAAAAATAAATAATTTGTCAACAGACTTTGTGATGTTGATTTTTTTAGTTGTTTGTACGTAGCTGACCAGAGAAATCTATTCCATTCGGCTAGTGTCTAAATAACTTTTCCATGATTACAAATAAAAGTTAAATATTTCAATTTAAAAATCAAAAATTCCATGATCTTGAACCACACTTAAATACATTTCATACATATTCGATAAAAATAAAAAATATTTTCAAAGTACTTATATTACACATATTATGGGTAGGTGCGAACTGGTCAAAAAATTTAAACTATAAATTCAGGTGTCCCAACTTCCTTAAAAATCTACAAAAAGCTTTATTTTAAAGAATTTTTAAAGTTTACATTCTTGGTCCAGTTATGCTTATGGCACAATTACACAAAATCGGTTTTTAAATGCAAATGCAAATGAAAATTTAAATTTTTTTTAAAGCATTTTGAAAATGCTAATTGTTTGCTGGGAAGGAATAATGTTTTAAGCATTTTAGCAGAATTAAAAACAACAACAAAATAAAGAAAATTTTCAAACAAAATTTTGTTCAAACATTTAATAATAAACAAAACGCAAGGAATGAAAGCTTCTGTTTTCTATTTGGCTATATAATAACCACCAAAAATCCATTGAAATAATTCATGCGAAAGTATTCTCATCTCGCACACTCAGTGAAATTTATTTCGACGCATTCATATATTATATTATATTACATATTTTATAATGTTCTAGCTGGCAAAGTCCAATATATTGTTAGCGTAGAAGTATGTTGTCCATGTTTAAGCCCACGCTTGTCCGGAGTCCCCCCTTGTTGATGAAGGTCCTTGGCAAAATTATAAAGTGTATCTTATCAATGAGTTAGCACATACTCCAGGTAATACATACTTCCAATTTCAGGTTTCTAGCTAATTTGGTGAGGACAGGCCATCAATGGGAGACCTTTTTGCCCCTTCCCGTAGGAATTTTCAGAAATCCCATCTGCGAGGATGTCTACGTCCGAGGAGGAACCTACATACCAAATTTAAACTTCCTAGCACTAGTATTATACAGTGTACACCAAAAGTCATAGTACCCCTGTCAAAATAAAAAAATCTCCCCAAATTTCTCAAAAATTACGTAACAGAAAATGTGACACTTATTTTTATTTTAACTTGTTTAATTAAATAAAACTTATAAAAATTGTAGATTGTATTTAAACACAGCATAAGTCATGGTACCCCTAGTCCTAAACGGTCTTATATTTGATTTACCCTATAAAATTTTATTGCAAATCTGTTGGCATCCATTAGACTTTTATTGCTTCCCTTTTTAAAATCGAACCGTACTTTCCGAATTTCCAAAAAGAATTTGTTTATGAAAATAAGTGATGTCAAGTATTTTTTTAAAATGTCGAGCAAAGAGTTAGCAATAGAAGAACGAAAAATAATAATTGATCACGAAATGAGTAAATAATGCATCGAAACTGCTAAAAATTATAAATACCCAGCAAAATAAAATGGATGTTATTCTTTACGCATCTCTTTTTCAGAACATCCAAAGAAGTTACTAGTGCAAATTTTTCGATTTGTAAGAAGTCATTTTAAACAACTTCTAAAATGTTGATGTTACTTATGAAGTCATAAGAATAATATTTTTTGTAACAATTCCATTGAAAAGCATTTAAATTTTTTAATTTTAATATTTATTTATAACAATTTATAATTATAGTAAAAAAAACAATTATTTAGTTGGTCCATAAATAGTTAATTCCTGCAGTTATTTAATGCCTTATTGAAACATATTTTGCATGCCAGTGGTATCCACTTTGTCCTGGTCGAAATAATAATTCTTGTTGTGTTTAAAAACGCATTTTAACTTTAAAACAAAGCGACTCCCTATATTTATTTTGTATTCCCTGTTTTTAACAAAAAATAATGAAAATGTCGATTTGATCATCGATTTTTCATAGCACCGAAACAAACTATTTCCTCCCAATGACACACCAATGTTAAAATCATTAATGATTCACCGAAATTTTCACAACTTCGGGATCAGTAGATTTAGATTTTAAATACTTCTTCCTCAGCTCTTATTTTGCTGGGTAGGAACAAATCAACAGTGCAAAGAGTTATAAATCTTTTCCAAAGATAAAAAGAATTGAAAATAAGCCACGAACAAGCCATTATTACAAAACACTCATTCAGAAGTACACCAAATATCTTCGGAGTTGAAGAAATCATTGGGGAAGCTGTTTCTGAAGACACGGTACGTGGGTGCATTTGGTAGGCCGGTTACATTGCTCGTACTGCCCAAAAGAAGCTGCACTTTACCATAACAAACGGAAAAAAGCTTATGCATTTTCAACGGAATATAAAATTAAAGCAAACTACTTTGGGAAAAAGTAATTTTCTCGGACAAATCAAAATTTTACATTTTTTGATCGAAGGGACGTGAATTGGTGTGGCTCAAATAGTGCGACGAGCTAAATACAAAGAATAATATAAAATCATTGAAGTATGTAAAGGCTGGAGTAATGGTATGGGGTTGCATGTCAGCAGCCGGTGTTGGCAATTAAGTGATCATTGAGGAGACAATGGAAAACAGCTACATGGAAACAGTTTACATGAACGTTTTGACCAGAGTGCTGAAAACTGAATATTTGAGATAGTTATTACTTTGCACAGGACAATTATCCTAATCATACACCATCTAACGTTAATATGTGCGATTCCAATAGTGGCATGTGTCTTCTAATTTCACGGGGCTTATTTCATAATATTACCTGTTAATTGTGTTATATCTGTAAAATACCTATATAAAATGTCCGGAATTTTTTCAGAAATTAAGTAACCAGTGGCGTTTACTAAAGGTACAATTTAAAATATTGGACCATATTTTCAAGGTAGATTATTTTTTGAGATACATTATTTTGTGTTTTTTTGTAAGCAAAGGGGTAATGTATTTATGTTTTGACAACACTAACGAAAAAACAATGCGCAACAATTCATTTAGGTTTAAATCACAGTTCTTGGCTGGCGACCAGAGTTCTCAGGTTTGATTCCCATTATGACCACATTTTTTTTAATAACGTTTAAAATATTTGTAATAATTTTTAATAAAAATTCCTCTTTTTTGGAAATCTATTTTTAGACACATTACTTTTACCATTCTCGTAACCATATAAGTAACCCCTTATATTATCACATCTAAAGTAATACATTACTTTGAGGCTCATCGCCTGTAAAATTCATCAGTGAAGTAAGGTGTAAAGTAATCCCCTATGGCTACACATTACTTTACACATTATTTGGTAATGTGTGCTTTTGCTGGGTATGTATGTCTTCTGCAGTATCAGCATTATCACCACAATCATTTTCCTCATTAAAATTAGAGTAAGAAAAAATCCTATAATAATCACATTTCTCATTTATTTTAAATTAAGCACAATATAAGTAACATAATGATTACTACTTATATTATTATATTTCTTTTGTTAACGCGCGAAAAAAATATTTTTGCGAAATTTTTATATTGATATTTTTTATTATGATACTAGATTTTATCAAAATGTGTATAAAACATTAGAAAACAGTACCATTTTCTTTAGTAATTTCTATATTTATTCTTCTTTTTCAAGCCTTTCTTCTTGTTAGATCCAGTAAATGCCACATAACAGGGAATCCAACTTTTTACCACTGTACCAGAAAAATACTAACGGCAATGGGTTGGCCCAGTACTTTTAACGGTGGTACCAGCTTTGGGAGCACTAAAGATTTTGAAGGTTATAGTGCTTTGCCAACCTCAAAATGATAACAGCGGGCTGGGCTTGGCCATTTCTTTTTTAAAACGTTAGAAATTTACTGGCAAAACAATGAATAAAGTGCTTTTCCAATGACGAAATAAGTGCTTTGCCAACCCCAAAATGATAAAACTGTGCTAGGCTTGGCCGCTTCTTTTTTAAAAAGTTAGCAAATCATTGGAGAAAGATACATATATGTGAATTTAGAGCAGTGATCGGCACTCATAGCACTTAGGGGCCGAACACAATCGGCAATTTACACGTTCACTACACGAATGTCAATAAATCTCACAGCACAAAAAATACAATTATTTCATTCAGTAGTACGCTAACTTTCAACAGAGTTGAAGAAATAAAGTACACTCTAAAAATTTTTTTTTTTTATTATACATAGGTATTTTTTTATTATAGGTATTTATTTTCCCAACAAACAATACGTACAGTTTACGTACCGGTTTCGGTCCGTCATAAACGGAATCCAACACCGTTTACGTACCGTTTTCTTTATCCGTAAACGGACCAGAAAACGGATTTTAAAGAACATCGAAACTGATTCGAATCCGTTTAAAAACCGTCAATGACGGACCGTTTACGGACCAGATATATCGGATGAAAAACGGAGTTGTCCGTTAAAAGTCCGTCAATGACGGACCGTTTACGGACCGGATATATCGGATGAAAAACGGAGTTGTCCGTTAATAGTCCGTCAGTGACGGATCGTTTACGTACCGTTTTTCAACAAAAAACGGATTTGTGTAACGGCATATTATTTTAATTGTTAATAGCAAATTTTTATTTTATTTTTCTTTAAATTGATTACCAAATATATTTAAATTAAAGTAACAAAACTTAATAAGCTAAATCCAACAAATACCAAACAAATACCACATTTATCTCCAGCACAATTACCATCCATCAATCACTGCGATTGTGGCCCATTAAAAATCATGAAAAAATAAAACAAATGTTTAATTTTGGTTTAAATTGTGGTACGATATGATGAAGCAGACAATGCAAATTTTTTCACAAAATTATTTTAAGAAGTCGGGAATATTTTTATTTGCTAATCAACATAATTTGCACACATCATCGTAAAACTTGTTTTCAGTTTCATAAATATTTACCTGAGGGATATTTAAGTGTTCGTTTTTTATTACTAAGCAAATCCAAAAGCAACGGAAGAAAAACTGATGAAAAACAGTGGTCCGTATTTGACGGTACAGAAACGGATACACCAAAACGGAGTAAAAACGTATTGTTTTCGAAAATCCAATTATACGGTCCGCTAATGTTCCGCTAACGTACAAGCTTTGACGGATACGTATTTTCGGACCGTAAACGTACGTACGAAGCCGGATTTATGAATCCGTACGTATTGGAGAGTCCGTAAAAATGTTTCTAGGATTGTTTTTCGTTCACACTTTAAATTAAAAATATGGAACACTGAGTGGGAAGAATTTTATTTTCTTGAAATATATTAAATGAGGCGGAGTGCCTTGTATGCAATCAAAAAATTATTATTATCATTATTATGAATTATTTTTATTTTTTATAATGGAGAAAACAAAAACATGAACTATTTTAATTCGATGAATACGGATATTTTCTTATCGATTTTATCATTTATTAATTTATTCATTCATTTATTTATCTAGAAAGATAAAATTATTTCTTGCGGTGTAAAACACCAATACATTTATATTCTCTCTTTCTGCCGACCACTGATTTAGAGTTCCATAAAATGACTTTTCTTATCCTTTTTAAAAGACTCCGAAGGCACTGTATTTTTGTATGAAACGCACTATAAAATAACTTAATTTTATATTATTCCAATGTTTTAAAACTCATAAAAAGTACTTTCTGAGTACTTCTATATTTGTCAATTTCTGGTTGAAATTTATAATGAAATATATGTTAAAAATAATTCCTGTCAAATCCTTTTTTGAAAACGTTACAAAATCATAGATCTTCATATTAATTATATTTCATAAATTGTGTTATTCGGGTACTGGAAATGCAGTTTTTGTGAACAAATGCTTTAACCAGGTTTCTGACAGTGCTTTTATTATTTTTACGATATTACATTTTGTAAATCAAATACTGGTAAAGCACTTTTTACTGATATTGGCAAAGCGTTCTAAATAAGTGCCCTGCCGGCACTTTATTTATTGCTACAATAATCAGTGCTCTGCCAGTACTTTATTTTATTACCAATTTCTGGCTGGGAGTGTTCAAGTCTAGCCATCACTTTGTGGAATCCCTCTCCATGTTCGTCAGACTCAAATGGTGATTGTATACTTGAATTAACTGCAAAGTCTAACTAAACAAACAAAAAATTTTGCGATACAAAATTTTTCTTCGAAAAAATAGCGAAAAATTGTATTTAACAGAGTTGGATTGATTTAAATTCAAAAATTATCCCAAAAGTATAAAAATATCGTTTTATCGTACTTTGGTATTGAAATTTTATCAAATTAATTTTTTTTACGAAAAGAAAAAAGGCAGGATTAAAAAAATTTTTTTTTTAATTTTTTCCTAAAATGCTGCATTTTCATATATTATTGATTATTCGTTAAAGTATATTGATTATTAAAAAAATATACTTTTTTATTTTACGGCTTTCCTGAATTAAGCGCTATTTTCCCTATACAAAAAAATTTAAAGAACTTTAATCTGTTTCATAAAGAAATTAAAGGTGCTCCTAACTAAATAATTTTAACTGTACACAAAAATAAAGCCTCCCCATTTCTATTGCGTTTGCGCGGATATTCCTTTGGAGTAAAACACGAAACATGAAACGAAAATAATTTTCCAACTTTAAATATTAAATTAAATTCACATTGGCCATTTGGCTCTTGTGGCAATCGGTTTCTTACACTCGTTCTTGCTCTTATTTCGCTGCTTTAGTTTAATTTGATTTCACTTTAACAATAACGTAACATCAACAACAACAACTAACGTGCGTATTGTTGATAAATTTCGCTGTCGATAACGTTCACATTTTATTGCTTTACAATAGTAATTGTTGTCTTTGTACATACTTGTAATAACATCATAGAATACATATAAAATTATTACAATTTAATTGCATAACACATACAATTAATAATTTTGAAAAAATTATGCAACTACAATAAAAAAAATTTAATTAAAAACAGAATTAAATTAATAAAGAATTTGTTTTTTTGCTATTTATAAACAAAAAATAAAATTAATTTGATATAATATAAAAATTGTACGGTGCAATTAAAAATATTTATTCAAAGTGAACCGTATTAAAGTGCTTTTAATCGTTACAATATCCTTTTTTTTAATACGATTATAACGATCATATACATATTTCATATATAAAAAGTTTAATTAAAAAGTATACATCATGGAACAGAAAGGTAAGAGTAAGTGTTGAAAATGTACCTATATGGCACCTGCTTTTTTACGCACAGTGTCTCCTCTCTTAACGGAACCCTCGATTAACGCAACTTCTCGGTTATCGCAGTAATGAAAATTGGCGATCAATGATATTTTTTAATTGAAAATATAATATAAATTTCCAAAAAGTTGCGATAATTGAGAACTTTTAAAGTATAAAAATTTATTTCCGTTTTCATTGTCTGAATATATAGTAACGTAGATGCAATTGGAAAAAGGTCATAATTTTAAACTGAATCAGACATTTATATGTGAAATCAGCGAATTTAGCTAAGGAAATTTTTGACTTGCTTTTTGCAACTATCTTGATTTCTATTTAGCGAGGTTGTACTGTAATTTATAAGGATTTATACGTTGTGTATAAAAAAAAAATTTTGAACAGAAAATCCCTGATAAAGTTGCTTGTAAAAGCAAGTGGAGGCTTTAGCCCCCCTTAAGGAACAAATTGTTTTTTGCAAATATCTAATACAATAATGTACGTGATTTACTTTTATAACAGACATTTAAGAATTTTACATTTATCAAACATATTAACATAAATTTCGAGATTTTCCTGAAATTCTCGAATTGAAGAAATTTTTATGAAAAGCAAAACTTATATATTTTACATTTTTTCTAGAAAAAATTTAACATTTTGATTCTACAGTTAAAAGAAAAGGTTCTTAAATTCGATATCGCCTTTTTATAGAAAATTTTTCAAACATTTTGAAACATTTTACTAAAATATAAATGTTCCTAAAATTTTTTAAAACAAAAGTTTTTAAATTATGAAAATTTTTCCACAAGAAAAGTTGTAATTTTTGTTTCTTACCCCTTAGAGGGGAAAAATATGACGGAAAGGTTTCGAATGGGCCAAAATTGGCATTTTTTATAAGAAATTGTTGTTGTTTGACTTAAAAATTATATGTATTAATGAATAATCGATTAAAACGAGAGAGCGGCTGTACTTTTTGAAATTAGTAATATTTTCCACAAGAGCTTTTTTGAAACAATATTTCAAATAAGTGGTAACCCTGTGAAATTGACCTTGTAATTTGAGGCTGTGTACAATAAATTAAAATTTTTTAAATTTCAGATATGATTTCATACAAAAACGGGTTGATTTTAAACCCCTAAACATAAGATTAGAAAACTTATAAATATTTGTCAATTTTCTTCGAATTTCACTAATATTAAAGGGAACTCATAGGGATAGCGTCCTTGTAGCATATAAAAAATATTTATTATTGTTAACATTTTTTCTAATTGTTATTTAACTAAATTTTTATTTTTTAGAGGAATTTAAAAGATTATTTTTTGTTTTAGTTATTTTTTCCCAAATTTAAATATTATATTTCTGTGTTGAAACTCTTTAAAATGTTCACACCTGTTTGTTGTATTTTTTTTTAAGTTTAAAAAGTGTTTTTCTAAAAAATCCTATTAAAAACATATGTTTTCGGATATATTTATATACAACTTGTTTGATATGAACAATTTCTTTAAAGGAATTAAGAAACATTTCACTAAAGAAAATTTAAAAATTTACGGCATAATTTGTACAATTTAAATTGCTATTTGCGACCATTCTGTTGAAATGAAATTTACAGTACTAAAATTCTTTTTTGACGTAAAATTTCGTAATTTTTTTAACGCAACACTGTAACTACGCGAGACGACAATTCTTATAACAGTTGCTGCGCGCCATCTGATAGAGAGTTAGCGAGTTAAACTTTTTTAGTTTATATCCCAGTTATTTTATTTTACTTCGGGGGGGTTAAAGTGCTACAGGAATACAGAAGACGGACGTTGCGATATGTATGAGGGATAGAACACTCATATTATTTTTATAAATTGATATTGCCGTAGCTTGAGATCGAACCGGCAAACCTTCTGTGTAACAATCATAACGAGAAACCCGAAATATCGTACGTGCTCTATTCTGCTGCTCCTTTTATTTAAACAATTTAGAGAAAATATGATATTACCCAAAATCGAACGAAATGTGAAGCTTTTTCCCTAAATGTACATTTGAAATAACTAATTTTTCATTTAATTTTATTATGTTTTTTAATGCAACAATTTAAGTTAAAATGCTTAATTTCACAAATATGTTAATTATAATAGAAACTTTAATTTTTTACTATTTTCTTTTGTTGTGTGTTTTTTTATTTATGTAATACACAAATTCATTGTAAATTTATTGCCAACTGAACAATTTAGTTTTAGCAACCGAATTATTCGGTTAATGCAACCAAATGTATTCCTGATCCGATTGAAATATATGGTTTTAACCGAAATTATGTTGTATTAACCGAATTCGGTCGCCACAGACAAATATGTCGATGGCACCAACCAAACCATTCAGTTAGCAAGAAATTCGGTTGTCACAATGAATCAGTTTTCTCTGTGTATAAACATACTTGGGAATTTTTCATTACCATTGCAATTTCATTACCATTTATTGCAAATGAAAAAAAAAATTATTACCATTAAATATTAATAAAATTCTTTCCATAAAAAATTTCATTACTAATGTTAATGAAATAGCACAAATGCATAAAAATATAATTAAAATTGATAAAAAAAAAATCAATTGTTTACATAAAATTAATACGATTTGAAAACTTTATGAAAAAAAAATAATAATAAAGCAAAATATATAATATACAAATATTAACTACTAGTTAAAATTTGTTTAATGATCTACGATATTTTTATGTTTTAGTTAGTTATATTTAGAAATGATTTCTTTGATTTTTCTTTTGTTTGCAATATTAAAAATATTAAAAAATTATGTTTTCTTTTTATATAAGTAAGAAGAAGTAAACAATTTTAATTTATTAATAACATATAAAATGATGTCTAATGTTTGTTGGTGCATTATAATGGTAATGAAATTCAAAAACATTGACTTTAATCAATGAAATCAGATCATTTAATCATTATCATTAATTATAATAATGGTGATTAAATTTATTTAATTACAATTGTTATCAGTGCAATAGCAATGAAATCATCAATTAATTAGTCCACTCAATTTATTAGTTGCATGGATGATCATAACAAGCTTTCAGCCTCCGTATATTTACAAAAACAAAGCAAATTAACTATTTCTAACTAGGTTGATGCATGTATTAAATTATTTAATTCAGGAAAAGAAAAGCCCTAATGATTTATTTTTAATACAGGTGTTTTTATTTTTACGTTTAACTTAAAATTATCACATTCTAATGGTCGAAAAGTATAATTGGACATATGATTCATACAACAATTCGGAGAATCCATAAAACAAAATAATGGTGTTGAGCATGTCGAAAATATTCAACTAAAAACTACTTTGACTACTTGTTTGACGTATATTTACTACTACGACTTACACACATAATAATACACCAGACACTTTACGAAAAAACACAAGCGAGTTAGTGTTATTTACTCTTACAGAGAAGGTATCCCCATGGTCCGATTCTGCTGAAATTTTAATATGTGATAGAGCAGACAAAATATACACACGAACATGTTATTTTGTTTTACCGGCAAACTCTCTTACTTAAATGAAGAATAAAATGGCGTTTTTTTTTTTGTAATCTTAGCGTTTATTCACACTTCTCAAATTATATTATAAGTAAATTTGGTATTAATTTTGGAAAAAATTCAGAAACAAAAAATTTCCATAATTTTTCTACCCCATTTTTTTACCTTCTAGATTTGAGATTGGGCCGCTAAAAAAAGTATACATACATGTGTGTTGGTTTTCTCCCCTCTATCACATATCCTAATTTCATTGAAATCGGCAAGATCGCCACCTTTTTATTTATTTTGGATGGAGCTTAATAAATACGTTGATACTGAATCCAAAAATACTTATTTACGTTTTTACAAGTTTTCGATTTAAAATTTGTATAGAATTTGCAAGTTGAAAACTTGAAAAAACGAAAACATATTTTGTGATTCAGTATGAACGTATTATAAACCTTTTTTTACTCTGCTAGGTGGTTTAGCTAAGAAGCTTTGACTAGCAATCAACAAAGTTATGATATTGAATGAGCATGATACAGCAACATAAACAGAATGGCCATGAAAGAGTTTTTACTCTTATTACCCAGCAGAAACTTGGTAATGACCCACTCATTACTGGTTTATTACCAAAATGATAGATCAGTAGTCAAAAAAGAAAATATAAGAACTCAGAGATTTTAAAGCGCTCAAAAATACGTTTTTTCAACACTTTATTTTTGATAGAAAATATAAAACTACTGAACACAATTTTTAAAGTAGAATTAACAATTTATCTGAAAATTAGCCTTAATTTTTTATACTCATATCCTTTATAGCAGCGGTTGCCACTAATTTTTACTTTACTAACTCTTTTAGACATTTAGCTTGCGGATCAAATTTTGTGTATTAAAAAAAACTGAGAACACATCAATAAAATATTTTTTTTTTTTTGCAAAATGTATTACAAACATTAAAATAGAAAAACGTTTTTATTACTCTAAAACAAAAGACGTAAGTACAATTTTGTTACTTTCTGATGAAACGAAATCTTAAAATAATTTATTTTTAATTCATGTGATTTTTTAAATCAATAATTTAAAAAAAAAAATGCTCATGCTAATTGACGACAAAAATACTCTACGATACAATTGTCGTTTTGACAAATTTTTCTTCATTAACAACATTAAAAAAAATAAATTAATTTGTTAATTCTCAAAAATGCAACATAAATTTTTTATAAAATGTTTTCTGATGGTTCAAAATTGTTTCGAGTTTTGGATTCAATTGAATAAATAAAAGCTATCGTGAAACGTGAACAGACATTTTTCCCAAAGAACATTTTAAGACTTTGAATTAAAAAAATCATAAAAAATCTTTCCAGTTTTTCGGCATTCTAAGATAAAAACTCAAATTTATTTAGATACATTTTAAAATGTATACTGTAAAACTTCAAAAATTCAGATAATCCCGGAGAAAATTATTATGTTTCAAACACTTTTTAAATTATAATTTTGCAAAGATTTCTTGAAGCGAAAATGATAAGGTTCCAAGAGTATTATCAGTTATAGATTATGAGTTTAAAAAAAAAAACAAAAAAACTTCTCAAATCTTTAACATACAGATTTGCCATTTTTTTAATTCTAAGACATGTTCAGTACAAAAATTGCAAACGCCACACTAAAGTTTTCGTTTGCGGTTTAATATAGTTGTTAGACAATTAGTAACGATTTAAAAACTATAGGAAAATATAAAATTCTAGATATTATTGAAAATAACAAAAAGTTTAAATTTTTTTCTTGTGACCGAACGGATCTTGAACTTTGTCAATATTCATACAAAATAAAAAATTTCTTAATCTTTTTTTATAGTACTTTTTAAAATGGTTTGCAATCCATAAGAAGAGTACAATAGTTATACAATTTCTCGCAAACATAAAAAAGTTATATCATACATACGTGTGTTGGAGATCTTAACGAAATCGTTGGAGTCAAAATTGTGGTTATTTTTTAAAATAAATCAGTAGAGCAGTTCTCTTACGTTCTTAACAATTTTATCGATTACATTAACTAACAATAAATATCGGCTGAAGTACCAAAAACGCCATTCTATATTATTTGACAAGAGATACCGACAATATATGTTAATATGATTTTAATTTGCTTTGAAATTTTATTAAAATATTTCTGTTCATAAGTTGACGATCTTTTAAATACAAGTATCGCTAGAATAAATTAAGATAATTGTACATAATTTTACTACATTAGCAGTTCTTTATGCATCTCCATTTATCTAAAAATGAATATTCAATCGTAGCTGTTTTAAAAGGCTAATCATAATTTAAGATATAGTAAAATGTAACAACTATTTTATCTCTTCCGTGATTTTCCATTTAAAACTTCCGAATTTACACAATTGAAAATCAGTTTCAAGCAATTGTATTTTGTCATTTATTTTAATAAACTGACAAATGAAGATTAAACAATAGATAGTTCGTTTATATTATATGCTACTATATGAAGTGGTTTTAAAAAAAAAACTTTGTTCTGAATATTTTAACTAATACAGAAAATCTGAACTTTTGTTCATTTTGTTTTTGGAATGACTAACAGAAAAACTTCGATAGGTTACAGTAAAAAAATGTAAGTGGTGGACAGTCTTTAACTACATACATATATTTTATTTATGAAGTATTGCTGGAAATTATAGCACACTTTCTAGCCATATTTTGTTGTTTGATTTCCATGCAAACGATTAATTAGTTTTTTTTTTGGGTGTGGGGGGAGTGGATTTGCAATTTACAAATGTAAATATATACAAAATTTTTCCATAACTGTTAACGGTACGATGCAGAATTCTTTTTATCAGAACAATCAAATTACATAATAAATTGTTGGAATTGATCAAGACGGGTTAGAAATTCAGTTTAACATTTCCACATGCCTTTACAGCAGTGATGTTCATTGCATGGGACAATTGTCCCCTGCTCAACTCACATGTATTCTTACGCTCTTGCCTTTAGTCGTCACTGAAACAGCGACGAATGAACACGTGTGGCGGATGTATGCTGATTTTACTTTAATGCACTGAAAAAAATTAATAGCAATGTACGAAAAATATTTTAATAATACAAGATCTATAAAAATCTTTAATAAACCTAATAAAACAACGCATTTTTAATATAAAAGATTAAATGTTCTTAAAAATTTGAGTCCGATCGTTCATTCATATATTCCGATCGAATATATTGTATTTTTTTTTCCTTACAAAAATTGCATTTTTTTAATAGAATATCATAATAGATCTATACATATTACAGATATTTTATTAATATGTAAATATAATGAAATCATTAATATTGATGGAAAAAATTTACAACTTTTTGTTTTTATAAAATGAAAAAAGGCACCCTAATGTATATACATATGTATTTATTATTTTTCTTTCAAAAATTTACTTATTGTTTAATTCATATTTCTTTAAAACTGTTTTATACAAAACATAACAGTCTCATATTTTATATAAAAAATAAATTCATACAGATACTAACACTGCTATTAACCCATTTCTTACAGTGCAATTCTTATTTTCTCACCAACACAACTACATTTTTATTTTTGAACAGCACTGCTTTACAGCAAAAAGTTTATAAAAACAAACACATATATCAGCTGATAGCGGATTTGACATATATTATTGGTGGGAATTATAAAAACGCAGGCAGATCGAAAGTAAATTTCATATAAACTCAATAATGCAACGTGGGGTTAGCTTTAACAGCTTTTTAAAAAAGAGATATTTACAATTAAACACAATACGAGAATAAGAATGTTGATGAACAACTTTTTCCTTGTATTTCCCATTATTACAAAAATATTATAATTTTTCTGCAAATTTGGAAAAGAAAAGTGTTCATGACTTCGAACCGAAAAAGAACATTTCACATACATAAGTGCATATTTTTTGAATTTGTAGATGCATATTTTTCGATTTGTTGTTAATATTTTATTTAGATAAAACATGAATTTTAGTGTATGGACATTTTAGCTCTGATAATGATATTTATGGTTTAAGAAATTTAGAGATTAAATTAAACTTAATTTTCAATACTTTTGTTTAGATTATCATTTGGAAAAAAATGATAGGCATATTTTACGCCAGCTACATCACGTTTTTGTCTGAAATATAAAAATAATTGTGAATAGAAATATACCTCATTCAAAAAAAAAAAAATCTTTTCAAAAAATATTTAATTAATCACGTTAAGCCCAATACTTTTTTGTTAGCTTTTTCTGGAAATGTTTAAAGAATTTAGAAAATTTGGGGGTGCTTGCACATGCTTAGTTCACATATTATACGTATAATATAATCTACCCAGCAAAACTTTCTATTACCAGGTAATGGGAAATGGAATAAGAAAACAACAATTGTAAGTACTTACACTTTGGACCAAAAACACATTATTTAAACATGGAGGTGTCATTTGAGGTTATTGGTTAGCCAAAGCTTACGAGTATAGACATATATAAGTAAAATTTAAATCACTGGTTAGTAAAAAGGGCTAAAATCAGAGCATGGAATGGGTAACAATAAACTGTTCAAACTGAAATAGATATTGTTTAAATTATAAAATCTGTGCAATAGTTTTAGATTATAAATTTGTATAAAACTTGTACTTCCGCATTGTAAGTATTTATATAATACAATACCAAAAGCTCATTATTTGTAACCTTCTTAATCAGTTATTAGTTAACACAATGAAGGGCATTTTTGCACTTTTGTGCAAAAATGACCTTCCGCTGTTGCTTTGTTGTCATTTAGTCAAATTAAAGCAAATCAGTTGTCGTTCAGCACTTGTTGAAGCCGGGTCAATCTGCTCTACTTTTTTAAATACACCGAAAAATGGAAAATGTCTTTTTATAATATTGATTTTTCCTTAATTTCGTTTGTTTAACTATCAACAATTTAACTACAAAATCCGCAAAAATAAATCATATATATTTCGTTTTCATAAATCTCATAAAAATTAAATACAATGTCTGTAAAATAAACGACTTTTCATTTATTATGATTATTTAAACTATAAGCCCATTAACTATAAAAAACAAAATTTTTTAACAACTCATTTTAAATGAAAATTTTAACTGTAATTTGTATTAATATATAATTTATTCTTTAAATAAATGTAAAAAAGTGTTAAAAAATATATTTCTTTGTATCTTAACTATTTAGGACCGTGCTTATAACTTGCCTTTAAAGTACGTGTTAGTTAATAGTAACTTTGGCTAAAGTGGGCAATAAAGACCCCTTTAACTATCACAACTTTTTTATAAAATATAATTAATTTTTTTAAAAATATGACATTAGGAGAGCAAAAACCGATTACTTTTGACAAATTAAAATAGTTCTTAAAATATGTAGTGGCAACACTTTCAACAAACAAACAAACGAAAATTAAAATTTCTTGGAATTGTTTAAAAAATTAAACAGTTTGTTGTAAAAAAAAATTTAAAATGTCGACGGCGCTTACAGAAACAAACCAAATAGCAAAGAAATGGTAAAAAACCTACATGCCAAAATAGAAAATATGGCATCTTCAAATGCATAAACCTTGCGTTATAAGTTAAAAGTAAGATGAACTTACCTTTAGCTTATGGTAACTTTTGTCTTAAAGTATACTTATAATAACGAGAAACTAACCCCCCGTTGTCACATGCAAGTAATTACTTGCAAGTAGTGTATACGTGTTATTAACGAAAAACAAAAAAAATTTTTGGGTGGCTAAACTGTACAGTGCAAGTTCATTTGTAAAATGTCGTCAACAGGAGAAGTTCTATCCAAAATTACTGTCTTAAATGAATTGCTGTATTGCCAAGTTCTTAATTATTGTTATTATATTTATTTTATAAAAACGTATAATTAGTATTTAAACTTATGTTTAAAAGGCGACTTTGTATCCTTTCTCATTATTCTTCTTATTTATGTGCACAAAATCAACAATAATATAAGCTCCTATTTCAACAAATAAATAAATTAATATAAAACTCAGTACTCGGCAACTCTGTTCTTCGTTTTGTCATTCTACATGCATCTACTGTCAAAAATTCACTTGCATTAATATTTCATTGCAAGCTGAGTCGCAAGTAGCATAAGTGTGAGTGTGGTAGTAAAAAAGTATGAGTGAATTGAGTTTTTGGCACTTGCATGTAGCAACGGGGGTAATTATCTGGATAAAGGGTACCCTTTATCAGATAATAGCTGGAACAGGTCCGAAACTTTACCAATATTTTGCTGGGTAACAACGAAAATGGTACGTGCTGGAGAAGGTTAGGTTATGTTGAAAAAGATGTATCCGCTAGTAGGTGTGCTATATTTTTGTGCAGTCCTTTATACAATACATGGCATAGTAGTTTGGCAGTATTCTTGTGCGTTTTGAATTTAAATCAGTTTCTTTCAAAAAAAATCATATTTATGTAGTATGTGTTTGTTTGTCTGGTTATTTTTATTATTTTTCATGAATTTTTTACATCGAACTCCAAATTATTGCATTCATAATCCATTCTAGGGTCTGTTTGTGCAACAGTGGTATTTATTTAAAATTGTGCCAAAATCAACAGCTTCTATAACTGTAAAGTAAAACCGGTTCCCCTATAATCAGTTCTGTAACTTGTTCCAGAACTGGTTCTCCATTAGTTATACCTAACATTTAAGCTCCGTGGAACGGATTCCCAAACAATTTCTAGAGTCCGTTCAAGTGTAACAAGAATTGGTGTAGTTGGTAACCGATTGGAAAAATTGCTGAGGGTTCTTGTTTACATTCCCCGTCGTTTCATCTGAGCATCACTCTGAAAACGAGTTTAGCAGTAAAGACTTCTTACTTACCAAACTTACATACATACACTATAATTCGCCAGAGCTGCTTTGACATTTTACAAATTACTTTTAATACACTTCTTCATTCATCCGACTGCTATTAATTATGAATATTATGTTTATTTGTCAGTCTCTCTGTCGTTTACTTTTTGTGTCTCTTTGTTTAATTTTCATGCTTTTGATTGTTTGCAATAACTTTGCATTTGTATGTATATATGGATGATTGGTTTGGACAGTCGGAAAGATGGATGTATGCGAACGACCTTGAGAATGTTACTACTAGTGATACTGCTTTACTTCATACAAACGAACATAGGGACTGACTTAATAAACTACATTGTAGAAAGAAATCTGAACTTGGCAAAATATTATGTTAATTTATGTATTTTTTTTTTTTGTTTGCTAATTTAATTTTACAATATAACAAACCAATGTTAAAATCTCTATAATAAGATCAATATTATTTTTTGAACATTAAATAAATGGTGAAATTATTGTTCTTTAAAGAAATCATTGCATCCAACTAGACACTTGTGAAATAATAATGTAGTTCCCAAAGTCTACTAACAATTTTAATGAAATTTGGATGTGTGATAGAAAAAGGAAATCTAAGAACAACCTGTCTCACTTTTTCGGCCATCTCTGTGTAATAAATTCGAACATTTTTGGGTACTATTTTGTTCGGAAGCATGTCGGAAAAGTTAGAATTTCAAAAAACCGTATTAATAATCGCTTAACGCAACTCTCGATAAACGCAACTCCTCGATTATTGTAACTCGTAAATTATTTGCATTTTTGACTCAGTTAACGCAACTTTTCAAAAAAACCCTCAGTTATCGCAACTTTCCTCCCAAAAATATTAGTTTGTGTTTTTTATTTATAAAAAACTTTCAATACAAGAAAAAAGTGATATTCATAATAAACTTGATAGAGGCATATCTGCAAAAGTGATTTGCGATAAATATAAAGTGCACAAATCAACAATTACAAGAATTAAAAAAATGAAGCTGAATTGACGAGATCGAAGATGTTGACATTACTCCAGCGTTTCCTAAAATTAAATGTCAGAATGCTATTGATTCTTTTAACATTTGTCTTCAATGGGCCAAGGAAAAAAGAATAGCCTTAAAAGACATTATGTTTTCCCAAAAACCTTCGTGAAATTGCAGTGCAGACAAATTTTTCATGCAATAAAACACAGTCAAAAATTTCTGACTTTTTTAATTGATATTTTTACCATTAAGTTTACAAATTCAATTTGTACATCCGTTGTACATTAGAATGCGAATTTTTCATTTATTATTTGTGTTTTTTAAGTTATTTTTAATAAAATCAATAAATTTATTTTAAAAATAAATGATTTAAATCTTATTTATTTTTATTTAAACCGTAAAAAAGTAGACACTCGGTTATCGCAACAACATCAGTTTTCGCAACTGCCAAAATTTCTATTAGTTGCGTTAAGCGAGGTTGCACTGTACGTCAAATGAGGAAGTATGATATACATAATGACCCATATTTTAGCATAGAAAAAATATCACAAAATTTTATGTAATTAAAAATATTTGTTAAAATTCAAATTCGATTCTTAACAATTTTTTTATTGAAATGTTTGTAAATTGTTTTTTTTCATTTAATAATTATTTAAAAATAAAAATTTAAGCTACAAAAAAATAACAAGGATAAAGGATGTTCAATATTAGAATTTGTAAATACAAAAAACTTCTTATTTTTTTGGAACTTCTTTTTTTTTAAGAATTTTTATATGAAAAATAATAATTTACAAACATTTCAAACAAAATATTTTTAGAAACCGAATTTGAATTTTAACAAATATTTTAATTACTTGAAATTTTGTGATACTTTTTTCTGTGTATACCCTACTAAAAGGAGGACCGGTTCCTAAAGTACGAACCACGTGACCGGTTCAAAAGTCATGGCATGCTCTTTTAGACCAGCATGTTCTTTTACACCAGTTTTAGACAAGCCCATGTTAAAGTGACCGGTCCCTATCACAATGACCCAGTCACGTGATGTGTCCTGGGATAGGTCCTTTTCCCGCAGTGTATATAAAGACTGAAAGTAATATACTTCTTTGTTTTATAGTTCTAAGCCTTTTTTTGTTCCCATTTTTTACAAAAGGAAAATGTTGTGTTTGAATCATGGTTGGCATTCAATACCTTTTCATAATAACGGTAGTTGGCTACCACATCTACTTTAAGACCGATACCAAAATGGCGATTCCATTGATGGCATGTGGCTTTTTGTATAACCGGATTTATTGCGCTATTTTACTGGTTTAATTTTGAAATATCTTAAACTACCTTTAAGATATCGCTAAGCTACCGAAACACCGATTTATAACGGTATTTTGCAGATATAACAAAATGTAACAGTTAATATTATGAAATAAAACCCCTAATATTAGAAGACACATGCCAATATTGGAATCGCAGTGTTAAAATATTCGTATCGGTATCGATCAGAGCTTGGCAGATAACTACTATCATGAAAAGGTATTGCTTACCAAAAGTGGTTTGAATCAATTTTGTTTTAATTAAATGAAATTAAAAATTTTAAAATTTTAAAAATTTTTAAAAATTTTAAGAAAATAAACATTATAAAGCGGTATTCATAAAAAAATCGTAATTCAAGTTTCAAATGCATTTTAGTTAAAAAACATTTTAAGCCTAAAAAAGGTTTATTAAAAATTTGTATTCATAATCAGTATTTTAACTAAAAAACGATTTAATGATTTTTTTAACTTGAAAATGGCAACACTGTACTTTTTTATTTGTCATATTAATCGTAATGATGCAAATCAATGATTACTAAACCATACGGTACTCGTTTCTATCTATTTTTTTTGTCGTTTTTCAGAAAAATATTGTTTTTATAAAACAAAAAATTTATGAAAAATTGTTTATTAACTAAAAATAGAAAAAGAGTCAAAACAAAATGCCCAATAAAGGTGTTACATAGATAATGATTTTATTGTAGATAAAAAAGTATTCAAATAACCGGTTTTATTTTCTTTGTTTTGATTAAACAATACACCACTATAAAACACAATGAATAATATCCAAAAATATTATTATTTTTGCTTAAATTTTTTATCCGGAATTGAAAACGGGTCGCTCCTCTTTTTGTAAATTTTCGTCTGACGATTGTTTGAAATTTGGGCAATAGTTTCTATTATAAACAAAATACAATTAAAAATATCAAATTTTCCATATAAAAATGGTTCTTACCAATTCTTTTCATCAAATATAGAGGGTCCATTATTTATTAAACAAAAACAAATAACTTCTTTTGTTTAAATGACAATTTTTTGCAAAAATGTTTTAAATGGAAATAAACACAAAGCAAGAATGTCATCTTAAAATAGGTTTAAAATAGGGTCGAACCAATTTTAAAATTCGTTTATTTAAACAAGGTTTAAAAAAGGTATTTTAAGCTAAAATTCGTTTATGAATACAATTTTAGCAAATTTTGCTTAAAATTGATTTGAAATACTGTTTAAAATTTTTATGAATACCGCTGATAATATTATTTAAAAAATATGTTTAAAATTTTAGCATTTTAATTTTTTTTAGCATTCTTTTACCCTAATTTAGATATAGTTTTAGATCTAGCCACACTGGTGGGGACCTAAAGGGTATTGTACTTTTCTCAGCAGTTAGGGTCAATTGGAAACTTTAAATGCATTATGTCGGAATATCGCGATGAGCGATATATTATTTATCAACAGTACTAAGTAACATATATTACAATAAGGGTATTCATTTCAGTTTTTTTTTTTGTAGTTGGAAAAATGGAAAAGTGGAAAAATGCAACTTTTGTTACAACAAACATAAGGAAAAAAAATTCCACCAAAAGTTGTATTTTTAACAACCTATAACCAGTGTAAAAAAATCTGGATAAAAATTTGTAATTTTCCACTATAAACGTCAAATTAATGATGTTGCCACCTTTAAGAAAATCGTTAATTTGTAGTTGAAAGTGCGAAATATTACATCTCTTTTTGTAAAACCCTGAATTATACAACTATGATTTTAAAAATCAAGTGTAAAATTATTATTTCAAATTTGATTTTTCTCGTTCTACTCAACCGTCATTTTTTAAGAAGAAAAAAATTAAAAATGAGTTCTATGAAAAAATTATTAAAAAAAAATCTAAAAACAAAAAAGAAACCGGATCTAAAAAATGGATGGACGCAGAAGTTAATAAAATACTGTACTTTTTGGCAGATAATCGAAATTTTGAGGTAAGTTTCTATAATGGAATTTTATACCAAAATAAATAATACCAATTCATTTCAGAAACCTACAGTTCAGCTACAGCGGTAAAGAATGTTCAATTCTTCTTCCACCAAATTGTCGGCCACATCTTTAGTTGCTAGATCACCATCTGATGTAAATGTTTCTAAAAAATAATATTTTAAAATTTATATTGTATGGTTTTTTGGAGAAATTATCTGTATATACCGGTATTTTCCTAAATATTATCAATTTCCATTAAATATGCGGTAATTAAAAAATCAATCAATTCACTTTTAACACTTTTATTCGGCATCTTGAAAAATATTAATTGTCACATCTTTGACAGCTTGTTTTTTTTTTTTGAAAGTTCAAATATGTATATTTTTTATTTCAAATAATGCCGCTCACATCAATAAGAGTGTAATTTTTCAATTTTCTATTTTTCCAACGAAAAAAAAATCTGAAATGTACACCCTTAATATTAGAAAGTATTTACATAGTTTTAGCCCTCTTTTCAAATTATGCTATGTAAGTAGAGTTAGTAAGATATATATATATATATATATATATATATATATATATATACATTTTTATATTACATATACATATGTTTGTATATATATTTAGTTTTAAATACTGACCACAATTAAGAAAGACTGAAATAATAAATTTTAAACTGCGATTAATAAATCGTTTAAATGAATACCATATATTTATATATTTCCCCAATAGTAAATACATGTATGTATTTTGTTTTTGTATGGCATGTATTGTATTTTCGTTCGTCTGAAGCAAACCGTTATCTGAAAACACCCCCTTAAACATTAAATATACATTTTTCTCTCAATATAGCACAGGAAAAATTCTTTAATTTTAAATTTATCGTAAATATTAAAAATCGATTTTACATTTAAAGGCGTACAGACCATATAAGTTTTTTTATGGTAAAACTTATGGTCGAATAAATATTGTTGGCTGTATAGATAAATGAATTTGTTAAAAATGTACATTGTTATTATTGTGGTTGTTGTTGGTGTTGGGTTTAAATTACTCAAATCACAAAACTCTGTAGAAATTTATAAATAACTTATAGAAAATCAATAGTATTAGCGTTTATTTCTATTATTAATTATTTTATTTTTGTTGTAGTTTTTATACCCTCCATTACTACGTGTTTTGGGTATAATGAGATGGTTCTGATGTTTGTTACTACCAAAAATATCGGCCTTAGAATAATGGCGTTTTCTTCTCTGACAAAATATGTAACATTTTATCTGCCTTTTACCAGAACTGCACATTTGCGTTCTTTTCTAAACAAAAATGCGTCAATTTGAAAGGGTAACGTGTCCTGTTCTAAAAATGTTGCCCTAAACGTTACATTTCGTGCACTTTAATTTTTGAGACAGTGGCAATTTGCCTTTTAAAACAGCTGGAGTTTTCAATGTGTGTTTGTGTATTTTTTTAACGCGTCTATTATTAAAGCAAGCAGACTTTTTGCGCGTTTATTTATTATCGAAGTGTTCATTGCTATAAAAAACATTAAAATGAAAAACACTACAATTTTATGTGCACAAAAATAATTTTTTTTTTTAAATAATTTTATTCATTTTGCCAATTTGTTTGCTTACTAGGATTGTCGACGTATTCAGAATTCCGGTACTGAGTACTCAATACTAAAAAATAAATAAGAAAAATACTAAAAATAACAATTAAATAACAATTAAATTCAAATAAGAACTGTTGCAAGAGAAAACACCATAAGACACATCTTATAAAACACTGTTCCAATCTGTTCAGAATTACTTTTTTAATAGATTTCGCGATGCCCTTGTGTTTATGTAGAACTTGTAATTAAAATTCAGCACCTTATTTCTGTATTCTCGCATCAAAATTCTTTATATAGCGTGAGCCACAGGAAAGCAAAGCAAACCCTAATTGAAATTGGCTTAAATCGGTTCATATCTAGTTTGTATGTTATGTGATATTATTAATCTCATTATGATCTTATAATGTGCCCATCGAAATGATAAGGTCACTTATTATTTGTTCTGTTTATGCAAAAGTACAAGGAGTATAGAATAGTACCGTGAACAAAAATAATTGTCCCTTAAATGTTATTCATAAATAAGTAAAAACGGTAAAGTTCTACTAATAAACCAAAATATCAATAGTGTGTTTTGGAATGCGACAAAATGATAAGATCAGTGCTAATAAATCTGCAATCATTAACGCATTGCATTTCTTAAAAAAATTTTGTTTATGCAATATGCAAGCTGAACTTGAAAAGCGTTAGATTGACGCATTTTTCGAACAGCAATTGGGAATACGAAAAATTGAAAGAAAATTTGAACGTTCGCTTTGTGTAGTGGAAAATTATTTAAAAAATACGGATATTTATGAAAAAAATTAAAGCTCTGGCCGACCAAAAGCCCTTTCTGTTCGTGAAATTCACCAAGTTTCCCGAATGGCTTCAAATACTATACGGAGCGCTAATAGGTTCAAAATGGCATTAGGTTTAAATGTGCTAAATTAAAAAAGCTCTATGTTTAAATAGGACACATAAATTAAAACGCTTGGAATAATTAAAAAATCATATGACAACTAACTGACATCAGGTACTTTTTTTTTAAAATAACTTGCATCCAATTTCACAAATTTTTTATTTTGAAAATTATTTTTTAAGATGAAAAAATATTTAATCTCCATGGACCAGATGGCTTAGACTATTAGCGAAATTTGAGAAAGGAACCCATGTATTTTTCAAAGAGAAATTTCTGATGCTTCCGTTAGTTTTTCCGATATTTTAACGGCACTATGATTAGGATTTTCTTCACATCACTTACGATGATATGATGCATCGTAAGAGATATCTTTGTCTCATTAAGACTTTTTGGCCTCACCCATAAAAAAAAAATTGGTAGAAAACTTTATTTTTTCCTTCGATTAGCTGCAACAACCAATATAATTTGCTTTTAGCTGGAATTTAAGTAATATTTAGTAGATTAAAATCTACTAGCTTGGTTTATTAATAATTAACAAACAGGTTCTGCTAATTAAAGCAGGATTTGGTAAAGGCCCCTTTTTATCTAAATTTTATAAGCTCTTTATGCTATTTTTACAGACATATTTCTATGAAACCTGAAAATATATATTTTTTAAGAAAAACTAATGAAATAAAATTGGTAAAGTAATTCGAGTTACACGAGAAATTTTAAAATCTTACACGGTAAATCGAGAGAGTTCAAATTCCACAAAATCGAGTTAAATATATAATAATGAAACATAATCAGATTCTTTAAAACTCAACCGAATTTAATTAGTTGTAAGGAATTTTTTGTTTGTTAAAATTTTTAACAATTTCCCTCTGCAACATATGTTGTAAATTTTTACGATTATGTACATACATATTATCGTGTCTGTCTTACACATTTGGAATAATAAACTTTGAAAAATATAAACTTAGATTTTCGAGTAGAACCATTTGTACAAACCCTATAAATATTAAATATGTTTTTCCAATATGACCTTCACAATATCCAGTAGTAATCAAAACATTTCTATTTTGAATTGTACGTCGATATTTCCACCTATATTGAATACAGTATGGTGTCAAATAAATTTGTTAATACATATTTGTGTTTTATTTATTTACATATAGAGGGTCAAAAGTTGATATGTCTTAATTGCCATTTTTTACAATTTAATAAAACACTACACCATAATAAAACACACCTCTACAAAATGAAAAGAAAGATTTTGACTTGATAGTTCCAACTCTATTTTCCAAACTTCCACGCACAGATTCAAACATCTTAAGATTTCTTATTGCAGCGGTAGTAATGGTGTTATTATGAAGCAATATTGAAAAAAGACATTTAAAATTGCTTTTCTGCACGAAATGGATAAATTTGTGAAAAAAAAATTTAAACGATATACATATTTTTTTTTTTCATTTTGGAACTTGCTTTCTGCACAATAGGTCAATTTAAAATAATAATAAGCGTTTCACACAAGAGGCCGCCGCATAGGAACTAACATTCCAATCGCAACTCCGATTTCATGTTTCAACGCTTCAATTGTCTCTGGTTGGTTTGTGAAACATTTATCTTTAATGGCTCCCCACAGAAAAAATCCAAACGGCTCAAATCACAGCTCCGACGCGGCCAATTGACATTACAATTTCGGCTGATTATTCGATTTTCAAAAACAGTGCGTAAAATATCGATGGTTGCGTTGGCTGTGTGACATGTGGCCTCGTTTGGTGAAACTAAATGTCGTTCATGTCATTCTCTTGAGTTTTTGGAAACAAAAATTCGAGCATGGCACGATAACGCTCACGGTTGACGGCAACGGCGGCTCCTTGCTCAGTCGCGGTAGTCAAAAGAATGATATTGTTTTCCATTCTTAAATGACAAAGTTCTACCTTTCCAATAAAACCAGAAATTTGAAAAAATAATCAGTATTTTCTTTATAGCCGATTCAAATTTAAAATTTTATATGGCCTACCCTATACACTCACCAAAAAAAATTCTGTAATGGCAACTGAAAATGTTGCTGTTATTACGGGAAATTTTCCTAATTTGAGCCCAGCCGTATTTTTTGCTAATCTTAGCAAAACATATCTGCTGACGTGTAGTGCAATGAAATTTGTAAAAAAATTAGCTGCCGCTACTAAATTTTAGTAAACTTTTTGTAAAGTGAAATTTAAAATCTGTTTGCTAAAATCAGCAAAAAATAAAATTACTAATTAATTATTATTAATATTAGTACAACATTTCAAATTAATCTTTTTTTATCGAGCATCAAAATTTTTTTATTTTATTTATTTATTTTTTTTCAAAAAATATTTTAGACAAAATCAAAATCAAAAAAAAAAATCAAAGCCTTAACAATTGTAAAAAACGAACAATACAAAAAATGGGTCGATGATTGGATTGCCTCAAAAGGCGAGTTGTTCTTCCGAGGTAATTTTAGACAAAAAGATGGAAAAAAGTTGTGGCCAGCGATGGACAATACTTTCAGTAATATATTTGTATATATTATGAATTCTATTTCTCTTTATATAACTTTTATTAAATCACAAATGCACAGTAAACGGAAAACCGAGCGAAGCCGTACATTAAAATAAATGTTTTCATTTTCATTTCATTTCTTTTATTAAATTAATGGAATATAACATACAAAACTCCTTACAGACTAGAAAATTTACTAAATATTGGACGTCTACTCGAGATATAAAACCAATAAGCCATAGAAAAGAGGACAAATACATGCAAAACAAAAATTAACAAAAATAATTTTCCTTATTTGTTCTTCTTGCTTCAACACAGGCAGACCTTAAGATAAAAATTTACAAATTAAAAATTTCAAAAAGAAACATTTTAAATATTTATTTCAAAGTGAAAAATTCAATAACATGGTTTGGATTTTTATTAAATGCAATCTCATTGATAGAATTAATATCATTACACACGCGATTTAAAATACCATTTTGGGTTTAGTTTGAGTAAATACCAGGAATATTAAACAGATACTGATTATAACGAAGTATTCTAAGTTCTATTTAAACAAAGTTGCTTTATTGACCAATTATGGAAACAAAAGATCATAATTTCTACAAACACATAATTTTTACAAATTGCACGAAAATGTAGCATTCAAAATATGTAAACAGTTGTACTTTTTTATTTAACACTGATTTTCACTGCATTATTTTAATATTTTTTTTTCCAAGTAAAAAAAAAATTAACAATGGTCACGCTATCGATCAGCTTTAAATAAGTTTTTGTTCACATATAAACTTTGAAATTTTTTCGGTATTACATTATTTTGTCGAATTCCATTAATTTTAGTTAAATTGCTTTTAGATTTGAGCCATTTTTTAAAAATATAAGAAATCCAAATATTTCAGAACAGGCAATATTTTTTAAGCTGCATTTTATGGGCTATTTGCTTTTAGTAATTTTTACAAATTTATTGATGAAAATTAAATTTTTTTAATATATCAGAATTGTGGGGATGATGCAAAGCGATTCAGAATCCATTAACATAGAACCTATGTTGCAAGTTATAATTGATTATAATTATATTTATTTGTAAAAAAAACTAGCAGTTAAAAGTTATAAAATTATGACCATCAATGTACATTAGACTGGACTTAAAATATTTTTTCCCGCAAAAAGAGTGTACCGCCCCCTCAAATTGTTCCTTTTTACGTAAATAATGAAAATCCAAAATCTTAGACTGATAGCCCTAGGTTAAGGCGTGGCACATGCCCACTAAAGTGGCTAAAACCGGTTTATATGGACTTTTCAAGAGACAAGGCACAAAAATATAAGTAAAAATGTTTCATATATGTTTGTCAAATATTATTTTATTGAAATTAACTTACGTTTACTTATTTCTATGCTTTATAAACATTAAAACTTAATCACAAAGGTCTGATTTATTAATGCTACTGTATTTTTTCCTATAATCAGTTACTACTTATTTGTATAACAGTTTTTAAACATGAGTTTTTTTTCAAAAAAATCGCTAAAATACAACTCTGTAAACAAATATCTAATTGCTAAATAAAATGTTGGCAACCACAGGGGAAAGTCAACATCTGATCGTACACCTATCCCCCGTTTTACACGGTACTCGTTTTACACGTTTTCGATCTTACACGGTTTTTGTTTGAAGTTAAAAAAAATGATAATACATAGAGATAAAGATAAATGAAATCCATATGTACAAAAAAGCGCATTTTAAACTTACATGCACTTAATTATGTCTACTTGATTTAATTTTACTCATCTGGTAACACTTGTGTTGTACGTATGTATGTATGAATATGTAAAAAAGGGAAAGTCCCTTTTAAGTAAGCAAAATATTATTGTAAGTTCTTTATCCATCAGTTAGTTGATTTCAAGCAATAAACAAAGCAGGAATCATAGAAACATTATTGCTATTAAAAGAATTGATTTTGATGGTATTTGCAAAATGGACACAAGAGCTAGTGAAAAAATTTATTTATTAGAATATGATGAAAGCCAAATCATTGGATCTAAGCTGCCTTCCAATGGCCAAATTTTGAAAGTGTTGTTTTATAACATGCGCAAAGTAAAATTGGATCTTCGTTCAAGTGCGTATCTGGTTATCAAAGAGGCTGAAATTATTTGGAATAAGGCTCGTATTCCAGTTCCAGTTCCAGTTGATAGAAGCGTTCAAAAAGTCGAAGCTTTATATCAACAATGGAAAAATCTGCAAAAAACGTGCAAACGCAGCACACCACTTCAAAAAAAGCGAGAAGATGAGTTTATTAAAAATATGAATAACTTATTTTACATTGCGCACGGAAATGCGTTAGATTTAATTAAAATAGAAGAAGATAAAGAGTTTTTGAAAAATCAACGTAAAGAAGGTAGACCTGGAGCAATGGTAGGATGCGATCGTTCATTATTTGAAAAAGAAAAGCGAAAAAATATTCGTATTGAGAAAGGGGTATTGCGAAAAGGAAAGCAGAGCGAAGAACAATTCCAAGTATTCCTGACAGCGAATGATTATAGTGACAATACAGAAGAACTAAGTGATGAATACGATAGTGACTATAATACTGATCAAATTGCTAACTGTAACTCTCAACCAAAAAACAGAAAACGAGGAATGACACATTTTATAACTCTAAAGCTTGTTGCGACCTTAGACAAGTGCAAGGTAAGTGACAGGGACGCAGTACGTATTCTGATATCTGTGGCTGAAGCATTGAAACATGATATCAGTACATTGGTAATCAGTAAGACATCGATTCGGCTTTGCCGTAAACAATTTCGTTCGGAAACTGCTACAAATCTGATGATGGATTTTAAAAACAAAAATGAAAATCAAATCACGGTACATTGGGATGGAAAAATTTTACCATCAATCACAGGAAATGAAAAAGTGGACAGATTACCAGTTGTGGTAACAACAAATGGCATTGAACAGCTACTTGGAGTACCTGCCTTGTCAGCTGGTACTGGAAAAGAACAGACAGACGCCATACTAAAACTATTAAATGAATGGAATCTAACAGAAAAGGTATTTAAAAAGCAATTTTTTCTTATAACAGTAAATATTACCAACATTTTTTCCAAACAAGGTACAAGCTTTATGTTTTGATACTACAGCGACAAATACAGGAAGATTACAAGGAACTTGTATATTATTGGAACAACACCTCAATAGAGAATTGTTATATCTTCCTTGCCGTCATCACGTGTATGAACTCTTGCTGAGGAGTGCTTTCGTAAAATATGATTTAAAATTAACTGGACCATCATTAGATATATTCCAGCGTTTTAAAAAAAATTGGCCCAAAATCAATCAGCAAAAATTTGCAAGTGGAATAGTCGATGAAAAAATAAATCTTGCGCTTAACAAAACTGAACAAAATCAATTAGCTCAATTTGCTCATGACTATGTCACTCAACAACATCCCAGGGCAGACTACAAGGAGTTATTGGAATTAAGTCTTATATTTCTTGGTCAAAACACAAAGCCTGTAAAGTTTAAATCACCTGGAGCGATGCATCATGCCCGATGGATGGCTAAAGCTATGTATACGCTTAAGATTTTTCTTTTTCGCAACCAATTCTCAATGTCCTCAGATGAGTCAAATGCTATACAAGATATAAGTGTATTCATTTTGAAAATTTATTTGAGACCGTGGATTGAGGCGCCAATAGCCGCGAAAGCACCCTTAAATGATTTAAATTTTATTAAAAATATTATTAAATTCAATGAATTTAATGAAATAATAAGCAATGAAGTAGCTCGCAAGTTTTCGAATCACTTGTGGTACCTGACACCAGAAGCAGCAGCTCTTTCATTTTTTGATAATGCTGTAGACATTGCAGATAAGAGAAAAATGGTTGAAAATCTCAATGAAGAACATAATAATGAGCACAAAAGAATAGTAACCAACTTGATTGAAATAAAACAAAAAAAAATTTCAGATTTTGTTAATAAAAAATCATTGAGCTTTTTTGAAAGATTTAATATTGATACTAACTTTCTAAAACTTGACCCTTCCAAGTGGCACAATGAATCCGAATTTCAAAAAGGAATGAATATTGTACAAAACTTACATGTTGTTAATGATACTGCAGAGCGTTTTGTTAAACTCATGGAAGAATATAATGCAGCTTTAGCAAAAAACGAAAAAGAGAAACAATATATCTTGCAAACAGTAACTGATTATAGGAAAAAATACGGTAGCATTAATAAATCAGACCTTTGTGATTAAGTTTTAATATTTATAAAGCATAGAAATAAGTAAACGTAAGTTAATTTCAATAAAATAATATATGACAAATATATATGAAACATTTTTACTTATATTTGTGTGCCTTGTCTCTTGAAAAGTCCATATAAACCGGTTTTAGCCACTTTAGTGGGCATGTGCCACGCCTTAACCTAGGGCTATCAGTCTAAGTTTTTGGATTTTCATTATTTACGTAAAAAGGAACAATTTGAGGGGGCGGTACACTCTTTTTGAAAAAAAAAAAATTTCCATACAAAAAAAGTCCAGTCTAATGTACATGGTACAATTGTACAAAAAAAAATATTTTTTCTGGCATGTGTGTAAACAAAAAATAGTTTGAAAAGACTAAATCAATTGTTTTACCATTCATCGCTTCATTTATATTGTAAAAAGACTTGAAAATTTTCTAATAACAGATATATTCACAATACTGGTGTACGAGCATCTTAAAATAGATAAAATATAACTTTAATGAAATTTTATTGCATTCGCTCTCTTTTAGAAGTACATATTTCAAAATATTCAAGAATTGTTAATGTAAGAAACTACTTTTTGAGGATTTTCTTAAGGGGTAAGGTTGGGTTCGAAGATTTTGTTTTAATATATCAAATGAAATATTTTATTCAAAAAATTTAGGATATCAAATATACGTATTTAACAAGTATTTTCTGAAATTTTTATTTAAAATTTTTGAAAATTTTGCTTGGGAGATCATTTCCCTTGACCTCTCAAAAAACTTTTCTCGGCGTAGTGAGGAAAACTCATGACTGATGCATCAAAAATTAATAAAACCAAATTTTTCTGTTAGTAGATTTATAAAACTCGTGCTTGAATGAAGGAAAAATAAAAAACTAAATTAGAATTTTTGACCGAGTAGTGAAGAAAAAGTCAAATTTTTGGTAAAATGTTCACCTCGTATTGCTTCACAAAGTAAGTTCTGACTAGATAATGCTAAAATTTCAACAAGATCGGTTCATAACTTTTTGAAAAATCTTGACTACCGACTTTAAAACAAAAGCTTCAGGAAAACGCAATTGCGGTTTTAAAAAACAAAAAACAATATTTTTTTAAACTTACATTGAATCATCGATTCGGGCATCATAAAGTCACCAACCTGCTGCGGCGGCAATATCCAGGGCATCCTTTTGCTCTTAGTTGTAACGAATACGAATTTTCAAACCCACCTAACCTCACACAAGGTCTTTTTCCCTGCGGGAAAAAGACCTATCCCAGGACACGTCACGTGATCAGTTCATTGTGATAGGGACCGGTCACGTGACCGGTTTTTTATATGAAAAGGACCGGTTACTTTAACATGGGCTTGTCCTAGAAGAGGTTCAATTGCCCTCTGTGACATGTCACAGGACTGATCTTAAAGAACATGTCACACAACTAACCCAAAAAGAACATACCACAGGACTCGTACTTTCAAACTCATACGTGATAGAGGCTTTTAAGCCGAGCCGGTACTGTTTTCAACTAACACGGGACTAGCACTTTCAGAACCAACACATTATAGAGGCCTTTTATACCGATCACGTGATGGGTATTTTAGAAACCGATCCTGTTTTCACCTACCACAGTACTAGTAATTTCACGTGATACAGACTTTTAAAACGTTCACGTGGGAGGTACTTTAGGAACCGGTCCCCTTTTCACCTAGCACGGGAGAGGTCTCAATTCTCAACTGACCATTTTGTGGTAGTAAGCAGTAAGAGAAATGTTGATGGTTAAAATGTACCACACAAAGAAGGCAAAATAGAGGTGCGGTGATACACTTGTGCCACTATGATAAGCATGAGGGTCTAAGGCTCGAGATTGTGTTAAAATATTTGCTAGACATTTCTGTTTAAAATCCATAATAAATTACTAAAAATATCTTATTCGAAGAAATAATATTATATATTTACCAGAGAAGTTATAACCTCCAGAACAGGGAGTGCTTAAAACAATTTGTTACCTGATATATAAATAAATTTTTCCAAAAATGTCCATTAAACTTAGCGTTGAAAATTCTGGAAATTCTACTCTGGGAAAATGGAACTAATTCATCAAAATTTTTATTTACTTTGAACGACTTAGGAAACTATTTTCTTGGACTTGTAGAACCAATTCAAGAATAAATTCGATTGAGAAACGATTCATTTAAAAGTTCTTGGATTTTTAGAAATAATTCTCAATAACTGCTATGATTTCATGATAATATCGTATTGCTAAGTGCGAGTCAAAAAAGCAGCTATTAAATTAATCAAATGCAGCTCTCTTTAAGTATTTATAAATAACAATAACTAAAGTATATTTTAAAAATTTTTATTTTTTTATATTTATTTAATATTCCCAGATATTAAGAGTAATATTTGGTGTTTGAAAAATAATTGGTTGTTATAAATATACAATAAACTGATGCAAATTATACTTTTGCATAAGCAATTTGTGTTAACATTATTAGAGTTGACAAATTTTGCTCTTTTTTTAAGATATACCTTTAAAGTGAAATTTATCAGAATAGCTGTTTATTATTTTATTAATTATATTAAAGTGAAATAAAAACATCTTATCTATTGAGCTCAGATCAAGTGCAATTTCAACAAAAAAAAACTTGATTACTTTTAACTGCAACTGCTGCCCTGCTTAGATGTTGCGATTTTTTTTAAAAATTACATCACATAAAACTAGATAAACAGCAACTTAGTTAGGTACGTAATGTTAGTAGGAAGACAATCTCTATATATTAAAGAATAACGTGACTGACTCACTGGTGCATGCAACATCGCCCAGCACTTACCACTTGAGCTAAGAACTTAAGACACCTTTGTGTCTCCTTGGGCATATACATCCGCTAAGAAGGGGTTTTTAGAAGTTTTTGCGGCGATTGACAAAAACGGTAAAGTCGTCCCTAAACCGCCTGCCGAAATCTGTTTAATTTAATAATTTGAAATTGAAAATACATATTCCCTGGAGTATTGGAACTTCCGTCAGAAACTTGGTGAAATGGGCCTTGCCAAAACCTTTTGTATAGAAATCTGTCATTTAAAATATCTGTTCCCTGAAATGTCTGCTAATTTATTTATTGAAAAGGCACTTTTTGGAATTTTCCCCAGGAACGTTCTATGAATGGGCTTCAAAAGGGGAAAGACCCCACTTAACAGCCTGCCCAAACTCCTTTGGCTAGAAACCTGAAATTTTAAATACCTGTTCGATAGAGTAGGATTTAATTCACATTTTGGAATTTTCGTCAGGAATGTCAAAAAACGCGCAAAAGCGGGCAAAACTACTTTAGATAGAAGCCGGCATACATAAAATAAATTAGTTGGAATTCTATGGAAACTACCAAAATTGTATCGTTATTTAAAATTTTTAATTGTATGTACTTAAAGTTCATCGTAGTAAAATTTAATTATATACAGAAAATAAATCAAATTAACCGACATTTATATTGAAAAAATATGTTCTACATTACTTTTAATACCCACAACCATCAATATATCGAAGATTTTGTCATTTGAGTAGAATATTTGCAGCAAAAATCTAATATTAGTACTGTTTCAACAAAAACTATTACTCTATTTAAAATATTAGTTTTTCCAATCAATTTTACTGAAATGTCAAATTGTTTATCAACCTTTGTACAATCAACCATAAATTTCCACAATTTTTGGCAATTAATAATTAATAATGTAAGTGTCTGTGGTGCAGTGGGTGGAGACACAGCCTGCTAGTCTTAGGGTTTTGAGTTTAAACACTTAGGAATTTTTTAATATATTTTTTTTTTTATCAATAAAAATAAAAAGGCACAATTTTTTTCTGTTATGGGTGCTATGTTATTTTTAAACAAAAATATACAAATTTCAAACCTAAAAAATATTCAATTTTTAAATTTGACTAGAAAAAATTTATAAAGTTTAGCCTAGAGGAAAGGCAATGACCTCACAAACAAAAGGCCACCGGTTCTAGCCCAGTTCGGGATATAAAAAATTTTTATTTTTAAAACTAATTTTAAACGCGTTTCTATGTACCCATATATGTACCCAGCAAAAAAAGGTAGCAAAAAAAGTGAAAAAGAAGCAGTGATTTTGATTCCGGTGTTGGATTGGAACCAATGATTTTTACATACACTCAGAATATTATGTAGTTAACTGTTTGTAGTTTAATAAAAAAGTTTTCCGTTCCATTTAAAAATAAAGGAATATACATTTATTTTTCAAAGAAATATCTATATTAAATTTTTTATACATTTATTCGAAATAATTTACTACCATTTACCGATTTTTTTCAGTTTCATTTATTTTTTTCATTTGTTTGAAATTTAATAAAAATTTACCCACAAACAGTTATTACAAATTTAAATTTTGTTTGCTGTTTCAAAAAAAATATTCAAAAAATTTCAATTTGTTTTTTTATTTAAATTGGTTGTATATATACAAAATTGTTCAATACAATTTACAAGAACTTCATAAACACACATACATATACAAATACATTCACACCAAAAGTGTTTATAGCTTCATATGCATACATACATTTTGTATTGTACGAGTATATTAAAAAAAAAACAAAAAATACAAAAACGGAAATAATTTCAAATAAATAAAAAAAAACATTTATTTTTTAAGGATTGGTAGGTAAAATTTTGACATTTATTTTAACTGATTATATCAGTTGTTTCTTACGGATGTGTCAGTTGATTAATCAACATTTAAAAATAAATAACAAATGGCATTTAATTTAAATGAAAATTAAGTAGACCGGGTTTTAAATGAAATATCATTTCTTTTAAATGATATGTTCAGTTATTTTAACTTACAAACTTTTTTAAGTGTAGGGGTATCATAGGATGGAAGTTTTATGATCCTTTTTCATTGCATCTAAAGCCCAAATAAATTTTGAATTTGTAATTTGGATTTTAACAGAATATCAGTAATCGGGCCTTAGCCTCATTTTTACAATCTCCCGTTAGCTTCTACCGGGAAATTTAACTGACACATTTGTTGTTGTTTCCCATAAAAAGTTTGAGTTTTACTGTTGGTTAAATTAACTGGCCATATTAAATTACTCTATTCGAAATTCTTCCAATTTTTACTACAATAATTTTTTACTCTTTTTTAGCAATAATAACTACGATTTTAAGAATTTAAAATCTAGAAAATTGTAAGTTAATGATTGAAACAAATCACTTAAACTGAAACCAAAGTTATTAATGTCAAGTTTATATATAAATATCTATGGTTAATGTTTAACTTTGGTTGTTTTTAAAATAAGTTACCCGTCATAGATTTGAAAATATTAAATTTTATTAAAAATAACATTTTTAGAAGTTGTGAAAAAGAACTTATAAGAGGAAAATTAGAACTAAACGATACTTTAGTATCAATGAAAAATTAATTCCTTAAGAACCACTTCCATTTATTTTTGCTGAGTATGAAAATGTAATTTTAGTCTGGGTTGAGATCAAAGAATTTTTTTTTTTCAAATAAAAATTTTTTTCTCATTTTTATTTAATAATCATGGAGAATACACAGACAAAGTTATTAGACACAAGCTGTATGGAATGCATTTTCTGGTCCGCTACGACTTTCATCAACATTCTTAGTGCCCTTGAAAATGTCAATTATAATTGTCTCTATTTAACTCACAAATCAACGGAAAAGCTATTTCATATTTACTACCGTTAACGAAGCATCAGGGTTTTAAGTTTGTTAAAAATAAAATAAACGTGAAGTAAAAAAGTTACAGACATTTAGTCAACTTTTTTTTGTAATGCAACTTGTTTTATTTCTTACACATTATGATTTTTTTTTAAATTATCAAACTTACAGAGAGTTTTACAATTAAAAGTTGATTTGGTTTCTTTCAACTAAATGAGAGTGAAATTAACAGTAAAGTTCCACAACTGATCTCTTATAAAATCCATAAAATTGAGCCAAACACAATCAGTGAGGTTTACGGTAGAAAAAAAGCTTAAACATGTAAAAAAAGTACAAAAACACACGATCATATAAGAAAAAATTGTAAGCGATCAATTTTAAAATCAACCATACAATTCATCGGTTTCAGTTGATGTTTGAAGACTCCAAGTGGGGAGGAACGGAAATACAAAATTGTATATGTATGCTTTGCATGTGAATGTGTACAGCTGCGGTCAAAATATTAGTAATGAAGTATGTAGATACTATTGTTCAAGTTAACAACTGAGAATAATGGATTACGTTGTGCAACAAGCCATTCTCTTAAAGATTTAGTTGCATGTGGGGCTGACAGCAAACAGATTCGATGTGCAACTCAAATTATTGTCAGTTTTGCCTACAGAAGTTATTTTTAGGCAAGTGAAAGTTTATTGCAGACAGTAAAACTTTAAACTAAAACCGGTTTTTACATTAAACGATTTGAATTTCCATATATTTACGAACTGTCCTCGAAGATAAAAACCCATAAGAGAACATTCATAAAAAATGCGACCAAAAAATTTAGAGTAAGTGTTGAGTAAGAAGCTTTATAAGTTGATTTTCTACTTCCAATAAACTTATTTTAAATGGCTCTTAAAAAACGCCTTCAAAAATGCCTTTAATTAAAAATTTCAAATCAAGTTAGTTTGTTTGCCATTGGTCTACAAAACAAAACATCTGTGATTATGATCTTTTTCACACAGACCAACTTTTGTTTTAGTTTGTGGGACAGAGGGGAAAGAGGAGTAATTGGTAATTGGTAAGGTAATTGGTACGGAGTTGCTTGTTCTCGGCAATTCGTTTTTTTTTTCATTCTCCGTTTTGTTTTTCATTCAATTTAAACCAAATGTATACTAAAATTGCTAAAATAAAATTATCTGTGTGAACATAAAGGCAACTTAAAAAGAAAATTGACAAGAATTGCCGTGACAAAAGTTGCTATGTGTGAAATGCGACATAGTGTTGTGCTTTAAGAGTATTTGACTATTTATTACTCGTCTAAAAATAAACATATATTCAATAATGTTAAGTATTTGTTCATTTCATAAAGTTATAGCCAAAAACACGATGTTCTCCTAAAATTAAACTAAGAAATTTTTTCATAACAGTTTTAATTCTAACAATGCTTTCGAAAAATATCCTTTTAAAATAGGAGAGAACTGGCAAACCTAAAACTAAAACTAAAAAAAAAAAAATAATGCGTAAAAATATTAAATCTATAATTTTGTAAAAATATTTTTATTTGAAACAATCTGTTTGTTATTTTTTATACGTACATCTATTTATTTTCATAGATACATATAAAAAGTTTGGATATCATGTTCCTTTTAATTTTCAATTATATGAAATCTAATGAAATGATATTGATTTAAATGTTTGTGTTGTTTATTTAAAATGTTTTTTAGTTTAGTTTTAATTCTAACAATGCTTTCGAAAAATATCCTTTTAAAATAGGAGAGAACTGGCAAACCTAAAACTAAAACTAAAAAAAAAAAAATAATGCGTAAAAATATTAAATCTATAATTTTGTAAAAATATTTTTATTTGAAACAATCTGTTTGTTATTTTTTATACGTACATCTATTTATTTTCATAGATACATATAAAAAGTTTGGATATCATGTTCCTTTTAATTTTCAATTATATGAAATCTAATGAAATGATATTGATTTAAATGTTTGTGTTGTTTATTTAAAATGTTTTTTAGTTAATGCCGCAATCTTTTAAAAAGTGATTTTAAAGTATGCCAATAACATCTTTTCTTAAATATGTATTTGAATGCATTCACGCGAAGTTATTTTCCATCTCTTCTTAAACAATAAAAAATGAATTTCTAGACCATGTATAAAATAACATTAAAGAATTCATGCTTTTTTTCAAATAAAACGAATGCCATCAAATGTTTCTCAAGGTATTTAGTTTTTTTGACCAAATTTTTTTTTTAAGAGTAATATTTTTTTACTCTCTTTAAGTTTGTTACTAAGTAATTCTTACTGACTGAAAAAAGTAAATGAATGAACCTATTAGTTAAAAACTGAAAATATATCTATGCATTATTCACATTAAAGCTAAAAGTATGTGCCTTGTTCATCATTTTATGCTGAATGAAAGTAAATTGGTTATGTTCTAATTTTGACTTAGCTGAAAATATTTTTATGTTTGAGATGAACTCAAATATAAAGGTGGTTACTTTATTGTTCGGTAAACAGTGTCATTCGTTATAGATGAACCAAAAAAGCTGATCGTTCGTAATTTGAAAGAAAATTTTGCGTGGTGGGTAAATCGTTAAGACCTAACTACGATTGGCTTAAGTGACTTAAGTTTTGTTTTGGTATGAAATTTTCGTTAGGTCATATCGGCATCAGATAATAACAAAATTACAGTGTAAAAATTACTCCCAAAAAGAAAAATATACAAAAATGTACGCAAACGTAAGAATAAGGCCCATTATTATACTCGTAACTTGGCGATAGCTAAAATTAACGGACAGATTATTAGTTTTTCATTATTATAAGTATACTTTAACTTAAAGGTGACCGATAAGCTAAAGGTAAGTTCATCTTACCTTTAACTTTTAACGTAAGTTTTAAGCATTTGAAGTTGCCACATTTTCTGCTCTGTAGTGTAGTTGCCGTGTAGTTTTTTGAACGTATCTTTGCTGTTTGGTTTATTTCTGTGTTTGGTGTCGACATTGTAAATTTTTTACAACAAACATTTTTATTTTTTACACAATTCGAAGAAATTTTATTTTTCGTTTGTTTGTTGTAAGTAAGTAAATATATAAATAAAAGTACGTCGTTGCCACTACTTTGGCAAAAGTAATCGGTTTTTGTTCTGGTAATGCCATATTTTCAAAAAATTTAATTTTATTTTATAAGGAAATTGTAATAACCAAAAATAGTTAAAGGTCACTTTATTGCTCACTTTAGCTGAAGTTACTTTTAACTAACACGCACCTTAAAGGCAAGTTCTAATAATGGGCCTTAGTAAGATAGTTAAAAAAGCTGATTGTAAATACCATATATAAATACCATTATATTTTCTCAATAAGCTGTTTTTTTTTTTTTTACAAATTCTTTCTTGCAAAAATGTATCTAGAAAACATAAAACCAGTAAGTTCTCTTGCATTGAACTGTCACTTTACTTTCTATTTTTGCTATCTCCTTACTGAGTATTTATGTAAACAAATGCTTTCGACTAAAAACTTTAAAAAACTTGTACAAATTATTGAGTTCGAAAACACACATAATATTTGAATGCTTCGATCCTTGTATCAATTTTCTTTCATTATGTAACATTTATTGACCTTGTATTTGATTTATCATTTATGTTAAATATTGGTCATGGCCGGATTAAATTTATTTTCACTTAATAACTCCGCCACCAACAATACAGTTATAAAAGTGTTCTACATATGAAAACGCAGTTTTTAAGACCTTGAAAACATATTGTAAACAATTTCATCACTAAAGCTACGGTCACATTGGGCAAATATTATCCGCAAAAATGTTTGAACATATTTGCCCAAAATTTTGTCAAAGCAATATAGAGATTATTTTGTGGTCACACTACACACATTTATTTGCCTCTTTTTGTTTGATCAAACAACTTTCAAATAGTGGAAAACAAAAATGAGGAAAACATGTTTGCCCTATGGTCATACTTGAACAAATATTTGACAATAAAAATTGTTTGATCAAACTATAATAAAACATAGATTTATTTTCTCAAAAATTAAAAACTATAAAAACTTAAAATCTGATAAAGGACGATACAAGTTTTTTTGAGTTGTGCTTTGAAGCAGTATCGGTACTTATGGAAGAGGAGGAAGACGTTAAAAAGAAGTTTTGGCAAAAGTTTACCTTTTCGGACACCCTCAAAAAAATATAAAAATATCACCCCCTCTGGAATTAAAAAAAAATCTCTATGGGGTTAAGTGTGTCGGTTCAAAAAACAACAAAACACACCAACAATCGTAAGTGTGACGGCTTTTATTAAAGAAAATTTTCTCACGATTCCCAACATGCATTTCGTTTAAGATCCGGGAAATAGAATTGCGGAAAAAAGATATGACCCCCTCTGGAATGAAAAAATTATTTTTCTGGTGTTAAGGGGGTCGGGGACCCTAGTCCCGATATGTCCAAAACACCGAAACACACCAAAAATGGTAAGTGTGATAACTTGAATTAAAGGAAATTTTCTTCAGAATCCGTGATACAGAATTAACGTTAGGTTTTTAGATGTTAAAAAATACTAGTTTTTTGTAGTTGCTATCGTTGGCGTTACCCAGGGATTACCTTAGGGTGGTGATAGCAGAAACTGAAAACCGCCCATTTTACAAAAAAAAGAATTTCTTGGTACAATGTGGAAGATAGCACCGCAGTCGAAAATTTTTTTAAAAACCGCGCGATTTTTTCACGAAATTTAAATTTTAGGTACATTGCGGCACGTAGCGCCGCAGACGAATATTATTTTTTTTAAATCGCGCAATTATTTCTCAAAACTTTTAATTTTTTTTCCTAAATGCCATTCCGTTTAATATGAACAATAAATTTGAGTTTATTTCAAAGCAAAATCCATATTTGGAATCGTGAGAAAATTTCTTTTAACTTTTGGGTGTGTTCCGGTTTTTTGGACCTAGCGCGTCCTAGGAGCTCCTGCCACCTCAAAAACATATATAAAATAAAATTTCTATTTTAATTCCCAAAGGGTTATATATCTTATTAGAGAGTGGCTGAAAATGTAAACTTCAGCCGAAGTTTTTATTTAATATTTTATTTTGTAAACAAAGTGACGAAACATATGATTATTTGTTTGTTTTATTTAAGTGTTGACATCTAGATGTTATTTTTAACGGCAAAAGCGCAAATATTTTACTTTTAACGATATTTTGAAATATAAATTAGCTGCTGAATCCTACATTAGATGTGCTTATGCCGCAAGCTATTAAAGTTGGCATAAGTCACTACCATATAAATTTAACATAAGCCAACGCTTAGCGTTACTTAAGTCAAATTAGTATACGAATGACACAAACCGACGCATAAAAACAGCTATTGCTAAATCATGTAATATTATCTTTCGAAAATTCTTGTACACAGAAAAAAATCTTTACATAGTTATAGGTTGTATATCAACACTGAAGTTTTCTTAGCAAACATTTTTAAGTAACTGGGTAATGTACATAAAATGATTTTTTCTTTGCATCTATTATAGTGTACATACAATTGCATACGATTTTTAAAATAACATATGTTTCAAAAATGTTTAAATTTTGTTAAGTTTGCTTCTAATTAAGTTGGTCATAATATTTTTTAATTTGATGAGAAATATCCTATTTGATTTTGTTGATTGTCTCAAAAGCATACGATGTTACTTGCAAAAAAAAACAGATTTTTTTAAATTCGGAAAATTGGTGTGTCAAAAATTAAGTTAACCGAACTTGAATGAAAGTGATTTAATAAAATTAACTTTAATAAAAAAAATTTACAAAAATTTTAAAATTCATCTCACTTTGTTCTAGAACCCTTATTTTTTAGATTTTAAATCAAAATATTTTTTTTAAGTTCATATAGGTTTCAAAAAATTTAATTAAACCCCTCTAAAACTTCTATAAATATTAGTGTTTCCAATTATTCGACACTGCCGGTTAACCGGTTAGGACATTATTCGAAAAATGAAGAAAATTGATTAATCGGTTATCCGGGTCGATTAATCGGAAAATTTGCAATTAATCGATTAATGCAATATAAATGTTTTTATTTTATCAATAAAAACACAAAGAGCTGCTTTTTGTAAAATACCTAGTTAAGTATTTCGAAGAAATGTTGCCATAGAATATTGGTATTTTTTGGCAGAAAATATTGTCAGACATGATCAGTGGAAATAAACCCTAAAGCCTAAAACTGATAAATTCAGTGTAGCCAGTCTATAGCCGCTGGGTAAAATTGAATATAGAAAATTTTCTTAATAAACAAAAGCAGTTTTTAAACAAAATTCAATAAGAAGTTCTTAAAAATATTATACAGGTTTTGCGAAATTCACGAACTAAGTTTGACAGCACTCCCACTGTTCACTGGCAATTTCACTATTTGTTTTAGGCTTTAGAGTTAAAGATGCTTTTAAGTAAAAAAAGGTATGAAAATCTGCGTGTTTCTATTTTTAAAATATCCAAGTTTGATTTTTGCACAAAAAGCAATTAAGTCGAAAAATTTCCAAGAGTATTGTAGTTATTAAAACGCAAATTCCATTTTGATCTTCATCTAGTGATGCGAATAAGCGAATTCTTAAATATTTTTGACAACACTATCTTCTTTTTAAGTTTAAATCTTTTGTTTTGACATTAACCAAAATAGAGCCAAATAATCAATGAATCGGGTAATTTATTAACCGAATTGGAAACACTAATAAATATACAAGTTTCAAACAAATAAAATCATTTCAGTTTTAAGATTTTAGATATTTAGACGATTTTTCTTAGATTTTAATGATTTAAGTATTAATATTTGACAAAACTGTTGAAACGGCTGTTATTTGACATTGTTTGCTCTTACAAACATTTTGTAAGATCAAATAATTGTTTGCCCAAAAATGAGGAAAATATTTGCCCTTTAGTGTTCACACTATGTTCACATTAGGCACATTTTTGTTTGATGGCAAATAATTTTATTTTCCCAAAATCAGCTGTTTTGTTGTTTGCCCCTCAAAAATATTTTGTGGTCAGACTACGGCAAACAAATATTTGACGGTTTTCGTCAAATATTTGCCTAATGTGATTGCACCTTAAGGATATGAAGATTCATCAAACAAGTCACTACAGCTTGTTGTTTGGTTTGTTGGAGGTGTGTTGCTAATTTGTCCATCGAGGCAACTCCTTATTGAGTAAAATGTTATTCTTAAATGACAGGTAAGGAGTATTCAAAATATAATTTGATATCTGAAGTAGTGCAAAGGTGTAATATTTGATGTATTATAAAGTAATATGCATGGTAACACCAACATAGTCGTATTACAAAGGTTTTACTGGATACAAATGGTTTTGTATTAGAGTATTCAAAAACCGAAAGTGAAAACCGGTCAACCGGTTTCTTTATTTTTAAAAACCGATCGGTTTCGAATATTTTGTAAATTCGAAGAAAACCGAAAACTGGTCTTTTTTGTTCGGTTAACCGGTTTTTTTAATTACATCACCAACTGGGTTACTTGGTCTCTTTTATTTTTTCCGAACACATAATCGTTTGTTTTGTTATGAAGATTTAGATGTAAGTTTGATAGATTCCGATGAAGACTTAACTTTGGATATTCCAAATTCAAATAGTTTAATTTGTGATCTAAATAACACAATAAAAAGTATTCAAAATCCTAAAAAAGAGACTGCACAAAATCATTCATCATTATATGTGACCTTCTCCGAGAAAAAGGACCTAGTGTGTGAAAATGAAGTTTTGAGAAAAACTCATTTAAAGTTTCATAACGCATTATCACTGTGAACACACCTTCAGTTGGGAGATGCGATTTGATATGGTTAGTTATGATTGGGTGCCGACTTTGGTGACGTCATGCCTATGTGGTGACTTATTTTTTCGCTTTTAGAGTGACAATTTAAAACCAAAAAATCAAAAAAATGTTTCTCATTTTTATCGATTTTCCCAAGTTCGATTTGTACGTTTTTATGGGGTAAATAAATTTTTATCAGAAATCTAACTTATTTCATCTTATTCTACACACTTTTAGGTACCAAAATCCACTCTTAAGTCCAAACCCATTTTTTCACACATTAGGTCCCTTTTCTCGAAGATGGTCACGTATGATAATTTCATATATCTTGATAAATGCGACAAAAGAAATGAAAAGTTGGAAAATTTATATAATTGTCTTTTGACTATTTTCCACTTCTAGCTTTATCAAAAGCAAACAAAAAATCGTCTTAAAACGAAACATTTAAATTGCATATTTTTTCTAAAATATTATTTTAGAACTGAAAAATAGATTTTCTTTTTACATATTTAAAATGTAATATTAAAAAAACTTATTTAATGCCAAACGTTTTAAACGTTCAAATTACTAACGTACCTAATTTTACCAAATTATTACTTTATATATTAAATTTGTTTTTTTTTGTAATAAATCAATTTTAAAAAAACCGAAAAAAACCGGTTGACTGGTTTTTCTGCAAAAACCGAAACCGAAACCGGTTTTTTAAAAATTCTATTTTTCGAAGAAAACCGAAACCGGTTTTTTCAAAAGGCCGGTTTTTGAATACTCTATTTTGTATATTAAATTGATGCGAAAAAATCCACCTTTACAAAAACAAATCAAATTAACAATTTTTAGCAAGGCCGATGAGTATTTCGACCCGGTAAGATATATCTTCAAAGCCCAAAGGTTTGGATAACCTAAAGGCTCATGAAGAAGGCTGAACCTTGCTTTGACTTTTTTATTTATGTTGATTCTGAGAAGAAAAAAAATATAAAATTTAATTTATTTCGTTAGGATATTTTAAGGTCAAATGTATTTTATGTTATTTTGCCAGGGTATTTTGATTTTATCGGTATTTTAAGTAGTTTTGTTTGCGTATTTAAAGGCAAACCATAGCGTTTTTGTTGATATCTTTGACATCGTCATGGACCGCCACACAGTGGAGTATTTGGAAAATAATTGTGATAAATATGAAAGTAGTAAACTAAAGATTTGACCGGTATGAATCAAATTAGAAAATAGGGAGGTGTTAATTTTTGTAAATATTAGTACAGGGTGTACTGAGGGGGAGTCGAAGTTGACAACCTCATGTATAAAAAAACATGCTTACAGTGAGGGGTTATCTCCTCCACTTGAAAAAATTATTTTATAAAAAAAATAAATTTTTATTTTATTTTTGTCATGTGTTTTTTGGTTTATTTACCAAAAAAATAATTTATTATGCAACGGATTTGAAAAAAGACAAATTGTAAGCATTCCTACTAAATTTAAATATTTTTTATTTATTTATTTTATTTATATTAATGATATAATTACAAATTATATCCTAATACCCCCCACTGGTAAGCTAGCACGCTACCGACTAGCCTACCGGGGTGAGCGCCCCGATATATTTGTCTAAAAAGCATCTTTCTTTTTTGTTAAGACTTTGTTAAAAAATCTATACAATTTTTAGCTTTTTCTGAAAGATAAGGTGTAAAGAAATATTTTAAATGTTATTTCACTACACCATTTTTAACTGAAATTGAGAGCTTTTCGAATGAAATTGGGAAAATTCTAAACGAAATTGAAATTTTCTTTATTTAAAATTATGAAAATTCAAAATGAAATTGAGATTTTTCATTTGATTTTGAGAAAATTCCATTTGGTGTTGAGATTTTTCATTGAAAATTTAGAAATTTTCAAATGAAATTGGGAAAATTCCAAATGAAATTGTGATTTTTTTTATCGATTTCTTTTTTTAAAGCGCCTCCTCAAAACTTTTTCGGCTGAAAACTGATGAATTGTACAAGTATTGTCAAAAAAATGTATCAATAGTAGAAATTAATGTGATAAAATTTGTTTTAAAACGGCCAAGAAAATGGAATTAAAAGATAATTGCGGAATTGCTTTTTTGCTTTATTTGTAAAAAGGTTTTTTTATCCATTTCGAATTTTCTCAATTTGAAATTAAAAATCTCAATTACTTTTAGAATTTTCTCAATTTAAAATGGAAAATCTTAATTTTTTTTGGAATTTTTTCAATTTAAGATGGAAAATCTCAATTTTATTCGGAATTTTCTTAATTTTAAATGTAAAATCAGAATTTAAAATAGACAATCTCAATTTCATTTGGAATTTTCTCAATTTCATTAAAACATCAAAATTTAATTTGGAATTTTCTCAATTTAATTTAAAAAATCTCAATTTAATTTGGAATTTTCTCAATTTCATTTAAAAAATCTCAATTTAATTTGGAATTTTCTCTATTTCACTTGAAAATGGTGTAGTTTTGGTAAATGCACTCTACCTCAGGCATTGGTTGAAAAAAGTACTTTGAGAGTGTGTTAAAATATTTGCACGCTTATTTCAAAACTTTTTTAGTCTTCAGATTGTAGAGCAAAAGTTTTTTATATTTGGTATAAATTTTTCAACATACGAGTTTTGAAAAGAAAATTGGTGTTTATTTTTGTAAACTACATATATTTTTGGCCTTGATGTGTGACAAATCCATTACAATACGGCTTACAGGTATTTAAATATAAAAAGATGAACTCAAACAAAAAAAAAATTTTTTTAATTTTTAAAATATAGATTGAATAGATTGTACTAGGGCGGATCAATAAGTTCGTGACTTTTTGAATGAAACACAGTTTTTTTTTTGCGAAAAAAAGTACATATTTTTCAACATAATCTCCTTTTAGCTCAATACAATTAGTCCAACGTTTCTCCAATTTTTGTATACCTTCCAAAAAATACGATTTTTCGAGGTCCATAAAATAGGCATTTGTTTGATTATAATTTCATCGTTGGAGCTAAATCTCTTTCCACCGAGCCATTTCTTTAGGTTTGGAAATAGGAAATAGTCACTGGGGGCTAAATCCGGAGAATACGGCGGATGGGACACCAATTCGTAACACAACTCATGGAATTTTACCAATCCTTTGAAGTTATCACACGATTACGTTTACGGTCAATTGAGAGCAAACGCGGTACCCATCTTGCAGACAGCTTTCTTAAATCCAACTGATAATTTTTAGTCAAAACCATATTGCCATATGAAATGCCAATGGCATCAACAATCTCACACACTTTTACTCTTCGATCGGCCAACACCATATCGTGGATTTTTTCGACATTTTCGGGTGTATTAACCTCAACAGAATCCCCATAGTATTTATCAAGCTTTTCCTTGGTTTGATTGACGGTTTTTTTTTCGCAAAAATAATGTTTAATAAGCACTCGAAATTTACCTTATTCCATTTTTAAAAAAATCCACGAGGTTGTATGTTTTGAACAGCTGTTAAGCGCAAAGTAAATGACGGAACTTGCTCAAAATTTTACTGTAGTCTATTAACAGGTGGTACTTGATGGGAGCAGTATTGCATTTCATATAACTACGAGGCAAGTTCGAAAAGTCAGACTTATTGATCTGCCATCGTATGTTAGAACAGGCATAAAATGAAAGCGTAGGTAACATCTCAAACTAAAATTTAAGTATTTCACTACTTTTTCGTTTCCGGCACAAAGCTGAATGGACATACCGGTGAATTTTTTGTCTGCTCATGCTTTTTAACTTCTATTTACATGACCTCAACTGTACGTATGTAGTATATCAATTTAATGAATGCTCGGAATATCAAATGTATTCAAAACAATAATGGTTTGCGATGTAGCTATGTTAGTTGATGTTCACGTTACTCACTCAGCCAGCTCGCCAGTCCGCCAGCCACTCACAATTCATCTGAGCGTTAGTTGTTATTTTCAAACCGTAAGCTAAAGATCGTATAACAAAACGTAGAGTTCGGTAGAAATAAAATTTAAAGAAATAATATTAAAGTGGAATAAAACAAATACAAACAAAAAAAAAATAAAATAAAATCAAAACGATTAGAATTAAAGTCTTATCACGTGTGCAAATATCGATTTAAGTATAAAGAAGTAAACGAAAACTACTTAATCTCCATCATTAGCAAATGACGAATTACTTATTATTTGACAACAACAAATTGTTAATAGCAGTTTATACATTGTTATTTCGTAGTTAGTAGCAACAAATCTAAAACCAACCAAAATCAAATAAGTCAGTCAATCGACAATTGTTTATAATAATTATAAATGTACATTTATGTACGTATGTTAAAATATAAAAACATTTAATCATGCACTAAACATATACATATGTATATCTATATCTATAATCACAAATATAAAACTAAAAAATATTATTATTGTTCTAATAAAATTGTTATACATTGATTTTATTTATTTGATAAATACCATAATATTTATGATTTAACTTTGGTATTAAGCTGCTTCCTCCGCTGCTGCTGCTGCTGCTGCTGCTGCTGTCGATCGAAGATTGTGAAATATCAAAATAATCCATAAAATATTTGAATTATATGCATACAAACAAACAAACAAACATACGTAATATAAATTCGTGTCTGTGTTGTTATTGAAAAGAAATCTAAATATTAAAATAAAATAAAAAACAAAATAACAAAGCACAAAGCACAAAAATATTATAACCTGTTTTAAAGAATGGTTGGTTGTTGTCTGAAAAAATATAAAAAAAAAAAAAATTGTGGAAAAATGTGATAATAAATATTACTTCACTACTAAAACAAAATAAGGAAATATTTTGCATTAAATACAATCTGTTATAGATTTTGAATAAAATACTAGATCTCATAAATTTAAACTACAAATGTAAACACGTCATATAGGCGAAATCGAATAAATTTAATGCTTTTGTTGAATGTACTCGTTACTACACACAAACTAATAATAACAACTACGAAATTCTGCTGCAATTTACAACAATAATATGCCAACCAGACCAGACCAGACCTAATCATCATCCAATCCTCCATTCGCGTTCACATACACACACTCACAACTCGTTCAACCGCTTTAATTAACCGCATTCTACAATATTCGAAATTAACTTAATATTGGAAATATTGTAACGCGCAATTTTTTTTACAAACCTTCTACTAAAGAGTAATAATAAAACATACCTACAATGTTATTTTTTTATTTATTAAATAATATTTTTATTGTGGCACTACATGGAATAACATAAATAATACATACACCCACATTAATCGAGGAATTATGTATATATATTTTTTTTGAAGAATGAACAAACAATGCATAGTAATTATGATTTTCCATAGTTTTTGTTCAAAAACCGATATAAAATTTAAAATTTGTCCGTATGATCAGTATTATGCAATGTTGCCAGCTCTTGATTTCAAAATAAATATCGATATATTCTTAAAAAACCCACAAATTTGACTATACATTTTACAAACAATTAATGCCATAATTTTGTTACTCACCTGCATTCGTCACATCACCGACATATCACTTCACTCACCTAACGCGGGGATTGAAAATAGTATTTTATAAATCCCTACATGAATAAAGTTTACGTTATCTCCTGAACTGTCAAATATATACATTTCAAAATTATCATCTTTGTGAAAAAAAAATTTAAAAATGTTAACTCTTTGTAGGGAATCGTACAATTTAGTATGTATTAAAAAAATGAACAAATAGAAAGAAAATCTATTTATTTACAAATGGAAAATATTGCATTTTATGCCCTATAACACAACGTCCCGTTAAAATTTAATCGTCAATTAAATTCGTATGAGGTTTACTTTATACCACAAGTCGAGGATCTGTTAAAAAAAAACGAGTCAGATAGCCAAAATTCTATAGTATAAACTTTTGTCTGATACGTACAATAAATCCGATTACAAATTTTGACAGTCAGATTAATTTCTTCGTTTTAAAATATTTCAAAAAATTATGAGATTCAAATTATATCAGTGTTGCATTTTCTTACAAAACAAAGAAAAACGCAAATAAAACAGCTGCGAAGTAAATTGGCTAGCAAAAACTCAAAAAATTACTACACAATAATAAATATTGAGCTTATTGCATAAGATTTGCATCTAAAGGTGTAAACACAGAGCGGTTCAACTAAGAGATTTTTTGACAAGCGCATCATTTCGTAGGATTTTTAATGTAAACTCCGCTTTACTGAACATTGCGTTAACGGTATTGTTCCAACTTTACCCGGTATACTTAAGATATGCACCAATTTTTTTAGATTTTTTCCCTAGCGTTCATAAAATATAGCAACTTAAAATTAGGAAAATACAACTTAATTCACTTTTTTCTTGAAGTGCTAAGATACAAGAGCATTTTCTTCAAAAGATATGCAACACTCAGGAAATTCTTTAATGTGTTGCATTCTTTGTAAAGGGGATAGAGGAGATATAAAAGCTTCAAATATAGCAACACTGTTATTGCGCGAGATGACAAACCTTAATCTTTCAGTCTTGTCCGCCATCTGATGTAGAGTTGGCTTAATTGTTGAAGCTTTTTACTTCAAAGCCCTGTTATGTTTTTTTACTATGGGATCACCGAACAAGGGTTTAAATTAATGAATACAATTTTTCTTAATTGCAAAATGGATTTTTTTTTTGGAATACGCAATTTAAAGCGATGTATCTCAAAAACTTGGTTTTTCAAGAAATAATGGCAATTGTTAAGATGAGTTTCTTAAAAAATTAATGATTTCTTCCAACTTTTAGACGCTATATTTGACGAACCATTAGGGGCAAAAATATAATAACTGATGGGTATCTTATCTTGAGGAAATTGAGCAAATTTCACTGATTTCAAATGCAAAATTTTTCCCCTGTCTTGCAAAGAAAATCAATTGGAATTGCATAAAAACCTATTAGAAAAAATACCATACCTTTGTAATCTGCACATATAAAAACCAAGAAAATTATTTTAGCAGCGTGAGAGACATCGTTGGGCTGTGCTTAGACTATGATTTGTGATTATAAATTTGCTTTACTAGGCAGGGCACTCACACACAGAGAAAAATTTGGTTAATTTCCAACTAAAATTCGGTTTCTACAAAAAAAATCGGTTGGTAAAACAGAATACTGATTTCCACAACAAAATTAATTCAACTGAATTCGGGTAGCAACACCCAAAAAATTCAGCAATCATATTTGAATTTAATTGTGCTAACCGAATTTATTGGTTGTCGTATGTTGTGTACACGATTGTGTTTTGCATACACTTGCTCTATGCTGAGAAAATGCAAATAACAGGCTGAGCTTTTATGCATCGTGTGCAAATGTGTAGCCTCAGTATATTTGTCTCATTTTTAATTTTAAATAATTTTTACATTTTTGTAATTTGCTAGCGAAAACCTTGAAAAAAAAATAAGTACACACTTATCTTTTTTCAAGGCTACCTCTTATTGTTTCCGTGATGTTTACATTTGAAAAAAAATTTTTTCTGTTACAAAATTCCAATTAATACACCCACCATATAGGATGAAAGTTTATATGAGCATAAATGTTTTTAACTATGGACCATTTCGCAACACTTTCTTTTTCATATAAAAAACCGGTCACGTGACGTGTCCTGGGATAGGACTTTTCTGGCAGGGTAGATTACTTATCCCAGGACACGTACGTAATCAGTTTATTGTGATAGGGATCGGTAACGGGACCGTTTTTCATATGAAAAGGTCCAGTTACTTTAACATGGGCTTGTCCTAGGAGGGGGTCAATTGCCCTCTGTGACAAGTCACAGGACTGGTCTAAAAGAATATGTCACAAAACTAACCCCACAGAATATCACAAAACTAACGCAAAAGAACATGCCATGACTTTTAAAACGGTCACGTGGAAAGACTTTGGGAACCGGACAGGTCCCAATTCCCAACTGACTTCTTTTCCCCACAGTGGTATAACAATGAGAAATAACTACCCTGCGGGAAAAGGACTTATCCCAGAACACGTCTCGTAACCGGTTCATTGTGATAGGGACCGGTTTTTTATATGAATAGGTTTTTATATAAAAGGGAATAAATTGCCCTCTGTGACATGTCACTGGACTGGTCTAAAAGAACATGTCACACAATTAATCCAAAATAACATATCACAGATCCAACGCAAATGAACATGACATGACTTAAACCGGTCACGTGTTAGGAACCGGTCCTCTTTTGACATATCACGTGATATGTATTTTCGGAACCGGTCCAGTCACGGGACAGATCTCAATTCCCACTGATCCCATTTTTCCGCGGGGTTCAATAACATAAAATAAATTTCAAGTTTTAAAAACGAGTTGGTTTACAACTTTGACAGCGCGTTGATTCCGTTCATGATCTATACGACTATACGATGAAGAATTGGATATTTGCAAAAAAAAAATCCAAAAGTTATAAACCTACTCCAAAGATTTAACAGATTTGGATACCGGCATTGATAAGAACCAACGCCCTAGTTTTAGCACAGTTCAAATGCTCCAAAATAGACTTTAAAGCTCCTGGCATATAAGAGAGCTGTATTCCATTCAGTCGGTAAAAACTAGTAGGAAGATTAGATGGGGTGAATTCAAAAATGCTTCTTTTGAAAGTCAAGAAACATGCATGTAAAGTTTCATCATATCTATGACAATTCTTAATAGATTTTCGTCTAATGAAAATGCTTCACAAATATAATTAAGCTTTTATTTTGTTTGTAGATATAAAATACATATAAAACAATTCTATAAATTTTAATTTAATTAAAAAAAAGTTTGATTTTACATATGTATTTAATTTAAATGTTATTGCATGTGTCAACCGAATAAGGGTTTGTTTTAAATAATAAAAATAACATGGTTGGTAATCGAACATGGCGGTTATCGGTAGGGTAAAACTATTTAGATTATTTCGGAGCAGTATTTTGACGATGTTTTAACAGTGTTTTATTTTGTTTTGGTAACAGTATTGCGGTAACGGTAGTCAGTTATTACGGCCCAAATTGTTTACCAAAAGCAAACTAAAACAAAAAGCAAAATAATCTACTTAATGTATCCACGTGCAATTAACAAAAGCAGAAAATTAAAAAAAAGAAGTTTAATGTTATTTATGCATAACTTATTTTGCATAACGATATTTTATCGATCGTATCGAAACTTCATTTATTTCGGTGCCTGTATTTTAAGAACAATTACATTCTAGTTATTTCGGTAAGAAATTCTAGGGATAGTGACAGTTTAATTGTTTTGGTAATGCTATTTCTTGAGTGACGGTATTTTAGCTGTATTGCTTGCCAACTCTAATATTTTATATAGATATTAATCATACCTTTAAAAATGTATATCTTTTTTGAATCAAATCGCATAAAATTGCTTCATTATGAGTTATTCATACAAATCAGTGGATAACTCAAAATCATTCAAACAAAGAGCTAAACAAGCCAATTCAAAAACAAGTCAAAACTTAAAAAATCTTTACAATTTTCTTATTTGGAATTAAATATAGAATAAAGTGTTCCTTAAACTACTAATTTCCATGCTAACAACTCTAATTTTGATCCATTTGGCTTGAAACGTACGAATTTAAAACAAACAAATGTATTGGATAAGATAAATCCGTGCCGATTCACATACAAAAACCCTGCGCCTTAAAAATTTTCAAAACTTTAAGTAATCTTCACATATCATGCCGATATATTATTATATAAACTTAGAGCCTTGAGCATTGTAGTTCAAATATTAGTTATTTAGGCGAAATCTGAATCCAGAAAAATATTTAAAAATTAATATACGTTATTTTAAACAGAGCCAACAATAATCATAAATACACTTTTTAATATTATTAAAAACAATTTAAAAAACTTTATATAAAACATGTATTCACCTACCATTTGATATACATAACTTAGTTTATATTTTAAAAAAATCAGATAGCTCATATATGGACGGATTGTTTTTGGTGTTCCGCTTTAAGAGTCCATTAAGCTTTATAATTTTTTGGAAATATACAGCATTTTTGTTAAAATATCTATAATACGTTAAATATTGGTCATTTACAATTTTTGTATTGTTTTTTATTCAGTATTAAATAAAAATTACACCGAGTTACCAATAACTCAATTTTCTAGATTTTTTTTTAACAAAAAAATATAAAAAAAAAATCGAAATCAATTTTTGGATTTTTCCACTTCTTCAAGTTTTGATTACCAAACATTGTTAAAACTAAATCAACTCTTTTGATTCTATTAAAATAATTAACAAGGATTAAACTGATTCTTTGAATAAAATATGTATTCATGCATGTTTTGGAATTAGTGCAAATTCAAATTCGTGTAAAATTTAAATTTATATCACTATTATACTGTGTCCAAAAGTTTTATTTGATTTCAACTTGAGTGCATTAAATAACCAATGTACAATCATAATTCTCTTAAAATTCTAGAGAGTCTAGAAGGAATTGCGAAAAAAATAATAAAATTTTCACTTTCACATAAAAATTAAATTCATAATATGCCCGATTAATTCAATAATGTAGAAAATAATTTAATAAATACGATAAATTTTGGGAAGGATTCGCAGAAAATTGAATTAGATTTAAAAATAGAATTATGCTTTTAAAGGTCTGTTACATGTGAGCGTGTGTATGTGTGCGTTTTAGTACAAATGTCGTGACCAGTATCAATGGAAGTGATTATTATACATATTATTTTCATACAATACATTTTTTTGCAATTGTTGTGTTTTTGATACTTATCATTTTTTATTGTTTTTAAATATATTTATATTTGAATACACTATAGTTTGAAAATACATTTTAAATACGTATATGTGTGATAACTAAATTATATATAATTTAAATAAAAACATTTAATTAAATTCAGATAAATGAATTATGGAGTTAAATGATGCTGTTGGTAAGTTTATTTTTTTTTTAATTGAATTTAATAAAAAAAAATATGTAACTGATTTCCAAGCGAAAAGTAATTTAATTAATATGTTTGTGAATTTAAACGAAATTTGATCATTTCAAGCGAAAAATATATGTGTATGAGCTGGATCATTTATAGAGATATATAATTTTTATTTTCTATTTTTATTATTCACATAATTACAAATTATATTTTAATACGAAGGCTATCGCGAATCGCTCCCATTATTATACCAGCCCAGAGGTCTTACCGTTCCGAAGTTATGACCATTTGACTGAAATGCAAACATTTTTTTTAATATTAATTTACAAAAACAAATGAATGTGTGCTGTTATTTCGCTTCCAAAAACAAAAAAAAAAGAAATGTTTGCATTTCAGTCAAATTGACATAACTTTGGAACGGTAAAACCTGTGGGCTTCCTTTAGGACATTTTGGAAAGGTAAGAGGTAGGGCTATCTTTTAAGCGAAAAAAATATAAGTGACCTGCCAACTGAGCAAATTAAGGTTATGTGCACGTTCTTATGTCTTTTTTTCCAATTTTTTTTAAAAAGCTCTGTATCTGCGATTTCACTTTTTTTAATTTTTCATTATTGATTCTGAAAGTCCTTACAAAGACCTTTCCAACAAGCCCAGAAGTTAGCAATTTTACCATACTACCCTCCGACCACCAATCTGAAAATTTTCAAACCGCTGCCATTTCGCACACTTGCATTTTCGGGGATGGTCGTAATAAAAATATTTTCATGAAATAAGCCAAGGAATACGCTGGCGAAATTTGGCGGGTCGTGACTGAATCACCCTGTATATTAATGAGACACGAACCTAGTCATGGAGTGATTCTTTGGCAGCAGAACTATACTAGTTGATTTGTATCTCAATTCAGTTCAAAAAAATTAAGAAAAAAATTTTTTAATAAATTGATTTGTATCTCAATTCAGTTGAAAAAAATTAAGAAAAAAATTTTTAAAATTTTTCAAAACTTGCATTTACATTAAGATAATTTTTTTAAACAGTCCAAACATATATCCTATTAAACTAGCCCAGTAAACATTTTTACTGGAATTAAAGCTAAAATCAAGTGTAATTCAAGCCATTTTTTCCAATTTCAAGCCTTGATTTATACTTTAATTACACTTTAATTCAATATCATATTCCAGCAAAAGGGACACTGGAACTCAAGTGGAACATAGCAGCGAAAATACACCTTTAATCACAGTTTCATTCAAGTTCAAACAACAAAACATTAACACTTGCTTTCAAGCCCTGACTTTAAGTTTAAACAAAGCCATAAAAACGCGGTAATGATTGGTTTTCGTACAATTTATTAACATTCGCATACTCTTTTAACATGCATAACATAAATATTTATAACTTTTATTTGTATGTTTGATCTTAATTTTTGATGTAGACATTTGTAGAACCTTTCTGAAATAAAAATAGCTTACCTCTTCGTTAATATTCATGGCTTTCAGATATGATAAAATTATTTCAAAGGAAAATTGTTAAACATTTAAAACATTTTAATATTATTTTAAAATATTGACAGAAAGTGATACAAATAATGTAAAAGAAAACTTTAGAACAGGGATGGAAAATATTTTTTCTGCTATTGTACCAACCAGACAAACAAATTGTACTTTTTCGATCCTCACGGTACCAAAATTTGTTCAGCTTTTTTTTTTAACAATTTTATCGTATTGAGTCAGATTTGCTTAGACACTAAAAAGACTCAAAAAAAATTTAAATTGACGGGGTGAAACAAAATTCATCGTAAACCACAAAACTTTGTAAAATTTTACTCTAATTTTTATAAATGTCACACTTTTTTTCTGTGTATCCGTCTCCATTGGAGGGCAATTTAGCCTTTTCAGGATTTGCTGTTAAAAAATGTAAAGGCATTCAATAGCTTTTTAACAATAATACATTTTTTTCTTATTTTTTTTTTTTTTTTTTGTTTTGAGAGGTAATTTTAAATCAGCTGTTCAATCTTGCCACTTCCAAATATTTTAGTACAATGTGTATGCAAACATTTGGAACATTTGATGTGACACCAATTTAGAGCCGGTTCAACTTAAAACTGACTTTATTTTTTACTATAGTAGCTGAATAAATAAAAACAGGTTTTTAGTATAAAGTTTCTTTTAAAAAAAGTCGACTTTATGTTATGTTGTTTTATCAAGTTATAAATTGAAAATTTGAAAAAATTTCAAATTGTACTAAATAAGCCGCGGTAGTACCATGGTACCAACCAAAGTAAAAATGTACCAAAAAAAGTACAATTGTACCATGTTTTCCATTCCTGCTTTAGAAGTGAAATTATGGAGGTGAAAAAAATTTTTTGTGGATATAAAATACAATTCAATTCTAAGGGACTGGTTAATGCATCTAATTTACAATATTTATCGATGGGATGTAATTTTATTTTAAAAAATTAAAGATTTGACTTGACATTTGTTACAATTTTTAAAAAATTCGGGGTCTGTCCATTAAACTTTGGAATTTCGATTTTGTCGATTATCCCAAATAGCAACTTCTGCTTCTTGTACGAAAGCAACAACGAACAAAATTTTTGATGGGAATATATTTTTACTCAAAAGGTTTTCGTAATATGTCGATTTTTCCAATTTTATTAATATGAATCAAATGTGACATTAGCAGCATGACATATCAAAACTACAACAACACTCAACAACAACTTTTTTATGTTACATTACTTGAAAGCTCATGTAAGGCGAAAATATCTTTCGAAGACATAGAAGCGAGTTTAAAAAAACATCGTCTTTGTAATTATGAAACACTAGCGGGCAAAGCCCGCTGCATTGTTAGCGTAAAAAAATATTGACCGAGCTAGCGCTCGGGAGTGCCCGGAGTCCCCCAATAAATACCTTAAGTCTCCCATTTTTAACACGTCCCTCGCCAAAATTCTAAAATGTACCTTATTAAGAAGTTAGCCAGCACTCTAGGTAACACAAATTTCAGGTTTCTAGCTAAATTGCTGTGGGCCAGCCATCAACGGGTAATCTTTTCTACTCTTTGCCCCTTCGCGTAGGATTTTCCAAAATCCCGTCTGAGTGGAAATCTACGCCGGAGGTGAAACCTATACCAAATTTCAACTTCCTAGGTTCATGAACAAAATTTCGCTTTTTTCGCCCCTCCCTGTAGAACTTTCTAAGATTTAATCTAAGCTGCTGTTTCCGCGGGAGGATAAATTTCCTATTTTTTTCCTATTTTTTTTTTTTAGAAAAAACCGTCTGGGCAGATGTCTTAACCAAAAAGGTTTTTCACCTCAAAAAATTCTTTCCAGCTCCATAATTTTACTTCTAAAGTTTTTTAGAAAACATTTTTTCATGATATTGGTGGAGGGTATTCAAAGATTCAGCACAGCCGAATTTAAGCCTTTTTTCTATATATGTTTAACATAGAAAGAAAAAAATATAACCATTGTGCCCCTCCCTAAAATCGTATAATGGGTTTTATACTATACTATATGTGCGCTTATATTTATGTACCTGTACGACTTTTATACATAAGACTTTTTTATGTACATATGTATGTAAATATGTATACAATAATATTTAATGTGATGGAAAACTTAATTTCGGTTGACATTAAATTATAGAAAAATTTAAAACACAACAGACAACAACTAATGGATTCGTGTTTTAAAAATATATCTAAAAAACGAATATAAACTGTTTAAATCAATTTTTTTTTGTAAATCAATTTTTCTTTAATATCTCGATTAAAGGTTTTGCGTTTTAAAATTTATATGTAAGGCTTATTCCACAACCCTACATTTTTCTTATCATATACAATTTTGTGTATAATTTGTCAAAGTTAAAAATTTTGAACAAACTCTTTATGAAAATTTATACAAAAAAATCTGAAACATCGTAATTTAAAAGAAATTTGTAAATACGTTGATGTGATTATTGTTGTTTAATGTACCTTTAGTTTCTTAAATCCATTTCAGCACTTTTTAAATAAAGACTTTTGTTAAACCGTTAACCACTAGTGAGACGTTTTTATTAAAATTTTTGTAGTTTTTTTTTACAATTTTTTATTGTTACATCTGATAGAGTTAAATCTTATCCTATCATTATCGCCCAAAAGTGGACTTGTGCCATTTTCTAAATAAACGGTTTATATGTTTCATACAGTTTTTCATTGCAGATACCACGAATGCCGCATACTTTTATTAAAAAATTCCAATGACAAATGTTCTTATTCAACGAAAATCATAAATTTGCCTGTGGCAAAGCCAAAACACAGGACATCGAAGATTCATATCTAGAATCAACTAAACTCTGCCATACATGACAACTTCGGATTCTGAAGTTCCGAACCCCAAATGAGGCAAATATTATTGACCGACCAATGAATATTGCTTATGCAATATTCATCGGAGTAAATTGGCAAAACAAACTCTGATAGATTAACTCAGAAAGGGTAAAATCGTTTTAGTCCAAGGACCTGGATTATAAAACACAAGGTATTTGAATTAAACGACCCAAATTACTAATTTTTCTATTTGGCCGAGAAGCTGCACTATACATATCAAAAACTTGAGCTTTCTGTCGACATTAAAGAGAATTCTTATTGACTACGATGCAAGCTCTTTGTATTAGTTCAGACTGCAACAAGGGGAAGGATGCACTGCTTGAATTTCTTAATGCAAATTACATCTAGTTGAAAACTTACCAACGTTTGTTAACAAATTAAGAGAAGAAGTCATAGTCTATTTTACGGCAAACATAGTGGACGAGGTCAGATCTGACACTGACCACCAAAATCAATTTAGTGTTATATCGCAGCTTCAGAATACTGGTACAGCTACCAAAATAAATCAACAATTACAATGAAGATTAGGAAATTGTTATCGAAGAGCCATATGCAGCCCGAACACACAACACGAAATGCACAGAATTTCTCTCTCGCAAATCATATTACCGTCATCAAGCGGAGTTCAGGGCAATCAAGAAATGCTTTAAATTTATTAATTCTAAAGGGATCACCTGGCTATCCAGGCAATCTCTTCGAACACTGTGAGCTACTATCAGCGGGTACAAGGAGGAAAACAGTAACTTCTATTTTCTAGCCACTGTTAACTTGCGGAACGCGAAACCACTGCATAATTTTAAAGATGTACTATGTGTATGGACTTAAGAGCTAAGTTCAAGGCTCAAGCAAGATTTTCCTACCTTTTCTTATAATTTCTATCACATTAGGTTTTATAATGGTTTTATGAATTTTGATCTTGATTTTTTTTAACTATATTGGCTCATCAAAAATTATGATAAACCTTTACACTCTTTCATTTTATCACTGCATAGAAAAACTCAATTGCCCTTCAGATTCGTGTTCAGCATAATATTTATTTAATTTTAATTCCAACGAATAACCGGTTTTTCGAATAAATAAGTTATGGAAATTAAATCACTGATTACATTTACAAAATGTAAATATGTTTGTAAGTTTATGCCGGGATGTAAACAACAACAGATACAAAAAAAACTGTAGCGATAGCAGTGGCAAAAATAGAAAATGATTACCTACTCTATTATGTACTATTTCAGTAGCTTGTCATGTGCGCAATCGATTGGAAAATCGCGTTGTTGAACCGAAAATAAATACACATTAACACATGAACACTGTATGAAAAACATTAGGGGGCCCAAATAATTATAGACTAGAAAAAAATATTAAACTGAGACAGGACTTTGTTATTATATTATATATATGCTATTGCAAAAACTGTCATCAGATGAATTTAATAAATAAAATTAAGAACCCTGTTAGAAAATTTTTTAAAAATTCTTGATCTTTACGGTAATAGGCAAGAATCCATGTATTCATTACAGTGTCCCGAATTTTAAAAAACTTTAACCATTAGTGCTCAAATAATGTGTAATTTTATGTTGATTACGGTGAAAAATAACCGAATATTTTTATAGGCATTTACACGCGTTGAAAGATTAACATTTTGCAGTAAAAGTTGTTAGTTTTTTTTTTTTTTTTTTTTGCAAAATATATATTAATCGTTTTATTAAATAAGGCGTATTGAAAAATATTTGGGCATCGATTTTGTTTCACAAAACCATTCTGAGGTTGTAAACGAATTTTAAATTGAATTTGTTAAATTAGAATTCAATTACATATTACTTTATTATACAAAACCATTTAGATCTAATTTGAAAAAAAAAACAAACACATTTTTTCCCAAATGTCAATCTTCAATTTCTTGTGGAATTGTTCTTCCAGCAATCACCTTGAAACTATGCATCTTTAGAGTGCTAAAAGCTAACACGGTTTTCAAATTCACCATATATCGAAAATTGTCATATTATCGATAAATGTTAATTTACTTCTTCAAATAGTGCGATCTGTGAATGCCATAATTGTTTCATCTGAAGATATTGTCTGTTAAAAGTTTTTGTTCTGAAAATCACTGCGCCATAATGTGGCTTAATACGATAAATGTACAAGATTTCAGTAGAATTTGTGATTTAAAATTTTGTTTAGTTGTACCTTTAAATATGCATCATTTATTTTATTTTTTATGTTTGAAAGGGCACTCTGGGTTGTATATAATCAATTTAGACAATGAAGCCAATATAACCAGAGAGTACATATTTACCACGCATCCTATAAAACAATTTGGATGTGCTCAAAAATATTTAGTGCAAAAAAAAGATGTGATTTCGTAGTGAGGGCAAAAATATATGGACATAAAATTAATAATTAGTTAAAAAAATTCGTATTTTAATAAAATTTCTACTGCATTCTATCGCTTTTTATGACATCTGGCGACTTAAAAAATACCACTATTTGTCTTTTTTTAGATATACAACTTGTGAGGTTTTTACTGCAGGGAAATAATTGGATCTATTTCGAACAAGTGCTTAATAATGGTACTCTAAGTATCATATGTTATTTTCAGGGTTGGCAGGCAATGCCACTAAAATATCGTTATGGATTCAAAACCATTTCAACTGATTATCGTAACTCTAAAAACACCGTTACCGAAATAACTATAAATAAATGTCGATACCCTTAAAATACCGTTACCCTAAAATATCGTTATATTTAATTCTTGCTTTTGTTAACAGCATGGGGTAATTGAGTATTTTACATAGATAAGGCCCGACTACTGAATGTCCAGTTAAAACAATAGTTAAACTCAAATTTTACACGGGAAACAACAACAAATGTATGAGTTAAAGTCCCAGTTAGTAGCTAATTAGACATTGTGAGAATGATAAATTTTGTTTTTCATTTTAGTTTGTTGTTAAAAAAAAACAAGTAAGAGCGGCTAAATTCGGCTATGCCGAATCTTATATACCCTTCACCATGGTATTCTGAAGGAGATGAATACATCGTTGGAATCTACTACCTCATAGCTCTCCACAAACAAGCGGTATCCCCATTTATTTTTTCTTAAATGTCCAAAAATTTTAATCCAAAATAATATGTCATGTAAAATCTCAAATTTATATTTTTCCATATGTTTCAGCGCTTTTCTTGTCAAATTTGGCATTTTCTAGACAAAAAAAAGTTGGCGACACTACTATTTATTTTTTATTTATATCATTCACAATAGTTGTGAAACGTATTTAACCTACGTATTTATCTTCACACTCTTATTAAACAAAGGGATTTTACTGGAAAAATTAGAGGTAGTCCTGGTTTTTTGCTAATATCTCAGCCATTTATTAACCGATCTGTCTGATTTTTAATAGCAAACAGAAATGGATCACATGTAACAGAAATAAAAAAGAATCAAGTCCTCATCATGTCTGGGTTCTTCGGAAAACCCATTTCAACACACAGACGGACAGACGGACAGACGGACATCGTTAAATCAACTTCGCTCTTCATATGGACCCAGAATATATATACTTTATAGGGTCTAAGATCAATATTGTAGAAATTACAAACGGAATGACAAACTTATATATACCCTTCCACCTATGGTGAAGGGTATAAAAAAATTGCGGTATGCACCAAAAAAACTGACTACCGTAATTGAAATACCGTTAACCGTAAAACACCACTACCTAAATAACTGAAATACCGTTATCCTTAAAATACTGATACTGATATAAATAAAACAGCGTTACCCCCCCAATGACCGCATTGTTTCGGTTACCAATCATTTTGTAAGAAAAATTTTAGCACAAAAATATGTTTGAGTTGAAATAAGTTTTTACTTTTTTGACTCAAGAATATTTCATAACATAAACTAGTGAGAAAGTTGGATATGGATCGTATTTTCTTACTTAATAAATTATTAGAATAAACCACGATTACTTTCCAATAAAACTTTCCACATTCCAATCAATTAATAAGATTTTAAATATAATTATCTAATGAAAAATAAAGGAGATTATAAATTGAATATGTACAATTTACAAACATTGAACTTGTTAAAAATTTTTTTATTCGAGGTATTATGAGAGGGTTCCTTAAATTATGAATTGTCGAATTTCGATGCAAACTACCCCAGCTTTATTTCATTTGTTCTCAAATCTACGAACTTTAAAAAAAATCTTTTTTGGAAAATGTTAACCCGTGCCAAATTACGTTTGGTGGCACATTTTCAGAGAAGGCGGTAAAAATTCTATAGGTTCTGAAGGAGTTACCATTACATTTAACTTTTATTTAAAATATTCCCCATAAAAATTTAGTATCAACAAGAATATTTATAAAGGGTTTCATTTTCACACCTCTTGTTTTTGTTTAATTTCAGCACAGTTTTTCAGTTGTGACGAGTTTGACCGTTAATTCAGTTTTAATTGTTTTTCGGATAAAGTACACAATATAATTTAGTTAGATAAAAAAAAATTAGGTACACAATTTAGAAAAAAATATGTATATACTTATTTTTAATTATTTTAAAGATTTAGTTTTCATTATAGGATATAAAAATGTACTTTATATAAATGAAACAAAAATGTTTGGCTCCTGAGGTTCTTGCTACTTGCATTTTTTCCTACATTCAGAAATTTTTCAAAACACAAGTCTAATTATACCCTTCACCATAGGTGGAAGGGTATATATAAGTTTGTCATTCCGTTTGTAATTTCTACAATATTGATCTTAGACCCTATAAAGTATATATATTCTGGGTCCATATGAAGAGCGAAGTTGATTTAACGATGTCCGTCTGTCCGTCTGTCCGTCTGTGTGTTGAAATGGGTTTTCCGAAGAACCCAGACATGATGAGGACTTGATTCTTTTTTATTTCTGTTACATGTGATCCATTTCTGTTTGCTATTAAAAATCAGACAGATCGGTTAATAAATGGCTGAGATATTAGCAAAAAACCAGGACTACCTCTAATTTTTCCAGTAAAATCCCTTTGTTTAATAAGAGTGTGAAGATAAATACGTAGGTTAAATACGTTTCACAACTATTGTGAATGATATAAATAAAAAAAAAACAAATAGTAGTGTCGCCAACTTTTTTTTGCCTAGAAAATGCCAAATTTGACAAGAAAAGCGCTGAAACATATGGAAAAATATAAATTTGAGATTTTACATGACATATTATTTTGGATTAAAATTTTTGGACATTTAAGAAAAAATAAATGGGGATACCGCTTGTTTGTGGAGAGCTATGAGGTAGTAGATTCCAACGATGTATTCATCTCCTTCAGAATCACTCTAGGTTTCGAGTTTTGCATTTTAAAGAAAATTTATTTTTGAAATTCCACATAACATTATTTAAAATTAAAATTTTTGGACATTTAAGAAAAAAAAATTAGGGGGTACCGCTTGTTTGTGGAGAGCTATGAGGTAGTTGATTCCAACGATGTATTCATCTCCTCCAGAATCACTCTAGGATTCGAGTTTTGCATTTTAAAGAAAATTTATTTTTGAAATTTCTCATAACATTATTTAAAATTAAAATTGTTGGACATTTAAGAAAAAAATAAATGGGGTTACCGCTTATTTGTGGAGAGCTATGAGGTAGTAGCTTCCAACGATGTATTCATCTCCTCCAGAATCACTCTAGGTTTAGAGTTTTGCATTTGACAAGAAAATTTATTTTTGAAATTTCTCACAACATTATTTAAAATTAAAATTTTTGGACATTTAAGAAAAAAATAAATGGGGGTACCGCTTGTTTGTGGAGAGCTATGAGGTAGTTGATTCCAATGATGTATTCATCTCCTCCAGAATCACTCTAGGATTCGAGTTTTGCATTTTAAAGAAAATTTATTTTTGAAATTCCACATAACATTATTTAAAATTAAAATTTTTGGACATTTAAGAAAAAAATAAATGGGGGTACCGCTTGTTTGTGGAGAAAAACTCGGAAATATCGGTTCAGATACAAAAAAGTTATGCCCAAAACATAAATTTTTTTAAATACCTATTTTCTGGACCCATAAATCTTCCCGAGTCCAAGTTTCATCACCAAACTAAATGGTTAATTTCCTCTTAAAGGCGTCCGTATATAAATCTGTCCATTCCATATATGTCCATATATAAACTTCAGTTTTTTCCCAACCATGGTGAAGGGTATATAAGATTCGGCATAGCCGAATTTAGCCGCTCTTACTTGTTTTTTTTTTTGTATTCTTTTTGACCAGGGCAACCAGAAATATGCTTTAATAAATCCATATTAAAAAAGGAAAATATGAATTTAAAATATAAACCAGATTTTACTTAAAAAACTGTACCATTTGTCAAATTTATTTCAATTGCTAAAAAAAGGAGATAAAAGGTTAAAATTGAAAAAAATATTATGCAATACTGTAATCTAAGAAAAATAAGCATTTTAATTTTTCATCAGTGTTTCAAATACCAGAAAATATTAAAAAAAAAATAATATGTATAAATAAATAAATAAATAAATAAATAAAAAAATAAATAAATAAATAATAAAAAAAAATAAATAAATATAAATATGTATAAATTGAAAAAAAAAATAATATATAATTTTACAAAAATTTTTATTTGTTCCAAAACAATATTAAAAATCGGACTTTTATACAAAAATATGTCCCATTAAAATTAAACAAACTGTTAAAACAACAACAAATTGTGAAAATCATGATAAGGTTTGTAAAAATATGGTCTAACAAATCCATGCCAGAATTCATCAATTGTTTTGTAACGGATAAATGCCATATCCATTATGAATTCAACCCACAGGAAAACATATTATATTGCATATTTCTGGTTGCCCTGCTAATAACCAATTTCCGTACAAAAAGCAACTAAATCATTTTTAATTTTTATTTTTAGGTCATGTTCTTCAAAACGACCTACAAAGTGAATACAGTGCAATGAGTAAGTATAAAAAAGAAACTAAAAAAATTCTTTAACGCAAGTTATTTATTTAATCTATTGAACTTCACTTAGGTCTCATTTTATTCGGTTTATTTTTATATGGATTTGAAGTTATACGGTTTTAAATTGGACTTTTTTTAATTCTATTTATTGACTTTTCATTTTTTTGTCGTTTTAAACGTTTTTATCACTACTGAATAGTCCCATTTCACACAGGGCAACTTTTGTTGCGGTGATTTTTGTCAATTCTCTTTGAAAGTTGAATATAAATCACACAGAGAAAATTTATCAGCAATTTTCGTCTACATTTCGTTTAAAATGAGGGCGTTGTGGTGTAATGGTTACCACATTGTACTGTTACACAGAACGTTGCGCGTTCGATTACCAGCGATGACAACATCAATTTTGAAAAATAACATGTATTAGTTGTTTATACCTCATACATATCGCAACGTCCTCCTTCGGTGTTGCCATAGCACTAAACCCCACTGAAGTAAACTAACATAACAGAGCAATAAACTAATAAGCTTCAAAAATTTTTCCAACTGATCTAAGATTTATCATCTCGCGCAATAACAGTGCTGCCATACTTAAAGCATTTCATCTTTTACCACCTTTCGCTTTCCAAAAAAAGAAACGCAATAATAAGTAGAAGAATTTCCTGAGTGTTGTTTCCTTAAAAAAATGAATGAATGAATGAATGAATGAATGAATGAATGAATGAATGCAAAATATTTTTTTATTCATTTTTTTTTAAAAAGCTGGTAACTTCAAAACCTGAATTTACCGACCTATTTGAAGCAATTACAACCTGGGCGAGGTAGCTAAATAAATTTTTAACTAAAAAAAAAATTAACAAAAGGTTTTGAAATTTCTTTAAAATTTCTTTGAAAAATTTTTTAATTTTCATAGAAATTTGGAAACCTTAATTTAGTTTAGATTTTATTTTGCCAGCTCGCACCCACACCTAATACAATATTTAAAAACAATAAACCACAAATATTTTTTTCTTATAGTAGAAAGTAGATAAGGGTAGTCGACGTATAAATCGACCTTTAATTACTCCATTTTTAGAGGAGTTTGCAAAAAGATAATAGACGTTATATTAAATAAAAAGCCAATTGACCGGGTTTCAACCACTTTAAAGTGTATTTTTGGTTGTGTTTACCCAAATAATATTATGAGTGTTGTTGGCACGTGGAAAATAAACCACGTATTTTAAGCTATGAAAACCAATTTCAATTATTATTCAGTTTATTGGTTTTTCACAAAAAGCTAAAATCTAACAATAAGAATTATTTCATTAGTACAATACAATTATCATTTTTAAATTTACTCACACTTGAGCTCTTTCATATACTTGATTATACAAATTTTAATAAATTATATTTTTTTTAATCTATAAAATTAATATTTTACGGCTATTGGCCAAACAGGAAAGAAGAAAGCAAAGAAAAATTCCACTGCAAAGTAATTTTATACATTAAAAGTAATTAACCAACGTTGTAAAATTTTCAGTTAACACAAACTAATATGCAATTTAGGGTACAGGTTATGTTTACTAATTTCACTTCTTAACAAGTGTGAACATAATTATTGAGGAGTCGCCATAGAAGAAGGCTATGTATAGAGATTTTATCGAAAGCACCAGCAAAATAAATTTTGTACCGATTACTAAGGTTCGGTAACTATGAAAAAATGAGGAAATTTCCCAGATTTTAAAGCAAACTTTTCCTTTTTTTGCACAAATTTGTACAAATTTCAGTAAAATCTGCTAAAACCCAATTGAAATTTGAAAAAAAAGGAATCCTTTTGTATAAATACTAAAAATTTTTATTTTTGAAATCATTCGGGGGGCCCGGACCCCTGCCCTCCCTGGGCACGCCACTGCCCAGAGGTATATTCCAATTCCCTGATATATAACTTTTTACAATATCCAATATGAAGGTTGTTTTAGTGGGGTTAAAGGAAGAAAAATGCCCGTTCAATAAATCAGCCCAACGGCCGGAACTCGAACTGTGGCATGTAGGTTCCTCCTCCACTAAAACCGGTCAATTAGATATTTTTGCGGTTAATATTTTCCATTAGGGCCCGACTTTAGCTATAAGTTTTATATTAAAAATACAATATGTGTTCCCTGGGAAAATACTAAGGAGTATCTTAGCGAAGAGATAAAAAGAAAATACTTAAGCTGGTATAAGCATAAAAATAAATTTTAAAATGTTTAAGTCTGTGGTATTTTCTGCTTTTTCATTAGATAAAATTCTACTAGTTGGAAAAGTGTTTTTCCGCGTACGTTATCGCGGGAACGAAATTTACCAAGAAACGATTTTTTAATAGATAACGACAGTAACGCCTTGGAATTTTCGATATCAAGCTTTAATAAAATCTTGATATTAGCCATTAAATATGTTGCTTTTTCATGCTGTGATTACAAGTTTTAAGCATAGAAAAGTTGTTTGAAAAGCATGGTCACTTTTTCTTCGTATTATCAAAGGTTTACGGATTCAATATGATCTTAATAAAGTATATATACATTACAGACATCCCAGCAAAACTTTGGTAATGGGTGCGATATTCTCATGCCTTACTTTGTAATGATAGCTCGTTACCTTTTTCATCATTTGCAAGCATAAAGTAATAAGTTACTCATTATTGATTACGTAATATACGATTTATAAATTTAAAGTAATAATTGAAATATTTTTGAAAATCTATTTTTAGATACATTACTTTGTGTTTTTTGTAAGCAAAAGAGTAATGTATGCTTGTTTTGATAACACTAGCGAAAAAACGAAGCGCAACAATTCATTTAAGTTTAAAGCAATCAAATACTATATGCGTCGATAGCTCAGTGGGTAGAGTTCTTGGCTTGCAACCAGATTTCCCTGGTTCGATTCCCATCTTGACCACATTATTTTTAATAACAAAAATTAAAAAAAAAATATTTGTAATAATTTTTTTTAATAAAAATTCCTCTTTTTTAAAAATCTCTTTTAGACGCATTACTTTTTCCATTCTCGTAACCATATAAGTAACCCCTTACATTATCACCTCTAAATTAATGGGTATATACATTACTTTGAGGCTCATCGCCTGTAAAATTCATCAATGAAGTAAAGTGTAAAGTAATCCATCGGCCCCTATGGCAAAACATTACTTTAGCCATTATTTGGTAATGTGTGGTTTTGCTGGGATAGTATCGTTTATATAAGATTATGGCTGATTAGCAATAATCCTGTAAAATTAACGAGATTACTTATTAGGAATATTATTTTTTTTCGAAAAAATTCCACGTTATGTACCATATTGTACTGATAATCGTGCATGTTCTGGAATTAGTGACTTATTCAAAACGCCAAAATTCTAATTCACCTTATTTTTTTATTTTTGAGGACTGCCCCAAAAAAGTAAACTTTTGCCAAAAAATTTACATATTTTAGATGCTTTTTTAAAAACACATCGTTTAGTGTTTATAAATGTTTAAATGGTAAAAATTAATAAAAATAATTCCAAATTATATGAGCCAAGTGTTTTTTCTTTTCACAACATGTGTTTAATAACAAAAAAACATATACTAATAGACTTTGGCTGCTAACCATCTGGCGAATTCAATTAGTAAAAAAAACTAGTGAATGTGAATTCAAGAATAGCAAAATTTTTGAATTAGTTTTATTTTTTGTGTAATGGGATTCGAAAACATAGACGAATAAAAATCGTTTTTTCAAGTCAATTCGGAATAAAAATCTTCTGCACCGAATCAAATTTCTAAAAGCTTCCAGTACTTTTTTTTAATATTTTTTATTATTAAATGAATGATATTTATACCCTTCACCACAGGTGGTAGGGTATATATAAGTATGTCATTCTGTTTGTAATTTCTACAATATTGATCTTAGACCCTATAAAGTATATATATTTTGGGTCCTTATGAAGAGCGAAGTTGATTTAACGATGTCCGTCTGCCCGTCTGTGTGTTGAAATGGGTTTTTCGAAGACCCCAGACATAATAAGGACTTGATTGATATATATTTCTGTTACATGTGATCCATTTCTGTTTGCCAGACCGGTTGATAAATGGCTGAGATATTAGCAAAAAACCACGACTACCTCTAATTTTTTCCGTAAAATCCCTTTGTTGTTATATGTATGTTGAATATTACGCATAACAAACACATCCATTTGTTGAAATTATTTTCTTTCACCTCTTCACCTTTTATACACAAACAACAAACCAATACAAAGATTTGTCATTTAATTAAAAATCAAACAAATCTCTATTGAACGAAAACTGTTTATTTGCCTCTATTAACGATCATTGTTCATGAGCTTCAATGGCTCAGTTGTCTAAACGCTATGTCACAAGTACTTTTTTCTCTTAGGCGCAGGTTCGATACCACCCCCCGTCTATTCAACTTTTTTTTGTACAATTTTTTTTTATATTTTCTTAGATTTTTTTTGGTTATTTTTTGTTTTTTTCACATTAAATAATTAATTTAAATAAAATTTTAAATTATTAATTAAATAATCCATAAATAGGCTAAAAACATCAAAATTTGTATAAAAATCCTCTGATACAAACATAATTCAAACGGTTTTATTTCTATTTTTGCTCCGATTTAAAAGAATTTATAAAAAGATTTTTAAACCATTTTATTTCTCATATATTAATAAAATTTTATACTTAATTCCCCTTTGAGTGCAACTATTTTAGGTCATAACTTATAATAATTTATAAAAAAAAATTTATAAACTATTTTCCTTCAAATTTTTAAAATTAAGCCAAAGAAATTAAAAATATTTTTTAATAAAAAAGCAAATTTGCCAGCTAAATCATACGTTTTTTTAGAAATAAAACACATACAGTTCTAGTGATTTCTTTTAATGATTTGTAAAAAAATATTTTTTTGGTCGAAAATAGTTTTTTTTACAACTAAAAAGATTTTTGAAAAAAATAATAAGACAACACTGATTGTCATTATGTTTGTGGTTGTTGTTCTTTCTTTTTTTATTTTATTTGTTGAAATTCTTTTCTTTCACCTATTCACCTTTTATACCCAAACAACAAGCACATACAAAGATTTACCTAAAAGCCAAACAAATTTGAACCTAAAAGCCAAACAAAATTGAACGAAAACTGTTTATTTACTTCTGTTAACGATGATTGCTTATGTGCTTCAATGGCTCAGTGGTCTAAGCGTTTTGTCATAAATAGTTTTTTTTTATTTTAGTCTCGCGATCGATCCCCGTTATTAACACTTATTTGTTTTTTTTTTTACTTTTTTTAACATAACAAATACGTACAGCACAGTTGACTTAACGATTTTGGTCAGTTTTTCTGTATATTTGGAGAAAAAGTTCTAAAATAAGGACGAGCATCTTGGTTATCAATACACAACATCTGACCAAATGTGGGCGGGATCTGCGAATCGGGCGTGGCACAAAATAGATTACTTTATATCTTAAGAACGGTAAGACCGAAATTAAATAATCCATAAATGGGCTAAAAACATCAAAATTTATATAAAAACTAAAATTTTAAAGTTGTGACCTATGGAAGATCGAAAATCTTTAGTATAACATATTTGCTAAAAAAAAAACTCGGAAATATGGGTTCAGATACAAAAAAGTTGTACCCAAAACATATATTTTTTTTTAAATACCTATTTTCTGGAACCATAAATCTTCCCGAGTCCAAGTTTTATCACCAAACTAAATGGTTAATTTCCTCTTAAAGGCGTCCGTATATAAATCTGTCCATTCCATATATGTACATATATAAACTTCAGTTTTTTCCCAACCATGGTGAAGGGTACATAAGATTCGGCATAGCCGAATTATGCCGCTCTTACTTGTTTTATTATTAAATTAATGATATTCTTTATAAATTGCTTAAATGCAAAGAAACATGAACATTTTTATGAGTAAATTATGGAGAATAAAAATATAAAAAATTCTATCAGAGCCAGCAGGATAGAACACAAGTATTTTCTGTTATCGCTTCACAACCATTTTCAGTATCCATGCCCCTTTTGGATTAATGTTCGATGATTATCTATTTTATATTGAGTGTTGGAATCAAATTATCAAACCCGAAACAACACACAATTAGACTAACAGTTAACGAAATTTAACAATTTATATTTATCCTCTATATTTTACAGTTTTTTGTTATGAACTTTATTTCTGAAAGTATTCAATAAACAAAGCTTATAAAGCCGTTAATGTTTGTGTTCTATACTGCTGGCTCTGATTGGATCTTTTCAATTTTTATTCTTATTAATTTGCTAATAAAAACTTGCATGTTTCTTTGCATTAAAACAATTTATGAAGATTATGATTATATGATCTAAAATCCAACTATACCCAGCAAAAATGAAGCTGCCAAAGAAGCAATAAAAGCATCACTACTATGGCAAAGGCATCATAGGATGGAAGTATTCAAATGTATCTACTAGCATTACTCATACTTTACTCTAAGGAAGCAATGATAATACAATGATAAGGTATTCTAATGCATGAGTAGAAAATTTTCATATACTTTGTAGTATTTAAGCTTTGATGAAAATTTAATTCATAAGAATGCAAAAAAATAAGTTTAAAAAAGCAACATTTATGCATTGATATACAAATACTCTTTATTAAAACAAATAAAAGCTTTTCCGAATTTTTTTATATGATAATAGCAACCCGGTAAATCAGATAGTAAAAAAGTTAAAAACCTCCAAAAAAAATACCTAGAGTGGAATCAACTATTTACAGAGCAATTGAAAATTGTAAAAAACTAGACTTGTCACTACACACACAAATCAATAACCACAAATCCAAAGTACTTCCGCCTTGGTCTCTAGAAAAACAATCAATTTACACTTCTTTACATGAGTTTGCCAAAACAAACACAGAACCTGCTCAGTTCAGGAAGATGTTTGCTTTTATCAGGGATAAATTAAAAGATCGTCAATTTCTATTCACTGATGGCTCTAAAACCGATAATTTTACAACCTACAGCATTACTTCAGAAAATAAAATAATTAAAATCTCAAATATCCCTACTCACAGTTCCATATTTTCAGCGGAATTAATAGCGATTCACGAAGCAATAAATTATATCAATAGTAAAAGAGGGAAATTTGCAATATGCTCAGATTCCCTTTCATCAATTGAATCAATCTTAAACATATCTAATAACAGTTATTATATCTCAAACATTAGGAACGCCTTGGCTAAAAAGTTTCCAGATATCACGTTAGTGTGGATACCTGGACACAGCAATATAAAAGGGAACGAATATGCCGATTCGGCAGCTAAAAATGCTGCAATGCATCCTCTTATTACAACACCTAATTACAACCGAAAAGATATAGAAGAACTAATTGACCAGCACTACATTTCAAGGGACAGAAATCACGTCTTCAGTTTAACATCATCTTGGTACAGAAGAATTAATCACAACCGTAAAACGATCTCAAAAGCTATGATTAATGATGTATCTAAAGTAAACAGATTAGATTGCGTTAAGTTTGTTAGACTTCGACTGGGTCACACCAGAGTGACGCACGGTTCTTTATTTATTTTATTTTATCTTAATACTCCACGTTTTTGCAACTGTGTTATATCATATCCAACTAAACCCTCTCACTACCTTTGCGAATGTCCAAAAACCAATAGCTATAGAACATCAATTTTTCAAAATTCGGATCCATTACTCCTACTGTCCCAACCTTCTACAGATAACATAACTTTATTTACCAAATTTCTCAAAATATCAAATTTATATAATGAAGTATAATCATGTAATAATTTTATCTAACACCTTGAATAATTAAAGATTAGTTATTTTAAGTATATTGAGCTGAAGGCCTATGTTGATATTGCTCGTTAAACAAATAAGCTTATAATTTTTAATTGTTAGACTAATAAACTAAATAAATAAATAAAAAATAAATAAAACAAATAAATAATTCTGCATTAGTGAAAAAGCATTTTTGAAATATTTTTTAAAAATTTTAATGAATTCTTAGACAAATTCTAAAATATTTTTGGATAATTTAAAAACTGGTTGTACAATTTAGAAACATTTTTAGACAATTTTAAAATATTTTTGAACAATTTTAAATAATTTTTGCACAATTTTAAAACATATTTAGACAGTTTGAATTAATTTTTAAACAATTTTAAAATTATTTTGATAAATTCTGAATTAAAACTGGAAATGGTGTAGTGTTAAATAATAAACATAATGCATAAATTCTAACCCTCATGAAATTTTAAACTAAAATATAAAAAATGATTAAATAAAAAAATTAAAAAATTTCATCAGAACTATTTTTTCAATTTGAATAAATGCAATATACTATAACATATGCTTTAGAAGTAATGAAGAGTGATTTTTTAAGATATGCATCGGGTTTATATCCAGATCACTGCATTTCAAATATGAACTCATCAATTCTTTGGAAGTGCCTTAGAATAATATCAAAAAATTATAAAAGAATGTCAACTGAAGTTTAGGAAGCAATGAAAGAAGTTATAGTCACAGAATGACTACCATTTTTTTTGCTGGGTTTGTATGGAAAATTTAGAGGTACCTTCACATTTTCACTCATAACTTTTGAACCGCTTGACCGATTTTGCTCATTTTAAATACCAAACTGCTCGGGAGGATGTTAAGTAATCTGGGTAAAAATAGGCACCCCCGCTTGTGTCTTCGCGTCGTGATCGCCATTTCAACAGACAGACAGACGGACAGACAGACGGACATCGCTAAATCGTCTTAAAATTGCATAAGGATCACGAATATATATACTTTATAGGGTCTTAAACCTTTATTTCGACATATTACAAACGGAATGACAAACTGATATATACCCTCACCATATATGGTGGAGGGTATAAAAATACTTCATTTTGTGCGGGATCTTTTTAAACGACCGCGAAAAAGTAACATTGTGTTTCTTAATATTTTTTTAAGGCAAATAATGCAAAAAGTCAACCCTATTACAATATAAATTTATTAATCTGCCAAATTATCGGCTAATCTATTAGATTATTTCAATGTTAATAACAGTTAAAATTTAAATAACAGTTTATATGAAAAACAAGTAAGAGCGGCTAAATTCGGCTATGCCGAATCTTATATACCCTTCACCATGGTATTCTGAAGGAGATGAATACATCGTTGGAATCTACTACCTCATAGCTCTCCACAAACAAGCGGTATCCCCATTTATTTTTTCTTAAATGTCCAAAAATTTTAATCCAAAATAATATGTCATGTAAAATCTCAAATTTATATTTTTCCATATGTTTCAGCGCTTTTCTTGTCAAATTTGGCATTTTCTAGGCAAAAAAAAGTTGGCGACACTACTATTTATTTTTTATTTATATCATTCACAATAGTTGTGAAACGTATTTAACCTACGTATTTATCTTCACACTCTTATTAAACAAAGGGATTTTACTGGAAAAATAAGAGGTAGTCCTGGTTTTTTGCTAATATCTCAGCCATTTATTAACCGATCTGTCTGATTTTTAATAGCAAACAGAAATGGATCACATGTAACAGAAATAAAAAAGAATCAAGTCCTCATCATGTCTGGGTTCTTCGGAAAACCCATTTCAACACACAGACGGACAGACGGACAGACGGACAGACGGACATCGTTAAATCAACTTTGCTCTTCATATGGACCCAGAATATATATACTTTATAGGGTCTAAGATCAATATTGTAGAAATTACAAACGGAATGACAAACTTATATATACCCTTCCACCTATGGTGAAGGGTATAAAAATTACAAACGGAATGACAAACTTATATATACCCTTCCACCTATGGTGAAGGGTATAATAATAAATTTCTCAGTTAAAGCCCCAGTTAATGATAATGGGGCTAAAAAATATTAAAAACATAATCTGTTAGATTTTAAACTCAATGTAAGCACCCTATAAAGCCAACAATTTACTATTTGACATTTTACTTAAAAATTATAAATTTTTTTATTATCGAACGCAGGAAGGTTCAATGCTGAGGTAGCTAAACTGAACCCCAAAATACGTAATTTCGTTTTTTTTTAAAACTTTCAACTTTTAAATTTTAAATCGAAAACTTGAAAATTATGAAAATTCGTATTTTGGGGTTGAGTTTGAATTGGGTATACCCATAAATTTGTTGTTGTACATATATAATTGTTTAACATTTTCTTTTGTTTAATTGTTAAGTTAAATTCAACTTTTCAATATGAAGCCCAGCGCAACAATCATAATATTTGGGTTAGTATATGTACATTTAATTGTAATTTTAAAGTAAACAATTAAATACAATCACTTAGATTTTTGTTTGTAAATATTATTTGGAAATTAATGTACAAATCGAATGGTACATGTGTACAAATTCGATCGATATTCGCTTTGTTTATTATTGACGTCAGATCTTTTTATCCATCTGGCAAACACAAGAAAGATTATTTTCATTAAAATTCATATGGATAAATCAAGTTGAAGAATTTTTGCTTGTTGTTCCCCCGTTTTTTACCAGAATAACTATTCAAAAAAAAATATTTTTTGTTTATTTAAATCAGATCACAAAAAAATAATATATTCATATTAACCGAGTTTCGGTTAAAATCGCAATTCGGATAACCATTCGCTATGAATTTTTAGTTTTTGCAACTTTGACGGCTTTGTTGCAGCATTTTTTTTTAAACCTCTTATTCGAACTTATTATAAATTTGTATATTTTTAACTTAACGTCTGCAGGAGCCATGAATATAGTGTTGAAGCAAGAAAAGCACGAGCAAAAAAATTATTTTTCTCAATTGTTGTTTTGCATGTTTTTTCCTGTTAAGTAGACGTCCAATATTTTGTAATTTTTTAAATACACATACATATATTTATATATTTTGTATCTAGTCACCTTGGATATCTTCTATCAGAAAAAAAATATATCCATGAATCTCCAGCAAAATCCTTTACACTTTGCTTTACTTTGAAACCTTAAGTATTACGTTACAAATATTGTGATACATCACTACTTAATTGAGAGTTATGCAATAATGAACTACTGATATTTAAATATATCACTACTTATTTAAAGCCTTTAGAATTATGTCTTGTTGGTATTATGCGTTGTTTTGTTTTGATTTATAAGATTACAAATAACAAAGGAGTTTTCAAGGTGCACTAAGTATTGTATCGACATATTAAAAAATAGAGTTTTTAAAATTTTTATTTTAACAACGATTTTCTCTTGGATTTTCTTATTGTTAGCACACTTAAACAAATCACACCTAACATAGTTACAAATGTTGCATCAATTGTTACATTTTTAAAATGAAAATTTAAGAACTAACAACATGAAAATACAACTGACTGTTCCCAACAAAATATTTGAATAGTGTATTTCAATACAACCCAATAATTTCGCTGTAATTCAAGTATAAATCAAGTGTGACTCCAGTCGTATTTTCCAATTTCAAGCCTTGATTTATACTTTAATTACACTTCAATTCAATAGCATACTCCAGCAAAATGGATACTTGAATTCCAGTAAACATAACAGTATAAATATGCTTTAATTCAAGCCTTGAATTTCAGTTTAATTCATGCGTCGAACATTGTATAAAGACTTGAATTTCAATATTATTTTAAAATAAAATTCAAGCCCAAAATGTAGACTAAATCAAATCCAAAAATCTATTTAAAAATCTAAGAGTAAAAAAAATTTATTAATATTAAAAAATATAAAAACAAAAAATTAGAAATGAGATGATTTTTAAACAAAATATCTAAAAATATTGAACATGAAGGACATGCGTTGATTTATAACAAGTAAACCAGAAATACGTCAACGGAAAGCAGGAGCTTTGAAGTTAGTGAAGATGAGATTGATGGTAGATTGAATGGACGAGTTTTCTTATGCCTGTAAGATAATAAAAATATGCTTATTAATTAAGTACATTTTGGCAATTCACAGCCGGTATTGTATTTTGTATGTTGTATTGAAATACATTATACAAATATTTTGTTGTGAACAATCAGTTGTATTTTCATGTTGTAAAACGTCAAAAAGTGAAGAAGAAAAATAAAAATATTTATAAATTTATATAGAAACATGAAGAAAAAATAAAAATAAAATGCAAAATAAAGGTGAAAGTGAAAAAAGTGGCATTCACTTGAGACTGATATGTTATGATACACAATACAACATTTAATAAACACAGCAAATGAAGTTGTGAAGTTGTATCAGATTTTTAGGTGTAAATTACCAACAACAATTTTATACTATTGTAAAGTAATATACGATACAACCCAGCAAAATAAAATGGATGTTATTCTTTACGAATCTCTTTTTCAGAACATCCAAAGAAGTTAATAGTGTAAATTTTTCGATTTGTAAGAAGTCATTTTAAACAACTTCCAAAATGTTGATATTAACTCCTACTAGTAAAAAAAACAATTATTTAGTTGGTCCATTAATGGTTAATTCCTGCAGTCATCAAATGCCTTATTGAAAACATATTTTGCATACCAATGATATTCAGTTTGTCCTGGTCAGAATAATAATTCTCGGCGTGTTCAAAATCACATTTTTAACTTAAAAAAAAGCCACTCCATATATTTATTTTGTAGTCCCTGTATTTAACAACTTCCGTAAACTAATGAAAAAGTCCATCTGCTAATCGATTTTTCATAGCACCGAAATGAGCTACTTCCTCCCAATGACACGCCAATGTTAAAATCATTAATGAGTCACCAAAATTTTCACAACTTCGTGTTCAGTAGATGTAGTGTTTAACTACTTCTTCTTCAGCTCTTATTTTGCTGGGAACAGATACAACGATACAATACCCGTTGTGAATTGAACAATTAAATATTTGCACAATATGCTTTTACTTACCATTCATTTAATCGAAAAAAAAACGATTTTACAACCAATTTGTATTTCTTTTTTTTTTTAATTTTAAACAAAAAAATTGTTCCAAATACTATCAAACATAACTGAACTTGATTTTGACTTTAAAAATTTGTATTAATTCTACTGTTATTCAAGCAAAATTTATAGCACTTGATTTTTAGGCTTTTTGATGTTTATTGGGAACATACAATACCGGTTGTGAATTGCCCAAGTAAAATTATTATCTTATTTTTATAAAAAAAGTAGTTTTGTATTAGTTTGTTGTAGACTACAGTAATAATAAAAAAATTAATGAACGTTTTTATACAATATTTTTATGAAATTGATAAAAAAAAAACAGATATTTAACGAAAAATTGGGAACTATTTATTAAAATATATTTACTCAGATACATATTTTAAAGCCAATTAAAATATTTATTAACACAATTAAACATTTCTTTAAACACATACATATTTTATTGTAAAGAAATATCCCAATAAACAATTGGAAGAAATATCACTCTAAAGATGTTATGGTAACATCTTCCATTTGTCATTCTGCAGACAATCGAGATTTTTTTTTTTTAATTTCTTCTGTTTATCAGCTAAAAGATATATCGGTGACATTGAAACAAAAATGTCAAAGTGCGATTTAAAAATATATTTTTTTGGAGATTGAAAATATAAAAAAATTTGTTCTGATTATACTAATAAAAAAAATAAATATTTCCACTAACATTGCAAATATTAAAATTAAATTAAATATACACATTGCAAATTATATTTGGCAGATCAAATCCATATTCCACGGAAGAAAGTTAAAGGCTGGCAGTAAAATTCTAGGTATAATACAACGAATTGTGAGGCACATTATGTATAGTGCTCAGTTCTTAACAAAAATATAGAAGAACGTATTTTTATCTTCTCGCGGGTTACATGGCGATATAATCTTTTTATTCTCTAGATGATAAATCGGCGATATTTGGTGATTGTTTTTATATCTTCTAGATGATAACCTAACAATATCACATATTTATCTTCCAGAAGACCAGTTTTCTACCAATACGGAAACGATTGTTGCCGCAATAAATATTTTCTTCTAGGCAATACGATTGTGGAATCGTATTGCCTGGAATACAATGTTTACTGGGATTTAATTGAGTATGCCAGGGCAATTATAGGACAAATATTCAGAAATAAACACTTTTAATCGTTATTCGGTTAATCGAACAATTTTGCTTGAATATATACACTGTGCGGAAACTTTTGTTTGGTAACAAGTGGGTCACCCAATGGGTTACCCTAATAGAGATGGGCACGTGAGCGATTTTTGACTCACGAACCAAAAATTACAATCAAACACGAAGATTTTTTTAACTCTAATGTACGATCACGTGTGTAAGATAAGTTTTTGCTCACGCTCACGAAATACTCTCGCTTCGAAAATTCAAAATATTACGAAAAATTAAACATAAAAGAATTTATTTTATCGCCTGAACCACGAACCAAAAATTACAATCAAACACGAAGATTTTTTAACTCTAATGCACGATCACGTGTGTAAGATAAGTTTTTGCTCACGCTTACGAAATACTCTCTCTTCGAAAATTCAAAATATTACGAAAAATTAAACATAAAAGAATTTATTTTATCGCCTGAACCACATTTAACCGCGGTTACTGTTAAAATGAAGTCGTAAGGCAACTTCCGCGGCATCTGCAACTGTTTCGATTCTTATTAGTTACGTTAAGCGAGGGCGCACTGTATTTTATTACTTTACCCTTTTTTGTTATATTTTTACGCACGTGGGTGCCCAAAAGTAATAAATTTTAAGACACCCAAAACGTTGAATCAACTTGCTAAAATGGAAATGGGACTCGGATACGTCATAGAGAATAAAAATATAAGCTTCACCATTTTTTATGTGCCATCTGCGATGTTAAGGGTGTACAAAATGGTGCCAAAAATTGGTACTTTTTTCATATTTTTAAATTCTTTTATTGCTTCCAAAGGAAATCTATAAAAAGTGGTATTCTTTTGTTCTTTAGTTGTTGTTTTTGCAAAAAACATAAAATTATGAATAATTTTTATCAAGATGTGGACACCAATGACTGTCACATTTGCATATAATATTTACTTCGCAATAAATTTCATGGAACTCATATTTTATTTTCTTGTTGCAATGTTCGTGGTTTCTCGGGTTTCAACAAACTTTTTTTTTGATACCTTTTTCTATCACCGGTTTTATACCCCTTAACATGTGAGATGGCACAAAAAATAGGAGGTCAACCTTCGATTTTCATCCAAAACGGTGTGTAAACGGAGGTGGGATTCCTTTGAATTTTGAAGTTTATACTGCCCAATCTTGTGTAATCTCATACTATTTTACAATTAAATTGTGAATTCCTTTAAAGTTTATATTAAATAATATAAATGTATTTTCCCTACTTTCAGTTGACGACGTTCTTCACACATTAGATGGAACATTTGCAATTCAAAATAGTAACGTAGCCGACACAATGTATAACCCACCGTCTGTATCATCCGTTTCATCTACATCATCATCATCACCTACATTTACAAATTTATCACAGCCAAGTACAACAAATTTGGAAGGAGTACGTATTAAAATAGTTGAAGAACCAGCTCCCAAAGGTCTTCGATTTCGATATATTTGTGAAGGACGTTCGGCCGGATCCATACCGGGCATTCATTCGACACCAGAGAATAAAACATTTCCCACCATTGAAATTGAAGGCTACGAAGGAAAAGTAAAAATAGTGGTTTCGTGTGTTACCAAAGATGAACCATATCGTCCACATCCGCACAATTTAGTAGGAAAAGAAAATTGTGAACATGGCGTGTGTACAATGCGCCTAAATGGGCCACCAATGCGAGCAGTTTTTAGTAATTTAGGAATACAATGTGTGAAAAAGAAAGATATAAGAGCAGCGCTAGAAGAACGTGAAAGAAAAAGAATTGATCCATTTAAAAGTAAGTTACAATAACTTAAGGTGACAGACATATAGACGATAGAGAAAACTTCTAGAGATAGAGCCAAAAACACCTCTGGATTTTAATAGAGCTATTTTGAGGTATTTTTACTTTTTCGTTAGAAGTTACTGTCTACTAGATGTGCCTCTTTAATAAATTTTTTTATTCATATTTAATAAATGTTTTCCTTTTTATTGTAATATTAGCCAAATTTGCCCACAAAGATAAACCTTCAGAGATTGACCTGAATGTAGTGCGTCTGTGTTTCCAAGCTTTTATACCAATTCCAGGGCCACAAAAGTATTACAAAATACCTCCCGTAGTTTCAGAACCCATTTACGATAAAAAGTCCATTAATGATTTAGTTATATGTCGGATGTGTAGTTGTTCCGCCAAAGTTACCGGAGGTGCTGAAATATTTTTGTTATGTGAAAAGGTTCCAAAGGATGATATTAAAATTCGATTTTATGAAGAGAAGAACAATGAACTGTATTGGGAAGATTATGCAGAGTTTAAACAGGCCGATGTCCATAAACAATCCGCTATTGCCTTTAAGACGCCTCGATATATCAACCCCGATATTAATCATAAAGTTCAGGTAAAGATCGAAACTATTTTTGTAATGAAAATTGTTCAAGTTTGTCGGTTTACTTATAGGTTAATATACAACTATATCGACCATCCGATGGAGAAAAAAGCGAACCTTTGCCCTTCGAATTCTATCCCGATCCAGGTATGCGAACATTTCCACGTATTCAACGCAAATTGAAACGTAAACAAGATATGGAAATATTCCAGCAAATACTCTCGCTGGACAGCGAAACAACTGCGACCAAATATTCAGTACCCTCCACAGTGGAAGCTACTGAAAATTACAATGATAACGATGATACAGTTACAAGTGACAGTACAGCCAGTAAACCTCTCAGTCCCGATACTTTGAATGAGAATGAAGAGGTCCAAAAACGTGAAAACGAAAGTTTCGAGGATGTGGATGATGACACCGGCAATTACAATTATATTGAACGTAACGACGGCGATATGGAAATTGAATTACCGGTGCCACAATTCACATTTCCCACTACGGATGATTCGACACAAACTTCGACACCAATTGAAGAAATTCTACGTGATAGGGCATTAGCAGAAGAGACAAGACAATTAACTACATTAGATAAAATTAAAGAATGGATGAAATCAAATGAATTCGAACGTACAGACAGTTTGATAGTAGAAAACGGTGATAATATGTCACTGGGCGGTACTGATGTAAATGGAAAAAAACCTTTGACTGAATCCAATAACAATGACAAAGATACTAATATGACAAGTCAATTAAATGACGAACAAATAAATACAGACTTAATTGAACAAGATATAGAACTGGAAAACAAATTTTCTTTAGAACTGTTAGCCAAAAATCGTAATGAAAATCTCCAAGATCAACCAGTCTTTATTAAAGATAATCCTCTATTTGTTGATGATTGCGGTAGACATATTGAGGAAATAATTGATAATTTAAATTGTTCTGCCAGCGCTGATGCTTCGGTCGATACTGATGAGAATTTTGATGAAACTGCTACATATACCAGTCTACAGATCGCCTTAAAAAACCCCATTGAAATTCCAATTGACCAGAGAATCAATAAAAAATATGACAGATATGCTAAAGAAGAAAAAGATTTAGTAGTTCTAACAAATCCACCTGCTCCCAAAATAAAGGTTAATGCTGCACAAACTCCTCAGACACCATCATCACCACCGTTGCCTTTACCACCCAGAACACCATCGCCAATTGTAGATCAGATGTTGCCACCTTTGCCACCTAAACGTAAACTTTCTCAAGAACTATGGGCTGGCACGGACTCATCTCCCTGCCTAACAGCTGGCAGTAGCCGTAATAGTAGTATATCCTCTCGACCACCATCACAAATTATTATTATGCGTACACCGGATCAAAGTCCTACCAAAAGGTCGGCCACATCTACACCGTCGCCCAAGAAAAAGCAAGGTTTCTTCTCTCGTATATTTTCGCGCAGAAAGAGTAAAGCTGAACCACCATTATCGGCAGATGAATCTAATTCGAAGGTTACCACACCGAATCAAAGTCGTGAACCCAGCATTGGCAATTTTTCATTGAACGATAACAATCGGTCATCAATACGTTCGGTAAAATCATTACAACCAAATTCCCTTGGTCTTGAGCCAAAATCTTGTGAAAAATCTGGCAAAGCTGTGGGGCGTAGTGTCAGTAGTGTTTCGGGTAAACGTCCAGCACACCGTAATGCCAATGTTATTCATATACCCCTTAAGGGTGATAGTTCGGACAAATGTTACTCTAGTTCTTGTACACTACGATACGATGGCGGTTTATTAGATCGCAAGACATTGAGTGCTTTACAATTGGCGGATATTCCCATTTCAGATGGCAATATGGAGCTCATTGCTATTGCTGATAGACAAAGTATTAAAAACTTGTGTGAAGGTGCCTATGGTGTGGTGCTCGATCCTAGTGTAGACTTGTCAGAGGCAGAACATTTTGCTCTTTATACAACTACCTTGCCGCCACATAATGATGATTCCACAAATAACGAAAACTCCATTCACTTTAATCAACCAATTTTAACAGCCGAAGAAGTGGCTTTGCGTTTGGCAGCAGCAAATGGTTTACAGTAGAAATTTGAAGAAGGGATTATGTTTGAAATTCAAATTCATATAGTTATTTGTAATCTTCAGCATCTAACTTGAATTGAAAATAACTTGACCTTAAAAATAACTTGGACGAATTGGTTTTTATTTTCCATATTTTAATTTAACTACATTAGGTAAATGTTAACGGGACGTTGTTAATTAGCGGTTAAATATTTAGTAATCTAATAGATACCGACAGACGCATGCATAGCAAAATTCTTGTTTTTTTTTTTTTAATATATTTACTACTTTCAGTATTACACATGCACAGGAAATGAATTTCTAGTCAAATTAGTCAAAATCAATTTAATTTAGTAAATAATAATTTAAAGTATTATATTTTTTTAGATAATATTAAACGTAAACGTCTTAGGACAGGTGGTCATCCAATAAATATGTTTCAAGAAATTCAACAATTCGATCAAAGTCAAAATCAAAATCAAATGCAATATAACAATGTGAATTGTAAGTTGAATTTTTATTTTTTCTGTTTTACATATTAAGTATTATATCAGGTGGAATTTCATTGGGTAATCATGGTATCTAAATAAAATAAAAACTCATTAAAGCATCTTAAAATGAAAACATTTATGTATATTTTAGAACTACCTACATAACTATATACAAAGTAATTAAATATCATATACATACATATTTACCATAAAAACTACAATATTTCACATGTACTTTTATATTTACATTATTACATAACTAATATTTAAGTTTAAAAGAAAAACGTTATTGGAGCTCATTTAATTACGTATATTGTTTTTTTTTATATTTACGATAGGTGGTAAATGGTAGAAGGTGAATAATGCACTTTTAGGTAAAGTTGCCATATAAATGTAACAGCATTTGTTACTTTAATTATCACTAATCTTGTAAAAATAAATTCTCGGTATACTCATTATACGATATTAAATGAGAACCAGTATTATTCTACAAAGAACGTAGGGACCAATAATGAAAAATCATGTTATACTCGTTTATTGCATAATTGTTGTATTCGATATTTTTAAGTTTAAATTATATATGTACGTAGATAAATTAAGAATTTAGTAAATTATTGTTCGAAAATTATTAACAAATATATGCTATAAGAAGATGTTTTAAATCAAGAGATGTTTTTAATCCAGAGAAATCCTATTCAAACTATTTTTAACTAAAATTTAAAATATCCCCAATAGTAAAACATATACCATTTTCAATTATACAATTATTATTATTTGCCATGTTTTTTTTTTTAACTTTATTAAAATAATATTCATAAATTTTTTTAAAGTTTTTATTATACTAGCCAAGAAACAAGCCAGTATCATACGGACATGCATATAACATAACTGCATTTGGTACATATTTTTTTTTTTTTAATTTTTTCAAAAACATTTTGTTTTGACACTGTTAAATTTTTTTTTTTTTTTGTTTGAAATATTAGATTCATTTGTGTACTTTTTTAGTAAATTTTAGTAAAAATTACTCAGTAAGACAATTATAGAAAGTAACACAAAAATAACTCCCAAAAAAAATATCCAAAAAGTACGCAAACGGAAAATTTGTAAGAATTAGAAGATAGTTAAAACAGCTGATTGTAAATACCAAACAAATAAATATCTACCGTTTAATATGGAAAATATGAATAAAAAATTTAAATTCGATGTGGTGTTCTCCAGAAACATTCCGGACTTCCACCTTACTTCTTACATCGTAAATAAGCTGATATTTAAATATTTTATTACTTTTATAAAAAAATATTTAATGTGTTTGGACAAATTCTTTGTTTTTCAATTATAGTTTCTTCAAATTCTTACTGGGAAAAATTTATCCAGTAAAAACCAGAAAGTTCTCTTGCATCGAAGTTTCACACTACTTTCTATTTTTGCCCTCTCCTTACTGAGTTTTTGTGTAAACAAACACCTTCCAGTAAAAACTTTTACAAATTTGTACAAATTTTTGAGTTCCCAAACACACTTATTGACTATCATTCAGTATCATACCTCCGCGGAAATATTTCAAACCTACAAATTTCCAAATTGAATGTTGTTTTGCCCAAACTGTGCGTTTTGTTAAAAAGAAGTTTTAGCCGAAATAAAGCACCCACCAAGTTCGTTAGACTGACTGTAGTGATGTCCATTAAGGTGATTTTACACATTATGTATTTTACAGTGGCTTTGTCAGCTGCACGATCCATCTGTAATTGCACATGTCTGTCAAAATTGTCAATTTACATACGGTTTATAATTTTTGCTTTCACATTTTCGTTTTTAGTTCATAACAGCTGTTTTTGTTATGACTTTTTTTATTTTTCGCGGGGGTTTTTTGTTCTTGAAAATCAAAAAGTCAAAAATTGCAATTCGCAGCAATTATTTTAATAATAGCTGCCATAAAATTAAAAAATAAAAAAAATTAAGCAAGAAAAGTTAATTAAAAAACGTGCTTTATATTTAATGTTATTAATATTATTGCCGCCACAAACAATTGACTTGCAAAACAGCTGATGTCAGGTGCTTTGTCAGATGAAAATACAACACACTCTAATTTAAAATTTTGCGGTAGAAAATTTGACAAGCACACTGTAAAATACATAGTGTGTAAAACTTTAGCAAGCCAGTCTCACAAACTTTGTACAGAAAGTCTCACGAACTTTTGCACAAATTTGGTTACAGCAAGCGTGGTGATTGCTTCATTTCGGCAAAAACTCCTTTCCAACCAACACAGAACGTAAACGGAGAGAAAACAGGCGTAAATTAAACAAAATTTTCCTAATCTTTAAATAATAATCAATTGGTCTAGTAAAAATTAAACTTTGTAAATAAAACTAAACTATAAACTAAAACTTCGATCGAAAAATTGAGAAGCTTTTACATAAACTTATTTAAAATACTTATTTTTCAAATATTACTCCCCGCTTATCGTTTTAGTGTAGAAACAGAATATGTGTCGTAACCAATTGACACAAAAAACACGTCGAGGGATGCAATTGTGAGACTTTTTTCTAATTGTCTAACTTTAGGTTTCCAATTCTCATCAGAGTTGTCGTATTTTAACAAGTTTCGTAAACAAAAAACATATAACGAGTAAGCATAAGTAATTAACAACATAATAAAAACCATTGTAGTTATTTTTCCCATTCCTAAATTTTTATTAAAATCATTAAATTTGTTAATTCTTTTTATAAGATTTAAATGTAAAAACAAAAACATAGTAGCAAAGAATCTCGACTGTACCTTAACACTAAAATCACACCTTTAAAACATAATGATTCAGTTTTTAAATATCATTTCACGCTCTGACTAAAATAAACGTCAGTTTTTTTGAACGTATTTTCTCTTACACTGGCAATCATAACACTTTACATTCTTTTACTGGGCCGACACAAATTTTTTTTTTTAAAATTTTAATTGGAAATGGTAAAGTTTACTGTTTTAGATACATCTTTTTTAAATAGAAGGTGTCCCTTATGAATTGTCGTCTTGCAATGCTAACACCAAGGACTTTATACAAAATAAAAAGACAAACAGATAGCCTGAAAGCAAGAAAGCCTTAATCTAATTCTGAAGCAAAGGCTAAAACTTTAGATGTCGAAAAAGCCATAAAGCAAGAAATCCAATAAGCCTTAAGCTTATGCACTAGTTTCTGAGGCCGAAGATTGCTTCCGAGGCTGAAGTGATTTTATTTGAACTCCTTCAAAATGGTTTTGATCGAATTGCAACCAATTTTTACTATGGGTGTACATACATTTTTAAGTCGTTAAAATAAGAAATTGAAGGATCACGACTTACATAGTTAATACATTAAGGCCTAGTTTTTGAATGTGAGTTAAACTTGGTTTAATGGCTTAATAGTTAAACTGAAAATAAATTTAAACTGGATTTGATCCCACTTGTTGTTTTTCAGTAATAGTTTAAGACTTGACAGATAAGGTAATGCTGCCATATTTTGTTCCAACAAAATTTTATGTTTTATAGCCAAACATATGGTAGCATTGGAAATACTTTATAAAAAATCAAAACAAATAAATTTTCAAACAAAAGCACGTGTTCACGAATATAAATAAATTTTTTGGACGAGTTCTAATTGTCTTAGGCTTTCTTGGTCTTATTTAAATTTGCATATGTTTTAGAATCGCTGAAATCTTCATAATATGAGGAATAATCATTTTTTTAATTTGTAAACAACTTTTTAGTATTTACGAAACAGCTGATTTATTTAGAGATGCCTTTCATCAGCTGTGTGTTTTGACATCTGTAACTTAGGTTTAACTGGCCAATCTTGCCCAGTTAAACTTAAATTAAAACAAAATAAAATGGATCTCAAAAACAGCATTCCAAGTTTAATACAAGTTAAACCAATAAACAAGGTTGAACTACATCCAAAAAACTAACTCTAAGTCTCTCGTCTTTTCATCCTTCTAAAGGATCTTGTTTTTTTTTAATTTTCCGCACGACAGTTAAATTTAAATAGATCGTTGCTTGGATCTACTGAAAAATATGATTTTATCTCATACGAGGTTATTGTTGAAAGCCACGAGAAACAACAGAATTTCGGATGAAATGAAATATTTCAATTGTGTCAAGAATGCATTCTAATACATTCAGAATCAAAATATAAGGTTCCCCTGTTCCAGGACTAGTTATATAACTGGTTTTTGAACCGATTATAAAGCAAACTGGTTCTAATTTGAAGAAAAGGAACTATTGCTAACTGGACAAACTCCAGTTGTAGTACATAAATCAAAAATAACTGGACAAACTCCAGTTGTAGAACATAAATCAAAAATCAGGTTGTAGAACATAAATAGGAACTTATGCGAATGCAGAATAATGTGTTCTGGAACCTGTTTTTGGGATTTCGCCTTTTTACTAGGTATGAGTGTAAAAGTTAAAGGATTATTGATGACGACTAAGGCCCGATTTCTGAATATACAGTTCAAATTTAACCAAAAGCTAGATTCAAATATTACATGAGAAACTACAATACAATACAAATGTGTCAGTAAACGGAAAAATGAGGCTAAAAATACAAAAGAAAAAAAATTTAAATTAATTGTAAATATTTCCGAATATTGGATTAAAAATTTATATGATGAATTTTAAAAATTTTACTATTTTCGCGATCAGCATACCAAAATTGCATTGAAATGATATGTCACAAGATATATAAAAGTTATTAAAATTTTCAGTATTTTCAAAAAAATAGAAACTTTAAAATATTAATATTTTATATATGTACATATATTTTAAATTCGAACATTTTATATTAAATGAAACAAAATTGGGTATCTAAGGGACACCTTAGTTTACATTGTATGCACAGAAATATGTAGTTTATTGTATTCTTAATAATCCGAAGGACCAAAAAATAATATTAAGCAAATCCACTGTTATTTAGATGTTTTTAAATAATTATTTTGTTAAAATAAATGTTGAAAATAAATGAAATATTTTAAATAAATTTTATTCAACTTTAAACAGCTAGGCAATTTATTACTTAGGTAAATTCATGTTCTGTATTTCATTTTGAAATTCTAAAATTTTAAATAATGCATGGCATAACAATATCAGGTATGCAAAAAAAAATTTAAAAATTCATACAAAAAGTAAAAAAAAACCCTACTCTGTCCAATAAAACCCCAAATTCTTTCTAATGACCTTATCTGGTATTGTTTTGCCATGAAAGTAAAATTAATCGTCAGAATGTCAAAAATTAAACGTAAGAATGTCATTGAAGGTAAATTTTTTTCATTGTCATACAGAAAAATTTAATGATGAACATGGCGAGAGATTTCCCCAAGTCACAGCCAGACTGTCCCAGTGTATAGTCAAACTTGCAAGAGGAAGAATACTAAATTTCTAAATAAAAACTTTAACAACAAAAATACATGTTTTTATTTTTTTTCATAACAAATGAATAATAAATTTTAATTTTTCTTAAATTTTAATTTTAAATATATGTATTTAATTTTTCTTAAATTTCATTCGATTGAATTAAAAAATAAATATCTGAAACTTTAGTTCCATAAGTATTTGAATATACATAGGGCTAAATTTTGCTTTGCATTTACTTGGGCTAAGAAATTGTTTATGAAAATTTCTTAATTAACCAAATGTTTATCCAAAGCAAATGCTTAGTTCACACTGTAAAATTGGTCCTTAGACTTTATGTTATAAAAGAAACCTTTTTAAACGATAAACTTGAAATGTTTTATTGTTAAATTCCTATTTTTTTCAATTATGTTTGCCAATGCAAGCTTATATACCAAGTTTCGTCTGATTATTATAAAAACTAAAATTTCTCATCTTGCTAACTCTAGAGCTAATCTAGAAAAGTGGTTAGCGCCATTGGATTCAGCGTAGTTGATTTGGTTTAACCCGTCGGGTGACCGGTGTGTACTTTGAGTTTTTCATGAATGTTTTGAAATGGAACCATTTCGAAAACATTTCAAAAGTTATGTCAACTAATATAAAGTGGTAAACAGGAAGCATATTTTGCATTCGTAAGTCAAAATTATTCATGTTGGATGTACAGTGTTGATGTAAATTGCATGTTTGTGTATATTTATAATTTTTTTACGTTATTTTAACGCTTCTTGTACTAGTTACTAACCATATAATTAACCAATTAATAGTTTATTTATTTTTTTTTTAATAAAGTGAATTGATTTTTGTTTAAGAAAGTTTCGCGGAATAGAATTCACAATATTTCCTAAGCAGACCCATCAAAACTGTATGTTTATTGTATGTATTTCAAATTAGTTCACCACATTTTGCAAAAAGAGATATAAAAAGCGAATAGAAAAAATTAAATCAAATGTACTAAAAAAATTATGTTGGCTTTATTGGATTCACCATCTAAAATTTTTCTATTAAGACTTCCGATTCGTAATCATGGCCCTTTAAAACTTTATATTTGATATTTTTAAAAACAAGTACTCTAATAACCCATTTAAATGTTTTATTAACAGACAAAAAGTTATATGTAAAATATTTCTTGTAAGCCTGTTTGATTGAAAGTAAACTAATGTTTAGGTACGAAATCTTAATGGGTTAAAATGGACTTGTTTCAATATTTGTCTATAAATGGGTAAAAAATTAGAAATTTTGATTTTGCCTGATGTAAGGTCAATATATGGATTTATACTATTGCTACGCTGAGTAATTTTATAACTTTGTCAGTTATAGTCACATTAAACCCTAAAAAAATTGGAAATTTTTAAAAATTTGAAACCGCAATTAAAATACATTTATCAGCCTAGATAAAAATAATTAATTTGCTTTGTTTTTGTAAGCATACGAAAGTTGAAAGGTCGTTATAAATAAACAGTAATTAAAAACGTAATGTTTTATTTAATTTTGTTTTTTTTTTTCAAATAATAATCATACAAGCGATGTCTTGAGATATTTACAAAGGTTTTTGGTTAGGAGCAAAAAAATTAACGCCAGTTTAAACGGACACTGCGCTAATGGGTTACAAATTATTAATTTGATCAGACTGGTACTTGTCGGCCTAGTCTCAAGTTTAAGCAGTTATTATTTATACGTTAAAACTATAAATTTCCTATTTATTTTGTGACTTGGACTAAAAAATATTTTAACAATAACCGCAGTGAAGGAAGAAAATTGCGGGTTATGCAAACTCTACCATTACTGAAGTTTTTGCGAAGAATCGATCTGGGGAAACTGATGGGCTGCATAAAGAACACTGAACTCTTCAGGTAGTCCGGAATCTTTAAGATGGCGGACTATAAGAACCCACAACAAGCCGATTCCGGCATAGGTGTATAATATTCTTAATAGACCTTTCGCTTTTAAGTACAGATTGATTTTTTCTATAATGTGAACAATTTTATAGCGTTCCGCAGTCCATTTTGAAAACTTTGGCAATTTGAGCTTAATTTTGAAAAGACTGCCAACATGGAATCACTCTATATAATTAAACTGAAAAATATCAAAAAACTAAAAAGCAGTTGCCTTTAGCATCTAAAATTTGACAACCAGGACCGATTCAGTAATTAATTGATACCAACTTTCCTTACATGTGATGAAGGATCTTAAAAGATTTTCACTAGTACAAAATTTAGTTATTTTAACTTACGGTGAAATCTTTCTGGGTGAATTGAATTCCATATTTCGACAAAACTTTCAAATCACTTGTTTAAAAGTTTGTAAAAAAATTCAAAAATTGATTCACAAAATAATAGATGTGCAACTGATTTTTTTATTTATTTCTATTATAATTAATAATTTATAATCTTTTTAGCAACAAATATGGATTTTTGGAAAGTGCAAGCACCTACACCTTCAGCATCATCAACTGTTCCCGAGATAAAACCAGAGCCATGTAAGTAGAAATGTGTTTTACACTTAAATAAAGCTTTGAAATGAAAAACAAAAAATATATGTATTAAATCTCCATTGAATTTTCAGATTTATCTCCAATTTACTACGGTGGTACATATAGGAATACCTATCAAGCATCACCTTCCCCACAGCCTCTATCACCAATGATGAATCGCAATATTAACACACCATCGCCAAATGGGCTTATGAGAAATTCAAGTGCTGAAAGTCAAACACAAATGTCATTTGCTTACAATCAAAGTCAAATGAATATAACAGATTCGCAGTATCAAAATATGTCCAACAATTTTGATATGTCCAATAATCCATTTCGTGAGAGCACCAATAATCCTAACCACAACATTAGCAACAGCAACATGTTAAGCCCTCTGCAAACACAATTTGCATCGTTTAATCCATCCTTTAATCGTACCAGTGGTGGAAGTATTACCCCAATATATGCCAATGATAATTTAAATAACGATAATAATGCCAACAATCAAATATTAAATACACCAGAACTTTCACCTATGAAGTTTGCAACAAACAATACACACACTCTGCAAGGATCGGCCCAAAACAATTTGATGCTTAATCAATTTCAAGGTACCAACACAGCAGCTACTTCTGCTAATAATAATACGACACAATTCCAAGCCTTAAATATACCAAACAATATAATCAATGGCCAAGATATACCTGGAACATCCACCAACAGCAATGTAATGCTCAATCAATTTCAAGATACAAATGTTTCGGCTGTATCAGCTGCTACAGCTGAGGGATTCCTTAATAATCTTTTATTAATTGATAGTAATGATTTTGTTGATGTTAATTCAGATGAATTAAGAAATATATCAAATCTTTCCATATCAACTTAGTTGCTGAAAGATCATACCAAATTGCTAAGCGACAACTTAGACTCTGTAACCGATAAAATTGATATAAACGAAATAATTACGATTCGACACTCTCTAACAAAGATGGCCCGACTATCCATTTATTTGCTCATAGATATATCCTGGCTTAACTGTGATTAAAAAGAGTTTGAGTTGTTTGAAAAGGAATCTCACTTTTTTGATATTTTATATATTCGTGTATATTTAGTTTAGGAAATATATTTAAGAAATATAAATATAATAATTAATTAATATTGGTTTAATCTGGATCTACATAGCTATGCATAGATTTGAAAAACAATGCATACACAGTTTTCCAAAATGATAAATAAATAATTTGGATAACATCAAATGAAAACAAGTTAAAAATTTAATGTCGGGCATGCCGACTATATGATACCCTAAATCACAGTACGATTTGGGTCATATTCTGCGAGGCAAATCAAATTCCGGTAAAGAGTTTAAATTAACGAAACAATAAATATAATAGTAGTAGGTGTTTGTAGTAAAAAGTGGGTCTGGGTAAAATATTTTTGATAGTAACATACACCAGCACAAAGTTTATACAACATAGTGTGGGGTAGAATTCTTTTAAAACGCGTTCAAATCCCAAAATTTTATTTAATTTCTTCCAAGCTTGGTACACATGCATGAACTGAGACGGATAAAAATTTCAGATATCCGTATATAATTATATTACTCAAAATGGGTGAAAAATTAACATGTACAGTCACATTCCGGCGCGGATCCAATACACTTTGCGACGTGAAATGTTTTTAAACTAATTTATTTATTTATTTATTTTGCAATTGGGTATCGGAATATTACTAAAAACTGTTAGGAAAACTCGTATAATTTTATTTTCGTATAAAATCATAGGAAGATGTAGAAGTGTATGTGTAGTGAAACACATAGGTGTTTCTGTCGGAGAATTTGTACTATAGGCGTAACTTAGGAGTTTTTGCTAACTTCGAACCCAATAGAGATAACGGGAAACGAATTGGTGGATAAATGCATGACCAAATATACTTCTTAATGACAAAAACAATTAGACATACATAGGTGTTTACGACGGTGCACCATCGAAATGGGATTTAAATTTGAAACAGATTTTTGTATTTTACGATTTCTTTCTGCATTTGTTATTGACATTTTATTAACGAAAATAAAAAATACTGAAAATATTTTGGGAATCAGCTGTTTGGTATTTTTTTTTTATTGATTTAGAAACAAAGAAGCAAACATTTGAAATTAATAGAAATAGAGGTTTAAGGTAAGTTTTACAAAAAAAAAAGATTAAAATATTGTTAGTGTAAAAACTAAAATTTATCCCACCCCAAAAGCAAGGGCTGGATCTGCCACTGGTCACATTGTAATTATATTGGAGTATCTGTATTCGCTTTCAATTTCCGGTGGCCTTCTCAAAGAAAAAATTTATTAAAATTAAAATTTAAAAAATGTAATAACTTATAAACGATTAATAAAGAAAATGAAAGAAGAAATTAAAAAACAATCATATTATCCAATTATTGGACTTTAAAAATTAAATTCATTTAGTAATTGCGTAAAGTAGAATAAACCATTTATTTAGTCAATTTACTAGAAAATTGCTATCAAATTTATATTCCAAATTAAATTGAAAATTTGTTGCATTCGGTTACTGCAATTGAATATTAATTTTCACAACAAAATTCGGTTAATACTAGTGGCGTAAGTTCATGGTCGCTGGTTGGTGCACTGCACAAGGGCCCAATGCCGACAGGGGCCCTTTGTTGAGAGTAGTAAATAGTTTTTTTTATGAATTTATTTATTTGTGTACCGTTTATATGTATAAAAATGTTAGTGCCAAAATAAGAAAATTGTTTGCATGCAATTTTTTTTTAATAAGTTCAATATATGTAACCAAATAATAACAGCACTCTCATGCAGACCTTGAAAAGGACAAATCTTTATTGAATTAATTCGCGAAAAAAAATAATTCTCTTTGTATATCAGCGAGTTGATTAAATATATTATAAATCAATTCATTAAATCGGATTTATAATTATAATTGATTAATCAATTTAATTTTTTAACTCGCGAATTAAAAAAAAACATTGATTTGACTTGCGAATTAAAACAAAATAGAAAAACATTAAAATTTACTTGCAAACCTCGCTTATTTTTTTAGATATTCGCTATTTTGTAAAATGGTAATTTTTAAAATTGCCGGTACCTCGATAACTAAGCGAGTTAGGGCAAAACTCAACAAAATGTTTGCTCTAATAGAGTATAAATATACTACGATAATAAAAATAGGCCAGGTCCGGAAGACCTCCCGATGAACCTATTTTTATAAAACAGCCACAGTGTGACTCATTTCGGAGTGTGTTAATTTATATTATTATATTAATTGATAAAAAAAAAACAGTCACCTTGTGGCTGTTTTATAAAAACCGTATTGAAGGGTAACCTTTGACGTACTTAGACTATATTTTTAAACTGAATTCAATTTGTAGAATATTTGATATTTTTAATCATAAACTTGTACAACAAATTAACGACGCAGATTTAGAACAGAAATGCGATACCTTTATAGAAAAAATTTTGAAATATTAAACCAAAACTTTAATCATCAGTTCCTTAGTATTTACATTTTACAATCTTCCTTTTTCGGAAATAGCAGTAGATCATAATGTGCATTAAGTTTATCAAAAAATTATAACAAATTTTAGCGCAATTGAATGTGACATAACGAAAGTCTACACAAAAATGCCATTATTTTACACAATCCCATTGACCTCCGCAAGTGCTGAAAGGTCATTTAGTAAATTAAAAATTATTTGAAAAACAAGATAGGCCAATCTAGATAGAATATCCAATCTGGAAACGATTGCAAATGGCATCAAAATTAGATGTAACAAAATTAATAGAAAATTTTGCAAATCTAAAAGCATGTAATATTCAATTCAGTTTTCAGGATTTATTTTCTACTGGTTAGTGATTTTGATCTTTTTTTGTTAGGGGCACAATTTGATGTTTTGCACACGGGCTCTTGATAACCTATGTAGGAGCAGCAAAAAATGGTATTCCCTGTCATAACTGGAAATTTTTAATAAAACTTTAATTTTTTAAATATTAAATAAAATTATATAAGTTAATTTATTTAATTGTTTTTTCCATTTAAAAAAATTATATTTTTTTATTTTTTATTATTTTTTATCCTTTATTGAAATTGTCGGTTTAACCGCTGAATAATTACTAACTAACAATAATTTTATTTCTTAATATTTAACTTAACAAAAATGCTGAGGTGGTGCACGCGTCTGGTTGTATTTCCGCTGCATTTGCAGTCTGGTGTGAAATAATTTTGTAACCTGATAACTTATTTATAATTCGCTTTTGTTTTTTGGTGTGAACCAATTTTATAATTTGATACCTTTAATTCAGGTATTTTGCAGATTTTAATAAATTTTGTATGTGTTAATATATATACCCTTCCACCTGTGGTGAAGGGTATAATAAAACTATGTTCTCGTCAAATCCAGCGATTTTTAAGCATTTAATAAATATAGATAACAAGATTTTACTTTGTGTGTATTCGGAATTTTGAAGTATTATGAACAAATTTGGTTGGTATTTTATAAATACATATATTTATTTTACAATATTTCGCTACTCCATAGTGTAGCATTATTATTTCCTGATGATACTACACAATGAAGAAGCAAAATATTGTAAAATAAGTTATATATTGTTATTTATAAAAAATTACAACGTTAATCACAAAAAGTTTAGGAAGTAAAAAAAAAAGAAAAAGGTTAAATAAAAGTTAAAAATAATTAAAAATAATAATAATTTTTGAGTAATTTTATTAAAATTAAAAACGTGTTCTACAGCCGGGTCTATACGGTTACGAATGAGTTAAAAAGGACACTTTTGCCTTTCTCTGGGTGTTGTTTTTTTAACACTTTTGATCTTCAAAAGTTCTATTCCTCTTAAATTGAAATTTGACAAAAATAAAGTAGTTTAAAAAAATATTTCATAATATTTCAGTACTCACTAGGTTTCTCCACGCTTGTATGTAGAACAAAGATTTAAGCGTCTTACAAAATAAGAATAATCGAACATCGAGCCCTAAAGTTTAAAAAATGCATTGCAAGGGGAAAATATGACTTTTTATTGATTTTTTCAAAAATGTTAATATTTTAAAACGAGTGAATTAAAATTATTAAAGAATTGTAAATAATCTTTCTAAAAAGGCAAATTACACCAAAATCGATTGGTAAACACCCAAGTTATTAAAACTTCCCCCGGCAATTATTGTGTCACAGACCACCTGATCAACGAATTCGATCACGAACAGTGTTGCCACTGACAAACATTTTGTTACCAATTTTTTCTTAAAGTTACCAAATGAGAAAAAATAACCAAAATTTAAAGTTTTTTTTTTTATTCAAATATAACATATTAATTATTTAAATTTGTATTGGAAATATTTTTTTACTATAAAAATTTATTAAAAATTTAATAAAATGCATAATTGTCGCTTTAAGATGATAAATCTTCGGAGGACAATAAAAACCTTAAACAACCCAACAACAAAAAACATTACGTTTACTTACCGTTTTCAGTACGTCATAAACGGATTCCAACTCTGGTACCGTTTTCAGGAACATCGAAAGTGATGCGAATCCGTTGAAAGTCCGTCAAAGACGTAAGGTTTGCGTACCGCTGTGTGGTGTAAAAAACGTAGTTGAGACCGTTGATCGTTGTGTCGTCTAAAATATGCCGTATCTGTACCATTTTTTAAAATAAAATTGGGCTTGAATATTTTATCCAAATTTATACTACTTTTTATTAATTTTGAGTAGTACACATTATTTTTTATCATGTATTTATTTTGGCTTTTTAAAAAATTTAACAAAAAAAACATATAAGTTTATGTTTAGCTGATAATATTTACATGTAAAAAGTACTATTCGGTAAACCGCGTAAAAGTACTTCAAGTCGCTATGTCGCACCTTAATTTGCATTCATACAAATTTAAATTTAACAGAAGGGTTGCGTAGTTTTAGAGATCTATTTAATTATTTTTTATTGTTTGGCTACAAACACCCCTTCGGGAAAAAGGGGTCAGTTGGCAATTAGGACCTGTCCCGTGATAGGTGAAAACTGCACCAGTTCCATAAATATAAATCACGGAATAGGTGAAAAGAGGACCGGATCCTAAAGTACCAGCCAAGTGGCCGGCTTAAAAGTCTTGACATGTTCTTTTAGACCATTCTTGTGACATGACACAGAGGGCAATTGACCGCCTCCTAGGACAAGCCCATGTTAAAGTGACCGGTCCCTATCACAATAAACGTGACGTGACCTAGGATACGTCCTTTTCCAGATTCATGGTTCCTTATCTGTCGGAGAGACCGTAAAAATGTTTACTTACTTAACCATTGTGCATTTAATTAATGATTTTCGATTCTTTACCACCAACACTTAAGTTTTCTTAAAAATTGTTCAATTCAGAGTAATTTTTCTCATCGTAAGAATGCCGCCAATTAAAGCAGTCATGCATATTTTGGTAATCCAGCTCTAATTAACATATTTTGTACAACGAACTACATACTTTTATAAAAAATTTAACAGTGTTATCAAATCAACTAATAAAATCGGGTATATAAAAATCTTTAGTGGTAAATAAAATTTAAAAACACAGATAAAACAATTTATATATTTAATTGGCAAAAAAGTTCACATTGGAAAAAAATAACCAAATTTGGTTAAAAATAACCAAAACGGCAACGCTGATCACGAATTTTAAAATTTATTGAAATTATGTACTACAACAACGTTTTTGTGTTCTTTTAATTCCAATCTTCATACTTAGGTGAGAAGTACTTTTCACTCTGTGTTTTGCCTACTTTTTTTAAATTAATTCCATATAATTTTAAAAAATTTGTTAAAGAAATTTCAAAAACTCAACATTTTTATTAAGCACATATAAGGGATTAAAAATGCCAATAATTGTAGGTATTTCGTTTACCGAGGGCAGCTTTCTGTTTTCAACGGATTTTGAGAAAACAAAAATTCATAGGTTTTTTTATTTCAATTACCACTGTTAAGGTCAAAGGTTTAATTTTAAATTTTCTTTCTTTAAACATGGGGTCATTCCATGTCAAACCGCACAGCATTCGGATTTGTCATCTCCGATTTTAGTGTAACTCGCCACAAATATTATAAATGGGTAGTGTTTATCAAATCATTAACCTTTCGACCCCAAACCATTTCGGTTTTTGAAATATGAGGTCATAAAAATTGGCAAAAACGTCAAAATATCGAAAAAGTGTCCATACAAAGTCGCCCATAACTTCTAAACTATATAACCTAAAATTTTTCTATTGGTACCATTTTAAAAGGTTAAAGGTATTTTTTCAAGTTTAATCTTCAAAGACCCATATCTCAAAATACAATTTTTTTAAAATTCTGAAAAAAATACATGTTAAAACTTAAGGTGGCAAAATTTTAAGGTGGAGACTCATTTGGTTCCTGAGTTAAGAAGGGAAACGTGGTCGTAAGCAAATTCATCTTGACGGTTTCATACGAAAAATCTTTTACATGCTATGAGTGTGTTGATACAATTGTACTTTTTCGATACTATTTGATTTAAGAAAGTATCGTGATACTCCCGAGACACATTTGATACGCTCACAGATTTTTCCCAAATAAAAATTTTATATTCACTTATTTCAACATTTTCCCTATTTATATCCAATGTTTATGTAGTATGGCAGCTCCTTAATTTTTTTCTTTTCGTATTTTAAATAAACGCTACATTGTGTTGTTAAGCAAAATTGTGTTTTCTTACAAAGCATTTGATAGTGTTTTGAAGTTGCAGTCCGTTATTATTTATTTGTACATTGAAATATGTTATGTACAAAATTTGAGAAAAAAAAGTTGTTAAGAAGGGTTCTTATGTGATAATTTTGGAAAATGTTGAAAATGATATTCCCATTTTTCGGATGAAATTGTGTAAACAATTTATAATTTTCTTTTGCTTAGTTAACTAAAGTTTAATTACACTAACCTGATCTCTTATTGAAAGTGATTCCTTTTTTTTTATTAGAAAAAAATATATTTTTAACGAATGTTAATTTTATGTAAAAACGAATTTTGTATACGTTTTGTGTTCATTTTTATTTTTATGTAATTTTTTGTTAAAAAAAAAGTAATGGTGTTTTTTGAATTGTTGATCTGTTATTTTGTAAGTGAATAGTATAGTAGGATTTTAGATCATATAATCATATTCTTTTTATAAATTATTTAATTGTAAAGAAACATGAAAATTTTTATTAGTAAATTATAGAGAATAAAAATTGAGAAATTCCACAGAGCCAGCAGGATAGAATACTTAGTATGTATTTTCGGTTGACGCTACCCAACCTTATCAATATCCATGCTCTTCTTCTCCCCTTTTGGTCATTGCTTGTTAATGATTGTCTATTTTATATTGAGAAGGAAAAGTTCTTAATAACAAATTTTTATTTAACTTAATATTTTTAAAAAAAGCAAAACAGCTAATTTATTAGCAACAGCTGATGATTTGACAATTTTACCATTTCACCCAAACAAAAAGTACGGGTAAGTTCTGGAAAAAGAGACACAATAACGAAGTTTATATTTTATAGTTGATCTTTTTAATACTTATATGTATGAAATGTATTTTTAGTTTGATTCGAGATCATAGAAAAAGTTTTTTCAAATGAAAAATTTGTCCTTATTTTTTAATTTAAGTAAACATGGAGAATACACTGGTCAGCTACGACTTTCATCAACATTCTTTGTGCCGAAATACCAATTGTAAATATCTCTATTTAACTCACAAATCAACGGAAAAGGCTATTTATGCTAACATACAGTTGGTTTTTATTATTGAGTATAGATGAATTTTACTAACTACTTTTGTGTTATTTATATTCTCCTTTGTTTATACTCAATAATAAAAATCAACTGTATGTTAGCATAAATACATTTCCATACATAGAAACACAATAACTCAATCATAAACGCTCTCATTTACCCAATTTTTGATACAAGAAACGCTTTCTGGTAAGATTAGGTTCCCGCGTGCACCCGCGGTAACGTACGTCAAACACACCTATTGTTGTTGTGTGTAAGCTTTTGCACATGAACTCGTCGACGAAAATTTCCTTATGACAACGTTTTCCTTCATAACTCAGGAACCAAATGAGTCTCCACCTTGAAATTTTGCCACAAATGTTGAGAGGCCTTAAGTTTTAACATGTATTTTTTCAATTTGAAGATTAAACTTATAAAAATTACATTTAACCTTTCAATACAAAAAAACTTTTGGCACGCCATTTTGAAGGTAATCTTTTCACCTTTAAAATGGTACCAACAGAAAAAGGTCGTATGGTTTAGAAGTTATGGGCGACTTTGTATGGACACTTTTTCCATATTTTGACGTTTTTGCAAATTTTCATGACGTCAAATTTCGAAATCCGAAAGGGTTTGGGACCGAAAGGTTAATGATTTAATAAACACTACCCATTTACAATATTTGTGGCGAATTTGATTAAAATCGGAGATGACAAATCCGAAAATGACAGTTTTCTGTGCGGTTTGACATGGAATGACCCCATATTAATATAACAGATATTTCTGAAGGGATATTGATGACACTGCTTGATATTATTTTCCTAGGTCTTATTTTATTTCAGAAAATTAACCCTTAAATGCTATTGGGGTCTATATGCCCCTATGTTGAAAATATACTGGTATTTTCTCCTTGAAACAAAAAAACATTTTAAAGTCTTTTTAAGTTAATTTTCTGAAATGAAATAAAATAAGAATATTATCCTTTCTACTGAAGTCTCGAACGAATGAAGAAGAAATTCAGTCGGTCTATGTCATTGCATACAACAAAACCCTTTTAGTCGTCAACAACAGTGCGTATCAAAGTGGTAGATCCTGTGAGTCGACTCTTTATGGTTCTGGATTCCACATCGAAAAGGGTTTAGACAAAAACAAATACACGCTGGGAGTTTTTGTTGACATGTTGTTGAAGTGGCTTTTGACAATGCTACTTTAGACTCGATGAGGTTTTCGGATGAAGCGCATGAAAAGCAACCAGTTCTTGGTTAATGGATTTACTTTATTATTTAAAAGGCGGTTGACCTCTAAGTCAGTGGGGAACAAAGGTCACGCTTGAGGTATAAGGAAGGACACTTAGAACAGTTTGTAAGAAAAGGCAAGGTGTTGTGAAGCTGATGAAGTTAATCCGAACAAGATAACACTTATGTTGTTTATGTGCAGGGCCGAAAATAGGGTCTCAAACTTCCAGTGGTTAAATAATAGGGATGGATCAACTTTACAGATGTGGACAAAGCTTTTTGAACTAAAGGTATTTTAGGGGTTGCGGATTTTCTGGCACTCGGGGGGCTTTTAGAAAGACTTAGTGTATGAAACCTGCAGGTGTACAGTGGTTGTACCTTGCAGTTATGAGACAAATCGTGACATACGCATATGGAGTCTGGTGGCCTAGAACAATGTTAAAAACTATTAGGGCGAAGCTAAACATAATGCAAAGAGTGCTATGAGTGCTATGAGTACGACAGCTGGTGACGTTCTTGCTGTTATGTTCAGAAGTTTGTTCGATGTTTCTAATGCCTTCGAATAAAATGATGACCTGTATCGAATTCGGTAGAAAATATGAAATGATTATTTCAAGCAGAGAGGACTGAGGCAACACAACTAAACTACTTGTGAATTATTCTAATACTTTTTGCACTGATGGATCTAGCACCTCCTACTATCTGTTACTGACCATCTTTCATCAGCACTGATTTTCTCAGGTTTATAAGGAAGATTGAGAAATTCTAGGCTGGGACTCCACAAATTTTAATCCCATTTCTAGTTTTTACTTTCTCTAACAACTCCCTTATATACTTATAACAACTGCTTATTTTTACTGGAAATCCAACAGCTGACATTATGTGTGAAGTTGTTAAACGCATCCTACATTATACACAGTCATGCTTTTTAGAACATATTGGTAATTCTGAAATTTTGTTTATATTCAAATGTAAATTTCGATAAAAATAAAAGATAATTGAAATATAAGTAAATGAGGTCATGTTGTATTTACTCCACATCAAGACTTCTCCTTACTAAAAAATTATATAAACATCATTGATATATTCTGTATATTTCATTACACCTTTATTAAAAAGTCAGCTTCATTAGTAAACATAAACAAAAAAAAAATTTAAAGGTTTAGATCGAGAAAAATGGGAATGCATTATATGAATGTATACATGAATTCAGAATAGTATATAATTATAACATATTTTTTAGATGCGAATGTATAGATTAATAAGTAAGCAAGTTATATATTTAAATATTTATATAAATATGTTTAAGATTCAATATATTTAAATGTATATAAATATTTTATAGAGGATTAGCGACACGTATATGGCACTCCAACTTCGACATTTTTCTCATTACGAATTTCACTAAAGAAACGATTTATATCTTCTTCGGTAACAACTTTTTTGCTGACCACAAATGTTTGCAAATATTCTTTAAGTTTGTCCTTCATGCGATTATATTCGGTTATGACATCAATTTGTTGGACACGATCAATAGAAGCTAGTGCACGTATACCTTGCTCGTAAGACGTTTCAGTGCCATGTTTTTTAATGCCTCGTTCCTCATAACTTTTGGCAGAATCTTCCAAATCCAACAGATATTCAACTTTTTCTTTACGATATATAGCCATGCATGATGCACACCGACAAATGGCTGCGCGCCAATCTGGACCCCAAAATGTTGGACCTACATAAACAATAAAAAACACATTTAGGACATATTTTTAAAAATTAAATATGTTTATCGAGTTATGAGCCATAAGTCCATATCTTGAAAAAGTAAGTTTTTGAAATTAAAAAAAAAAATACATGTTACTTAGTTAACCCTCATCTATATATGTTGAAAGTTTGAATGTGAAGTCTCTATGCATTTTATTTTGTAAAACGCTGTGGGTAAGTTTTGTGTGATTCGATAGAAATTGTTTTTTTACAAACACAATTTAATTATGAATTTGAAAAGGACAAATGTTATTTTTTTACGAATTTGAGTTTTTTTTTGCATATTTTGCAGGTAATCATATAAACCGATATTGTATGAGAACAAAGAGCACGCAGAAAAAAGATATTGTTGAATATGTTTACAGGCAATTATATATTTTTTTAGAAATTACCATATGTAGTTGCGATTTCTCGATTGATTTAACGGACTTATTAAAGTGACTTTTAGATAAGTTGTACACAAAATTCGCTTCGTCTCATTTCAAATTTTTTGTTATATTATTAATTAAAAACAAAAAACAAAAAAAAAAAAAAAAAAAATACCACACACTATCGGACAAAAAAAATGTAAAAATCGTAAAAACTAAAACTGTTTAAATTTGATTAAATTCATTTCAAAATACTAAACAGGTACCATTTATTTATTAATCGCAGAGATCAACAAATAAAAAAATTAATTTACTATAAAATATCACAATTTTATTTTAAAAACTGGTTTACTTTTAATTTTACATTTTTTCTAAATTTGTAAATTAAAAAAGTCTAAGAATCCATGATATTAATTTTCGTTTTATCATATTCATGTCCATTAAATACTAACGACTTAGTCATTATATGCGAAATTATGAAATTCTAATCCTTAATTCAATTGTCGCTTGTTGTGAGTACTACGACTTAATTTAAATATATTTATATATATCTGAAAGCCAAGTTTATAAGTTGACCTCGTGCACTCACCATTTTTAAATCTGATCAATATTTTTCTATTCTGTAGACGAATTCCCATTTGAAGTCAATTTTGCCAGTTTTTATATTAAATGTCACGCTCACTAGAAAAAAGAGGCGGAATACTACAACTTGCATTACACTTTTAATTTGTGGCCTTCTATATTTAATGAATGGCATTTACGTTTTTTTAGATCAATTTGACAAATGTTGGACGTATTTTACATTTTTACTGTTTTATACTTTATTTTTTCCGATAGTGTCCTAATATTGACTGTGTTTTTGTGGGAAGCTGTAAAAGTTGGCTTATGTTATTCTCATATAAATTTGACATACACCAGCGCTTAATGTTAACGCTTAACGTTATTAATGTCAAATTTGTATGGGAATGACAGAAGCCCACGTTGGTAGCTTCCTGCATAAACACAGCTACAGTGATCCACAGCTTTTTTCGTATGAGGAACATTTTTATCTTGAACTGTACAAATAAATGATGCAGTTTTGTGGATAATTTTAACTTTAATATAAAACAGCAACAAAATTTACACAAATAACAAACATTGAACGATTTTTTGAAAAAACACATAATTTTCATGAAAAATTTGTACTTTGACATGTGAAAACTGTTCAATTAAAGAAGTAGAAATAAGTAACGACCCAGAACTACAAGGTGGCGTATTTTTCCATATTATTACTTTTGCTGATATAAAATAGAATCTATTTTTTTTTAATATGTTTTTTCCTAATCTGTTGTTTCTAATTCTCTTAACAGCCCAAGAAACATTTTTACGGACTCTCCGAAAAAATTAACGAATACGGACCGTATACGGACCCTAAAAAGGGAGTCAACTCCATTTTTTACACGACATAACGGTCCGTAAACGGTTCGTTATGTCGTTCGGATTCGAATCAGTTTCGATGTTCCATAAAAAAAAATAAACTGAGTTGAATTCCGTTTATGACGGACCGAAAACGGTACGTAAACGAAGTTGGGCCACCTTTTTAACAGAAAGGATATACGAGAGATAATTTATGTGCAGAGAATAGGTCTAGTGGTTATCCAAGACAATACCTAAACATTTTATTTACTCATCGGGAATACCACTAACTGTAATATCTACGTCATTGGTATCAAATCTAAGCCCACCAAAATACCGTCTTTCTTGTGAAATAAAAATGTAAGCAATCTCGTACTTAGACCCTGTGCGAACTGGCTAAATAAAATCTAAACTAAATTCCAAATTTCTATGAAATTTTAAAATATTTCAATTTGTATTTAGGTCAAGTGCGAAGTGGCTAAATAAATTTTAAACAAAATACAAATTGACAAAGGCAGTTTAAAAATTCTTTAAAAAATATTTTTAAATTTCTATGGAATTTGAAAACTTGAATTTAGTTTAGATTTTATTTAGACAGTTCGCACCCACCCTTAATTTAAAATTTATTTAGACACCCCGCACAGGGCCTCAATACACCTTGTAAACTTCTTTCTTGATCAATTTCAATTTGATTTGTACATCAGTTTTTTCTTCTATTTTGAAAGCAAGTATAAAAACTAAAATCAAGAAATAAACAACGAGATATGAATCTTGATAATTTTCAAGATGGGCTTGAATGTCTTATGTATTGTGGCGTAAAATTAAGTCCTGAGCAAAAAGTTTTAATTGAAAATTCACTAATAGTATTACAAAATGAGAATCGTTTTGCTGGCATTTATTTTTGGGGTCGTATCAATGGTATAACTAAAGATTATTTCATAGCATTTGGTTATGAGAAGGACTGTTTAAAAGATCGCAAATATTTCTTTAGCATTGATGGTTATCAATGGCTAATGTTGCCATTTGTTCATAGTCCAAAAACTTTTCAGGCCACCTTATTGTGTCGCGAACCATTTATAGGTGATCCAAGTTTAATTATCACCGTTAAATTGGTTAGTCTTTTTAATAAACCATAAAATGATATATAATCTATGGATGTTTTCATTGTAGGATCCAAACTTTGAAATTGATGCCAATCAAATAATATCAGCTAATCTTTCAGAGGAAGTCCAACTTAAAGAAGAAGAGCGGCTAGCGGCAATTGTTTTTATCATAACTGAAGAATGTGCTATTTGCCCCCGTGGCTCATTATATAAGCTAACCGATGGTCGTGTGGTACCTAATCAAATGTTTCGCGGTTTAAACGATTTACAATGTGAAGATCTTTCAAATTATCAAATTTATCGTTTACCACGTAATGATCTTACCATGAATCTATCTAATCGTAGTGATTATAATTATCCCATTGATTTCTTGGATAGCATTGAATGTATGATACCAACTGGACAAACATTTTCTTTGAATTTACAACTTAATGGACATTTGGTAATTATTAAGTCTTGTATTTGGTTGGGTATGACATTTTTTCATAAAGTTAATTCAGACAAACATGGGTATCTTTATATTGGTGATGGAAAGAAAAATTATGATTTGCAATTTATGTTTTAATTGTATACATTTGTTTCTTATCCATAATTATGTGCATTATGTAATATGAATAAAAATCGTGGTACATTATATTCAGTACGCTACTAAAACTTAAGCAGAATTTAAATTCAATATAAACTAACCTTTTTCGTAATCAGTATTTTCATTGGGACGACTACATTCCATTTCTTCTTTAATGATATCTTTCTGTTCAATATCTGCGCCATTTAATTTTTGTCTTTTAACAGAAGGTTCATCAGTAGACCCTCCAGCTTCACTCATATTCATAATTTCTGATATACTCTTATCCAAATCACTTTTCAATTTATTATCATCATTATCAGCACAGATGACAGACACATCGCCACTGCCGCCAGCTTCGCTGGCATCCAAAGTTTCATCTAAATTATCAACAGTTTTCAATGCCAATCCAGTGTAACTATGGAGAAATTGATGATTCTCCATGCAAGAGCCACATATCATTTCAGTGCAAACATCTATAAGTTTGGCAGCATTGGGTGGTGCTCCTTCTAAATGTTGCAAATGGAACCAATCTTCACAAATTACACACTGCAACATTACCTCTTCTGAAATACGTTCTGGATCTGGATACGGACGATGGCAAGTACAATAGAGTCCCTGGAAGTTTTGATTGTACAAATTATCAGTGTTCGCCAATTCTGGTTGTTTAAGGCTGGTGTTCAAACAGCAGCGATTTGTTCCTGTCCGTTCCGTGGGACAATCACAACGAAAATTTCTCTTTGTGTACAATTCTACCAGTTCATGATTCTCATGACATTGATAAGAACAGGCCAAACAAATGCCTGCACTTTTTTCCAGATTGTTGCGAGTCTCAGGACAACAGGTTAGACACGAGTATAATGCTTGCCGTTTCACAGCACCTTGTGTGTAGGTACAAAATTTCTCATCAGAGGCCCCCAGGACGGCAGCATACTCCTCTTCAAGTTCCTTTTCCTCTTCCAAAACATCCAACATGGTTACACTCGTCTCTTCTGAGGTATGTCCCGAAGTATCATTCTCGGCTGAATTTATAGTATCCATGTTTATGTTCTCCATAGTTTTGTAATATTTTTAAGCGAAATTTTATTTTTAATATATTGAAATGTACAATTACGTTTTAAAATTTCCTTTTCTTTTGATAGTTGTACAATTTTTTTTCTCTACTCAGTACCAAACTTAAAATTTTGCAAAAACTACAAAACCCAATACAAGCAAATACCAATAAGACAAGCCAGCTTGGCGCGCATAAACAAACACATGGTTGGATATACAAGAATTTTTTAAATATTTTGAACTTTTCTACACCGGTAAAATTTCTCTGTTGTTCAGTTTAATTAAATGTTTTTAAAAACAAAATATACGAAATTATCGACAGGTTTCATACTGAATTCAATAAACAATTTTATAGACTTTCCGACAAAAAAATATTAATGAATCCGGCAATGACCGTGCAACATTGGCCATACACACACGTTACGTAACGGTGCGGAGCAGAATTTATGTAGTTAGATAAACTTAACCGTAAAACCAACATTTTTGATTTATATGTTATTCATTTGTTTTGCTCAATTCTGAAATATGATTTTATATTAAGACCCAACAAACAAAACGTGCGTCATAAACGCAATCCAACTCGGTTTACGTACCGTTTTCTGTATACGGACCAGAAAACGGATTTTAAAAAACATCGAAACTGATTCGAATCCCTTGAAATACCGTCAATGACGGACCGTTATATCGATATATCGGATGAAAAACGGAGTTGTCCGTTAAAAGTCCATCAATGACGGATCGATTACGGACCGATATATCGGTTGAAAAATGGAGTTGTTCGTTGAAAGTCTGTCATATACGGACCGTTTACGAATTCGTATTCGTTCCGTATTTATGTTGATTTTTTTTTCAACAAAAACGGATTAGTGTAAATGCCTAAATTTCCCCACCTTCGGAAGCTTTAGGATCACGATTCAAATATAATGAGAATTAGGGTTGCTTTAGGAAATATCTGAGCTTTAATATTTAAACCACATCGACAGATAAATATAGAGATAAACTGCCAGAACCATAACAAATTGCAAATTCAGTACCATTCTTTTGATATGAATTCGATTTTCATCATTTTGTTGTGCATTAAATAGGCAATGGAAATGGAACCATAATATGAGCATCCAAGTAACTTGACAAAGGTTCTGGTGCTATGCCATCTATATCAGCACCATATTTAAACGTTGTTGTAATTATGTGCCCACTTCATGGATATGTTGACGAACCAACTTGAATTTAGCAACGGGAACTCGTATTTATTTTTCCTCAGCTCAATACAGGCTTAATAATATGTAACATTTCGTCATATTTTCTTTCCTCTACTTATTCTTCATTTATTTTACAAATTTTTATATCACTATAAATATTTTTGAGTTGTTTTCCAAACATTTGACAACAAAACGAATCCAACAGCAACAAAAAAAACTGATAAAAATCGGTGAACTCCGTATTTGACGGTACATAAACGGATACAACAAAATGGAGTCAAAACGTATTGTTTTCGAAAATTCAAATATACGGTACGTAAATGTTCCGTTTACGCGCAAGCTTTGACGGATACGTATTTTCGGACCGTAAACATACAGTGGAAGCCGGATTCACGAACCCGTACGTGTCGGAGAGTCCGTAAAAATGTTTCTTGGGTATATATACTCGGAAGAAAAACAAAGTTTTGAAATTTATTTTTATAAATATTTCTACCCAAGAAACATTTTTATAGACTCCCCGACACGTACGGAATCATGAATCAGGTTTCTCGGCACGTTAGCGGACCTAAATATACGTATCCGTCAGAGCTTGTACGTATATGTAACGGACCATATAATCGGATGTTCGAACACAATACGTTTAAACTCCATTTTGATGTATCCGTTTCCGTACCGTTAACTTTGGACTTCACAGATTCTTAGTTGTTATCAAAATAAAAATTCTTAAAATTTTTCTGAGAAAATTAAAAATGTCAGCCCTTGTCTTAACAAAAAGTTGTATTGCGGCAATAGCGCGGGTCCGTTCTAACCCATCATTACACATACGACTTTAAGTTTCAGAAAAAATATGGTAAATATTTTTAAATTTGATGTGTTTATAACCATGATGTATGCTTACGAATGCAATTGTGTGGACATAAATATTTCTTAACACCCTGTTTGCACACCAAAACTACTGATTGAAAATTTGATTCGAGGTGAATATAGTTTTGAGTTAAAATTAAAACATACACTTATGTCATTTTATTAAAAATTTACAGTCCCTCAACGGATTCCAACAAGTTTCGATGTTTATTGAAATCAGTTTTCTGGTCCATAGACCAGCGAACGGTTCGTTTATGACGGACCGAAAACGGCATGTAAACGAAATGTTTTGTTTGGTATATTCTTATGTTAATTTTTCATGTGCAGTTGTACTGTTTATAATAACTATTACATTTTATGTCCCATAATTCTCGTAAATTTTTTTATTCATTTATAAAATTTATCTAATTTTCATTATTATTTTTAATTGTCAACATTTTTGTCTCTCTTTTATTTGCTCCGCAAATTGCAAAGTACCACACACAACGGCTGCTCTTAACGGAATAAGATAAAGTTTCAACCAGCTTCTTCCCCGCATTAGCATGTACATTTTTAAAAACGGCTACCGTTAAATGAAAACAAAAAACACTAACGCACATAGAGCTTTGTGTACGTATACATTTTATACCTGATGAATAACATATCGTGTTACGAAAAAACACAAATTATGCGCTTAAATATTAGCCCAGTGTGTGATGGCTCAATTAAACAAATGTTAAATCGTATTTTTATTTGTAAGCGGCTCTGTATTTATATTACAATTGTATGTAATTTTGAGTTGTTGTAATAGCGGTTGTAAGCACTAAAAAACACACAAAGCCTGATAAAAACATGTAAAAAAAGGCTTAATTCGGCTTTGCAGAAGATTTGAATACCATCTACCAATATCACAAAAAAATTTGCTCTACTGTTTTTGATACAAATAAATAGAGTATTCAAAAACCGAAAACCGGTTTCTTTTTTTTTTAAACCGATCGGTTTCGAATATTTTGTAAATTCAAAGAAAACCGAAAACCGGTATTTTTTTGTTCGGTTGACCGGTTTTTTTAATTACATCACCAACTGGGTTACTTGGTCTCATTTATTTGTTTTCAAACACTGATAATCGTTTTTTTTTTGTGGTTATGAAGATTTAGATGTAAATCTGGTAGATTGCGATGAAGACCTAACTTTGGATATTTCAAATTCAAATAGTTTAATTTCTGATCTAAATAACACAATAAGCAGTATTCAAAATCCTAATAATTCATCATTATATGATAATTTCATATATCTTGATAAATGCGACAAAAGAACTGAAAAGTTGGAAAATTTATATCATTGTCTTTTGACTATTTGTCCAACATCTACTATTAGTGAAAGAGTTTTTTCCACTTCTAGCTTTATCAAAAGCAAATAAAAAAATCGTCTTAAAACGAAACATTTAAATTGAATATTATTTTTAAAATATTATTTTAGAAGTGAAAAATAGAATCCCTTTTTATATATTTAAAATGTAATATTAAAAAAAAATTATTTAATGAAAAACGTTTTAAACGTTCAAATTACTAACGTACCAAATTTACCAATTTTCAAACTTTATGAACTCTATTCATTTGATATGAATATAGTTTTATAAAATTAATTTTTAAGATATTATATTAAAAAATATTAAAACCAATAAATAAAATGTTAAAATGAAATACAATAAAAAAATATAAAATATTTTTTTCAAAGAATGTATTTTTTTATTTTTATTACTTGATATATTAAATTTCTTTTTTTTTTTGTTTGTAATTAAAACAATAAACAAATTATAAAGCTTTTTATTCAAAGTAAAAAAAAACCGGTTGACCGGTTTTTTCTGCAAAAACCCAAACCGAAACCGGTTTTTTTAAAATTCGATTTTTCGAAGAAAACCGAAACCGGTTTTTCCAAAAGGCCGGTTTTTTAATACTCTACAAATAATGTTTCAAAACTTTTGAAGTAAACTTATGGAGTTTAAAGTCTTTGTTGGATGTGAAAAGATAAAGATTAAATCATGGTAGTAAATAATTCAATTAGAAAAATGAACTCGCGAAGTAATTCGTCAATATTTAAATAAAATTTGATAATTGATTTAAGGAATTATGTTTTTAAAGGTCTGTTTTTAAACCTATTGCAAAACGATTATGGGTTGAAATTTTCTATTGCTTGGCGGCGGCTACCTGACGCCTATGAAACACACAACTTTGGCCTCCGTTTCGGGCATTCCATCGTGATTTTATAATTTTTTGAATTTAACAATATTCGCTATTTTATTTTACAAAAACTAACACAAAATGAATGCACCTCCAACTTTTGAATCATTTTTGTTATACGAAGGTGAAAAGAAGTAAGTAATCTTGAACAGTGGGAATAAGAAGGCATACATAAAATAATTTGTTTACAGAATTATCAAGGAATTGGACACAAAAGTTACAAACGCCGCTATATTTACAGTCAATAAAGAAGATCACACCTTGGGCAACTTGATTAGAAAGTAAGTTTATTGGATAGTGGTTCTGGATATAGTGGTACTAAATGATTCTTTGTTTTATGGCAGCCAATTGTTAAAAGATCCCAATGTTTTGTTTGCCGGCTACAAAGTGCCACATCCATTGGAACATAAATTCGTGATACGTATACAAACAACAGCCGATTATTCACCTCATGAAGCGTTTATGAATGCTATTACAGATTTACTGTCTGAATTGTCATTGTTTGAAGAAAGATTTAAGGTAAAAGATTTTGAGATATAAAAGATTCCATAATGAATTTACACCTTAGCCCCATTAACACAATGCTCAGTAAGCTACTACCTGGCAATTGAACTAACACATTTTTTGTTTTGACCATACACAAATTGAATTTAACTGTTAAATTTTAATGGGACATTGTGCTATCGGGCCTTGCAGAGATATATGACTAGATAATAAAAAAGGTTGGGTTCATGTCCCCTTTTGTGTGGGTGTTATGCTTATATATTAAGAATAAAATTAATATATTAGGTTTGTTTTTCGAGTTTTATAAATATATTTATAACTACTTGTAAAGAAAACGACTATCCTGATGTTTCTATATTTTTTATAAACAAATACAATTTGAACGTTTGGGGCAGCCTTTGTACGAAAACTGTTTTCGTATATGGATTTCAAGGGAACGTGAAATAGAACAATTATATTGTTTGCCCTACTTTACTTGTACTTACAAACACACAATCCATTTGTTAGCTTTTGTTGTTTTTAATATTTTATCAAATTAAAAATACAAAAATTTTAAATATTTTTAAGAAAAGCCAATAATTTCTTTGGCTTGGCAACATTCTTAATTTTTAAGTATCCTTATCTATAACTCCTTAGCAAGTCCATATCTACTTAAATTTGTACTATGGAATATTTATATAAAATTCGAATAAATCAAACCTATTAATGTTATATAAAATGTATTAAGAAACGTTTTTTAAAACAAGGTCACATTTTAGTGCCTATAATTTGTTTTGAAAGTATTTGGATAGGTCAATAGGTCCATTCGTTTACTTTTTTTAGTCAAATCCATAAGAATTAGTAAAAAACTTGGAGAGTAAGCCAAATTTACTCTTAGAGCCAATTTAGACGTTGACTTTGTTACATGCAAGCGGGCTAACAAAAAAGGCACGGTTTTCGTTTTTCGTGTATGTTTTTGTTATCTCTCTTTCACACTCATATTTATTCTTCTTTTGTTGCTTCATTCACATTCAGTTTTCGTGCAATTAAAGTCACCGTATAAACAATAAACATTGCTTTGGAAGCAACGAGGTTATTAAGAAAAATGCAAGAGGTTATTAAGAAAAATGCACGCAATCAATTGCATCGTATAAATTGCCTCTTAAAAATAAAATTTTCTAAAAAGGTACGCAAGTGGAAAATTTTTACAATTTAAAAGTTTGTTAATCAGCTGATTGTAAGACCAAACGCAAAAATAAATTATAACTGATCCATATAGAAAAAGTGGATTCTTGAAACATTTTAGAAAGTTTTCTTATGTTTTCCATAATTCGTTTTACAATATTTAGTGCAACGTAGTTGCAAAACATATTTATTTGAATTTACAAAACTTTATTTCTTTTTTAATCATATTTTTTCTGCTCGAAAATTCGGCAAATTCCCCTTCTGAAATAAAAAAGAAAATGATTTTCTATCTCCCATTTTTGTAGCCGGGGCCTGTGAGGCCCCCAGGCTCTAAAAACTGGAACGTTTAGTAACATAATGGGTCGGGTACTCAAATGAGAACGCCTTTACATCAAAAAAGCATTTTTTCTTGATCCATGGTATGTGGCTCCCTCTAGATCCATTTACGATCCCTTTAAATCGATTTCCCGAAAAAAAATTTGGCTGCAGCGCATTAAGATACATTCAATACCACCTGGAGCCTATCTACAAAAAAAAAATAATTTTTTAAAAGGGGCTGATTTCCCAAGAATATTAAAAATATTTTCGAAAAAATCGTGCGAAACGTCCCCTATTTTTTTAAAATCGGGCGATTTTTTAAAACAGTTAAATTTTATAGTATTAATAGGATTTTAGATCATATAATATCTTATTATTTATAAATTGTTTTATTGCAAAGAAAACTGAAAGATTTAATTTGAATATATAGAGAATAAATATTGAAAAAATTTCACGGAGCCAGCAGGATAGAATACTTAGTATTTTCGGTTGCCGTAATAAAACAATTTATAAAAAAGAATATGATTATATGATCTAAAATCCTAATAATACTATTCATTTACCAAATAACATATCAACAATACATAAAAAATTCTTTACAGTTAAATTTTTTTTGGGGTGGAGGCCTGTGGGCCGAAGTTAGAAAAAAAATTTTTTTGAGATACTGCGGAAGTTTCCTTTCCGGTTTTTGGGGTCTGGAGACACCACAGGCCCCAGCCCCAAAAATGGAAGATAAAACAATTTTTTTTAATCCACAGGTTGTCATAGATTTTGTTTTTTTTTAACAAAGTAAATTTTTTTCAGGACCCCAAAGGCGTCTTTAGATAGCCACATACCACGGATCATGAAACAAAATGAATTCTTGAGATCCTAAGGAAATTTCCTTTCATTTGAGTACCCACCCGGCAAAGTGCACTTTTGCCGAAAGTACTTGCAATTAATATTTGTATAAATTTTTACAAATTATCCAGTAACCGAACGAAACTAATTAATTGACTGCCTATTATATTTAAAGAACTCATAACATGCATGAACTAAGTCCCCAAAACGAAAATGAACTAAGTCCTCAAATTGAAAAATGAAATAAACCCACAGTAAAATAAAATAAATCCCCAACATAAAAATTAACTAACTCCCCACATTTTGGGGAATTAGTTCATAACGAAATAAATCCTAAAAATATTTTAAAAATTACAAAGATAAGCCTTTGCTATCCATCAAAAGTTTTTTGGAATTTTTCAAAACTATTAATTTATTGGATATAAAATGCAGTTGCAGAAATTGCTATTCCGTTTGAGAATACAACCTTATACAATTTATAAAAACTTGCTTTGTGTCAGAGTTATTTAAATTACTTAAAATTGTTTTACAAGCGCCTAACTAGCTTTTTTTAATTTTTATTTATCAATCAGAGTATTTGTATTCCTTGTTGGTAGTGAATTAGAAAATTTTTTCTGTGATGCTAATTAGCGAATTTTTAAATATTTTTGACAACACTAGTTTCTACTTAAGTTTACCAACCATTTCAAAATTTTTCGACATATTTAACTGGGAAAATTTATTCAAACAGTTTCTTGCATCGATAAAGGTGTTTTTAGCTCTTCTGTAAAATGAGTGATTTTTAAGCAAGTGCTGTTATTAAATGTCCACAGATATCACTTCTGGAACTAGTTTTAGTTAGTTATACAACATCTAACTTTTAAATTAAGTAAAACGAGTTTGGGTTCCATTCAATTCGTTCTAGTGGCTAATGTACATAATTCGGTGTGTTTTTGTGTACCGATTGTATTTCTTGGGAGATGTAAGACAGAATTCTCACAGAATTACAAATTGTCTATCTCCTATTCTTTAACCTATACAGCTCTTGATTTAAGTTGCTTAATAAAGTTATCTTTTTCTTAAGATTCTCTTCTTTCGATTATAAAAGAATTTGATTGTATTTGAGTTAGTATTTTTTTAAAGCTTTTTTTACCATTTTTTGCCCAAATATAAAAAAAAATTAAAACTTATTTGAGTTTTACATTATTTGCTTCGACATTAACCAAAATACAGCTAAATAATCGATTAAGCGGGTAATTTTTTAACCGAATTGGAAACACTAATAAATATACAAGATTCAAACAAATAAAATCAATTCAGATTAATAATTTTAGATATTAAGGCGATTTTTCTTAGATTTTAATGATGTAAGTAATAATATCTGACAACAGTTCCGTTCGTTTACCCAAATACTCAGTAAACATAAAGAAAAAAGAGAGAATAAAGTGACAGTTTGATGTTAAGAGTTCTTCTTCTTTCTGCAAATTTTTACTGGACAAATTAGGTTCACTCGTTTACTTTTCTCAGTCAAGTCCAGTAAGATTTACTCAGTTACAAACTTACAATTTACTCTCAAAATAAAAATTTTGTAAAAAAGTACGCGAACGGAAAATTTGCAATAATTTACAAAGTTTGTTAAACAGCTGATTGTAAAACCAAAAAATAAATATAACTGGTAAATCAGTGGCACGCTATGTCTTTTTCTTTTCTTTGATTTAACTCTATTTTTTTATTTTGAAACGTGCACAATTTTATTAAACGGCAATAATTCTTTTTGAATATTATAAAGATTTATATTTAACGTCTTGTGGAATTAAAATAAAGTTAGTTTATTTGGTAGACGTGAAACGTGGTTTTTAACATTGTTTTGTTGTTGTCAATATTGCGGAACTTATAACTGTCTCTGCTTTTGCTGCTGTGTGTTGGTAATCATGGTATACAAATGTGGTAGTTGTAATGAAAATATTGGAAGGAAGCCTAGCCTCCAATGTAAGGAGTTTCCGATAAAGAATTGACGATGTTACGTGCACTCTTTGTAATGATAATCCTGGTCAAGATGGTGGTGATGGAGATGCTGTTGCTGGTGAGGACAGCCTTGATAGATTTATGGCTATGATTCGAGATGAAATTGGCTCTATTAAAAAATCGTTTGCTGAGTCTGTTGCAGAGAATAAAGCATGTATTGATAGCTGTCTTAAGGAAATGAAGGATGATGTTCTTAATTGCAAGAAATTAATTAAAATTATTGATTCTTCTGTTTCTGCTAAAATATCTTCGCTTTAAGCTGAAAATCATGTTCTTCACAGAAGACCAAATCGAGCCGACATAGTTATTCGTGGGCTTCCTGATGGGTTGGATGATTTGGTAAACACTGTAATTGCGTTAGGCTTGTTCTTTAATATACCAGTTGCTGGTCGTGATATTTGCCATGTGTGCTAATATCAACAACAAAAAGCTTATTTTAGTAAAGTTCAACAACATACTTGTTCGTGACAACATTATAAAAGCTTATTTCAAAACGAGAACGCTTAGTAGATAAAGATTAGTATTGATAAAGATTTTGGTGGTGCTGCTCCCGCTAATGGTGTTTCTATGAATTAGTGATAGAGTCTTTTTAAATGACCACTACTCGCCTGCAGCTAGTAAACTTAATTTGGCATGTCGTGATCTTCTTAAATATGGTATTATATTGAAATATAAATTGTTTAATGCTGATAAATTAAGTGCGAAACTTTTTTTGGCTGATGGAAAAAGATATATACGATGTTGACGGTTGTGGAGCGGTTCGTGCTGGCTGTGTTTCTCCGGCTAATTAATTTATTTTTTTTCTTATTTTTGGTATTGCAGTGTTGAACCTTAATATACCGTTTTTTGTATTATAATTTATTATCCTTGTTTTAAGGCTTTGTTGGCCGTTATATTAAGGTTCATTACTAACTTATAATTATTATTATTTTGTTTACTTAATTTCTTTTTAACTCTTTTTTTTTGCTTTGATCAACTGTCATATTTATATTTAAATTTATATGATATTTGTAATGAATTTCATTATGATTATTAGTTTATCTCATTCATTTTATTTCTTTTGGTTCCCCTCCGCAGGTCTAATTTTAATTTTCGATGTCTTTTAATTTAAATTTGGGTCCGGTTATAAGTAATAGCTCTTATTTTAGATCTGTTTTACGATCTAACGTCGGCCAACTTAATGTTGCCCCCCTTAACGTTTGCAGTATCCGACCGAGCTCTAATACATCAAAATTTAATAAAATTGAATCTGTTTTTTCTGGCTCTAATTTGGATGTTATTGGTATTTCTGAAACCTGGCTGAGGGATTCTATTTCTAGGCGTGCTGTTGAGTTGCCGGGATACAAATTCTCCAGGAATGACCGTGATGGTGATCGTAGATGTGGAGGTTTAGGTATTTATGTTTCAGACAGGATTAAATTTAAAGAATTAAGGTCTTGTTTGGTGTTGTATATTTGAAATTTAGGGTTGTAACATTGGCGAGGTCATTGAGAGATTTGGCTTTTTCTTTCCATAAATCTGATCCGTCTTATTATAAATGGAAAGTTTTTTGCAAATACCGCAACAGAGCTAAATCTACTATTCGTAGGGAAAAGAGTAGATATTTTGCTAGATTATTTGGGAATTTAGATACTCTCGGTATGTGGAGGGTACTTAAGAAAGCTGGTGTTGCTGGGTCTGATGATTTTATGTTTGATGGCAATGTTAATAGCATGAATGATTACTTTCTTCGTGGTCCTGGAATTATTAATGTTGACATTCCCTCTCAGTTTAATTTCGATTCATTTACCGATTTTGGCAACTCTTTTTCATTTCATTCTGTAGATGAAACAGATGTACTTGCTTTAAGTAAGGTTAAATCGAAGGCAATTGGTATCGATGGCATTACCATTCAGTTTATTAAATCTATATATCCTTATATTTCACACCTTTTATTAAATCTTTTTAATTCCATTTTGACCACTTTGACTTTTCCAGCAATGTGGAAGAATGCGCGTGTAGCTCCGATTCTAAAATCAGGTAGGATCAGAGGTCCTGAAGATCTGAGACCGATTTCGATTCTACCCGCATTGTCTAAGGTTATGGAACATTTAAAGAACAGATGCTAGCCTTTGTGCGTACTGCTCTATTTGATGGTCAATATGCTTTCCGGGCAGGTCATAACACTACCTCTTTGTTATTAAATTTAATTGATACTGTTAGAAAATGTGAAAATGATAAAAAGCTTATTTCTCTTGATTTAACTAAGGCCTAACTAAACCTAGCGATAATTTTACTTTCTCTAGTTCGGCGTGTAAACTTATCATGTCTTTCTTGTGTGGTAGAACGCAATTTTTTGATTTTCCTGGGACTTATTCTGGAAATCTTTTATTAACTTCGGGGGTTCCCCAAGGATCTGTCTTGGGGCCTCTCTTGTTTATTTTATACGTTAATGATCTTCCTGGTGTTCTTGATATGGGTATATGTAAACGATATTGCTGATGATATTTTTTTGTTATTTAAAACTAATTCTGCGTTTTCAGATGTTTTGCAAGTTAATATTAATTTTTATCTTGATCAGATATCGAACTGGTCGACTAGAAACTCTTTAGCAATAAATCCTCGCAAAACAAGGGCTATTATGTTTGGTTCGACTAGCCGATATATCTCTAACTATGGTATTTCTATTAATGATTGCCGCATTGTATTTGTGAACCAATATAGGTGTTTGGGAGTCATTATTGATGAGCACCTTAACTTTGCCCACCACATTGAATCTGTGCATTGCAGAATTTCTTCCGTTTTACGTAGAATATATTTTACTAATATATATTTACCTATTAAAGTAAGATGTAAAGTTTGCTAATGCTCTATTAATGCCTCGGATCTTGTATGGCCTTGAGGTGTACTCTAGTACTACTGCCACTTATCTTAAAACTCTTGAGCGTATTGTTAATTCGGTAGCTAGATATATATTCAAAACAAGGAGGCGTGAACACATGTCTGGCTATGTTAAGAGATTTTTGGGGTGTTACTTTAAGTATTTTGTTAAATTTCGTAATGTTTTTCTTTTTTATAAGACTCTTAAGAGTGGTTTAGTGGTGCCGTTATATAATGAGTTTTCTTTTATCAACTCTAAGAGGATTCTCCATATTGAAATTCCATTGAGCAGATGTGCTACTTATGATCGAATTTTTCCTATTAGAGTTGCTCATTGTTGGAACTTTTTACCGCTTAAATTACAAACTTTTTCATATTCGAATAATGCTTTTCGGCTAAAACTGTTAGCTCATTTTTCAAGCTTGGTTTCGTGATATTCATTTTTTAATTTTTTCTATTCTTTGAGCTATTACTATAATGATTACCGGATTTCTATGTACTTATACTTTTTCTTTCGGCTGGGGAGCCAAATAAAGTAAATCATGTTTGAGTGTACTAATTTTTGTTTTAAACATATTATATATTTTGTATGTATAGTTTCAATTAGTTTGTAAGAATTGTTCAAGAGTGTATTGCTATGTAATATATATTTTTTGGTCTTGAAGGCTTTTTGTATTACAATGTCGATAAATAAATAAATAAATAAATAAAAAATAAATAAATAAATAAATAAATAAATAAAATAAATAAATGAAAAAAAAGGATTCTTGTTGTAAAATCTTAAGCATAAACATTTTGGAAGGTTTTTTTATCTTTTTTTGTATTTGGAAGGTTTTCTTATCTTTTTTTTGTATTTACAAAAATTTAAACACATTTTTTTTTTATATTGGTCACTTGTGGGATAATTTAGAAAATCGCATACGAAATCACACAATTTCTAATAAAGACAAGCTAAAGAAAATACTTTTGACTAAAATGGGGTCAAATATACGAAAACTACAAAAAAGCTTGTGCCCTCAATGCCGACATGGTTGATTGAAGTTTTACGACTTAAGGCATATCCTACTAAGTATTAGGTAAAGCAATCCAGCTCAAAAATCACAACATTTTAATAAAGTTTTGTTATTTTTTTCAGGGGTACGAGTACCATGATAAATAAGTGAAATCTTATTTTGATTTGTTATATTATATAAGTTAACGCATTATATAAAAATAAGTGTTATATCTTTTGTTACGTATTTTTTTTAGAAATTACGAAATATTTTTTATTATAACTAGGGCACCATGACTTTTGCTGTACACTGTACTTCAGCTTATCATCCTCAAGCCAATGGAATGGTTGAAAGGTTTCACCGCCAACTTAAAACTTTAATTTTAATAAGTAACATCAAAAAAATTTCAGAAATACTTATTATAATTTTATTAGGTTTGCGTTATTCCGTAAAAGAGGTTCTGAAATGTTCACCTGCAGAACTTGTTTTCGGTCAATGCTTAAGAATTTCGTGCGAACTTGTTTTAGAATCTAACGATAGTATTCAGTTTTTTTGCTTTTAAAATTAAGAAAATATTTTTCAAAAGTTAGAAGTAAAGTTGTTTATCATAAATACAAAGCGTATATGCCTAAATCTTTAATAAACTGTGAATATGTATTTGTTAAGGTTCTACAACTTTCAAAATTATCTGCTCCCCTTTTGACAGTCCTTTTAAGGTCTTAGAGAAGTCTGACAAACATTTTTAAAAGTCAGTGTGGAAATTTTGTTTGATCAATTACTATCGATTTGATTAAAAACATCATTCCCATAAGAACCGATCAACCGAATAGCAAAGTGAATCCACGTTTCTTCCACGTTCCGTCTCTTCTGTTACAGCAGCAGCAAAAAATATTTTCGCAACATTTTTCACAGCCGTATGTGTCTTCTGTATGTGCGTGTTATAGAATACTCCGCTAAATCCATCAAACCGCATAACTAATCACATCTAGCTAAGCCTAGGCCTAACACCCTCATGACGAAACCAAAACTATGATTCACTTTGTAATGCGACTGCCTTGACCTTTCTTTCACTAGACGGAACATATCGAGGATCTGCATTTTTCACATACACTTTGATTTTTTCCGTTTAGCATGAGCGAAAAGACATTTTTCCATCACAATTAATGCACTTCACTAATATAAACATAGTTGAAATACTAAAATTCTGTAATATTTCTCTAAATCTAGCTCTACACTTCCTATTGTACTCAGTTTTATTTTTTAATGCGATGCGCTGAACGCTTCCACATCGCCATTTCTGGGGTTTGGGAAGTTTTTTTTTTCTGGGTCGACCCAAAATATCACTTTTCTGCCGATCCGTTTACGTCTGGTGTGTCTATATAGCAAATTTAAAAGTTAAATAAGAATAGAAAAAGTTATTTTGTGTTTTTGTGTCATTCTACAATACATATACAAAGAATATGTCTGTAGGTAGTTTCATATAAAGCAGTGATCGGCACTCATAGCACTCAGTGGCCGAACACAATCGGCAATTTACAAGTACACTACACGAATGTCAACAAATCTCACAACTAAGAGCACAAAAAATACAATTATTGCATTCAGTAGTACGCTAACTTTTAACAGAGCAAGTATATGCCGCTTTGTTAAAGAAATAAAGTACACTCTAAAATTTTGTTTTTTTTATTGTAGGTATTTATTTTGTTTTTCGTTAACATTTTAAATTAGTGCCTTGTATGCAGTCAACAAATTAGTATTATCATTATTATGAATTATTTTTATTTTTCATAATAGAGAAAACAAAAACATGAACTATTTTAATTCAATAAATATTCATTAATTTATCTAGAAAGATAAAATAATTTCTTACGGTGTAAATTACCAATACATTCATATTCTCTCTTTCTGCCGACCACTGATATAAAGTAATCAAAAAACAACAACACACCTACAAACCAAACTAAATAACAATAAAAATGTAACGAATATATTTCGTGTTACAGTCGGTAATATTAGTTCCGTTCGTTTACTTCATAATTTGTACAAATTTTAGGTGGATGGCGTACATTTACACAAATACTCAGAGAAAAAAAGAGGGAATAAAGTGACAGTTCGATGTTAAGAGTTTGCAAACTTTTACTGGACAAAATTTTTAAGCAGAAAAAACATATGATTGACAAACATATGATAAATTTTTGTAAATACAAATAAAAATTTTTTCAAAATATTTTAAAAATGAATTATGGAAAAGATACGAAAACCTTCTTAAGTTTTTCTGCTCACATTTCTGCATCAAAAAACACAATGATGCAGAAATGTGTGTCACACCATAATCTATATCATTTCAAAAAATGATATTAATATCGTTTTCCCTCATTAAATGGCGACTAAATGTGTTTTGTATTTTTCTCAGCAGTTAGGCTAAATTGAAAACTTTAAATGCAATTACCTCGAAATCGCTTTATTTGAGTTATGCCGGTCCTCTCGCAAATGAGCGATGTGGTTTTACAATCAGCTGTTTAACAAACTTGTAAATTATTGCAAATTTTCCGTGCGGGTATTTTTTAGAAAATTTTCTTTTTGAGAGTAAATTTGATTGAGAAAAGTATACGAATTATTATTTTTGCTCATAACTTTTTTTATTAATTATTTTAATGGAATGATATATGGCCTATGACCATCCGTAAGGACCATTCTAAATATTGGTACCAACATTTTTGAAATCAGATGAGTAGTCACGGAGATTACCTCCTACAAACACACAAACTCTTTGTTCTCTTAGTATAGATTTGTGGGGTAAGTTGATTTGTTGAATTCTGATTTTTTTTCTTATTTTTTATTAACCTACTCGTATATTCACACGAATTAAAAAATTGTGCCACGTGTTTCGTTTTCGTTTATGCATCCTGATATAATAATACGCTGTATCATGTAGTTGCTCTATTTAATAAGTTAGTTTACAGGAGTAAAATTTAAAAGCTCTAATAAATTTTCCACTAATAATAAAATAAAATATTTTTCAATTAAGTCACCCTGTATAAAGTAGGGTGACATGAAATAAGTGAAATTTAACTCCCAATTTTTAAAAAGCGAAGGGAATAATTCCTCCAAATGAATGGTTTGTTTTTGTTACAATAACAAAATACATACAATTCTTCTGAGGATCCTACCGGGGCGCTTCATCTCTGAAAAGCTCTATTGAATTATTTCAGCTTTTAAGCGGGGTATTTTCTCTAACCTGGGCACAGATTCTAAAAGACAAACGACGTTTATCGTCCACTTTCAAAGTTAAAATTCTATCGTTTTAAAGATTTTACTCACCAAACTATAATATTGAAAATTACAGTCTTTTACCAAATTTGTAACAACAGTTTAAAACTTTTATGTAATATGGTAGATATTTGACTTCGAAAAAGAATAATAATTGTCCCTCGTCTTATAGAATCTGTGCCTGGATTAGAGAAAACACCGCTTAAGCTGAAATAATTCATAAGAGCTATTCTAAGATGTTTTGATATACCTCTAGCTGTTTTCTCTGACGTATAAATGTGCATTCTAAGAGATCTATTCATCCAAAATCGAATTTAAAACTTATATAAAGATCGTCTTATAGAATCTGGGCACTGTAAATGTGCCTTTACAACATCAATTGTTAATTGAAATGATATGATATTTTTTTAATTTATTTTCAGGAAGCTATAAAGGAAAAGAAAGAAGGTGGTGACTAAAATATACAAATAATATATTAAGGCTTAAGTTAGTTATAGTGTTTTATTTTGAAAAATAAAATAAATTTTATAAATGTAACCTATATATCCGTGGCGGTAACGCATGTAGCACAAGGGCCATATTAAAATGTCTCATAAATCATAAAGGGCCGCACCATATTTAAAATATAATAATAAAAAAAAATAAATAAAGTGTGTATTTATTCATTTTTTTATAGGAGAAATAAAAAATTGTATTACCAAATTTTAACAAAACCTTTTCTTATTTAATACGGAAACTTTTGTTGGAATCAGAGCTTCATAATCAAAGCAGCCTATACCCATAAAAAGCGATGATGAAACCTTTTATTTTTAAGATTCTATAATTAAAAAATTGTGTTAAACCTGCAAAACTTTAGTCCAATTTTTGCAAAAAATCCGGCACATTTTTAGGATTCTATAATTAAAAACTTGCGTTAAACCTGCGAAACTTTAGTTAAATTTTTGCGAAAAATCTGGCACATAAGTTAAATAACAGAAATCATCATGCCCGAACAGTGCCAATGGTCGGTACTCTTGTTTCGATTGTAGGGGCAGAATTTGAAAATATAAAATAAAAAAATATCGCAATATTTTTGAATTTAATATGACGATATTATGTAGTGATTCCTTTGGTTCCAAGTCGGAAAAAAGGCCGTAGCGAAGTTGTTCCATCGGGATCTGCCCTGTGTCATTAGTTTTATTTCAGACCAAATTATTTCTGTTTCGCTTATTGTGGATTCTACAGGTGTTAGCTGGTCTACATCTTCTGCTGCTGCCTTGAGGAGTCCAGTAAATTGCCACCTTCAATATATCACAGGAGAGTTTATTGAAACTCTATAAAACTACACTTTAACAGATTACACATTTTATTACAAACTAACTGACTTCATTTCAATCAAAATTACACTTTCAATCATTTTCGCTGCGGCATCAACATCTAAAGAACAAAGTTTCCAATTAAATTGCCGATAAAAAACCTTGAGGTTTACCCAACGAGCGTTTTCATAAATAAAAACGGATCGTTTCGTGAATGTTCGTGAAACGGTACGAAGTTCGGAGTGATCGGAGTTACCGAGAGATGCAAATCACTTCACTTCATACTTGCCAGGGTGTAAAGTAAGAAAAATGGCGAAGCCAGGTGTAGTTGTGAGTATTGAAATCGCCAGCAACCACGATCCAAGGATTCTGGATTTAGAAAGAAAATCAAAACAATTAAATGTTTTGATATTTTCGCGAAATGCAAGATGTGTGAACTGATTTTGAATTTAACCCAGAGACAGTTAAATTCGATATCATACGTGGTATATCGGAAGGCCCCGGTGAAAAATAAAAAAGCGATAGAAGATGACAACCAGGTATGTGAAAGTCCTGTGGAAACTGCTATTGCAAATTACTGAATTTAATAAATCTATTTCCTTAAAAAAGAGCAAGCACCAATTAATCGTTTTACTGCTGATACGGTTAATCAGTAATCACTACCATACCTTCATCTTTAACCAAAGCAACAATAAAACGAATACAAAAAACTAGAAAAAAGCCAACAACAACATAGAAAGGCATAAAAGCCATTAGATTTTTTATTGTAAATGAAAAAAAAATCAATAAAAAAACTCCAGCATCATCATGATTTATTTTTTTTTGTTATTTGTAGACTATTTTAATAATTAAGTACAATTAAGAATAACAAAAAGTTTTTTCAACGTCTGACAATTAAAAACTATAAATGTTAAAATAAAAACTTTGATGCCTTCAGTTAGCTAAACACGTCTACTTTTAAAAACTATCACCTAATTATTGCAATGTGAATTGAAAAACCCAAAAAAAAACAAAATTTAACTTTCTATGCTCTTTAAAATTTGTAAATAATTTCCGATTTTTTTTTATAGGAAATCAGCATTCTAAGGACCTAAAAGTAATAAGGTATTTTTTTGTGTGGCTTAGAATTGATAAACAATACCAACGAAGTAGTCTGGCAAAATTCCATGCACATGGCAATCTGTTGAGATTTTCTATATTCCATACCTTTTTCACACTTGGCTCCATACTTGGTGCACTTATTTACATAAATATGATACAGAAATGGGTACATCTATCAGATACAATGACCACTAATATATTTTCATCAAAAATATAAAACAATAATATTTTAAACCATTTTCTTACTGTCCCAATTTTTATTCACATTCGACTATAGGAAATTATAATACTTTTGAATGTTGTTTTTTTCAATTGCAACAACAATGTTTGATTTGTTGCTTAAAATGAAGAGTTGTTGTTGTTGTTGTACTATAATCTAAAAATAAAATATTTTTAGTTTTTTAGCAAAATGTATGTGTTTTTTTACTTTAAATTTGTTGCATGCAAGTGTCCCTATTTTTTCGCACATGACTGTATACCCTCACCCTATATGTTGCAGCGTATAAAAATAGAGCCGCTTGCACACAGTTTGAATTTAGTTTTAATTTTTTTAAATGTACTTGTAAATTTTAGACCATAAGGAGAATTTCAAATAATGAAATGTTTGAGATCATTAAGTGGTCCTTAAAAAGCCATTTAATATTTTCCGTTATACGAGGGTCATTCGAAATGTTGTTACCCTAACAATTAAAAACAAGAGCTAGATTCTTAAAATTTTGTTTATTTTTCAATATTATCTGATAAAACTTCAGTACAACTTGTCTAACGCTTTTTTAGTAATTTTATCCCTTGATTAAAACAAATTTCCTGAAGTTCTGCTAAATAATCGTTTACAGCTGCAATTGAATCTTCATTCGAGGTAAAACGCTTGTCAGCAAGAAATTTTTTTAGATTTGGAACAGGTAGAAGTCATAGGGAGCTAAAGCAGGTGAATAAGGCGGATGGTCAAGCAATTCGGGCTTCAATTTGTTGGATTTTGCATTTTTTAAAACACTCTTGTATGCTGGTGCGTTGTCTAGACGAAAGATTATTTTATTATGTTGTACACTGATCCAAATGGTTACAATTATTTTCCGAATTTATTGTTTGACAACTCTGAAAATCGATTCCATGGATTTCATGAAAAATGTATTAGAAATCAATGTAAAGTCAATAAATTAACCTTTCATTTGATATTAAATTTATTGTAATAAATTTAGTCAATAATATGCAAAAGCAAAAAAACTACGTTTTTTAGTGAAAAAATTTCAATTTTTAAAACTTCAGGTAAAGTCCGATTGATGTAAAACTTTTATAATTCTATTTTTTCACTAAATGGCACAATTCTAGACGTGAGTACATTTAAATTTCAAGGAAAAATTTTTCGCTCATTTGCGAGAAGACCGGCATAACTCAAAAAACACGATTTTCGAGTTAATAAAAATGGTATTCATATCGCTTTTCCTCATTAAATGGCGACCAAAAGTGTTTTGTATTTTACTCAGCAAACAAAAATCAATTAAATAAACAAAAAAAAAATGCAAATCTGCATTTTAAAATTTTGCAAGTACTTTAATATTGAATTTAAGTTTTGTCCTCCAAAACTATAAAAAAATTAAAATAATTAAAAATCTATTTTTGACGCTTTTAAAAAGTTGACTTTATAATTCTATTTTATATGAATTTTTTTCTATAGGAAAAAGTCTTTAAATTCTTTATTTATTTCTATTGGAAAAATTGTTATCTGACGGTTTAATTCTTCGGAATCCAAATATTTTTTTTATACAAAATTGTCATCAAAATCATCATCTGTGGGCTTTTCCATAGGACATAAAGTAAATTAATTTTCTTTTGAAAAAAAAGTCAAATTAAATATGTCAATTATTCCTCAAAGCTGAGGTTATCTAAAAAAATCTTCGTTATCTGAAAGGATTTCTTTTAAAATAAATTCTCCGAATCTGATTTTTATTATAACACCATTGAAAAGATTTGGAACTATGTAAAAAGTCGGTCAAATTTTACTAAGTTTCGTCCCCACAAAGAATTAAATTTTTTTTTTATATTTTAGTATAAAGCAGAATTCGCACATATGAAATTTTTATTTTATAAATTCTTTATACATTTACAAACAAATTTATATAACAATTTTCCAAAGGAAATTGTTAACACGATATTGCTCCACGACGTTTTGAACGAGCTCGCTGAGATCTTTTTCCTTGTCTTGCTCTACGCGATTGACTGATACTTGCCATACGTCTTCTTGATTTTCTAGTGATACTTCTAGATTTTGAACGCCTTGGTCTGAATGCAGCAGACATTGATTTACTTCGACTTCTACGACGTCTTCTAAGTTTAGGAGCATAAAATGCCTAAAAATACCAAAATTATTTCAATCCCACAATCGATGTTAATAACTCTTACCTCTTCTATATATTTAAGTTTTTGCTCTCTAGATAAGACATTCCATGCTTTAGCTCCCTCTCGTATGGTTTCCTTTGCTGATAATCCACAATTTGTCTTTCGAAATTCTCGTAAAAAGTTTAAATACGGATTGCGTCCAACTGGACCGGGATTAAGGCATCGACCCGAGGATTTTTTATTTTGTTGTATAGCTCCGCAAGAATTTTCACTTCCTCTCGTTTGACGTTTGGCCGATCTCATGGAAGAAGATTGATCTTTATTTTTTGAACTTAAATCCATTGTTGCGTTATTCTCAGGAGATTGAGGTTTGATAAAAAAAGATTGTGCGTTTCCAATTTTTAAAATTTAAATTTACACAGCGATTTGGAAAAAATATTTTAAAAATTATAATTAAACAATTTTCTACAAAATATAAATTTATATTAAATTTGATTGGTTCTTCAAACAAAGTCTACTAGATTTTTTTAAAAATAAAACATATTTCAAATCATAGTTGGGAAGTAATTTTGTCCAGTAAACTGGGTAAAAATGAGGAATTTTTATAAGGATAAGGATAAAGAATATATATGTATATATTTTATGGGGTATTAGACCTATATTTCGACATCTTGAAAACGAAATGACAAAGTGATATACATAAATCCTTATCACATATGGTGGAGGGTATAATAAGGCAATTTTGCCATATTTAAAGGCGAAATTAACGTAAAATATTTAATACGATTTTATACACGGATTGTAGCCAGTGATCAAAACCAATTAAACATTTGTTTTTATAACACATTTGCCCACATTTTTCTCCTCTCCTGTAAGTTCAATTGATAAACTTGTGAAGAAAAATTTAAAAATTGAGTAGTACTTTATAAAAGAATTTTCAGAAATAAGGAAAAATTATCCTTTATACATGACCAGATCATACTGTTGTCAAAAATTTAATTTTTTGACATTTCACCCTAAGTAATTACTTACCAAATATGTAAGATAAACAACACAAATTTTAGTATTATTTGTTTTTTTTTTTTTTCATTTTAAAAATTTACCTAGCAAACAAAATTAGTAAGTAAGTAATGAGTTAGATAAAAAATAATTAATTTAATTTATAATTGAAAGCCAGACATTTAAACAGAGACTTAACTAAATATTTAAATAGTTGAGTTACAAATTACATACAATATAATAATTATTACAAAATTAAGGCCCATTTAAGGAAACATAAAGCAATTTCATAACAATCACAATATTTATTTAGAATACAGATTAGTTTTACAAAAACAAAAATAAAATATATATAAAAGAAATTAAAATATTTCATTAAAACACAAATAGCTACAAATAAAAATTGATAAGTTAATAACATTCATCATCACATTCTCCAGTTTCGTGTCCAAAAACTGTAAATGAAAATAATTTACAAAATATTTATATACTTTTTGTATCTAACTTACCTTCACATGATTCACAGTATTTTCTGGGTTCTGGAAGTTTTCGTTCTTTTTTATTAGCTGGATCATTATTATTATTTTCAGCACTGCGTGGTGGTGAGTAATCTCTTTCATCGGATGCCTGCAAAGGACAATCTTCGGTTTCATGTTTATCAAATTCATCGCATATGTCACAAAAGACACGAGGTGCTGGTTTTCGTTTAGTTATTAGTTCAAAAGCTGCCGGTCTGAAAAATTAAGGGATTTTAATTTTAGATTTGGAATCATTAAAAACTGAGGACTTATAAACGATTCGCTTTCGGCTGAATTAACGGGTTTCAATTAGAAATTTTCTTCTTTAAACAAAAATTCTTAAAATAAAAGGTTTCCTTTAGAAAAAAAACTTTAATACACAATTGAAAAAGAATTCGTAGAATATTGGGATATTTCAAATGGAATACGTCTTTAAAACCTGAACGTTTTGTCAATCAAAGCACTACTTAAAGAATTAAAAGGATTCTAGATCTTAGTTTAGTGTAAAATTTGTATAAAACAGTCCTCAGAACACTGCTGCCAACATTCAAAATGTAATTAGAAGAGCCAAACAGTGAACACGTATACAAAATATCAGACTTATAGCCAAATATTTTTTGGCAGGACACTAATAGGGAAAATTTCCCACAAAAAATTTTAAAAATATCCTTTTAGTGGATGTTTTCTCTCAAGGAGTAATCTAGATGCTAGCGGTTTCGGCAGGCCGTTTAGGTTGGCACTTTCCCTCTTCGAACAATCAGTTTTGCCACATTCCTATATAAAATTATATCCCCCATGGAACATATTTTTTTTAATTGCAGAATTCTTGCCGAAGGGGTTTGGACAGTACGTTAAGGGGGAGGCTTTTTGCCACTCCCCGTAAAAATTTTCAAAAAATAGTCTAAGTCAGAGGAGGAACCTATATGCCAAATTTCTATTTACTAGGTCCTGTTGTTTAGGGTGGGTAATTAAGGGTACACTTGTTTTCTTTTAACTCCATTTTTATTACGTTCTTATTGCAAATTCGAAAGATTAATTAAAAACGTTTTTAATTTTATATCCATTACAGCAATTAAAAAAAAAATAGTTACCATTAACTGAAAATATTTTCGAAAAGTGGAAAAAAACATTCAAGTCGATAATTGCTCCACTCCACTTCGTTCCCTGTGTTAAGTGTTTTATTTAATCTCGTTTTCTGTTCCATTCAATTTCATTTCCCTTGCCTAGTGTTTTAATTCCACTCGTTCCCCTTTTATTTCATTTTCAAGTTTTAATGTTTCAAATTCCTCTTTTTTAAATTTCTAGAAATAGCTTGAAACCCAAAGGCCCCCTAAGGCCTGTCAAAAATCACGTCTTATGAGTGAATTAGTCCATACTCCAGGGCACATATTTTATATCCCATTCGTTTCTAGCCAAAGAAATTTGGGCAGCCCGTCAGGGGGGACTTCCCATTTTCGATCTTCCCCGTAGGAAATTCCTTAACGGATTCGACGTTAGATGAGCAACCTATATGGGTTGTTATATATGAAATCATCAAATTGGCAAATCCAGCATATCTTAGATTTTATTAAAATTAACTGGAAATGATATTTAGGGATTTAAAAAGCAAAATCCAAGAAGATTTAATTTTTGCACGCGTCACTTCCGGTTCACGCAAAATAAGCAACTTAAAGCTCCTGTTTATGTGCCTAGCGACTTTCGCTGTTAAAGATTTATCTGCCCGACCAAGGTATTGTTTTAAAGCTGAAAGATGATAGTTTCCAACAAAAAAATTAAAAATTACTTAGTTCATAAATATGGAAAATAGCATAGTATTGAAAATACTCTTTTTTATTAAGGGTATTCACTCTTGGTAGTAAACTACCCTTGTAGACCTTGTAGAGGTTGTAGATATAGTAAAAATACTACCATTTACTACACCACAACAACAAAATGTATAGAACTAAAATTTACAAGGGTGTGGTTAAAATACAAGACCAAAAGGTATAGTAAATACATGTTGTACATTTACAAGACTAAAACAGCTGATCGTTTAGCCGCCAAAACTATTGTTTGGTTTTTTTATTATTTTTCATTTTGTGTTGAATAATGGATCCAAATAATGAAAACCCCAACTTAAAACAAAAGCGTGAAAAAATAAGTAATAAAAGATGGACAGCTAGTGAAATTTAGCAGCTATTGGTTTTTATTATTACAAGTAATATTGTGTCTTCAAACCCAGAATATTTGCAAATTCTATTTGGTTAATTGCATTTTGCTCTAAAAAATTTAAAATTTTATATTTTTCCGTAATTATAGGCATTTTTGTTAACTTTAAATTCTTTTTGATATTTTAAGTTTTCGAATTGATGAAAAACAAAACAAAAATCAGCTGATTGATTAATTTACAATAGCTGTGTTTATGCGGGAAGTAAATACACGAAAAAGTCGTTCACGCTTTGTAGTATAAAATCGTTGTAAATATACAAGGGTTGTAAAAGAGTGAAAACCCTTATTGTTTAGTTCAACTACAGTGTTAGTGCTGATGAATATAAAAGTATAATGATTCTCAGATACAAAGTACACGTGTAGAAAAATACTAAATTAAAATTGGCTCGTGCAGGCAACTCTTTATGAAAAAAATCGTTCTTTAAAATTTTGCAAATTTCAGGCTACAATTTTAACATGTTTTTTACGAGATACAAATTTGAAATTTACAGAATATTTACTCCTTAGCTTTAGCTTTAACTTTAAAACTTCACGACCCGTTTTGTTATGTTCCCTCCTCTTGGATTTACAGGCGTTTAAAGAGAAGCCAAAATACAGCAATTTGGTTCTTATATCAAAATTTTAAGTCGACGAGCAAAAGCTTACACATAAAAACAATATGTATACTAAACATTGTACACACATACAAACCCATAGCATGTAAAAGATTTTGCGTATGAACCATTCGAGATAAAATTGTTTAAGACCACGTTTTCCTATAACTCAGGAACCAAATGAGTCTCAACCTTAAAATTTTGTCACAAATGTAAAGAGGCCTTAGTTTTTAACATATGTATATTTTTTCAGAATTAAAAAAAATGGATTTTGAAGATTAAACTTAAAAAAATTCCCTTAACCTTCTAATACAAAAAAATTTAGGACGCCATTTTGAAGGTAATATTTTCACCTTTAAAATGGAAGTTTGTATAAACACAATATTTGTGGCGATTTTCATTAAAATCGGAGATGACAAATCCGAAAATGACAGTTTTCTGGGCGGTTTGACATGGAATGGTCCATTTATAGAAAAACCGACTTTACCCCTCGATTCTATTAGAAAAGGTAAAAAATTTTTTTTTATGCTTTCGAAATGCCATAGATGGACATTAGGGTGGTCGAAAAACTAACTTTTTTCAAAAACTTAATTTATTAGACACAATGAAAATGTATTCCCGGCTGAGAACATTGGAACATAAACTGGAAATACCGCGACCCGTTAAAAAGTTATTACCTAAAGTTAAAGGTAAGGAGTAAGTATTCTGTAAATTACAAATTTGTATCTCGTAAGAAACATGTTCAAATAGTAGCGTGAAATATGAAAACTTTTGAAATTTTCTAAATTACAAGTAACGATTTTTTTCATAAGTTGCCTGCACGACTTAATTTTAATTTCATATTCATCAGCGCCAAAACTGGATTTCATTGAAAAACACAAGAAAAAAATAAAATATGCGTATTTTCAATACCATATTATTTTTCAGATATATGAACTAAGTAATTTTTAATATATTTTTTTATAAACTATCATCTTTCAGCTTCAATCGTACCTTGGTCGGGTAGATATCTCTAACAGAAAAACAGTTAAAATTGCTAGGCACAAAAACAGGAATTTTAAGTTGCATGAGTGGCGCGTGTAAAAATTAAATCCTCTGGGATTTTCATTTTTGGAATCCAAAATGGTCCAGCAACATATTTTCCTTTTTTTCGATGACTTCATAAAGAATGACTCATATACCAAATTTAATTCGCTAGCTCCAGCGGTTTGGTCTGGGCGATGTTGAGTCAGTCAGCCAGTCCGTTATTCCTTTATATGTATATAGGGAATTAATATTAATAAATATATTGTCCTAACATATCGTTCATTTACTTCAAGAGTATCATAACTCAAAAAAATCGATTTTGCAGAAAACTCGTTTGATTCAATTATTTCAATTTAGGCTAACTACTGAGAAAAGTACAAAACACTTTTGGTCGCCACTCTATGAGAAAAAGGGATATCAACACCATTTTTTGATATGTTGTAGATTGACCCATATTTCTGATTCATTAACGCTTTTTGACTTATGGCAAGCTTGAAGTAAATGAGCGATATACATAAATACTTTTTTACTCGGGTAGTACCAAATGAGTCAAAGTAGTACCATAGTACTTTTCATGTTCTAAAAGTACCAAAAATGGTACTATTGTATCGATTGGTATGTTAAGATTTTTTTATTGCCGCCGCAAAAAGTAATGAACAGAAAATTAACACAAGTGAAATGATTCTGGAAATTTTGAAAAATCGGAAAACTTTAACACTTGCTTGATCGAGATTAAAAGTACACTTGTTGAATATTTTACATTTTCAATAAATCTGCATTAAAATATTAGGTATTTGCTTCCTGATTTTCCAAAAATTTTTTTAAAATTATTTTGCTGGGCCTAAAAATTAAAATTCTGAAATAATTTTGGAAAAATAAACCCTTACACGCTCATAATGCATTTTAATGCCGATAATAACATATAAGGTTGGATAAACGTGCAATTCGTAAAATTTTACCCCAAATTTATTCCTTAGCCTCCGTTCGTTTTTAGCGTCGAAAACTTTATACGATCCCCCCAATTGCCGTCTGTAACGGAACCATATAAAGGGGATTTCTTTGCTATTTGTTTTTTTAGTGTAAAAAAAGATTCGTGGCATGTAGCAATGAAAAAATGTTCAGTATGGTTTGCCATTTCACCATAAATAGACTTACAAACAAACAACATTTGCAAATCATTAAATTTTGTTATCAAAATACATGTTGTGTGAGAAATGTGTTTCGTAAATTACGTCAATTTTACGGTCGTCATAGTCGAATCACCAAACAGGCTATTCTAGCTGTTGTGACCAAATTTCGCCCGGTTTCACTTTATTGGACATTCATCCACCAAACCGTATGCGAAGAGTGCGTTCGTTCAGTGTCAATGGAAATCGCAATATGTGAATTCGTCGCCGTTGTCAACAATTGGGCTTGTGTTATTTGACCACCGTGCGATGACTTTTTTTTGCCCAAAATGTAAGAATTGCCACAAGGCACGCGTTACTCTGAATCAATTCAGAGGCGAGTTTGGTGAGCAATTAATTTCACGTTTTGGAGCAGTCCATTGGCCGCCAAGATCATGCGATTTAACCCCACTAGACTATTTTTTGTAGGGATACGTGAAGTCTCTCGTGCACAGGTACAAGCCAGCCACAGTTTCATCCCTGAAAGACAACATTACATTTGCCATTTTTGAGATACCGGCCGATATACTAGAAAAAGTATAACAAAGTTGGAGCTCACGGATGGACCACCTACGGTGTAGCCGCGGGCAACATTTTTATGAAATAATCTTTAAAAAGTAAATGGCAGGCATTCATTTATCGCCCCCAAAAAATATTTAATTCACTTTTGTAAATTTTTTGTTTTTTTTTTTAAATTTCAAAACTCAAACGGTTAAAAAACCAACCTTTATTTGCCAAGTAAGAAAGCTTTTCAAAACTTCCCAATGCAACGTTAGTACTTAAAAGTTTAAGCCATACTTACTTCGTAAAATCTGTAGGTAATGCCTCTAAAGCTTCTATTTTTGCCTTTAATGTGTCATTCTTCTTTTGCATATCCGCAATAATCGAATTAAGGAAATTAATTTGTGCCGTACTATCAGTACTTAAGCCCTGATTAAAGAAACGAACAAAAGTAAAACTTAATAACTCTTGCACATATTTGGCAACAATAGCGAAAGTGTTAACAATATCTTACCTCTAAACCAGCGCTATCGCCGGCACCATTTTGTTTCAATTGGCTTATGGATTGCAAATCATTGATACGTTGTTTTAAACTAACAATTTCCTTGGTTCTTTCCATTTCGAGCATTTCAAATTGACGTTGTAAGCTTGAACATTCAATTTTTAAGGCCTGCTCGCTTTCAAGAGAGTTTAATTTTTCTTTTTGCAATTGGACGATTTGAGATTGTAATTGTTGTAGTTGTTTGGATTTTTCTGATGATGTATCATCCATTTCATCGAATATCTTTTTATACTCTGCCAGTTGCATTTCTAATTCTTCTTGTTGTTTTAACTTTTCTTCTGATTCCATTTGAAACTTACGGAGCTCTTCATTTGCCTGCTGCAATTCGCTTAGTTGTGTTGTCTTTTCGAGAACATTGTTTTGTGCCTCATTCAGAGAACTTTGAATATTTTGTAAAACAACCTCTGTTGTATTAAATTTTAGTTGTCTTTCTGCAATTTCAGCCTCCTTTGTGCGTAGTTGTTCTTGAGATGTGGCAAGTTCTTGTTTTAGAGTTGTGAATTTTTCTGCCAATTTTTCCATATTTTGATCGGCTTCCAATTCAAAGAGTTCAAAAATGTTGGCTGTTTCACATTTTTCTTGTTCTAGTATTTCTAAAGCTTCAGCTAATTCTGCATTGGTTGCTGATATATTATCATTTGATATTTTTAAGGCCTCCAACATGGCCTTCAGTTCTTCGATTTTTCTTTTATCCTCTTCGATTAGTTTGGTTTTATGTTCACAATCAGTAGTAGAAAGCTCTAGAGCATTTTGAAGTTTCTGTAATTGCAATTCAAGTTCGGACTTGGTGTTCGATTGCATAATACGAAGTTGCTCCGCTTCACTGTTAACTTTTACAAAAGACTTTTCTTTCTCTTCAAGCTCTTTTGTATGATTTTGTAAGCTTTGTAAAAGTCGTGCATTTTCGCGTTGCAAATTTTCTAAAGCTGAGGAGCCCTCACTTTGCATTTTTCGCAAGTTTGAATTTAGTTGTTCTTTTTCATTTTTAAAGACATCGATTTGTTTGAGCATTTCGGCTTCTTTAGCTTTAAAGTCCAATTGAGATTTTAACAACTCATCCTGCAACAGTTGAATTTGTTTTTGCAGGCTACTGATCGCTTCGTCGAGTGATAATTTTGATTGTTCGGAATTTTTTAGTTGTGCCTCAAAACTTTCAATGATTGTTTGTTGTTTAGCATTCTCGGCATCTTTAAGTTCTTTATATTCAGCTTGAGCTTTTGCTTCTAGTTCTTTTTTTGAACTTTCAAAGTCCGCTATTTGCTCTTGCTTAGAATGTTCAATAGTTTCAAGTTGACTACGCAAACTTTCTACTTCAGATTGATGAGTTTGTAGACTTTGTTTCAGCTCTTGCAGTTGACTTTCGAACAAAAGACTTTCATTATTGGATTTGTCGGAAAGTTGTTGAAGAAGTTTTTGTTTATTTGTTAGTTCTTCAGTAAGTTTTACAATCTCTGCATTAGAATCAGCCGTACCAAGTCGTAGATTGTTTAAATCGTTTTGTAAAAATTTATTTTGTTCTTCCAAATTGTCGCACTTGATAACAAAACTATCAAGTTTACGATGAAGATCAGCCATTTCAAGCTCTTGTTTACCACATTTCTCTTGTTCCTGTTTAAGTAACTCAAAACGATTGAAACTTTCTTCGCTGACCTTTTTAAGTTCTTGCGTTAGAGTTTCAACTTGGCTGCACATTGAATCTATTCTTTGTTGACTAGCTTGAAGCTGACTCTCCAGTGCGGCTCGCTCACTGCTGGACTTGTCCATAAGTTCCTCATATGCTTTTTGTTTATTTGTGATTTCTTGAGAAAGTTTTAGAAGATCAGCATTTGAATCTGTAGTGGACGTACGTAAAACTGTTATATCCTTTTGCAATGATTCGTTTTGTTTGACCACGGCTTCATATTTGTTTTGTAAGTTCTCTTGTTGACGTTGATTGTCGCTTAGCAAAAGTTCCTGTTTTATAGTCTTTTCTTCCAGTTCCGTGATATGTTGAACCTTTTGGCTAATATCTTCTTTTGATTTTTGTACAACTTCCTTGAGATCGTTATAATCTTTGGAACTATTTGTTAATTTTTGTTGCAACTCTTCAAGTTGTCCAGTCAACTCAATACGTTTCTGGTCAGTGGTGTTGACCAAGTTTGAAATTTCGTTTTGTTTATTTTGAATTTCTTCGTTAAGTTTTTTTACTTCATTGTGCACTGTTGAACTAGTTGTACGAGCCGCGATTATTTCCTTCTGTAATGTTTCATTTTGTTCTGCTAGACCATCACACTTTGCAATTGAATTCTCCAGTTTGCGCGTTAAATCTCCCAAATCCAATTGATGTTGAGCACTTCTATCTTCTGACTTTTTAAGTTCTTCTTCTAATTCTTGTTTTCTACCTAATGTAGCATCATGTTCACATTTGAGCTTCTCCAATAGTTTTGAAGTAGTTTCCAACGCTGTTGCGGTCGTTTTGAGTTCGGATAACTTAGAAGCCATAACTTCATCGTGTTGAATGGACCTTAAGCGTTGATCTTCAATCATGTGAGTAGAATTTTTCAAATCATCTTCTAGTCTTTTATTTTGACTTTCTAAATGATTGATTTTAGCACTCATTTGTTGTACAGCTATGGAAGATTCACCTTCTAAAGCGGAAGTAGTCTCTTGTAACGTTCTTAATGCTTGTTTTAAATTTAGAATTTCTTGGCTTTTTTCGCTAATACAGTGTTCGCTGTTCTTTAATGCATCTTCTAATTCTTTTTGCAATTTACTTAAAGTTTCTTCGGCTATTTTTAAATTTTCGTTACATTCGTTTAAACTGATTTCATTTTCAGCTAATTTAGTTGTTGCGAATTCTTTAGAAGTCTTTTCATTGACTAAATCACTGCGCAAGTCTTGAATGCTCAAACTAAGTTGTTTATTTTCATTATAGACCCTTTCGCATTCTTCTCGCAATTCTTTCATAGTTAATTCCAAAGCTTTCATGGCCAAGTTTTTCTCTTCATCTTGTCTCACAGCCTCTTGTAATTTATTTTCAATATTTGTTTCTAATTCGGTTAATTTTTTAAGATCTTCGTTTGCTTTCTGAAGATTTGTTTCTAATGTACTTTTGGTATCTTGGAGATCAGTTACTTTTTCTTTTAATTTAGAAATTTCTTGAATTTTTTCCTCAAGTTGAGTTTTTTCTTCCACTTTTCCCAGTTGTTGAGCCTTGACCAGTTCATCCAACGTTGCACATTCAGCTTGCTTTATAGATAATTCAGCTGTTAATTTAGCCAAATTACTATTGATATCATTAAGTTGAATATCACGACCATTACATTCTTCTCGAAGTATTCGACATTCGTCTTCTAAATTTGTTCGTTCACCTTCCACACAACCCATTGAATTTTTTAAAGTTGCATTTTCTTCAAGCAAACGTTTAATTTCGAGTGTCTTTTCTTCTAGTTTCAAGGCATAATCTGTTTGAACATGCATTCGTTCCTTCTCGTACTCTTCTTTAACATACATCAACTCTTTGCGCATATTTTCAATACCACACTCAGATAGCGAGAATTTTTCCAGGCTCTCATCCTTGGCCACCAGTTCTTTTTGCAGCGTTTCATTTTCATCTTTCAAGTATTTAATATTTTCACGTAAACCCTGCAATTCATCTTGATGTTCAGCAATTTGCACCTCAAAGTGTTTAGTTTGTTTGTCTAGTTTTTCTGTCAGTTCAGCTAATTCTGTATTCGCTGTGGCATTAGTTTCTTCAGATGTAGCTTTACCTATTAAAAAGAATTGGTAAAAATTTGTGTATGCAGTGATGCCAAATTGGTGCCGAAAAAAGCACTAAGCTTTCGTAATTTTTCGTTAGTGCTTTTTTTTATCTATTTTTGCTTTTTAAACTGAAAATTATGTTTAAGCCTTTTAGGACATCTATTTTTTGCAAGCCAATTTATCAAGGTGTCCTATAAAATGTTTCAAAAAACAAAAAGGAATATGAGAAAATTTAATTTTTTTATGGAAAACCTCTGGAAAAGTTGCTTGAAAAAATCAGGTGTCATATAGGTTTCACGAAATGGTATAACTTCAAAAATTGTATTATGAAACTATTTTCTGGTTTAATTTAGTATATTTTAACATGGTAAAAATCAATTTTAAGATAACCATGTACATCATTTGAAACTGTGTCCATATATTTTTTTAGTCATCAATTAATTGAGCAATCTTTGGCTTTATTAGCCAAAAAATGCGATTTTTTACGCTTTATACTCTAAAAAAATTATCATAACGGAGTGCAAATTGCATTTCAGTTTTTCATTGGAATACGTACCTGATGTTAGATCTTTTATTTTAGATTCCAATTCATGTATTTTTTCCTTGTAGACTTGAGTTTGAGCCTGAAAGTGTTTGAAAGTTTTAAAATAAGAGTAATTTATCTTTTAGATTTGAGGGATATACAGATAACACATACACTTTTTTTTGGGAGTAGTCTACTATGTCACAATTTATTTTGAATCATAGAATTTATTTGGCGGTGGTGAAAACTAACCGGCTTAATTTAGGGTGAGAAAAGTTCTGTGACTAAAAAAACTCATCTGCGTTAATAGTTGTGTTTGTGGAGCAACATTCATTATAAACTGACAGCACCCATGTACGAGTTGATAAGCAATAATTCAAGGCGTTATATCTATTAACGCCAACTTATGCTCAATATATATATGGAATTTTCAAAAAAAAAAAAAAAAAAATTACCGCACAAACATAGCTAATGATTAACAGTAAATCTGCGTTAACATAACGCTTGAAATATAGTTTAAAACCGGTTTCGATCATATTGTACATGCCTGTCCTGATCCTGTGTTAAATATTCTTCTTTATTTTAATAAATCAAGTTGGGGTTAGCGTTAGCAGCCTTTTAGAGTAGTGGGTTAAAAAGAGATATTTACAATTAACACTTCAAATAGCACGAAGAATGTTGATGAAGGACGTAACCGTCCAGTAAATGCATTTCATTTGGCTAGTGTCCAATAACTTTTTCTGTGTATTCTATTAAAAAAAAATATAATACAATTTTTTATTTGAAATAATTTTTTCTTCTCCAAACTTATATTAGGTATCGAGTTAATAATGTCGATTTGGATAACAGATGGCATAATTATCACATATGGTTTGTGTCAATAATAAAAAATATGGTATTTTGGAGGGTAAACATCTGTCATTATAATTCAGTATTCGATTAACACACATTTTTTTAATCGCTATAATAATGTCGAATTTTGTGCCTCAAAAAGATGTTTTGCGGCGAAGTCTGATAACCTTCTTTCATTTGAAGGAAACGGCTGCTGAAAGTTATCGATTGTTGGTAGAAGCTTACTGTCAACATGCACCAACTCAAAAAACTTGTGAACGATAATTTTGCGCGATTCAAAAGTGGCCTCTCTGGCCTGGTCAGCCGAAAAAGTTTGAAGATAAGGAATTGGAAGCATTACTCGACGAAGATTGTTGTAAAATGCAAGAAGAACTTGCATTATTATTGGAAGTCACACAAGCCATTTCCCTACGTTTAAAAGCATTGGGAATTATTCAAAAGCAAGCAAATTGGGTCCCATATGAATTGAAGCCGTGAGACGTCGAAAGGCGATTTTGCATGTCGGAAATGCTGCTTGAACGCTACAAAAAGAAGTAATTTTTGCATCGTAATGTTACTGGTGATGAAAAATGAATACAATACGATAACCTCAAGCATAAAAACTCATATGTAAAGCCCGGCTAACGAGTTAAATCAACGCCGAAGCCGAATATCCATGGCGCCAAGGTAATGCTCTGTATTTGGTGGGAGCAGAAGGGTGTTTTGTATTATGAGCTGTTGAAATCGGGTCAGACGATCACAGTGGACCTGTACCGAACACAATTGATTCGTTTAAAGAGAGCAATCAACGAAAAACGAACAGACACGAGTCCATAATCTTCCATTATGACAACGCTCGGTCAAAAACTATTTGAATGGGAAGTTTTGGCTCACCCACCTTATAGGCCAGACCTTGCCCCATCTGACCACCATTTGTTTCGATCGATGCAGAACGCCCTTACTGGAATACGATTCACTTCAGAACAGGGTATCAAAAAGATGGGAAGAAGTAGTGGCTGATGATAGACAATACTTTGAATAATGTATCAATTCAATTTGTTATTATAAGGAAAAAAAATTGACATTAAGGAAAAAAAATTGACATTAATTAATAACGAAAATCCACATTTGTTATTGTACTTTCCCCTACATACCATTGCACTATGGGAAATTTTTTGGCCAAACTTAAATGAAGAGATATTGACTCGAAATTTGGCAAGTATATTTAACGTGAAGTTTTTAGGCTCTCTTTGTATTTATAGTAAAATTTGGCTCATATCCAGAATATATATTAGTGGAGTCGAAAATGTGTATATATGATCTGATTCGACTCATATTCAGAATATGTGTGTGGAAAATATTTGTATGTATTACGAGAATGGTTTTTAATTATGTGGTTTTTAATTTATTTACATATGACTTACCAGAGACTACATGAATGGTTAAAACTAATGATTGAGAACACTCTCTAATTAAAAAACGCTTTAAAGTTGCCATCTTCTACAAATTAAAAAGCACGATAACTCATGAAGGAGTTGAGCAATTTAATTAAAATTTGGGAAAACGTTTGATCATATTTTCTTTCATGAAACGTATTTTTGTGGCGTAATTTCTTTAAAATTTATTGAAAAAAATAATAATTAAAAATATGTATCGAAATTAATCCTTTTTTAAACTTTAAATATCATTTCCCTATGGAGATGCAGGGATTAGTGGTCAATACATCTTCCCTATAAAGAGTTCCTCTATAGTGTGAGAGTGTGCCAATATATGCGAAAAAAGTTACAATCAAAAATTATTTAAATTTAAAAATTAAGCAAAATTAAGCAAAAACAAAATCAATTAATTAAAAAAAATGTAAATCTGTATTTTAAAATTTTACATATTGCATAAACATCATTAAGCTAGATTTTTGGTAAATCCTACAGTAATGGGCGAAAAAGGTGCAAACTCCCCTTTGAAGGCCTGTCCAAACTTTAAATATACGTTCCCTGAAGTATGGGCTAAGTCACGGATGGGATATATATTTGAATTTTCGCAAGAGACGTGGTAAAATTTAAAGTTTAAAGGGCGAATTCTCCCCATAAACGGCCTGCCCAAATTACTAGACTTAGGGGCATGAAATTTGGTATGGATGTTGCTCCTCCGGTATAGAAATTAGCTGATACGGTATTATTGGAAAATCTGATGGGGAGTTGCAAAAAGGGGGAAAATTATCCCCCTGACGGGGTGCAAAACCGCAGGAACTTTGCCAAAACAGCTGAAACTAACTATAAAGTTGAGTACGAGTTCTTCCCCCGGCGAAGACATCCGCCCAGAGGTTGTTTTGAGAAATTCCCATGGGAAGGGGTAAAAAGGAGAGTCGGCCTGCCCAAACCCCTTTACCTAGAAACCTGAAATAAGTGCACTCTGAAATATAAAATATTTGTTCCCTTGCGTGTGTGTGTGCTAATTTTCTAATAACTTTTTGACCCATTTTCATCTTGCGATCCGACAATCCCGTGCTTTATCCCAGGCAACTTTCTTTCTACGCTAACAACGAAGCGACCTTTACCGGCTATCGTTTATATACCTATATGATTTGGTTTAAGGCGTTCTATGGTTTAAAAAATACTTTAATTCTATGCAAATGTTACGCATTTCTAAACATATAACCTTTTCTCAGTTTATTAGCCTTTAGCTACCTTTGGGACTTTAACTAAGACATATGTTGCTGTTTCTTATGCAAACTATTGATCAATCTTTAACTAGACATTCAGTAATATGGCCTTAGAGTAATTTTTCTTAAAAAAGTTAAGAAACAGTTTTACTATAGAAAATTCAAAAATTTAAGGCATCTTCCTAATTTCAGAGTTTTTTTTTTGTATTTTTCACATTTACTTTTAAATGTAGTAAAATTTTACAGGGAACTTATAAGTAATTTTTTTAAGTTTAAGTTAACAATTTTTGTGGCTAACCCAGCAATACACTGATAATATTAGTTGGTATTACCATGCTGGTAATATGTCAAACCCCTTACAGTTGAATTCATTTGGGTTCTTACGTCTTACCCTTGCTTTACTTCAGATACCAAATTTTCATTAAGCAAAGAATAGAATCTTACTAGAAAAGTGTTACCTCGATGGACATGCCCTTCTTAAAATACGTTTTATAATAGTAAAGTAAGAGGATAGTCACCTTTATTTCTTATAATTGGCAAATTAGAAAGTTTTGCTGGGAACTTATATAATTCCAAAACAAAAAAAATATATTTTGTCAGTATTTCATATAGGAAATTTAAAAAAAAAGATGAGAATAAGCTTTTCGTTAACTCAGCCGACAATTGTCTTAAGTTAACGACATCGATTAAATTGCTTAAATATAGAATCGAACAATTGAAAAAGACTTTTTGCTGGAAAAAAACTAGTTTCAACTTTTTTATGTAAAAATAAATACGACTTTAGAGTTTTCGGAAGTTAAATAAAATTGTTTATTCTTGCTTATTAAACAAAAAAAAAAAAAAAATATGATTTTTTAAAAGAAAATATAAAAATATAAAGTTTTTAAATTATTTTAGATTGACTCCTATTATTATGTTCAGGTTTTATTTTTACAAGTTTTTATTGATATTTTTGGAGTGCATAGAAAAAATAACGCTCCTTTAAAAATAAGGAAATGCTATGGATATTAGGGTGCTTAAAATCGTATGGATTAGACAGGACCTAGTGCGATGTTTCCTTCTCAAGGCTGAATCGTGGTGCATATAATAGGGTAACATCTGTACCAACATTCAGATCTTTAATTTTCAAACATATTTTCATTAAAAAAGTCAAAAACTAGTCACAAAGAAAGTACCCCAACATAAATACTGCGAGTTTGATGAGATTTGGACATTTGATTTATAGATAGACCGCATGTCAGAAAAGTTCGAAACTCTATATAATCATTGCATTCAAATAATATATTCCTCAAATGAGGAAGTTTGCTACACATAGTACTAATGTTTTAGCATATAAAAAAAAAGAAAAGTACGTGTCTTCTGCAACTTAATAAGGAGCAAAAAACATGCATTTGACAGCCATAGTAGTATTCTTCTCCATATAAAGTAAATTTTTGAATATTTACAACAGCAAAAGGTGTCAGTAAAAAACCTTTAAAAATTCCATTTCAACGATACCACACTTGTTTAGTATAAATACCTCGAAAAGCTAAAAAACGAAAAAATAAAAAAAAAATGTATCCATTAAAATTCCGTAGTGGCCCAATGACCGAGACAGGTCGATTTTAAATTTTTTAACAAAGATATTAAATTTGAAAATGGCTCAAGTCGCTTTATTTAAGCAAAAACGGGTTATAATCTAAAATTGTGTACACAAAAATTTCACTAATAGCCTAAAAAAAAGCTTTAATATTTCGTTTTAAAGAAAAATGAACTTACGCCACTTTCAAAATAAATAGTTCGTATATTTAGATGTTATTTATAATATGGATTGATGCAAAAATGTTTTCTTGTCGAGAATTTTAAGACTATGAAAATATTTTCAAAGATAGACCGTTAAAGATAATTTTCTTATTGTGATTTTTTTTTTCTATAAAAATGTATTGTGGGTATACTTGAAAATTTCCTTATTTAGAAAAGGGTTTAATAGTAATTTTTCTATAAAAAAAAAAAATCGAAACAGTTCAATTATTTGTTTTAAACATAAGAAATCGTGAAGGAATTTTTTCGTCTAAAAAATATTTATATTCCAATTTATATCTAATTGTAAGCCTCATTTTTACAATGTACCGTTAGCAAATAACTGAAATTTTAATTGACACATTTGTTGATGTTGCCCATGTACAGTTTGAGTTTAACTGTAGGTTAAATTTTAACTGAACATTCACTAATCGGTGATAAAACATATTGTACGTTTTAATAATACAATTTCCAGTCTAAAACCTGAAGATTTTCTACTAAAAAAACCTCAGAGATTCTGGGAAATTATCTTATCCTGCAGCCACACGATCAAGTTTTTCACACAGATTGCTTGTTAAAATTCATTTGCATTGGCAGCAATTTTACTTTTCAAGATGTAATCAAGAACCAAAAAGAAAACGAAAGAAAACGAAAGAAAAACAAAAAAATAGTTCAAAAGAATTGTATTAAGCCGTTTTTGAACGTTAATTGAAACACTTAACTTGAAAAAGAAATTGTAAGCAAGTTCGCATCATTAGTAAAAAAGTGCCAGTGTATTAAAACTTGAAAGTCAAAACTTGATCGGATAAGACGTTAATAAAAAATCAGTAATTTATCGTAGAATATTTCTCAGAAAAAATTTTTAAAATTTTAACATATGTTTTGATATTTTTATCCATATAACCTGATAATACATCAAACCCCTTCAGTCAAAATGCTTTTGAAAACTCCTCAGGTATGTTAAGAATAACATGTTATTACTGTAACGCCTCACATAAATGGATAAGCCCTTGTTAAAATGACACCTAGGTGGCGCTAACCTAACAATCTTCAGATGTCAAAATTTAATGGCAATTGGTTCATTAGTGAAAAGGTTACAGCTGTTTTAGTGACGTTACTTGCGTTTTGAAAACAATGGATTCAAAGTAATTTCGTGTTTAGCCTTTCGCCCCTACTGGAATCATACATATGTCCGAGCAATGTTTCTTACAAGACTATTACATATCTGAAAATGAAGCTTGTATAAAAAAGTTTTCGAAGGCTAGAAGTAAAAGTCCTTCCCAATCAATTTATGACGAAATTCAAGGGTCGTTCCTTGTTAAAGCAGTACATGCCAATAAGACCTATAAAACGTGGAGTAAAAATGTAACTGCGGTGTATTGCTAAGACCGGATATACTAACGACTTAAAAATTTATACCAGAAAGGAAACTAACTCTGATGGTGTATATAAAAACCCGTCGGACAGGCGGCAGGCCCTTTAAGCGAAGAATGAGAATTTGAATATTGGTGATCATTTACCCATTTAAATGATTTCGCGATGTAGTTGCGTTCAATGCACCTGCAAAAAGAAAGAGATAATAACTCAATTCTTCAAAAGTATTTTGTAGCATAATAGATTTTTTATCAAAATGATCTAAAGGTGGAGAGAAACTTTGCAACACAAAAACAATCAAAATGTATTTAATATTAAACGTATACCTTAAAAATAAAAATTGTTTATGAATTCAAAAGTTGTAAATTTTGTTTAAAATGCTTTAAAAAGATCAAAAAAATTTAGGATTAGAAATTCAACAAAAAAATTGTTGTTTTATTGGTTATCCTACGGAATTTTCACCCGATGTGTTACAAATACAAACATTTACAAAATTTTGTTGAAAATATGTAAATTTTAAATTAAATATTCAATCTAAACAAAAATAACATTTTAAAAAGCAACGCTATACTCTCCGATTACTTTTAAGCTGGGGGAAATAAATGTTTTCTAATTAGATACCTCGATGGAGATGCCTTTGCTAAAATAATAGTTTTTGTAATAAAAAAGTAAGAGGTGACCTACCTACCTTTTTTTCTTCTTAGTAGAATATTTTGATGAAATGTCAATATACAACTGGTTTTGGTTGGTTTATTGTTATAAATTGTTTAATATAATATTTTCTTTAACTTGTTTTTGCGAAATATCTTAAAAAGGTATTTCCATTGAAAAATTTTATTTAGGTTTATTGCAAAATTATTATTCGTAATTATCGTCAAAATATCTACTAGATTTTATGTATAACATTCCATGGTATAAATTTAATTTTACTCATATTTAAAAAATGTACCTGTAATAAATATGTTATCATATTGATGGAGCCTTGAGAGTCTGAAAAATTCTGATGTCTTGTAATTTGAAGATCCTAATGGATAAATAGAAATTCTTCAACACTCAAAAGGTTCTCGTTCTCGAAGAAATATTTCGATGCAATTCATTAATGCAAAAATGGGACATTTTGCTAGATTTTTCCTTCGTTTAGGATTTTAAAGGAAGATAAATAACAATTGAAAAAGCGCCTTTTCTGCTTTAAAAGCGAAAGTAGCAAACCAATGAATTTCAACGCACGATTTCTCAGAGAAGAAATTCGATATTGGAATGGTAAAATCTGGACTGATAGTACTTTCACTTATAACCATTGATTTTATGTTATTTTTTATAGGTTTAAAAGATTTTAGGATGGTATTCGTCTTATTTCTCAAAAAAAATTAATACATTTAATTTTGGTTATGAAGTTTATTGCATTTTTTTTACTAATTTTTCAAGTAAATTAATATTTTTATATGAGTAAAAGAAAGATATTATCATTTCTAAAATTTACGTTATTCTTTTAGTTTTACAAATTTTCTATTGCCATATATATATATGTATATATATATATATATATATATATATATATATATATATATATATATATATATATATATATATATATATATATATATACACAAAAAAAAGAGGACTTAGATATAAATAAAACTAAATCTGCCACCCTTGTGATAATTATTATAAATATGTAAGTAGATAATTATTTATGATAGTATAATATTTCACAAGGAGGCAGCACTATTTTTTACTTTCGCTTACCTGCGACAAAAACCAATATAATTTATTTTCGACTGGAATTTAAGTAAAATTTTATAGATTTAACAGTTTGGTTTTTAAAAAATTTATAAAATATGTCATTTGACATCAATTGGTACCTTTAGTGTTGAATCAAGACACTGATTTGATTTATTTATTTTATATTAATCATATAATTACAAATTATATTCTAATACCGTAACCGAGCACTAGCAACAAAGGCCATCGGCTTGTTGTAGCTAAAACAGACCAGAGCCTCTGGTGGGAATCGAACCCACTACCCCCGCACTGATAAGCTAGCACGCCACCAACTAGCCTACCGGGGCGCTCACACTGATTTGATCTTGAGCGCTAATTAACTAATTTATAATACATTATGAATTCTAGTAGTGTACTTACAAGGAAAGTACCTCAACCTAAATACTCCGATTTTGATTAAATTTAGATTAGGGATATAACTTTTGGCATTTTTTGCAAATATCAAAATTTGCCTGCAAGGCTGAATAGTCTATGGAAAAATATGAATAATTGCGTTAAAAAACGTTTCGCACCAAATCCGATGAAGTTTGGAATCATAATTTTTATGATGCTTCTGTTTGAAATAATATTTCAGATTTAAGAACACTAACACCTAGTTTGTACTTTTCTTTTATTTATATTGTTATGTTGTTTTAGAATTGTTAAAAAAAAATAAAAGAAATCTTGGAAGGTTTGTTTTTGTTTCACACTGACCTAAGATATCGGTTTTAATTACACTGTCCAACAAATTAAGACTTTTTAAATGGAACAGAATAGCGACCCCATAATTCTGAAAGGGTATGTTGAGTAGATCATTTTTGTAAAACAAACTTATGGTCCAGCACGTGTGAGTTTTTTTACAGTGGCTCAAACTTTTCATTTTTTGGTCGAAGGGAGCATTATACTATATGAAAAAAATGCTGTAAGTTAATGTCTGAGAGAATTCTTATGGTCAGAGTTGTATTGTGTAATTGTATGAGGATTATTTTTGTGGAAGATCTTAACCCTCTAAATGGTCTCTCTATGGGTCAATTTGACCCTTTTTGCGAGAAAATCAAAAAATATCCTTTAAAAAAGGACATTTAAGGATTAAAATATTCTACGAAAATGTTTGCCGGAAAATTTCAGTGGGGGTCACCAAAGACACCAATGTTGTAAATAAAGCTCTTTACGCTTAATTAGTAAAATTATACACCAACATATACAAAACAGGTAAAAACGGCGTCAAGTTCGGCCGGGCCAAACACTGAGTTCTCGCGTCTAGTCAGCTGTGACTTACAAATCGGGTGTGATATTTATTAAAATTAATAATAAAAATAAAAGAAAAAATTCAATCATAATTGAGCTACTAACCAGTACATATCGGGTGTGATTTTTACTAAAATTAATATAAAAAAAGAAAAATTAAAGCTTAAATAAGCATGGCGGATTCTGTTTGCAAATTAAGAGATTGGTTTTGTTTTATTTGTGGACATTTTACGCACCATCAAAGCAGAAGAAAGATATTCCCTACAATTGAAGAACCATATTTTCTTTTCTTTGGAATACGATTTTTATCTGAAGCTTGGATACCAAAAACCGTATGTACTACTTGCGAAAGTGGTCTTTTGACCTGGTACAAAGGCGGTACTAAGGCGCTGCCATTTTCTGCGCCTATTACATGGATTGAACCTGAAGATCACGAATCAGATACATGCTATTTCTGCGTAAATTACAAATTTGGTAGAAGCCAAAGGCACTACGCGATAATGACATACGAAGCAACAAATAATGTCATTTTGCCAGAAGTGCGCTGTGAAGGTGTTCCGGTGCCGACACATACATTTTCGGCCAATATGACAGTCGCCAATACAGAAATAACAGCGGCGGTTGAAAATATATCAGATATAAGTTACTTGCCTCTTGATGGTTTAAACATATGTCCTTATTTGATAGACCAAGCTTATTTTGAAGATCTTGTAAGAGATTTAGGACTAACAAAAGAGAAAGCTGAAATATTATGTTCTAGATTGAAAAACAGGAATTTGATAAAAGCCGATGTAAAAGTTACATTTCCAAGAAAAAGACACGCCGATCTGGAAAGTTATTTTAAAAAATCAGAAGAACTTGTATACTGTTGCAGTATTGAAGAGTTTCTAAAATATCTAAAGCTTCCACTGGACTCTTCCGCTTGGCGACTATTTATAGATATTTCAAATCTCTTAAATAAAATTGAAAACTATAAATATAAATGGGAAGTATGCGCAGACTTCAAAATGATTGCAATATTGACTGGAATGCAAACAGGATACACAAAAAATATGTGCTTTCTTTGTAAATGGGATTCACGTGCTACCAGCAGCCATTATCATATTAAATATTTCGAAGAACGTAAAGAAAATATTATTGATGACTTAAATGTAATCCATGAATCCCTTGTCCCAAAAGATAAGGTCATACTTCCACCGCTGCATATTAAGTTGGGCGTGGTGAAAAATTCTATTAAAAGCTTAAATACACAAGGAAATGCTTTCAAACGCATTCAAACAATTTTCCCCAGATTATCTGCAGCAAAATTAAAAGAAGGTAAAATACGGTTTTAAGAAATAATTTATTTCATTTAATGTAAATTACCTTTTCTAGGAATGCTCGTTGGACCCGATATAAGAAAATTATTACAAGATAAAGAATTTTATGGTCATCTGTCGGATATGCAAAAGACAGCATTTGACTTTATGCAGCTCGTTATATCAGAATTCCTTGGAAACTCAAAAGCACAAAACTATGCAGAAAATATTGAAAGCATGCTAATCGGTTTTAACAATATTGGCGTTAAGATGTCACTAAAGCTGCATTTTCTGCATTCTCATCTCAATTTGTTTAAAGAAAACCTTGGAGCGGTTTCAGATAAACACGGTGAAAGGTTTCATCAGGATATAAAGGTATTGGAAGAAAGATTCAAAGGGAAATCCCAAAGTGTAATGCTTGCTGAAAACGTATGGGGCTTGTACAGAAACCTTGACCCATCGGAACATTCACGTCAAGCTAAATACAGGAAAGCATATTAAGTTTAATCTTTAATCCATTGTCATATTACTGCTATTTCCCAATTCCCTTTTACTCGAAAATTTGAAGCAAAAAAATAAATATGTACATACTATAATAAACCACTATTAAAACAAAATTATAATTTTTTTATAGAAGTTGGCGTGTAATTTTGCCAATTAATCGTGAAGAGCTTTATTCACAACAATGGTTTCTTTGGTGACCTCCACTGAAATTTTCCGGCAAACATTTTCATAGAATATTTTAATCCTTAAATGTCCTTTTTTAAATGATATTTTTTGATTTTCTCGAAATAAGGGTCAATTTGACCCATAAAGAGACCAATTAGAGGGTTAAGATCTTCCACAAAAATAATCCTCATACAATTTCACAATACAACTCTGACCATAAGAATTCTCTCAGACATTAACTTACAGCATTTTTTTCATATAGTATAATGCTCCCTTCGACCGAAAAATGAAAACTTTGACCCACTGTAAAAAAATACTCAGACGTGCTGGACCATTTCATAATTATAGGGTCGCTATTCTGTTCCAAAAATGCTGTTGGACAGTGTTATCAGGGCAGTATTCCCCATGGCGTAGTGCTTGGAAAATTTTGAGTAGAAGTAACCTATCGATATAACTTAAAATACCGATAACCTTAAAATAACCTAGCGAAATAATTTTGAAATACCGTTATTCAACAACACTAACTGTAAGAAACGGTTGCCAATCCTAAATTCTGCGTACAAACTGCTTTAAAATAACATTATAACGAATGTAAAATGAAGAAGTTTGATATACAAAATCCCCATAGGGATTGTTTCAAAAACTATCAAAAATGGTTTCCCAAAAAATTCGCTAAAATCCAAAACAGAACGATATCAAAAAAAGAAAATATGTGGTTTTGGAAGTCATAGCAGTATACTTCTTCATATAAAGTACCTAAATTTTTTGCCAGTTTTACAACCAAAAAAAAGGTAAAAGGAAAAAGCCCTCAAAAATTTCTTTCCAATAAAAACACACTTAAAAGGCTACCAGAACCTAACATGTCAATACTCAATATTTTTTATAATACATCTAAATTTCATAAAGCGATTCAAATTCGATTGCTTTGAGTAACTCTCACGCACAGATGTCTAAATTAGAGTTTGCATTTAGGTTTAAATCGTAACCGCGGTTAACTGCACCATTTAACCGTAACCATAACCGCATAAAAAATAGTACCGTTACGGTTAAAATTAAATTCTTTAAAACACAGGTTTTGTAAAGAATTCAATATAAAAATTGGTGTAAAACAAATAAAAATATTTGCAATTTTTATGATAAATATAATTTTAATTATTAGTCGTTCAAAAAAAAAAAATTGTCGATTTGTTTGCAACTTTTGTCATTTTTTTTTAAACAAATTAAATTTGCACTTAAACTAGTTAAAATTAAATATAATATAATACAATTTAAAATAAAATAAATCAAGTCACTTAAAACCCGTTCTACGAACTTTTCATTTAAATCAAAGGAATTTTTTATTTACTTTTAAATGTTAATAAATTAACATTTATTTTAACTGTTAACAGACTAATATTTTTGCTTTATTTTTTTTAACTCAACTAATTAAATACAAAATCGGTTAAAAGTAATGATTATTCTTTTATTTCTGTTTTTCAACTGTGAACTAATTAACTTCAAAATCCATCAAAATAAATGACATTTCATTTATTTCTCTCTTTTAAATGATATAGCAATTAACTATAAACTGATATTGCTTAATATCTGCTCTAATATCAAGCTGATCGTATTTGATCCAAAAAATGGCAGATCAAACTAGATCCAGCAAAATATATTTGTGGATTAAGTAAGATCTAAATTGATCCAAAAAATGCGAGATCCAATTGTTTTAGATAAGATCCCACAATATATTGTATGGAATCTAGTTTATATAAAAATTGAGTCTAAAAAGACACTGCCCACCACAGGCCTTAAACACAGACTGCCAGAGTTGTAGGCCACCGCTAAACCCACTCAGCCAAACACTGAAGTGTTATAAAGCCAGTTATTAAGTATTGCTTTATAACACTTTATTGTTCGGTACGTATATTTAGGAACTCGACCATGATATGTAGTTGTATTTGTGCAGTGCATTGCGAAGCAAACGTCTATTCCACTGCTGTTTTTAATGATATTTTCAGTTCTTTTGCAATTTTAAAATGATCTTGTTTGATTTCTTTTAATAAAGAACGATCATCTCGCTCAGTTAATATTTTGCTTTGACTTTGTCCCCTTTTTACCAAGAACGGTGGCAGCATGGCTAAACTGGAAGCTAGAAATATGTCATTTTGTACATCCTGAGTTTTACACCATCCTTGCTTTTACTAGCTAATTTTTTACAACAAACATTTTTATTTTTTACACAATTCGAAGACATTTCTTTTTGTTTGTTGTAAGTAAATTAATAAATAAAAGTACTACTAAATAAAAGCACTACGCATTTTTAAGAACCATTTCCAGGCCATATTTTCAAAAAATTTAATTTTATTTTATAAGGAAGTTGTGATAACCAAACATATTAAAGGGTCGCTTTATTGCACACTTTGGCTAAAGTTACTTTTAACTAACACGTACCTTAAAGGCCAGTTAACGGGCCTTAGATTATTATTTGTTCGCATTGAAAATCATGTTATTTTAATTCAATTAGATTTATATCTCCAGACTTAAAATCTGGTCTTTAAAAAAGCACAGACTTATAAAGGGTGTCCCAAGAAGAACGCAATTTTTAAATCTGGCAACATTCGAAGTGTCATTGTTTGACATTTGAACAATTGTTATTGTTTGCTAGTAGAAGGTACGAGGTTAGTAAAAATGGAGCGCTACACGAATGAACAACGCATTCTCATTGTGAAATTGTTTTACCAAAATGGTGAAAGTTTTGCGGCTACAGTTCGCAAATTGCGATCAATTTGGGGTCACAATAATGCTCCAAAAGAGTCAACTGTAAAGAGATTAATGGATAAATTTGCCGAAACTGGGTCTGTTAGTGATATAAAGACAACAACGCGCCATCGACCAGGTCGATCGACCGAAAATGTCGCAGCTGTACGTGATGATGTCGCTCAAACTCCATCCACCTCAATTCGACACCGAGCTCAGCAAATTGGTGTCTCCAAATCCACTTTGCAGCGAATTTTGACGAAAGATTTGCATCTTCATGCATACAAAGTTCAATTGACTCAGGAACTGAAGCCAGCTGACCATGGACAGCGAAGGGAGTTCGTTAATTGGGTATTGGAGAGACAACATGAAAATGCTGATTTTGCCGATAAAATCATCTTCAGTGACGAGGCCCATTTTCATCTTGATGGCTTCGTCAATAAGCAGAATTGTCGCATTTCGGGTGAGGAAAATCCTCGAGTGATTCACGAGAAGCAAATGCATCCTCAACGTGTCACTGTGTGGTGTGGTTTTTGGACTGGAGGAATCATTGGACCTTTTTTTATGAAAATGAGGCAGGTCAAGCGCAAACAGTCAATGGTGTTCGGTATCGTGAAATGATAACCAGTTTTTTCTTGCCTAGAGTTGAAGAAATGAATGTGGAGGGCATGTGGTTCCAAAAAGACGGCGCCACATGTCATACAGCCAGAGAAACAATTCAATTGCTGCATCAGTCGTTTCCCGGTCGTGTTATTTCGCGTTTTGGAGATCAGAATTGGCCGTCTAGATCGTGCGATTTAACACCATAAGATTTTTTTCTTTGGGGTTTTTTGAAGTCGATGGTTTACGCGAATAAGCCGACGACGACTCAAGCCTTAAAAGAGGAAATTGGACGCTGCATTAATGAAATACCGCAGCATTCATGCAAAACGGTCATTGAAAATTTCATTAAAAGATCGCGTGCATGCCAGCAAAGCCGCGGCGGCCATCTGCACGATATATTGTTCCATACATAACCTCATTCTGTCTACTTTACGATATAATAAAGTTTCACGATTTTTTTTTAAATATCTGTGTTTTATTTAAAATTTAAAAATTGCGTTCTTCTTGGGACACCCTTTATTATTTTTTTTTTTATTGATAATTACACTAGTTTACAGCCAAAAAGAGGCTAGTTTTTGAATTTTTTATTTTAATTTATTAGTGAATTTACCATTTTGACTTTATCTCGTGTTTGGCACAAAGTTTTTCATCAGTCAAATTGCAAACGAAAAACCATTTAAGGATAAATGCCAGGGACTGAAACCCTGAAAAAATGGATTCAGGTTCGGGTTAATCAAAATAAAAAGTTCAGGTTCGGTTTATTTAACATTTAAAAAAATACAAATGTTTTATTAATAGGAAATTTATTTATTAATTTTACAAAGAAATTTTCGTTTAATTTTATAATTAATATATTTTTAAGTTTTCTTCTTTTAAATTTGTTCTTTGTTGCGACAAAACGAATTTCAAGGCTGAAAATGCCTTCATATTTGAAGAATTTTTTTTAGCATTTTCAACATCTTCGAGACTGGTATCTAGATATAATGCTGCAATCAAAAGTGGATTATTAATAAAGTGGTTTTCTCTTTTTATAATATTAAAAGAAAATTCTTTTGAAAATGTTTTTGTTTTCTTATCTTTTGTTAGCACTAATTTAAAACTAAGCCAGATTCTATAAAAATCAGCGTTTGTTTTTTAACAGGTTCAAAAACTTCTACGAATTCTTTACAAATATTCCAAATATTATCATTCATAGTTAATGCAGCATACAGTAATTCCGAACATAAACTTCTGTATTCCAATAACTCTTGAACCATGTCATAACTGGAATTCTCTGTAGTTTGTCAGTCTAGTGCGGCTTATTTAAAGTTTAGCTTTTTAGCTAAAAAATAAATTTTTGGTGTTCGCAATTTTTTGCAAATAGCTCTGAATTTATCAAGTATTTGCTTAAAAGAACTAGATATAGTGTCGAGAACTGTAAACTGGAATGCAAGAAATGCAATGTTTTTTATGATTTTTCTATCAAACATTTCTCAAGCAAAACTATTTTTTTATATTTTTGAACCCGAATTTGGTTAAATTTTTTTGGGTTCAGCGGGTTCGGGTTTAAAGTTTTTATAAACAGCGAACCTGATTCGGGTACGGGTTCGGTTTCAGTCCCTGATAAATACCAAAGTTATGATCATTTATTTATGTAAAGGTACCCAAATTTTAAATTTTTCTGTTTTTTGTTTAATGTTACTATTTTTTAAAGACAAACATCATTTTTTTGAAGAAAACTAAAATTGGACGATTAAAAAATCTATTTTTGGAGGCAAAATTGTGAAATTGTTGTACTTCTTAGCAGGTACTGAGAAGCAGTTTTTTATTTATTTTTTTTCAAGTTATCTAGACAAGAAAGCAAGTGCCCTCATAAATGAAATGAAAATGTATGAGTTATGTTACACAAAAAATGAGAATGCGTTGGTGGTATGCAATTTACTCAAAGATATTTATCTGAAATACTTTGGAATGCCTGTCACAAATTTGCGAGAAAGATGGACACCAATTATCATATGTCTTCCGTGCTATAAAAATCTTATAGGATGGGCTTCTGGCACGAAATTGAAATTATTTTTTACTGATTTATTTAATATAAATACCTCATGTGTTAAAATTTGTTTTTATTAGCCGATGCATGAAACTCGGAGTACTAATGATTTTTGTTAATGCAAGAGTTCTGGATTTGCAGCCAAAAAAAATGTGGTTTTATGCTAATGTAGACTCTGTCAGTTTTCCAGTTCCTCATTCGAATGTATTGCCCATTCCTAAATATCCAAAATCAACTAACACCAACATAAGTTCCGACCCATCATTTGTAAATCAAAACTCATCTGAAGACAATTGTAACTCAGGCTTAATTAAATGATTTGGTGAGAGACTTAGATCTCACAAAAGAAAAAGCAAAGTACTTGCATCTCGTTTACAACAATACAACTTTTTGGAGTCAAATGTAAAAGTAACATACTACAGAAACCGCGATTCTGCTTACGCGAAGTATTATTCAACCGAAGATGATATATGATTCTATAGGGACATTCCCAGTTTTTTCGAGGAGCTTGGAGAGCCTTACAATGCAATTGAATGGCGACTATTTGTTGATAGAAGTAAAGAAAGTTTCAAATCAGTTTTTTTACATAACGGAAACAAGAAACCATCTATACCCATCGCAAATGTTCTAAACACTAAATAATCGTACGAAACAATGATTAAATTGCTAAAATGTATTAACTGTGAAGATCACAATTGGAAAGTTTGTTCCAATTTAAAAGTGGTGGACATGCTATGTGAAATGCAACGTAGATACACAAATTATTGTTGTTTTATTTGCCTCTGGGACATTATATAAGAGAAAACATTTGCCGGAAAGATTAGCCATTACAGTGGGCCAAGACAACATTAAGTATGTGCCTCTTATTAGGAAGGAAAACATTATTCTTCCACCATTACATATAAAACTTGGACTCTTGAGAAACTTCGTCAAAAGATTGAACAAGGAAGTCCAAGCTTTCGCCTATTTGAACATTTTAAAAGTATTTCTTTTGCAAAAATCAAGAAAGGAATTTTTAATGGTTCACAAATAAAAAAACTTATAAAAGAAATATTTGTCCCATTTAAATTGGTGGTTTCTGATTTCCTGGGAAACAACAAAAACTCGGAGTACAAGGATATTGTTAAAGATTTAAAAAAGAATTATGAAAAAATGGGTATAAAATACTTCTTTCTAATTTAACAAATATTATTTCCTAATTTGCCTCTTTTACTTTTTCAAAAGGTGTTAATATGTCACTTAAGATTAATTTTTTACATTCGCACTTGAGCTTCTTCCCGAGAATCTCGGTGATGAGCACGGAGAGAGGTTCCACCAAGAAATGAAATCCATGAAACCGAGAGGCGATATCAGGTATATTGGGATGAGAGAATGATGGGAGATGATATTTGGTTTCTCTTAAGAGAAAACGACCCCAACGAAAACAAACGCAAAAGAAGGTCCAACAACTATTTTTAATACTAAAATACAAATAAATTTAAAGAAAATCAATAAACAATATTAATAAATAAAAAGTTAATTTTTTTTTTAATACTGTTGATCTTAACTATACAATATTATTGGGCATGCTTTTATAATACAGGTTGGTTGAAAAGTTCCTGCGCTCACCAAGAGATGGCACTGCTAGCTCCAAACTTTGTTTTTTCTCAAGTTGGTATAAATGTCCTGAGAACACATGCAGTTGCAAGTCATTCTGTCAATTCTTTCTTTGTTTACAAGCCATTTGAAGTTGACGTGTCATTGATTTTTTTTAATATGGAAAAAATTGAATATCGTGCATTCATTAGATTCTTTGTTTTGAAGGGTTTAAAAGCAAAGGAAATTTATGAACAAGTGTTAGAAGTGTATAAGGAGTCCTCACCTTCAAAACGCACCGTTGAATTTCGGGCTGGTGAATTTAAACGTGGTCGTACCAGCCTTGAGGACGATCCACGCGAAGGACGACCAAAAACTGCAACCACAGCAGAAATCATTGATCAGGTACATAATATGGTTAGTGAAGATCCAAGTTTGACTAAGCGTGAAATTGCTAATGCCATAGGCATCACAGACGAACGAGTTCTCCATATTTTATATGAAGAATTACGTATGAAAAAACTGTTTGGAAAGTTTGTGCCGCACACATTAACAATTCAACAAAAACTGGATCGAGAACAAATTTCTCAGCGTAATTTGGAGCGTTTTAAGCCGAATAAAACCGACTTCTTGCGTCGTTTTATAACTATGGATGAGACTTGGATCTACCACCATGATCCTAAATTGAAACCAGAACGTTTACATTGGGCTGAAGCTGGTTGTTCAGCTCCAAAGCAGGTGAAGTCACAACAATCATCAAAGAAGGTTATGGCATCAGTTTTTTGGGATGCAAAAGGAATTTTGTTGATTGATTATATTTAGAAAGGTAAAACAATCAACTCTGAATATTATTGCAGCCTTTTGGATCAGCTGGATGAAAAAATTCGTGGAAAAAAGACCTGGTTTAAAGAAGGAAAAAATCATTTTTCATCAAGACAATGCACCTGCTCACAAAAGTGTTTTGACGATGGCTAAATTCAAAGAATTAAAGTACGAATTGCTTGAACATCCACCGTATTCACCAGATTTGGCTCCCATTTCGTCGAATGAAGAGGCCATAGCAGCCGTAGACGGTTATTTTTCAGAGCTTCCGGAAAACCATTATAAGGATGGGATAAAATTATTGGAAGATCATTGGAACAAGTGTATTGAGCTTCTAGGGGATTATATTGAATAAAATATATATTTCGTAACAAAAACAGTATTCTTTCATTTCGAGCGCAGAAACTTTTCAACCAACCTGTAATATAAAACAAAAAAAGGAGAAAATATTAAATTAGATACCTTTACATAAATGGTTATAGCTTTGTTATTTACCCATAGATGTTCTTTAAAAATTACTTATTTTTTATATAGAAGTACTACATTTAAGAATAAAACTATTTTATATTTTTCCTTTCAAGATTAATACAATTTTTAATTTTTTTGAAATTGTCAGATTTCAGTTTTTGACGAAAAAAAAGAGAATTTTCTGTAAAACTTTGACCCATAGTTCCAAAACTACTGAACCAATTTAAAACTCGTACTCTAGAAAAATGTTTACAATTCTATTGCAATTTGATTGATCAAAATATCTTGGTCCTAGTTTGAGATATAGTCAAAATAGTAAAATTACTCAAAAATTAAAATATAAAAATAAAAAATTCAAAATTTTACAAAAACTACTCCAGAAACAAAATTTTTTAATGCGATTTTCGGATTCAATAACAAAAAAAATAGTAGCAAGCTTGTCGCACAAAATTTTTTAAAATTTGTTAACTAGTGTTATTTGTGTGTATGGACAAATTTATGAGCAAAAGTGTTGAAAATTTTTATATTTCTTAGACGGTATATGGCATAATTTTGCCTACTTCCCTACGTTTGCAATACAAATGGAAGTAATTTTTTCATGTTTAGAAGTATCTGAAAAACTATCAGGGAAAGGTTATTTTATCATGATGGAAAAAATCTAATTTTGACTGTCAAAACTAGCTGAATAAAAACTGGAAGATTAGACCTTCCGAATGCGCTTTAAAGGAGGTGGTTGCGGTACATATGTGTACAAAATTGTTTTTAATCACTAAATTCCAAATAATTTTTATATATTTTATTAACAAAACTCTATTTTTTTTGTCATATTCTTGTTCAGCATATCAAAATTAATTGAAAAAGATGAGTTATACGTTAAAAACCAGTTAAAAGAAATAAATTCGATACTACTTCCGCTATTAATTGAGTAAGGTACGTATTTGCATAAAAATACGAAAAAATTTCAAAATAACAAAAATGTTTGTAAAACAAACGAAAATTGATTTATTTTATACAAGTTTTTGTTGTTTTCACATTAATTACTATTTGTATACATGGTTTGGTATGTCCCATTACCATGGTTTGGTATGTCCCAGTTGAAAAAAATATATATATTTTTGGCCACAGCAAAGAATTAAATTATTGTACTAAGCAAATAATGTATGCGTATCTGTATCCCCAACTTATAAAAAAATATTGGGGGAAAAAACAATCTTACATTTAATTCATCACCACAAAATGTGGCCTCATCTATTGAGAACTGTAAATCTTCAGCTTTTTTACGTTCTTCATTCAGTTGTCGCTCCAATAGAGCTATACGAGTTTTAAGCTACAATAAAGATAATGGAGAAAAAAAAGCAAATAGCAATTATTAAAATATTATTTATAACTAAAAAAAAACCAACAATCAGATTTTTAAAAATATTTTATTAACATTTCTTTTAGAATGATAATAGTAAATATAAAATATGTATATAAAGGTATATTAATAAATATAATATAACAGAAGCAATAAAATTCGCTTATACCGTAAAAAATTTAATATTTAATAATAATATTTTAGTTGAAATAGTAGTTTAGAACTCTGCTTTAAGCAGTTAACAATTGTATTTTTATTTTTTTTTTTTTTTAAATTTAAATTCTTTCTGAAAAAAAGAAAATTAAAAAAATTAACAGATAGAACAATAAATACAAAATATAATTTTGTTTTTGTAAACCAATTTTGTGTGTACGATATTGAGGAATTTGTATTTTTTTATATTTTTTTTTTTTGGTTTACGACGAAAGTCCTCATCATTTGCAGATCATCTGTGAAGAACAATCTTTATTATTTGGTTGAAGGAAATCTAACATCTACAGATTATTCACATTAATCTTTTCATATTCGTTTTTTTTGAGCACTACGAGGTACAGGTCTCCATTTACTCTTTTCTTAGAAGATATATACAACATATGATTGTATTAAAGCCAGGGTTCCGATTAAAAAAAGTCTTCGTAAGTGTGCGTGAGCTCGTTTTTACTTAATGCGTAAAGGGGTTAGTACACTGTGAAGAATGCAATGTTTCTCATGATTACCACTCCAACCACGAAATTCCCGACGCAGATCAGCTAAACGAAAACTACGACGTGCAATAAGTCTTGCCCAGCGATCAGCATCACTAAGTACTTGCTAAAGAGATTGGGGGAGCGGGGTGAGGAATAAGAAAATGAAATTGAATTGTGGAAGAAATTGAAAATAAAAAGAAAATTTAGTTTTGCGTTTAAAATAATAAAAAAAAAAGATTACAATAAATAAACTTATTTCAAAATTAACGCTAAGATTGCGTCAATACAATTTAAAACTACATTGCGATAAACTGTAGAGTTAGTTCAGTACCTGCTTAGTTTCACAGTTTAATGCACACGATTTTTCACTTCAATTCTTATACATACATATCTACAAAATAATTTGGGAGCTACTTATTCTTCTAGATTTTTCTTTTAGTTTTATTATATGTAATCTTACATATTTAACAATTTCATGACCACTGTGATATACAGTGAAAATCAAGGCGTTTTCTAGATATCGATCGCGATGTAGAAAGGAAGATATAAAAATTTTACGGTATTATTTTGATTTGAAAAAACTGTCAAGAAATTGAATCGTTAGAATTTCGGCCTTAAAGTAGATGGAATTAAAAGTTTTGCAAAATAATAAAAATCGTGGTAAAAATTAAAAATAATACCTTGTTTTAATAGTGACACTATGTCAAAAAGTAGTAATCAATAATATTGTTTGAAAATTGTCTGTGAATTTATGAATGCGTCTTATGGTATTCCACAATTAGCCGATCATCGAATAAATTAGAAACGAATAATAATTTAAAAAGTTTACTTAATTAAATAACATGTTGATCAATTATTGAAAAATTTAAAACACATATCGTTACCTTAGTCCGAAAACCTGGTAAGTCACATATTTATGAAAATTGAGATTTTGTCACAGAAAAATAGAACAACTCAAAACACATCATTTACAACAAAAAAAGTTACCATTATGTTGTTCCAACTTGTTGTTTTGCAGTGGTACGAAAATCTGTTAAGTCCCATAAATAACAAAATATTAAAAAAAACACTTGTTAAGTCCAATGAATTTCAATATTTTTTGTAATCATGTTAAACTAGATTTTTTGTTCATTTAAATTACACAAAGTCTTTGCGAAATTTACATAAAAAATATTTAGTTGCATTAAAAACATACAAATCAGGTAACTATTACTATTACAACTTTTGGTCAAACATTGATTTGTTATAAACCTCATTAGAAATTTCCATGGATTCTGCTTATAAAACTAACACCAGTAGTAACGAATATGGGTTTGAATCAGATGACGGGGTTGTAGGCCTTGTTCCCTATGGATTCAATTCTGATTCTGATGATTCATACGAGCTACCTTCTACATCAAAGCAGCGAAACAAGAGAGTCCGCGTTAAAAATTGTACATGGTTTGATCCCATAAATAAAAAGCGTAGAGAACAGGGGAAAAGTTATTTTGGAAGACAAAATGAAGGTAATCATTGGAATTATAAAAATATAAAAGAGAGACGTACAATGAAGGAAAGATGCAATTGTAACAAAAGTGTTACCATGAAATGTGAAAGTATTACTGATACTGATAGACAAAAAGTATTTACAGAATTTTGGCAAATGAGTTGGAGTGAAAAAAAATTTTTGTTAATACATTGATTCAAACTGTTCCATGTGTAAGGCCTAGAAATAGAAAAGCTGAAAACAAATCGAAAAGAAGTCGAACATTACAATATTATCTGAAGGTAAATAATACAAATATTAGAGTTTGCAAAACATTTTTCATTAATACTTTGGGCTTCGGTCGACAAACTGTTATCGATTGGGCTAAAAAGCCTTAAGCATCAAGTATTAGTTTAAAGAAAACGGCTCCCAAAATAAGTAACATAACAGAAGAGAGACAATGCCTTAGCCTGTTTTTCGATTCTTTGCCATCATTGGAATCGCATTACTGCCGTGCTAGAAGTAATAAAAAATATCTGCTCGCAGAGTGGGACTCTACACAAAAGCTTTACGAGTTTTATGTAAATGACTAGTGCTGCAAAAAAGAAATTCGACCTCTATCAATTTCAGTTTTCTTTGAAATGTTTGATGTTAAAAATCTAGCCTTATTTTCTCCCTAAAAAGACCAATGTGAAAAATGTGCAAAATATTCAGTTGGAAACCTCTCACAAGAGGAATATACAATTCACCAAAAAAAGAAGGAAGATGCAAGAAATGAAAAAAACAAAGATAAAGCTGAAGAAACACATGTCTACACAGTTGACCTTCAAGCGGTTTTAATGGCTCCAAAATCCCAAGTGAGCAGCTTATACTACCGCACAAAGTTACAAGTACACAATTCAGTATTTTATAATATAATAAGCTTACAGTTTTTTATGGAATGAAGTGGAAGGTGGATTAGGTGCTGAAGAGTTTGCAAGTATTTGGACTTATTTTATTGAAAAAAAAGTTCTTTGTGGAAATGAAAATCCAGGAAAATTAATTTTTTATAGCGATGGTTGTACTTATCAAAATCGCAATTGCGTGATGAGTAACGCCTTGCTTAATATAGCAATAAAACAAAACATTATGATTGAACAAAAAATTCTTGAAATCGGCCATACACAAATGGAGGCAGACAGTGTACACTCCTCCATAGAACGAGCTATAAGAAATAGAAATATTGATGTCCCCGCTGAATATATTAGTATATGTAAAACAGCAAGAAAGAAACCTGAACCCTATGATGTCACTTATTTAGATTATTAGTTTTTTAAAAATTTTAACAACGTTCAATTTTTTAAAAGTATTCGGTCCGGAAATGGTAAAGGAGATCCTAAAGTAACCGATATTCGTGGTATTAAATATACTCCAAATAGCGAAATATATTTTAAACTTACATTTTCTGATGATTGGAAAATTCTTCCTCAAAGAATAAATACAAAAATAAGTGCTTTGGAGTTTTCAAATTTGCAACAACTCTACTTGGAAAAAAGAAAGATAACTGCTAAGAAATATGAAGATTTGCAATACTTAAAATCAACTCTTCCTAATTTACCTCATCAATGATTTTTTTTTTATTTTTATTACTTTATTTTATAAAATGTGAATTAATTTAGTTATTTTTGTCAGCGGCAATGAAGTAAGCCTGCATTATGTTGTTATTTGTTTTAAAATAATAAAAAAATAATATAAAAAACCACAAAAATCATTTAACAATAAAAAATCAATACTAAACATATTTACAGAAAATCTGGTAAGTCCATAGAAACTTTTGAAAAATATAAACTGTAAATCTGTTAAGTCACAAATCAGCTTATAACTCAAAAACTACTTTATTTTAAAATTTGAAGATTAATGGTATAAAAGCCATACAAATAGAGGAATAAAATGGCGTTTACGGATTTTAAAAATATTAACAACAAAAGAAGTTATTAAGTTTTTTGTCTCTCCTGAACAATTTGAATTATAGGACTTACCAGGTTTTCGGACTAAGGTAACGATATAAAATAAAGTCAAGCGCACCCAATTTCACCTTTCATAATTCTTAAAATAAACGGGCACGATTATTCTCATAAATACTTTCATTTCGTTAATTTTAATCAAGATTATACTTGGAAAAATTAACAAATTTTCTAAGCAGTAATAAGTTACCGAAATAAGGGGGTATTACAATATTATCTGCACTTTATATAGCAATATAATTACGGTATATAAAAGTCGTCACTTCCGAAATAAAATAAAATAAAATATATGTGGCTCACTAATGTAAAAATTTCTTTAAAACTTTTTCAGATTAATATTTTGTTAAATTAATAAATAAAGCAGACAAAAACAATTGCATATTTTTTTTCGTAGTAGACAACAATAAAATGAAAATTTATTTTTTTATAATTTTTTTTATACAAAATTATATGTACATGTCAAAAAATAATCATAATAAACATATAACCAAAACACATACATAGTAACAAGTTAACATTAAACAAACACTAAATAAACAAATTTGCAAATAAATTTAACAAATAATTTAATTTTTTTTCTAATTTGATTTATATTTGCGAAGTGATCGTAATCTATGTTTACTCTTGATTACATATGATTGCTCTTGTTTTTCTTCTTTTAACAACAATCAGCAAATGTCAAAGAGTTGGAGTTAATCAATGTGAATCACACATAAAACGTCATCACTTAAAAAAACAACTGAATACAATGTTGTTATAATTCGATCAATTATAATATTTTTGTTAGTTTTTTGACGCTTTTTCTTTTGTGCTGACATTAAATTAGTTTTTACACTTATTTAATTATATTTTTAAAGGTTTAGTGTTTGCTAATGAAAATAAAAAGTGAAAATTATGGGTAAAATCTTAATTATATGAGATTATGAACATGATGAGATTTGCGATTTATTGTTTGTTTATAATTAGTAAAAAATCGACATTCTATTAAAGAAAATGTTTAATTTGTTACACGGAGTAAAGTTAAAAAACACTGTATTTGAAAAAATAAACGCAAAATCGAATTTCTGAGGCGTCTTAATCGTTTGTTTCTTTTGGCATACTTCTCCTCATTCCTCATTAATGCTTGAAATAACTTAAAAAGTATATTTTTTAAGAAATTTAAAAATTAATATGTAAAATTTAAAAAATCATTTGGGGGAAATCGGTTGGAAAACTGTTATATTTAGTTTTTCATAAAGCAAAAAATTCGTGTTTTTTTCGTTTATTTCATTAAACAATTTATATTGATTATTATAAATAAACAAACAGTGCAATTATAGTTTTTTTATACACAGTCCCTTTAAGCGGGCTCTCAAGTACACTATATAATATATAACATAATTTTAAGTAATATTTATAATTTATAATACAGCAAATGTATTTGTTTATACAGGTTAAAATGCAAGAACAAATTTTTAAAAAAGCCCACTTTTATATAATAGCAGATAAAATGCATAGTCCAGTGTTAAAATTAAAGTTGGCAAGCCACCAGGAAAGAAAATCGGACCTTTTTTGTAATTTTTGATTATTTGAGAGCAAGTCAAAAATTTTCGAACTGCATAACAATGATAAACATAATGCCTACGTTCTACCACATGGTTAACAAGTTCTTCATAAAAGAATCAAAATGCCTTTGTTAAAATTCGTTAAAAACTAAATTAAAAAAAACTACGTGTCCTCTTAAATACGATATAAAATATGTGAATTTGGAAAAATAGAATTATTTCTTTAAGTGTGAGAACCTTTTTCTGTATAAACCTCTTACATTGGAAGGATATTTTTTATTAATATAAAACTCTCTTATTCTTAGTAAGTTTTTTGAAAATTCTAACATTTTGAGAACTTTTTTGCAAGAAAAAAACTGAATCCAAATATTTGAGATTTTTAAATTTCATTATTCTGATTGCTTTTCCTTACAGAAATCACCCAAATTCCTGAAAAAAAATTCGACAGGAAATTGAATCCAAATATTTCAGATTTTTAAATTTCATTATTCTGATGAAAAAATTTCGACAGGAAATTCCCAGATTATTAGGATTTTAAAATATCAAACTTTGCAAACTGAAAATTTTTGTGTAATTTTGACAAACATCATGTGTGTCTTTAAATTTCTCTTGTGGCAATACTGATTGCTATAAAGAGAGAGAGAATGATTTTATTAACCCTCTAACCGGCCTAAGCTCTTTTGCAATGAAAATTATGCCATGTGTTTGTCACGAAAAATAAACAATAAGTTATTCTACAAACTACAAACTTTAACGCTTTCTAATGAAAATTGTGTGCAAATTTTTATTAGGCAATAATCGACAATCGGACATATTAATTAATTTTTACTATACTGGACCAAAAGATTCCAAAAATTATATTTGTTTTGCTAAATTGCACTTGATTTAACAAATATGTATGTATTTCAATAAAACTAATGAGATATTTGAAATTTGTGATAAAAGAGTTTTGAAGAATTAATTACGGTACATGGTTTTGCGATCTGTTAGGGTTTTCAAGTAAAAAAAAATAAATAAAAAGCTATTGTCATACAGGCTTAAATAAAGTCTTGTTTTTCTTTCTTTCTAACTTCGAACAATGTCGAAGATTGCTTGTCGCCTAATTTAAATAATTCGAGATGACTTTAACGGTCGTCTGTCGACAGTCAATCCTCTTGTGATTAATATCTTACAATAATATTTAAAACAAAGTGTCATTCGGAAAGACGAATACGATATGTGGAATCTTATAGTTTATTCAAAATCAAGTCATATTTATAACCGTCAAGGACAGAATATATATAAAAAAATTAAGAAGTCTACCCTTTACTATGATTTAAAATCGAACTGTTAATTTCTTGGATGGTTTTATTTAATCTACAAAATAAATAGTTTAACAAACATAAATTAATGACTTAAACATGCTGTTAATAATGAAATTGGTTTGTTAATTTATATTTGTTTTTAAAATATTGACTGAAAAAGAACATGGAAAAATCGTGTACAATAAACATATAAAAATAGAATGTCTTAACAATCAAATTAACTCAAAACAAGAATTATTAATCAGGAAAAACTAAAAAAAAAAAAATTAGCAACAAACCTATAGATGACAGTAACAAACAACTCTGCCAGGTGCTTTTAACAAAATTAAACTTTGTTAAATTGCCAGGCAAAACATAAAATGCGTTAGTTAACAAAACAAAAAATATATATAACACAAATAAAAATGGGATTAAAATTGTATCGTTTAATGGACGAACCAGTTCAATTGAACAATTCACTCATTTGAACGATATGAACTAGTTTATACTTATTTGTTCTTTGAGTTTAATCGTTCGCTTTAAAATTATCAATTAAACGACTCTTTCAAATAAAAAAAAAAAATTAGCGATTAAACTAGTTCATAAAACTGCTCTAAACGAATTGAACTTGTTCATTAAAATGAACTAGAATACCCAACTCCAAATGGTAAGATAATTTGTGTAAGGATGTTGTGTAAATAAATAACTCCAAATAGCACCACAAACTAAATTTTTTAAATACTTAAATGAAAATTAAAAAAGCAAAAAATGTTCATGTCATCTTAGAAACCATTCGGAAAATACAATTTATTTTTATCGCAAAACCAAACTTTCTTTTTTGATCCCATTACTGGCGAACGAGATTGTGAACGTTCTACCAACGTCGATCTTTTCGATATCGGTTGAGATGTTGCGGAGAGAACACCAAGCGGTCGCCTACGATCGGCGGCATATAATACAACTGTATTTGATGATGGTGGTGGATATGTTATGTCGCTGAATATATTTACCTCATTTATATTTTTCTGATACTGCAATGATGTGTTCTGTGAATCCTCCCGATCTAAATCACGTTCGATCATAAGCTGCTCGATATGTTGTTGTTTTTCACGTAATAGATCCTATATTGGAAATAGCAAAACAAATTAAACAAAAGAAACAAATACATTTTATTTAAAATCTTATTATTTATTTTATTAATATAAAAACCCCAAATATAGAAAGACAAAAACAAGCAACAAAAACATAGAAATCACAAACCTTATAAAGATGATCAACATAATGTGTTAATAAATTATGTTTTTTAAGCGCAAACTTTGGAAAAAAAAAGTTAAGACTTAAATGTCGTTTGTATTGGTTCGAATTTATTTTTGTGTTGTATATTTCATTTGTTTATCTTTCTATCAGTAAGTTTGTTACTGAATAATTCTTACTGGACTCGTCTGAAGAAAAGTACTCGAACGGACCTTTTATCTATTATTTAAAATAGTTTTATAATAATATCGCAAACTGCATAGTCTTGCCGTTCTGTGTCGTAACGAAGAAGGGGCCGAATTACGACATTCGCGATGAACGAAAAATACCCCATTCATACTGAACTCCAAAATACGTATTTTCTTTTTTTTCAAGTTTTCAACTTTCAAATTCCACACAAACTTAAAAAAAAAACGAAAATACGTATTTTGGGGTTCAGTATGAATGCGGTATAAGACAGAACTACAATATCCCTAATGGAAAAGATTCCGTTTGAATGTTTTATTAAAAAAAAAAACTAATTTCGATCGATAAATTACGATCACGAATGCCGTAATTTGATCCCAGCTTTTTTTGTGGTTCAGGGAAGTGCGTTTTTCATAAATGCTCTATCGCAAATAAACAAAATGCTGATTCGTTACGACTAATTAGACTAATTCTTCCCTAAGAACCCATAGTGTCTGCTGGTTCGACTTCGCACGCAAGGTTGTTAACAGGTACTACATGGCAGTTGTTTGAGTTTTAATCAGTAGTTGTTGTTTTTAACTGTAATTACAGTTGTTTATCTATAGAAAATTACTAAACAACTATTGTCAGCTATTTAAAAAAACAACAACTAATGAAAAATACTGTAAGGATTATGTAAAACAGTTATTTTTAAAATTAAAGAAGAAAGATGATGCTATAAGTTTTGCAAATGTCGTAGTTATCAGTTTTATTTTAATATTTGTGAAGTAAACAGAAACAGAACGCACGTCGACAAGCCATGGGATGATATACTTCTAAGAGCGCGGAATACTCATGAATATTTGCAATGGACGATTTTCTGGCTCGGTTTTCTGACGGATCCCATTTTTATCTGAACGAATACGTAAATTTATGGGACACTGATCATTCACGAAGAGCCACTATATCCACTCAATGTCACTGCATGCTGCGATATTTACACCGGAGGATTACACGGTTACTGTGACTAGTTAGCGATACAGAACCATGATCAACAAGTTTTTATTGCCGCAAATAAATAAATTGGGACTGGAGGACATGTAGTTCCAACAGTATGCTTGCCAATGCCTAATGTCTCGTTTGGACGATTTGTAGTTGTCAGAAAAATCGCATGATTTACCCGCTCCCGACTTTCTCTTTAGGGTTTTGACGTTACATCAAGGACCCTTTAAACCAGGATGAACAAACTACCAAGTTTTTAGCCACCCATGATGCCAAATGGTGCGCCTACAAAAAATTCTTAGTCGAGACCACGAAATTCTTAGCCGATTTACAGAAAAACTTAGTCCTTGCAATGGTTGTACCAATTTGAACATGTATACATTCACATCACAATCACTGTACTTGCGCTACAACCCTAGCTAGAGGCTAAGTTTTTCTGTAAATCGGCTAAGAATTTCGTGGTATTGACTAAGAATTTTTTTTGTAGTCGCACCATTTGGCATCATGGTTGGCTAAAAATTTAGTAGTTTGTTCATCCTGGTTTATATGGTCCTTGGTTACATGTCTATATATGTGAACAAGTCGGCAAGATATCCGACAAGATTGAAGTTCTCCCCCGAACGATGAAAAATGCAATAAAAAGAGCAAAACTTATCATTATCAATATCGGTGTCCACTTGACTCATAAAATCTTCAAAAATTAATGGAATAACACTTAGGCTCATTATTATAACCTGCCAATAACTAAAGTTAGGATGCTAACGGACAGATAATTAGTTTTTCGTTATTATAAGTAACAGTTTGGCTGAAAAGTTCGTAGGCTGAAATAGAAAAAAAATATTTTTTTATAAAATTTGATTTTATTATTCAATATAATTGCCTTCAATGGCGATATAGTGATTATATCGGTCATACAATTTTTTGATACCATTTTTATAGTATGATTTGTCTTTAGCTTTAAAATAGGCCTCAGTTTCGGCGATTACTTCCCTTTTCAAGATAGTCGATGAATACTATACCATGCACATCCCAAAATACTGATGCCATAATCTTACCAGCCGACTGTTGCGTCTTTCCACGCTTTGGAGTTGGTTCATCACGTGCAATCCACTGTCGATTGGACTCCGGTGTGAAATGATAGAGCCATGTCTCAACCATTGTCACATATCGACGGATAAATTTGGGTTAATTACGATTAAACAGGTTTAAACAGCTCAGAATCATCAATTCGTTATTGTTTTTGGTTGATTGTGAGCTCGCGCGTCGACCACTTTGCACAGAGCTTTCGCAAAGCCAAATATTCATTCTCGATACGACCAAAACGTTCTTTTGATATCTTCAAAGTCTCAGATATCTGATCAAATTCACTTTACGGTCTTCTAAAATTATTTTGTGGACTTTTGATGTTTTCGTTGGTAACAGCCTCTTTAGGGCGTCCACTGCGTGCATCGTCCTCGGTGCTCATTTCGCCTCATTTAAACTTTGCAAAACAACTTCTCAACGGTTAATTTTTCTGGTGCAGAGTCCGAACAATGTTTATCAACAGTGTTTTTTTCGTTAAAAAGCAATCCTTTATTAACACACGAAATTGCTTTTTATTTATTGTTTTCAAACTAACAAAAGTTGCTTCACCCAAAATACTATATCTCACAAGCTGATAGTCCGACAGCTGTAAAATTTATACACGTGTCTTTCGAAGGTTAGGGCTAACTAAAAATCACATGGAACTTTTCAGCCAAACTGTTATACTTTTGCGCTTTTCGTTTGTTGTTTTCATTTTTACTTTTTATACTAATGCCGAATGCTTTATTTGAAATACATTCGTTCGTCTGAAGTAAATCTCCATTAATAAGGGCGATATGATTTTGCGCCTCTTTTCTACATACTTCTACAAAGTATCGGATACCCCTTGCATCACGGCTGGTATTTCAGTTGAGTATTATAGTTTAATTTCCATTAATTGAACTTGATTGTCTCTGTCGGACATTCGCCAATATCTTTTAATTATTGGTTGCGTTCGGCAGATACAGTTCATTGGTCAATAGACCCACCCACAACAGTTTTGCTTAACGATCTGATCACTAAATGCTTAGTTTGTATGCTGTTTTTGATAAAATTTTTTGTTGATTTTTATAGTTCTTTTTTTTTAAGAACGACACATTTTTAATTTATTTTACGAACATCGTTCAACAGAGTAAGTAATCATAAAGAGCTACAAATCACTGGTAGCAGTTTTAGGTTTTAGTGCTGAATACTACCATTAGTATGATTATGTTGGGTAATAGTTTAGTTAAAGAACTATAAACCATAATGACCACAACGGAAAGTTAATCAGCTTTTGGAAGATCTCGATTATGCCGACGACATTATTTAACTAGCTACTTATACTTACTACAAGAGATGATATCCAGGTTATCTTGCCTTAGGGATAGCTTTTTGGATGTAGTTCAACCTTGTTTATTGGTTTTAACTTGGAATGGATTTTTTGAGGTCCAGTTTATTTTGTTTTAATTTGAGTTTAACTGGGCAAGATTGGCCAGTTAAACCTAAGTTACAGATGTCAAAATACACAGCTGATGAAAAGCGTCTCTAAATAAATCAGCTGTTTCGTAAATACTTAAAAGTTGTTTGCAAATTAAAATTAAAAAAATGAATTATTCCTCATATTATGAAGATTTCAGCGATTCTGAAACATATGCAAATTTAAATAAGACCATAACAAGAAAGCCTAAGACAATTAGAACTCGTCCAAATAATTTATTTATATTCGTGAACACGTGCTTTTGTTTGAAAATTTATTTGTTTTGATTTTTTATAAAGTATTTCCAATGCTACCATATGTTTGGCTATAAAATATAAAATTTTGTTGGAACAAAATATGGCAGCATTACCTTATCTGTCAAGTCTTAAACTATTACTGAAAAACAACAAGTGGTATCAAATCCAGTTTAAATTCATTTTCAGTTTAACTAATAAGCCATTAAACCAAGTTTAACTCACATCCAAAGAACTAGCTCTTAAAGGCATTTGAAATACAACTAATAAACCATAAGCATAAACAAAATGAGAAATTCAATAACTTATCTCTTAAATCCAAATTTTACAACGTATGTGTTAAATCTATACTGTTCTACGCATAAAAGATCCGGGCCTTAATTCTTACAGCTGTGTGATCGAAATTCTTGTTGATCGATATCGAGTAAAGAGGGCACTTTATGCCTTGAACGAAAGCTTGAAAAAATATAAAATATGAGCTTACAGGTTGGTTGATGCAAAGTTGCAAGTCATTCTGTCAATTCTTTCTTTGTTTACAAGCCATTTCAAGTTGACGTGTCGTGCAGTCATTAGATTCTTTGTTTTGAAGGGTTTAAAAGCAAAGGAAATTTATGAACAATTGTTAGAAGTGTATAAGGAGTCCTCACCTTCAAAACGCACCGTTGAATTTTGGGCTGGTGAATTTAAACATGGTCGTACCAGCCTTGAGGACGATCCACGCGAAGGACGACCAAAAACTGCAACCACAGCAGAAATCATTGAGCAGGTACATAATATGGTTAGTGAAGATTCAAGTTTGACTAAGCGTGAAATTGCTAATGCCATAGGCATCTCAGACGAACGAGTACTCCATATTTTACATGAAGAATTACGTAACTGGATCGAAAACAAATTTCTCAGCGTAATTTGGAGCGTTTTAAGCCTAATAAAACCGACTTCTTGCGTCGTTTTATAACTATGGATGAGACTTGGATCTACCACCATGATCCTAAATTGAAACCAGAACGTTTACATTGGACTGAAGCTGGTTGTTCAGCTCCAAAGCAGGTGAAGTCACAACGATCATCAAAGAAGGTTATGGCATCAGTTTTTTGGGATGCAAAAGGAATTTTGTTGATTGATTATCTTCAGAAAGGTAAAACAATCAACTCTGAATATTATTGCAGCCTTTTGGATCAGCTGGATGAAAAAATTCTTCAGAAAAGACCTGGTTTAAAGAAGGAAAAAATCATTTTTCATCAAGACAATGCACCTGCTCACAAAAGTGTTTTGACGATGGCTAAATTCAAAGAATTAAAGTACGAATTGCTTGAACATCCACCGTATTCACCATATTTGGCTCCCAGTGACTACTATCTCTTCAGAAATCTCTTCGTGGAAAGCATTTTTCGTTGAATGAAGAGGCCATAGCAGTCGTAGACGGTTATTTTTCAGAGCTTCCGGAAAACCATTATAAGGATGGGATAAAATTATTGGAATATTATTGGAACAAGTGTATTGAGCTTCTAGGGGATTATATTGAATAAAAAAATATATTTCGTAACAAAAACAGTATTCTTTCATTTCGAGCGCAAAAACTTTTCAACCAACCTGTATGTTCATATTTAATTTTTGAGAAATGGGTATTTTCAAATATGCTAAGTCTCATTAATAGCAAATAAAACACCAAAAGTTAACGCAAACAATAATTAAAAAATTCAAATTAATGATAAGAGAGAAAGTTAGTTTAAGAAACTTACACTACATCTGACCCCCACTTAAGAGATACGTTAATGATAAATTTCAAACGATATTTTATGAATTCAATCACCGAATGTCTCAAAAAGAACCCTAGTTAGGATTCAACTGCACTTCAAAAAGTTAACAATTAAATTAATGAAGTTCATAACTAAAAATCAAATTTTAATATTGAATTTTCACTTTTCAAATCTAGTTTAATCCAGTTAATTTACTGGCGGAATACAAAATTGTTTACCTATATGAAAGAAACAATGTTACTACACTCACAATATTATTTCATTAAAAATAATCTAAAATACATATTAAATTAATAGAAAATACAATCAATAAGAGGACTACTGATTTTTCATTATATTAACTCCTACTGAATGTCTGTAAATTTTTATAGTTTGTTTTTTGAATGACTGATTCAAATAGTTTAAAAATTCATTTCTATGAATTTCAATTGATTTTTCGTTTAAAAGCAAACTTTACGTATTACTTTTTAAATAAACTACATTCGGTTATGGAAAATATATTGTGAGTGTATAGCTCATAAAAGGGTTTCGATTTAGACATGACTCTGATTTATCATTTTATTTATGGCAGGTCTTCCCGGAAACATTCAAATGTTGTTTGCAAAGATTTTCTTCGACGAAAAAAAATAAAAAAACATCGGAATGGTTGTTGCTTTCACTTAAATTTCAATCAAAAAATAAATTCTATATAATTAAAAATTCTATTTTGGAAATTACTGAAAAACTCAGTATTGTAACTATGTAAAATTTGGTCATGAAACGGTATTATCTTTCGAAAATCTGGATTTTGAAACCGGATTTCTTTCTATGGAAAATGTGATTTAAATCTAGTTATGTATATAACTAGATTTTCCCCAAAATCCAGTTTAAATAAGATTTCGTATATAATGCAATATAACATTAATTTACAAACATATTTATCACAACATTATGTTGATCATTCTTCATATACATTCGTATTTAATAAGTAATATAGAAAGTCTTACTTACTAAACATTTACATGCAAAATAAGAGAATGAACAAAAGCTTGCAGCAGACAAAACCAATAATTTTGAAATAAAATAAAAGAAGCCAAACAATAATTAAAAAATAAAACAAAAGCGTGCATTTTTTATATAGTTTTTCCAGAAATTGCATTTAACTGCGCTTTATTTACACAAAAATTAAAAAAAAAAAATAATAAAAACGAATAGTATTGAATACATAATAACCAAAAACAAATTAAGAATAAATTATAAAAATAGATAAATTTAAAAATAAAGTAAAAGGTGTAAAGTATTTATATATATTTGCATATTGATTTATTAATATTTTTACACAAAAACAAAGTGGTGGGTGGATGTTAGTTTTTTTTTAGTAAAACTTAAAAAGTAAAACAATTAAAATTGGTTAATTTACATAATTTTGTGTTTATTTGTTTAATTTAGTGTGTTAAAAAGGAATTTTAAAAATTTAAACTAACGAAACAAAGCGAACCGGTTCATATATAAAAAATATGTGCAAGTAAATTGTTTTTAAAAATACCAATTTAAAAAAAAAATTGACAAAATAAAATTAAAAAAAAAACTACGTTGACATTAAACTTTTAAGAAATGGCGAATTTCTAATGCCTGGTTTTCATTATGTCATATAAACTGACAACAAAAACTGACTCAAATGAATTCTCGTCATTTTGTGTCAAATGCGTTCTCATTACATCTTAAAAACTGACAATAAGTCGATAAAGCAGAGCGTGTCAAAGACTATGCCAAATTTTGGTGTCAGTTGACTGACGTGGAAAAAATTTAAAAATGATAAAAAAGAAACAAATGGCTTTAGCTAGTGCTGCGTTTTGTGTTACTACATTACCATTTCTTTCTTTATTTAAAAAATTTCCATTGAAATTAATTTTTCCAGCAAAAAAAAAAAAAGAAATAAATAAAATGGACAACTTGTTGTCAATTTTATTTTAGATAAAAAATGCTGCCATATCTGTTGACAAACTGAAATTTGACGTTTTCACTTGTCTGTCATTTTAGACGGCAGTTCGTGTGCATAACTGACTGCAAACTCAGATGACACCATATGACAACCCGTTTTCATACAATTGCCAATAATTTGGACAAATTGACAATAAAAATGACATAGTGAAAACCATGCATAACTAGAAATTTATCAATAAAATGATAGCAAGCAATTGTCAAACTGATTTCATCTCAATTGAAGACACTTAATTACAATGTTGTTGCAATATGATGAAATTATTGATATAAAATCGGTTCTTGCCATGATGTCTGCCTTCAAATGTCATTTTTAGTTTTCATTGTAATTCAGCAATAAAAAACAAGACAAATTATAGTAAATTAAAACGGAGAAAAATTCAATTATTCAATTGTAAAAAAAATAAGTTTTTGATAAAAACTTGAGTTTTTCGATAAAAAAAACTATGATATTTCTTAGCAATAAATTGGAGAAATGTTCTCCGCTATATAGCAATTACTTGCTATAATTTTATTGCTCGTAAATACACCAGGTTAAGGCCCCAAATATGCTGGAACCTTGTTGTAGTTCAAAAACCCAGAAACTAATCGAAATTGCACCTCTAAACTTTATACAATTGAAGAAATTTTGGGTCCAAAAATATGTTTTGTAACTTTGCCGTGTAAAACATATATGGTATGGTGACTTTCATTCAAATCCATGTTGGACATGGATTCTTTCAAAAGCAAATCCTTTTATAAACTTGTTGTGGTTAAATTACAAAAATATATACAAATCTTAATGTCCCTCACGTCTTTTTTAATATTAAACCCTTTGAGATGAACTACAAGCATTTGTTCTTACAATTTCAGCATCTCCGCTTAATTATTTCTCTTAATTCTCCATTACTTGTCGTCTACACGAGACATAAAATTATTGTCAAAAATACGTGGAAAGTAAAAAAAAATAATTTTGATTTTTACATCTCTCCTAGACGTTAAGCTATTAAAATAGCTGTTCATAAATAAAGCCATAAATAAATCTTATTTTTTGTGGTGTTAACGAATTTCATTACTATTTACTTTGCCGGAGTCAGACACAAATGAATGATTTTTAATTTTACTAAAATTGTTTTTTTTTATAATTTTTCTTTTATAAATAAAAAGATTATAACATTTAAACTTTTTGTAATGCAAATTATTTCTGAATTATACATTAACATCAATAAAACATTAATCTGAGTGGTCTATTGATATCAACATGAAGTTACTATTTATGATTTATTGATTTATGTTATGTGGAGACACCAAGTTAACAAAAAGCTTTAAAGTTTAATGTCAAGTAAATTTAAATTTAAGATTTTTCAATAAAGACCAAAAAATATATACACATATTGATAAATAAAAGTTAAATATTATAAATATAACATTTATATTATTAATTAAATTGGGGTATTTGTAATAGCGGAATATATTTATGGTTAAAATCATGTGAAGTTTAGCATACCTGCATAGAAAATTGACTTTTTGGCGTTGTTAAAACAGCAACAGGTTTGATTGACGACGATTTGCGCTGCTTGAAAGAAAATTGGGATTCATTAAAGGTTAATGGGACATGTTAGTTTTAAATGCAAAAAAACACGGTTAAAATTATTTGTTCAAAGTTAATTTAAGTTACTTGAAATTAATACTTTAACATTTTTTATAAAAAAAAAGAAATAAACGAAATTAATTGGAAAGTTAAAAAAAAATTAACAATAAACTCAAAAAAGCATGCAGCATCTTTATTGGTTTTAGAGAGAGTAGGAAGCAGTATTTTCTTATACCTGAGCATTCAAGCGCAAACGTGAAGTATTTGTCGTGGCAATACTATTCATAGTACCAATGGAAGTAAGAGATTCACGTGATCCCGTTCGGGATAGGCGAGACTTTTTGGATGATGGTGATAGGGAGACTTTTGCAATTGGCACAAATACCCCATATTTAGGTTTACATTCAAAATATCTAAAAATGCAGGATTCAAAAATTAAGTTTTTAACTGATAACATGGATTTCGTATGTAGAAACAAACCTAATACCATCCACAGAGCCGTCATTTTTGCCACTGGCTTCATCTAGCTCTATGCCACACCAATTGCCAGATGCAAACTGTGTTTCACCCAAATAACGTAATATACCAGGACGACTGCCGTAACCAGATGATACAATAATGCGATCACCCACTGTTAAACCATTTTCTTATAATTGAAAATAAAAAATATATATTTTTTTTAAAAACAAAATCAAATTTTCTTTTAAATTAATTTATTTAATAAGTGTCTATGATGACTCTATTTTAAATCAACACATTTAAACTTTGTCGGACGGCTGTCATAACCATGAACTGGGGATAGATTCTGAGTGTCGCGAAACTGTCAAATGATAAAAGTGGCCTACAATCTTTTAAAATTTTATTATAACACATCGGGTGAAAAATTCGTAGGATAACCAATAAAACAATTAAAAAAAAAATCGACTTTATTGATCAGCATAGTCCCATTCAAGAGCCGATACAAGCACTCCAACGCCTTTCTAACATTTCGATACTTTTTGAAAGTGTAATTTGTGTGTTTATGTTTTTCGTGCACTGTAAGCACCAGTTTTCTTTTGGAAAAATGTTCATGCAAAATAAAGTCTACACGTTCCATCAATATCTTTAAGGTAGCAGCTATCTCCTAAAACTTCGCTTAAACTATTTTGTGAACTTTTTTGATGTTTTCCGGCATCACCACCTCTTTTGGGCGACTAGAGCGTTCAGCGTCATTGGTGTTTGTATGACCACGCTTTAAGTCAGCAAATCACTTTTCTACTGTCTGTCCCGATGGAGCAGAGTACGAATAACATTTATCAAGCCAAGCTTTGGCTTTTTGTTTTTTCCATTAAAAAGCCATGATAAATCAACAAACGAAATTGCTTTGAATTCGCTACTTTTGCGATTTTGAAAATACAAATTGTCATTAAACTTTGACAGGTATTATCTGAAGGTTGGTAGTTTCAAAAATTTATATGGATTTTTTATAAGTGTCGACACCTATGTATGTGTCATTAAACGCATTTTTTACCCGATGTAATATGTATACAAATTTATGAAACAAGCTTAATAAATTTTATTCACAATTGTTTTTTTCTTAAAACAATAAAATTAAAGCATTGTTGGCATTTTTTTTTTACATATTTATATATACCCGGGACAGTCTTTAATTTTTATGTAGTTTGTAAATTAAAAAAAAAAACTTTGCGACGTAGATGCAGTCATAGATAAAAACGTATTTGAAAACATTTGCGGGAAAATTAAATTTCTTAATAAACTTTTTGCAAAAAAAATACTAAATTGAAAGTAACACCTAGAGTTCGGAAGTTCATTTAAAAACATGTTTGCTGTCGTTAGCTGCAGAGCAACGTTAATCAAAATTGCAAGAAAATGCAATCATTTGCTAATGCATACGCATATGTTATGTATATTTTCCTATAAATGCATATTTTTTACATTTGTGCTAAAAGTTTATATTTTTAGGTATATTTCTTGATATTTTACTAAAAACTGAGCTTTATACAATTATAGCCTGTTCCTCTATTTCTATGCGAAGGATGACTCGAACGACAAGTCGAATTAAAACGTAACTGTTTTCATACAAAATTTGGTTTCTCTATTTCGAACAGTGCGAATGCAAATTTCGAAATCAGTCACTTGCCATTTTTTTGTCGAGTGAATAGATATTTGATATTTTTAAAAACAAAATAAAGTAAAAAAAGCAATGGATAACAATGGACCAGCCGAAGACGCTTGTATTTTATATGAAAGAAAGGCCTGATTTTGCCAGAGGGACTCCGGTGTTCGGAGCAAACAAATTTTTCTCAGAGGAGGAAAATTTTACCAGAAAACTTAACTCCGTTTCACCCTCTATTACGCTGTTGCTGAGTGGTAAAAGGTAAGTGTCTTTAAATTTTTGTTTGTGGCTTACATTTGCCCCAAGCAACTCATATTTACATTTTTTATTTTACAAGAGCTAACAGGGCTGTAGAAGTGACCACATCGAACAGACAACAGCAACATGCAACAGAAAAGCATTCCGAACAACAATCCCACCCTCAACCAATCCATAACAAACAATTTTACAAATAAACACTCTCAAAAAAAAAAATTGATTTGTTTATTTCATTTGTCATGTACAGCTGATCCCTGTTAAACAGGGTTGTTTTTATCTTTAAGCAGTTCAGTAGTATTTTTTGTACTTGTAAAGAAAATTGTAACAAATGATCAAGATATATGATCTGGCATCGCTGTGATTTGTAAATGCGTAAGAAACAAAAATTGGCACTCGTAAGTAAAGACGATCTTTCGTTTGACTAGTTCTTCGTTCGAAATCGAGAAACAGGCTATTTATATATTTTTTCAAATTTATAAATATTTTTTATTTTGTTTTATCTCAAAGACAATAATAATAATGAAAACTTTGGTGAAGATTAAATTGAAAATTAAAGTTTTTAAACCACTTTTTAAACCAAAAAATATCAAAACGGAATTGATAATATTGAAAACGTTGGAAAAAAATTATTAAGAAATGCCTTAATTAAATTTTGGAGAAGCGTTAATTAAAGTTTGCTATTAATAGTTTAGGTATTTAGATGTGGATATTTTTATAATAAGAATTGTGTCGCTTTAAAATAGAATCATAATAAAACATTTCTAATAGGAGTTATAACTGTAAAGTTAAGATATACCCTTCTCAGGAATCAATCCCCCAATTAGTTAAACTTACTTCCTGGACTACGTAGAAATGAACTGCGTATACTGGCTGTGGGTGATACTGTACGTGAACGTTCTGGTGAATTTTTCGATAATGGTGATGTCGGCGTTTGGGCTCCTGATAAAGGGCTCAACGTAAGACGTGTCAAACGTGAAAATATTCCTCTTTTCGGTTCACATTGAAAATAACGCTTACCGGCAACACAACCATCATTTTTACCTTTAATTGATTGAAGATGAATTAACTTCTATTAAAACTATACTCGGTGTTTGCGCTAATATATTTTTGACTTACCACTTGGATCATCTAATACTATACCCGCCCACTCGCCGGGTGCAAAATGTGTTTCGCCGATATAGGCAATTTGTCCTGGACGTATGCCACCAACCCAAACTTTTTGACCAATTATAAATTGTTCTGTATCGTGTGTCAAAATAGCGCCATGATCTACAAAATAAGAAATTGAAATAGAAATTAATTACATATTTATATTTTTTAATTGACTGTTAATTGTTTTAATTAAACTTGCACCATTTAAACCTTTTTAGTATAACTTTTAAATATTTAAACTCATCTCGATTTTATTTAATATTTTATTGTTTTTTTAATAAATAAAAATGTTAATATCTGTCGTTTTGACGGATTTGCAAACGTTTCATGGTAAACGACTTTCTCCTACTCGAGAAATAAAAAAAATTTTACTCATACTGCGTATGTTTCGGTCCAAGGCTGCCAACGATTTAAAATATTTGCAATAAAATTAAAAAAGCGCTTCGGGAAGAGTTGGATGTATCCCTTTAGAACGCAAATATCGCAAAACGCCCACTCGTTGAAATAAAATAACACATATGATATTGAAGAAAATTACACATTATCCGCTACATTTCCCTAAAAAAACTCCACTTATATTTTTTGATTTTGTTGAATAGCATACAAATTTGGGCAAACTTAGGCATGTATTTTGTATTGGTAAATGCGTCTTTAACAATTAAAATTTGTCTATAATTTCTTTAAACAAGTTTCATTGAGATCTGACTGTTCGGGCAAGGAAACCTTCCTTGTAAGTATTGGAAATAAATGTTTATTAACAGTATTATTTGTTTTTAATGACGATTTGAGTTTTTTGTGTTAAAATTGTTATCATGATGTCATACAGAGACTATTTTTAAATATATCTGTATACTTATTGACTATAATATGTAAATTACAGATATGAAATTTCTCAATAGTTCCAAGGTGAAAAATTATATGTTAGGTAACTGAAATGAAGGTAAGGACTTTTACTAATCCAAACAATCTTAAATGAACTAAAAAGTGTACAAGTTCCTTGATTTTGTATCCTCTTTTTGAACACTGTGGTAAGTTTGCAGAAAATTTTAATGGAGTTGGGAATAAAATGCGTTCACCGGCAAACATACAGTCATGTGAACAAAAATAGGGACACTTGCATGCAACAAATTTAAAGTAAAAAAACACACATACATTTTGGGAAGAAACTAACAATATTATATTTAGATTAATGTACAACAATAATTCTTCATTTTATACAACAATTCAAACTTTGTTGTTGCAATTGAAAAAAAAAACAACGTTAAAAAGTATTATAATTTCCTATAGTCGAATGTGAATAATAATGACAGTAAGAAAATGGTTTGAAATATTATTAGTATTTTATTTTTTAATGGAAATATAATAGTGGTTCTTGTATCTAATAGATGTACCCATTTATGTAACATATTTATGTAAATAAGTGTACCAAGTATTGAGCCAAGTGTGAATAAGGTATGGGATATAGAAAATCGGAACAGATTGCCATATGCATGGAATTTTCAAATTTTGTTTGTGCCAGACTACTTCGTTGGTATTGTTTATCAATTCTAAGACAAACAAAAGAAGACCTGATCACTATTTAGTCCTTAGAAAGCTGATTTCCTATCGAAAATCGGAAATTATTTACAAACTTTAAAGAGCATCGAAAGTTAAATTTTTTTGGGGATTTTTAATTCACCCTGCAATAATTAGTTGGTAGTTTTTAAAAGTAGACGTGTTTAGCTAACTGAAGCCATCAATGTTTTTATTTTAACATTTATAATTTTTAATTGTCAGACGTTGAAAAAACTTTATGGTATTCTTAATTGTACTTAATTCTAAAAATAGTTTAAAAATAAAAAAAAAAATCTCAATGCAAAATAAGATTTAAATGCATTAAATAATTTAAATGTCTTACTTATTTGATAATAAAATTAACAAACAAGAGTTATTTGATCGTTTCCGCTTTAATTGTATCATTTATTATGTGGTTGCTTCGACTTAGGAATATAGTAAAACCGTACTTATAATTTACTTGGTCTTGAAACTTAAAATTACAAATTCGTACAATTAATCTATAAATGTTATTATGTAGCTAAACACGTCTACTTTTAAAAACTATCAACTAATTATTGCAATGTGAATTAAAAAACCAAAAAAAAAAACAAAACTTAGCTTTCGATGCTCTTTAAAATTTGTAAATAATTTCCGATTTTCAATAGGAAATCAACATTCTAAGGACTTAATAGTGAACAGGTCTTGTTTTGTTTGGCTTACAATTGATAAACAATACCAACGAAGTAGTATGGCGCAAACAAAATTTTAAAATTACATGCATATGGCAATCTGTTCCGATTTTTTTTATCCAATACATTTTTCACCCTTGGCTCCATACTTGGTCCACTTATTTACATAAATTAGGTACAATGACCACTATTATATTTCCATAAAAAAATACTAATAATAATTCGAACAATTTTCTTACCGTCCCTATTATTATTCACATTCGACTATAAGAAATTATAATACTTTTTAATGTTGTTTTTTTTTTTTCAATTGCAACAACAAAGTTTAAATTGTTGTATAAAATGAAGAATTATTGTTGTACTTTAATCTAAAAATAATATTGTTAGTTTCTTCCCAAAATGTATGTGTGTTTTTTTACTTTAAATTTGTTTTTTGCACATGACTGCATCCCACAAGTATTTTATTGATAAAATTTAGATGGAAAATGCAAAGATTACAATGTAACAATGCCTGGAAACATATGTAGTTTAATACCAATAAAATGAAATACTTGGAATCATATTTCAAAACCTATATGTATATAGTCCGCAAACATATCCACCAATGTATTTTTTAGGAAATATATGACATTTATTAGCACCACAGAATATAGAATTTTTGTCCATTTTGCTATATTTCGCATGATTTCCGAGACATAAGCTATTTTAAGACTTTGGAATAAAAAAAAATTAATATATTGTCATTTGTATGTGGGACTGATAGCGCAGACACAAAAAATATAATGATTTAAAAAGATATAGGGATTTGAAGATTAAAACAATTTTTTAAACTGAGAAATACAAATTACTGAAGATTAGCATGCAATATTAGTTCAAATACCGATGAAATTAGTTGTTATGTTTAATTGGAATTAGAGAAAATTTCTTTAATTCAACATAAAAATTAGCTAAACTAAAGTAGAAGAATTTTTACAAAATTTTTATGAGTTTACGTCCTGAACTATTTTCTAAAAGAACAAATAATCAAAAAACATGACCGAAAAAACAAACGTAAAAGTTCTCAAATATTTAAAGATTAAATGAATGATTTTCGTTCGATTTGAGATCATATTATCATATTTTTTCTAAATGGTTCAATGTACACAGAAAAAATTATTGCCAAAAAAATTTCAATTTAATATATTTTTGACTTTTTGTTCACTTTTAATTAAAAGTTGAATCATATCAATTAAATTTTTAATTGAAAATGAATTTGGTGAACAAAATATTCTAGTTTACAAAAAACACTATTGACATATTATTTTGATTTATTTATATCTTAACTTTTATTACACTTATTTAAATTGCAAAATTGCATTTCAAAAACCTAAACGAAATGTTTATAAAAAATATTTTTAATATTACGCGTATTAATAAAAGCGTTCTAATTTATTTTGTTCAAGAAACAGATTATTTAACAATTCGTTTAGGATTTATGGGTATTTCAACTTTGAAAATGGGAGCATGAGAACAAACATTTTTGGCAACACTGTGGATACGCTGGCACCAGTTATGATAAAGTTGGTACCATAGTATTTTTTATTATGCTATTGGAACCTCAAAAGTACTATGGTAATCCTAGGAACTATTTGGAACAAAGTATTTAGACATTTTCATGCGTTGATAAATTACACACAAACATATGTATATTTTACAAAAAAAAAATATTGAAAATTTTATTAAAATTTTAATTGATTTATATCTGGAATTTCAATCAAGAATTTTATTTAAATTATAATTGATTTCAATCAGGAATTTCAATAAAAATCTGATTAAAATTCTGATTGATTTTTGGTTAGAGCTTTAATTAAAGTTTTAATTGATATAATTATAAATTTTAATAACTAACTTATTTTTTTTGAGTCATATTTATTATTTCCTGAAGATGCTACACAATGGAGTAGCGAAATATTGAAAAATAAATAATATTTTTTTTTTGAAAAACAAACCTTAAGCTTAAAAAAATAAATTAGTTATTAAAAAGAAAAAGGTTAAATAAAAGATAACAATTAAAAGTTTAATTGAAAATGTTGAAGATTATTGATTAAAAATTTGATTTGATGTTTAAAAAAATAATTGAACAATTTCAATTAATTTTAACAATAAAAAAAATTAATTGATATAACAAATTATTTTGCCGGTCCAAATTCAATTAAATTTTTAATTGTATTTACAAATATTTTAATTGAAACTCGATTTTAGTTTTTTCTGTGTAAAGAAAATACAAAACCATCCTATTATCCATGCCTTTTTGGTGTTAATGATTGATTATGAGCTACTTATATTGAATGATGAAACAAATTAGGGTCTAACATCTAGAGTCCGACGAAATATTCGCTTTCGGCAAAAAAAAAAAAAAAGAAAAACATTCTGCAAATATTCGGTATTCGGAAAAATTTTTTATTATTATTGAGAATAAAACAACAACTTATAAATAGATCTATTTCGCAAGCAATAGAGCTCGAAATAAAAACTAAGGCATATGATAGTTGTGGCAGTGGTTATGCGAACACTTGCCTTATCATCCAGGTCATTAAATATTTGGTCATTCTTTAAAAGAGTTGAGAAATGTAAAATAACGCTATATTTTGCACTTGGCTTTCTTTTAAGAATTTTAATTACGTATAATACCTATTAAATCTTACCAAAAATTTCACAATGTAAACCAAAACTATTAAGCGTAATAAAAATGACCGGGAATTAATTAGGACATGAATTAAGTAAGATAAATTATGTCAGAATGGGAAGGTATTAAACATTACAATACCATTTTGTAAATTAAAAATTTTGAGGGACTTTTTCGCGTGTACTTTTTTCAAATATTAAGATAAAATATTTTTGTCTTAAACATAGTTGGGTAATCGAGTAATAAACAGACGAATGTTGTTTTTAAAAATTTTGCATCATTACTTTGACAGGAATATTAAAAACAAAATGGTTTTCCACATTACCCAAACCTCTAATACAGTTGGGAAATGTCGATACTGTTAAATATTCGACATTACTTAATATTTTTCAAGTTTTGACTCATTACTACTCATCACTTTTTATAATCATACGAAATTTATTTAAAATTTTTTACGGAAAATATCATGGTTGTATTTTCTTACTGATTTCCATGGCAAAATTACATTTATATGTTATGCTACGTACAAATATACAACTCAGAAATTATTTAGTAGTACTAAATACCCAAATAATTTAACAATTTTCGTTGAACAACTTTTAACCCTGAGAACCCAGTTTTTAGTGAAAATCCTATAGAGTGGACAAAATTAAATATAAACTGCACAAAAAAATACATTTTTCTTGTCATTTAAAAAATGTTTCATCCTTGTAAGTTTTTTGAATTATTTAAAGCGGACAATTTGGCTGCACAATGTCGGTAGGCACAATGTCTAAAAATTATGTTTTTGACCGATATTCCATTGAATGGTCGATATGTATTTACAAATAACTAACTTTCAAAACTTGTTTTTTCATATTCCCTTTAAATATTCAAGATGCCCTTAATTGAATTTCGATCAATATATTTAATGAATAATATCATGGTCATTGTAAAATGTTTGATGTAAATAAACCCAATTCGATTGTTATTGTGTGGGGGAGTTCTGAGAAAACCAAATACAAAACATCAATTATTATTTATTATAGAAAAACTTGTTTTTTTTTCTATTACATATTCATTTTTAAAATTGCATGTAAATTTTTATTTTATATTTTTGTTTTGTATGTTAGAGATACAATTTAATGATACAAATTAAATATTTTTAAAACACCCATCTAAAAATCGAAATATATATGAGCATACATGATCATACATGGGCTTGTATATGGTCATACATGGGCATACATGTTCATATACGTCCATACATGATCTCATATATGATCATATATCTTCGGATCCGAAATTTGAGGGTATATGGTGATATATGTGCATATATTATTATACATGCTCATATATTATTCATGTATGCTCGTATATGATCATATACGTCCATATACCCTCAAATTTCGGATCCGAAGATATATGATCATATGAGATCATGTATGATCATATATTGAACAATGTATGGACGTATATGACCATGTATGCCCATGGATGATCATATACAGGCCCATGTATGACCATGTATGCTCATATATATTTCGAAAAAAATACAACAAATTTGCTATGGAAATGTTAAAAAATTAAAGAATTTATACAAATTCCACTTTATATGTTGATAGATAATGATATCGATGGCTTATAGTAAATATGGGCCATCTATGGTTTCACGAAAATTAGTTTTTATGGCAAACGCTTTAGTTGTACAGATCTTATCATTGATATTAATTTTGTACTGAAAATTTAATTTTGAAACCACTTTTTTCTCATTAATGTAATATGGGCTAACTACATAAATTTAATTTTATTTCGTAAATGCAAAAAATGTAAATAAATAAAGTACAAATGTTTTATAAATAGAAAATTTATTTATTTTTCAAAGAAATTTTTGTTTAATTTTACACTCAGAATATTATGTAGTTTACTATTTGTAGTTTAATAAAAAAGTTTTCCCTTCCATTTAAAAATAAAGGAACGTACATTTATTTTTCAAAGAAATATCTATATTAACTTTTTTATACATTTATTCGAAATGATTTACTATCATTTACCTATTTTTCAGTTTCATTTATTTTTTTATTTATTTCAAATTTAATGAAAATTTATCCACAAAACTGAAATTTAAATTTTGTTTACTGTCTGTTTCAAAAAATTTCAATTTGTTTTTTTATTTAAATTGGTTGCATATGTACAAACTAATTTCAATTCAAATTACAAGAACTTCATAAACACACATACATACACAAACACATTCACACAAAAAGTTTCTATAGCCATGCATACATACATTTTGTTGATTTAAAAAAAAAGGGAATCAATTTCAAATAAATGATAAAATCATTTATTTTTTAAGGAATTGGTAGGTAAAATTTTGACATTTATTTTAACTTATATAATTGTTTCTTATGGATGTGTCAGTTGTTTGATCAACATTTAAAAATAAATAACTAAAGGCATTTAATTTAAATGAAAATAAAGTAGACCGGTTTTTAAATGAAATATCATTTCTTTTAAATGACATTTTCTGTTATTTTAACTTTCAAACTATTTTAAGTGTATAATTAATATATTTTTTAAGTTTACTTCTTTTAAATTTGATCTTTGTGGCGAAAAAAAGAATTTCAAGGCTGAAAAGGCCCTCTCATTTGAAGTATTTGATTTTGAAAATCGTTCCTTCTTTTTAGAACTTGTTCTTATCTTCGTCATCTTTTGAAGAACAAGATATTGATTCTCTCATAAAATAATTTCCTTCTCTTTCCATTTACAAATTTTTGAAAATTTTAATTGTTTTTAAAATATGTTTTTTTTTTTTGCATTTTCAACATCTTCGGGACTTCGCATTATTAATATAGTAATGTTTTTCTTTGTTTTGTCATCTGTTGTTAGCTCTAATTTAAAACTAAGCCAGATTCTGCTAAAAACCCCTGTTCTTCTTGTGCTTTCTACGAATTCTTCACAAGTATTCCAAATATTATCATTCATAGTTAATGCAGCATCCAGTAATTCCGAACAAGAACTTCTGTATTCCATAACTGGAATTCCATCTAGTTTGACAGTCTAGTACGGCTTTTTTCAAGTTTAGCTTTTTAGTTAAAGAAAAATGTTTGGTCTTCGCAACTTTTTTGCTAAATAGCTTTGCATTGATCATGTATTTGCTTAAAAGAAGGACTAGATATAGTGTCGAGCACTGCAAACTGGAATGCAAGAAATGTAATGTAATGTTAAACATTTCTCACGCCATGAACAGCAAGAATATTTTTTTATATTTTTGAACCCGAACCTGTTTAAACTTTTGGGTTTAGCGGGTTCAGTTTCAAAGTTTTTATAAACAGCGAACCTGAACCCGTTAGGGTTTGGGTTCGGTTTCAGTCCTTGCATTTTATTACACGCAATTTAATTGTTCTTGATTTTTTATACAAAAAATTGTGAACTATTTGTTTTCTTTAAAATCGGACCAATTGCTATTGTTCGAAGTTTATACAAAACCATATTATTGCTGGCATAAAAGAGCACTGACCCTGGACTATAATTTTTTAAAAACGGTGCATACAAAACTACAAAATAGTAGCGGAATGCGAAAAATAAACATATTATGGTGTTACTCATTAAATAAAAATACTTAAAATATTATTTTTTTTTTAATTCTTGTGAATTAAATCTACAAATGTATTCAAATAATAAACAAATATTAAATAACGCAACTAATATTAACATTTTAATAATATTTAAAAAAATACTGATCTTAAAAGGGATATCTACAAATTTTTATACAAATTATTCGAATGTAATAAGGACTAATCGCGAAAAACCTGAAACCTAGAAATGTTTTATAAATATTTTCAAAAGATTAATTTAGTAAAACATTCATAATGCGGGAACTAATAGGCTTTTTACACTGAACCACATCTTTGTGAAACGCGTGGAAGATGTTGAAAACGTGAAACATGTATTTAAATTGGCAACATATTTCATCTGCCATTTATTCAGCTGTCAAAAAATAAAAGAAAAAGACGCATACTTTTTGTTAAAAATGGATTTAGAGAAAGCATTACTCATTGGAGTAGTTGTTGCTTTGCAAGAACAAACCCGAATTTTAATGCAGTATATTGAAATATTAAAGGTAATTCTGGAAGATGATGATGAAGAAGAATTTTTGGTAGACATAAGAATGAAATTCTTACATGTGCCGCTCATTTTCCTTTGTTGAATATTTTTTTTTTTGTTTATTTTCTGCAATGTCGGTTTGCTAGTGATGGCACAAAGAAAATCGCTTTTCTTTTTGTCATTTTTTTAGTGATGACACTTAAAATAACGAAAGGAAAAGATGGAGAAAAGATCATCTTTTGTAGATGTAGAAAGATGTAGAAAAAGGCTATAAACGTTTTTTTGCCTTTCTTTAACAATTATGTATTCATAGATAGCTCATATTGAATATAAGTTCTCGATATTAAAATTGTAATTATTACAAAATAAAAACAGTAGCCTATTGCATAAAAACTAATTGCTAATGTAAAGCTACTACTAGATTTAATTTTTTATATGTTAAAATTTACAAAATAATAACTGTGTAAATAACATACACCCAAATATGGTTGTGCTAATGCAAATTTATGCATATTTACAATGTATGTTGTGAAAAATTTATCAATATGTTGAAATTTAAAATTTTCATAAAGCAACAACAACTCCTACTGTCATCAGATGACACATTAGTGTCATCCAGTATGTATGTAGGTTGCATGAACTATCGCAAATGAAGATTGAAAAGCAATTAATCGTTAAGTCAATCAAAGTTTATCTAGTACGTGATATTTAACGAGAAACAATTCAACATATTCAAACAAAATAATTTGTTAATACATCTGGATTACAAAGTATTTTTAAGAATTTCAAAGATAATGCATTAGATTTATTTGTGTTTTTTTTACAAATATGGCACACGTACGCATTACAGTTGGTTTACTTTAAAATGAAAGATTAAGCATCACTGTGTCAGAATCATAAACAATTCATGTTGTTTTCACATTAATTGCCCAGTTAATGGCATCTAATAAAAAAAGTTTATGCTAAAAATGATTAATGTTTGTGTCAAAGAAATTCACATTTTTAGCACAAACGCCAAAAGTAGCTTGATTTTTGCTAAAAGAATAAGGCGACAATATTCACATAAACAATATTTACTTAGTGCTACCATTTAAGGCAATATCAAGTGACATAGATTTTACAGCAAATATTGAATAGAGGAAACCACCTGCGCAAGCAAGCGCCTCTACATAAGCGTATAATTCTGTCCACAACTGACTGCATACACTGTATCTAAAAAGTATTAGAATTTTCATATTTTATTTGCTTAAATTATAAATTATAATGCAGTAAGGTAGAATAAGTACAAATTCATTACATATTTAGATCTTTAGCTTTGTATTTTTCTTACTTATTGTTATGCAGTGATGTGCAAAAGGGCTAAATGCACTTTTTCCAAAATGCATCTACAAAGTTAGATAAAATTGTACATTTCAGTCCAATTGTTTAATATTTTTGTAATTCAATAAAAAAAACTCTTAACAGCTTGCAGATTAAAAAATGAAAAACCCATTTCGGAAAATATTCTGTTCCTTCTATAAAATTTATAATGAGGACTTAAGATCTTTGTTTTCTAAAACGAATATAAAACCAACGAAAATAAATGTTGTTAGATTTTCAGCAAAATTTTACTATTCTTATTTAATTTTCCTTCATATTTTAAAGCATTGTAAAAATATATTTGTCTTCGGCAAAATCTTTTAAAAAATCTCATAAAGGGAACTAATATTCTTGATATTATTTCCATATTTTTAAAGCTTAAATCCCAAGGATTTCCCAATATAATTGCAAATCCTCATATTTTTTACTTTTTGAAAAAAAAGACATTTAAAAAAAAAAAATCCCTTTGAAGAATTGTGGTAAAAATTCTAATTAACTATTTCAATCGGCTAGACATACTGCAGATTACATTCGAAATCTGATTTGCGTTGCTCTTGATCGAAAGCGAGGCAGACTCACATATTACGTTCTCATGAATAAATATTAAATATGTGATGAAAGTCGATCGATTTTGTTGAAAATTTTGATTTTAATAGTGAATAGAAAAGACAAAGGGTACTGAGTTTTTTTTAACTCTTCAGTTTAATTCCGAAGGCATATAAAAAAAATTTTAGTCAGTCAAGCCTGACCATGAGATATCCTACACCACAGTATGACATGGGTCATACTTCGGGAACGGCCTGATTACAAGAGCAAACCAATTAACGGTTTAATAAACATATCAGAAAATCTGAATAAAAATTACAAAAAAGCTCATTTACATTAGGACTAGAGCCAAAGTAATCCGATATTCTTTCAATTTGGAGACAATGTTTATGGTTCTATATAACAATCGCATTTAACGGTTTTGTATGTCTAAATAACATTTGAGCCCAGATAAGACCTTTCTATAGGAGGTAGGTCTGAATACTCAACAAAACTCAAAAGGGTTCGTTCTTGGACCAAGAGAAGTTCATCCGACAAATTTTATGGAAAGATATTTTTCTTTTCGACCTGCAGTTTAATCAGAAAGTCTACATGGAAGGACGAGCATTGATAAATCGGCTCAGAAAGTGGTTTTGAGTAAATTTGTACAGTATAGTAGACAGTGTAAACCAGTTGAGTATTTCACTAAAAACAAGCACTGGCAAAGACAAAGACTGACTGTAAGCGAGTGAATTTTTTGAAGAACGAATCCTCATAAAATCAAGCATTTTTGTACAACACATAAGTTTTTATTGATGAGCTGAGTTGGGGTGTGTTGGTAAAGCACACATTTAATGTAAAAGGAGAAAAAGAAAGAAAAAAAAATTAAAAAAAGAAATGCGATAAAAATTAGAGAAGAAGAGATGGGCCCTGACATGATATAAGCAATTGGTCATTGACAATGCCTATCTTCGCCAATTAGTCTACGCAAACAGCTCTACTTAAACTGAGTAGGAATCGTCACATTCCCATCTGGCTTGCCTACAAAAAACTTCGAATCACCGTAGTTAGTCCCGTCTGATCACCTGTCAATGAAAACAGATATGAGCTGATCTAACGTACTAACCGTGAAATCATGTTCCTCAGCTGCAGTGTCTGATTCATGGAAACCGATTAATTGTATAGAAGACAGGACCTATTCCCTATAGAAATTTTGCTTAGACTGCGCCTGCACTTCCGAACAAACCTGGATGTAGTGATCGGAGATACAAGTGCCTTAATCGCAGCCTAACTGTCACTACAGATACTGATACTCCAGCCGTTATTAGTCACATCCAAAATAACAAAGATTGTTGTTTTTCTGTTCATGTCACATCGCCCAGATACAACCGGATTAATACCGTTTGCGATTCATCAGTGTAAAAAGCATCAGCGTAATCCTGAAGTTATTAAGTTTGGTTGTCCCAGTCCTCCCTACTCGGAATGATTTTCCAAGCTTTCTACTGAATTCGAAACAATACATTATGTTATTCAAATGCATTAGAAACATCAGACAAAGTTCTGTAAGCCTCTCAATCTAAATTTTTCGGAGTCTTAAAATTGATTTCATAGCCTAGCCCTGTATATGAAGATCCAGAGGTAGCATGTTTAAACAACACAAGCTTGTTCGGATTAACAGATAGCCCATGCCTTATGGACCATCTGTCCATTGATGGCATCCTCTACTAACCTCAACTGTGACATTTGTGTCCTATTGGCTTTCAGCGGTCAACAGCGTTGTAGATAACAGAAACATAATCCATTTAACAATAACTTTGTCCACGCCATGTACCTCACCCGAATACCTCGAGTCAAAAGTAGCAATGTCAACAGCCTCCTTTTTGATATTGAAAACAAGACCATGAATCTACCACATTCATACTCAAGGTTGTTTTCAATTAGGAGGGATTCGGAGCAATGTCACTGACCAAATGAATTTATGCAGCATTGGTTCGAAACATTTTAGTAAAAAGAATGATGAACTGATCAGTTTAAAACTCTTTGCCAAAGTATTATACCTTGACATCGCAGTGGCCACGAAGGCTGGTTTTAGTGTCTTAGCCTATATATCTATCCGCCACAATTTAGTATTATATGATATATACCATAAGGACTTAGAGATTTAAAGTCATTGAAAGAAGATAAGGCGTACCTCATCAATTATTACGTAACTTCCCTTGATGGTATACACCAGTCATCCTGAGTTGTATCAACAGCAGGTCGTTCAATACATCCCTTACTGCTGCCGCTATTTTTCATCCCGGAAAGTACGTCAACAAAAGAATATCATTGACTTCTTGGTAATTGTTTGTAAGGGTACCATCAGGTATCTTAAGGGAGTCAAGCTTTGTTGCATTATCATTCTGAAAGATCTTGAAAATTTTGGCTGTCTCTCTCACCCCTTGTTCCTCCTCACAAAAAGTCCCATAAGAATCCAGTATGGCTTGCCTCACCTTCTTCTTATATTTCTTCTGTATAAGATGGTAATTGTTCGAGTCAGCATCTTTTCGAGATTTTAGGGTTCTATTTTGAAGCTTTCTGGACCTTTTCCTAAGCTTTTCAAGTTTAACTACGCATCAGAGGAGCTCGATCTGTTTATCTTCAACGAACAAACAGCATTATATCAAATAATTATAGTTTTGATAATTTCTTGAACTCTACTTTAATTGACTCTGTGCTGCTAAGTTCCAAAATGGGATATAAATTTTAATACAATAGTTCTCCATATTTTTCCAATCCGCTATTTGAGGATTCTCGCCAACTTAAATCGTTGATTCGTCAATACCAACCCTGAACTCGATGTAACGGTGGTACGACAGAGATATCGTATAAAAACAAATAATTTTATGTGAATTAAATTTTCAGAACACCTCTTAATTAAAAAAAAAATGTTTGAAACTTTGTGAGCATAGTGCTCGCAAACTTATACATCTGTATAAATTATTCAAGTTAACATATGTTAAAACATCAAAAATGCATTTGGTTAAAATATTAATTGTGTCTTGTAAATTTGAGTCAATATTTATGATGAAACGTTAGGTATTTATTTTTTAAAACATGTTAGTTCAAACTGTTGATATTATTTTTTTAAATTTGTTCTTACCTGTACTATGTCGTCGGCCTGTGGCCTCTAGATAAAAATCGTCTTTAAAAAATTGATTTAAAAAATTTAACAAAAAAGAAAAATTAAATTAAAAAACAAAGCACAACAAAACAAAAGCACATTCAAATATTTTTCAACAAAATAAAATAAAAATAATCAAATAATAACTTACAAGATTGTCTGCGACTTGAGTCCGAATTTTGAAATGGTGAACTGGATTTAAAAGAATAACGTGATGGTGAAAATCTATCCATTTCTGGTGACAAAGAGGAACGTGTAAAACGTTTAACTGTCTCTTGGTATAAGTCTGCACATATATACATTTTTTTTTTGTTTTGGAAAGGATATGTTTGGTTGATTTTTAATTGAAAAAAAAACAAATTAAATTATGTATGTTATTAACACAAATACATTCACAATTTAACAATAATTTTTAAAATAGATTAGAATTAGTTAAGAGTGTTTAAATCAGAGTTACAAAAACAATTAGAAACTGGATATTTTAATAAGGTATCTCCACAAATATTTTTAGTAAAACCTAAAATTCTGTCAAAATATGTCAAGTTGTGAAGTTTTGAAATTTTCTTATCGAAATCCAAATGATAGAAAATTATCCAAGAATTTTGGAAAAATAATTCAGAATCTACAACTCCAATTCTTTATATTCTGATAAAGTGTCTTGTAACTCTTGTTAAAGATTAAATTATTTTCATTAATTTGTGTTAGCATGCGAATTTCAAATTTTGTAGTTGCATTTGTTAAATACAATATTTTGTTAAAAATATTAACTTAAAATTCTTTCATTTTGTTATTGTTAACATTTAGTAAAAAAAAAACATATATTTATTTAATTTAAAAGTGATAAATATTCAAATGATTTATTATAAACAATTTATACCAAAAAATTAATTTACTATTTCGGCGAACATTAAAGCGACGTTGTTATCTTGTATAGAAATATTTCAAACATGTTGTAAAGTACGCAATTATTAAAAAAAATTATGATTACCATTATTCGGGTGTGTAACGACAAAAAAATATGATATTGTTTCACTTTGTATAATGAACCTAATTAACAAAATTATGAAATAAAAACCCATAAAAATATTACAACATATTTATAACACTACTCCGCCTTAAAAACTATTATAAAAGTATTAAAAAGAAAACCGCCTTTACAAACGAACAAAGAAAATATTACAAGAAAACAAATTAAAAACAAATTACTTTAAAATCTACTCCCATTAATCAATTAGCCCTCCTGACATATAAAAAGTTAAATAATTTTATTAAACGTGATTTGTTTCCAACCAAAAGTAGAGTGTTGGTAAAAAAAAAAAACAAATTGCAAAATTAGAGGAACCAAATTGGCTTTTGAAAAATTTTAATTCCAAGCAAATAATGTTCGCACTTTTGTGTTACAAAAAACAAAAAAGTGTTTCATTTTTTTTTTTTTTGGTGTCCATTCACTTTTGTTTGAATTTTGGGTTTAAGCGGCCAATATAAACATCAACAATAAAAAAATCACGGTAAACAACAGAGTTGATTATGAGATACTACTGAATAATTGTATGCGAGTCTTACAACTATACTTAGATAAAAAGGTATAATTTATTTTCTTTTGTTATGGATGGTGTCTCATTGTTTCTGTAAACGAAATATGATCAGAGCAGAAGAAGGTAAAAAATAAGTAGCATATAAAGTTGTTCAAATTCGACCAACTTTATGGAATTTATTACTCGGGGTTTTTTGGGACCCTAGAACGTTTTTTTAAATTAAAAATGTCTGATTTTAAATAGAGGATGATGCGATATTTAAAAGTGTCATAATTTGCGTTTTTTTGGGGGGACATTGAATATAAAATTATCATTAGATTTGATTTAAAATGGCAGATCCAATATTATTGCTTTCAAAAGTGATAATGTCTTTGTAAATTAGTTCAAAAAGTTTTTGGCCGATTGTATTTAAAAAGGTATCGGATTTGTTTGAAATTGTTAACCCTATAATTTTTGGCAGTCGCTAAATAGAAAATGGCGGTTCCTCTTTAAAAATTATTTTTCTGGGAGTACTTGGGATATCGATCTGATATCAAACTTTCAACATTTAAAATGGCGGATCGAATATAGAAGTTTTACAATTAAAAAAAAAAAATCATTTGCCATATTAAGTTGTGCCTGTTTACTTGAACTTTTAAGATTTATACCCGTATTCTGGCAAAGTTGACACAACAGTTTGTAAATACACTTAAAATAGTTTGTAAGTTAAAATAACAGAAAATGCCATTTACAAGAAATGATATTTCATTTAAAAACCGGTCTACATAATTTTCATTTAAACCAAATAGCTTTTGTGATTTATTTTTAAATATTGTTTAAAAAACTGACACATATAAATTTAAATTTTACCTACCAATTCTTTAAAAATTATGCTTTTATCATTTATTTGAAATTCTTTGCTTTTTTTAATCTACAAAATGTATGTATGCAGGCTATAGACGAACGAAGTTGTTGTAATTTGAATTTATATAAAAAACAAATTAGAATATTTAGAATATATTTTTTTTTTTTGGAAACAGACAGCAAACAAAATTTATATTCGAAACAACTGTAACGGACACAAATGAACCACAAATTTCCGTTTTGTGGGTAAATTTTTATTAAATTTCAAACTAATTAAAAAAATAAATGAAACTGAAAAAAATCGGTAAATGATAGTAAATCATTTCAAATAAATGTAGAAAAAAGTTAAAATAGATATTTCTTTAAAAAATAAATGTATGTTCCTTTATATTTAAATGGAACGGAAAACTTTTTTTATTAAACTACAAACAGTAAACTACATAATATTCTGAGTGTAGGTCTTATAAGTTTTTGTACTAAAAAATTTAGTTTTCTAAAGCTTTTATACTAAAAAATTTTCTTTTCAAACTTTAATTTAAACAGCAAATTTTCAATACATCGATAGCTCAAGTGGTTGATACAAAAATTTTGTAATTCACAGACCTGGGTTCAAACAACCTACTAAAAGCTACGACAATGATGATATCCAGATTTCAACATTCGGTCACAAAGTATTTTTTTTATAAACCCTGTGTTTCTATACTATCCCAAAGTTTCTGCATGCGAATATATTTCGTCACTTCGCAAACAAAAAGTCTGATATACATATGTACTTTTTTTTCAAATATTAAAATTTAAATAAAACAAAATTAAAGACGGGATGTGAATAGGAGCATCAGTTTTTAAATTACACTTAAAAAAATAAGCAAATTATTTCTGTCCAATATGTTTTGTCCCAAATGAATGCGGTAAATATAGCAGAAGAATTCTGGTGGTGATCTTTAGTTACCTACCAGCGTTTGAAGATTTAAATATTAGTGTATTTTGTCAAAAAAAAAAAAAATTTTAATTTTGTCGCAAAATTGGTATCAAAAACTGCGTAATGATAAACTTGTTTTCACATTTGCCTTTAAAACGTGTTTAGAAAAGGATTTCTATTTTTTTTATTTTTAACAAAAAATTTAATTATTATTTTACGGATAACCAAAAAAAAAAAATTATTTTTAAACAAAAAAAAAAATTGGAAAAAAAAATTTTTTTTGGTGAAGATTTTTATTTAGGGGGAAAAATTTTTTGTTTTGTGGATAAAAAGAGTTTATGAGTATATTTGCAAATTTTTTCACGCGAAGAAATTAAATTTTATTGTGTTACTCTTTCCAGCACCTTTTTAATGTTTTCTGAAGAATTTTATGCATCTGATGAAGGTTTTTCGAGTAAATTTTTACTCATATCAAGACAATATTTATTTACTCATTTCATTTTTTTTTTAATTTAAAATTCTGTATGCGTCTGCGATTGGAAAAAAGTGCATACAAGATCGTGTATCTGTTGTTTTGTTTTTTTTTTCTTGTTTTTTTTTTTCAATCCGCTTAATCTCTTTAGTGTTTGTTTAACAATAAGAATTCACAGTTGACCTCGTTGAACTTGTGCAGAAAAGTAGAATAATGGAAAACAGGCTAAACCATATAAATTCATACAAATTGTGAAAGTTGTGTTTGCTTTTTTGGTTATGACAACCGAACAACCAATTGGAACAAAGGTTAGATTAATCTGAAAGCCAAGTCTTTGTTGGCTAAACAACGCAATAATCGAATCATTCGATTGTTTTCCAATTCACTAGTAATTATTTTACAAAAAATCATAATTTTCGTTAAACATTTTGTAATATTTTATTGGTCACCCCCTGTAAATAATTAAATTCAATATGGTTACATGTTTAAATAGCAATATTTTTCCCTGTGCTCTTTGTTTGAACCATGCAGAGTTTCTTGTATTGCAAAATTATTGTTTTGATTTAAAAAAATTTCACAAATAAAACGCAATTTAAAACAATAATAACAAATTCTAAAATTAAACTTGAAATACCAGAAGGAAAAAAAATAACTACAAAAAAAATGAAGATATTCATTCATGTATAAAATTCCAACGAAAATCAAAACCGAATAAAAATAATGAACATTATGTATTATTTTTTATGACTTTTATTTTTCTTTAAATTTTTTACACACAAAAGGGCTACAAAAATAGATAAAATATATAATTTCAACTCGAAATAATCATCATTATCAACCAAATAAGAAAAAAAAACATTCTCTTTTTGTTAATATTTTTTTTTTTTCATTGGCTTTGAGGTTTTGTCGTTTTATTCCATTTTTTAAAAATAGGAAACACTAGCTTACAAAATAGACAACATTTTCTGCGACAAAAAAAATATAAAATTGTTATAAAAAGAAACCAGAAATACATTTTCGAGATTAACAGACCAGTCACAGATTTCTTTATTTAATATGAAAAGTTTTCGCAATGAGAATTTAAACTCTACCATATCAAGGACAGGGTGAGTCACGTAATACCAAATTAACCCATAGTGGGCAATTTTTTATGATATGCAGGAAAATTTGACATATGTGACTCATCCAGTTCTAAACATAGGAGAGTTCAATTAAGCGAGCAAAACTTCTGTAGACTAGTGTAATATGTATCTAGCTGTTATTATTTCGATATGCTTTAGTTGTATTTCTTTTTGAAAACTTTCGCTACCACTTTGGATGCTTTAAGGAAATTATATTATAAATATTTAGTTTGTAGATAAACCACAAGTTATTAGAGGGTTTTATGGCTCAAAACTAGCTTTTTTGTTAATATCGAACCGAATATTTTGTTTAGAGAACTTTATTCGACCAAAACCGAATTCGAAATTTTTTAAAAGTTTTTATAATCAATACAATCAATGTTAATATTGATTATAAAACTTTTTTATTTTCCACACAGAGAAAACAGATTCATTATGTGACGACCGAATTAGTTGCCAACCGAATGGTTTGGTTGGAACCACCGACATATTTCTTTGTGGCGACCGAAATTCGGTTAAAACCATATATTTCAATCCAATCACGATATGAGAGTTCGTCAGAAATATATAAAATTTTTTTGATTTTGCGATATCATCACTTTTTTGAAAGTTTTTGCATAAAAAAAAAGAATTGCGTTTTTTTTTATTTTTTTAGATAGCCATTAAGAAAGTCAAAAAACTCACTTAAGCATGTTAAGCATTCAAATTTTTGCAGCATTTTCCTCTGCTCGAAATACTATTTCCAAATTTGATTCGTTAATAACTTTTTACCGAGTCGCGGAGTATCCAAAATTTTTATACCAATGTTCTCAGCCGGGAATACATTTTCATTGTGTCTAATAAAAAAGTAAAGTTTTAGAAGTTTTTAAAAAAGTGAATCTTTCGACGACGCTAATGGCTATCTAGCGCATTTTGAAAGCGTAAAAAAATTGTTTTTATTAATTTTTTGTTATAAAACCGAATGATTGTCAAAATTGATGTAAAAGCAACTGTTTGTGATGTATTGTTGCAAATAAGCAACAATACTCTAGTTAAAATATAGGGTGGTTAAATTTTAAGGGCCGATGTTGAATGTGAACCACACCTAAAACGTCAAGTTTTTTTCTGCATTTCATTTGACATTTCTCAATTTCAGACTAACTCAATTTGAACCATGGAAAGATACACAATCGAGCAACGCGTTAAAGTTATTCAGGCTTATTATCAAAATGGGCGTTCAAATCAAAATGCACTTTGTGATTTTTTTTGGTCAGCGTAATCGACCAAATGTGTCCACAATCGGGATAATTGTGCACATATTTCTGCAAATCGGGTCTGTAGGAAATGAGAAGACACCTGTGCATGCTCGCCAAGTTCGTTCTGCGGAAAACTTTGCTGTTGTTTGCGATAGTGTGGCAGAATAGCCGTCAACCTCGACTCGCCGTCGGTGTTCGCTATCGCTAGATCATAACGGAATTCTTGAAGCCAGAAATTGAGGATATGGATATGTGCACGATATGTGGTTTCAACAGGTGCCACTAGCCACACAGCTAACGAAACAATGGCCCTTTTGCGCGACAAATTCAAAGGCGTGTTATCTCACGTGGTGGCGATGTCAATTTGACACCGTTGGACTTCTTTCTTTGGGGTTATTTGAAAGAAAATGTGTACGTCAACAAGCTTAGAACACTTCAAAAGCTAAAGGTTGAGATAACCTCAATTATGCCTCAGCGTCATCCAAAATTCGGACCATCGGATGGAGGTGTGCCGCCGAGGTCGTGGCGGCCATTTGGCCGATATTTTGTTCCATACATAATTGAACCATACCATATTATCATAATAAAAAGAAATGACAATAATTTCCTAAATAATTTGTGTTTTATTTAAAATCAACATCTGCCCTTAAAAATTAACCAACCTTTAGTTGAAAATATTTATCTGCAAAAATAAAAAAAAATATATATATATTTAAATTAAAAACCGGTTAACTGACACCAAAAACCTGGTCGGGTTTTTAGAAATAAAAAACCAGTTAAACAGTTTTAGGCTTCGGGTTTAAATACTCTATTTGCGTTGGAATACTCTATACATGAAAGTTTTTCAAAATTCTTCGTGCCTTTAAAAGTGTTAATTCTAAATACCTCTTATTAGCTGATAACTCTAAAGGAAAAAAACTGCTTACGCTAACCCAACATTGGTTTATAGTGATGAAATTTACTTACTAATTCTGTGTTTAACATTCTCCTCTTCCAACTGAAAATTCAGATTTCGCTAAGTTATTGGACCCATTTAATTCTTTTCGGGTATAAAATTGTTCAAAACTTCTTTGTTTGTAGCTTTTTAATACATAAATTTGTATATGCATTTCTATTTACTACTTACTATTTCTTGATTACACATTTACGTACAATGTACATACAATTGCTTTGAAACAAGTACGAAGAGAATAATTTAAGATCGGGCCGAATATAAATAATATGGGAATCAATTTGGTCATTAACTAAAGAAATATGATATTCAAATTCCAACGATGATAGTATTCGGGAGAAACTTGAAATCTTGATTCGGAAAACCACAATGTTGTTGATCTGTTATTTTGGTAAATAAATGATATTTAGTAGGATTTAAGATTATATAATCATATTATCTATTACTCGTGCCCAGGAACTCAGGTAAGGACGAATTTGGTGGATTCATTAAGTCTATGATAGACTTAATACAGTTCAGGACAAGCTTAGACGACACGTCATAGGATAACAATGCCCTGAGTGACGCTTGACTGCCTGAAAGAATATAAATAAGTGCCCCTTGTAGCCCTTCTAAGGCATTCCAATGCACATACAAAGATGGAAAAGATTTCCGCCTGCATCTTCATTGATCTGTTTCGAGCCGCCAGTGAACCAAACCTGTGATCCCAGTTCGGGTTCCCGAGAATTGCTGGTTCAAATGCACCTCTCAAAGATGATCATAATCATAATTACTGGTAAAAATCTGCCTTGGTAACATCTTATCCGTGATCTTGGCTAGTGGATCTTCAAGGAAGAACACGGCTATCCTCATGTGGCCCCGCAGGTCACCTCCCTTGATATTACCAAACTCCCGGAGACGCAGACAACCCCTACAGGCGTCCTCCTTTACCGAGATATGTAGTAGATATGTAGGGGCATGGATACTGAAGGTGGTTCTGTAGCGATAACCGAAAATACTAGTATGCTATCATTTATCGTTTTTACACTATTTGCTTATAAGAAATTTACAAAAATATCTTATAATTTTTTTTAAATTTGATTTTACCCTTCGAATTTTTGACGCTATTGAATTTGGTCATCCCAATTTTTTCTCATTACTACATTAAATATTAAACATTTCTTATTTTTATATTATTTCTGATACAGTTTTAAATAAATCTAATTAAAAAATAATAGGGAAAATATTTTTTTTTTACCAAACCATAATTTTTGTTACCTTAAAATTCTAAGACTTAGTTTTCGTCCAATGTGCATTTCGTTAATAATTTCCAAAATCAATTCCACTACATATGTAGGTCACTGTGTGCCGCTTAAATAATAATCATCTAACCTCTTTTTTGCGTTTTACTTCGTTGACGTAATCTATGGAAAATCCATTTTTTATTAACTTTTCCTAAATGCCTGTATTTATTGTTTACACAGTTTAATAATAGTTTTTTATTTAAAATATTTATCTAACAATTTAAAAATAATACTTGGAACTGTTAAAAATTCATAAAAATAAATTCCTTAATATGTATTAAAAAGAACTATTGTTAACAATAAAGTACAATTATAAACATATGTAGTAATTTTCTAGCAATTTCGCTTGTTAACAGCTTGTAAGAAAATTTAAATTATTAAAAATGCTGCCAATTTAGCGGTTTTTCCTAAAACAAATGTATCCTTTTGTCAATACACCAAACTAAACTATTACTCTCTTAACAATAGAAAAATACAATAGTTTTCTAAACATTTTATAGTGAATAAATCTTAATGTGTCCACTTATTACAAGTAGTAGTTCCTCTGTATCTGTATTGTATCATGATTTTATGAATCATCAAACATTTTATACCGACAACAACAACAAAATAGTTATGTCTGCTAATAACGTTTTGTATTGTACTGTAATGTTTTTATTCCATTTTTTGTATTGTAATTGTGGCGCCGTTTTTTTATAGAAAAAAATAACAAGACAACATCCTTAAATGTATTTATTCGACCTCAATGTTGTTCAGGTTTAAAACTGCATCAAAAACATCTACATTTAGTTGTTAAGCTTTACTCTAATCCATTGGCTGATTAATCATTATAACACGATTGTTGACTAACTGACTGGCTGTTGCATGCTTTTTTTTGCAATAGTGGATTTCAACTTCCACCTCGTGCCACTTTTTGACTGCAACTTTATTTTGTTTAACATGTATTAAAATTAAGAATTATTACCGGCATTTTTCACTACTTATTATTTACAATGTAAAAATATGTCATAGAAAAACTACAACTTTATAATACATTTTTGGCAACTCGTTTAACATTTCAATATACATATTACCAACGAAACGAAAGTGAAAATTTTATTTTTTCTAAAAAGGAGATTAATTAAAAATGTACAAAAGTGTGAACTACATAGTTTACATAGCTTAACCTAATGAATCGTATATTCTAACTACACCATTTCCACTTGTTATTCAAAAAATCGCGCTTTTTTCCAAAATAATAATTATTATAGCGAATGAAATTAAAAAAAAACAATTGTTATTATAAAAAAAAAATCCGGAATAGAAACACATTTAATATTTAAAAAAATACGAAATGAAAAAGTGATGTTCCCGTAACCGCAATATTTGCTTTGATGAAAATTTAATTCATAAGAATGCAGAAAAATAAGTTTAAAGACGCGAAATGTATGCATTGATATACAAATTCAAATAGTTAATTCTGCATTAGTGAAAAAGCATTTTTGAAACATTTATTAAAAATTTTAATAAATTTTTAGACAAATTTTAAAATATTTTTGAATAATTCAAAAACTGGTTGTACAATTTTGAAATATTTTTAGACAATTTTAAAATATTTTTGAACAATTTTAAATAATTTTTGCACAATTTAAAAACATTTTTGGGCAATTTGAAATAATTTTTACACAATTTTAAAATTATTTTGGTAAATTCTGAATTAAAACTGGAAATGGTGTAGTGTTAAATAATAAACATAATGCGAAAATGCACAGATTGCGTCGTCATAAATATTTAAGGCTGAACAAATGCAAATGACAGGCCAGCTAGTTTCAATTAAATGTCAAACAAAATCTGGTTTTCTTGATTTTTCAAAACTTTTGTAAAAATTGCAAACCTGCATAAATTCTAACCCTCATGAAATTTTAAACTAAAATATAAAAAAATATAAGATACGCATCGGGTTTATATCCAGATCACTGCATTTCAAATATGAACACATGAATGCTTTTGGAAGTGCCTTAGAATAACACCAAAAAATCATAAAAGAATGTCAACTGAAGTTTAGGAAGCAATGAAAGAAGTTATAGTCACAGAATGACTACCATTTATTTTTGTTGGGACTTTATTATATTTGTGAAATCCTCATAGATACGGTGAAATATTGATGACAAATGATCTATGAAACTGTTTCACAAATATGATCAAACTTTTTCCCTGAGTGTACGATGTTTAATAAAAAGGGTGGAATGCATACAAATTTCTTAATTTATAGATTTTGTTAATTTTTCGTTTTATTCTGGCAACCCTCTTATTTAAATTCTCTTCACTCTCAAATAAATTGTTAGTGATTCATAAACTTAGTGAACGATTGACTCGTTAATAATAGAAGAATAAGATAGTTTGCAGATTTTCTGTAAAAGATTAGTACTAGAAAACTAAGAAGTATTACTGGAAACGTAATAGTTTGTACAATTTAATTTTGCAAAAAAAAGGATAAAATGATGCGATTGCAGAAGATTTTTGTAATTTGTTGGATAGAAAATGATGGATTCTACTTATTATTGAGTGAATTACCATTGAAAAAGTCATTAAATAATTGCAAACACTGTTTTTATGGTTTGAAAAGTGATTTTCATTTTCCAAACTTTATTAATTGCTTATTTTGGGCTTAATCCTACTTTAACAGATTAATACATTTTTAGTTATTAAATAATTTAAACATACTATTTTTTGCTAAATTAGCTTATACACGTTTTATTGAATGCATTCCACACAAAATGTTTATGCATTCCACACAAAATGTTTATTAAAATCTAGTTTCATCAATAGTATGAAGTTTTTCATTCATTATTAAATTTTTTTCGTTCACATTGTAAAGGAAAGTTTAACTAACTAAAAAATTCCATTAATTTCATTGACCGAACATATCTTTGTGAGTATGTATGCAAACTTTAATATTGTTAAAACATTTCAAACATATAAATAGCAGCTTGCATATAATGCTTTTAAATTATTTTTTTTTTTTATTTTTAAAAATTTTCTTATTCAACCTACATTATATTGCGCATAAGTTGATAATCTTAATAATTTAGAAAATCATTCAGGTAGAAAATTAAGCAATTTCCGCCGGTCGTCTGTATTTATCTCCACTTTTGATTTATTTTTGCATTATTTTTTTAGGTGATATTTTAAAGTGTATTTTTATTTGATTGAAATGAAAAGTTAAATTCATGTGGGCCTTAACGCATGCTCATTCCTGATCAAACTGTGACTGACGGCAAAAACACCATCACTACAGAAAACTTGTTGCAGTGTATCAGAATGTAACTATCTAAAACATCAACAATTTTTACATAAACTTTAATAATTTATTAAAATTCGCCCACAGTTTTAATAGACCACCTTTTAAGTATAAAACAAAAAAAACTCAATATAACCCCCCCCCCCCCCCCCACCCCCTTCCCTTTCTCAACGGTATTTTAATTTAATATGTATTTTTATAATTCTATATTGATTGTAAATCTAAACATGCTAGTTTTAATTAAATGTTGTTTAATTGATATTTTGTAAAATATTAAAATTTAATTCGAATAAGATAAGAGGGGCAGGGCAGCCAGGAGACAGGCTGACTGGAAATCAGTTAGTTGACTACTACAATTCATTAGAAATGTGACGGTTTAATATTTGTGCTGTTGTGACAGCATTGACAAGTTGTTCGTTCATTTGGTTGTTGTAACTGTAGTAACTAACATGATTATTTATAATATGGTCATTGATCTGATCCATGGGTAGAGTATCATTCGCGTATCTCTACCAACAATGACAAGTGTTTGTGCAAGATTATATGGGTTAATACTTACATGGATACTTTATCTTTTCAATTAAATAGTGTTATTAATGATACCAACATCTCTACGAATTTCATCAAGCCATAAATGATTAAACATTTTTGTTTGCATACAGTCCGTTTCATATGTAGTTATGTATGAAGGTATACCAATGATACTACAAATATACAAGATGTGCAAAATGACTGCCATAGAGACAATAACCTAACTTCCTAGAGACCTTGCCACTACAACTAAACTTCTAGCAAAAACTAATACTACAACGAATTTTCAAATAGATTTCGGAAATTAGCATATTCTCGTTATTCTATCAAATATTATAAAATATCTTTATTCGATATATTACACAGTAGGACATTTTAAGAAAAATTTAATGCTTCGGGGTTGCGACTCATCCTGTCTAATAGACTATAAAAAAAAAGATCACGAATGCGAATTTCAAAGTTATCTATAGTTTAACAATTATTTGCAAAACAGTTTTTGTTGGAATTTTTTTATAAACTTTTTGGAAAAAAATTCAAATATCTTGTAACATTCAAATGATATGAACTCTGCCCCGTAATTTGATATATTGCACGTTTCAACAGGTGCGGTAATAATCCGAATACTTGTATTTAAAGTTAAAATTTCACTAATAAATAAAAAATTAAAATTTATACCCCAGCAAAACCATGGTATCGACTACTTACCAGCCTATTTACTCGCTTAATTACTTTTGTTCGCGATGAGCCCAAAAGTAATGGGTACTCATTATTTTTTGGCTTTTCGTAAGCTGGAGGGTAATGACCACCCATTATTTGTTGGCTTTTCGTAAGCTGGAGGGTAACGACCACCCATTACTTTGTGTTTTTTGTAAGTGAGAAGGTAATGACCACTCATTACTTTTGGGCTCATTGCGAACAAAAGTAATTAAGCGAGTAAATAGGCTGGTAAGTAGTCGATACCATGATTTTGCTGGGACCCTTAGTAAGCCCCACTGGTTACTTAATATATAAAAAAAAATCGCTTTAATTTAAAGAGAAAATAAACTAAAACTGATTGATTTTTATACCTCTAAAATAAGGAGTCTGAGACAATAATGTATTAATAAAATTTAGATAAAAAGCATTCAGATATGTAAAATGCATGTTTTGTAATTAATACCAGGAAAGATTTTTGTTAACTAAAGCGCAAAATCATAAAAAAATAATGGTTTTAAAATATGCATGTTACAAAATTTCATTATTTTTACCAAAGTACAAAACAAAATTAAAACAAGTGTTATAAGCCTAGCAAAACCACACATTACCAAATAATGTGTAAAGTAATGTGTAGCCATAGGAGCTCATGGATTACTTTACACCTTACTTCACTGAGGAATTTTACAGGAGATGAGCCTCAAAGTAATGTATATACCCATTACTTTAGAGCTGATAATGTAAGGGGTCACTTATATGGTTACGAAAATGGAAAAAGAAATGTGTCTAAAAATAGATTTTTAAAAAGAGAAATTTAAAAAAAAAAAAATTATTACAAATATTTTTTATATATTTTATATTTATTATTACAAATATTTTTTTTTTAAGTTTTGTTATTAAAAATAATGTGGTCATGATGGGAATCGAATCAGGGAACTTTGGTTGCCAGCCAAGAACTCTACCCACTGAGCTATCGACGCATATAGTATTTGATTGCTTTAAACTTAAATGAATTGTTGCGCTTCGTTTTTTCGCTAGTGTTGTCAACATACATACATTACCCTTTCGCTTACAAAAAAACACAAAGTAATGTATCTAAGAATAGATTTTCAAAATATTTCAATTATTACTTTATAAATTATATATTACGTAATCAATGATCAGTAACTTATTACATTATGCTTTCAAATAAGGAAAAAGGTAACGAGCTATGATTACAAGGTAAGACATGAGTATATCACATCCATTACCAAAGTTTTGCTGGGAGGTTTGTGTTTTGGATTAAATTTTTTGAAAACCCTGATATAAAGGCTGCATTTTTTTGATGGAATGAATTAAGTGGGATGTAAACTAACATATGTGTTAAAATTTCACAAATTCGTTTAAGGAATTTTATATGATTTGCAATTTACCGAAATAATTGAATTTTTCACTTTAACTGATAGAATATCCCACATCCTTAATCTTATTTAAATAATTTGACATGGGTTTAAAACCTAAGTTATTTAAATTCATCTCAAAGAAAAAAACCAAAAAAAAAAAAAAAATTATTATTAAAAATATTTTTAATATTACGACGCGTATTAACAAAAACGTAATAACTTATATTTTTTTAAAAAAGAGAGCCGCGCTCACACATAAGTGTTGCCAAATAAGGGGACTTAGCTTCTGATTTGAAAACTAATTGATAAAAAAAACAGTTAGATAATTAATTTTATTTTATATTATTAATTTTATGAATTTTTACTCGATTGAATAATTTTTTTGTGATTCTGTAAGCGAAAGATTTTTGGTTATTTGATTTGTTAAAATTTAATCAATTTGATTGATTCTACGAAAAGAAATCAACAAAAATCAAATTGATTCTCTGAATTTGATATTAAATTAATAGTAGAAAATTATTCAAACAATGAACAAAATTTTGCTAATCGAGTCATTGAAAATTTTAAAATTAAATCAAGGAATCATATTTGCAAAGGTCTATTTAAAATTTAAAAAAAAAATGGTTAACATTTGAATTTCTTTATGAGGCCAGCCTTATTTCTAGAATATTTATTTTTAAATTTTAGCAAACAAAACTGCGAAAAAAGAAAAATTTGATTATTTAACAATTTGTTAAGGATTTTCGGGTATTTCAGCTTTGAAAATGGGAACATGAGAACAAACTTTTTTGGAAACACTGCGGAAACGCATGCACCAGTTATGAAAAAGTTGGTTCCATAGTATTTTTTGTGGTGCTATTGGACCCTCAAAAGTACTATGGTACTCCTATAGTATATAGAAATTTTCATGCGTTGATAACATTTAATTGATTTGAATATGAAATTTCAATCAAATATTTGATTAAAATTTTAATTAATTTAATGCGTGAATTTCAATTAAAAATTTGATTAAAATTTTAATTGAAAATATTGAAGATTTTTGATTTAATGATTTTGATTAATGATTAAAAAATAAAAATAATAAATTATTTTGCTGATTAAGTAAAAATGGTATCTTGTCAACAAAACTCTTAATTACTACCAGATGTGAAAACTAAAATTACTTGATTAATTCAAATTGTATAGAGCTGCAAAGTATATCTTCATACATGTGCTATATGTATGAAACGAACTGTATTTGTATTTTTCTGCCTTCCGCCTGTTGTTAATAACTATCCACTCAAAGTAATTAATATAAATTTAAGGGAAATAAAATGCTGTTATATAATCCGTAAAACTTAAGATAACTTGTTGTGCTTAGATTTCCATTTAAAATTAAACTGTCATTGTTTTGTAGTCGAATTTAAGCACACTGAGCTTTTCGTACTTCGAATTTTTGTTCACTTTTAACTAACACTCAGTTCGCCGCAAAGCATCTTGCAATTGGTTAATAGTCTTCAGAGTTAGAAACTGTAACCGTAACAAAATCGTTTTTTCTAACGTTTTGTCAGTTAAATATTAAAGATAATTACAAACGACTTTCGATATTTTTAACAATGATTATTTAAACAATGATTGAAAAAAATAAAATGGGTTGAATATAATGAAAAATCAGTAGTTCTGTTGTTAATTGTATTTTCGATAATTTTCGATTTCCATTAAAATTTTACTAAATTTTATTAATCTTTACTAATTTTTTGTAAGGAGTGAGATCATAAAAATGTTAACACACATTTTTGCCTATAACTTTGGTTTAAAGTTTCTCATATTTTTTTTCGGCAGTTAACATTTAAAAAGTATGTCAGTTAATAAATTAATTTACATCATGAGTTTTAATTTTCAATTTTTTACACAATGGACGATGAAAGAAAAGTGGTTTTCAACAAAACCAAACATGGACATACAAAAAAATTGCCAAAGAAACTAATGTATGCCGCCAAACGTTTCAAAAGTGGTAAAAAGGTATCTGGAACACCTAACAACTGAAAGGAAGCCGGGAACAGGAACAATGACTGGTTATCGTAACATTGGTAAGGCAAATAAAGTTAAAAGCATCCTTAAGAGAGCTCCTAACACTTCTGGCAGAAAAACAGCTCGGTTAGCCCAATGCTCGGACTTTTTTGTACGTAAAGTGAAACGTAAGACAGGACTAAAGTCCTACAAAGTTCAAAAAGTTCCCGATAGAAACGCTTTTAAAAATGTTTCCGATGTTCGAGGAAATGTTGCGGAAAACTTTAGGTCGAAAAAGCAAACGAAATTCCCTAAAAAAATTTCTAGTACGGCAAGCCATATGTAGCTGCGGCCAAAAAAGAAAGTCATTTGTGACGTCTGGCTCTTTAAACAGGGAAATGTATATCAAGGAGTGTTTGCAGAAGAGACTTCTTTCATTTTTGAGTCAGCACATGCATCCATATACTTTTGGCCCGATTTAGCATCTTTTCACTACAGCAAGAAAGCGCTGGAGTGGTATAATGATAATAATGTGGTAAAGAGACGCAAATCCACCAAACTGCCCCTAGCTCAGGCCAGTGGAGAGATATTGGGCTCTTGTTAAAAGAGAATTAAATGGCACAAAAAAGGTCTTCCAGGATATGCATGATTTCAAACGTAGATGGACCACCTGCTCTAAAAAGGTGACAGAAACAACCATAAAAGCCTTAATGGGAGGGTTTCCGGAAAAAGTGGATACATTTTTTCGTACTGGATAGAATTCCATGCGGTTTATTTGTTTGATTTTGTATTAAATTTCATTTAATAAAAATTTTGTTTGAAGTCTTTAAATTCAGTGGTTGGTTTTTTATTTAACTTTATGTGTGTTAACATTTTTATGATCTCACTCCTTACTACTATTACTTTACTAAAAAGTACAAACACGTTTTGTTAAAATTAGCTTACGTAAATTTAGTTTACTTTTATTTGATGGCCTGCCCAAACCCCTTTAGCTAGAGACCTGAAACTTGAAATATATGTACTCTGATATATAAAATATGTGTTGAATTGCCTTTTTGCTAATTCTTTAATAAGGAGCTTTTTGAACCATTTTTACCTAAGAAGTCTGACAATCGAACTTTGTTTCGAGGGCAAAGCCCGCTATCACTTATCTATTTGATTTGGTGTACCGCGTTTTATGGTTTTAAAAAATATTTGAATCTATTTATTGAAATTAATTTTTTTTAACATTTAACCTATTCTCAGTTTTATCTACGTCTAAATAATAACTTGCTCTATTATTTATTTTTTGCATAAGTTTCTTAAAAACATACGCATCTGCAGGGACTTTGAAGAACCAGTTGAACAATTCCATCTAGAGACTTCAATCATATACGAGGGCGGATCAATAAATCCGTGACTTTTTGAATGAAACACAGTTTTTTTGCAAAAAATATTATTTATTTTTCAACATAATCTCCTTTTAGCTCAATACACTAAGTCCAACGTTTCTCCAATTTTTGTATCCCTTCCAAAAAATAGGATTTTTCGAGGTCCACAAAATAGGCATTCGTTTGATCAATAATTTTATCGTGGAGCTAAATCTCTTTCCACCGACACATTTCTTTAGGTTTGGAAATAGGAAATAGTTACTAGGGGCTAAATCCGGAAAATATGGCGGAAGGTACCAATTCGTAGCCCAATTCATGGAATTTTGCCATTGAGACTACTCACGTGTGCACCCCGTGCATTATCTTGATGAAAACGAACTTTTTTCTTGGCCATATGGCGTCGTATTTTAAATCCTCGTTAAATCGATCCAATAAGTTGGCATAATATCCGCCATTTATTGGTTTTCCCTTTGAAGGTAATCGATGTGGATTATCCCGCGTGCATCCCAAAAAACTGTTGCCATCACCTTATTGGCGGAAAAACTTACCTTGGCATTCTTCGGAGCCGTTTCACCCGGAAAAACCCACTGTTTAGACTGCTGCTTGGTCTCCGGAGTGTTGTAACGGATCCACGATTCATCAACAGTTACAAAATGCCGCAAAACAATCCTTTGAAGTTGTCACACGATTACGAAACTATACTGCTATATGAAATGCCTATGACATCAACAATCTCACGCACTTTTACTTTTTGATCGGCCAACACCATATTGTGGATTTTTTCGACATTTTCGAGTGTATTGACCTCAATTGGCCATCCAGAACGTTCAGCGTCATTTGTACTTGTGCGACCACAACGTAAGTCAGTAAACTACTTTTTTACCATTTAAATCGATGGTACAGAGTCCCCATAGTATTTTTCAAGCTTTTCCTTGGTTCGATTGACGGTTTTTTGTTCGCAAAAATAATGTTTAATGAGTACACGAAATTCACCTTTCTCCATTTAAAAAAAATCTACGAGGTTGTGTGCTTTGAACAGCTGTTAAACGCAAAGTAAATAACGGAACTTTCTCAAAATTTGACAGCCTATTAAAAGGTGGTACTTGATGGGAGCAGTGTTGTATTTCATATAACTACGAGGGGAGTTCGAAAAGTCACGGACTTATTGATCCACCCTCGTAAGTAGTGGAAGTTCACTCATTGCTTTCCAAATTCCATTTGTATCAGTAGTTTACAGCTCATTTTGTATATTTTTTCGCTGTGTATTTGTTGATGTACGAGTATACCTTCCTTTTTAAATTCGACCAAAAAGTTTCAATAACTGTAAAATAACACTCGTACTCCATAACATATATATAATGAGACTTAATAAAAAAACATATGATGACCGTTTCTGGTGTTTCTGTTGCAGCTGGTTAATTTTTCTTCCTTTTTCTCTTAAGTCTCCCAAAATCTTTTGATAGCCTTCAAGTTTTGGGACTCTTAATGAGCATTTTCGACTAGATCCAGCCTTTCTCGCAAAACTCGTATTATTTTCCATCAAGTGTTGTGTGTTATATATAAACATTTTTTTTTTACAAAAATTACAAATCGAATTTCGTCGTTCGTTCTCGCTGAAGGACATTTTTATTATTAAATGATTATTAATATATATATATATAGTTATTTTTAGATTAAACACTAGATCATAAACTTATATTTCTTTAAAGAAAAATAAATAAAATGAGCAGTTGTATATTTTTAATGTTATTTTAAAAACTGTTCGTATTTTTTATCCAGACATAATGTTCAACAAAATGTATGAATGTGTCATAGCAAACCACTTTGTGCGCAGACATTTTTTATTTGTATTAGAAATACCAAAAATTTCTCATTGCTGCTTAAATTTAAACAATTTTTTACTGCAATTTCATAAAAAATATTAATGACATTTTGTGTTTAAAATCTTATTTTAAATTTTTAAATTACAAAATTTCATTTAATTTTTATCGCAATAAGTTTGATTTGTTTTATTCATTTTTAACGAGCTATAAATCGTGACTTTGGTTTAATCAAGCTAATCATAAAAAATATGATATTTCGTTTTGTATTTATTGGCAAGGAGTGTCACAAACAACATACAAGAAGGTACACAGAGAGAATTTAATTAAACGAGAACTATTGCACTAAATACTCGAATTCAGATATACTTCGATAATAATTTACTGTATTTGTAATTTTTATAAATTGTACTTTTTAAATTACTTTTTCCATAAAAGTAAAACTTTTCTGCACAAAGGGAACAAAGCTTTCTTAAAATTAATGAAACGCTTTATAATTTTTTTTAAACTAGATTTTGTATTATAACTTCATCATTGGGGCGTATAAAAGTTTTAATAACTAAAATATGAAAAGATTTAATGAACGATTTTCAACGATAAATAATTTTCTAAGTGTACTTGAAACTTTATAGTATATCATTAATACAGGTTGGTTGAAAAGTTCCTGCGCTCACAAAGAACACATGCTCACAAAGAACACATGCAAAGTTGCAGGTCATTCTGTCAATTCTTTCTTTGTTTACAAGCCAATTGAAGTTGACGTGTCATTGATTTTTTTTAATATGGAAAAAATTGAATATCGTGCAGTCATTAGATTCTGTGTTTTAAAGGGTTTAAAAGCAAAGGAAATTTATGAACGATTGTTAGAAGTGTATAAGGAGTCCTCACCTTCAAAACGCACCGTTGAATTTGGGGCTGATGAATTTAAACGTGGTCGTAACAGCCTTCAAGACGATCCACGCGAAGGACGACCAAAAACTGCAACCACAGCAGAAATCATTGAGCAGGTACATAATATGGTTAGTGAAGATCCAAGTTTGACAAAGCGTGAAATTGCTAATTCCATAGGCATCTCAGACAAATGGGTACTCCATATTTTACATGAAAAATTACGTATGAAAAAACTGTTCAATAAAAACTGTATCGAAAACAAATTTCTCAGCGTAATTTGGAGCGTTTTAAGCCGAATAAAACCGACTTCTTGCGTCGTTTTATAACTATGGATGAGACTTGGATCTACCACCATGATCCTAAATTGAAACAAGAACGTTTATAGTGGCTGGTTGTTCAGCTTTAAAACAGGTGAAGTCACAACGAACCGCAAAGAATGTTATGGCATCAGTTTTTTGGGATGCAAAAGGAATTTTGTTGATTGATTATCTTCAGAAAGGTAAAACAATCAACTCTGAATATTATTGCAGCCTGTTGGATCAGCTGGATGAAAAATTCGTGAGAAAAGACCTGAGGGTCAATTCTCGTTCTGTGAAACGGTGAAATGAAGAGTTTTTTCACGTTTTCATAGTACTTTTGATTCGCGTTCTGTGAAAAAATGTAAAGAAATATCAAAACGTTTTCATATGAAAAAAAAAAAGTGGAACGAAACAAGATTTTTTCACGATTGCACAGCACTGGCGATTCTTGTTTTGTGTAACAGTGCAAACAACTGTACATAAAAATAATGTACATAAAAATAATGTACCTACATGTTTTTTTTTTTATAGTGACTGGTTTAGTGGTGGTGTACACCACTGTCATGTTACAAAATTGAAGAATTCTTCATAAGGGACCTCATTGAAAGTTGTTTTAAAAAAAAACTACTAAAGCGATCGCAACGAGTGATAGCTCGTTGGAAAGGTATTGAATCAGGCGTTTAGCTCATAATTATGTGTCCGTTTATTTATTTCAAATGAAACTGTTTGAATTCTTAAGATCAAAATTCGATGCAATCGACAAAGTAACGTTTTTCTCAGACGGCGCGGCTTCTCAGTACAAGAATAAAAAAAATTTTTACAATCTGCATAATTGAAGAAGAACAAAACTGCAAGGTCGAGTGGCACTTTTTTGCGACGTCCCACGGTAAGGGCCCATGCGATGCGTTAGGGGGAACCCTAAAACGCATGGCGACTAAGGCAAGTTTGCAAAGGCCATATACTGACCAGATCTTAAATGTACAACATTTGTTTTCGTGGATTCAAAGCAAGGAAATTGCCATTAACACAGTTTTATGCACTCAAAAAAAACACGATGCCATGGAGCGACGACTTCAAAACAGATATAATAATGTCAAAACAATAACTGGAACGCAAAAGTTTCATTGCTTCATACCAAATATTTCTGATATGTAAATTAATGTAAAGCGGTACTCTTCGTCTGCCAACGTGCTAAATTTAAAGTTACTTTAATTTTATAATGATGCCAAGACAATTGAAATTGTTAATAAATATTGTAATTAAGTATAAGCAGCAAAATAAGAAAGATTTTTTCTTCATAAATGTATTTTTAACTGTAAAATAATTTTTAAAATGTATTTTTAATAATAAAATAAAATAATGTTAAATAATTAAAAATAATTCAATTATAAAAAATATAAAAACAATGAGAACAAGGTGGTCTCTTAAATGCTCTTCTCCTGTCCAAACAAGGAGTCGGGGCACATTTTTTTATTGCTGATTCTTAAAGCAAAAATTATGAGGAATCCAAAAAAAATAAAATTAGCCGGAAAATTTAGGAGCTTCTGTGGAAAATCGGAAAATTTAATTTTCATGGGAAAATTTAATTTTCATGGGAAAAAAGGTAAATTTCTGAGAAAAATAAGGAAAATTTTATTTTTCAATTAAAGCCTGATTCAATACCTTTCCACTTTAGTAGTTTTTTTTTAAAACAACTTTCAATGAGGTCCCTTATGAAGAATTCTTCAATTTTGTAACATGACAGTGGTGTATACCACCACTAAACCAGTCACTATAAAAAAAAAAAATATGTAGGTACATTATTTTTTGCTGGGCAATCGATTGAGACTATTTATTTTAAAATCGGAGAGGGGTCGTCCAAAAATTTGCCAATTTTGATCGTTTTCATATGGAATTGCTCTTACACAGACTATATATAAGTGAAAAAACATGGAGAAGATTGTAAGAGGAAAGCGTGCCAACGAAAGCCAAAAGGAGTATTTAATTAATTATTGAGAAAAGCATGTGGACATTGCAAACGATAAGTAAGTAGCTTAATAACCATAATCACACTTTTATTAATTCCATATTTACAGATTTGTAACCGCAGATGGTGCCAAATTTAGAGACGAAAAGTGTAACGAATTAGCGGCGAGCCTTAACAGTTTTAGTGCGACCCAAAAGGACAGTGGAAAATGGCAAAAGTATGGCATATTTATTTATAGTTTATTTATATTCTTTATGATTTTTTTTTTTAAGTAGACTTCATACGCGCACCAAATATAGTTCACTTAAAGTAAGCCGATATAAATACATGAAGTGCTTGTCGGTTGTCATCTTGAATGGATTGTGGTCAGCACGAAGTATGCGTCTCAGCACTCTCAAAAAATTCCTATAAATTATTAAATTATTTACTGCAATGAAATGCTTGTAACATCATTGTCTTACCTTTGTTCATCCGGAATTCTTTGAGTAATATCCAATAATACAATTAATCCAGATATTTTTATATAATTATTTAAAATAAATTTTACGAACTTAATTCACTTTTGTTTACGTTTTTCTCTGTTTTGACATGAAACAAAAGTTTCATGGGTACAGTGCGAATGAAACATTTTTTTCATAATACATACGAGAATCGCAATTTATGTATTTGTGAAAAGTTCGAGTGAAAAGTGCTTATGAAAACGAAAATGAAAAGTTTTTTTTCACTTCACATTATCACAGAACGAGAATTGACCCTCTGGTTTAAAGAAGAAAAAAATAATTTTTCATCAAGACAATGCACCTGCTCAGAAAAGTGTTTTGACGATGGCTAAATTCAAAGAATTAAAGTACCAATTGCTTGAACATCCACCGTATTCACCAGATTTGGCTCTCAGTGACTACTATCTCTTCAGAAATCTCAAACAATTCCTTCGTGGAAAGCATTTTTCGTCGAATGATGAGGCCATAGCAGCCGTAGACGGTTATTTTGCAGAGCTTCCAGAAAACCATTATAAGGATGGAATAAAATTATTGGAAGATCATTGGAACAAGTGTATTGAGCTTCTAGATTATATTGAATAAAAAAATATATTTCGTAACAAAAACAGTATTCTTTCATTTCGAGCGCAGGAACTTTTCAACCAACCTGTAGTAGTAATGGAAAATATGACAAAGTCAAAGACAAACTGTTAAAAATATTTCCTTTAATATTTAAGAAATATATCAAACTGTAGTCAACAATCTGAAAAATTTTATTGTTATTTTTATTGATATTAAAATATTTATACTTTAGCATATTTTCGGTTCTCACCAATAAACTTGACAGTTGTATGTAATTTTTATAAAGTTTAACAACTTTATAAACCTTTTTATATTCATTTGTTAAGTTTTATGGATTGCTATTGCTTTATATAATAAAATGCATAATAAAAAATAAACATTTTTTTAAGTAATTTTTTATTATTCTCTAATTAAAACCTGATTCGCATAATTAATATGACATTTAGATTTTAAATATACTTATTTTGCTAAATGAATACTTATGGTTAATTGTACTTAAAATCGATTTTCATAAATATGGCTCAAAGTTATAGCAGTTGTTAATGGATGGACAAGTCGAGAATCTACCATTATTTTATATAGAAAAATTTATGTTATGTTTTATTTGAAACAAATTATAACCTTCATTAACATTTTTCACTTCTTATAGTATTTATTGCAATACCAACTTTTTTTAAAATATATTATGCAAATTCATACATTTGGTTGATTTTTATAACACACTTATACATCAAATTAACATGTAAAGTGTTATAGGATTAAATTACAGTGTATCACAAAAGTAAGTAGGCAGCATAAAAATAATCAAAAATCACTATTTTTTCCGAAAATATGCCGAAGTATTTATCTTTTTTTATACAAAAAACATGCCTAAAAATAATTATACCGTTATCCTATCCCGTTATAATTTCTAAAGAATTAGCAAAAATCCCATCACAAAAGTTAGTATACAGTTTTTAAAATTTTGCATTTAAATCGCGGAAAAAATGAACGATTGTGATTATAAATTCGAATCAATATCGAAATTGCGTTTTTATTGCAAATATTTCTAAATTCGAATTATGGCTTCTCGTGGAAAATAACTTTCACAAGATTTAAAAAGTGTTATTGTTAAACTTTATAAAGAGAATAAAAGCCAACGTGTAATTGCCAAAGTTATCAATAAAAGTAGTTCCACAGTACAGTAAATTATAGAAAAACATTATACGGAGGGCAATACTAATAAGAAGACTCGAACTGGGCGTCCGTCCAAAAATCTTCAATGACAGGGAGAAACGAAGTATTACAAGAAAAATACAAGCAAATCCCAAGAAGAGCGCTCCAAAAGTACTGGCAGAAATAGAAAAAGAGACTGGAAAAACCTGTAACCCACAAACCATTCATCGGAGCTGCATTCTTCCTGTTACAATGGCCGTAACATCCGCAAAAAACCATTTGCGAACAGCACCAATAGAAGAAAACGGTTGGACTTCGTAAAGGAGTACAAAAATAAAGATGAAAATTTCTGGAAATCAGTTATTTTTTCCGACGAGAGTAAAAATAATATTTTTGGCTCAGATGGGTATCAAAAAGTGTGGAGAAAAGTGAACACTGAGCTCGATTCAAAAAACATGGCTGCGACAGTAAAACATGGTGATGGACAGGTTATAGTATGGGGGTATATGACAGCATCTGGTGATGATCGAAGGAACAATGGATTAGACGATTTATTTGAACATTTTAAAAAATAACTTACATCAAAGTGCAGCTAAATTGGGATTAACAGGATCATTTATTTATTTATTTAGGTCTATGGACACAATATTATCCTTATTTCAACAAGACAATGATGCTAAATATAAAGCCCTTATTGTTAGAGAATGGCTTTTGTATAGAGCGCCAAAACAATTAAAAACTACCCCCAATCACCTGGCTTAAACCCAATCGAACATCTGTGGGATTATCTAAAAAAAAATCAGAACTCATAACATTACAAGCAAAGATATTCTTAAAGCTGCACTATTGAGGAGTGGAATAAAATTCTAACTTCGGTTACCCAAAATCTTATTGCATCTATGCCATCAAGTTTGGAATAGTTAAAAGGCCAAGGGCTCTCCAACAAAATATTATTAAATTTTCTCTATATTTATTTTCCTTTATTCGATCTTCAATATTATATTATTTCTTCAAATCGAGTTCAAGATCTTTTTACAAAAATAACAATGGTTATTTATTACTTTTCGATTATTTTTAATAATAAACTATTTTTTATAGAAAAGATTTTAATTTTCAACTTCCAGAATACAATTTTGTAAAGATTTTTTAAGTCCATCTGAAGAAAACTTTTAATGTGGATCAAATTTGTGCTCTCTATTGTATACACGGTGAAGCAAATTTTCAAAAATGGGGATTTAGGAAAATTCAAACAATGTTTAAAAAATACATTTAATGTGACTGAAGTTTTTAAGTTCAATAGGGCATTTTAGAACTACTTCAAGATTCGTTTTGAAATTTTAATATGATTTTTTTGAGGAGATGTTCTATGGATAAATAAAACAATATCTTCAAAACATAAAAGGTTCTAATTCAGGCGAACCCCTTAAAACTTAAATTTTTTTTCTTGTACTGAACATACTATGTGTTTTTCAAAGCTGTTAGTCGCTTAAAATTAACCCAGTTTAACTAACACTTTTGTTAGCTTTTTTATTATCATATCTGGATCAATTTATTATTCTGAAGACTATAACTGCAAAATTTCATGTAATCATTAAAAACGAGTTTACGATAATTAAAATTAAATAGTATTTTTTTTAATGTAACTGTTATATAAAATGAGATGAGTTTAGTTAAATAAAGAAAGAAATATCAAATCACATTAAAGCACAATAACCCAAAAATTTAGTATAGTAATAAAAAAAAGTATAAAATAAATAAAATTAAATAATAAAAATTTACCTGTATATTGGGAATTGATTGAACTCAAATTGTCATCGCTTTCACGACTCATACTGTTTGGATCTAGAAAAAATGAGAAAAGAAGGCAAAAATGCAAAACAATAAGCAAAAAAATCAACATCATGCAAAAAACAAACAAAAAAATATTAAGAATAAACTTAAATATTATAAAAAACAAATACATGTACATATAATTTTAAAAAAAGCACACAAATTCTGATTTTAGTATGCAGAAAATTTGAAAAAAATGCAAAATTGGGTAATAAATGTTTCAGCTTACAAGGAAACAATCCCAATGGATTCCTTGCGATATCAATGAAATTCATGATGTTTGATAGAGGAGAAAAGAAAGTTAGAGACATGTATTTTTTGAGGTCCAACCTTATCTTTATGGGATATGAAAGTCAGAGAATTTAACCTGTTTTTGTATGGAAACATCTCAAATTTATAATTTTTTTAGCACACCGATTTAATTAAGTACACAAGTACAAGGCTACTTCTCTACCCACTACAAACATTTATAATTTCGATGGCTAATTTTAAATTTAATTAATTTGTTAGGAATATAAATATAGTTTAAAATTTGTTTACCAATAACAATGATTAGTGGCGCCTATAATCAATAAAATCCACAAATCAGTTGGTTTCGTTGAAACCATAATTTAATAGTAGATTTGATTAGGATAACCGAATTTGTAGTTACCATTTTTAAATATCGATAATTATTTTATAAATTTGATAGATCGTACCAATGTTTTCGTGCATTCACTAAACAAATGGGTGCTTCTACTGTACGTAGTTACTGACCGAATTTTATTTTTGAAGTTGATTGGAAATACCAATAATTGGATGATAGATAGTATTGTCTTTTATGTTAGCTCCTTTTCCCTATTTTTAATTTCCAATACAAACTTTTTGCGTTATTAATGGATTATAACTAAGTCCAAATAAAAAAACACGTGATTACAAATAAATTGTAATCATTTTGATTGAACTGCAACCCATATTTTCTCTGGGTGTAGGCATTTATTATTTGTAAATTTGAACCCCAACCAATAACTATTTGCTGTAAAAATGTGCTACTTGTATCAAATAACAAAAATAATGGACATGCTAGGAACTATTTTATATACCGTTAGATGCGCCTTCAAATAACCTTACAATTAATACCCAAGTTGTTTATAGTTTTTCCTTACTACGAAGAAATAAATTTAGAAAACGAAAAATGGGTAATGGTTAAACACTTCTATGGGTTCATTTTACAAAAGTTAGTACGGAATATTATTTATCAGACCGCATGAAATGGTTTAGCAATTTCATCTAATTTCACTTTGGACATCAAAGTGAAACGGCTCGTATAAAAAGACAAGATCTGATCAGATCTGTTTAGATATAATGGAATATACATCTATATGAATCTATCAAGATCTGATAACACTGCACAACAATTTCAAACTTTTTCCAAAATTACGGGGTTCCGAAGATTGATTCTTGTTAAGGAGATCAAAAAAAATATACATGTGTCGGCGTTTAAGTTTCCCAGCACTGGCCTGTTCTTGCAGCATATCGGTATATAATACTATGTTTTCTTTACATCTGAGGTGTAGAGTATGTTCAGCAACTTTGTAGATAACGGTATGACAAATTTTTGTAGAACATATTAACCCTCTAACCCCCTCATAACGGCATTTTTTGGCTTTATTCTAACAAATTGTAAAAAACACCCCGAAAAAGGGGAAGGGCGGGGATGAAATGTTCTACAAAAACAAAAATTCTACTATATATGTCAGAACACAACAAAACCCAAAACTTAACACAAATCAAAAACCAAATTCAAGATTGCTAATCAGATTTCTGGTTAAATTTCACTTTTTGGCCGGATCTGTTCATTTCTAAAGGGAAAAATTGGTTATATTTGTGTCCAGGTATGAGCGGATCTGGTCATATAGAATCATATTTAGTGCCAGATCTGTTCGTATCTCATACCAAAGCTTAGCCATTAGAGCCGTTTTCAAAAGCAGAAAAATTAAAACTTATATAAAAATACTTACTTATTGAATCCAGATATTATATGTTCAGATCAAATTTAATCTGATTATATATGGTGCACCAGATTTACCTAGATTTGATCAGATCTCAAATTTTTCCCTAATTTTGTATATATAATTAGATCTGTTACATTTAGACCTAATGAGAGGTGGACCTACGGTTGCCATTTCTTTAAAAATTTTGAAATAGAAATGAAAAAAACTCCGGGATAATTCGCCTAAAAGCCAGATTGATAACGAATATCGACAAACCTCATACCCTCTTTATTAAATTAGCATTTTTTATATGTAAATTTTAACATAAACCAACAACAATTTTATATATAAATATTCGAAAATGGTAATCGAAAGAAAAAACAATAATTTAATAACAAAAAAGTTGGATATAGTTGATAGAAGAAAAACAAAACAAAAAAAAACGAAAAATTGTGTATTTTTTTTGTAAGGGGAGTTACTGACAAAATTTGCAAGTTGACAAAATGAGTACCACTCTATAGTGAAATAATCATATTAATGATTTATTATTAAAAAGCATGAAGTTGCACTGGAACACGTTCACTGAAACTTCTCATTAAGTTTATGCAGGTAATCATAACATATTCTTACACTTAATAAAGAAGTTTCATTAAAAAACTGGTCTCATAAATAGTACGAAGCTTTTCATTACTTTTAATAAATCATGTGTTCACTTTGTGAAGAAAACTTTCATAAGTTTAATGAAAAATTTCATAATTTTTCGTCTAGTAAAATGCTCTCTGTGTAGTGAATATATCTTAATAAATATTTCAATTTTGGAAAATTAAAATTTAACTTAACCTGCTTAAATATTACGAGCAAAAATTAAGCAGTAAATTTTTAATGCCAAACAAAATTAATGTTACTGCGACTTGCGATTCTATAATGATAAATTTCAACTTACCAGAAACTATCTAACTGGATATAAATTAAATAAATAAAATATCATAATTTATCATTTAAATTGCAAACAACTTAATAACAAATGTTTTTTTTTGTATGCAAAAATAACACAACAAAATAAAACTTCTTAATTACAAATTTGGTGAATATACTAAAAAGGCAGGTTTTTTTTAATATTTTATATAAGAACTTGTTCGTAATGTGTCGTTAAAAAATGTTAAGTTTTTTTTTGGATTTACTTAAATTATTGTAATTATTAACAATTATACAATAGATAGTAAGTAATAAACGTACGTGATCGATTGTGTGGGTATCGCGAGATATATTGATGATCATAATAATTGGTCATGTTATTGGGTGTAATAAATATCAAACACTTTTGGAATCTTAATAAAGATGTTTTTTTTTTAATATTCCCTTAATGGGATAACTGCGGTGACACTTTGTCTCCGTTTACGAAATAGAAAATTAAATAGACAAACAATAACATAAACAAAAACACTGATGACATCATTGTTGATAAAATTTGAAATTAAAATTTTTCTAAATATTTCTAAGTATTTCTTAAAAGAACACCGCTCTAACAAATAGTTGTATTTTCATATTATTAAATTCCAAACATAAAGGCACAGTTCTGTATCTCATATGTAGCAGAGCAAAATGTCGAACTCGATTTCATTTAGAAGCTTTCCCTGTAGTTAAAAATAAAACAAGTTTAGGGCTTTTACTGCATATTTCATGATCGCTTAGTTTTTGAATGACACAAGAACATATATTTATTTCACAATCATATGTATTATACTACATACCAAGAAATCTAAAGTTATGAATTACGCAGTGCAACAAGGAATTTCAGTCTATACAAAACCCCCAAAGTGTGTTGCCAACACATGTTCACTTACAGCTTCTAAACTGCATTAAAACAGACATATATTTCATCAGAATATAATAAAAAATCCCTTTGTGTGCTATGGTTTAGCAATAGCTTACTCTTATTTTGCGTTGCAAACATTGAGGCTGACCGACACCTAAATGGAACATTGTGAAAATTTAAAATATAATAGCCTTTTCTACTTTAAATAATTATAATGATCATACAAGATGATAGAGATAATCTTTAAACTTAATTTGCTAAATTTCAAAGTCATAATTTTGAAAAGAAAGCAACATTAGCGAATACAATTTTTGGCGTAAAAATATTTTAGTACGTACAAATTAAACTAAACTTTGATCCGCTCAAAGATTCTCAGTTACTCGATTAAAAAAAAGGGTTAGATTAAAAACACAAAAAACCAAAGCCGATAGCCCCTAGTAAGAGGATTATATTTGTAATTTACCGTTAGGTACAATAAAAGCAGTTATTCCCGGTATGTGTAAAGCTGTAAAAAGAAATGTCACTTTAATAATTAAAAACTAATAAATCAAATATCAAAAACTTTACCAGGTTTCTTTTTTCCTTGGAAGAGCCTGGAAAGCTTAGAAAATGATCCCATAGGCTTTTATTTAGAGACTTGAAATCTCCAAAGGAAGTAAGCTGAAACTGTCACCACACAAAAAAAAAACAAAATATATGTCTAAAATTCCTCCGAATAAAATTTTTGTTGAATAACAAAGTTATACTCAATTACTTCTGTAATTGATTCAATAACAAAAAATTATTAATATTAAACTTTTACAGTGAAGTTTTTAAACTATCACGCGTAATAATCATTTATAAAATGTATACTTGATTATGGCAATAAAATTTTTAATAAGGAAAATTTAAGAAATACATTTCTTGTGTGTATCCACCTTTCATCAAAAATAAGTCATAGACATTAAAAAAATCTATATTAAAATTTTTTGTTAAGTTAGTTTGCATTTCAATAAACGATATATAACATACATAGAGAAAAATGTTGTCAGTTTCTAACTGAAATACATTTATTACCACTAAATCGGTTGCTTAAGCTAAATATTAATTTTCACAACGAAATTCTGTTAATTTTATACAGAAAGTTTTCTATATTTTAAAGTTTGTAAACTAATGAAAATGTTATTGAAATTTTGAAACTGAAAAATAATACAAAATTGAAAGTCTATTTGATAAATTGCTGTTATGAAAATTTTAAATTTGTTGAGTGTCTGGTCGCCACAATACAAGTTTGAGTTTTAGTTGCAACACCTAAAATATTCTGGAATAGGCATAACTTAATAGTCGAAATATATAGTTCTAAGACCCCATAAAGTATATATATTCGTGATCCTTATGCAATTTTAAGACAATTTAGCGATGTTCGTCTGTCTGTTGAAATGGCGATCACGACGCGAAGACGCGAAGACGCTAGCGAGGGTGCCTATTTTAACCCAGATTATTGTACATCTTCCCCAGCAGTTCGGTATTGAAAATGAGCAAAATCGGTCCAGCGGTTAAAAAGTTATGGGTGAAAATGTGAAGAAACCACTAAATTTTCCATACAAATTGGAGTATTTTAGTACAATTTCATAGTATCGACTGGTATATAAATTAATAATATTTTGTACACTTCAAATATTTTTCATTTCAAAATATTTTTTTCACCACTAAAATTTTTTTTTCACCACAAAAATTTTTTTTCACCTAAAACAATTTTTTCACCTCAAAATTTTTTTCACGTAAAAAATTCGTTTCCGCATCCAAAAAAGTTTTTCACCTCAAAAAATTTTTTTCACCTCCATAATTTTACTTCAAAAGTTTTTTACATTGTTTGTATCAAAAACAATAGAGAGCATTGTTATTTTTTTAAATATCCTGATTATTTACGCAGTCTAGAATTTAGAGAACAAAATAAAAATTTAAAGTCTGGATCCATTGAAGAATATTTGCTAGCAAATTGAAGAATTTTTAATAGCAAATATTTCCGTTATGAGGCATTATAGGATTATACTTTAGTTAAACAACTGAAAACATTATTTTGTTAAAAAACTAAAAGTAAAATATACAAGAACAAAAACACGATTAAACATAATTATTTTAAACACTTCAATGACAAATTTACTTGTCAAGAATATGAAGATTACAAGCAACTTATTGTAATCATCTTGTACAATTGAGTGGGTCAATATACAAACTAATTATGTTTTGAATTACAAACACATAATAAACAAAATATGTAGGTACTCGTAATATCACATTATATAAGGTGATTCATTTAATTAGGAAAAAGTAATATTTATTATTATACCAGCAACTTTTTTGGTTGTCGAATTAAAGTATTTCAACATTCTTTGCTTTTTCAAAGCAATCCATTTAAACTTAACGAACATTTAAATAAAAATTATTTTTATCATTTATGGTTTTATATAATTATATATCGTTGTGTATTTCTATATGTGACACCAAGTATAATTTTATATGAGGATATTAAAATATGCTTAATACAATAATTCTATATTTTTATATATAATTGATTTAACTCACATACGATTTAATTCAAATTTAATTCATTTGGTTAATATAATTTTATATAATTAAACGAATTCTTATATGATCATATAAAAATATACTTAGTGTCACACTTGACAATTGTATAAAATCATAAATAATTTAAATATAAGAGGTGGTTAAATTTTAAGGGCCGATATTGAATGTGAACCACACCTAAACGTCGGTTTTTTCTGCATTTCATTTGACATTTCTCAATTTCAGACTAACTCAATTTGAACCATGGAAAGATACACAATCGAACAACGCGTTAAAGTTATTCAGGCTTATTATGGAAATGGGCGTTCAAATCAAAATGCACTTTGTGATTTTTTTAGTCAGCATAATCGACAAAACGTGTCCACAATCGGGATAATTGTGCACATATTTCTGCAAATCGGGTCTGTAGGAAATGAGAAAACACCTGTGCATGCTCGCCAAGTTCGTTCTGCGGAAAACACTGCTGTTGTTCGCCATAGTGTGGCAGAATAACCGTCAACCTCGACTCGCCGTCGGTGTTCGCTATCGCGGACTCATAACGGAGTTCTTGAAGCGAAAAATTGAGGATATGGATGTGCACGATATGTGTTTTCAACAGGACGGTGCCACTTGCCACACAGCTAACGAAACAATGGCTATTTTGCGCGACAAATTCAATGGCCGTGTTATCTCACGTGGTGGCGATGTCAATTGGCCGCCAAGATTATGTGATTTGACACCGTTGGACTTCTTACTTTGGTGTACGTCGATAAGCCAGCAACAATTCAAGAGCTAAAGGATGATATAATTCGGCACATTAACGACATAGAACCTCAATCATGCCTCAGCGTCACCGAAAATTTGGACCATCGGATGGAGGTGTGCCGTCGGGGTCGCGGCGACCGATATTTTGTTCCATACATAATTGACCTATACCATATTATAATAATAAAAAGAAATGACAATAATTTCCTAAATAATTTGTGTTTTATTCAAAATCAACATCGGCCACCGTAATTTAACCACCCTTTATATAAATCATTTTTACAAGGGAATAAAATTGTATTTCAAACTAAATTTTAATGAAGATGGAGTTAATCATTTTGACAAATAAGCCGAATGTACACAAGCGTATTATAATTGTTTTCTCAACCATTTTAATATTAATTTGTTGACATGAATAAAATACAAGAAATAACATCATTATTGTTGTTTAAATTACTAAATAAACAACATTAAAAAAGAGAAAAAAATAACAAGAAGCTAAAGCTAATTAGTAACGCAAAATAAAGAAATACAAAATTATACATACTCGTAAGTAAAAATGTTAAATATTTAAACAAGAAATATATAAAAATATAATATGATTTTTATCTTCCTCACTTAAAATACTGTATTAACCCAGTACAAGATTACACAAACTTATGTATGAGTAAAATATTAAATTCTGAAAAGAAACCTTGTAACGCCAACAACAAAAACGTGTATACTTTTTGAATTTAATTATTTATGTTTATAATAAGTGCCAAATTTAGAACTGTTATTAATTTACACTTAAAAAAATATAGCTTAATTTCCCTTAATTAAAAAATTTGTGGAATATCAAAGCCATAGTCAATTAATTCTGTAATTGATTTGATTAAAAAAATTCACAATATTAAAATTTTTCTGCGTAATATTAATCATTGATAATTTTTTATTGAATAAATTTTAGAAATAATATAGAATATAATCTTAAGACGAACAAAAATAACACTTATTAATTAGTAAAATTAATTAATTTTTAAATTAAGTATTTAACAAAAAAAAACTATTTTAATTTTTATAAGCTAAAAATTTAATTAAAAGTTTAAATTTATTTGAATTAATATTTCGACTAGTTTTAAAAACATTAGTATAAATGTCACATTAATTGAAAGTTTCAAATCAAATATGCACACTGGAAGTTCTTGTAAGATTTTAAGATACGTATCAGAAATTTGTCTTCCTAATTTTTTACATTTTTCAGTAAAATCTTTGACCATTTTTTATAAAAAAAACTTAAAAAAATGAAATTTTACAATACATATTATAAATGTAATGCATATTTCATTACAAAAAGATATTTTTTGATGCAACATATTTATTTCAACCAACATAATTTTCCTTTTTTGGTTTTATAAATTCAAGTCAAAAACTACAACATTTTTTAATTTATCTTTAGAACCGCGCAACGGATGTATACAAGTTGTATATTGATTAAAAGCTTGTAAAAAGATTAGAAATACAAAATTAAAAAAAAAATAATAATTTTTATGTGCGATGTATTTTCCTTAAAAAATGTAAGCTCCGTAACTAAAGTAATATTAAAATTCTTGGTAAAAATAATTGGAACAACTTGTAGAAGAAATTTTTTTTTTGGAATCGGGTCAGTTGTGATATAACATATCGATTTTAAAACTAAAAACCGCGAAATTCAAAATTTTTTGTTTGTACAAATTTGAGTGAACAACTTAACAAATTTTTTGATAACTCCCGTTAATTAAACATTTTTGACCTTTTTAATTTTTAGTATCATCATTGTGCCTGTTAGGAAAACAACTTAACCATGTGTGTGATTGTTAAGAAGACAGAAATGTAGCAAAATATACGTTTTTTGTTCAGGTTCTGCCTTCTTCTAGAGAATCTAGCTTGTCTAAAACTTAGGGTTCTGAAGAGATCTTCTGCCGGATCGAAATGCATGTAAAAACCTAGTGTAAATATACGGAGGTTGAAAGCTCGGTATAAACTAGCAATAATAATAAAATTTATATCAGTATTTCTCAGATACAATTTTCATGATCATTGTAAATTAATTTGTCTCCTACAATTTCTATTTCTCTTTAATAGTATGCAAATAAATTTAAATACATTTGTATAAAAACGAAACTTTCTTTATTTTGCTTTTGTGTTGCCTTTTTGTCAACATTTTAATTCAATCATTTCCTCTTCTACCTTTTACTTTGTGGTTTTTTAGTATTTACTTTTGTGCGCAATATTCAAAACAATTTAAATTTCTCTAAATACATACGTTATGATGACAGGCAGACATATAGTCAGACAAATATGTGCTATCGATCAATTGTTGACAATTAAATGTGGTGTAAGATTGTAAAACTTTTCCCAATTGATCACACAGTGCTAGAAACGCAGACTTTTTTTAAACAAGCGGGGAACCAAAGTGGACGGGTAAACATAACTCGAGTACGCTTAATTTAGTGGTGCTTGGCGTTTTTATTTTATGAAAATTATGATGACAAGGAATCTTTAGAACGAGATTTTTAAAGCTTTTCGGCCACTAATTTTTACCCAAGCTATTTGTTATTCACCCAAGCAGCGTAGGGTTAAATTTATATAAATTGTTCAAAAGTTGTGACTGAAAATATGAAGAAACTTTAAATTTTTTTATACAAAATTGTACCTACTTGGAAGCATGATTTTCAAGTTTAAATATATCTTTTTAACTCTAAACCGGGAAAACGCCAAGCACCGCTTTTCAATCTTCATATTTTATGAGATATTTCAGGAATCTAAAATTTGTATACAATTTGCTCCAATATTGCAAATATTTGTTATCAATATTATTGTCGTATACAATGCGATTAACTGCACTATACTTTTTTATATAAAATATGCCGCAACTGTTTTCTTACATTTCGGAGGTTTATAAAAATTGCAAAATTTGGCCTACATTTTATAAAATATTTTTCACTTTTTTGTTAGCGCAATAAGAATCAAACGCTTTTTAATTTTTTCAATATATTGTACAACCTTCCCATTTGACATATACACTAGTAATTTTTAGCAAAATATCAAAAGTATTATAAGAATTTTTCTTTGTGTATGCGTACCATTACGTTCTACATTAAGGAAGTTAATTGTTAGCACTAATTTGTTGAATTCTTAAAAGTCATTAGGGAATTTTACTAATTTATGTGGAGATTAACTTCAAATTACACAAAATAATGAGACTTAAAAAATTAAAGCAGACAAATTTTGTTTTTTAATATTTTCAGTAAAAATATTAATAAATAATAAGGTAATGCCCCATTGCCCTCATAACTACCCATTACTTAATGTTTTTCTGTAAACAGGGCTTTTATGTTCAATCTTTACGATAATGACATATCGTTGGCATAGTTTTGTTGGGAATATTTTACAAACTAAGTATCAAAAATTGAGTAACGACGAGTTTATTTATTTCCCTATAACCTGTTATTTAGTACACATAGTTTGATCAAGGACTTTATTAAACTATAGGATACAAAGAATGCAAAATCAAACGCATAACAGAAAGACAAATTTCAGAAGTTCCAGTTTAAGCATTTGAGGCTCAAGTTTCTCAACTTCAAAACTATTTCAGGATGTACAGAGTTATCCAAAGTCCTTGTGCTAATGATTGGTTCGATACTTTTACTTATAACAGTTAAATAACTTTCTTGTTAGAAATTGCAAAACTTCAGCCTCAAATGCTGAAACTGGAGCTGTTAGGGTTTTGACAATTGCAGTCTGTCTATCCCATAGTTTAATAACATCCTTGGTTAAATGGCTATTACTTTAATTATTTTTCAAAACGGGACACCCTAATATTATTTTTTATTTTTTGTAAGTTTTGCCAAGTCAGGCATATAAAAAATATTTTAAGCCTATCGATCCATAAAGCGCACGTCTTAAAAACTTTATATGTTTATTGTACAATTACTAGATATAAATTTCGTACGTGTACAACGATTGCATAAAAATAAATTTAGCAATCAAAATAAAATAAATTATTTAGTTTATTTTGTTTTAAAGAAATTAGAAGGTTACAGTATAAATTATTTTAAAAATCGGAAAGTTACTCAATATGATAAATATGGATTTTTAATGAGAAATTCAACCGTTTTCCGTCTAACATAATTTAATATTGACTTTTCATTAAATTTCTTATAAAATCGTCCCAGTACATAGTGGATAAAATTGGAATTTTTTGAGTAAATTTGTACACAGCTTACAATTTTAGACGATTTTAAAAATTAATTAATACAATCACCATTGAGTTGAGATAGATTTTATTTAATTGTTTCCTATAACATTTTTAAAGCTTAAATATCGAAAAACTGAAAATTTCGTAGAATTTGCCGATTTTTAAAATTAAAATGTATGTTATTGTTTTTTTAAAAAAATTACCAATATGAATCCATCCGGAATTAAGTCAATTAATTTTCGAAATTTTGTTTTTTATTTTGTTTAAGACAAAGACATAAGTGCTATTTTCCCCCAGTACAGTGTACGATTGCAGTCGGAAAAGAATCATAAAACAACCCTAAAACATGTTTGTACTTTCACGTAACCCTCTATTTGACAGTTCTTTTATATATTTTGCTATTAATGCATAATATTAATATAATATTAATATTTTTTGTATATATTTTGAAATTTTACTTAAAAGTGGGTTTTACACAATTTATATTTTTGATAATTATTATTATTTTCAACATTTAAAAACACTCTTTTTTTAACAGAAAGACAAAAACAACAGAAAAAGAGAACTACTAACTTTTAATAGTAATTAGCGTTAACTTTCAATTTTTAAATCATTAAAACAAAATTAAATTAAATTGATAATATAAAAAAGTTGAAAAAAAACAATAACAAATGCATATTTTTCGATTTTTAATACATATTTTATTTACATAAAACACGATTATAAATGCGAGAACTTGCTTGCCCTACTTATAATCAGAGAAGGCAAAAATGTCAAAATAAATTGTATTTATGGAAACAACAACAAAATATTTAAAAATGGAAAAAAGCAAAAGGCAAAAAAAAACTTAAAAAAAAAATAATATAAAATTTAGCGAAAAATTGTATTTATAAATAAAAATGGGGCAAATCTACAAAGGCGATTTAAGAACAAATAACTTGAGAAATATATATTTAAAGCTCAATAATGGAAAACTAAAAAATTCGAAAATAAGCCTATATGAGAAAAATTACAAAAAACAAGTCCAATAAGTTTGCTCTACTCATAATATACTCCTAAATATAAGCCTAAAAAAAATTTTTTTTAATAATTTTTGGTGCATTTTGGTATTTGTACAGTAACAGCACGGTATAACGGATGATATATTGTCAGGCACATTCGTTATGCCGAAATATTCGTTTTAAAAAAATATTGGTAGCTATTTTGATTCTCACTTTCACCATTCACGTCAATTTTTGAATCCCATTATTTTCCGCGTGATAGCAATTGGGCAATTCACAGCCGGTATTATATTTTGTATGTTGTATTGAAATACACTATACAAATATTTTGTTGTGAACAGTCAGTTGTATTTTCATATTGTAAAAAGTCAAATAGTGAAATAAAAATATTTATAAATTTATAGAAACAAGAAGAAAAAATAAAAATAAAATGCAAAATTAAGGTGAAAGTGAAAAAACTGGCATTCACTTGAGACTGACATGTTATGATACACAATACAACATCTAATAAACACAGATTTTTAAATGTAAATTACCAACAACAATTTTACACTATTGTAAAGAAATACACGATACAACAGATACAACGATACAATACCCGTTGTGAATTGAACAAATATTTCCTATTTTGACTTCTAATCATTCAACATTTGCTTATTACAAAGATGTTCAAATAATAAATAATGTAAACATTTTTATTTTTCGGGACAAAACGAAGTTAAACAAATAAAATAGGTCTCAAAAATGTTCTCTACTGTTTTTGATACAAATAATGTAAAATACTTTAAAAGTGAAATTATGGAGGTGAAAAAAATTGTTTGAGGTGAAAAACTTTTTTGGATGTAAAAACAAATTTTGTGGTTGAGAAAAAATTAAGAGGTGAAAAAAGTTTTTGTGGTGAAAAACTTTTTTGTGGAAAATATTTTAGTGGTGAAAAAAATTTTTTGAGGGGGATATAAAATATTATTCAATTTTAAGTGAATGATGAAAAACAAGAGAAAATATTTACTTGTCAGTCGCTACAATTGGTACAATTACACCAATTTTTATGGAAAATTTAGAGGTACTTTCACATTTTCAATAATAACTTAAGTTGTTTTTGGAACTTATATTTCTAAAAAAATATATTACGAAACTTAAATTCTACAAATATTTATTGTTTTTTTCATTAATTTTTAAAATTACGTTTAGGAAATATATATATTTTTTTTAGAACAAGGCACATACATTACTAAAATATGAAATCAAAAATCATCTTTATAATTATCTTCACCTTCATCATAATCATCATCTTCATTATAATCATAATCAACATCGGAAATATTTGGCAGCATAAGCAAATCAAGTGCTGTTTGTGGTAAATTTAAATTATGTAGTTTTTTATTATGTTTGTTTTTGCTTGAAATTTAAGGATCTGAAGTTATAACAAACCGATTAAAAATGTCTTAATTCGATTTTTCGCGACTGCATTTACGAGCATATTCTTCTATAAAATTTTTAAAGTCTTTTTTACGAGCTTCTTGTGCCTCCTCAGAAAGTTGGCCTTTGGCAATAGAGCATGGCATACTATTTCGGGCCCATGAATCAAGAATTTGTGTAAAGTGGGAGGCATATAAAACTATGGGTAAAGTTTTACGAAATGATTTGCGGTTTTATGGGTAAAGTCCCGAAATTTTTAGTGACCACAGAAACAACAATAAGTATTATATGCAATATTTCTATTAATTCTACATCAATATTTTTAATTTTAGCAGAAACTTCTGCATTTCGGAAAAACCGCCTGGCAGTGTTACCATCTTAACAATTTCCAAAACCTGGGTTTGGTGGGTCAACGATAAGTTCAGTTTGACTGAATTCTTTTTGAATGCATGATTTTGTATCAGAAACAATTTTTTTTATCACCTGCCATTTTTTATAGTAATTTTATATGACAAATGTAGCAGACACTCAAAAAATCTAATCCATCCATGAAGAATGGATAAATCAAACTTTCGCGATCATTTTATCAACTGAGTTAAACTCTTTACTTGTTGCACTGTCTGTTTCAAAAATTACAATACTTACAACAACAATAACAATAGCTAAAATAATCACTTAAAGAAAACAAAACAGAAAAAACAAATTTTAGTTAATGTATTTCACAAAATTTCAAATAATTTCAAATGGGGCAAAAGCGGGCAAGGTTTTATTTTGATTATGCAAGCTGAAATACCATATTTTAAGAATATATAAAAAGTATTGCCCAAGTATTCTTACAAATATTTTGAAAATCAACACTTCTTTAAAAAAACTCAGTTTTTTGACCAATTTAAAAAAAGTTTAAAAATATTTTTGCAATATTTTTCGTTATAAAAAAAGCGTTTCGCAAAAATTGCAATTAAAATATATTCATTTTTACTTTTTAACAAATATTGCAAAATAAGCAAATATTATTCAACTTTGAGAGCGTATAACAAAAACGTTAACAACACAGGTACATAATTTTTACAATTATTGGTGTTGAATTTTATCTACTTTTATATGGTACCAAATACTTATACGAAAAACTAATTAAATTTTCAATTAATCCTCGTTTTTGGTACTCTTCACCCCAATGTGCGCTGGACCGATTTTTCTCATTTTCAATACTAAACTGCTCGGGAGGATCTCCATTAATCTAGGTAAAAATGAGCACTCGGGCTTGCGTCTTCGCGCCAGACAAACAGACAGACAGATAGACGGACGTCGCTAGATCGGCTTAAAATTTCATAAGGATCACGTTTATGTATACTTTATGGGGTCTTAAACCCATATTTCGACATATTACAAAGGAATGACAAATTTATACATAGCCACACCATAAAAATTGAGGTGAGTTGTAAAAGCGAGAAGGGGAATCGCTGGGATTGAAATATTTTTAAAACATTAAAATTTACCAAGGTCAGTAAACAAAACGTACGGATATCAATAAGGATATTTCATACTTATTTTATTAGCGTATTTTAAGTGCAGTGGTAAATATTTTATATTATTTTGCTGGCATATTTTAAAGGTAACAACAGCATTTTAAGTGAATTTATTGACATATTTTAAAAATAACGGAATTTCGGTAATCGTTGTTAAAAGGGATTTAAATCGGTATCGATATTTTAGAGGTATTACTTACCAACCTTGAAAATTAATTAATTAATAGTGAAAATAATGACTAAAACAAAAGTAAAATAATGCTATTTCTTATCGCATCTAATTTGGAATTTTTATACTTTAATAATATTATTTTTGTATAAATAAAAACATTGATAAGAACATATTTGCGTATAAAAACATAGAGAAAGAAATAAAAATAAACAAAATGTGACCGTGATTTAGACTATAATTTTAACATAGAAATAAAATAATTTTTGTTAAATATTAATACTTGAAAATTATTTTATTAATGAACATGAGAAACTTGGAAGAAATGGATCAAAAAGAGCTCTAATTATATCTGTTGTGAATTTCTCTATCGCTCTTTGATACAGAGTGATAACATATTCATTGTGCCGCAACCGAATTATATGGTTGTTACAATTATACACTAATTGAAATAATATATAATATATATAATATCAGAAATATACGGAAAAATGTCAAAATACGACAAAAATTTTGAACATTTTACGGCAATTTTCTTTAGTTTGACATTACTTTCGTATTTCTATGCATGAAATATTATGAGTCTTCGAATCGAAATTCTGTCGAATTTCTTTTGCTACAAACAAAAAAATTGGTGAACCACGTTTATGAATACCGAAGATGTTTATCAATATCTCTATCGAATGTACCACTCCTTGAATATAGAAATATTATAACACGTGTGTACTTTCTTAATAAATCATGATAAATTTTATAATTATTTTAATAAATTTATATTGCGTATACTTTTTTAAATAATTGATTTTTGTATTATAAAAATTATTGTTAATAATATTTCTCTAAATATTTTTTACATCCAATTTATAAAATGCCACCTGTGCAAACTCGAATGAATTCAATGTGATGTGACTTAAAATGATAATGATAATTTGCCTATTAATGCCAGACTTGAGATCCATAATAAATAGCAGTTTTAAATATTAAATAAACATGTTCACATTTATGTGTCTTAAAACATCAACAAGAACGTTAAAAAGCACATGCAAAAAAAAAATCTAAATAAATTTAAAATATTTATTATCATCAATCAAATAGAAATGATGATTTTTTTTTAATAGACACCATTAAAAGGAAATGAAATAAATAAAAATATTTAGCAACGTGTAAGTCCAAAATACAAATTTAAAATGCTGTTTAGAGACTTTAATAAAATAGCAAATGTTTTTAATACAACATAGTTTTTTATAATTACTTTACACCATTGCTATTAAATTAGCAAATTTTCAAATACAATCCATCTGATTACTTTCTGTTGAAATTTAAGATCAAGACCTGTAGTATTGTACATGTTTTATTCACAAAACTTGAAATTAAATCCGATGTTTAGCGTTTTTTCACAATTATTTACGGTTTTAGCGAATTTTATATCTAAACTAATAATTGACCTTAAGAAATGGAAATGGAAAGAGCCAATTAATAATAATAATAATGTGTCTCATATGCAAAATGAGCGATATTTCAAAAATTGTATAAGGCAGCGTTGCTTTCCAAGATGTAACCTTAATAAATTTTTATAATTTAAGGTTTTTCTGCCTTTGTAATCGCAAGAATTGAGTTTATTGTATGTGATGAATAAAGGTAATGTGTTTCAGAATATATGAATTATTGAATATATCGGCCATGTTCTGTGAATTATCACTGCACATTGGTCATTTACTAATAAGAAGTTAAAATCGAATCAAATAGAACACAGTGTTATAGTGATATAAATTTTAATTTCAAAAGATTTGAATTCGCCCTAATTCAGAAATAAGTACATTTGCTTCTAACATAAATATTTTACAAAATGGTATACAAATCAATGTTTAATTAATGGTAAATATGTTATATTAAAGAACATTATTATCAAACCAAGAAAGCATTTAAAAACGTAAAGTAAAACATTTCCCTCATTTGCGAGAAGTTCGGCATAACTCAAAAAAGAGACTCTGAGATAAATGCATTTAAAGTGTTCAATTGAGCCTGCTGAGAAAAGTACAAAACACTTTTGGTCACCACTCAATGAGAAAAAGAGATATTAGTACCATTTTTTGATATGTCTTATATTATGGTGTGATCCATATTTCTGCATCATTAACGCAAAAATTGCTTTTTTTAAGTATTGCCGGTGTTCTTGCAAATGAGCGATTTTATTATGTTTATGAAGCTTTTTCCAGGAGTGTACAACATTTGGACATAAGAGCCAAAAGTAATAAAGATTTTGCGTGCCCATCTCTAATTTCTTTAAGAGCGCAAGTCGCAAATTCACACAAAAAAACATCAAATATCACCGGAAATTCGGTTAAGTTCTAGATTTTTTTAACAAGAAACCCTAGAGCAGGAATGGGAAAACTATGGCATGATATTTAGACAAAGACAAATTCTAATCCTTAAATATTTAATATCTAATTACACTATTATGATAAAATATATTTCAAAATTTTTTAACGATTTAAGTTTACAAAAAATAATACAAATGCATTTAAAGAGCAATTTTGTTTTGCATGAACTTAAAATACTATATTTATGTCAAATAATATAAAGTCATATACGGCCACAGGCCGCTAACATCTATCCGCGTCTATTGAAAAACCCTATATAACATCTTAAATTCATTTTTCGGCAATTTTATTCATTCTCTATATTTCTGCTCTGCCCATGTAATAATGATAAGGACTCTTCCAAGAATTTGAACCGCTTCCCGAAATATGATCCAAATTATATTTGATGTAGGGTATCATAGTGTCGGCATGCCTGATTTTAATTTTCTAACTTGTTTTTTTTTTATATATACAATTAATTAGTGGTTAACCGCAATTTTGAAAAATATTTAATAAAAGGAGTAAATGAAATTCTATAACGAAAACATATAAGAAATAATATCGTAAACGTAGTTTTATTTATTTTAACAACAACAACAAAATTAATTTGTATTGAGATTAAAAAACAGGTGAAATAAATATTTATTTTTCATAAATGATAACAAAAATTAGGCCGCATTTTATTGATATTGATTTTAGATTTTTTTTTTCATTATCGTTCATAGACCGGATAAAAAAAAGTTTTCCTACACTAAACAAAATCCATGCAAAATTTTACGAACAAAAGCTTTCGTAATTATTTCTTTCGTAAAACAAATGGAACTTTCATATATTTTAAAAATTTCAGTTTAGTCCCGAATTGAGTAATATTACGACACTAACAAAATACTTACATGATTTGTTTCACAGAATATATTTTTTAAGCAAACTATTTAAAACAAGTAAACAAAGGCTTAAATTCAACTGTGCCGAATCTTTAAATACCCTTCACCAATATCTTAAAAAATGTTCTCTACTGTTTTTGATACAAATAATGTAAAAAACTTTTGAAGTGTAAAAAATTTTTTGAGGTGATGAACTTTTTGGATGCGAGAACGAATTTTTTGATGGAAAAAAATTTGAGGTGAAAACAATTTTTTGTGGTGAAAAAAAATTTTAGTGGGAAACAAAATTTTTGAGGTGAAAAATATTGAGGTAAAAAATATTATTCACTTCTAAGCGACTGGTAAAAAATATTAGAAAATGTATTTTGTACCTGTATGAAATTATAATAAAAAATACAACAATTTTTATCGAAAAATTTGAGGTACCTTCACATTTTCACTCATAACTTCTTAACCGCTGTCGGTCCAGCAAACTGCTCGGGATGATGTCCAATAATCTTGGTAAAAATTAGTATCCCCGCTTGCGTCTTTGCGCCGTGACAGACAGACACAGACAGACAGACAGACAGAGAGACAGACAGACAGACAGACAGACAGACAGAGAGACAGACAGGCAGACAGACGGACATCGCTAAATCGACTTAAAATTGCATATGGATCACGAATATATACACTTTATGGGGTCTTTCGACATGTTACAAACGGAATGACACACTACCCTATCAGTTTGGCATTCCGTATATATCAGTTCGTCATTCCTTTGACCTTTCCAACAAGCCCAAAAACAAAAAAATCGGACCACTGGTTCAGAAGTTAGCAGTTTAACCGTACTACCCTCCGACCAACAATCCGAAAATTTTCAAACTGCTGCCATTTCGCACACTTGCATTTTCAGCGATGGTCGTAATGGACATATTTTCATGAAATGAGCCAAGGATTACGCTGGTGAAATTCGGCGGGTCGTGACTGAACCACCCTGCATATACTGCAGAGTTAGAAAAGATAAATAAAATTAAAATCAAATTTTTAGACTTTCTTACCGACTTATTATTTTGAGTGTGTTAAATTGTGTTTGTTTAATAATTTCGGTTAAATTTCAATATATCGTTTAGAACTATACATATATGTATAATACTTTATTAATTTAAAACAATTTTATTTTCATTGATCACGAATAAGTGCCTTTTCAACTTGAAATCTTATCACAACTTTTTTTTAACAACCGTAACCAGATTCACACGCGATGTTTTTTTTTTTAAACACAAAATGAAATAGAAATTTTTTCCATAGAGAAATGAATATAAAGTCTACAATAAATACAAGTAAAATTAGAAATTTTAAATTAGAAAAAAGTAAATGGCAAATTATAATAAAAGTCAAGGTTTAAAACAAGTTTCGAGAACGTCAATTGTTGATAAAAAAAAAACAAATAAACCGCATAAATTTTGAAGAAATGAAACTTGAAAAAAAGAAGAATAGATGAAGAAAAAAATAAATAAAATAATTTCAAAATAAATCTAAATTTACGACCAACTAATGAATGGCAAAACAAAAGCAACAACTACAACAATAATACAAAACAAATTGTGTGCACTTCATTAAAAAACAATTGCAAATAAAAATTATAATAATTAATAATACAGGTAACCCCCAATTTATTAGTGTCTTATTTTCAAAATATATGAGACAAATTTTAAATTAAATGATTTTTTGACGATGCTATTCAACTGCGTAGAGAACAATTTTCCAAAGTTCCATAAAACCGCATACATCGATGATTATCTGTACGTATAAGTTACTCATATAAAACAGACAAAAAAAAAAACAGACAGACAGACAAACAAAAAGACAGACAATCGGTTAAAAAAAAGTTGCAAAAAATACAAAAACAAAAAAAAAACCGACACATATTAACAAGTGCAAGTAATTGTATTGTTTTGTAATTTAGCACTTTAACTACTTGAAATTCAAGTCGAGAATCTAAAACAAAACCGGCGTCAGATAGTTAAAACCAAAAATAACAACAACAAAACTTATACAAATATGTATCACAATGTAGTAAAATGAGAGTCCATGAAATCGTATTTATATTTTGTTAGAAACTGCACCTCAAACGTCGGTAATTTTAAATCCAAATTGAATCTTAATCTAATTGAGCATAGTTTTCAAAACTTCGTTTATTAAAATCGTAGCTGATGATATTAACCAAAAAATACAACATTTTTACCAAACCCTTTAAATCAAAACCTTTTTAACACCCTTTATAAGACCGATACTTGTGAATTTTTCAGCTTTAGTAAACACGGGATGTTGCTTACAAAAATCAATAGACTTTGTCATTGGGTCCATATGAGTAAAAGTGTACCAAATTTGATCAAAATATTTTAATATTTGTGACCTGTAACGTGGGAAGAAGAATAAATGGACTAACATATGGACATCGCTAAATCTACTCAAAAAGTGATTTTGAGTCGATGGGTATGTATACTAAAGGGTGGAAATAAGTCCAATATTTTTTGTTGTTTCAAAAACAAGCTCCATATATCATGCGCGGTGTTAGGGTGTAAACAAGTTTTAAATTATGTTTTTTTAAAGAAAAATGTTTTGTAAGAGCATATTTTAAAAATGTTAAAAGGATATTTTCCGACTTAAATTATATTTTGGTTGCTTTGGAATTACTAGGGCAAGGGGGTTCAAGCATTTATAATCGCTTTTTTAAGGTATTAATAACTGAAACAAAAATATACATTTAAAATTTAAAAATATGCATTTATTATTGATCAATTTTATTTTAAAATTGAAAATTATCTTTAATCATTGTCAGAATGCTAGTAATTGCATTTTTCTGTTATTTTTGCCGTCGGGATAGAATAACATAAACATTTATCAGGCTCGAGATCATAATTAAATGTTACTAACGAATAGTAAACACTAATTTTTAAATGACGATGATCCTCAAAACTGTTTCCATTTAAAAATTAGTGTTTACTATTCGTTAGTAACATTTAATTATGATTTCGAGCCTGATAAATTTTAAAAAATATATAATTAAAACAGATAGATCGAATAATATATATACAGAATTTACAAACAAAATAAAAATATTTATAAATTTGGAAAAAAAAAATAATAAAAAAGATATAAATTGTGTAAAACTCAATTTTTAGCAAAATATGCATTTAAATTGCCAAAAATCTGCATTAAAATATGCATTTATAGTAAAATATGTACAAATATGCATTAACAACGATGCCATTTTTGCAAATTTGTTGATTCATAAAATATATTTGGTTAACGTTGTTCTCCAGCTAACGACAAAAAACACGTATTCACATGAACTTCCGAGCCCTTGTGATGTATGACAAAAAAAATCGTATATTTAATATTCTTAAAGAATTCATCTATTTCATACAATAAATGAATTTGAAAAGTACAGAAAATAAACCTTTAAAAATTGTGAATTTTTTAAATAAAACGATATAATTCAATAATTTTTTTTATGGTTTAACTCAATTTCGTTAACAAATTATATTATCGTTCAAAAAAGGGGGTAAAACCGAATATTTACGAAAAAATATGTACAAAAATATGAAATTATTAGTTCAATTTTTCCACTATAAAGCGCAAAATTTGAAATCTTATTGGAATTATTTTTGTAAAATTTTCTTAGTGGATTTATTGCCCTCATTTGAGAGAGACAATCAAATAAAGATTTTCTGTGCAAATGTGATATTAATTTTTTGGTCAAGTTATTGAAAACTTAATTTCGACATTGTAAGGATTTCTTTCTTTGGAAAAGTTTTGGCAAAAAATGTTATTTTTGTGCTTTTTGTTAAACTTTTAATGTCGATTTGTTTCGATCAAAGGGCCGAAAATGCAGATTTTTTTGAGAAAAAGTGCCAATTATTCATCTAAATCATCTGGCAATCTTGAACTACACTTGTGCACCCTTGATTGATTCGATGCGATGAAAATCGGACCAAACAATAGGTTTTAGAACGAGTAGTAACTGGTTGTAGTTTGCCTGATAAACTCATTTTTATTTAACACAGGAATGGCATTGCAGGTTGCTTTCAAGCTAACGAGTAGGGAGTAAAATAATTAGTTAATGGTAATGTAAAAATAACTGGTTACAATTCATATAATAAAAACTGAGCTTAGTTAACAATTTGAAAAAAAAAGAACAAAACCAAAAATAGATTTTAACTGCCACATAAGTAGTTAAAACACATTACTGGTAACTCATTATTTTCACTTTGGAAGTAATGCAGTGGGCAGGAGTAGGTCATTATTGGTAATGCGAAATTCAATTTGCTGCTATTACTAAATTTTTCTTGGGATACGAATAAAAACTGAATTATATTTCTAATACTATCGAAATTTTAAAGTTTTTTGTATTGATAGTAATTGGGGACAGAAACAAATGGTATGCAAATTAAAAAGTGTCTTATAGGGTTAATAAATTATAAGATAATTCTTACAATGTAAATTATTTTTCGAACAGTCTTTTGTAACACAGCAGACAATATAGAAAAATATTTTCAGAACAAATTAAATAAAAAAGAAGAATAAATACACTTAGCGATAACAGCTACAGCGCAAACTTTGTTGTCATATTAATGATTTCGTAATTTATTTCAATTTACTTTGCACACCTATTATTCTATTTTTAGATCTTTTAAATTTTTTCGTTTTTATTTTGTTTAATTTTTTATTTCTTAATTTACTTAAGGAAAAACAATTCATACTGACAATTCATACTATGAAAAACAACAGTAAAGTCACAATATCACTGTCACAACAGTTCACATCAGATAAAACTAAATACATGTATTGTACAAATGTCAACAAACGAAACTAAACGATTCGACTTTAACAAGGACATTCTCGTACAAACATGTTTGAACTTGAATAATTTTGAAAAATAAGTAATACAAATAGTTTTTTTTTAACTTTTGCAATAAATTGTCTTAATTTAAGAAAAAAAACTCTTAATAATTCACCTTTTTGAAAACAATTACGTTTTTAGTTTGTTTTTTTAAGAAATATGCTTAAGTTTAAATTTTTATAATTTACAATTCCTCGTTTAAAACTTTTAAAATCGTTTTACACTGCTTTGCAATTGTAGTTGTTGTTGTTGAGCGTTGTTAACTACGCGGTATAAACGTCCGTTTTGGAAAGTATCGTTTTAGTAACTAAAGTATCTAAGCGAACGTATAATTTGTCGAAGCAGTAAAGTAGTAAATTAAAACCAAGAAAAAGTTAAAAACATACAATAATAACGATGATAATAATACATTCTACTTATACAATATTTGTTTGTGTGTGTAATTGGCGCAAAAAGCAGCGTACACTAACGGCAAAACAGTGCTGCCAGTTAAGGGGATTTGACCGTATATTGGGAATTTTAAACTTTACAGATACACTCAGAATATTATGTAGTTAACTGTTTGTAGTTTAATAAAAAAGTTTTCCGTTCCATTTAAAAATAAAGGAACATAAATTTATTTTTCAAAGAAATATCTATATTAACTTTTTTATACATTTATTCGAAATAATTTCCTATCATTTACCATTTTTTTCAGTTTCATTTATTTTTTTCATTTGTTTGAAATTTAATAAAAATTTACACACAAAACGGAAAATTGTGGTTTATTTGTGTCCGTAACAGTTATTACAAACTTAAATTTTGTTTGCTGTCTGTTTCAAAAAAAAAAAATATTCAAAAAATTTCAATTTGTTTTTTTATTTAAATTGGTTGTATATATACAAAATTTTTCATACATACACAAACACATTAACACAAAAAGTGTTTATAGCTTCATATGCGTACATACATTTTGTATTGTACGAGTATATTAAAAAAAAAACAAAAGAAATACAAAAACGGAAATAATTTCAAATATATGAAAAAAACATTTATTTTTTAACGATTGGTAGGTAAAATTTTGACATTTATTTTAACTGATTATATCATTTGTTTATTACGGATGTGTCAGTTGATTAATCAACATTTAAAAATAAATAACAAATGGCATCTAATTTAAATGAAAATTAAGAAGACCGGTTTTTAAATGAAATCTCATTTCTTTTAAATGATATTTTTAGTTATTTTAACTTACAAACTTTTTTAGGTGTATGTATGTCATATTCAGATATTAAATAAGGACAATTATTTTTTTAATCAATTCGCCTAAGAAGGTCATTTCTACAATTTTTGCAAGACCATAGGAAATTAACCAATTTTTTTGAATTTAGGTAGAAACAATATATGGCATATGTGAAAATTTTTAACTCGGGAATTTTGAATGCGATTCGGCACGTGTCAAGTCATCCAAAACAAAATTGTTTTTAACTTCTCACATTTCAAAGCAAACAAATCAAAACTGAGTTTGTTAGCGTAGAAATTCGACAATTCGTAATTTAGGGAACAACTTATTTTGTTACCATATGTCAAAACTGAATAATTAAAAATTGGCAAAAGTTGTATACAATTTTAATATTTCATTGTCCCGCACGAAATAACTGCAGCGATTTTAAAAATATGTTCCAAAGAAAAATATTATTAATACCAAAGAAGGGAAATTTTGGTTAATTCAAATTCCCCGAATCTACATACTTGGGACTAGTTAATTGAATAGGCCAATAAATTGACGAATGAAATCAATGCCAAAGAAATTTTTTGGGATTACCATTGTTTTGTGAATGCCAATTACCAATAGTAATTATTTAAAATTTCATTAATATTATTAATGTCTCACACACTAACTATCCTAAAAGCAAATACATACATATGTATGTCGCACTTTTTAAGTATAAAAAGTCTGCATACTCTTAAGCAAAAAAATTATGCAAATGTGCCTTTATTATATAAAAAAAAAATTTAAAAAAAAACGTATGACAAAAGCTTTTGTAGAAAAAAATGCATACTATGATTGTTCACCAATAAAATGTATGTTTTGTAAAAAAATTTTTCTTTTTCAATTGTAACTCGAATTTCGGTTACTACAAAGGATTTTCGGTTAAAACCATATATTTCAGGAATACATTTGGTTGCGACAGCCGAATAATTTGGTTGCTGCAACCAAACTTTTCAGTTGGCAAAAAATTCTGTAAATTGCAATTGTATAAATATATCAAAACTTTGATTGACTTTCTTTGACTGACGAAGTTTTAAGAAAGAAGCATCCAATTAAATAGGAAATTAGCTTTTAAAAACAACTTTAATGGAACAACTTGAAAACCGTATGCTTAAACATAGGCATTATGTATAGCAAATTTCTTCATTTCAAGGTTACATTATCTTTATGCCTAACAAAAAAGTACACAAAAATGTGCGAGGTTCTTGTCCTACTTCATCGCCTATATTACCGAGGTGGCCGCAAATCTGATACAGGTTGTTCTTAGATTTCTACGATTTCATCACAATCGGAGTGTTTAGGCTTTTAGAACAATTTTTTATTTCGGTAATTTTTTGTGTGTTTGTTTGCAAAAAGTTGTTGTTGTTTAATTGAAATCCTGTTAAGCTGTCAAGTTGTCTAATGTTAATGTTATAGATATCAAATTGAAATCCAGTGAAAATTCGAACAATGTAAATTCGAAATTAAGAAGAAATGTGTGCAAATACCCAGAAAAAAATGGTAGTCATTCTGTGTCTATAACTTATTTCATTGCTTCCTAAACTTCAGTTGACCTTCTTTTATGATTTTTTAAAGTTATTCTAAGGCACTTCCAAAATAATTCATGTGTTCATATTATCAAAGAATAAGTTATAGTATATCGTATATTTTTTTTTTTGAATCTAAAGCATTTATTCAAATTGAGAAAATAGTTCTGATGAACTTTGTTAATTTTTTTATTAAATCATTTTTTATATTTTAGTTTAAAACTTCATGTGGGTTAGAATTTATGCAGTTTTGCAATTTTTATAAAAGTTTTGAAATGTCAAGAAAAACTAATTTTTTTAATTGAAACTAGCTAGCCTGTCATTTGCATTTTTTCAGCCTTAAATATTTATGACGACGCAATCTGTGCGTTTTTGCATTATGTATGCCATTTAACACTTCATCATTTCCAGTTTTAATTCAGAATTTACCAAAATAATTTAAAAATTGTGTAAAAATTATTTCAAATTGCCCAAAAATGTTTCAAAATTGTACAACCAGTTTTTAAATTATCCAAAAATGTTTTCAAATTTGTCTAAAAATTCATTAAAATTTTTGAAAAATGTTTCAAAAAGAGTATTTGTATATCAATGCATAAATTTCGCTTCTTTAAACTTATTTTCTGCATTCTTATGAATTAAATTTTCATCAAAGCTTAAATACTACAAAGTATATGAACATTTTCCACTCATGCATCAGAATACCTATTCATGCATCAGAATACCTATTATCATTGCTTCCTTAGAGTAATGCTATGAGTAATGCTAGTAGCTACATTTGAATACTTCCATCCTATGACACGCTAATGTTATATTCATCGATGAAACCATTAGAAAAGAATTGATGCCTTTGCCATAGTAGTTATGCTTTTATTGCTTCTTTGGCAGCTTCATTTTTGCTGGGTATATTAGAGACAAAAGTTAAAATCGATCTGGCAGCACTATTGCAAAACACACAACCACCAAAAATCTTCGTTAAATCTTCGCATATAAAATAATCATTTATTAAGTTTGTTTTACACGATCGGTAAGCTAGAGAGGAATGAGTATTACTGAGAGTGAAGTTTAGTTAAGTTTTTGCAAAATCGATTTAGTATTTTGTTTTTACAATTTTTGTGCTTTTTTATACACCGGTAAAATTACTTTAAGACATCAAAACGAAATTGTAGGTGTGGATAATGATTTGTTGTTTTAGGGATGCCATATGTATATTCATTTTTATTTAAATAGTTGAAATTATTAATTCGATGTTTTTCTGTTTCTTTAGTTATTATTTATTTTTTTTAAATATGATTTTAATCTTTTTTATTATACATATCGTTGACTTAGTAAGAAAGATCCTGTCGCTTTATAATTTCTTTACAGAAGAAGGAAAAAACTTAACAAAATATGAAAATGTTTGTATATAAAATTTCTTTAAATATAATTTTTTATTTTATTGGTTCCAGTATTAATTGAAAATATTATTCAAAGAAATTTTATATTCAAAGTTTTTAAGATTTTATTAAATTTCTGCATTAAGTCTGCGATATGTTATGCATACATTTTAGATTCGAATTAGTTTGGAAACTCTTTTTTTATTGTAAGTTTACTTGAAATTTATGACATTAACATTTTGAGTCATTTCATGGCTTTACTCCGTGTTATTGTTGCTCAAATGTCAATTGTTATTAAATTTATGATGACATATTTTTTCTTTGCTTTATGATATGATGTGAGTGATACAATGATATGATAAATTGCTATTTAAATTTGCTTATTGTGTATAAAACAGGGACGTAACAGTTATAATTTGTATTTAAAAATTTTTTTTTGTTTGTGGACAATTGTTTGAATATTTTTGAATTTCTATTTTAAATTCAAACAAAAACATTTAATAAAATAAGTTTTATTTTTTCAATAATAATGGGTCCGTTTGTGTACTTTTCCAGTGAAGTTTAGTAAAAATTACTCAGTAACAAAATTACAGACAATAAGACAAAATTTACTCCCAAAAAGAAAAATATCCAAAAAATTACGCAAACGGGAAATTTGTAAGAATTAGTAAGATAGTTAAAACAGCTGATTGTAAATATCAAACAAAAAAAATTCAACCGGTCAATATAGAAAATATGAAGCATTCTTCAGGAACATTCGGGAATTCCATCTTAATTCTTCCATCGTAAATAAGTAAAACCAATTCTCTTGCATCGAACTGTCACTTTACTATATTTTTGCTCTCTCCTTACTAAGTATTTGTGTAAACAAACCATATGTGTTTATGTTGCGTAGTGCCTACGGAGGCGTGCAGTTAGATCTCGTATCTACATTGTTTCTGATAGTCAAGCGGCACTCAGGGCTCTTATGTCCCACGAGGTGCCTTTGACTTGGTAGGAACAACTCCCTCACCCTGGTGTGGATTGCTGTCCATGAAGGACTGAGGGCAACGAAAGGGCGGACTATTTGGCCAAATGTGGGTCCCGTCGACCCTTCATTGGTCCTAAACCTTTCTGGGCGATACCAATGGGCTATATTGGGGGTAGAATCAGGTTTTGGAGAGAGTCGCAATTTTCTGGCTATTGGAGAAATTCTCCAAGACAACACCAGGCAACGCCAGTGGTAGATCGGGGCGACTATTACTGCGATCTCCGGTACCAACGGTACAAGAAGGATCACTGGGACACTGATATTTGTAGATTTTGCTAATTGGAATCGGAGACGTCCGAGCATGTTTTCTGCGAATGTCCCAGGCTTTGTGTTACGATACTCCGGTTTCTGGGTGACCGTCTCGTGTGGCCTTCCGACATTTGTAATATTTCACCTGGTAGGATTCTTAGCTTTATAGATAGCTTAGACCTTAAGGGGAGCTCTAAGCAGCTCTAATCTCTTGATATACTTTCTGATTGGATGCCGGAAATCAGAGAGGATACGCAATCAAGATCAGACATATCAAAAAGGATCTTCGTATCTATGAAATTGGAGTCCAGCAATACGAGTAAAAAAATTCCTGGATATACATCATAAAAAGCTGCTTTAAACAAAATACACATGTATGTTATACTATAAAGATTGCAATCGAAAGTTATAATGATTCTATTGCCCTCAAGCCGTACCCGCGCCCTTTTATTTGCTTTAAGTGATCAAAAGTAGTAAAAGTTTCACAATTCGTAGTAATTTTATTTATATTTTATTATTGTAGAAGTGGCTAATTTTTTTTCATCTGGTGTTGGTTTTGCTCTGCCTGGTTGGACTGAAAACAAAATTGAGTTTAAAGTTGGGTAGGATTTCTCATTTTCCAAAAATGTTACATTATGAAAATTGTTCAACTTCAGAAGCAAAATGATGAAAACAGTTACAGTTAGGATTTGTTTATTTGAAATTACCTATAATTGACTAATGAAATTAAGTTATTGTATTGGGAATTAAAAACTAAAATAGAATAATATTATCTAATTATTGGTATTTACAATAATTTTGTACAATAGAACCCAATAAACATTTTTACGGACTCTCCTACACGTACGGATTCAATTATCCGGCTTCTACTGTACGTTTACGGTCCGTAATACCTATCCGTCAAAGCTTGTACGTAAACGAAACATAAAGGGACCGTATAATTGAATTTTCGAATTTTAACTCCGATTTGGTGTACTCGTTTCTGTACCGTCAAATATAAACTTCAACGGTTTTCATCAGTTTATCTTCCGTTCCTTTTGAATTCGTTTTGATGTCAAAAAGGAATATTAAAAAAGTTTCTGTGATACTTATACGAGTCGCACGCTTAAGTTGAGAAAAAAATTTCTATTTTGAGTAAGCTCTATTACATTCAAAGTTTTTACCATCGATGAGGTAAATATTTATGAAATTTAGAACAAGTTTTACGATAATGTGTGCAAATTTATGCAGTTTTGCAAATAACAATATTGTCTGCGGTTTAATTAGATTTTGTGAAAAATGTGCAAATTTGCATTGTGTGCTACATCATACCGTAAATACCACCAAATAAACCTGAATTAATTTTTATTTTTTCATGATTTAAAATTTGCTATTTAAAATTAAAACATTTAGGCATTTACACGGTACGAATACAGACCGGATACGGATCCTAAAAACGGTGTCAACTCCATTTTTTACATGACATAACGGTCCGCCATTGACGGACTTTCAACTGACACAACTCCGTCTTTGTAAACGGTCCGCGGTTTTCGAAAACGGTCCGTTTTCCATAAACAGTCCGCCATTGGCGGTATCTAAACAGATTCGAATCCCTTTCGATGTTCCAAAAAATTCTCCGTATACGGATACAGAAAACGATTCGTAAACGGAGTTGGATTTCGTTTATGACAGACCGAAACTGCATGTAAATAGGATGTATAGTTTTTTTTGGTAGAAACCATTTATGTATTTAGTGAATATACGTGTACAATATATTAAATTTATTACAAATACGGTTATCCTGATCAAATATGTCGCTAAATAAGTATTTCAGTAGAACCAACCAATTGAATGATTCACAGAGAAACCAGATTCGTGATGACAATCGAATTCGTAGCCAATCGAATGATTCGGTTGTGGTAGCTGAGTTTTTCGGTTGTGATAATTGAAAACCAATTGTCACATGAGTAATTTGACTGTGACAACAGTATTTCGGTAATCACAACAAAAAATTCGGTTGCTGCAACTGAGCCATTCGATTGGCAACAAATTCGGTTTTCAGCACGAATCTGTATTCTGGGTGTTGATAAACCTTATAGTCTAAATTTAGAGTATATCGTATATAAAATTTTATAAGTTTGAAGTTCAAATTACAATAAAATATTTGAATGTTTAAACAGGTAATATGGCACAAGATAGGCACTTTTCGATCTATAGTATTTCACCAGGCTCGGAGGAGGTACTTTAAGACCGGTCCTATTTTCACTGGTCACGGGATAGATCACATAATATGTCCTTTCAGACCTTTTCTGTTTGCACCGTTTAACGAACAGGTGCTTAAAGTTCAATTTACCTCATTTTCCCCACAGGAGTTTTACTTCCTTCTCGTTTTTAACTTGAAAATGTTTTATAAATTCATATTTTATTAATATTAATAATATTTATTTTAAGTACAGATTTAGGATAATTTACCTACAAACTATAAGATTTAATTACTTGTTGTTTATTATTAAAGGTATATAAAGATACAAAAAATGTACTCTTTTTTTATTTGAGTGTAGAGTTGACAACAAAAATTTTAGAATATTGAAACCCATCTTGCCTGGGATCACAGGAATGCGGCTATCATTGCGAAGCATTTTCATATGGGGTTTTGCCATAAATCTTCATTGGTCGAACAACCGCCATCACTATCGAAAGATGTTTCGTAATTCATTTAAGAAAATTGTAATTTACAATGAGTATGTAGTATTATTATTGTAAAACTGAGAACGAAATAAATTTTTAAAACTGATATTCTCTGTATTATATAACAACGCCATTTGAAATAAAAGTAATTTAAGTGTGTATTAAATAACCCCTAATACCGGATAACCATTTTTTGCAACCAATGAGTAATAAATAGAAAACAAATAATATAGTATTAAATAACACCCACAGCAACAACAACATTTTGTTCTAAATGCATAAAACAAAATATTTTGTCTATATGTACTCGTATGTTAGGGCCATAACTTGTTGCATTTCAAATATCAAAAATCTCCATATTTTCCGGGGTCACCAAAACGTTAAAGTTTTAAATAAAAATTTTTGTTAACTTTTTTAATAACTGCTCTTGAAATAAACACTATTTCATGTTGAATGCCAATTTTCGAATATACATATGTATTATAGAATTTATCGAACAGTTTTTGAAGTATCGAGTCCTTTTTTATTTATGTTGACCCAACAAAAGAATACTACAGTGTTGCTCATAACGTGGTAATTTTAGCTATACCCCTAATGTATATAAAATATTTAATTAATGTTAATAAAAAATGGATATTTTTATTGCATATATTAATTATTGGATGTGCGGCGTCGCCCTCACAAAAATAAAATTAATTTGTAGTGTCTGAACGATTAATCGGCTTACGCTTCAACCAACAAGAGACAATTGGCCAATAATCGGTAGTCGGACATAATTTGACCGACAATTGCCAAAAACAATCCAAATAAAAATTTAAAGACAATTTTTTTACAATTCTTCAATTTACAGCGGGTATTGTATCGTTGTATCTAATGTATCTGTTGCATCGTGTATTACTTAACAATAGTGTACAATTGTTGTTAGTAATTAACACTTCAAAATCTGATACAAATTTACAACTTCATTTGCTGTGTTTATGTAATTAAATGTTGTATTGGATATCATAACATATTAGTCGCAAGTGAATGCCAGATTTTTCTCTTTCCCTTTATTCTTTATTTTATTTTTTCTTCTAGTTTCTAAAAATTTATAAATATTTTTTTGTTCTTTACTATTTGATGTTTTACAACACGAAAAGACAACTGTTCACAACAAAATATTTGTAAAGTGTATTTCAATACAACATACAAAATATAATACCGGTAGTGAATTGCCCAAATATATATTAACCACCCACATTTTTTCAGTATAAAAATATTTTTAAACTTCGAAAATTTTATTTTTACTAATTTTTAAACTTTATAACATTTTTAGAATATTAAGCCCCATTTTTACAGTCCCGTTAGTTAATAGGACTTTAACTGACACATTTGTTGTTGACTTCCATATAAAATTTTAATTTAACTGTTTGTTAAATTTTAACTGGAAATTCTGTTAGCCAGCCTAAATCAGATAAAGAGTTTTCGAGATATTTTAAATTATAATCGATTTTCGATTTTAGTTATAGGCGATTTTAAAGAGATTAAAGCTATTTTGGGGATATCTCGAAAACTCTGTACAATTAAACTATGTTGAAAAATAAAATGATTTTTTATCCAAAAACCTGTTTTTAATTCAAAAAGTCACGGACTTATTGACCCGCCCTCGTATAACAAAAATTGTTGAAACGTCTTGTATACACATTTTCAACGATATTTTTGATGTAATTTTTTTCCAGCTAGTTATTAAAACTATATACTCACTAGGCCTTAACCAGGATATAAATTGAGATAAGTTAAATGGCCTAATAATTAATTTTGCTTATTTTAAATAAACTTTATAAAACTAGAAATACATACGTGTTTTATTTAAATTTCGAACTATATTGGGTGTAGGGTTTATTTCAAAAAATAAAAAGATTTCTTTATCAATTAAAAGCCTATTTCAATTTTTAACAAGGATAAAATACGAATAATATACTCTCAAATTATCTTTTTATCTTTTACTGTTTTTAAATTTGACAGTTTATTATTCGGATTTTGCCCTTGTTTTTTACACACAGGAAAAAAAATTTGTTGGAATAATGTCGGAATCACCACAATTTTATCGTTACAATCGATTTAATTTTTAAAGACTTCATTCGATTTGTCAATCAATAAATTCAATTGCTAAGAATTCAGTTGTTGAGAACTTAATATGATTATTGATCATTCGAATTGCTTTCATTCGATTGAGTTATTCGGGAATGACATTCAACTTTCTTCATTCGAATTTAAAATTTAGAAAATAAATAACTACGGTATTAGTTTTAATTAAAGAAAATTAAAAGTTTTTGCACACGTAAACCAAAATAATAAATTAAAAATAACACCAAAATTTAAAAAATCATAAAATTGTAAAAATCGCCAATATTACTTATTTTTTGTGATTATTTAAAAAATCCTTTTTTATTTTTTTCCATTTTTTTAACTCCCGATTTTTTTCTTATTTTTTTAAATTTTTTTATTTGTTAATTTTTTATTTTTTCCATTTTTTAATTTTTACAATTTTTTTAGTTTTTCGATTTTTTTATTTTCGTATTTCGTTAGCGTAAGGGAAAATTTAAATTGCTCGCTTGATCGTGCGTGAGTAGAAAAAAACTTCATCCGTAATTGTAATTTTTGGTTCGTGATCGTGAATGAAAGTTAGAGAGGGCTATATTTGGCGATATTCAATCTTCTATATTTTTTTTTTTTTCATTTCAAAATTTTTCTTTTTTAAATTTTAGTAAATATTTCTTAATTTGAGGGATTTTTTTCAAATTTTGTCCATTTATTAAATTTTGGCGATTTTTTCAAATTTTGGTGATTTTTTGATTTTGGTTTTTTTTTTTTTAATTGGAACGTATTTTCTTTAACTTTTGGTTTTTTTGGTCTTGGGGTTTTTATGTTATTGATTTAATGCCCAAATTGTCAATCGAATGAGTAAAAAAAATCAAATGAATTTCTAATAATTAAATACAATGATTGACAAGATCGAATGAAATCCAAAGAATGAATTGTCTGCATTGTTTAAAATGGAATTCATTCGATTAAAAAGTAAATCGAATTTAATTTTTAACGATTTCATTAAAAGTAGAACTCAATCTTGGAAGTTTTAGATTAAAGTTTTTTTTAAGGTGTGTCATAATATGTAAAAGTAATATTAGGTTTTTAATATTAAACTGTTTTATAAATCCAGAAATATTTTCCCCATTTAAAAAAACCTTTCCATTTTTCTGTTATTTAAAATACGTTTCGCGATTTTGGTACCAAACAACAATTTTTAATCATCAGCAATTTTTTGTATTAAAAACCATAATATCTGGTCGCAAAATCTGTGTTTTTGCTAATTTAAATAAATAAATCAAAACTTTAACTAATTGCTTTTTAAATGTTTATTTGTAAACAACTTAATATAAATTTTTTATCAGTTTATTTATTAAAGTAAACTTGTCGTTGAAGACAAAATGTGACAACCACTTAAAGTCTTTTGAAGTCGTACTTCAATACACTTGTCTGAGTATTTTCCCTTCACCACACTCAGTCAACTATTTTTAGAAATAAAAACAAACCCCTACGCAATATTATTTAACGTCTTTTTGTATTATTGTTTGCGGTTAATTGTTGAAAAGTATTATCAATTAAGTAATGCGACTTATAATTAATTGATTTAATTAATGTGGGTTTCTGGTCCAATTTCTATTACATTCATATTAAAACGTATTAAGCGTTTGTATCCCAGCAAAATCACAGTAATGAGTAATCATTATAAATATCTAAATAATAAGCAGTATAAATAGGGTTTACTGCATATAATTCGGCAGCATATTCGCTGCCGGGAAAAAACAAACAAAATTTGTGCACCCGTTTAATCACTGCATTACAAAAATATAAAAAATAAGTAGTTAACAAAATAAATAGTTATTCGTGTGCGGATAAACAGTTAAAAAATAAGTGGTTAGAGGTTTGTAAATAATAAGGCTTATTCATAAACAAGTACTTTTTAGTAATTAAAAAATAAAAAGTCGCGCGTAAGCTTTAACGCTTATGCGCGTTTAACAAAAATAACTAGCTCTGACACCGAAATATAAGCAGTCAAAAATTTTAGTTTCATTATATAACCACTTATTTGGTAATGAAAGATTTTGCTGGGATATTTCAGATAATAGCAACTACCCAGCAAAAAAAATTAGAAGCCATTCTTTGGTTATCAAAAGTGGAATAACCAAAGAATTGTTTATTTCCTAAGATTCACTTTGTGTCCTTTTACACCTTTTTGGAAGTTATTCTGAGGAACTTCCAGAATTTGAATATTAATCCGATATTTATCTTAAATGTCGCTCCTTTCCTTACTTTTGGACCATAAATCATTGCCTATTTTCTATATCTGAAGAAGTTATTATCTTCAAAATATAAGTTTTCACAGATTCATAGATATACTTAAATGATAAAAGAGTTTTAAAGACCAAAAGAACAAGCCTGTAACTTTTTTTTGGATTTTTAATAATTTTCAATCACAATTGGAATAGTTTTTTTTTAAGTTTTGTTTCTTCCATTCGTTTATTTCTAAGATTAAAGTAAAAGTAGTTGGGAGTAGCTTTATTTGAATACTTGCGTCCTATGACACACCAATGTTAAATTCATCGATGAAACCATCAGAAAAGAAGTGATGCTTTTACCACAGTAAATGTTAAATTCATCGATGAAACCATTAGAAAAGAAGTTATGCTTTTACCACAGTAGGGATGATTTTTTGCTTCAATAACAACACTATTTTTGCTGGGTAATTTTAAAAACTGAAGCGCACATTTTAGATCAAGAATGAGCAAGTTGTCCATATATATCTTATGGAATTTTACATAATTATGAATGTAAATAATGACAGCAGACACTATTGTCACTATTTATCTCAAAGTGTAATATATAAATTTTATGATTATGTCATCGTCAAGGCAGGGACTTTTATGCAAATGCTTTTTTGTATTCATTAGCCCCAAAGGATTTTGACCAAATAATTTGTGGAATGTTCAATTGTCATCAGCTAAGGCATTTACAAACAAACACATGGCAAATGGTTGCTAGCTTTTTTTAAGGGAAGCAACACTGGAAATTCTTCTTACTTTCTTTGGAAAGGGGATAGAGAAGAGTTGAAGGATGGTGAAATTTAAAGCGCTTCAAATATGGCAACACTGTAATTGTGTGAGATGATAATTCTAAGAACAGTTGTTGTCCGGCATCCAATTACTTGGCAGTAGTGTTTCTAATTCGGTTAAACGTTTAAACGACTCCTCGATTACTCGCCTCTATTTTAGTTAGGGTCGAAACAAATAATTTAAGAATTAAATAATAATTCAACCCGAATAATCGATTAAAATAGGTCGATTAACCGATTAAATTTATGAATGAATTATGCTGTTATTTTTTTAAAACTTCCTAATTTTCTTAACTTTAGCAAGAAAATCGTAGAAAAAACATCAAATAAAATACATTCAAATTCTTTTCAAATCGACTGAATCAAACCAAATGTTATATAGGCTTTAGGAATGATAGACAATTTTTATTTTTGTTTTAATTTCTTTAAAAAATAAATTTTAAATAATATAAAATTATATTTTGAATTAGAAATTTCAACCTCCGTGTACATGTATTTCGAGCTGACAAAATACCTCATCAGAACGCGAAGTGTTAGAAAAGCTAAAGCCTCTAAGTAGAGCCTTTAAAAAAAACCTATTCAAAAATATATTTTTCACCTTACCAATGAAACACGTGACGCTTATTTGAAAATAAATTATAATTGGAATTATTCGACCTTCCCGTTTAATAATCACACTTATTAATCAGTTATTCAGCTCGATTAATTGAAAAAATTGACGATTAATCGATTAATGATTGATTACAAAATAAATGTATTTCTTTCATTGCTTTATAAAGTGTTGGTTCAGAGTATTTCAAAGCGTCCTTTGACTATACAAATTATCACGCCTTGGGGTTTTTGGGAGAAATTAAAGAGATCGGCTTTAAAAAGAAAATGTCATATATATTAATTGGAAGTAGACCATTAAGCCTAAAGGTAATAATGTATTAGTGTTTTACTCCTGTGCGGCATTTTGTCGACAAAACTGGGTTTTATTTTCTTGATTTGTCACTGTCGAGAAATTAAAAAAAATTCCAAATAAAGAAGAACTGCCTTCAAACACAATTCAATTATAAATTCTTAAAAATATTGTATTGAATTACTAATTAACGTGTTTGTGGGGAGTTCTTCTTCATTACTTTAATATCGAATCTTAGTGGAAGTTAAGGGCGAGAATGGTCTTTCTGAACAATCATGTGAGCTCGAGGACAATAAACGGTCGGGTCAACCCAAAAATTTTGAACAATTGGAATCATTGTTCTATGTGGACGAATGCCAAATATTGCAGATGTTATCAGAATGATTGAGCGTGGATGAGTCGAAAGTCAGCAAACATGGAATTGATTCAAAAGCGAACATACGCGTTGAAGCCACGCGACTTCAAAAGCGGTTTTTCCACTTTTGAACAGCTCTTCAAACGCCACAAAGGGACATTACGACAACCCCAAGCGCAAAAAGTCATAGGTTTTGCCAGGACAGCTATCAACATCCTTCGCAAAGCCGAATATTCATGGCATTAAGCTAATGCTTCGTATTTGATGGAACCAGCGCGGCGTCATGTACTACGAGCTGCTCAAGCCGAATGTAATGATCACGGGAGAACGCTTTCAGACTCAACCCATGCGCCTAAGTTCACTTCATATGAACAATGAAAAAAATGGGTTGTGATTGGATTGCTCGTTCTTCCGAGCTGGTATCCGAAAATTTCCGGAGAGATGGGAAAAAGTTGTGGACAGCGATATTACTTTGAATAATATATTCTAACAATTTTTGCCGAATACATCCATAAATTTCGAAAAAAAACTATCGTTATTATTTCAAGATCCCAATACAGCTTTTGCGAAATTCACGAACAAAGTTTGCCTATTCTGCCCCCTGTTTACTGGCACTTTCACTATCTATTTTGAAGTTAACAATCTGCCACTGTTTCTTTTTTAAAAATATGATAGTTTATTTTCTTTAGAAAAAAAAAATAAAATTAATAAATATCTTTTTGACTTTTGACAAGTTATCTTAAGAAAATTTTGAAAGAATTTTGTAGTAAATAAAATTTTTGAGTACGCATATTCCAGGTCAGGTCCTCACTTAGAAAATTGTAACCATTTTTTCTGAGTTTGTTCAATTAATGATGCAAATAAGCAAATTCTTAAATTCTTAAATATTTTTTACAAAATAACTTGTTTCTACTTAAGTTCTTCAACTATTTTAAAATTTTTTGATAAATCATCGTAAGTCAAATCAATGCGGGAAAAAAGGGGTCAGTGGGAATTGGGACCTGTGCCGTGGTAGGTGAAAACTGGACCGGTACATATCACGAGATAGGTAAAAAGAGGACCGGTTCTTAAAGTACCTACCACGTGACCGGTTTAAAAGTCATGTCATGTTTTTTTAGACCAATCCAGTGAAATGTCACAGAGGGCAATTGACCCGCTCCTAGGACAAGCCCATGTTAAAGTGACCGGTCCCGTGACCTATCCCTATCACAATGAACCGGTTACGTGACGTGTCCCGGGATAGGTTCTTTTCCCGCAGGGATAGGGTAAAAACTTCTATGTTATTTTTTTATAAATTTTTTATGTAATTTTAAACGAAACTGATTTTAAGAAAATAAATCTTTCGAAAATATCTACCCACGTATATACGTTTTAATATGATTTTTTGTAAAGGTTCTGCTTATTCTAAAGGCTCTAGCTTTTTAAAAAGTGTTTCATTTCTTTGTAAAATGTGTGTTTTTTAAACAAGTTATTTTATCAAAAGAAATATAAATTATAAAGTAATAATTTGGTAATAAGTGTTTCTAGTTGAAGCTGTATTTGAAGTTGTATTTACATAAAGTTTTCATAATATTAAATTGAAATAACGTATGGATAAAATATAAGAACGGTTTAAAAATAAGATTAAAAACATACAACTGCTTCCTTTTTTCTTCCTTTGAAAGAATATAAGTACAGGGTGGCGCAAAAATAACCTTCCGATGTTTTTTGGCTGTAATTTAAAAAAAAATGAAAAACTTTGATTCTTCTTGTGGATTATTTTTATTTGGTCTTTTATTTTTTTTACATCAAGTCGAGAATATGATGTCATGTAAATGGCCGCCGCCACACTTGATTGCCATTTGAGCCCTTTTTATGGCATTTTCCATCACTTTGGCCAAAACTTCCGGCGATAGATCCTCATATTCTTGACGGATGTTGTCTTTAAGAGCTGCAAGAGTCTGAGGCTTGTTGACATAAACCCGCGACTTCAAAAAGCCCCACAAAAAAAAGTCTGGAGCGGTCAAATCAGGCGATCTTGCTGGCCAGTGCCAATCGCCAAGACGGGAAATTAGGCGCCCGGGAAATGCATCCTTCAGCATATCGGTTGTGGCACGTGCAGTGTGTGGCATTGCACCGTTCTGTTGGAACCACATGTTTTCCAATCCCAATTCATCAAGTTGCGGCAAAAAGAACTCGTTGATCATTGCTCTGTAGCGCTCACCATTCACAGTAACCGTTTGGCCCGCGACGTCTTCGAAGAAAAAAGGTCCGATGACTCTTCGTGGGTTACACTCGAATTTTGCCCCAGAAGCGTAACTTTTGCTTATTTACGTACCCGCTAAGATGGAAATGGGCCTCATTACTCATGATTATTTTTGATGAAAAATCATCTTCATTATTGCTCAAATAAATAGTCACCAATATTCCGCGTTCTAGAGCAGTGTAGCGTAACATTGTTTATTAACGTGTATTTCGCATGTGTTTACTACACAAATGTCAAAACAGAACTGACATTAGGGGCCGATCGCAAAATTTATAGCATTTTCTGATAGGAAGATTACTTTTGCGCCACCTTGTATATGATCTAGTCTAGTAAAAGTAATTATATACATATGTCAATAATCATTTAATAAAAGGTGGTGTTTCCATATCACGTTTTGCTCTAGACGAACAAAAATACAATAACAAAGGACATGCAATTCAAAAACAAAATACATGCAGTCACTCATTTCTCTAGCGACGAACGTCTTATGGAAACAGCAACGAAATCTCCTTTCACAAGAAAGATTGACAAAATTGGTTTTGTAATTTTTGTAAAAAATCTAATAGAACAAAAACTTTAATTGTCCACCACTTTAAAAAAATAGTATTAAAAAGGTGTTTTTGAAATATAATGAGTTTTAAAGAAAGGCTGGATCAGGTGCAAAATGCTCATAGAGACCAAAATCTTGAAGACTGAAATTGTGCACGCCAGAAAGCAAATACAAAGTTTAAAATATCAAAAGATATTTGGAGTCCTTTAGGGTTAAGAGCACAAAGAAGAAAAATGAACCAGCAATAACAGATAGACATCTAGGCTGCTTAAATTTCCCAAATTGATATTTTTACTTAGTCTCAGTATATACGGTGGTGTTCAAAACATTTGCAACTAATATCACATTTTGCCTAATTCTTTATTTTTTTATCAGACTTCCAGCATATGTTTTTTATTTTTTTTTATTAAATTCAGTTATTGCATATTAAAATATTACAATAAAAAAAATAAGTTTTACGAAATTAGTCTAAATAAAAGTGCTCAAAACACTTGCAACTCTTAAAGAAATTATTATACACATCAATATTCAGTATTTTGTAACATAGTGGATATTTTGTGTTACCTCAGAACATCTTTTAAGCATTGAGGCTATGAGCAACTCAATTATCCACATGTTCTCAATCGGGTTGAGATCGCCAGATTGTGGCGGCCATGACATGACACTAATATTATTTTCATTCAACTATACTTTTACATTCCCTGCCGTATGTTTAGGTTCGTTATCGTGATGGAATGTCCATGAAAGTGGCTTATCCCATTCAGCGTATGGAAGCATAACTGAGCTTAAAATGTTTCTATATATGGTGAACTGGGCCCATCCCATTTCCCAAAAAACAACCGCACACCATTATGTTTCAGCACCGTGATTCACTGTGGCGGTTGTGTATCTAGGATTAAACTTTTCGCCTCGTGGTCGTCGAATGTAGGCTCTTCCATCAGATCATCGGAGGTTGAATTTGTACTCATCGGAACATAGTTCGTTCTTTCATTCCTGTTGAGTCCAGTTTAAATGGGTGCGGACAAAGCTAAGCCGAACTATTCTATTTTTACGACACAAAGTGTTTTTTGTGCATGTTAAACTTCTAAGACCATATTGTCGGGCTCTTCTTTTATGGTGGCAAGACTGGTATCTATGGAATGCTCAGTTTAAACTTTACTAAGAACTACTTAAGGATATTTCGTCAAAAAATTCTTAATTTGTATGTCTTCCTTACAGTAGAAGTATGTATGGCTGTTACCACTATTAACCACTATGCGACAAATTGTTGATTTTAGGACGGAATATTTTAAGGAAATGTCTTTTTGAGAAAGTACATTTTTTAAGTCATTTAAAACTTTGACCTTGAAATCAGAATTGTATTTATTTCCTGATATTTTGACAAAAGTTATTCTTACGATGTTAATGCACACAGAGCAACTTTTGTCGCGACGATTCTTGTCAATTCTCTTTTAAAATTTTAATAAATTTCATTGTTTTTAAACCTTTTTTTAAATCCAATTGGGAAATCTGCTAAAAACTAATTGGATTTGTAAAGAAAAGCAATTGGAATCGCAAAAAAACCAATTTGAAAAGATGCTGACCCTTGTAATTTGCCCATATAAAACCAAGAGAATGTTTTTTACTACGTGAGAGACATCGACATTGGTAAGAGTAATAAGAATTGCAAATATTTTGAACAGCTGCATTTTGAATGCATCTCTAAAAATTAATTTTTTGTTGTGTTACTTTAACGGAATTTTTTTTTCTTATTGTACGCGAATAAATAAAAGATTAAGCAGTTAATCTGTTTGTGGTCAATGTCACACTGATTTATTAAGAAGTTGTTAAAACAAATGTACGTCTCAAAATAATTGGTACATAATAACAGTTACAATAACAAAGGAATGTCACTCAAGAGAGTGTTACAATGAATAGAAGTAATACATAACAAAAAAAAACAGATTGCAGTATGTATGGTGTGATCTAACGGTTAAATTTTGCTTAAACATACAATATTGAAAAATAAGAAATTTAAAGACAAAATAGGGTGGCATTTATATACAAATTATTAGGGATTAAAATATAAGAAAACTTGTATTTATTTAACAACTTAAATAAATTAAGTTCTACTTTTAAAATCCTCGTCAACATTCCGCCAGCCTGGAACGGCATTTATGAAGTTCAATCATCTTTCGGCAAGGGATACAATTTAGTCACGGGTCTTCGGAACGTTGATGTTGATGTTTTTATAGTAGCCACTCTAACTAGATCATCTGAACCAGCATGAGTTTCTATCACACGACCCAGTTTCCAGTAAGTGGGAGGTACTTTATCTTCTCGGAGAAGGACTACGTCATCTTTTTGTAGATTTGGGTTTGCATTTAACCATTTCGCCTTAGGTTGAAGAGACAGAAGATAATCATTTGACCACCGGGACCAAAAGTATTGTGACAACTGTTGAATAAGTCTCCACTTGGAAATAGCAGACGTCTTTAAATGGGTCACATCAACCTCAGGCAGAGCATTTAGGGGTCTGCCGATTAGAAAATGGCCTGGGCTAATATATGGCAGGTCATCTGAGTCAGCTTGGACCAATGGTCGTGAGTTCAGAATAGCTTCAATTCTTGTTAACAGTGTAGTTAGTTCTTCATATTTAAGGGTAGCTTGGCCAACAGTTCTCCGTAGGTGATATTTTATACTTTTCACTGCGGATTCCCATACACCTCCAAAGTGTGGTGCCGCAGGTGGGATGAAGTGCCATTGAATGCCTTTATTGGATAGAAAATTTGAAATATTATTATTAAATTCAAAATTTGTTACCGCTTTGTGGATTTCTCCAAGTTTCTTGGCAGCGCCTTGAAAGTTGGTACCATTGTCACTGTGTATGTGACCACAAAGTCCTCTTCGGGATACGAATCTGTCTAGAGCAGCTAGAAAGGCATCAGAACTTAAGTCCGTGACAAGTTCTAGATGCACGGCTTTCGTGACCAGGCAAATGAACACAGCGATGTATGCTTTCGCAATCGGAGATTTCCGGCCATTATGCTGTTTATATAATATTGGCCCTGCGTAGTCACAACCGACTTCATAAAATGGGTAGGCAGCATTGACCCTAAATTTGGGAAGATCGCCCATAAGTTGATCGTTGGTCTTGGCGTTGTAGCGATGACAAACAGGGCATTTATCACAAACTCGTTTAGCCAGTTCGCGTGCACCCACAATCCAATACCTTTGCCGCAGTGTTGCGATGAGTAAAGTAATTCCGGCATGTAAATTTTTAAGATGACAGTCGTGAATGATTTTATGAGCAATAGGGCAATCTTTGTGCAGTATAATTTGGTGCTGACTATCATACGGCAAATCAGCTTTATTAAGTCTACCACCCACTCGTAAAATCCCATGGTCATCTATAAAGGGGGATAAACGTTTTAGTTTTTTACTCGTTATAGGGGCTTTTTTCAGAATTGATGATTTGACATCAGCGAAATCAGAGTCTTGATAATATTTGAGGAATTCATTTTCTGCATCTCTTATTTCATTCACCTGAAGTGGCAATTTATTTTTAGATTTAAATCGAAAATTGTTGTATGCTCTATAGTAGTAAGCAAGTGCACGGACCATACGAGGAAAACGCGACATCCGATTATTCAATCTTTCAATAATGTTGATAGAAGTTGTTGTGGTTAAAACAACTTGTTCCTCTAAACGTAACTCTTCATTAGTTTTAAATTCTTTAATAGGATTTGGCCACTCAGTGGGGTTCTTTGGTAAAAAGGGGGGCCCTTGAAACCACATTGGATTATTAACTAGATTGCTGGATTTAACACCTCTACTAGCACAATCAGCTGGATTTAATTTAGTTGGAACATACCTCCACTGTACATCAGGAAGGGTGTCAAGAATATACCCAGTTCGATGTCCGACAAACACTTTCCATTTAGTGGGATGTGCTGATAGCCACGCCAAAACAGTTTTGCTATCTGACCAGCATACAATGTTTTTCTTTTCTATATGCAGCAAGGGCGTCAAGTACTCCAAAAGTTGCGCTAAAAGATACGCAGCACACAGTTCCAGCCGGGGAATTGACACCATGGTTATCGGCGCCACCTTTGTTTTAGCCATCACTATGTTGGTGGATACCTGGCCACCTGTTGATGATTTGCAACAATACACCACTGCTGCATAAGCTGCACTGGACGCATCACAAAATCCGTGATAAGTAACATTGGTTTCTGTAGAGAAAATAATTCTAGGAATATTAATACTATTCAATAAATAAAATTCAGAAAATAACTCTTCGGCTCTAGTTTTAATTTCGCCAGGAAGCTGATCGTCCCAATCTACACTGATTAACCATAGTTTTTGCATAAGTATTTTAACGGCGATTATTGCTGGTGAAATCCACCCTAGGGGGTCAAAGATTTTAGAGATTTCTGATAGAAGCTTTCTTTTGGTATCAATGTTGTGATCCTTTTCCTTTACTTTATAAGAAAAACAGTCTTCAGTAGGGTTCCATATGACTCCAAGTAGGCATATAGTAACGTCTGTAGGTATGTGTACAATACTTTCAATTTTATCGCCTTCAGGTATTTTAGATAGAATTTTACTGTCATTAGTTGCCCATTTTCTTAACCGAAAGCCGCCAGCCGTGAGCAGCTGGTTTAAGTCTTCTGCTAATTGTTGAGCTTCTCTTATAGTGTTGGAGCCAGCCATACAATCATCAACGTAAAAACAGGTTTTTAGTGTCTCACATGCTAGTGGAAAGCGCTCACTCTCATCTTCACTCAGTTGTAAAAGTGTACGTATTGCTAGGTAGGGGGCAGAGGTGGTGCCGTAAGTCACTGTAGTGAGTCTATAGTGCCTTATTTCATCACTAGGATTTTCTCTCCATAAAATTCTCTGAAAATCACGATCACATTCCTGTATCTCAATCATACGGAACATTTGCTTTATATCTGCAGAAAAGCAGTATTTCTTACACCTATATCGTAATATAACAGCTACTAAATCTTGCTGTAACACCGGACCTTTTAACAGGTAATCGTTCAAAGATCGTCCGTTTGATGAATTGCTCGAGCCATCAAATACAACACGTAGTTTTGTGGTAAGACTTGTATCTTTTACCACAGCGTGGTGTGGTAAATAGTACACGTTAGCAGCGGGGCGATGAATTTCATTTTTAGGCACGAGTTCCATATGGCCCAACGAAATGTATTCATTCATAAATTCAGAATATGCATTTTTTAAATTAGTATTAAATTTAAACTTACGTTCCATAGCATTCAGTCTTCTCAGGGCTCCAGTATAGGATTTACCCAGCTCAGGGATTTGCTTAAAGGGCAATCTTACGGCATATCTTTCCGATCGGGTTGTTGTAGAACAATATAAATTTTCTGCCTTTTGATCTTCCATAGTTAAAGATGGCTTTTTTATATTGTTAAGAGTCTCGATTTCCCAAAATAGTCGTAAGGTTTTATTAAGGTCTTCTTCATCACTAATTTGACTCGTTATGTTGCATACCATAACTGATTCATCCATAGTACAACCACTGCAGATAACCCAACCAAAGGCAGTGTTCTGTGCTAGTAAGTTGCCGTCCTTTAAAATCCTACCTTCTCTAATTAATGAAAAGAAATAGTCAAACCCAATTAAAATATCAATATCTTTGGGAATAAAAAATTTATTATCCGCTAGGGGGAGGTCTTTAATCTCGTCCCAGCAATTAATATTTAAATTTACACAGGGTAATTTTGATGTTAATTTTGTAAATATATGAGCAAGTATATGGATTATCGCTTCATTTCCGTAAATAGATTTTATTTCCAATTGGACACTCCCACGGGTTGCGCCAGCTTTATTGTTGCCCAGTCCACTAACAAAGATTTTTGTCGGCTTTCGTGGCACCCCTAGCCTTTGTACACATTTTTCTGAAATGAGAGTGTTTTGACAACCAGAGTCTAAAAGAATGTGACAGGTTTGATAATATCCCATATTATCTTTCACTAATACCCTGGCGGTTGGTAATAGCATATTAAAATAATTTACCTCTGAAGAATCTGCTACATTTACCTTCGTATCGGCAGCCACCAAAAATGTTTCATTAAGAGCTGGGGAAGAAGTTGAGCGAGCAACCGGTTGGCTTGGTTTAGACGATGTAGGCATCTTATTTACAGATGTTGACGGCTTTCGGTCAATATGAATCAGCGAATGATGTTTGCCTTTACAGGTTTCGCAAACGTGTTTAGAAGGGCAATTCTGTACACCATGGTTTGGCTTCATACAATTAAAGCAATGATACTTTTGCTTTAAAAATTCGACGCGTTTAGGAACATCTAACTTGTTGAATATGGGACAATACGCTAGATGATGGTTTTGTTCACATGCAGCACATGCTTTTTTCATAGTACTAGTGTAGGCACGAGCCTGGCGTAGACCTTTTGAAATATTCTTAGTTGATTTCTCACACGATGATGGTAAACGCTCCAATGCGTCACAGCGTTCGTTGATGAAAGTAAAAAAGGTGTCCAGTGAAGGAAACGATATCTTACCACTATACTCAGCCCAAGCTTGTAGGGTACTTCTATCTAATTTCTTGCATAGCAAGTGTATCAGCCATGGATCTCTTTTATCTGCGTCCGGACCTTGAGCACGAAGGCCACGAATAACCTCATCAGCTACGTTGGATAATTTACGTAATTCCTGTGAATCACCAGCTTTGGGGATTTGAAGAAAAGTTTCAATCAGTGAATCCACAACCAGCGAGGGTTTGTCATATCGTTCTTGTAATTTTTTCAGTGCCTCGTCATAGTTCTGATCTGACACTGGCAAATGGCGAATAAGATTTGCTGGATCATCCGTTAATAGTCCCTTCAAATATTGGAATTTTTGGGCAGCAGACAAATAGTGATTGTTATGGATGGAGCTATTAAAAAGATCAAAGAACGACTTAAATTCTGCATACTTGCCATTAAATAGAGGCACGTTCAACTTTGGCAAACGAACATCAGCCACATTAGCAGAAGCATTCATTGTCTGCGACAGCGTGGCCTGTGGTGCTGATGATTGGATGCAAGATAATTTCTCTAACAGTGCAGTCTGAGTTTCAAAAAACTTGTTCATGGCATCTTGCTGCATTGTGGTGGAATTTAGTGGGTCTATATTATTTAAACGCAGCCTGGCGTCAATTAGTTCACAATATTGACTTTTGATTCGAAAATATTTGGTCTCAAATTCTTCACATTCAGCTTCACAATCGGGAAACTGGTCGCTTTGAGCCGACATCTGGATGTCCAAAGCCTGGAATTGTTCATAAAGACCCTCTAATTTTTCCAGTCGGGCACGTAGATCAAACAGCGAGGTTTGATCGTTAACTTGACTGATGAAGTTTTCCATACGAGTCGTAGTACGCTTTATATGCGCCCGTTTGTTTTTTAAAATTTCCACGCTACTCATATTTTATTTATTTTTGAAGCAGTCAGATCTAATTTTCACAAAAGTTTTTTTTTTTTAATAGTTTAAATGTTCCTTTTGTTTTGCTTTGAAGCAAAGTCAAACAAAAAACAACTTAATTTTCTTTTGCGGCTATAGGCACGTACTTCACAAACGACAAATTTAACTCTACCACCGTACACAACTATATTTGTATAAGTAGGTAAGCGATTTAGATCTCGTCGGGGTCACCAAAAAATGTACGCGAATAAATAAAAGATTAAGCAGTTAATCTGTTTGTGGTCAATGTCACACTGATTTATTAAGAAGTTGTTAAAACAAATGTACGTCTCAAAATAATTGGTACATAATAACAGTTACAATAACAAAGGAATGTCACTCAAGAGAGTGTTACAATGAATAGAAGTAATACATAACAAAAAAAAACAGATTGCAGTATGTATGGTGTGATCTAACGGTTAAATTTTGCTTAAACATACAATATTGAAAAATAAGAAATTTAAAGACAAAATAGGGTGGCATTTATATACAAATTATTAGGGATTAAAATATAAGAAAACTTGTATTTATTTAACAACTTAAATAAATTAAGTTCTACTTTTAAAATCCTCGTCAACACTTATATTTCTAACAAAAACAATTTACTTTCTCACCTAAATTCACCAATAATTCGTCACACTAAATTCCTGCTGATTTGTTCTAAAGGAAAATTTCAGGTGTAAATAGATTTTTTGTATGGGAGATCAGCAAGTTAGCAGGGACAGTTATTTCAACTTTGCAAACTGGGAAGTTAAATACATTTTTGACGTGGTGATAAATTTTAACCTTTCGAATTTTATTAAAAAAGTTTAATAAAAACATTTCTTCATAATTATTTGTATTAACCTTTTTAAAATTAAAAAAATTAATATTTTTTGTACTTGTTGAAACAACCAGGTACTTTATTTCACAAAACTTTTTTTTAATTTCTTCAATAACTTATAAAAATGTAGAGGATAAAATTTACCACCACCTCCTCAGTTATATATTAACCAACCGGATCAGTAGTTTATAATTCATATTCTTAAAGATTAATATCCGTATTCATAATGAAAAAATAGCATAGCGTTAACATTAGTTATATTCATAATACTATTATTAATGCCAAATTTTTTCTAAAGTTCAGTTACAAAAAACAAAAAATTCAATTCAAAATCATGAAAATGGCCTCTGATTTTTCGACACAGTGCTGGCCTTATTTGGCATGCTAAGAAATCATTATGAATATACTCTATACTAACAATCTGAACATTACATTATAAATACCGCTATAATTAAATTTTACAAAATTCAAATGTAAAGAAAAATGTTTAACCAAGATATGGAGAATATTATCATGAAATGGCAGAACTGTATACATACCTCTTGGTGGTGGTCCCGCCTTTGGTGTGGCATGACAACACGGACGGCCGATTTTCGAAACGGAAGATTGAGAACCTCCAAAATGAGAAGGTGCTTTTAAACGGCTTGTCGGTATGCCGGTTACAGATGATGCTGGTGTGGTGGCATTGGAGTTTGGAGTTGCTGATATTGAAGACTGCTGTGCTGCAGATGTTGGCATTTGCCGTGGAGATTGTTCAGGATTTGTTGGAGCACTGGGGGCAGTACTCGTCGCTTCTACTTCGGCAGTATTTTCAATTTTATCACTCATATTTTTTTTTTAAATATTTTGCACTATTTTATTACACTTTATAAACACAAACTTTAAATTGAACGTTGAAAGGACTGAGTATAGTAGACAGAATATATCCTTTCACCAATTTTTTTTTCTTATACGTTAACAATTCGACTTACCTTAAAATTCCAGTTAGAAACTAATGGGATATTTCAAAAATGGGGATAAGAATGGCGGCGACGGCTAGCCTACCAATAAATTTACTTGGCGCAGTTCTCTACTATATAATAAAATATTTCCGCAAAATGGTTGGCAACATTAATGGAGAAATGGAGCTTCTACACACACATGCACATAATTCACACAAACTGAATTCTCTTAAATTTTAACAAAACAGCTGAGCGAATATAAACACAAAATCAAAAGGGCAAAAACAAACAATTTTATATTAATTTATATTGTTCCCGTTTATTTCTTGTTGTATTTTTTTTTCTTAACAATCTCAATTTGAATTTGTTGCCATTTTCTGTATATTTCTTTAAACTAGGTTAATATATTTTTTTTAATTTATGCATTAATAACTTTATTATGCAAATATATATTTCGATGACTTATTTTAACACATAGCAACAATACATATTAAAAGGGTTCGATTTTTGAAGATTCCTTTTTCGATGGTAAATATACAATAGTTGAATTTTTTTATTTTGTGAATATTTTTTCTAAATCATTTTCATTCTTCTATATATATTATCATTACAATCTTTGTATTACATCTCTTTTAATTTGCACTATAAAATTAAGTTTTCTCAACTTATTTCTGATTGTTTTATATTTTTTTACTGTGATTTTTTACAACATACCAAAAACACACAAATTTTAATTGATTCGACGCGAGAGCAAATATAACACGGCAATTGTATCAATATAAATTATTTTTAATTAAGGTTTCTCCTTATAAGAGGCCACAATTTTTTTAAAAGATTATATAATATTGGCATAATAAGCCTTATTAATTATCATTATTTTTTTAAAGTGTAGTTATTTTGTTAAATTAATTTAAAAAAGAAACGTAAACCAGCACATGCAAAATCAAACGAATATTTTATTTGCACTAAAAAATTTAGTTCGTTCAATAGCAGAGAGGCATATATTGTGAAACAATGTGGAACGTAACAGGCTGTTTTGAGATGCCATGTTTTTTAAATAATATTCACAGTGCTGCCATCAGATGCACAATTAGAAGATGCTTGTGTATATATATCAGCGTTATTGCAAACTATTTTAATTATAGAACCACGGAATATATTGAAAACTCTCAATATAGTTTAGCAGCGCAACTCCAAAATTTATGAATCATGGTCCATCGAGAAATTTGCACACAAAAAATATATGCCAATTTATTAGAAGTATTTTAACTAACAAAGATTTTACGCATGAACTTTTCAAAAATGAAGTAGAAAGAACTAATAAATCAGCAAATTGTTACTAGTTTATGCATGTTTGGGAGAAAACTTTGACCCTAGTTACATAACCTGTACCACACTTGCTTGATTTCGTATTGGATTGAATTTACAGTAATGTAAATCAAATGCCTTGCCGACAACCATTTTTTTATTCTTTATTCATAGTTGAAACTTTCGCCCCATTATTTTATCATAAGATAATTCAGCAATATTTCCTCAATACAAAATCTAGCAAATCCTACACGAGCTTAAGTAACGATTGTTTTGTGTGCCCACACTGAATATGCTAATGGCAAAATGTTTTTGCGGGCCCATTTTCCAAAAAGGAACGAGTTCAAAGTTGAAACTAGTGATTGGACCATGACAAAATATTAATCGTTGAAAATGTATTTGGAGTAACCTTTTGTTATCCCATTGTGGACAGTATAAAGATTTTTAAAAAATAAAATATCGTACTATAGGTTTGTTTTTTCTACTCAAACAAATAATACCTAATAATTTGGCCCGCATAGAAAGAAATAATATAAATATTAAATAAAGTTGTTACGTTTAATAACCAAACAGAAACAAAAAATAAAATATGCCAAAAATTTAATTCTGATTCCACCACAACTTTTGGCTAGAATTGTAAATCAAATGTTGAACTTTTAACTCCTGACAAAACGAATTCAATAGCAACGGAAGAAAAACTGATGAAAATCGTTGAAGACCGTATTTGATGGTATAGAAACAAACACACCAAAACGGATTCAAAATGTATTATTTTCGAAAACTCAATTATACGGTCCGTTACTATTCCGTTTACGTACAAGCTTTGACGGATACGTATTTTCGGAACACAAACGTACAGTAGAAGCCGGAATCCGTACGTGTAGGAGAGTCCGTAAAAATGTTTCTTGGGTTAATATACATAATACAAAATTAAATTCAAAACTAATTTGATTAAATAACTAGATATTTCAAATTGTAGTTTATAACTATTTTGAAAAGTAGCAAAGATGGGAGGTCTATATTAATGTATTTACATTAATTTAGGAATCCGATAATATTTATTTTATTATATATTTATTTTAAGGCCACGTATCATTGTTGTTGATCACACGCAAGTGCTATTTCTTTATTTCATCACATCCATTTACGTTTTATTTTTATGCTATCGTTGACCACAATCACTTTATGCGAGCAACTACATTTTCTCATGGAGTATAATCCTTTTGTTCATCTGTTTATCTGCGCTCAATATAAATTCATGCTCCAGCCAGTTTTTTTTTTGCATTTTTAAGTTGAGTGTATTTGGAACTTTCAATTTTTGAAAACAAATCTTGCTGCTCTAACTGAACTTGCATTTAAACCTTTATATAATAGATTTTTGCTTTTCAGATGTTCCTCTTTTCTTTCCAAATCTTTGTCTGCTTTTAAACTTTCCACTTCTTGTTGTAACTTTATATTTTGTTTTATTTTTTAATTTGTCTACATCGCCATCAATAATTTCTCTATAACCTCTTTATTGCCTTCCTTAATAATCATTTTTCTTCTATTATCTATTTCTGGTGATAAATGAAGTACCCCCTAATACTATTTTTGCATGGCACATACGTTCCAAAAAATATCATGTAAAAAATTGTTGAAAGCGGAGTTTACATTATCTCATTTTCCATCAGACTTTAGCTTAAGAAAATCAATTTAAAAATCCTATGAAATGATGCGCTTGTTAAAAAATCTTTTTGGTAAGCCGCTTTGGGTTTACACCTTTAGATGCAAATCTTATGCAATCAGATGAAAATCGGCTAAGAATTTCGTGGTCTCAACTAAGAATTTTTTCGTAGTCGCACCATTTGGCATCATGGGTGGCTAAAATTTGGTAGTTTGTTCAGCCTGCTTTATAGAGTCCTTGGTATTACCACTGGTCACAACTAGGACCGCTTGGGATACAGTACTAGTGGAAGAATTGCTTTGGATATTTTTAGAATATTTTGTAACAAAGGGTTAAACACGTTCCTTTCATTTTGCAACACTAAAATATGTACTAGCAACAAGCTAGCGCAGGGATGGAAAACATGGTACAACTGTACTCTTTGGTACATTTTTACTTTGGTTGGTACCGTGGTACTACCGCGGCTCATTTAGTAAAATTTGAAAATTTTTCAAATTTTCAATTTATAACAACATAACATAAAGTCAACTTTTTTAAAAGCAACTTTATACTAAGAACCTGTTTTTATTTATTTAGCTACTATAGTAAAAAATAAAGTCAGTTTAAAGTTGAACCGGCTCTAAATTGGTGTCACATCAAATGTTCCAAATGTTTGCATACACATTGTACTAAAATATTTGGAAGGGGCAAGATTAAACAGCTGATTGAAAATTACCTCTCAAAACAAAAAAAAAAGAAAAAAATGTATTATTATTAAAAAGCTATTAAATGCCTTTAAATTTTTTAACAGCAAATCCTGAAAGGCTAAATTGCCCTCCAAGGGAGACGGACACACAGAAAAAAAAGTGTGACATTTATAAAAATTAGAGTAAAATTTTACAAAGTTTTGTGGTTAACGATGAATTTTGTTTCACCCCGTCAATTTAAATTTTTTTAAGTATTTTTAGTGTCTAATCAAATCTGACTCAATACGATAAAACTGTTAAAAAAGCGGAACAAATTTTGGTACCGTGAGGATCGAAAAAGTACAATTTGTTTGTCTGGTTGGTACAATAACAGAAAACATATTTTCCATTCCTGAGCTAGCGTCTCTGTGTCCCATTCCGTTTTGTTCTTCAGAGATGCCAATTAATTTTAATATACAAATTTAAGTACTCTTAACTTTTAGCACTCTAACGCAACATTTTGAAATGTTTACGTACATTTCCATTTGTAACGGAAAAGTAACAAAAAATACAACCTAAACTAACGGGACTTCAAAAGAAGGTAAAGCAAATATGAAAAGACGCCTCCATAAAAAAAAATTTGTAGAACAACACGGTTGTGTGTTGTATTTAAAAAAGAAACTGTTTAAAAAAAACAAACTACGTATTACACAAAAAGAAAACTAAAAAATTTGTTTTATAAAATCAAAAAAATTTATAAAAAGAGGATAAAAGAAAAGCGGTAAGTTATTTAAATTTATATACATATATCTTGTAACTAAAATTTTTTTTATATTTAATAATATAAAATAATTATATTTGTTCTCAAAAATTTGAGAACATACATACGTATGTATCAGAGAACTGCAAAATCAACTTTTTTCTTGATTTAATCATACACAAAAATTCTTGTTCACATTTAATAATTCAACAAAATTCACTGTATAATAAAATCAGAATCATGTTACTGAACGCGTAATTAGGATCAGTGTGAATCATCTGTCGATTATGTTTACTGCAAATTTAATCACTCAACAAAAAGAATAAATCAGAAAAAACAACAAACAACGCATATGAGTGTATTCCTAATTTTTTCTGATTTATTCTACATCAAAATAATTATTGTTGACTCGAATGAAGAGAATAAAATCAATGGTTTAACAACGACCGATGATTATAAATCAGTGACAAAACAATTTGCATGTCGTTTGATTGATTTAAAATCATCAACATATATGTGTGTTGGAGTATATTCAGCGTTTGAACGCAAACACATATTTATTCTTGTGTTGATTGCGTATGAACGTTTTGCAATCAGCAAATGTAGTGCCACAAGTAATTTTAAGGTTATATTAAAAATTCGTAAGGGTATCTTTACGAATTTGAAATAAAAAGACTAAGTTACTCTATTAAGGCCATGTGCGAGGTGGCTAAATAAATTCTTAAAAATTAAAAAAAATATATTTTATTTTTTATATATTTTTTTATTTATTTATTATTAATTGGTATTTAGTTTAGAATTTATTTAGTTACCTTGCACATGTTCTTAATGGAATTATTGAAATTGTATATTTTCTTTTTAAAGAATATTAAAGAAAAATATATCAATTTTAAATTTGGTAAAAAAATTAGAACATAATGTGTCTTAAAATGAGAAAGTACTTTAACTTAATGTGTATTTATTATTTTTCGCAAGTAGTAAAACTAACTACATTTTAGAAAGCCATTTCTAAATTCAGTTTTTAAGTCTACCACTTTCTAATTTTTAGGAATTGTTTTCTAAAAATTAGTTTAGGCAATTAAAAATATAAAGTAATAAATTTTTTCAAATGTAATAATAAAAATTTATTTGATTTTAGAAACTGATGAACTATTTGTAGGAAAAATTTGTATGCAACTAAGTTCAGATATATACATATATTTTTTTAAGTAAAAGTTTTCTAATTTTTTAGAAATAATAACTATAGGTATAGGTTTTTTTTTTGTTGGAAGACGTTTAACTTATTTCAATATTTTTTTCAAAAAAAAAAATAAATAAAAACAAACTAGGTTATTTTCCTTATGGCTCAAGTGCCCATCTCTAATCTAAACAGTCTTAAATATTGAACTTAAAATAGCCTAAAATATATTTTCAAATTTTGTTAGCAAAAGGTAAAAATTTTGAAATTGCGCTTTTATATAATACTTTTGTTTGCTGACTACAATACAAAATATAGCAAGATCATTTTTTTCACTTAATAAATTATATATACATATATGTCAATTAAAGTTAAAGCTAAAAATGTCATAAAATAATATTATGACATTTTTACATTTTCCAATAATAACAAGAAATGTAACTGTGATATTTTATAATTTTGCAACAATTTCCTTAAATTAGTTAATTTAAAAAGACAAAGGACCCCACAGTGTTCCTTAGCCATAGATGCCGTGTGTCACTTAGGGCGTCCCTTTTTGTAATTCTCTCAAGGAGAACCATTAATTAACTACGAAAAGGATCTAATTTTGTCACAATTTATTACGTTTCAGGATATCCTGCATTATAATTTTTTGCTAATGAAATTTAATTTATATTTTAAATACATGAGTTTAGTATAATTTAATTTAAAGATAAAAAGGTATATCAAAAGTCTTGTTAAAAGCAGTGTCCTAACGAAGCGGAAGTCGTCCGAAAGTGGGAAAATACTTACACAATAAGAGTAAAGTACTTTAAAATATATTACCTTTACCATAGAAACAGTTTCATATTAGAAAATTGGTATTAAATTTAAGTTTAATTTTCACTTAAAAGAAGTGCTATTTAACTTAATGTTAGAAAATGCTTTCTTATTTTTGAGAGTTAAGTCCTAGTTTTTGGTAAGAAAAATTATCTAATGAACTTTAATAAAATTAAATTTTTCTTAAAACCAAGGAAACATTTCCACATAGCAGTAAAATTTTATTGTAGGTGATGTTTAAACTAATTAGGAGGAAATTTTACTGTTTTCAAATAAAAATTTAGTGGTAAAAAATTAACCAAAAAACAACACATAGGCTATTTTGTTTCGGATTTTTTAAAAGAAAATAAAAAACAAATACAAGACAGATGTTTCTGTTCTTGAAATAATTTTTAGAAATATAATAACTTACAAATAATATATCAACTTCGAGATTTGTTTTAAGACCTATCTGATGGTTAGGTCTTGCCCTAAAATTATAAGCATTTTGAGTTGAAATTCAGAAAATCCCTTATAAAACTTTGAAAATCCCAACTGAAATTCAGATTTAAGACTGCATTTAAATTATAATTTCCGAAATTTAATTGAAGAGTATGCAGTAGACTGTACCACCTTACAGGCAAAAAAAAAAAATGCCATACATCTTCGAATATAAAGAATTTTTGCAAAGCAATTTCGACAAAAAAAATTTTGCCGAACTTATTGGTCGTCTTTTTAAATTTTTCGTTATATCTTCGACATTTACAGTCGGATGTTAAAGTATAATACATCGCTCTACACTCAGAAAAAAGTTAGTAGAAAAATTTGTAAACGGGTTTTAATCCCACTTAACTATTTTTGAACTGATTTTTAGTAAAAAAAATATTATTTAGCAAATCTTTTTGCTATTTACATTTTACAAATTACAGAGTTCTTACAGAATATTTACAAATTTTTGTTGCTAATTTCAAAAATCATTTTACAAATTTTTTCAAACCAATTTGCTAAAATAAGCAAAATAAATTACTAATTTTAAAAACTTAAATTGCCTCAAAATGTTAAAATGTTACATAGATTAAAAAAGGGGTTGGAAGTGAATATACCGACTCATGTCTGAAAATAGGACATCCACTTAAAATAGCACTAAAAAGTTTTTTTAGTTCTAAAAATCAGCCCTAAAAACAAATAAAATTTTACCTTAAAAGTAAAAAAAAAAATAACTAAAATATTTTTCAAAACAGAAATTACCAAATAAAATCAAAATGATTAATTCGTTTATGTTATAACAATTTTTGAGATTTTTTTAAAAAATCAAAATTCATGAAACAACAAAATTGTCAATTTTAAAAAAAATATATTAAAAATTATACACAGGAACAAAAATTATTATATTACATTTTTATAAACATATTTAATTTCCTATCTTATTTTTATAGATTAAATGTCTGTAATTCTGAGCTACATTGTCTGTATCTGTTTTAAAATTAATTCTTTGTTCTATTGGTGTGTTCTATTGGTGTGTTGATAATTTGTAACATTTCTAACATGATGCGTCTTTTGTAATTTGTTTCTGTATTTAAAACTGATGTATTTTCAAAATCTGGTACATGATTAAAAGTGGCACAATGTGATGATAATGCAGTTTTCTGAGAAGCTGTATTCCTGTATTTTTGATCAGATATATGTCCTGCTAATCTAGTTTTTAATTTGTTCTTTGTGGTACCTATATATACTTTACTACATATTTCATTATCTTCACCCCTGCAAGGTATCTTATAAATAATATTAGATTTATCTAATTTCTCTGTCCTATCTTTCATTTTACTAAATAATCTATCTAATGTATTATATGTTCTATGAGCCATCCTATAATTATTGATATCATAAATATTAGAATTTTCTAATCGTTCAGAAATCATTGGTTCATAAGTCAAATACTTGTAAATCTTAGGTTCAGTAACTAAACTCAAACTACCTTCCCAATGTCCATTGTACTGTCCAATCAATTCTCTTGGATAATAATTTCCCAAGAGAATTGATTTATAAATTGATTGTTTCAAATTAAAAAACAAAAAATCCCTGAAGAAGCTATCCATTGAGATAGCGAAATATTGGATGAAAAATAAATAATTTTGTATAAAATAGATCTTGAGCTTGAATACTTAATACCTGGAATTTATGTTAAAAAGGTCGAAGAAATAAAACTGAATAATTTTTAAGATTTTTAAGCCTTTAATTTTGTTTTTAATTTTGTATAAAATATTTTTTGAAAAAAAATAAATTAAAAAAGTTTGATGCTCGATAAAAAAAAATAAATTTAAAATTTTGTAGTAATATTTAGTAGTTTTTTTTACTGATTTTAGCAAACAGATTTTAAATTCCACTTTACAAAAAGTATACTAAAATTTTTCTACTAATTTCATTGTACTACGCGTCAGCAGACATGTGTTGCTAAGATTAGCAAAAAAACCGCTGGGCTCAAATTAGCAAAATTTCCCGTAATAACAGCAAAAGTTTCAGTTGCCATTACAGACTTTTTTTGGTGAGTGTAAGGACCGAAAATATGAAGAAAAATTTAAATAATGATTTTTTTGAGAGCTTTTAATTTGTAACTTAGGGTGGTATATTATGTTTGTAGGGACTGAGATCTGGTGGGTAAATACTAGAACGGGATACTTGAGGCCAATGGCCCTTAGAGAAAAACATTGACCCTCTCGAGAAAAAACATTGACATAATATCTCACTTTAAGTTAATAAAAAATAATTTAGATTCTAGTACTGTTAAGAAAACTCGTACAATTATTTTTGATATACAATAAAATCTTGCAAAATGTATAGTTTTTAAATTTAAATCAAAAGCAGTTACACATGTGTAACTTATATTATTTACTAAAAACGGAAATTGTATAAATACCCAGCAAAAACAGGGTTTTAACTACTTACGAGCATATTAACTAGGTTAATTAATTTTGTTTACGATGTCCCAAAAATAATGATTAGTTATTATCTTTTCACTTATAAAAAAACACAAAGTAATATGGGGTCATTACCCTCTCGCTTGCAAGCGGCCAAAAATAATAAGTACCCATCCTGGTGCTACAGTTTTTAGATGAAGCAGGTGTTTTTAATATTCTCTGTTTATCAGTCAATAAACAAAAACAAAGAATTTTAATTGGCATTACTTAAAATCAATGTCAATAGTAAAAAGTCATTGCTATTTAATGCCAATTGTATTTTTTTAATTGGCATTGTTCAAAGTAATTGTAATGAAATTTAAGCAACTCAATAAACCTACAAACGATACAGTATCATTAATGATATCAAAAAAATTATTAAAATTTGGAACAAACTGCATTTAGTTCCCAAAAAATAATTAAAAATTTAAACAGATTTATATTAAAAAAAATCTTAAATTTGGTGCAACAAAATATTTATAAAAACGTTTTTACCTTATACATTTTTTTTATAATTTTAGTAAATTTTGTATATACAGTAAAATTGCTATAATTCGTACCCTAATAAATCGAAAATCTTCACGCAAAGAAAAAACATGGTTAATACAATCACAATTGCAAACTATCATTAATGTTTGTGGTTATGATTGTGTCAAACACGTCTTAAGTAACAATATATGTTCAGATATAATATTTATAGCTAATTATTATCTCAAACATATTATTATGTTCACAAGAAAAACGCAAACTATCTTTCAAACCATGTTTCTATATTTCCCAATACCATGCAAAATGTCTATGCCAACATGTTATATGGTTCTCACAATAAAACAAATAGAAAATGTTATTTCAAAGATTTATTTTTTATTAAAAAGGTACATATACCCCGCACTTAAGACTTGTAACATAAAGTCAAAGACAAACGTACCTTTAATTTCTGTTATGAAATCGACTGTGTCAGTATATTGTTGAACTGTTATTGAGAAAAATTCGGGGCTTATCACAAAATTCTGCGTCAAAATTTCAATGGCGTTTTTAATGTTGTATGTTTTTTTGGCTGCAAGAAAGACAATGTAATTTATACGAATTTATATGTATATGTATAAATTTAGGTATGTATTTTTCTAATTATATGTACTTAAATTACTTACCTGTTTCAATAAACGTATAATAATTTATATCATTAAATTTGCAAGACAGAATGGCCTTTTGCTCCGCGAAAAATGTTTTAATTATTTTATACTTACTCATGTTATTAACTATCGCTGGCGAACGGAAAATGACGCGGGAGAAAATTTTATTTTTTTAGAAACACGCACTGTTTATTTTGACAATAAATGTTTGCTCATTTAGAGAATGTGTTTAAAGGCAAACATAAATTTTTGTAATAAACATACACTTTTGTGTGCAACTAATAATATGCTTAAGACAAAAATATTTTGTTCAATAATAAATTTATTACGGTAAACATATTAGGCTAATATGAATAAATATGGTCATAGTGACCATTTATTAATCATGTTTTTTCTCTGCGTGTTGATAATTCCGAACAAGCTGTCGGTCCCTTGAGAAAACTCCTATATGTCGTAATATTTACAAAACCTTCGTCAATTCATTTTTCTGATTGAATTATTTAGTTGATTTAAATAATTCTTTTTATAAATCAAACGAAATAAATAAATTTGAATAATTCAATTTTAAATGAAAGATTTAAAAAATTCGGTGATTAAAAAAAAAACTTGCCTTAAACTAAAAAAAAAACAATAATAGCAATATCAAAGTGTAATTTTGATAAAGCATGTTATAAAAAATACTTTTAAAAACGAATTGCATAAGTGAGTGAACATGACGGGTAAAAGAAAAACCAAACTAAAAATAATGTTGTTAACATTTTTTTTAAACAAAATTAAAATTATGTATTTTAAGAGTTTATAATGTACCTTTATTTTTGTGAAGTATTTTATGTTTTAATAAATAAATAAAATATAAACTTTTTGTCTTAATTTATTTTAGGACCATGTACAATAATTTTATTTTATTTTTTAAGAACTACAAAAATTGTAAAATACGTAAAAGAAAAAAAAAGAAAAATGTATATAAATTAATTTTAAAACGTGTATTTTTTAATCATATTTATAGATACTTTTTTGTTGCACTGTTTTTTTTCTGCAGTTTTTTTTTCTCTTTTCCAACAGGTCACGATGTTAAACCTCTGTTCTTCCACGAATATTTGACGTGCAAAAAACGTGAATTAAAGTGTCACGTCAGTGATTGTGAAAATACACAACCACCACATAAATGTTATCAATTCCCGATAGAAAAGGAAAAACGGGATAAATGGATTGAAGCTTGTAAGGTCGATGAACAGTATGTAAAGTTTAAGTAATTATATGCTTGTGAAGATCACTTTCGACCAGAGATGTTAGCTAAAGATAGATTAAAGCCATTTGCTTTCCCATCAAATTTTAAACGGTCAAATTTTGACTTTATTTCGGAACCACCGGAAGAAGTTTGTAAAACATGTTCAAGATTTGTTGCATTGCAAAAAGAAACGGATGAAATGAAAGGAAAATTTGAGGCTCAACTTCGTGCGAAGAATAAAGAAATTGATAATTTAAAAAATCAATTGAAATTAGCCGAAGAACGAGCGGTTTATTATTTTAAGAACTCAATACCTATAGAAGAGGGTTCATCGAAAGATGGCAGTATTGTTTGCTAAAATAATTGTGAATCCAAAAAAAGTGGTTTATTCTGAGGAAGCTAAAGTTTTACTTCAGAATATGAACTATGTGTCTACAAAATTTTATAAATATATGAGAGGCACGTTAAAATTTAAAATCGCATCACGTTAAACCCTCTATATGTGGAGCCCTGTGAAAACATTGCATGCTGGTATTAATAATGAAACACTTTATGCTTTAAAAATATGGCATCTAAGATGGATCGTATTGTAAAGCAGTGTATGGTGCTTATGGATGAAGTTTCTGGACGCCATGCACTTGAATACAATATTAGAACGGATAGAGTTGATGGTTTTGTAGACTTAGGCGATGGCAACAAAAGTTCGTGAAATGGATGGAAAATTTAACTTCTTCATAATAAAAGACTACATCAAGGTTGGAGTTTGTCATTTAGCTGGTATGCTACTAAATTTTCCAAAATTAAAAGAAAATATCAAAGCCATTGTGTTAACGTCAGAGTGGTGTTAACGTCAGAGTTGTAATATCCGATCAAGGAAGCAATAACTTGTTAAAATTTATTGAGACGGTCTCCGGGAGACAATTTTTTTACGATGATGATGGCTTCAAAGTTTATATACTTTTTGATATGCCTCACTTTTTAAAAGGAATACGCAATGCATTATTAACACAAAATTAATTAACACTGCATGGCATAGTGGCGTTGGTCAGTTTTAAGAGTTTATGATATAGATCATAGCTCCACCACTGGTCGATTGGCTCCCAAGCCCAAGAACGACCACATTTATCCAAGAAATAAAGTAATGGTTATAATGAGAGTACCGCTCACTGCCCAAGTATGTAGCAAAACAACAGAAGCAGGCATCAGAACCGTCCTTAAACTTGACAAATTTAAAAGTCCAGAAAATATAAAATACGCTGAGTATATAGCTTACTTTTTTGAAGTTATGGACAAAGGTATCGATTGTGCAAATGGAAAACATATGAGTTGTCCAAATATTAATAAAATACCAATAACTCGGACTAATGATCAGCAGAAAAAAATCACTGAATTTAGAAAAGAGATAAATGGAGTTACCCTGCAAGAAGCTTCAAAAGCAATTTCCATTTTAAATACTGTTAGATATTGTGATACAATAACGATGTATTTAAAAACGAATCTGATATTTTATATATAGCCATAGGTCGTATGAATTAAGATTCACTAGAACACTTGTTCGGTGCTTTTCGATCACGTCTCGGCAATAGTACCAATCCGCCTTTTTGAGATATTGAAAATCTGACTGGACGTATGCTATCTATGAAAATTTTTATAGAGATCCAGTCAGAAAAAATAAATAGTGAGAATGAAAATGATGAGGAAGATTTTAATTATTACAATTGGCACTATAAAATATTATAAAAATGTAACACCTGACATAGCTGCCAATAGATATTTGCTTGGCTATGATATCAAAAAGAAATTGAAGTGTGAATTATGTGAACAAATGCTTTAAAAATTAACTGATGTTTCCAGCGCAAGTGAAAGAGGTCATACATTTGACTTAAAAAAACAAATTATGGAGAAAAGCATTGACTTCAAAAAGCATCCTCTAATATTCAAGAAAGAAGACCCATGCTTTGAACATAGAATGTCAATTTTGAACCATATCAGAATGGTGCTTTTAAAGTACTTGTGTAGATGGAAGGTAGAAGACACAAAACGAAAAGAATAAGCTGCAAAATACGAAAGAGGAAAAATTCAAAACGAAAAGAAGATACAAAAAAAACTTTACCATCAGTAAACAGTTTTATCAAATATATTAAATATTATTTTTAGACATTGAAAATGGTCAAGGGTGCCTAGCAAAAAGTATGTATATATATGTATTTATAATGCTCGACGTGACAAAAAGGTCCCTTGTGTCACGTCGTGCCATACATAAAAACTTTATTATTATTATTCCAAAAAATAATGAAAAAACAAGAAAGAGTAAGTAAAAAAAAAATATTTTAAAAAATAAGATAGCAAACTAAAAAAATAAATATGTAGAAAAGTGCTGATAGCTTAAAAATAATCAATGGTGGTATGCCAACAATGAATGCACAACTTTGAATTAATTTCAATCTGGTTGAAATTCATCATTGGGAGCCCGCCATATTAAATAAGTGGCAATGAGCTAAGTGTAGTACATCCTGGGTGGCATGGAAACCTACACATTAAATACTGTTTTCAATACATATATAATAAACTATTTCTCTATTTATTTCAGATTTTTCTTTTCTTTTTTATTAATAATACAATATTTAATTTCATGCTTTTTAATTTTAGGATCGTCCCAGGAATTATATAAAAAATAGTCTTATCCCAATATCCATTGAGGTGGGGACTGATACCCCTCTACAAAATTTAATCAACTTTTCAGGTAAAATTTTACCTTAAAAATATATAGAGTTTCACAATTTATTCTTATTTTAAATTTGGCCTTTACATCAAACGACAATACTGCAAACAGCGGCAGGAACAACAACATCAGCAACAACGTCAACAACAACAGCGGAGTTAACGACAACAACATCGGCAGGAACAACAACAGAGGCAATGCCGATGTTAACCAAGGTCGCCTTAGATATATAACGCACCCGTTCTATGTATACAGTAGAACGCCAACAACGCCAGCAACAACAACGCCAACGCTTAACTTAACACCAACAATTCAGAAAACACCAACAACAACACCAAAAATACAAACAAACATTACTAAAAAGCAACTCCAACAGTAGTGGAAGGGGTGTCGAGTTGTGAAAGTCAGTTATACTTGAATGTTTTTAAATTAAATCTGCTCCCAAAAAAAAAAAACTTCCTGTTAAATAAGCTGCATATTTTTAAATACACAGTCATGTGCGAAAAAACACACATACATTTTGCCAAAAACAACAACTCTTCATTTTAAGCAACAACTCAAACTTTGTTGTTGCAATTGAAAAAAAAACATTAAATAATTTCTATAGTCGAATGTGAATAAAAATAGAGACGGTAAGAAAATTATTTAAAATATTATTAGTATTTTATATTTTTTTAATGGAAATAAAATAGTGGTCATTGTATTTAATAGATTTATCATATTTATGTAAATAAGTGTACCAAGTATGGAGCCAAGGGTGAAAAAGGTATGGAATAAAAAAAATCGGAACAGATTGCTATTTGCATGGAATTTTCAAATTTTATTTATGCCAGACTACTTCGTTGTTATTGTTTATAAATTCTAAGCCAAACAAAAGAAGACCTGATCACTATTAAGTCCTTAGAAAGTTGATTTAAAGTTAAATTTTGTTTTTTTGGGGGTTTTCAACTCACGTTGCAATAATTAGCTGATAGTTTTAAAAGTAGACGTGTGGTTTAAAATCTCCAATTTTATATTTTAAAAATTTTTTTAAAGAAATTTTAAAAAATTTACGTTTGTACTTTAAGGATTTAAAGGGATTAAAAATGTCAAAAATTGTAGGTATTCTTCTTTTCGTATGGCGAGGGCAGCGTTTTTATTTCGAGAAAACAGCGATTTTTGTCACTTATTTAGCTTTTAGGCAAGTTTGCATTAATTTTTACACATTCCATAGGTTTTTGGCCCTAATATTTTAAAACAATATAAAATACGTCAATCTTTTAAATTATAGCGAAATGGAAACTCATCAAATTTTTTCCTTCATAACTCAGGAACCAAATGAGCCACAAATATAGAGAGGCCTTAGTTTTTAATACATATTTTTCAGAATTTTCAAAAAATTTAATTTTCAGATTTGGGTCTTTGAAGATTAAACTTAAAGAAATTACCTTTAACCTTTTAATACAAAAAAAATTTAGGACGCCATTTTGAAGGTAATGTTTTCACCTTTAAAATGGTACCAATAGAAAAATATTGGGTTGTAAATAGTTAATAGCGAGCTTTAAATCTCTGTATATTTACAAAAACAAAGAAAATTAACGATTTTTAGCTAGGTTGATACATGTATTTCGATCCGGCAAAAGATCTCTTCAGAACCCATAGTTTTAGACAAGCTAGAGCCTCTAAAAGAAGGCAGAGCCTGAACAAAAAACCTATTAAAAACGAATATATTGCTACATTTCTGTCTTCTTAGCAATCAACACATGTGGTTAAGTTGTTTTCCTAACGGGCACAATGTAGATACTAAAATTAAAAATTACCAAAAATTTTATATTTATACAGAAACAAAATAAAAATATTTTTTAATATACTCGGGCTCAAGTAATAATTAGTAGTTTTTTGTTATGTAGTTTTTATATACATCGAGGTGTTTCGTTTTTTATTTATAGTTTATAGCGAGCTTTCAACCTCCGTATATTTACGAAAACAAAGCAAATTAACGATTTTAAGCTTAGGTTGTATATTTCAGAAGTAATGGGCGACTTTGTATAGACACTTTTTCGCTATTTTGACGTTTTTGACAATTTTCATGGCGTCATATTTCGAAAACCGAAAGGGTTTGGGGTCGAAAGGTTAATGATTTGATAAACACTATCCATTTACAATATTTGTGACGAATTTCATTAAAATCGGAGATGACAAATCCGAATGTTATACGGTTTGAGCCCACATGTAAAAAAATTGCCGTTTATAAAATTGCCAGTATGCAAAACCCTTAGCTAGCAATGTAGCACAAAATGCACAACATATTTGAAAAACGCGGTCCTGGAAGGACCCGAAGAATCAAATTTTATGAAACAGTCGGATTGACTTACATTTATGTGAAAAATATTGCAAGGAAGTTCACGCATTTAATATCGTGTTTTATGTACATAAGTATTAAAAATCAAAAATATGCGTTCATTATTGTTTTCCAACGATTTCAATCAATTCAATTTTGAAATTTTTTAGTTTAAAAATTGGAAAATTACCGTTAATTATCGTCAGAAAGTAGGTATTTGTATTTTTTGTCTTCCCGATAAATAATAAAAATCACTAATAAAAATATAAAAAAATATTTATACATTTGAAAATATGCATTTTTGGCAAAATATGCATTTATAACAAAATGTAAATCAAAATATAATCAAAATATGCAAAAATATTCATTTATAGCGAAATGTTTACAAGTATACTAACAAATCGATGTAATTTTCTTACAAGTTTGTTGATTTGGAAAGATATTTGGTAAACGCTTAAGGCAATGCATGAACTTACTAGCCCTAGTGTTGACAAAAATTATCAATAAGTCCGTGACTTTTTGAATAAAACACAGTTTTTTTTGCAAAAAAAAAAAATATTTTTCAACATAATCTCCTTTCAGCTCAATGCACTTAGTCTAACGTTTCTCCAATTTTTGTATCCCTTCCAAAAAATAGGATTTTTCGAAGTCCATAAAAAAGGCATTTGTTTGACCAATAATTTCATCGTTGGAGCTAAATCTCTTTCCACCGAGCCATTGCTTTAGGTTTGGAAATATTAAATAGTCACTGGGTGCTAAATACGGAGAATATGGCGGGTCAGGTACCAATTCGTAGCCCAATTCATGGAATCTTGCCATTGAGACTACACACGTCACAGGATTACGTTTATAGTCAATTCAGAGCAAACGCGGCACCCATCTTGCAGACAGCTTTCTTAAATCCAACTGATCATTTAAAATCGAAACTACACTGCCATATGAAATGCCTATGGCATCAACAATCTCACGCATTTTTATTTTTTGATCGGCCAACACCATATCGTGGATTTTTCGGGAATTTTCGGGTGTATTGACCTCAATTGAACGTCCAGAACGTTTAGCGTCATTTGTACCTGTGCGACCACAACGAGTCAGTAAACCACTTTTTTACAATTGAAATCGATAGTGCAGAGTCCCCATAGTATTTATCAAGCTTTTCCTTGGTTTGATTGATGTTTCTATTTTTGCAAAAAAATAATGTTTAATGAGCACTCGAAATTCTCTTTTTTCCATTTTTATAAAAGCTACGAGGTTGTATGTTTTGAACAGATGCTAAACGCAAAGTAAATGACAAAACTTGCTCAAAATTTAACAGTAGTCTATTAAAAGGTGGTACTTGACGGGACCAGTGTTGCATTTCATATAACTACGAGGAAGTTTGAAAAGTCGCGGACTGATTGATCTGCCTTCGTAATTTCTTTTTTCGAATGTTTTCTTTGTGTTGTTAATTATTTAATTTTTTTTTAATAAATCTACAAAAACATAATATGTACTACTCAAAATTGATAAAAAAAAAAAAAAAATGCTAAATTTAGGTAGATTTGCAAGTCTGTTTTTGTTTTAAAACAAGTACGGATACGGACTGGATATGGCATTCTGAAAACGGAGTCATTCCGTTCCTTACACGTCATAACGGTCCTTCAATGACTGACTTTCAACGCACTCAACTTCATTTTTAACACGACACAACGGTACTTAAACGTCTTTGACGCTCTTTTATTCGAATTAGTTTCAATGTTCCTTATAATCCGTTTTTCGATCTGTTTTCCATGGTTTGGTGTATCTTCAATTTGAAATTAAGTGTTCCAGGCAGTTAAGGGTTAAACACATTTCTTTCACTTTGCAACACTAAAATATGTACTAGCAACAAGATAGCAGCTCTGTGTTTTATTCCGCTTTGTTCTTCAGAGATGCCAATTAATTTTAATATACAAATTTAAATTTTAAATTGAAGTAAAATAACTCGTATAAAAAATAATAACAAAAATTTCAATAATATTTTACTTCACTTATTATGGAAGCAGAAAGTAATTACTTAAAAAATATTAAAATTCTTTACCTAAAGTTGGCAACACTAAGAAATAACTTGGAGCCCTTGTTTCTTTTCAATAATGTTTCAGTTTAATTTTTCTCTCGGTCGAAGGTGGTGCATGCAAACGGGAAATTGGCGATTCTTATAAGCAAAGAAAAATTCTTGGAAATTTTGTGTTTGCATAGAAAGAAATAAATAAAAATCTTAAGAATGTTATAAAAATAAATACCAAGAAATATTGAAGTAAATTTTTTACACAAAAGCGGAAATATAAAAAATGCATTAAATTATAAATAAATACAATAGTGCTTTTAAAAAAAAAAGGATTTTGTATTGTCTGGTTGTGTGTGTGTGTGTGCGTGCTAGTGTGTATTTGCTGCAATAGCAAAAAAACTCAATATGAGGATGGCAGCTACAGCTGCCGTCTACAATCGCCTCCACAATACAAGTGTGGGTGTGGTTGGTGGAAGCAACCCCGGCCCGGCTGGGGTGGGCGGAACAGGGCTAGGGCACCATCATCAGCTGGCACGTTCATTAGAAAGGATTCTGGAAGAGGCCCACCTTAGTGGAGAGTTAATATTGACCAATAGAAAATTAAAAGATTTTCCAAAAACGGGGACCAAATATAATCTTAATGATACTGTTATAGCTGGTAAGTTAAATCCTGGCAACATATTTTAAATTTTGAATTATCAGTTTTAAAGTGTCTGCCTTTGGGTGCGGTCGTATGACACATACTATCGTTACCTTGCCTGTCTTCCAAGACACTCCAACCAATTTTTATTTTATTTTTGTTGCAAAAACTTGTATGTAGGATATTGTTTTGCATTTGTATGTAATTGATTCAGGAAGTTGGTTTTTGTTAAACGTATTATGCAAATACTTCAATTTCAATATGCACATAAGACAAAACTTTATTTTTTCTAAACCCAAAAGAGAACTTTGATGAAAAATCAATATTTCCACCACCGTTTTGTTATGCCATACACATGCTCGTCGGGCACATGTTGAAATTTTCTGATCAGCTGTTGTTTAGTTAAGGAGGGCAGGCAGTCAGGTTTGTTTAGCATGCGATACTCATGCCAGACCAGCCTATAAAGTATGTACTGTGTTTCGTGGTATCGTGCCTGCATTGCATTTATAGCGCATATTGCTTTCGCTCTCAATGCTGCTACTCCCTTCAAGGACAATTGATTTTTTGTTTTCTAACTTCATTTTAAAAGTTGTTCGTGGTTTAATTTCGTTTTTATTAAGAAATATTCAGCTATTTTTTCATTTAATTGAACCACCACCACCACATATACCCCCTCTTCATACTTTTCCCCAGGGATGGAATACTGAAATTTTGAAAATATACTGTAGGTTAAACAAAAATGTACTACTTGCTACCGGATGGTATTTTATATATTGAATTAATTTTTTTGTAAAATATATTTTTTATTTCTCTGAATACTTTTAAACAATTGTTCAAAAAATTATTAGTAGTTTTGGAAAGTATGTACTAAAAAAGTGGGTAAACACCTTTAAAATAACTTGTAAAGATCAGATTCTTTTAATTTGTAAAAAAGCCTCATAAACAGGTGGTCGTTGTACTCTTCGATACTTTTAAAAGTGAAAAGGTATGGAAAAGAATTAAAGCATTACAGTCGCCATTCCTGTTTTTAATTAAGTTTAAACATCATATATGAACTTGGTCGCTGTTGTCCATACACGTTTTACAATTTTTAATAGTTTTTATTTTTGTTGCAAATACATATTTAATGTATAAAATGGCACGTATTTGATGTTTTCTACTTTTTATATTGCCCGTTGTGGGTGACTGCCTGTCATTTTGTTTTTTTTTTCATTCTTCATTCTTCATTTTCTTTATTATTTCTACCTCCAAGCCCATAATTCGTCAAGCTCTTTTTTACAATCACTGTCATGGTCTACAATTTTCTTTTATAATTTTTTTGTTTTGGGAAATAACTAAACTTTTAATTGTTATAAAATACCATATTCAGATTTTAGTTTTTCCAACTTTTTAAGACTTGCTAAAACTTACTAAGAGATTAGTTGTGATATTGTTCTAAAAATTAAAAACCGACCGGTTCCGTTTTTTCACTCTAAATATACATATTTTTGCAATTTTTGCTCAATTTTTCAAATTTTTAAACTATCGTTGGCAAACGGAAGAACATATTTGCGTAAAGTAAAAAAAATTGTCATTGAAGTCAGTAGTAATATACAGTAACAACAGTAATACATCGGTTGCGACAACCGAATTATTCCGTTGCTGCAACCAAATTAGTTGGCAAGAAATTCATATGTCGCAAATCTATTTTCTTGAATTAGTTGATTTTTAAATCTGTTAAAAGTTCTATAAAAAATTAAACAAATTTGCGAATTTTAAAACATTTAGGAACATAAAACTCGCTTCTATAAATTAAATTACGTCTGATAAAAATTGGCAAAATTTTTAGCTAATCGTTAATTTTTTACCACAATATCTGTCAAGAAAATCGCGAAATGTTTTTCGATGCTAAAAATACAGAAACGGGGTGCAGGGATTCTACAACAATTTTGATGCAAATGTAATAAAAAAAGAAAGGGGGCTATTAAAAAAACGATTTTTCAAATAAAAATTGTTTTTTTGTTGAAAATGTCGAGTTTTTGAATACTGTTTAAAGTGGTTAAAATCGGTTCATGTTTTGACCCAGTAGCCATGAAAATGTCATGATTTTTTTTTTATATCAATTTATTTATTTATTATAATAATGCTTTTATTATTTCTTATCATATTATAAGGTAACTGAGTCGCATTACTAAATCTATTTCCCAATAATTCCCGTATTGATCTAAACAAATACATATTATATATATTTCCAATTTTTTTAAGTTTTTAAAAAGTTTTTGGTTTGGGTGAATAAAAGATGAATGAAGAGCTATTTTAAATTTTTTTTTTAAATTTCCTTTGGCACTGGCATAATATGAATATAGTATTTTTTGTAAAATGCTCGAGGTACTTTTCGCTATTCATGATAAATCAAGCAATGTCTGTAATATATGGTTTTACATTAATTTGCCCAACGTTTCTAATAGTCTTCTGAGTACTTACTTTTAGGAGTTTCAAAGCAAATGATTTTTTGCTTCTGTTGTTGTATTAAAAAAATTTAATAATTTGTTTCAGCTTTTTATTCCATAATAAGATAGTATGACTAATAAAAGTGGTTACTATATTTTTTTAAAAAATAAAATTTGTGATAATTAAAATTATTTGAAAATTGAAAAATTTTTTTATTAATTCCTCATTTTCATAATTGAGAACTCAGTATTTGGAGCAACTGTAGTCGTGGGTATGCCTGACTCTAACTTTTTAATATGTTGTTGTGTACCACTGGCAACAGTGTTGCCGTTTTGGTTATTTTTAACCAAAATTGGTTTTTTTGTTTTCCATTGCGGGGATGTGAACTTTTTTCATTTTGGAAACTTTTTTGGCAACCAAATAAATAAATTGTTTTTTTCTGTGAATTTTCTGTAAATTTTATTTAACAGAAAATATTTTTATATACGCGTTTTAATAAAGTCGATTAGAAAATGCTGTTTACTTTTTCTTTTATAAAAGTACAATATATACTAATCAAAAACATGCATGACTGTTTTAATTGGCGGCATTCGGACTTCACCGTTTTTCATAAGTCTTGATACCTAAACAAACGGTGTTGTTTATTCCTTTTATAAAAACATAAATATGCAGGCAAATAGAATGGAATATATATCTAAAATTGCCCTTCTGATAAATTTTAAATTGCATAAATGCAAACTAAGGTGCAGAACTAGCGACTTTAAGTACTTTTGCGCGGCTAATCGAAAAGAACATTTTACATTTACGTTTCGTATTCAGATACGTATACCTACTTTTCGTAGGTATACGTATCCAGAAAAAGTAACGTAACCGGACTTTGATTCTGTTTATAACGTACTGAAAACGATACGTTAGCGGAACGTTTTTTTGTTGGCTTTTTATTGATAAAGACTGCAGTCAATGTAGAGTATTCAAAAACCGAAACCGAAAACCGGTTTCTTTATTTTTGAAAATCGATCGGTTTCGAATATTTTGTAAATTCGAAGAAAACCGAAAACCGGACTTTTTTGTTCGGTTGACCGGTTTTTTTAATAACATCACCAACTGGGTTACTTGGTCTCTTTTATTTTTTCCGAACACCTTTATAATCGTTTATTTGGTTATGAAGATTTAGATGTAAGTCTGATAGATTCCGATGAAAACTTAACTTTAGATATTACAAATTCAAATAGTTTAATTTCTGATCTAAATAACACAATAAACAGTATTCAAAATCCTAAAAAAAGAGTGTACAAAATCATTCGTCATTATATGATGATTTCGTATATCTTGATAAATGCGACAAAATAACTGAAAAGTTGGAAAATTTATATAATTGTCTTTTGACTATTTGTCAAACATCTACTATTAGTGAAAGAGTATTTTTCACTTTTAGCTTTATCAAAAGCAAACAAAGAAATCGTCTTAAAACAAAGCATTTAAATTGCATATTATTTCTAAAATATTATTTTGAACTGAAAAATAGATTTTCTTTTTACATATTTAAAATGTTATACTAAAAAAACTTATTTAATGCCAAACGTTTTAAACGTTCAATTTACAAACTTAATGAATTTTTGAGATATTATATTAAAAAGTATTATATTTAATATATATTTCAAAGAATGTATTTTGTTATTTATATTAATTTACATATTAAATTTTTTTTACAAATTATATAAGCTTTTTATTAAAATTAAAAAAAACCGAAAAAACCGGTTGACCGGTTTTTTCTGCAAAAACCGAAACCGGTTTTTTGAAAATTCGATTTTTCGAAGAAAACCGAAACCGGTTTTTTCAAAAAGCCGGTTTTTTGAACACTAAGTAAATAGTAAATCATTTAATATTTCATAAATTTTTGATATTAAAAAAAAAACAAGTAAGAAAGGGCTAAATTCGGATGTGCCGAATCTTTGAATACCCTCCACCATAGGGGCTGAAGATGATATACGTATATACTAAATTTTGCATGAACTGTAATATGAATATGTTTTGTCAATTTATGTAACGAACTTTTGTTATTTAGTTTTAGCAATGTTATTTACAGAGGTCTGCTCTGTTAGCGACTTTAACATTGTTGATTTTTACGTTAACTTAGTTATCAGAGTAACACACATATAGCTCTAAGAATGTTATTATTCTCATATTATGTAAGACAATAAATGTAATCAAACAATAAGAGGACTTAATAACATTTTTACTTAACAGAAAAAAAAATAGATACAGAAAAATTGTACAAACTTGTATGGAAAATTTAGAGGTACCTTCACATTTTCACTCATAACTTTTCAACCGCTTAACCGATTTTGCTCATTTTAAATACCAAACTGCTCGGGAGGTTGTTCAATAATCTGGGTAAAAATAGGCACCCCCCGCTTGTGTCTTCGCGTCGTGATCGCCATTTCAACAGACAGACAGACGGACATCGCTAAATCGACTTAAAATTGCATAAGGATCACGAATATATATACTTTATGGGGTCTTAAACCTATATTTCGACATGTTACAAACGGAATGACAAACTGATATATACCCTCACCATATATGGTGGAGGGTATAATAATAGTTTAATATATTTAAATAAAAACATAAAACTTTAAATTTTCTCATTTGGTAACTTTTTTTTTTTTTAAATTTTTGTTAAAATTTTTTCCGTGCCAACACTGACTTCACTGGCAATATGTGCCTATGTGTTTTTGAACAAATTGGCACATCATAGTGTTTAATTGTTTCTTTATTTCTTTTCATTAAAAGTGTGATAAAATATATGTTTTCTGTGAAACTGATAACATTGTTTAGAAATATAAATATACATCGAACTATAAAATTACAAAATTATGAAATGGTGTTAGAATCAACAAAACTGCCAGAATAGAGTGTGAATATAAATATAAACACAAATATGTGTAATACTATATTTAGACTGAGCAAAAACTAGATACCTTACTTATCAAAACGCCGATAAAAACCAGTAAATACTTAGTTTTGTACAAAGGCTATGTAATTTTTGCTCAGAGCTTAAATGTAGTATAAATTCATAATTTCCTGCCTTTTTTATTAAATTTAATGTGTGTATTAGGCATTCTCGATTGTATTCTTTGGCCGATTATAATAATAATAATAATTACTGGTATTTTAAATTTCACCTGTAATTAAGATTTTATATTTTTGTTATATATATTTTAATTTCAAACATACAGCAAATTTCCGGTTTATCGTATACTAATTTTAACGAATAAATAAATTTATCGGAGATAATATAGTTTTGCGATCAGGCCGCATATTATACTGTTACCGAAAGTATTTTATAATTTCAAACATTATTTAATTAATCTTTTTAAATTATTCGTGTTATTTTTACCATTTTTTATTTTCAATTAATCGATTAAATACCCTAGTGTTAAAACACGTATCAGAAGAAAAACTTATTCTACATATTTGTCTTTATTAATAGTTTGATAACACAAAAACAAAATCATATGAATGCATGTACATATATAAAATTAAATAAAACAAAACAAAATACAAATAAATGTATAAAAGAATAAAAAGAAAGATAATGGAATTGGATACAACCATACAAGTAGAATAGTCAAAGTTGTTTAATGTTGGTGATGTGACACGCTCCAGAAATGTGTGTTTAATTAAAAATAATAATAATATACTCAACAACACATTTTTATGAACAACTAAATATGCTACAAGTTAAATAAAAAACATACAAGAAAAAAAAATTAAAAGTAACACATTTTAATTTAAAATAAAAAGTAAGACATAAAAATAATGGGGGAAACCTAAATACTTGTATGTATACATACATTAAAATCGATTAATTCTGATACTTTGCTTAAGATAGAAATATATTTTTTATTGAAATTAAATTATACTATTTAATTTAAAAATATATCTATGGACTTTTGACAAAAAACTTTACATTAGGGCGGGTAGATGGCATCCTTATGCCCGCTGTGTGGCATGTAGCGCCATCCTGCTGGAACCACTTGTCATCTATGTCCATATTGTTCAATATTGGCCAAAATAAATCGGTTATCATCGTTCTTTAGCGCTCGCCGTTGACGGTGATGGTTTCACCAACGTCGATACGGTCCAACGACGCTGCCGGCACCATATTCGCACCAATTAGTAACTTTTTGTGGATGAATTGCCACCTGGTTGAACCCGTGGTTTGTGGTATGGCGTCGTCCCATTTACGGCAATTTTGCTTCTTAACATAGCCATTCATCCAAAAGTGCGCCTCGTCGCTAAAGTTGACTTTTCGGCCAAAATTTTGATAATAAATTTTTTATCATTTATACGTTCTGCTCAATCGTGTAACTTGTCATAGTGCTTTGCCATCAGTAACTGAATAATTAAAAACAGATTAGACAAACGCCAAAAGACAGCATGGCGGTCACAAGCCGCAAACATCTACCTGCACCAATTGCAAAACCCTTTAGTTGTGTAAACAATTATAAATTCTTGGAATAATATTATTTTTTCTTGAAATTTTATCTTGACGTATTATTTAAATCTCTAATGTAGAATGCGATGCATTTCTTATCTATTAACATATGTAACTTTTTTTATATACTACCAACGAGCTTAAAATGCCAATAGTATGCATACATCTCAACCACTGTTAACTGACTCCGGCCGACATTGGAAGAAGTTTCAATATAATCTGATATATTAAATTTTCTGAATAAATTTTAATAAATATTAAAAATTGTTTCAATAAAAATTCAAATAAAAAAATATATTAAAAACCCTGATATCTCTGACAGAGCCAGTGGGAAAGCGTCTAACAGTAGATGAGTGAATTACATACATATAATAACAAGTTTAATACAAGGTAGTTGTAATCAATCTCTTTATGTGTAAATATATCCAACTTCCGTTCTCTTTATGAAAAACTATTTTCCGGTGAATCTACACACAGAAAATAAATTGGTTGGAATTCTATCGGAACCACCACAATATTATAGTTATTTAATAATTTTAATTATAAATACTAAAATTTTATCAACAAAATCATTAAATTTTATTATAAGCACAAAAATTATAAAATTAACCAATATGATATGAAAGTGTATCACAAGATATTGGCTTTTCTAACTAATATTAAAAAAAATATTATCTTCTACATTACGTTTAATACAAACAACCAATTTATCAAAGATTTTGTCATTTAAATAAAATATTGGTAGTAAATATCGAAGATTAGTTCTGTTACAATAAAAACTATCAACCAAAAGTTTTTTTTTACCAACATTAGTTAAACATTAAACAAAGTTTCGGAAAAATGACAAAATGTTAAGATTAACAACCGAAATTTGAATTATTGTATCGAAATAAAATTATATATTTGCTTTTTACTCGTCCTCATATTCCTAATAAGAAAACAACTAAAAGTGTGTGTGGTGCAGTGGGTAGAGACTCACCCTAGTAGTCTTGGACTTGGACACACCCTTAGTCTTAAAAGACACAATTTTTTTCTGTTGTAGCTGCAATGTTATTTTTCAAACAAAAATATTTAAGTTTCAAACCTCAAAAATATTCGAGTTTGAAATTTGATAAAAAAAATTAAAAATTAAAGAGTTTAATTTAATTAGTGAAATATCTATTTACATAATTTCCATAGACCCAATTATATTTACATAACCAACGTTTCATTCAAAGGATTCAAAGCTCTATCTCTGTTTCTTACCCTAAATTGTATGAAAAACATGAAATTTGGCGACTTTGAGTTATTATTTTGTTTAAAAACCAAAAATATCTTCAAAATCTCAATGTTTTCTTCTTTATTATATACTTTTACCATAGAAATGGATATGAATAGACAGAGATGGTCAATGTGTGTATATACCTTAATACTCTTTATGTCACAATATTATGTGACTCAGAATATTATGTAGTTTACTGTTTGTAGTTTAATAAAAAAGTTTTCCGTTACATTTAAAAATAAAGGAAAATACATTTATTTTTAAAAAAATTTCTATATTAACTTTTTCATACATTTATTCCAAATGATTTACTATCATTTACCGATTTTTTTTCAGTTTCATTTATTTTTTTCATATGTTTGAAATTTAATAAAAATTTACCCACAAAACGGAAACTTGTAGTTTATTTGTGTTATTACAAATTTAAATTTCGTTTGCAGTCTGTTTCAAAAAAAAAATATTCAAAAAATTCCAAATTGTTTTTTTATTTAAATTGGTTGTATATATACAAAATTATTTCAATTCAAATTACAAGAACTTCATAAAACACATACATGATAAAATCATTTATTTTTTAAGGAATTGGCAGGTAAAATTTTGACATTTATTTTAACTGATTATATCGTTTGTTTCTTACGGATGTGTCAGTTGTTTAATCAACATTTAAAAATAAATAACAAAATTTAAATTAAAATTAAGTAGACCGGTTTTTAAATGAAATATCATTTCTTGTAAATGACATTTTCTGTTATTTTAACTTGCAAACTATTTTAAGTGTACATATTTTTTTACACAATAGAAAAGTTTTGTTGTAGTTTTTACTTATATTAAATACGTCCAGCTAACATTGGCTCTATGGCAGCACTGCTAGTCGCCAAAACTCACCTTTGCTGCGACCAAACTATGTGCGTGTTCTAAGAGAGTACTAAAAAAATAGTGAGAGGCAACTATACTCTTGAGAATTATATACTTTTTGGTTTTATCAAAAATTGGTTAACAATTTTGGATTTTAAAGTTTTACCCCTCGATTTATGTGTGGAAGTTGCTGCTATGGGTATAGCTTCAATAGGTCAAACAAATTTTCTATTTTTTCAGTGTAAAAAGTGTAAACCTGATAACTTGTTTCAAAATAACCAAAATTTAGTACTTAAACATAGTTATGAATGTCAAATTTATATGAAAATATCTGTGGTTAACGTCTAACCTTGATTGTTTTTGAAATAAGTCACATTTTAGGAAGTTGTCAAGAAGAACTGCTTTAGAAGAGGAAATCAGAAGTAAATGTATGCAAACTCTGAAAATATATTCAATTTCTCTCAGTTTTCGAGTAATAGTTAGTTTTCAAAAAAATTGATAACATTTTTCCATGTAATGACAAAGAATTTATGAAACATATTCATAAAGTTTTATGTACGTTTTATCATATTTATGAAATCTTCATAATTATAAAATCTTCATAAATATGAAGAATTGATGACAAATGATTTATGAAACAGTATCATCAATATGATGAAACTTTTTTCACTGTGTGTAGTTACTTTTGGGTATTAAGTACTCTAAAAAAAATTGGTCGATATTGAGTACTCAATACCCAAATACCTAATTCTGTTACAATTCACATATATTAAAAATGGATCGTGCTATAAAAATGTTCGCAAATCACCCCAAAGAAAACTTTACACCCAGACGTACACATATGTATATTATATTCTTTCATTATTATTATTACACAGTACAACATTAAACAAAATTGATGCATCACGAATGTTGTCTTAGTATTTTAAAGTTAGCTATAGTTTAACATTTATTTGCAAAATAGTTTTTGTAAACTTTTTTATAAACTTTTTGAAAAAAAAAACTAAATTGAAAAAAAAATAAAGGTATATTTTGTAACGATTTAAATGGGATTCACTCTGCCCTTTGATTTAATATATTACACATTTCGAAAGGTGCGCTAATATTTCCTATACTTGTATTTGAAATTAAATTTCACTTTTTTCACAGTTTACAACGAAAATATGATCCAAAATTTTAAAAATAAAATTTAGATAAAAAGCATTCAGATATGCTAAAAGCATGTTTTCTAAACGATACCATCAAAGATTTTGTTAATTTAAGATCAAAATCCTAAAAAATAATGAATTTAAAAACTGCATGATAAAGATAAGATAAATGTTGTTAAGTTTGTATTTTAAATAATATTTTCTGAAAATTCTGATGTAGAGGCTGTGATTTTTTTATGAAATGTTTTAAGCAGGATGTAAAATATGTAACATCATGTGATTTGAAATTTACTTACTACAGGTTGGTTGAAAAGTTCCTGCGCTCACCAAGAGATGGCACTGCTAGCTCCAAACTTTTTTTCTCAAGTTGGTATAACTGTCCTGAGAACACATGCAAAGTTGCAAGTCATTCTGTCAATTCTTTCTTTGTTTACAAGCCATCTGAAGTTGACGTGTCATTGATTTTTTTTAATATGGAAAAAATTGAAAATCGTGCAGTCATTAGATTCTTTATTTTTTAGGGTTTAAAAACAAAGGAAATTTATGAACAATTGTTAGAAGTGTATAAGGAGTCCTCACCTTCAAAACGCACCGTTGAATTTTGGGCTGGTGAATTTAAACATGGTCGTACCAGCATTAAAGACGATCCACGCGAAGGACGACCAAAACTGCAACCACAGCAGAAATCATTGAGCAGGTACATAATATGGTTAGTGAAGATCCAAGTTTGACTAAGCGTGAAATAGCTAATGCCACAGGCATCTCAGACGAACGAGTACTCCATATTTTACATGAAGAATTACGTATGAAAAAACTTTTTGGAAAGTTAGTGCCGCACACATTAACAATTCAACAAAAACTGGATCGAAAACAAATTTCTCAGCATAATTTGGAGCGTTTTAAGCCGAATAAAACCGACTTCTTGCGTCGTTTTATAACTATGGATGAGACTTGGATCTACCATAATGATCCTAAATTGAAACAAGAACGTTTACAGTGAACTGAAGCTGGTTGTTCAGCTCCAAAGCAGGTAAAGTCGCAACGATCAGCAAAGAAGGTTATGGCATTAGTTTTTTGGGATGCAAAAGGAATTTTGTTGATTGATAATTTTCAGAAAGGTAAAACAATCAACTCTGAATATTATTGCAGCCTTTTGGATCAGCTGGATGAAAAAATTTGTGAGAAAAGACCTGGTTTAAAGAAGAAAAAAATCATTTTTCATCAAGACAATGCACCTGCTCACAAAAGAATTAAAGTACGAATTGCTTGAACATCCACCGTATTCACCAAATTTGGCTCCCAGTGACTACTATCTCTTTAGAAATCTCAAACAATTCCTTCGTGGAAAGCATTTTTCGTCGAATGAAGAGGCCATAGCAGCCGTAAATGGTTATTCTACAGAGCTTCCGGAAAAACATTATAGGGATGGGATAAAATTATTGGAAGATCATTGGAACAAGTGTATTGAGCTTCTAGGAGATTATATTGAATAGAAAAATATATTTCGTAGCAAAAACAGTATTCTTTCATTTCGAGCGCAGAAACTTTTCAACCAACCTGTACATAAAGTGATAAGTACGTGTCCTCACCACATAGAGATGGCGTGAGAAGTGCCAATATTTTTTGTTTATTCAGTAGGGCCAACTGTTAGAAAAATGTCAAAATATCATGAAATTTCATAAATTAGAAAAAAAGTTGAGTTTTTTGTTGGGGAAAAATACTGTTCAAGCCAAAGAACGGATTGATAAACATTATGGTGAATCTTCGCCGTCATTTTCAATGGTTAAAATATGGTATTCCAATTTCCACAAATGAAGAAGTCATATCACAGACGGAAGCCTATTTTGAAGAGTTTGACAAATCGTATTTTTGTTTAAAGGTATCAAGATGTTAGAGGATCATTGGAAGATAACGTTTAACGGAGATAACGTTGAAGAATAAAATTGATTTCAAATCCAAAAAACTGGAAATCGCGGAGATATATAGCTTTTAAAAAAAATTTGGAAAATATACATATGAACGTACACATAACCTCAATATGCTTAGCCAGATGGCAGGTAACTTATGTTTTCTCTTTAAAGATAGCCCTACCTCTTACCTTTCCAAAGTGCCTTAAAGGAAGCCCAGGGGTCTTACAGTACCAAAGTTATAACCATTTGACTGAAATGCAAACAAATCAGAAGTTAGCAGTTTGACGTACTACCCTCCGACCACCAATACGAAAATTTTCAAAACGCTGCCATTTCGTGCACTTGCATTTTCGGGGATAGTCGTAATGGACATATTTTCATGAAATTCGGCGGGTCGTGACTGAATCACCCTGTATAAATTAATAAGAAAATTTAAAGAAAAAACTGGATTATCGGTAAAAGATAATTTTGCGAATATTTCAAAAAGTAAGAATAATTTCTAAATTTTGTGGTTAGATTCGTGATCTACATCCTAAAATCTATCAGAAATTATGGGTCGAATTTTTTGTGTTGTACTGTGTTATTTAAGCGATTTTATTAACAATGAAAATGTCTGTTGGAATTATTAAAAATAGTATAAACAAAAGATATTAAATTTACAAACTATATATACATACTAAATGCTATGTAAACTATAAGAACGTCACGAACCATCCGCTCAACGTTCTCTGCTGGATTCAAACTCAGGAAGTAGCAGTCATAATGAGACGAATAAGTTTAATGTTTAAAGTCAAAGAGAAGTTTTAGTCGAAAAATATTGTATAAAATTAAAAGCAATAAGTACAAAACGTTCCTATGTATGTGGAAATTCAGAAGCTTAAATAATGAATTCTTTAAGAATGTTTAAACAATTGTAATTAATAATATTATTCTATATAAGATGTTTACTTTACGCTCTTCAAATTATAATTATTTCACATGTTATTAATGTCAAATTTGACAACAGACCAACGAATTTATCTTGATATTGATTTAGCCTTAAAACTATAATGTCATACCATTACTCATTTCACACGAGAAATTGCAGCCAAAATGGCTTAAAGTGCCTAAAAAGCTTACCAAAGTTAAAGTTATTTTATTTCCTCTTAAAATGTCTGTTGATCATCTCATTGATTACTTTCATATTAGTACAAAAAAATGAATTCATTATATTAAATCTGGGTAAAAATTCATATAAACAAATAGATTTTTCATTCAAACATTTACTTAGTTATAACTTAAATGTCTACACAAACATGATCGTATTGTATCTACTCCATGCAGAGGTAGTTAGTATGTAAGAAAATATACGACCGGGGAACAAGTATTGGTGTCTATTCAAGCCTGAAAATAATTACAATGACTACAAGCCTTTTGTGGGAAGAGTTTTGTTTTCGTCGTATGAACAATTCGTGCTTTGCATGCAAATTTTAAAAAAAAATACTTTAAAGACGCCATTTAGCTATCCATCAACTTCATATAGAAAAAAAACGCGTATTAAATGGAAACTATTATTCTAGTCCAATGCTGCAGTTGTATAGAGTTACCCAGCAAAAAAATATCAAAAGAAGAGTAAAAGAAACAGAGATTTTGATTCCAATGTTGTGAAAATTTAAATCGGAAACAATGAATTTTACGTAGGCTTGTCATGGGGTGGTAGTTTTCTTATATGTTTTATCTCTCTCAAATTACCCTAAATTGTGCAAAAACCCTCTTGGTTCACTTTTCCCCAAAAAAATTTCCCAAAAAATAATTTTCTTAAAAATTTAAAATAATAATTATTGAATTTCCCAGCAAAACCACACATTACCAAATAATGTGCAAAGTAATGTGTAGCCATAGGGGCTCGGATTACTTTACACCTTACTTCACTGATGATTTTTACAGGCGATGAGCCTTAAAGTAATGTATGTGCTCATTACTTTAGAAGTGATAATGTAAGGGGTTACTTATATGGTTACGAGAATGGAAAAAGTAATGTGTCTAAAATTGGATTTTTAAAAGAGGAATTTTTATTAAAAAAATTATTACAAATATTTAAAACGTTTTTAAAAATAATGTGATCAACATGGGAATCGAACCAGGGAACTCTGGTTGCCAGCTAAGAACTCTACCCACTGAGCTAACGACGCATATAGTATTTTATTGCTTTTAACTTAAATGAATTGTTGCGCATCGTTTTTTCGCTAGTGTTATAAAAAAAAACATACATTATCCTTTTGCTTACAAAAAAACACAAAGTAATGCATCTAAAAATAGATATTAAAAAATATTTCAATTATTACTTTATAAATCATATGTTACGTAATCAATAATAAGTAACTTATTACTTTATGCTTGCAAATAATGAAAAAGGTAACGAGCTATCATTACAAGGTAACGCATGAGAATATCGCACTCATTACCAAAACTTTGCAGGGTGCTTTAATATGTAAAAACATTTTAAATTCTATCAATTTTTGCTGGAAAACACTTTAGTGAGGCTTAAACATTTAATTTTCTTCGTTTTTCTATTCAAGATTTAAAATTTTATTTCTACACCAAATTTAAGTGACCGTAATTTCACTAACAAAAAAAAAGAACTTAAAATGAACTCTCAACAAAAATTTATATAAAATAACTTTTAAATATTATTCTTTATGGGGCAAAATTAGCCCCAAAATCATTTTTTTAACCTTAAATTCCACCCTCCCACAATTTATTCACCCCTTCAACTCCCCGTAAACGACTAAAAACCATCTAAATCTAGGAGGACAACACTGCATTCAAACCATTTGTCAGTCAGTTATGAATGAAATCAATAGTACACTCAGAATATTATGTAGTTAACTGTTTGTAGTTTAATAAAAAAGTTTTCCGTTCCATTTAAAAATAAACGAACATATTTTTATTTTTTAAGGAAATATCTATATTAACTTTTTTAATACATTTATTCGAAATGATTTACTATCGTTTACCGATTTTTTTTCAGTTTCATTTTTTTTCATTATTACAAATTTAAATTTCGTTTGTAGTCTGTTTCAGAAAAAAATATTCAAACAATTCCAATTTTTTTTTTTTTTATTTAAATTTGTTGTATATATTCAAAATTATTTCAATTTAAATTACAAGAACTTCATAAACACACATACATATACAAACACATTCATTCAAAAAGTGTTTATAGCTCCATATGCATACATACATTTTGTATTGTACGAGTATATTAAAAAAAACAAAAAATACAAAATCGGAAATAATTTCAGTTGATTAATCAACATTTAAAAATAAATAACAAAAGGCATTTAATTTAAATGAAAATTAAGTAGACCGGTTTTAAATAAAATATCACTTCTTTTAAATGATATTTTCAGTTATTTTAACCTACAAACTTTTTTAAGTGTACTGAAGTGCCTATTATAATTTCTTTATAAAAATTTTCACTCTTTTTTTTCTTTTTCTAATTAAATAAACAACATGTTTTTATGGTTTAATGGATTTGTATTTTTCGATGCAATTTGTTTACTTTTAATTTTTTTTATCTCTAATTTTTTCATCTTGAAATATAATTATTTTGAAATTACGTTATCTAGGTTACTTATACATAATTTGTCAATAAGTTTTTTCAAAAACAAACTAAAGAGAGAAAGAAGATGAGACAATATGAAATTGTATTCGATTAAAATTTTTACACTTGGCATTGAATAAAGTTGAGTTAAATTAATTTCAATATGTGCTTTTACACAATAACAAAAATAACTGTCTAATAAATGCAATTGTACCAATTTTAATTGTTAAACTAGACAATGAATTTTGTTTTTATTGTTGCCATCTTTTTTGCGGTATGCAAGTTGATGCAACTTTTTAAAACTTTATCAATTACAATTATAAAATTATGTTCAGAGATAGTGTGAGGATGCACTTGTTTGTTCTTTATTATATTTTTGAATAAAACTTAAGATAACGTTAAATTTCAATACAATGACTTCCGCTATTTAATTCGTTATTGAATCGGAACTAAAACCGAAATAAACTTTTAAAGTTTTTGATTAGACTTTATTCAATTTAGAGCAACAGAACAAAACGAAACAGACAATAAATTAAGCCCCTTTATATATAACGAAAATGGTGTAAACTAAAACAAAGTAAAAAATTTTGGTCTTCTTTCCTATGTACTTTTCACAAAAGTATTTGCCAATTTATATCGTTTAGAACGTTTTTGTTATAAAGGGTGATTTTTTTTAGCTACTTTCTTTTTGGCAACACTGTTTTTGGCAGCTCAGCTGTTTTCGTGTAACATGTTAATCATGAATCGACTTACAAACGAACAACGCCTGCAGATTATTGAATTTAATTATTAAAATTCATGCTCGGTTAAGAAAGTTCATCGTGCATTTCTTCCATTTTATGGTCAGCTCATTTCTGGTTGAATAAGTACGTGAACAAACAAAATTGCCGTAACTGTTGTGAAGAGCAGCCAGGAGCATTGCAAGCACTGCCAATGCATCCCGAAAAATGCACTGTTTGGTGTGGATTATGGGCCGGTGGCATCATTGGACAGTACTTTTTCAAAGACGACGAAGGCATGAACGTTTCTAAATGGAGAGCGCTTCCGTGCGATGATTACAAACTTTTGTTTGCCCAAAATGGAAGAGCTGAACTTGGCTGACATAAAGTTTCAATAAGATGGTGCTGTGCACACGAAACAATGGCTCAATTGAGAGGCGAGTTCGGTGAACAGTTAATTTCACGTTTGGGGCCGGTCAATCGGCCGCCTAGATCGTGCGATTTAACGCTTTTAGATTATTTTTTTGTGATTTCGATTATTTTTTTGTTGACGCACTGGAAGCCAATATTGAAGAATTTATTCGTGAGATACCGGCCGATATGTTGGAGAGAGTATGCCAAAATTGGACCCAGTGTATGAACCATTTGAGGAGCAGCCGCGGTCAACATTCACATGGTATCACCTTTAAACATTGAATTATATAGACCGTTCTATCGATTCAAATAAAGATTTCAAATATATCTCTAAATTTTATGTTTTTTTTTAAATCAAATCCGAAAGCTCTTAAAAAATCACCCATTATATAAACAGGAGCTAATTTTGCTTATGAAAATTATCCTGCTTCAATTCAATGTTAGGAAGCAACAATAATATCACGTTGATGTTTAGTTTAAATTTCGTTAAATTTAGATCACCAGTTTTTAATGTTTTATTTTATTTGAACGATAGTGTTATTTAAAACAAAAACCGGAATTATTTGATTATTGGATTTCTTGATTTGTTTTCAACCTGTATTGGGCAATAAATCAAAATTTTCAGTTTCCAGTGTGAATTATATAGTATAAATATTATTGCAATCAGAAGAAAGAGCATTAGAAAATTAACTTAACGACTATGATATTATTAATTGAAATTATATTTACAGTGTACAGCAAAAGTCATGGTACCCCTGAAAACAATAACAAAACTATACAATTTTAGTGATTTTTGAGCTGGATTGCCTTACCTAATACTTAGTAGGATATGCCTTAAATCTTATAACTTCAATCAACCATGTCGGCATTAAGGGCACACACTTTTATGTTTTGTTTTCGTATATTTGACCTCATTCAGTCAAAAGTATTTTCTTCAGCTTTCTAAATTATTCCACAAGTGATCACTACGATTCGAATCAGAACTTTAAGGAGGCGTTTTTATTAAATGTGGTGTGTTATTTGTTGGTGTATGCTTAAGATTATTGTCCTGTTCAAAATAATAACTATCTCGAATATTCAGTTTTCAGCACTCTGATTAAGATTTTCTTTCAGAATGTTCATGTAAACTATTTTGTCCATTGCCTCCTCAATGAACAATAAATTTCCAACAACGGCTGCCGACATGCAATCTCATACCATTACTGCACTTTGGATCTAGCTCGTCTCACTTTTTGCGCCACACTAATTCGCGGCCGTTCGATACCAAAACGTTAAACTTTGATTTGTTCGAGAAAATTTCTTTTTTCCAAAATAAGTTCACATTTTCAGTTACTTTTGCTGTATGCCAGCTTGAAAAAATCGTTCAGCACAAATTAAAAATACATTTTAATATCAAATGAAGGTGATTTACGATGTTGTTTTCAGAAGTTACGCAAAAAATATTTTCTTCCGGGAATTTGAAAAAATTTGTACCCGACTAGAATGTTTCCAGCGTCAAAAAGATCTTTAAGAAACATCTTCCACTTCTGTAATTGACAAAATCCCATATATTGTAAACTTATAGCAGCAATCTATTTTGCATATAAATTTTTAAAAAAATTCGAAATCATATTTATGAATATTTCCCCTAAATTGTATTCATTAGTCTATGAATAAAATATTATTTTTTTTTGTATTTCTCTTTGATATATTGTAGAATATTGTGTCAAGTTGTTTTTGTTTATTTTCCAAAGTGCGTAAAATGTTTACCAAAAACCGCCATAAAACGTATTTTAATTGCAAACAAAGCCACTGAAATACCAGCAGCAACAACACCAAAAGGGGAAACTTATTAACAATTGCATTTTATTTAATGATTTTTTATGTGATTGCAAAATTTTATATACTGCCCAGAATAAATGTTGCGTATATCGTGCCCCCTTTTTTATGGAATGATTAAAAATTATAAAAAAAAACGAAACAAATTTCAAACAGGCCATTGTTTTTGCCTTGTTGATGGTGTACGCCAATTAGACATTGCCACGGGCTATTCTTTTATACACCTTATACATCACGTTGTAAGTATTATAATTTTATGAAAAATATTTTCTGGAACGGCAAATGTTTAACCCGGTGTTCGGAAATTGTCCTCATGGAAATTATTACCATTTCGAAAAGTTTCAAAGTTCTTGGTCATAATATCAATAATAGTAGTTATCGGTTTATGAACGAAAATTAAGGGACAAAATATCCAGAAAATGGTGGACATCATACCAAGAAAATATGCGTTCATAAACATATATATGAAACCGTTTTCTAAATGGCATAATCCCAATAATAGAATATAGAACATTTATATGCAGTTTAGATTAACTGAAAGCGTAATTTAAAGTAAATGAAAAACCTCTTCTTAAGCGGTCTACTAACTTTTCATTTAAATCAATAATATATGACCATATACGGCCATGTATGACCATATATTATCGGATCCGATGATATATGGTCATACATGAGATCATATTTTGTAATATATTGAGACATGTGTGGACGAATATGACCATGTATGCCCATGTATGATCATATCCAAGCCCATGTATGATCATACGTGTTCATATATATTTCAATTTTTACATTAAATTTTTTTCAAATTGTTTTTTTTTTATATAAATTTTCGTAAAAAAAATTTCATGTTAGTTCGTATTTTGTAATTTGCAGCGAAGTCGTTTATTTTTGACAAAAATCGTTAAATTTACGTGAATTTAAAATTTTGATTTTAAAATTCAATTTAAATTTTCTTTTAATATGCTTTTAAGGTAATTTTTTTAACTTCATTTTTATAATTTTATATTGGAAATATCAATGATAGTCAAAAATGAAAAATCATATAAATACCGCCATTAATTTAAAAATTAAACAATATTCAAAATGTGTTTCCATTAATTAGCTTGAAAGGATATGAATTTTGCTGGAATTTAGGTATAAATCAACTGTAATTCCAGTTGTATTTTCAAATTTCAAGCTTTGATGTATACTTTAAATACACTGTAATTCAATAGCATATTCCAGCAAAATAGTTGCTTCAATTTCAGTCGAACATAAAAGGTTAAATAAATCTTGGATTGCCGTTCAATTTAAGTTCAAACAACACTCTAAAAACACTTGTATTCAAGCTCTAGTTACAAGCTTAAATCAGGTCAATTAAAATACAATGAAAATTTCATTTTGCGTAATTCGTTTCCATTAAATAATTATTTCGATAAAATATACAAACATTTATTTTCGTTTTATAGCCATTACCGGGTATTGTTTTTGATCAATGTATTCATCTTTACGTGTTTTTTATTTCCTTTTTCTAGTAGCTTTGGATTGTTTCTGAGCTAAGGAGAAAAGAGAATGTTGGAAGAATTTTACACTCGAAACAAATTGCTTACATAAAAAAACAAATTACTTACATATTTTTGACAATCAAATCAAGTGAAATCTATATTTAAATTCGCAAGAAATAGTTTCATGTTTGTCTTTTCAGTGTTGAAAATTTTTGTGGATTTTTAGTGGAAAATATCACTTTAAATATAGTTTAACTTAAAGCACTTGAATTTTTGGTTTTACAATTTTCTTTATTTTTTGTTAAAAATTTACAATTGTACAAATCGCACTATAGACTTGTTAGGGAAACAAGTTAACCACTTGTTTGATTGCTAAAAAGACAATGAAGTAAAATATACGCTTCAATATGCTTTTTTTTATTAAGCTTGGAGGCTCTAGCTTTTCTAAAACTTCACTTTCTGAAAAGATCTTTTGCCGGATCGAGATAAATAATTAATTTGCTTTGTTTTTGTAAAAATACGAAAGTGGAACTGACCGTGACCGTTTTGTAATCGATCATTGTACTAAATTTTTTATGGAGGCTATGACCGATAGTTTTTCGGTCATTACCCTCAAACCCAAAATAGGCATAATGTCCGTGGGGTCAATGTCTTACCTACCACTAGATCTTATCATAGGTGTAACGCGAACTTTTATTTTAATTAACACCCATCTTCTATTAATTCTTCTAATTAATTTATGTCACTTTTATATAGCAATACAAAGTATAAATGATGTAGGGTATCATGTGATCTTTCTTCTTCTTAAATGCAATTTTTTTAACTTTAGTCATCTAAAAGGGTCAAGAACAACAACACAGCGGTACACCATTCACATATACCACCCCGAAAACATAAAACATAATTGGTATTCTTATTAAGTATGTACATTATTATTATTCATACATAATTCACTTGACCCACGTGGTGGTCATGAATGGTCATCGCAAAAAAATTTTTTCCATAAAAGATCATCCAATATTTGTAGTTACCATAATTAAAACTGTTTTGCCTATACGCCAACTTCTAGTACATTTATAATTGATTAAACAATTTTAAAACTGTATTTGTAAAAAGTATTAATAAAAAAAATAAAAATAATTCATCTTCTGTAGTTTTAGAAGGAATGTTTAAATTTATATAACCCATATTATTCTGAATTAAAATATTGTGCGAATTATTCAACAAAAATTTAGTATGACAATAGGACTTGTCCACTCAGAAAAGAAGTTTCGTCTATTTAAGGAAAATTTCAAAAATATGATGAAGCTATTTTATAGAATATATTTTACTGTTAAAGGTGGTTTTACACACTATGTATTTTACAGTGGCTTTGTCAGCTGCACGATCCATTTGTATTTGCGCATGTCTGTCAAAATTGTCAATTTACAGACGGTTTATAATTTTTGCTTTCACACTTACATTTTTAGTTTCATCTGACATAACCTACAATAGTTCATAACAGCTGTTTTTGTTATAACTTTTTTTTCTTAAAAATAAAGTTTAAAAAATGGAGCAAAAAATTGCAATTTGCAACATTATTTTATAATAATAGCTGTCATAAAATTGAAAAATAAAAAAAATGAAGCAAGAAAAGTTAAATATATTTAATGTTATTAATATTATTGCCGCCACAAACAATTGACTTGCGAAACAGCTGATGTCAGGTGTTTTGTCAGATGAAAATAGACAATTATATTAAAAGGTGTGCCAAAGTTCACGCAAGATTTGAATTAATTAAAAAACACTATTTTATTTTCTTTACATTGTTATTTTTATTGAATCAAAAAGTACACCGGCTAGGGTTAGGTATGGAATATCACATCGGGCAAATGGTCTCCACGAAATTTTTTAATGTGGTTGAATTAAAAAGATAAAAATGTGCTAAGGATGATTTTGATTGAAAATCAGCACCCACTTGTTAATATTCAATAATCCATTCAACAAAATCTTTTCGCTTCGCTGTGTCATTAGGCTTCAGTTCTTGTGTCAATTGAACTTTATAAGCTTTGTTCAACAATGAGTTGTTCTATCGTGTAATGGTTACTAATCCTAAACTGTCAGCTGTCAAATAACTTTTTTCTGTTGGGTTGTAACAATTTACTGCACAAATGATGGCAAACTCCAATCTTGTGTGAACTTTGATGACAAATGGTTTATGGAACAGTTTCATCAACATAAAGGGTTTTCACTCTTGGTAGTATATTTACAACCCTTGTATATTTACAACGATTTTATACTACAAAGCGGGAAGGACTTTTTCGTGTATTTACTTCCCGCATAAACACAGCTATTGTAAATTAATCAATCAGCTGATTTTTGTTTTGTTTTTCATCAATTCGAAAACTTAAAATATCAAAAAGAATTTAAAGTTAACAAAAATGCCTATAATTACGGAAAAATATAAAATTTTAAATTTTTTAGAGCAAAATGCAATTAACCAAGTAGAATTTGCAAATATTCTGGGTTTGAAGACACAGTATTACTTGTAATAATAAAAACCAATAGCTGCTAAATTTCACTATCTGTCCATCTTTTATTACTTATTTTTTCACGCTTTTGTTTTAAGTTGGGTTTTTCATTATTTGGATCCATTATTCAACACAAAATGAAAAATAAAAAATCAAACAATAGTTTTGGCGGCTAAACGATCAGCTGTTTTAGTCTTGTAAATGTACAACATGTATTTACTATACCTTTTGGTCTTGTATTTTAACCACACCCTTGTAAATTTTAGTTCTATACATTTTGTTGTTGTGGTGTAGTAAATGGTAGTATTTTTACTATATCTACAACCTCTACAAGGTCTACAAGGGTAGTTTACTACCAAGAGTGAATACCCTCATAATAAACTTTTTTCCCTGACTGTCCCCAAAAAAGGTTTTTTTGGCTTCAGGGCAACGATTAACCCAAAAACGATTTTGACGAAATACTTTTCCAAATCAAGGAATCTGCAACAAAAAAGCTTCGATTTGTTGTTGCATATTTTGTTATAAATGCATATTTTGTATATTTTACGTTTAAATGGATATTTTATGATTTTTATTGCATATTTTTTTCTTTATTTTGCATTTAATTGTATTTTTTGTATATTTTTTAAAAATGAAAATTAAGATTTATTTAAAAACAAATAAAAATAAGATCTTTTAATTGTAGAAAACGGCCAAAAAAAAGTTATCAATTTTTTTTTAAAATTTGGTTCCAAATGTGAGCTTACACTTCAAATCATGCAAACGCAAACTTTCATGCCAATGCATTTTGTAGTTTGATATTTGAATTTATTAATTTTAAATTTCCTTCATAATGGTTTTCAAATAATTCTTATGTTTTTGAAAATTGACAATTTTCTTAACCATGTATTTAAATTTTAGTAATTTTGAGTGTGTCATAAAATTTTGTAGTGATAAAAAGTATTCCAAAAAATTAAAATAATGAATAATAACCAGGGAAACCGCAAATATGCAAATTCATGTTTTTCCTGTGAATCGTATGGACCCATGGATAAACTATTTATCCGATTCAGAACAATTTAAGAATTCTGGCATCGATTTGTTAGAGCATATTTTATTCTTAAGAGCATATTTTGCATATTTCAGCATTAAGAGCATATTTTAAGGTAAAAACATATTTTTAGGGCATATTTCTACATTTTTAGAGCATATTTGTATCTTTTAGGGCATATTTTGACTTCTTCATGCATACTTTTATTTTATTTTAATATACGATAAACTAATATTTGTTGAGCAATATGGGTTAGTAACAGAAACAATCAAAAATATTGACGGGGTACCAGAATGCTATATCAAAAAATATATTAAGAACAAACTTGAACAGATTGTAACTAAAAACGGTGGTCTGCAAGTAATAAAAAGAATTCACAGAGCTGATTGGATCTGGATCTTCAATAAAATCAGTGTTGGCATATGATGTTTAGGAAGTACTAGCTTTTAAATTCGTCTCCATTACATCAGTTGATGTTGAAAGAACTTTTTCAATGTACAAAAATATAAAAGCTGGTATGATGTCATTTTTCAAATATTTTCCCGTTATTTTATTCTACTTATTGTTTTAATCAAAAAGAAGAAACCGTTCGGAGTCCGGAAGAGACATCTAAACAAAATAAAAAAAATTATTTTTATTTTTTTTACTAAAAGTAGAATTGACTGAAATATGGAAAAATTTACAGTTTTGTTATATTTATTTTAGAGCATATTTTTTTAGAGCATATTTTGTAAATTTTAAGAGCATATTTCTATGTTTTTAATGCATATTTTATGCGCATAAAACACTTTTTTTAGAGCATATTTGCAGTTTTTCTGATAATAAGTTTGGTAAGCGGGAAAATTTGTTTAGCAATTTTTAGAGGTTGTGACTTATTACTATAAAATAGTATAAGGTAAGTAAGTTCTATGAATTTCAGAACCAACTAACCAACGCATATACCAAGTTTCGTCTGGTTATTATAAAAACTAAAATTTTTCATCTTGCTAACTATTGTTTAAAAGCTAACCTAGAAAAACAGTTAGCGCCATTGAATTCAGGGCAGTCGATTTAGTTTAACCCACCGGGTGCACCGCTTGTCGGCTAAAAAAAAAGTTCTCAATTCTAGCACAGTGTAATTTTATGCATATTTACTATATTTATCTAAAATAATATAATTATGGCTTTGTGCCAATTTAATATGTAGCTAGTTAGTTGTCATCTACATGGGGTCTTCTTTATTTATAATTTTTTTTTGCAGTTTTGAATTATGTTTTTTTTAGCGATACGTGGGAATATCTATTGTGTTTCTTTTGATTAATAAAAAAAAGAATAATAAAATGCATGAAAATATTTCGCATAATTGGGCAACTATAAATTTAGTTTATTTTATTATTGGTAAAAAGCCAACAATTTAATAATACAAGTCATTAGTATATAAATTTGTATTATGATCTTTTAATATTTGGAATATAGTAATTAGTATTGATCAAAGGTGTAAAATACTAAAATTAAAGATCTGATGAGAACTGCCGTAAGATTTTCAATGAATTGTTTTTTTCGTCCAAAGTAGCAATTTCATAAATGTTAATGAAACGTTTCATACACAACACGAATAATAATAAGCCTCTATGGCCGTCATTCTTTACGAAAAATATAAAATCCTCACTTACTAAATCATCTTATTCTCATTAATATGACAAAACAAAAATTATAAATATTATCAAATATTGTTTTATTTTATGAAACATTTCATAAAGACTAGGAAACCTTACATACATTAAATGAAAAACTCGTAGTTTTAATTTTTTAAAATATTTTTATAAACTCCCCAATTGGTAAATTTAAAACCACTTGCTGGCTGATCTTGTTTATTTTTAACCCTTCATTGCATGGCGTTACAAATATGTAGCGAATACTTCGACTGCATGTACGAGGCCAGATCAATAAGTCCGTGACTTTTCGAAATACAACACTGCTCCCATTAAGTACCACCTTTTAATTAATTTTTGGCAAGTTCCGTCATTTACTTAGCTCAGTGGGTCGAGTTCTTGGCTGGCAACCAGAGTTCCCATGTTCGATTCCCATCATGACCACATTATTTTTAATAACGTTTTAAATATTTGTAATAATTCTTTTTAATTAAAATGACTCTTTTTTGAAAATCCTTTTTTAGACGCATTACTGTTTCCATTCTCGTAACCATATAAGTAACCCTTTACATTATAACCTCCATAAGCCCCTATGGCTACACATTACTTACACATTATTTGGTAATGTGTGGTTTTGCTGGGAAATTTAAAATTTCAACTCCATTTAAAATAAAATACATTTTTCTAATGGGACATTGAATTAATAATGAGCGTTCCTTTTCAATTTGCGGATTATGCAAAAATGATTACAAATATATTACTCAAACCATCGCTTGCCAGAACTTTCTGACAATTTTCGGATACCAGTTCGGAAAAACGACTCGTTTCATTCGGTTTAAGCTGCTCGTAGTAGATCACGCCGCGCTGGTGCCACCATATACATAAACTTCATGCCATAAATATTCGGTTTTTGCTTTTTGCGCTTGGGATTGTCGTAATGATTTCACTTTTCATCGCCAGTCACAATGCGATGCAAAAGCCCTTCCTTTTTTGGCGTTCGAGGAGCTGATCACAACGTGTACGGCAAGAAAACTGGCTTTTGAGTCAATCCATGGCTTTTAGGCCTTTGTTGACTTCAAGTCATTCATTCCCAATGATTCTGACAACTTCTGAAGAGTTTGGCACTCGTACACATAGATCAATGATTCCAATTGTTCGTCTTCAAATTTTTTGTGTCGATAACCTGTACTTGTACTTGAAAATAATCAAATGCAATTTTTATACAGATCTGGTGATCTGGTGACCAATGGCTATGTAATTCTCTCACCCTGTGTTTACAACTTGTGCCTGCAAAGAGGAAACGATATATGTTTTAATAAAACTAAATTATAATAAATATGACCAAAACTACCAGTAAAAATATAAATTTATCAATTAAAAGACACGAAAAAATTGTTTCTTAGTAACTGAGAGGATTGCATTCTCTGCATTTTCTTAACTCTTTAGTTTGACCTAAATTATTGAATACATTTTCTTAGGTTCTGTTATTTTATAATTTTCTTTACATGTCGGATGTTATGATATTAGAAAAAAATTAATTTCTTTTTGCACTTTTAAGTGGCATAAAACAAGATGATTTTGCCTGCAGTGCGGTTTACAATTGTCTATATAGAGCTTAAACATGATGACGATGATGTTGTTCAGTTTAGACCTTTAAAAAAATAATTCAATAATCATTCATTCTAAAAAGTAGTCAATAAAAATTAATTTTGATTCGTGAATTATCTTATGATTTGGAATGAGCTTTTTCATCTTTCATCTTTTAAAATTATTCTTTTAAAATCAATTGTTTAAAGCTCTGGTTCAGTTTTCCTAAATTGATACTATTTTACTACGACTTCTACAAGAGCCAAGCAAATTGACGTGATGACAAAATGCTTTATGATCAGGATAAATTGGAGCATTAAACTTGTTTATTCATCATCTTATTGTTGTTTGTGCTTTTACATTGCATAAATTTACCAATCCTATAAGGTTTCAATTACAATTTTAAGTTATTTTAGGAATTGCTATTTAGAAATAAGTAAAGTGTGTTGCTGCTGCTCTGCTGCTGCCGGTTTTCCTTCATTTCATCTTAAACAGCCAACACACAATGGAAACGTCAATGGCCAGGCTAAGTTTATTCAACCGGTTTTTTTTTTAGTTGGTTGGTTATGACTTTTACATATTTTTTCGATGCATTGTATGAAAATACTACATACTTCTGGTTTAGAGTTAAGTGCAAGAAGAACAAAAAAGGAGTAGAAACAATTTCAATCATAATGTATGGGAGTGTATAATTATTGATTTATTATTACCAGGGCAAGGGATTTCATGCAAATATATGTTTGTTTGTTGGCGTTAGCTTGAGAAAAGCATAAATTAAATACAAACCCAACATAAACAGGGTTTCAACTACTTACCAACCTTAAATTATTAATTACTTTTGTTCACGGTGTTCCAAAAGTAATGAGTAGTCATTATCTTTTCACTTTCAAAAAACAAAAAGTAATGGGTGGTCATTACACATCGCGAACAAAAGTAATTAAGCAAGTTAATATCCTGGTAAGTAAGTGATACCAAGTTTTTGCTGGGTATAAGTGCGAATCAACAAATTTACATGAAAATTGCATCATAATTGTTAAAGTGTATTTTTGCACAATTTATTAAAAAAACGTTTTTAAATTTATAAATATTATTTTTTGATTTTTTTTATCATGGAAATGAAAATGTCTGAAAATGTCCGACTATTATAAACTGTCATTTTCAATCTGTTATCTACTTTCAAAGACAAAAATCTATTACAATAAAATTTATAATAATAAAAACTCTTAAATTAATCACAAATAAATACATATTTTTCAAATTTTAAATGCATATTTTTGATATTTAATCAATGTTTGCAACCGATACCTTTTTAATACCGTTATCTGTTTCAAAACTCTTACAAATTTATAATCGATACCAATACCGAAACATCTTGATTTTAAAAATACCGGTATTCTGTAACTGTTTCCCTGTTAATACCTGTACCTTTTTATCAAAAAATATATATAACACTGTTCTCGAGTTTGACACTTTTTTTAAACAAGCTGGGCACTCTTATTTGAGTACGCTGAATTCAATGGTGCTAGTCGTTTTTCGAAGTTAGCGCTCGTATTAGCGATATTTGCGATTTAAAATTTCAATACCAAAGCACCATAAAACGATATTTTTCTACTTTTGGGATCATTTTCGACTTTAAATCAATCCAACTCTGTTAAATACAATTTTTCGCTATTTTTTTTCGAAAGAAATTTCTTTTCATAAAACTATTGAATTTTTTTTAAACATAACATTGTAGTTTTTATTTGCAGAAAAAATATCAATTTGCTCGCAAATACATTAAAAATATTAATATGTTAAAACTTTTTTTGAATTTATTGACTATTTTGTTATATATAATATTTATTCCAGTAATAAAATTAAAGGTGTTTTTTTTATTAGAAAAATATATCACTCTGAAGAGTTATGAACATGATTTTTTTCTAACATTTTAAATTAAAACAACTTTTTACCCATGTTATTAAAAAATTATTTTATTATAAAACTACTTTATTATTAAAATTTATATTATGTTTAAACTACAACTCACCTTTGTTAAATTAAACTGAACTTTGTATATAAAGGATACTGTTTCTTGTATGATTCCGCTGTCTGGAATAAATCTGTTTCTCTTCTTCATTATTTGGTAAAACTTTGTTGAAATCTTTTATCGTATCGTAGTTCCTTGCAGAAATTGAAACTCTTCTTAAAATCTTTTTAACTCCAGGAGCACATAAGTGTTACTTTTTGAAAAATATTGCAGTATTTTATAATGGTTTTATCTTATTTACTAGAACAATACATTACTTTTACGTATTTATTTCTTTTAAAATGTGGAAAAATTTAAAGTTTGGCGCTAGCAAGGAATGGGCTAACGTTGTTCGATTTATTCCAAATTTTTAGCATAGAAGATTTGCACATTTGGCTATTATATTTTAAGCATCACTTCTAAAAATTCAACAGTTGTTACAAAATATTTGCTTTTTTTTTTTTTGAATAAATTGTCCTTTATTAGCCATGTCCATGTCCATGTCCACAAGGGTTAATGAAGTTAAGAAGATAAAATATAACATTTAAAAGTACAAAATTGATTTATTTTTGATACAAAGTACTTAAAAAGAGTAAATTTACTTAATTTTTTTATTTTATAAAAATAAGACTTTTTCTCGAAATCCACAAAAAATAACAGCTTGTCAGCGACAGGTCCATTGAGAGATTTAAGCATATGAAGTGTAAATCCATTTTTTAAAATTGGTTTAAGCAAATTTTTTTAAAAATCGAAAATGAAGTTTTAAAAATTATACCAAAAAATGTATGCGTTTTTCGCCTTATTGTGCGACAGGTTAACAGACTGGTAATAAAACAATATTTCATATCTCAGTATTTATCAGTTTAGAGAGTAAAAAACAATTATGGATTTAATCAATTTCTGAAAGTGTAAAAAAGTGCCATCAAATTTCATACACAAAATTAATTTGGGGCATTTGCTATTTCTTTTCGAGTTCTTAACCGATTTTGAAGTTATGCAGCTTTTTTAAAAGATAATTTTATAATTTTAAACCGATTCATAACACAAGTGATAGAATAAATTAAAACATAAAACGAAATTTTTCTAAAATTTGAAAAAGTCATATTTCGCCCATATAAACAATCTTGATATTTTCAATCTATTTTCGTCTCGACTTTTCTTTATCCGATTGCACCCAAACTTCATATATATTACTTTTATATAGAAAGGAAACAAATTGGACCGCGACACTCTTTAAAATCGCATTTTTATTGGACACCTCTAATTATTTATAATATATAACTTTTAACAAAAAATAATTATTTTAATACAAAATGTTAAAAAAAATACGGTCATCAATTTTTAACTCGAGTTGGCAATATTAATATCGGTACATATTTACACATATTGATGTTTCGGTAACGTTAATACCGATACGAATAAAATACCGCTAACAACACCGAGACAAACAAAAAGTCGATACCGAGATTAATACCGTTATTTGTTTCGCCTGTCATCCTTATTTTAATACATATTTTATGTTCATAAAACACATTTTTTTTGTGCATGAACTTCCTTGTCCTGTGAGTTACTTTACTTACACTTGTTTACTTAAGCACTGGTTAAGTATTTTTAAGTTGTCTTGAAAACTAAATACTTAAAATGGTTAAAAAATATCCATTTGAAACCTTAAAACAGTTTCTTGTAGTTAATACAAGTCCTATGGTTTTAGCATTATTGTCGGTAAAATATTATACACTCCATGTAATCAAATTAAATGCCGGCGTATTAAATTGAACACTTATTCTATAAAAAATTTAATATTTGTGATTTAGTTTGTAACTTGTGGAAATATCGATCGACCCATTTACTTTTTCCATTCTGGTAACCCCTTACTTTATTACTTCTAATGTAATGGGTCCATACATTACCTTTTGGCTCATCGCCTGTAAAATTCATCACTAAAGTAAGGTGTAAAGTAATCCATGAGCTCCTATAACTACCCAGCAAAAATTTGGTAATGGGTGCGATATTGTCATGCAATACCTTGTAATGATAGCTCGTTACCTTTTTCATTATGTGTATACATTACTTTGAGGTTCATCGCTTGTAAAATTCATCAATGAAGTAAGGTGTAAAGTAATCCATCGGCCCCTTTGGCTATACATTACTTTACCCATTATTTGGTAATGTGTGGTTTTGATGGGTTCCTTAAAATTTTCATTTATTTAAGTTTTTAGTTATTATGCATTAGTTATCACGTTAGCTTAGTGTGTATAGGTCTCGGCTTACAATCTGGCAACCTGGGTTCGATTCCAATCAGAGCCCATGTTTTATAAAAAATTTAAATACTAATAAAAAAATTGTTTATTTTTTAACTATCAGTTTTAGGACCATCTCTTTTTTGATTTTGGCAACGTTATGAGAGCGTTGGTGAGTTATCACTAACCAACGGTTAGCCGCTGTTATCAATCGGACTGTTAATCTCCCGTTCTGCCAACGGATAAGCGATCGTCGCCAACTGTTTGCCAATATTGTGCCGATATGCTTTACAATAACTGAAAATGTTCAAACATGGTTCCAAACGGCACTTTTGTTAAAGTTTGAACAAAACGCAAAAAAAACAAAAAAAAAAAAAATGCAAACAATTTCATTCACAAATTATGTATGCTCCAAAACAAGTTTTTGTTTTTATTGCTCTAATTATAGTGTAGTAAATTGCAGGCACTTAGTAGACATATTGTTAGTGTTCGACCGAACGGTTTGGCTAAAAAAATATATTTGGTTGATTTTTTTTTGGTATTTGATGGCATTATAAACAAATTTTGGTATTGGAAAAATAAAATAAAACACTTTTCATTAAATTTACCATCCAATCGTTCCAACAAACATTTTCCCATTAGAAAATTTTTTCCATAATGCTGCAAATACCGAATACCGGCCAAATACATTTTCTGGCGAACTGTTCGGTCGGACACTTCACAGTACGTATGTATAACTATATGTATTACTTGTACCAGTCATCGATGTCGTCGTCATTGTTGTTATTTATTGTACTATTCCAAAGTGTTTTTACGCACTTATTTAAAAACTATTGTTGCTGTCACAGTACTGACAGTAAATTTAGCCTTTTCGGTTGCTTGCCTTGGTTTTTTTTATTTTAATTTTTTTTGTTTGCTCTCTGTTGTTGCATTCAGCCACAGACAGCTGTTGTTGGGATTTAATTTTCTTGTGACTTTTTTTTAAACAATTTGTTGTTATTGCAACATTATCAGATCATTTAATTGCTTAAATATGCATAAACATTAGGGGAAACGTATTTATACAATAAATACGTATACAATTTCAGACTATCAAAAGCTATCTGAGACTATGTATAAAATTGAGATGATACAATTTAAAAATTGAAATTCACCTTTTTGAGTTTTTTTAGTCAGTTGAAAATAAAAATAATGCACATTACATATTATATAGTTATTGGGACATTGGAATAATAATGGGCGTTTTTCGTAGTTTTCGGATTTATTGTGCGAAAATGGTTACAAATATATTATTCAAAGTATTGTCTATCGATGGCCACAATTTTTTCCCATCTAGCAATTTTTGGATACCAGCTCGGAAAAACGACTAAAAACGAGGCAATCCAATAATCGACCCATTTTTTGCGTTGTTAATATGAAGTGAATTTCTGCTGTGACAGGCCATGTGCCATCGACCGGGATAAGCAGTAGTCGGAAGGAGTGATGTCTGGAGAATATGACGGGTGGGGTAGGACTTCCTACGTCGCACTGGTCCCACCAAATATGGAGCATAAACTTCATGCCTTGAATATTCGAATTTACAAAAGATGTTGATAACTGTCCAGGATCCACTTTTTATCGCCAGTCACAATGCGATGCAAAAAACCCTTCCTCTCTTGCCGTTAGAAAAGCTGTTCAAGTCGGTTTCAACTCGTATGACACCTTTTAAATTAATCCCAAGGCTTTTAGGCGTTTGCTGACTGCCAACTCATCCACTCCCAATGATTCTGACAACTTCTTAATCGTTTGGCATTCGTACACATAGAGCAATGATTTTAATTCTTTGTCTTCAAGCTATTTAGGTTAACCCAGCCACCATTTTTAATTCAAGGTTCCAATATTAGGCCACATACATAAATTTTTGCATTAAATCAATGTATGCAGGTTTTTTTTAAATAAGAAATTGCATTTTTGCTTCATAACTATTACTACGTAGAATACAAGTTTTTAGAACATCGTTGTACCTACACACAGAGAACAATTTTGTCATCCATCTATAAAATCGGTTGGTATAACTGAATACACACATTTGATTTTGGTTGTGCTAACCGAATTTATTGGTTGTCGCTACCGAAACACACTTCCAATTGGTTTGCACATTATTTGTGCTCAAAATCGCACATCTTCATTTAAGAGACAAGTTATATCTGGCCGTCGCTGTTCGTTAGCGACTACGTTTTATTCGCGTAATATATAGTTCTTTAAAAACGTTTCATGTTCAATGCCTTTCAACATAATAACATAATTTCGTTATCTAATTTTAAAATCTGTTTCCATTTTCAACGGATCGATTCAAAAAATTGGTTTCACACATAGAAAACGGATTCATTGTGAAAACAGAATTGCTTGCCAACCGTTTAACACAACAGAATTTCGTTTAAATGTATATATTTCAATCGGATCAGGAGTACATTTGGTTGCGACAACTGAATAATTCTGTTGCTGCAATTAAATTATTCAGTTGGCAGTAAATTCGGTTGTCACAATGAATCTGTTTTCAGTGTACATTGGTCGAATTATTTTCTCCTTTAAGCCATAGCTACAATTCGCTTAAGTGACTTAAGCTTTGTTTCAAAAGTTACCAAAAGTTGATTTAAGTTTGCCCTAAATAATGCGGCACCTTGACTTGAATGAATTAATTGAGTTTTGCACAACTGCATATATTTTTTTTTAATTTCTTGGATTTTAATTTTAATTTTAATTTGTTTTATTTTTAATTGCTATTTGTATCTCTATATAATTTTTTGACTTGTTCCTTAAGTTAGGTACGATGAGTTTCGATTGTAAATTAACTGAATTAATAGAGATGAAACTCTTCAAATATGTATGGGTACTTCAGTGTATTTGTATGGTATCGCTCTTTTCCTTAATTCAACTTCGCCTAATATAGTTGCGCCTTTATTCAATCAATATCAAATTCAAAGATTCAATTTTAAGCAATTGAATCATTTTTAACAAATCATTTCAACCTAAAAATGTTTATTTTATTTATACTTAAATCATAAATCGAATCAAAATAAATTTTTGCGATATACCAATTTTTGCTTGCCGTTCTTAAAAACGAAAGGCTTCTAATTAGTTTCGACCTAATATACGTTCATTAGTGTCATAACTATTTTATGGCAAAAGAAAGACATTTCACCGCTTTATAAACAAAATTAATAATAAACATATTTTTTTTAAGTTTGAGACACAAGGGAAAATGCTCAGAAGCTTATGATTTTTCCACGGTCTAAAATATAAAGGGTATGCTTACAAAAGTAGGAAAAAATAATTATGTTAAGATTAAAGTGAATAAAATATATTTTCTGGCATGTAATGAAAATCGATTGTTTTTAAAATTTATTACCTTAATATTTCGTATTATTTAGAATTAAAAAAATATAAAAAGATTCAACTGAAGCGATTTAAAATTATTTCAATCCTCTGTCTTTTATATTCACTTTTTTAATTTAAATTTTCAGCCAAATCTGTCGAAATCAAATTAGAATTTTTTTTTTAGTAAAAACATTGAATTTTGTGTTGGCAGGCAATATCGCTACAATACGGTTATCGCTTCAAAACCCTTTCAACTGACTATCGTAACCCTTAAAATAACGTTACCGAAATAAACGAATACCAAATCTCTAACATACCGTTCCCGATTTAATTAAAATACCTTAAAAATTAAGCTCATTTAAATTTTTTAATGGCGAATTTTAAAGCCGTAACACGTTAATTGGTAAATAAAGAAATTTTATGTTTTAATTAAAATGTTGTTATAAAAGTTCGTAAAATGTTGCTAATTTTAAAATTATTTTTTTGAGTGTATGAATAAATTTTGTTTCTTGTAATACCGATTTTTTAATTTCAATCCTGTATTCATAATATTTTTAATTTAAATAAGATAAAAAAAACGAAAATCAGTGTAGCTGATTCAGCTGAATCGATTAAAAACAATTTCGAACCTATTTGTATTTTCTATTATTTTTTTTTTTTAATTCAATTATCCAAGTATTGGTATATCTAATCAAATTTAAAAATAAAATTAGTTAGTAATTGTGAACAGTAAACCATTTATTTAGTGAATGTACTAGAAAATTAGTGCCATCTACCAAATTTACTAAAAAATTGTTATTAAAATATGGTTATCCTGATCAAATGTACCAAATTGAAACTTGAATTATACCTTTAATATCAAATAAAAAATTTTAATTTTCTCTATGGCTTGAATCGATGTGTATTGGGATAATTGTTTTCCCAACAAATTATTTAAACTCAAAATTAGCCATCAAAACTTACAAGTATTTGTAAGTTGGTTAGAGAGGTAGCATAGTACTCCGAATTTAAAAATATATATATTTTTTTAAATTAAAATAAAATATTCAAATATATCAAAGAAAATTAAAATTAATTGTGGTGCAGTAAGCAAGAGTGTGAACTATGAATTTGAATGCCCAGGTTCGTTACCGCAAAAAATCGAAAAATAAAATTTTGTGGAACGTAAACTTATTTATATATGTGGAATAGGTAATTTAAATCGGACGACTGAATATATAATTCAACATAAAGACAGTTGATCTTTCTAGTACCACCAATAAAATTCTCTATGCAGACATAAGGACTTGAGCCTTGTAAGACATGTTCGACTAAACCATGAGCTTCTTTTAATTTTTGAATATTTTTCAAAATTATACATCTAACGTTGATGTTGTCGTTTTGACTGAGATTTTCTGTATCTCATATTTTTGTTGCCTTTTCCCATGTTGTATTAGTTTTGCTTTTTATCTTACATATTCATGCTGTTGCAGTTGATCTTTTGGTACTGGTTTGTCGCTGGCAGTCATGCTGTGCATCACAAACCAACGACTAATCTTATCTATTCCATTTTAAATTAAAGTCTTCAGTGTGGAGATGTGTTAGGATATTCAAATTACTCTTTTGGCTTTGTTCAAGTAAACGATTATCTTGATCTTGGGGTTTTGAATCTAAGATTGGTGGCCAATCAAGAAGCGGAATAATATGATTTCTGAATTTCTGATGGTGCGTTATCTTGTTGAAAATACAAACTTTTTTAATAGGAACCAAAAACTTCTTAATAGCACGGTAATGCTTCTGAAACAAGTTCAACATAATTGGCGTCCCTTATAGAATCGTAAAACAACAATCCCATTCACAAAAAACAACACCACACACTCAAACCTTCACCGCCTTGTCTTTTGGGTTAAAAACAAAAAACTGTGGGTTAGTCGCACAAAGTGACGTTTTGTTCTGTTTTTAGTTCAAAATGTAATTCTTCGCTATAAACAATCTTACCCCAATCGTACCGATTCCAACATTTGGATTTTCTACACCAATTCAAACTCTTTTTCTTTTGACTCTACCAAATAATGGTTTTCAGCTTGGATACCCAGCAAAACTTTGGTAATGGGTGCGATATTCTCATGCGTTACCTTGTAATGATAGCTCGTTACCTTTTTCATTATTTGCAAGCATGAAGTAATAAGTTACTCATTATTGATTACGTAATAAATGATTTATAAATGTAAAGTAATAATTGAAATATTTTTGAAAATCTATTTTTAGATTACATTGTATTTTTTTGTAAGCAAAAAACGAAGCGCAACAATTCATTTAAGTTTAAAGCAATCAAATACTATATGCGTCGATAGCTCAGTGGGTAGAGTTCTTGGCTGGCAACCAGATTTCCCTGGTTCGATTCCCATCTTGACCACATAATTTTTAATTACAACTATTTTTAATAAAATATTTGTAATCATTTTTTTTAATAAGAATTCTTCTTTTTTAAAAATCTATTTTTAGACACATTACTTTTTCCATTCTCGTAACCATATAAGTAACCCCTTACAATATCACCTCTAAAGTAATGGGTATATACATTACTTTGAAGATCATCGCCTGTAAAATTTATCAATGAAGTAAGGTGTAAAGTAATCCATTGGCCCCTATTTTTAACTGTGCCGAACAGTTAAAAATAACCGCTCAATAAGAGGGCGGATCAATAAGTCCGTGGCTTTTTGAATGAAACACAGTTTTTTCCCAAAAAAAATTATTTTTCAACATAATAAATACACTTAGTCCAACGTTCTTTCAATTTTTGTATCCCTTTCAAAAAATAGGATTTTTCGAGGTCCATAAAATAGGCATTTGTTTGATCAATAATTTCATCGTTGGAGCTAAATCTCTTTCCAGTTAGTCATTTCTTTAGGTTTGGAAATATTAAATAGTCCAATTCATGGAATTTTGCCATTGAGACTACACACGTATGCACCCGTGCATTATGATCTATTGAGAGCAAACGCGTCACCCATCTTTCAGACAGCTTCCTTAAATCCAACGGATCATTTAAAATCGAAACCACACTGCCATATGAAATGTCTATGGCATCAACAACGTTACGCATTTTTACTCTTCGATCGTGGATTTTTTCGACATTTTCGGGTGTTTTGACCTCAATTGGCCGTCCAGAACGTTCAGCGTCATTTGTACTTGTGCGACCACAACGAAAGTCAGTAAACCACTTTTTTACTATTGAAATCGATGGTGCACTTATCAAGCATTTCCTTGGTTTGATTGATGTTTTTTTTTTTTGCAAAAAATAATGTCAATGAACACTCGAAATTCAATATATTCCATTTTTAAAAAAGCCACGAGGTTGCATGTTTTAAACAGCTGTTAAACCCAAAGTAAATGACGAAACTTGTTCAAAATTTGTCAGTAGTCTATTAACAGGTACTTGATGGGAGCAGTGTTGCATTTCATATAACTACCAGGGAAGTTTGGAAAGTCATGTACTTATTGATCCGCCCTCGTATGTTTAGTTTAAAAAATATGCAAGCAAAAAGTTTCACATAGAAAAATGTACTCTAATTTTGTCCAATACTTTATATATCAGTACTATAATACAAAGAAAAAAAAAACGAATTAACAATTAAAATTTTTAGACTATTGTCAAAATTACTTATTTGAAAACCCACATTTTTCAGGAGAGAATTGCATTTAACTGTTTGTAGAGAACAGTTTTTATATAAAAGTTCTTCTGTCAAACAGAAATTTATAAAATTTTGAAATAAGTTTATTTGAGGGGGCTCATATCTTTTAGTGTATGTGGTTTAAACATTTGAGGATCCGATAGAAGTATGCGTATTCAAAAGTATTATTGGGTACAAAAATCTTGGAAAATTTCCTTAAGTCGACTTAAGTGAGAAAAATTATTTCATAAATAAATGTAGAAAAACATGTTTTGATCATTCGTTAATGAAGGGGTTTTGCTTTTAAATGATTTTTGATTTCTTTGGATTTATATTTATCGGGAGAAATACTAATTGCATTAAAGTAATTCAATGTGATAAAATCCAACAAAACTTTTAACAAATTGTGAAAATAATTTGTTGTAGGCTGGTCTCTATCCGGATTTCATTCTTGCTTAAGGAAATCATCAGGGGACGACGTTTTGTGCTTGTGCAAATTTAAAATCTAACTGACATAGAAACATGTGTTCCTATTATTCCTACACAGATGTCACTACATTGCTAAATCTGTCAAAACAACAGAGTAGTATTTGAAAGATGACAAAGAAAATTGTGTTTTTGTTTTTTCTTTGAAAATTGTGAATTTGAATAACGCTTCTAGACGAGAACAAAAAATTCTCATGGAGTTTGTAATATAATCTAACAAATATCTCTAAAAACTCTAAATGGTTTCAGAATGTGTATTTTAATGCTAATTAATTGTCAAAAAACTTTAAAAATCTTAAAGTTTAACAAAATTGTATCGATAAATCGAGTCACCGTTAACGGATTGGATACCCTAATATTTGTTGTTTTCCAAGTAATTACAAGTTGCCGCCATTAAATATTAATAGATTTATTCATTTGTATGAATGTTCAAATGAATTTTTGTTCCAATTTCTCATTTTTTTTACGTTTCGCAATTAAAAAGGTGTGTTTATTTATGCATCTATTCATGTTGTTTGAAATTCGCAGTCCAGTTAATATAAAATTTTTTTAATTTGGGTCAGTTGGTTAATAGAAACACTTTTTTTTATCAAAAAAAAAAAAAAAAAAAAATTATAAAATAGTGAGTTTGTGGTTATGGAAATTTATCCTTAATGTGAAATTGTTACACTGATGGAAAAAAGTCTGTAACAATTTTTGCTAAAGTTAGCATAAATTAGTTTAAAAAGGCCATGCGAAAAAATGTTGAACTTAGCAGGTTTTTTTTATTAAATATCTGACTAATAATTATATATTTTAGAATTTATCAGGTTCGAGATGATAAATGTTACTATGAAATAGCAAACACTAATATATAAATATAAGAGAAGATGGAAAAAAATTGTAAGGATCAGCGCTAGTACATACTTTCGACCAGAGCAACCAGGTCATCGTCAGCAATAATATATATTCGGCATTTTAGTTTTATTTGAGTTAAATTTTAGTTAATTTAAAATTTTTAAACTCAGCAAAAAATATTTGCTGAATATTAGTTGTTAAAAAAATAAAAAAATAAAAATTTTGCCATCAGATTATCAAATTAAATTATTTGTTGATGCAGGGTAAATTGTCATTATGAATTAACTAAATTCAAATTCAATTACAACTAAGATTTTGTATAGATAACCGCAGGGTACCGTTTAAGTAAGTTTAAGTATCTTTTTCTGCTCTTTTTACAAACTTATTTTTATGAGTGAATCCAATGTTAAGTTTGGTGGAATAGATTTCATTTTAATTTTTTAAAAGTTATATAAGCAGATATTGTAAGTACCGTTGGCCATTAACTGACACGTCGTCTCAAGTTTTACAATTGTAAATTTGGAAGTTAGTTGAAAACTTAGTATCAACTCGTGACCATTGAAATAATATCAGTTTTTTATATGAAATAGAATTTAAATAATAAATCTGTAATTTAACAAAAAAGTTGCTGATTTTCGAATTATAATAAAATATTTTTAAATTCAATGATTTCTATATTACAAATTAGTACAGTGCGACCGAAAACATGTTTTTTAAATGCCTAAACCGACATCGGTTCAGAAAGTTTTATTCAGAAAAATTTAAATGAGATCAATTTTTTTATTTATGAAAACAAAATTAATAAATAATAATGTATATGCAAAAACAGAATTAGCTTAAGTGACACTTAAGCCGATAAGTTTTCGCATCAGGAAATGCATGGCTTAATTTATTATAAAGCAGATTGTGTTTTTAGAGCTTTTAACTTTTAAAGCTGTGGGTACATTTGCTTTTAGAAAATACCTTATTAGATAGAGAATTAGCATGAATACATCGCATTATTATCTTCATTAGATTAATATATATTTAATTGCCTGTGACACCCACATTTACACAATAGTGGAAAAGGCCTAGAGATAGAGCAATAGCATCTCTAAATAGCTCAAATTATTTAGATGTTTTTTTGTTCTACCTGTTAATATTAATAATAATATTAATATTTTTAAAAAGTTTCGCCTTCGGCAATTATGTGTTTAAAATTTTTCAGGTTACCCAATAGTTGCCAAATGAGTTTTTTTTTGCCGAAACCGAATATTCGGTCAGACTTTAAACATTAAAAAATCTACGCAAGTTTTTACTTTATATTGAGATTTTTTAATACCCCTGCAAAACCACACATGTTTAAATAATGTATAGCAGCCATATAGGCTCATGAATTATTTTACACCTTACTTCACTGATATACCCATTACATTTGAGGTGATAAAGTAAGGGGTTACTATATGGTTACAAGAATGGGGAAAGTAATGCGTCTATAAATAGATTATTCTTAAAAAATAAATTTTTATTAAAAAAATGATTACAAATATTTTAAACGTTATTAAATATATTTTGATCATGATGGGAATCGACCCTGGTAACTCTGGTTGCCAGCAGAGAACTCTACCCACTAAGCTGTCAACGCATATAATTTTTGATTGCTTTAAACCGAAATGAATTGTTGTGCTTTGTTTTTCGTTAGTGCTGTCAAAGCATACATACATTACTCTTTTGCTTACAAAAAAACACAAAGTAATGTATCTAAAAATAAAGTTTCAAAGATATTTTAATTATAACTTTACATTTATAAATCATATAATACGAAAACAATAATCGGTAACTTATTATTAATGCTTACAAATAATGCAAAAGGTAACGAGCTATCATTACAAGGTAACGCATGACTATATCGCACCTATTACCAAAGTTTTGCTGGGATACTTGCATAGTTAGATTCTGATTAATACATTTTCAATAAATAAGTTATGATTTTACTTAATTATTGTAAATATAATTTTGAAATTTTATTGAAACCATCATTTGTTGTAAAAATCTTTATTTCTTTAAAATTGACAAAAAAATCAGTTTCCATTTAAAGAAAATCCAAAAAATTTTTAGATCTTATGTATGCATATATGACTTCATAATCTATAAAACAAAATATAAAACTATTTTTTGTTTTGTATTGACTTTTGAAAATAGTTTTTAATACTAAAAAAAATTAAAACAACTTCAAAAATACAGTTGTTATCGCTACATCATCAAAAGATGAAGATTGAGCATACAAGCTACATTTTTTGTGCGTATATGGATCTAAAAATACTCGAATAATTTATAAACTATGAATTATTAACAACTATGACAAGAGATTCTTAAAAAATAAAAATATATTTATAGAAAAAGGGGGAGGAAAACACCTCACTCACTCAACACTTAGTAATAAGCAACCACTAACCAAAGTATTTTTAAAATGAATGATTAGAATTGTAAAATGACGTTAGTTTTTGATTACTCGATACTACTCAAAATACTTTTTAAATACAGGGTTGTATTTTTAAAACAAAATTCAGTTTCGCAAACATTTAAATTTTTATATTTCACTACTTAAATTTCTGATGTTTTTTCTGATTTTTATTTAAAAAGATTAAATAATAACTTTTTGGCCTGCATTGTATGCCAGAAGTACATAAATTAACTCTCTTTAAATCACTGCCCATTCTTTTATTAGCATTTATTGATAACATCAGAATAATATCATTGCGGAATTTATCAGTTTCGTTGCTTTTGATTTATATTATTAGTGATTATTTCTTGATATAGAAAAAAAATCACAAAATAACTTTTTTTATTAATAAAATAAATGTCATGTTTTCAACTGTTTATGTTTGAATTAAAAGTATAAATCACACTGGTCCTATACACAGAAATATTCAAACCAAAATATTCAAACCAGAAATATTCGACAAAAAAACAATTTTTTTAATAAAAGTTATAACTGTTATGATTTACATTTTTAAAGTTTTTTTTTTACAAATATGAAGAAGCTTTTCATTTGAATGTAAGTACTTTTAGGACTGAGTACTCAACACTTATTTACTCAATATTTTTACAACACTAACTGTAATGTATGGTACACAATGGCAATATTCCTTTTTCAAATTTATCTGCTCTTCTGCCCCTCTATAATTACAAAATGTAAATAAACAAATGCAAATACACAACAATGTTGTTTTATTTTAAATTTTTTAACATATTTGTTTCTTTTATAAATCGACCATCACTTATTCTTATTTCTTTATCTACACACACATATTTAAAAATATTATTTTTTTATTTCCAGATTTATCTCGTAATCGATTTTGTGAATTACCGGAAGAAATTACAACATTTTCGTTTCTTGAAACTCTTCTACTCTATCATAATACTATACGCAGCATTTCCGAATCTGTGAAACATTTGACATCATTAACATATTTAGATCTACGTAGCAATCAATTATCATCATTACCACGTGAATTATGTTTCCTGCCCCTGCAAGTATTGTTGGTGTCAAATAATCGTCTAACATCGTTGCCAGATGAATTGGGTCGCATGGATCGGTTGACCGATTTAGATGCATCCTACAATCAACTGACAACATTGCCAGCACGTATTGGTGAATTACGTTCGTTGAGATCGTTTTCATTGCGTAGTAATCAATTGATGTATTTACCTCGAGGTATGTTCATTTTAAGGATATTCTCATGTCAGAAATTTAGGTCTTGTAAAATTGTGAAAGTTATGAAATTTTCCTCAAACACATGGGAATAATTTTTCACAATCCTGACAATGCCAGTAAAACTACACATTACGAAATAATGTGTAAAGTAATGTGTAGCCATAGGGGCTCATGGATTACTATTGTATATGCATTGTATACGATCAATGCATAAGAATGACACAAAAAACATTAAATCTTCTATTCTTATTTAACTCATTAACTTTACTATACAGAGATACGTTTATGTTTGGCTAATCCAGCCTTTATTTCATAATTTCGCATTTTTACAAGAGTAAAATTGTTGACGTAAACATCTTTTTTGTTGTAGAATATTATAGGTATGCTGTAATACTTGATCGCGGGAACCTAAAACAGTCCAAACAACACCAATTGGCACACAATTTTCAGTACAATAATGCCTTTGGACAAGTTTTGGTTACCGCGGTGAAGGGCAAGAAAAGACTTTGTCTTATTTTTGATTAAATTTTTGTATTTCTTTGTTACAGAATTGACATGTCTAACATTGGTTTCATTGGATGTATCAAATAATCGTATTTCTAGTCTACCTCTTGAAATTCGTCAAATGGGAACATTGGTTGAATTGAATCTTGAAAATAATCCCTTGACTTCACCACCAGCTAGTGTAAGTTTTTTGAATATTATTCGGATTATTTAAGTTTTTATTTTTAAACTGGAATTTCTTAACATTGTACCAATATATTTTGGACATATTGTAAAATTTTAATTATTTGCCCTCAGTATTAATTAATTTTTCTCGAATTTTGTTTGTTATAAACTTTTTTTAATTATTAATTATAAAGGCTAGTGAAAACCATTTTTTTTCCGATAATGGGCACTCATTAGTAGTGTAAAATACCAAATTAGTAGTAGATACCAAATTTATGGCAAAAATCTAATTTTTTTTTTTAAAGATTTCGCGAAATGTTGGACTCAATGCAATTCGTTTAACTGTTATAAATGTGAAACATCAGATTTATAAGAAATAATTTTAATTGGGAGGACTATATCACATTAGTAAAGGGGTCCACAAAATTTTCACAAGATTTGAATTTGCCACCAATTGTGCAGTAAAGTGTTGCCAACTAAAAGTTTGTAAAAATGGAGCATTACACGATAGAACAACGCGTTTTTATTGTTGAACAATATTTCAAAAATAATGAAAGTTTGGCGGCTGTTTGACTTTTGAGGCTGATCAACCAGTCTCTGCATAAATTGGATGATATTAATGTGAACTACATGTGCTTTTAACAAGACGGTGCAACATTCTATACAGCCTGTGCAACAACACAATTACGTCAAAGACATTTCCTGACGAGTACTCTCTCTTTTCGATGATCAGAAAGAGTGTGTCTGTCCCCGCAAGCCGTAAAGGCAATTTGCCCGATGTGTTATTTCATACATTATCCTATCCTATGTACATTTTGATTGAATACAAATGTAACAATGTAAAGAAAATAAAACTGTTCTTTTTTTATTAAATTAACTTTTGCATGAATTTTGTGACACCTTTTACAATCGGGATCCTTATTGGTTCTTTAGTGTGAACTTCATTGAATTTCAAGAGGATGTGGACGTTGAATTTTTAAATATGCGTGCGGGAATGTGATGCAGTGAAATGGAATTAAATAAAACCATTAGATGAAAAATAAGGCACCACTTAAAACATAGTGTTAAAAAGAGTTGCGTATTTTTAAAAACTCTGCTGTCCTTTTGCTATAAAGTTTTGGATATTTGTGGTAAAAATCACCTATTATTAATAGGAAAATATAAGTATATATGTAGGCATATAAAATAAAATGTGGTCATGCATAATAATTGTTGGGGACTTAGTTTTAAGAAATATTTTAAGGGTTTTAATTGAAAATTTTAAATTTGCACGCCAAATTTACTATATTTTTAATAAGTTTCATATAAACATGAAGGTTACTGATAAATGTAATTCTTTGTGTATTCAAATGTTTTCCACGTCCATTTTCTTGAAGCTTAGGTTTTTTTTAAGCTGCTGCGGCTCCATCCAACAAAAAAAATGCACTAAAAACAGTTATTTTTGTAAAAAACACACACGATTTAAACATGGAGAATCCAAAATGAATATAAATTAGGTAGTTATTTTTCCACCAAGGACAACATTTTACGCTTCTCTACAAGTTTTTAAGGTTAAAAAAATTATTTTTTTGTTTTGTCAAAATAAAATAAAGGAAATAGACTTTATTGAATCAAAATATAAAAATGTAGCTTTTTTAAAATATTTTTCGAGGGAAATTTAAAAAAATTGCATTAAAAATAACAAAACATGCATTAAAAAAGAAAAACAAATATAAATTTTGTCTCAAAATATGCAATTCTTCCTAAATATGCAACAACAAATTGTGATTCGGATAAATATTTACTGCCATAAGCACAGACATTTTGTTTATTTTTATAACACACTTATAAATCAAATTAACATGTTAAACAACAACAAATTTTCTTTATAAGACTGTTACAAAAATCATAAAAATTAATAAAAACAAGTAAAAAAGGGCTAAATTTGGCTGTGCCGAATCTTTGAATACCCTCCACCATAGGGGCTGAAGATGATATACGTACATACTAAATTTTGCATGAACTGTAATATGAATATGTTTTGTCAATTTATGTAACGAACTTTTGTTATTTAGTTTTAGTAATGTTATTTATTTAGTTTTAATAACATTTTTACTTACTTAACAGAAAAAAAATAGATACAGAAAAATTGTACAAATTTGTGTGGAAAATTTAGAGGTACCTTCACATTTTCACTCATAACTTTTGAACCGCTTAACCGATTTTGCTCATTTTAAATACCAAACTGCTCGGGAGGATGTTCAATAATCTGGGTAAAAATAGGCACCCCCGCTTGCGTCTTCGCGTCGTGATCCCCATTTCAACAGACAGACAGACGGACATCGCTAAATCGACTTAAAATTGCATAAGGATCACGAATATATATACTTTATGGGGTCTTAAACCTATATTTCGACATGTTACAAACGGAATGACAAACTGATATATACCCTCACCATATATGGTGGAGGGTATAAAAATAGATACAGAAAAATTGTACAAATTTGTGTGGAAAATTTAGAGGTACCTTCACATTTTCACTCATAACTTTTGAACCGCTTAACAGATTTTGCTCATTTTAAATACCAAACTGCTCGGAAGGATGTTCAATAATCTGGGTAAAAATAGGCACTCCCGCTTGCGTCTTCGTGTCGTGATCGCCATTTCAACAGACAGACAGACGGACATCGCTAAATCGACTTAAAATTGCATAAGGATCACGAATATATATACTTTATGGGGTCTTAAACCTATATTTCGACATATTACAAACGGAATGACAAACTGATATATACCCTCACCATATATGGTGGAGGGTATAAAAACATGCATTTGCATGGTATTCCTTGGCAATTTTACAACTCGAGATAAGGATACCTCATACCTGGAGAAGTATTTTACCGTGTGTACTGACACTTTACCGTATACCAAATCTTTGGTGTGTCTTTCTTTCATTTATTTTAATCTAAATTTCATATGCAAATACATCCTATTTTAGCCAAAGAAGGAGAAAATATTGGATAATAGTGATTTTTAAGGGTTAACAACGGATTCATTTGGTTAGCGATAATGGATAGCGATATTTCAAAAGTATTTCTTTAGGATATTTTACGGTTAAATTTTTTTTTATATTATTTCTTAAAGTTATTTTAAGGTCAAGGCTACTTTTAGATATTTCGTTTGTGGTATTTTAAGGTTACCGATATTCGTTTGAAATGGTTTTGACAACTTAACGGACGGTCACTATATTAATCTTTATAGCCAAACAACACTTAAAACTGCAATTTAATTTAAGATTGAGACAAAAGAATACAAATTTAAAGTAATTTCGTTAAAGTTATTTTCGTTCGGCCTTAGACTGTTGTTAAACGAAGTCGTTTTTATAAGCAGTCAAGCCTACGAGCGACTACTTATTCAATAACAAAAATAATATTATATTGATAAGTACTTATTTTTAAGTGACTTAAGCTGGGTATCGGTATGAAACGAAAACTAAAAATTTTTATTTCTAAAATTTCGTTTTATACCAAAACAAAGCTTAACTCACTTATGTCAATTATGTTTTAGTCTTATTATTTACATACCTGTATGAATAACAACTTATTCTGGTATCTACTTATTTTTTATATTTTTGTAATGCAGCGGGTAAGCAGTTGCACAAATTTGTGTTTTTTCCTGCAGGCACCGAATTATATGTTGCAAGCTCTATTTATAAAGCTTATTATTTAGATATTAGTAATGAGGACTCATTACATAGATTTTCCTGGGGTATTTCGTTTTTGAATAACTATACTATACATATAATTTTATCTTTTTCCGTAATTATGGGCATTTTTGTTAACTTTAAATTCTTTTTGATATTTTAAATTTTCAAATTGATGAAAAACAAAACAAAAATGAGCTGATTCATTAGTTTGCAATAGCTGTTAATACACGAAAAAGGCATTCACGCTTTGTAGTATTAAATCGTTGTAAATATAAAAGGGTTGTAAATATACCACCAAGAGTAAAAAACGCTACTGCTAGGCGTAGTTATTCCAAGTTGTACACAAATTGTCAATTATGGAATATCAACTTTTGATCATCGATAAATCCTAATTGAAATCGTATTAATTTATTTGTATCAATTACAGCTTTGTGTTCGTGGTCTGGTGCATGTCTTTAAATATCTCGAAACACAAGCAACCAAAGATGAAAAAGGCTCACGAGCAGGAGGAAATTATGATGGTTATACAACCCTAAGACGTGCACCGCGTAACAATTCTAGTGGAAATGTTTTAGATACACATCGAGTAGTAAGACATCATGTTGATTCCGGTTACAGTACATGTGATGGCATTGATAAACGTTGGTCTCACGATATGCCACGTAAGAAACAATTTTTCTTTTTATTAATATATAATTTGGTAATTTGTTATTATCATCCTCCAGTGAAATCAAAAAATGAATCACCCAAACGTATGACACCAACAACACCTCCACTACCAAAGGCAACACTTTGCAATGTAGATCTCATGGATGCATCATTAACATCTAGTACAAGTACCATTGTGGATGAATCTTTAAGTGTAACAGCTGCTGTTGTTAAACCATTAAATATGATCGAACAACAACAGACAAACTCTACCAGTGATTTGAGCTGTACTTCGTCTCCTATTAAAAGAAAGGAAGAGAATTTAACACATTTACAACAGCTGCAGCATCAGCACAACAACTTTGCTTCTAACAATCATTCAAGTTCGAGTAGTGGCTCTACACCAGATTTAGATTTGGATGGTTTGGCTGAACATAACACACAACAGCAGCAACAAAATGGTAAATTGGATGACAAAGTTAATAAGAATTTAGGAAATATACAAACATATAGGTAATGTTGTATTAAGGTTATTTAAATTTGAAATGAATTTAAATTTATTCATCCTTTCTTTTGTTTTTTTTTTATATTAGAGAATATAAAGAAGCTTTAAAACAGCAACGTAGTCAAGAAGTCTATAAAATTAAAGAACAAAAACATTTGTATGATACAAATGAAACGTCACCATCTCCATCTCCTCAACAGTCAGTAAATGATGATATGGATATTTGTTTGAATGGTAATGCCCAAAGCGTTCTAGTGCCAAAATCTATAATGAAAAATAGTGCCAACAACACACAAACATTAAATGGTGGTGGTGGTAGTAGCAGTAGTAATGGAAGCGGTGTCAACGGCGCCGACGAGTGTGTAGTTACGATGCCAAAGAAACCAATACAAAAAGTTATACCCTCTCGAAACACTGAACTAATGTCATCCTCCACAAAACATACTGCAAATGATATTTTATCGACCGCAACAACAAATGGTGATTGTATTGGTTATGTTAAACCAAATAGTCCTATGAAGACCATCAGTGGTTGTTCCAACGCCAGTGTTATTAGTGGTGGCGTATCAGGTGTTGGAATTGGTATTTTAACGAATAATAATAAATTCACAACATCGACCGGAGGTATTAAGTCACCAGTTGGTAATGGTACCAATAAATTAGTAACTGGCAAAGCTCATCGGTAAGAATGTTGCAAATATTTAGTAGACATTTTTAATTTTGAATCCCTCTTTTATAAGCAATAATTTTTATCTGTTGGAACTTACAGATTCCATCTTCTGAAATATTTTATTAATTGATCATACGCCACAAAACCAAATATAAGACCTTACTGAAGACAGTTTTTGGTGTATGTATTTTTGTACGTGAAAATACCTCATCAAAAATCATACTAATCTTTTGGCCCCTGTACTAGATACTTATCAATACTTTTTACTTTCATACAAAAACTGGGTTACATTTTCATACCAGAAGTGTAATTTTATCAATAAAAAGTTACGCTTCCATTCAGAAAAATATAACTCTGGAAGTATTGAGTACGTTTTTGAAAAAACGGTCGGTATTGAGTATTCAATATACAAAAAATATAAACTTATAAAACTTATTCTTAATTTGTATAAAGTATTATACTTTGCAATTTTACTTGTTGAAGATTGAAGATGCTACACAATGGAGTAGCGAAAAATTGAAAAATAAATAATATTTTTATATAAAAAACAAGTAAGAGCGGCTGAATTCGGCTATGCCGAGTCTTATATACCCTTCACCATGGTTGGGTAAAAAGTGAAGTTTATATATAGACATATATGGAATGGACAGATTTATATAAGGACATCCCTAAGAGGAAATTTACCATTTAGTTTGGTGATAAAACTTGGACTCGGGAAGATTTATGTTTCCCGAAAATAGGTATTTAAAAAAATTTATGTTTAGTCATAACTATTTTCAGCAAATATGTTCTACTAAAGATTTTCGATCTTTGGATATATAAGACGTATCCATAGGTCATATTACAGCTCTAAAATTTTGGTTTTTATAAAAATTTTTATGTTTTAAGCCTATTTATGGATTATATAATTATTAATTTAAAATTTTATTAAAATTAGTTATTAATGTTAAAAAAAAACAAAAAATAAACAAAAAAAGTCTTAAGAAAATATAAAAAAAAAAATTGTACAAAAAAGTTGAATAGACGGGAATCGAACCCGCGCCTTAGAGAAAAAAACTATTTGTGACATAGCAGTTAGATAACTGAGCTATTCAAGCTTATTTGCAACCGGCGTTAATAGATGTAAAAAATAAAAAGTTTTCGTTTAAAACAGAATTGTTTGGTTTTTATTTAAAAGACAAATCTTTGTATGTGTTTGTTGTTTGTGTATAAATGGTGAAGTGGTGAAAGAAAAGAATTTCAACAAATGGGTGTGTTTATTATGCGTAAAATTCTACATACATCTTAAACAAAGGGATTTTACGGGAAAAAAAGAGGAAGTCCTGGTTTTTTGCTAATATCTCAGCCATATATTAACCGATCTGGCTGATTTTCAATAGCAAACAGAAATGGATTACATGCAACAAAAATATATAACAATCAAGTCCTCATCATGTCTGGGGTCTTCGGAGAACCCATTTTAACACACAGACGGACAGACGGATATCGTTAAATCAACTTCGCTCTTCATAAGGACCCAGAATATATATACTTTATAGGGTCTAAGATCAATATTGTAGAAATTACAAACGGAATGACAAACTTATATATACCCTTCCACCTGTGGTGAAGGGTATAAAAACCTTAAGCTTAAAGAATTAAGAAGTTATAAATAAAGAAAAAATGTTAAATAAAAGATAAAATATTACTTTTATAAATCTACTACACAGGCAGAAATTACTAAAAATATCTTTGATCATTTTTGTAAAATTTTTAATTTTTTCTATTAAACAAAATATAATTTATTTATTTATTAAATTTATCAAACTAACCTTAGAAGCTAAAAACCAAATAAGTAAACATTTAAATTTATGTAAATTTATGTATGTTGTATAACAAAAATACAAAAAAAAATTGTCAATTAAAATCATATTTAACTAAATAAAACATTATAACCACTCAACATAACAATATTTAGAGGAAAAATTAGGAATTCATCAATTGAGTATGTTCCAAAAGTTTGCGCCTAAAAAAATTAGGAATCGATTGAAAAAATTTCAGATACTTAGATCTTAGTATAAAAATTTAAGTTTTCTAAGGTTTTTATAATTCTAAAAACTTTTTTCTTATTTGAATTTAAACAACAACTTTTTTATTCATTAACAGCTGTAGTATACACAAATTTTATACTTCACAGACCTGTAGTGGATTCTGTAACTTTTTATCGACAAAATTTGGCAGTTACATTGTCAAAATTCGATAATTAACAACAAAATGCGTTAAAATTAACTTTTAACGATTTTACCGATTTCTTCAACTAACGATAATTGTCAGTTGAGTTACCGAAAAAGCTATTCTGTATTTTTTGAAATAATTGACGAGATACGGACAAGAGATGTTAATTTGAAATTTATTTGTTTATCCTAGATTTTGAGGTTCTTAACAGTTTTCCATGAAAAAAACTTTTTTTCAAATAAATGCATTTTTAATAGTTTTTTTTTTATATTAAAACAGCAATTTGTTCTATTTATTTTATATTTTTACCATAGAAATGGGAAATAATGAATATGGATAGACAGAGGTGGTCAATGTGTTAATACTTTTCACGTCACGATGTTATTATTGAATTCGTACCTATATTTTTAACACAGTAGCAAAGTTTTATTGTATTTTTTTTACTGAAATATACAATTATGGTAAAACTAAAAATGAGCGGGAACTACTCTTTATAGGTAAAATTGTTGGCTGAAAAGCACTTTGTGGGGCGTTGCTCAAAAAATTTATGACCCTCTCTGGAATAAAAAAAGAAATTTTTTTTCTATCTTCCATTTTTGGGGCCGAAGCCGCCTAGTAACATATAAGGCGTAGTAACATATAAGTGTGGGTATTCAAATGAAAGGAAATTTCCTCAGGATCTCAAATATTGTTTCACGATCCATGGTTTGTGGCTGCCTCTAGATCTATTTAAGACCGCTTTTTTCCTTGCAAAAAATAATTTTAAACGTTTGAATTACAACAATGAATAATTACAGTTGAAATAATACAAATTAATGAAAAATAATTAGGAACCCTTTATAAAATTACTAGTTACGGAACTTTTTCTCAGAGAGTAACTATATATTCTTTAACAGCATTCTTGAAAGTAGTAATAGTGCAACTAGTTCTAGAACCTATGCAAATTTTCAACTACTATAAGGAACTAGTTGTCATGATCGTTCTAGGAAGTTTTTAGGGTGTCGCAAAAATCACGAAATTGAATTACATAAAGCATACAGTGCATCATAAATAGTGTATTCAAAAACCAGCCTTTTCAAAACGCCGGTTTTTGGTTTAACCGAACAATCGTTTTTTTTAACCGGTTTCGGTTTTTGAAGAAAAATTGGTGAAAAGCATTTTTAAAGGTGAACCGTTTAAAAGGTTTTATAAAAGTAGTCAATACATAAAACGGTATTAAAAATTTAAATAAAATCTTAAAAGATATGTAATAAATAAAATACTTAACAGTTGGGCAGATTCATTTAAGTTTGTATACACGGAATAGTCGTGTTTTTTTTTATCACATTTGCACCCCGTTTCAGTATATGTCGCATCGAACAAAATTTCATTTTGCCTCCAGCGAGAAAAATTTTCGATTAGACAAAAATCTAGCGATTTTTTTTATCACACGTAATTTAATATTAAGAAGACAGTTGTATGTTCATAAATGCTATAAAACTTACAAATTGATATTATATTTTATAAAAAACAACCTCTAAAATTATTTATATTTTATATTTTACGCCCTCTATTAAGAATATAACATTCAAAATTGGGATTATTAATCTGACAGTAAATCCTAAAATTTTTCATTATTTAGAAGCAACTTGATGTCTTAATTGTGTAGAGCATTTTAATTTTTTTCAAATTCAATGAAATTATTTCTCTTTAAAGTTGATGTTTTTACAACTTTAACAGGATAAACTATTACTTTATAACTATTAGTACGGACTTCAATGGCATTTTCTTTTACTTTAACAAAGAAAATATGTTGTACCGTTTGGCAAAGCTAGTTAAAAAAGTTAAAAACGTGTGCAAAAATTATTTTAAAAAAACCGTTTAACTGACATCAAAACCCGGTTTTGAAATATTGTTCAACAATGAAAACGTGTTGTTCATGTAATGTTTAATTTTAACTAACCCAATATTCCATCATTTTAATACTCAGCCAGAAAAATACAATCGGCAGAACGTTGGGAAAACGAAAAAAAATCAAATATGAATAAAAAGCAAAATAAAGCAAATACAGCAAAACAATCAAATTTGTCCTTTCTGGTAGATACATTTGTTTTCTATGGAAAAATACAAAACAACTATTATCACAGTTATTTAAAAGAAAAATACTGCATTTCGAAACAGTTATCTCTATATATAAAGGAAGGGAAAAAACTCGCTTTACGGCTTGTCCAAATTCCCTTTTGGCTAGAAAATATATCTTCACTGGAGTATAGGCTTGATAAAGCATATTTTAAAATTTCCGCCTGGGACGTGGTAAAAATGGTGGTTAAATAGTGCGAGAAGTCTCCCCTTTACGGCCTGCCCAAATCGCTGGAACTACGAAGTTGAAATTTTGTTTAGACATCAGCTAAGACGGAATTATTGGAAAATCCTGCTGGCAGGTGCATCGTATGTAAAACAGACTGTCAAAATTTGTGTTTTACCAGAAACCGTTTGTAGCAGAAACCGTTTGTCAGTTTGCCAAAAATAACAGCTGATTTACGAAAAAATATTTTTTGGGAAAATTAAAATAAGAAACAATTAAAGAAATAATTAATTAAAATCAGCAAAATGATTAAAGGCACTCAGAATTTTGTCACATCTCAATTAACTGCATTTCGGCTTCTCTTGGCCAATCAAACTGCAAAATGTGTATTAACAAATATTTTTTTTATAAAATATGGTATAGAAAACTTACATTCTTTCTTCATTTAGATTTATTTCTTTTTGTAAACGATATTCTTGCTTTAAATTTTTTATTTTTATTAATTTTGTTAATTTCTGCAGTCAAAAACATCTATTGTCAGTTGTCTCCCAGGTAGAAATAGAAACAGTTCTAATCGAGAAAATGTCGTCTGACATACAAATGTATTTGTATGTCAGACGTGACAATGTTTTAACTTGACTACACGACATGTTTGATTTTTGCGTGACAAAATTTGACAAGTCAGATGACAAAAACATGTCCTGCATATGGACTTTAAGTAAATTTCATCTTTACTTAATATATCAACGTAACTTGTTTCTCATGTAATTAAGTTGTGAATTCAATTAGAGATATTTTCAATTCACACTATAAGACTCGAAGAATGTTAATGAAGGTCGTAGCTGATCAGAAAATACATTCTATTCGGCTAGTGTCTAATAACTTTTTTTTATATACATAATAAAAGTTTTTGAAAAATTGTCATGATGTTAAACTGAACGTGGGACATTTCACATATAAAGTGCATAATTCTAATCTAAATATAAAAATGATGATTCGAAATCTAGCTTGAGACAGTGATTATTAAGCGTTGGCAGGTTCGACTTAATAATTAAACATTTAGCTGCATTTTCCACCAATTCGATTATATTTTGTATGGATGTTATCTTTTATAAAACTATGATACACATTAAAGAAATACTATGATACAATTAAAGAAATATTTTGGAAATACGATTTAGGAAATTCAATTTAAATATCCACTACTTATTAAAACACTTTCAAAAAATATGGGAATACACACTATTTAAACCGCTATTTCTTAAATATTTATTTTGTGTTGTATTACATTCTAGCACTGTTACTTGGAATCACGATATACCGCCAGAAAAGTTAAGTTTTACAATGCGTCGGGAATTTGACCGTCAAAGAGAGGAAATCGAATTAATGACACAACTACGCAGTGTATGTATACATTATTTTGAGAATATTATAATAAAAGTTCAATCACCGGATTTTGATAATTTTCTTATATTTTTCTTGTGTTTTAGATTATTGAAACGCGTTTAAAAATGACTTTACCAGATGATATTGCATCTGCACTAACCGATGGTGTAATTTTATGCCATTTAGCAAATTATGTGCGGCCACGATCGGTTGCCAGCATACATGTGCCATCACCAGGAGTAGTGAGTTTTACACCATATTAATGCAGTTATTTTCAAACTAACATATTCTTTTTTCCAATAATTTACAGTCCAAATTAACTATGGCTCGTTGTCGGCGTAATGTTGATAATTTTTTAGAAGCTTGTCGTAAAATTGGTGTAGATGAGGTGAGTTTAATTTTGATTTTGTTCCTTCTTTATCTTTTCCAATCACAAATAAATTTGTCATTAACATGTCCAAATATGAACTAACAATTATTGACCCAATGATGTCAAGGGTATTTACATTGAATGGCTTTAGTTATTTTTTCTTTAATATTTTATTGTTCAATTACCAATTGAAATATTTTGTAGTTTACATGATAAATTTCACTATAAGATTAAGTAGTAAATTGTAGTTATTGTTGCTAATTCTTGTAAATTACAAAATTAATCATCAGAAATATAAATACAAAAAGAAAACAGGAATAAACAAATAACAATTTAAATATAATAAGAGTGTCAAGTGCATGGGTTATATTTTGGTTTTAATGTATGTGAGATATCTAAATGATGTTTATATTTAAAAAAAATGTTTAAAAATATTCTATTGTATTTAGTGCAAAAGTAATAACGATTATCGCAGTAACGATTAAACTTAATTGTAATTTAAGGCGAGTTTTACAGTGAATACTAAAATTCTAAAAGATGAGTTGGATTTTTTCAGAGACTAATACCAGTAAAATGCATTGTTTTAAAAAAATATTGACTTTATCGATCCAAATAGTACACTTAGTGTCGACCCAAAATAACAAGGCGCCATACAACGACGTTCGACAGTGACTGCAAGAACAATCATGTTTATTTTACAGTAAATGCTATAGTACAGATCCTTTCATCTTCAGTATCTCGTTCAATTACTAATGGTTGATTTTTTAAGAGCTTCCGGATTTGATTTAAAAAAAAAAAACAAAAACGTAAAATTTAGAGAAATGTATGAAATCTTTATTTGAATCAATAGAACGGTCTACATAATTCAATGTTTAAAAGGTGATACCATGTAAATGTTGACCGCTGCTGCCCCTTAAATGGTTCATACACTGGGTCCAATCGGCCGGTATCTCACGAATAAATTTTTCAATATTGGTTTCCAGTGCGTCAACCTAAGGCTAAGGCTATTGACATAAGCCTTAACATAGCCCCACAAACAATAATCTAAAGGCGTTAAATGGCACGATCTAGGCGGCCAATTGACCGGCCCCAAACGTGAAATAAACTGTTCACCGAACTCGTCTTTCAATAGGGCCATTGTTTCGCGTGCTAGTTGGCATGTGACACTGCCTTGTTGAAACCACATGTCAGCCAACCCCAGTTCTTCCATTTTGGGGAAAAAAAGTTTGTAATCATCGAACGGTAGCGCTCGCCATTCACAGAAACGTTCCTGCCTTTGTCGTCTTTGAAAAAGTACGGTCCAATGATGCCACCGGCCCATAATCCACACCAAACAGTGCATTTTTCGGGATGCACTGGCAGTTTTTACAATGGCTGCTCTTCATACCAAATTCGGCTATTCTATTTGATGACGTATCCATTGAGTCCAAAATTAGCTTCGTCACTGAAGACAACTTTTCGATAGAAACACATTTCTCACACTACACGAATTTTGATAATAAAATTCAATGATTTGCAAGCGTTGGTCATTTGTAAGTCGATTCATGGTTATATTATAGACCAAACTGAGTATGTTTGACAGTAACATGTTACACGAAAACAGCTGAGCTGCCACAGTGTTTTATTACTTTGTACATTCGTTGCTACACAAGAGCACACGAGAGCCACATAATGTCTATGTTATCTCCTCTCATATGTTTTTTGTTTACAAGGAAAACTAAAAAAAAATAAATAGATTATATCTCACAACTGCAACGCTCTACGTTTTTTAATTGTCAATTTGTATGGAAAAATTCGACACTTTGTTGTTTTGTTTCTTCACTCAAGTTTAAAGAAAAATTTGAGCTATAATATCCGGCGTTAATATATAATATTAAGCATATTTTTGAATTGGATTTTATATAATATATAAACAACTACTACTGTACAGGTTGGTTGAAAAGTTCCTGCGCTCGAAATGAATGAATACTGTTTTTGTTACGAAATATATTTTTTTATTCAATATAATCTCCTAGAAGCTCAATACACTTGTTCCAACGATCTTCCAATAATTTTATCCCATCCTTATAATGGTTTTTCGGAAGCTCTGCAAAATAACCGTCTACGGCTGCTTTGGCCTCTTCATTCGACGAAAAATGTTTTCCACGAAGGAATTGTTTGAGATTTCTGAAGAGATAGTAGTCACTGGGAGCCAAATCTGGTGAATACGGTGGATGTTCAAGCAATTCGTACTTTAATTCTTTGAATTTAGCCATCGTCAAAACATTTTTGTGAGCAGTTGCATTGTCTTGATGAAAAATGATTTTTTTCTTCTTTAAACTAGCTCTTTTCTCACGAATTTTTTCATTCAGCTGATCCAAAAGGCTGCAATAATATTCAGAGTTGATTGTTTTACCTTTCTGAAGATAATCAATCAACGAAATTACTTTTGCATAACCTTCTTTGATGATCGTTGTGACTTCACCTGCTTTGGAGCTGAACAACCAGCTTCAGTCAACTCTAAACGTTCTTGTTTCAATTTAGGATCATGGTGGTAGATCCAAGTCTCATCCATAGTTATAAAACGACGCAAGAAGTCGGTTTTATTCGGCTTAAAACGCTCCAAATTATGCTGAGAAATCTGTTTTCGATCCAGTTTTTGTTGAATTGTTAATGTGTGCGGCACTAACTTTCCAAACAGTTTTTTCATACGTAATTCTTCATGTAAAATATGGAGTACTCGTTCGTCTGAGATGCCTATGGCATTAGCAATTTCACGCTTAGTCAAACTTGGATCTTCACTAACCATATTATGTACCTGCTCAATAATTTCTGCTGTGGTTGCAGTTTTTTGTCGTCCTTCGCGTGGATCGTCTTCAAGACTGGTACGACCACGTTTAAATTCACCAGCCCAAAATTCAACGGTGCGTTTTAAAGCTGAGGACTCCTTATACACTTCTAACAATTGTTCATAAATTTCCTTTGCTTTTAAATCCTTCAAAACAAAGAATCTAATGACTGCACGATATTCAATTTTTTCCATATTAAAAAAAATCAATGACACGTAAACTTCAAATGGCTTGTAAACAAAGAAAGAATTGACAGATTAACTTGCAACTTTGCATGTGTTCTCAGGACAGTTATACCAACTTGAGAAAAAAAAGTTTGGAGCTAGCAGTGCCATCTCTTGGTGAACGCAGAAAATCAATTATGAACTTTATCTCATAATTGATTTTCTAATTGGAAGTGTGATTTTCAATGACTTAAGGGCTAACACCTATACTATAATGCGTTAACAAAAAAAAAAAAAATGGTTTTAACGTTATTATTACATACATATATGTGACCTTCTCCCTGCGGGAAAAAAGGTGTCAGTTGGGAATTGGGACCTGTCCCGGGATAGGTGAAAACTGAACCGGTTCCGAAAAACATATCACGAGATAGGTGAAAGGAGCACCGGTTCCTAAAGTGCTCATCAAGTGACCGGTTTAAAAGTCACGACTTGTCCTTTTAGACCAGTCCAGTGACTGACACAGAGGGCAATTGACCCCCTCCTAGGACAAGCCCATGTTAAAGTGATCGGTCCCTATCACAATGAACCGGTCATGTGACGTGTCCTGGGATAGGTCCTTTTCCCGCAGGGTCACCCAGAAAAGGGATCTAGTGTGTGAAAATGAAGTTTTGAGAAAAACGAATTTAAAGTTTCATAACGCATTATCACTGTGAACACACCTTCAGTTGGGAGCTGCGAGTTGGTATGGTTAGTTATGATTGGGTGCCGACTTTGGTGACGTCATGCCTATGTGGTGACGTATTTTTTTCGCTTTTAGTGTGACAATGCCTTTGCTATTGTTGCTGCTCTGTTCGTTCGATTTTCCCAAGTTCATTTTGTACGTTTTTATGGGGTAAAACAATTTTTATCAGAAATGTAGTTCATTTCATCTTATTCTACACCCTTTTAGGTACCAGAATCCACTCTTAAGTTCAAACCCGTTTTTTGATACACTAGGTCCCTTTTCTCGGAGAAGGTCACATATCAAGGAGAAAAATATTTTTCACATAAAAGCTTAAAAATTATGATACACATGTGGACAGAAAAATAGGTGTGAACTATTTTATTTGAACGAATGTATGGTTTTTATATTTTTGTTATTTCATTTCATATTTCACGTTAATTTATAGGGTAAACATATATCATGAATTTAAAAGTTAGCACTAAAAAAACTTAAAATAACTTAAATTCAAAATAGGTGTTTATGAACAAATTTAGAAATAACATAATTTGTACATTAAAGTTATTGTTTTAAATAACCATAATTGTTTTTTTTAATTACTGCAATGAAGGTTAGAAAGTTGTCGCTTGAGTTTATTCCAAAGGTTCTCAATTGGATTAAGGTCGCGGGAGTGACTTGGTGACTCATCAACATTCAAGTTATGTTCCTGAAACCGATTTTAATGAGTGCTTTGGGTCATTAACCTGTTGAAAACTCCATACTCCATATTTTCTAACAAATCCTTGAACACATATCTATCCATTATATTTTCAATAAGATGTATCGGAACTACTCCCAAGAAAAACAGCACTTATACCATTTTCTACTAAATGGTTAACATTTTTTTTTTTTTGGAAAATTGTATATATGATGTTTTTCTTTTTGGTCGATGTATATTTCTTTATGCATCCCTACTAAGTTTCGTTGGTACAAAGAATATTTTGCCATTTTTTTCACCTTCTGGTCTGCAGCATGTTTTATGAGTTTAACCTCTTCAATAGTGTTTTTTTTTTGTCGGACTGTTCGGGATGATACAACTTTCCCAATTTTATTTGAAATTACTGTAGGGGACTTGAATGGGTCTCGTTTACCTCAAATTACTATAAGATTATCCTTAACTGGAGACAATTTTTTAAATGTGCCGTGTCACTCAATAGTTTTTTTTTTAACTTTTAAGGCATTTGTAATAAAGTTTTAACAGAGTCCAAACTATTTAATACAAGATTTAACGGTTTTTCCTTGCGTTTATTTTCAATTAAGTTGATTTCATATAAATACTTACTTTTGTATATAAAATAGCATTTTCGCTAGTGGGATTAACCATTTTCTTTTAAAAACAATATTGTCATATGTATAAGTTCATAATGCTCACAATTGTGTTGAAAAAATATTAGTGTAAACGCCAGATTCCCAATTCCTTCCCAGAAATGGCATCATTAACAGTTGAAATGACAACCCTGTCAATTTCAGCTTTGAGAATCAAAGATGGAAAAATCTCATTTACACGGGTAATCAGTCACTGTAAAACTGTAACTGTAAAAAGTAATTTCGCATAGTCATTTTCCTTAGAGTGATATATAAGCCTGCTTAAGCCATAAGTTGTTGTGCGTGGGTGGTTTATAAGGAGGCTGACGATGACCTGGTCGTTCAGGTTGAAAGTGTGCACTTCCTCTAGCGCCGATCTTTCCAACTTGTTCCATCTTCTCTTACATTTATAAATTGGTGTTTACTTTTCCTTAGTAATATTTTACTATGATCTTCAACCCGATAAATTCTAAAATATATCGTGAACATAAAATAAATTATTTATTCTTTGATCTTAAGGTTTGTTTAAATAAATAAGTTCTTAATAAAAGATAAAAAGTTAAAAATATGAGAAAATATATTATTTACAATACATCAATACGAAATTTTGCAATGTATGTACAAAAATATGCTTTTTTCCATTTTCTAAATTTAAAACCAAAATATTAAGGGGTTCACGTCAGATATTTTACGTTTGCAAAAATACAAAATTGAAAAATTTAATTTTATCTGACGTGAGCGCTTTCTGTTACATGCTTAAAAAAGGTGCTGCCAAGTTAAATGATTATAAAGAGTATACTGGTCATTCAACACTATTTTTAGCCCTATGATCACCAACGTGGCTATCCCATGGTGGCCAAAGGTCGAACAATTAAAGGCGATTGATACTCTCAAGAGGATCTATCGGCTGGCGTGTATTGGTACTACGGGCGACGGCTGGACATGTCCTGCGGATGCCATCGGGGCTTTGCTGTGTACCCCACCGATGCATACTTTCGTAATGGAGGCTCGACCAGACTTAGGGAATTTGGTCGCATGTAATGTGACCTATGGGGTCACATGAAGTTCGCCGGGACCTTAATGGACGACCTGATCTCAAGGGTCGTAGTCAGGATGTTACCGGAACCGTCAGGAATTTTGACACTATGTTGTATGTATGTTGACCAAACGGTCTTGGGATCTTGAACTGGGGGCCCAGGTATGGTTCACGGATGGCTCAAAAGAGCCGAATATGAATACGGGTGCATCCATTTTTGGTCCCGGGTTCCATGGTGCTTTTCCGATGAGTAAATATCCGTCCATTTTTCAGGCTGAAAGCTTCGCCATATGTGTTTGTGCGGCGGAATGCATGCGGAGGTGTACAGTAAGATCTCGCATCTACATTCTCTCTGACAGTCAAGCGGCTTTTAGGGCCCACAATGTGTCATCTAGACTGGTAATGGAGTGCATTCAGGCTCACAATCGACTTGGTAGGTACAACTCCCTCTCTGGGCATGATGGGCATGGGGACAATGAAAGGGCGGACTGTCTGTCCTATGGGAGTAGATTAGGTTATGGAGAGAGTTAAAACAAATGTGCAACAAATTTTGGGTCATCGAATGTAGCCTCAATGATTTCAACGCAGTATGAAAGTAGACCCTTAGAAAAACAAAATCGCCAAGGTGTTTGGCGAAGTTGATGCGAAAAACAAAATTATGGCTTCTTGAATTTTGTCAATTTTTTACCAATTTTATAGTTAGTTAATATTAAAAAATATTTGTTTTTCTATTGGCTTCCATTACTTAAAAATGGATTTTTTGTTTTACATATTGTTTATTATACACTTAAAAAATATTTATTAAAACCATCAACATTTTTATTTTTTTCGTTTTTATACAAAAACACTTTTGTTGAAAAAAAAAACAAAAATAAAAAAAATAAAATTAAAATTCAATATTTAAAGATTTTAAATTAGAATAATTTATAATGTTGTTGAAGTTAAGGCATTTCTTAAGTTTTTTTTTACTATTTGTTCAATTGACATTTTTATCAGAGCTAACATTTTTTTTGTTGATACTTTCTTAAAAAAAAACCAGTATAAGTATTTTATATCTATAACTACTTGTAAAAAAACGACTATCCCTACTTACCTGACTTTTCTTTATTTATTGTAAACAAATATAATTTAAACATTTGGGGTTTTCGTATATGGACTTCGCCGGAACGAGAAATAGAGCAATGATGTTTGCCCTGCTCTACCTTTACTTACAAAAACACATAATTCATTTGTTAGCTTGTTTTGTTTTTAATATTTTATTAAAATAAAAATACAAAAATTTTAAATATTTTTATGACAAATATTTTTGTTTACATTTAAAAGAGAAAAGCCAATAATTTCTTTGGCTTGGCAACATTTTTATAAATTTTTAATTTTTAAGTATTTATATCTATAACAACTTAGCAAGTCTATATCTACTTAAATTTGTATGAAATATTTATATAAAATTCGAAAAAAACAAACCTATATACATATATATATGTACATCCGATGAGGTAGTACCGAGTTCACCAGTGATACGAGGTGGAATAATAAATCCCTGACTAATGAAAAACAGTTTTTTTTTACATTTTAGCTAAATAAACTTCGGCCAACGTTTCTCGAATTTTTATCCCTTTTTGTTTCATCAATGAAACTGAAACTGATGGTCGAGAGTCTGAATGTTTTTCCGCAAACAATTATTGTCGATTTTATATGAGTACAAGTTCACAAACTTAAAGTATAGCTACACTCGAACCTGTGTGGTTGAAGTGAACAATACGTTAACTATACATGTTCGTGTATGCAAGGAAGTGTTAACCCTGTTGGCCATGTCTGCCAGACAATGTCGACGACGGGTGCACGACACATAGTAAATCTATGACGACACTTTGGCTGCAGTCCATGCATGTTGGTTTTGTCGACGATATACTTTACATTGTTGTCGACGACAGTGTGGACGATAATGTTCTGATTATATCGTCGACCATCATATCAACAATATACGCACAATATACAGTCATGTGCGAAAAAATAGGGCAAATTTAAAGTAAAAAACACACATACATTTTGCTTAGTATTTTATATTATTTTTATGGAAATATAATAGTCATTAGTCATTGTACATTGAATTACAAACAGCCAAAAAATAATGAATACCCATTACTTTTTGGACATCGTGAATTAAGCGAGTAAATAGGCTGGTAAGTAGTTGATACCATGTTTTTGCTGGGTCAGTAAGCCGCTATAATATTTCTTATATTGCTAACAGTTTGTTCTCTCATGATTTCTAGAAACAGTTACGACTGAATCAATTTCATTTAAAGAAAACTATTTGCCGGTGATTGGAGAATAAATGCTCATTACCCACTTTCCAGCATTCCATTTGGGACAATATCGTGCTAGACGCGAAGATAATGTGTCCATGAGCATCGCAAAATTATGATGCCTTCTTAATTAATTTCCTCATAATTTTTGATTCCAGTAGACCTGGATCACAGAGGAAAAAGTATGTGGAGACGATCCTTAAACTTCAGAAACCTTGCAACCATTAACCCAAGGCTTTTAGATTATCTTTGTACTCACTTTATCTCAGTTTGTAACTGGAATACTGCTTTTAAAATTTTGGTTTATTTTGTTTTATTTCAATAAAGACCGAAATTCTATGCAAAGAAAAGTGGTTCAGACAAACTTATATTAATAAACTTGGAATTGGCTTGTTTGCCATTTCGTATTCGGTTTAACTAAACCAAGTTTAACCCACATCCCAAAAACTCGACCTTAGAGTAATGAAGATTGATTGTAGGATCTGTATCATTTAGAATTAGTTCAATTTCATCTCCAACACTTGTGCCTTCGGCTTACCCTTCTGTATAATCAATGATGTCGTCTTCATCGCCCAATAAGCCACTGACATAAGCTCAGTTTCGAAAAAATAACCTGCAAATTCATAGGTGATTTCAAGATCTTCTTTTTATGGTCATAGCAAAATAAAAATTTATTTTTAATAAAGGGACATATTGAGTAAATTGTCGAGTTTGGAAAAATGTTATAACCATGTTTTTTTTCCAAAAATTACTGTTTTATGGGGACAGGAAACCTTATATCGTGACTAAATTTAAAATTGCTCCTTTGAGCGGGATCCAGAGAATTCTTAAAAATTTTACGCATTCCCGAGAAAGGAAAAGGTGCCGGATTTTACATTCCCTATTCACAATAGAACTATTTAGAGGTGGTTATTTTTTTATTTCTATCAGTATTTTCTACCGCGTAGATGTGGCTTTTAGAGTATCTACTCAAAATATAAAACCTTTTAACATAAACTGTGCACAACTCTGAATTTGCCGAGAAACCGTAATTGTGGTTGGCAACACTAGAATTTTGACAATAATTTGACGTTTAATAAAAGCTCAATAACTTGTGATTACTTGCATACAGTGACTCAAACAATTGACCACATGTTTCAATAAAGAGAGTTTGGGTCACTGTAAAAACAAAACTACTCATCAGAATTTTTGATGCTTACGTTTTGTTGTTTTGTTAGCAATGCAATAAGTCTAAGTTCAACGGGATCAGTGCTACCATTATAATTTTGTCACAAAAATTCTGATGAGTAGTTTTGTTTTTACAGTGACTCAACCTCTCTTTATTGAAACATGTGGTCAATTGTTTAAGTCACTGTATATAATACATTAAATCTATGGTTGTGCCAGTTTCTTTGCAACAAATTTATTTCCGTCTGCATTTTGTTACAATAATACTGGATGCAAAACAGGCTAGTAAAATCCTTTTTTTATTTAAAGATTCCATATTTAAAAAAAAAATATATTATTGTTTTGTATAATCAGATTTTTTGGAGACTTTATCAGCTGTTTTTTGTATTGCCAAATCGAAATCCAGAAAAACGTTATGTAAACGATAAAGATTTCGAAATACATTTCAAATTAAAATCTAAGAAAAGTTCTAATTAATTAACTGAAAACTATTAATTTCTGGATTTTCTAAATACCAAGTTATTATTATTATTATTTTTAAATCAAGCTATTTTTTCGAGTGTCAGCTATTTAACTTTCTAAATGTTGTAAGATGTACATAAAGTATAAAACCTCTTTAAATAGCTTTGCTAATGTTGCAGTAGAAAACATAAACTTAAAATTTATTTGTATATTTCAAATAGTAGCCAACTGTATTAAAATTATTTATAAATTATTCATACTTGTAAATTATCTATTATAAAAACTACAAAATATCGTACAAAAACTATAAAGAAAATATAGAAAGCTAAAGCTATTCAAATGTAATATTCTAAATTAGATCTTTCAAAACTATAACCTCTCCCCATCACAAACAAAAAATACTTTGCAAAAAATTAGTTTACAAAAATCTGTTATTTGGTGTTGGTTGCAGGAGTTGATTTGCTCCAGTGCAGATGTAATACCCATCTCTGCAACGGATGATCATGATGATGATAATAAACATGCTGAGGCATTACACGATAGCGTCAGCAGCACCAGCAGCTTTAGCAATGGTAAATTGTATCCAAACAATAATAATTGTAATGAACAGGAGACTGATTTAAAGAAACATAAGGAACTTAAGCGACAACAACAGGAACAGCAACAACAAAACCGTTTAGTGCTACCAAATCCATCTGCTGTATTGAAAACAGTAGTAGCTTTAATAGCTATGGATTATAATCCAAATCATCAAAATATTAAAAATTTACAACAGCAACAAGAATTTCAACTTAAACTTCAAGAATATCAAAATCAACAACGACAACAGTCAGATAATGAAGAGGGAGATCCACATTATTTTTATCGAAATAAAAAACGAGATTTAAACAAACACCACCAACAACAACAACAACAATATCGTCGTTGTATGCTGCTAGAACATAATAATGAAACACTTACTAAAACTGAGGAAGAAGAGGAAGAGGCAGACGACAAAGGCGAAATAGAGAAATTATTGATAACAGAAGAGCAAAAACAATTTACTGCAACCTGCACCAAAGAACAGATGATGATGGAATTTCAAAATTCCAATTATGAAAAATTTGATCATTATGAAAATAATAATTTAAATAGTGGCCATTATGACTATTACAACAATGGTCACACACAACATAAGAATATTGAAAACAAGCACAGCAATAATGGTCACAATAAACGCAGCTACAACGACGATAATGACGTCCATGGAAAACGACAACAACATAAACGACACCAAGTAGGATCTTCTACCATAACTGTTAGCAATTTGTATCGTCATTGTAAATTGAAAACATTTCAAAAGATCAAATTAAATTTGATTACACATCATGGAAATAGCAGTGGTGGTGGTGGTGGTAGTAGTAATGGTGGTTGTTCCTCCTCCTCATCATCAACGATGGATGCAACAACTTTACAGACTATTTTAGAAGCTGATAATGATGTAATTACTACTCATACAACACAAACAACAACAGCAACGACAACAAATTCCGGTTTATATCAAATTATCGATGAAAAATATAAAACAAAAGAAAATGAATTATCGCTTAAGGTTATTAGCAACAGTGCCAACAACAATGAATCTTCCACAACACCATATAAACATTTAAATTTGGCCACATCCATGGAAAAATCAAGTGAAAAGCAGTCACCATCATTGCCATTGTCTTCTTCTACCACCATCAATAGTACTGTTTCAAAACGTATTGAATTTTTTGAACATGCCAATATACCAAATGGTGGCATAATTAAGCCAAAATCAAATACAATCTATAGTATTTATCGTGTCAATGATAATGCCTTACTGGAAGATGATGAAAAACTAGTTAATAATGTTTGTGCTAAAGAAAAAGAAGCAGCTGGATCTTCTTCAAAAACTTCATCGGCTACATCGTTTCTATTGAGACATGATTCTCACACTCTGACCATCATTTTATCATGCGTATTTATTGTGACATTTTTGCTCTTGGTATTCTTTCCATTGCCGGGCTAAATATAAAAAAATTGTTATTACAATGAAACAAAAGTATTCTGTTTGTCTAGGCATCTCCCTCCTTTGATTTTCTATTGGCATTACAAATGTAATGTTGATTTTTGAAAACGTTGCATTTAATATAAAACGCTTAAATTTTAATTGTTTTTTTTTTTAAATATTTTACAAAATTGTATTAAGTATGGCTTATGTTATACATACACATTTATATATACTTTACATATTTATATACATTTACTCTTATACAAACATTGCTTTTATGTATACTCATAAGAACACACTTTAGTAGAGGCTGCTTCAATTTTAGTATTTAACTATTTACCAAAAAATTAATTAATTACAAAACCTTTTTTAATTGTATTCAAAATGTATTAAAACTTGCTTACGGGAATCACTACTAAAGTCTTTGAAGAATAATAATTCGTACATCAAAATGCATTTTCAAACGAAAATTCCATTTTGCAAAGACTTTTGAAATGACGCTCGTACAAAAGTCCTTTTTGAATTTATTCAAAAATGATAAATATTAAAAGTATTAATTTAAATTTTCCTAATGAATTGTAAACAAATAACAAATGCATTTACACTCCCAAAGACTTGAATTTATAAATAAAACATTTTGTATTCCATTTAAATTGTCCTTAAAAAAGTTTCCTATTGAAACTCTAACTAAATACGTACTAATTATATGAATATTTTTTTTTTTATATTTGTATTACCATTATAGTGCTTTTTATTCATACTTTTAAATTGTATATTTTAACTTTTTAACAACTTTGGAAATGAGAATGTTTTTTTTTTTTTTTTTTTTTTGGTGAATAATTCGACATTTATTAAATTTGACATCTTATAAACATGTTAAACAGTTTACATTAAATATAATTTTTCGCACAAGCTAACTTTTTCAGATATAGTAAGATGAAAATTTATTAGAATATGGAAAAATACAAATACGTGGGTTTCTTTTAAAGTTTTGTTATTCCTCAATAAAAACAAGTTATTGCTAAAAATTTTTTTGTTGTACATATTTTAAGTTACCTTTTTTTTATTTAAATCAATTGAAAAAGATTTTTCCTAAGTTATTAAACTTGAATGTTACATTCTGAAATTTAGGATTTCTTGATATATATAAATTGTAGTGTGACTACTTTTTTACGTAATTTTTTCTGTTAAACTCTTAATTCATATATAACTTTGTTCTCTTAGATTATTTTTTGAATTTGTATTAACAGATCTGTGATTTTCAAATCGGAAAAAAGTAAACCCATTTTCCAAAAGTTTATATATCTATAAAGGGTTTGTTTTGAAAACGGTAAAGATACATTGTTCTTAAAACGGAGATATTAAAGGTTTGTTATTTTAATGGTTTTAAAACTTTAAATGTCAATTTTTTGTAAAAATATTTTTATGCCGTTCTCATTAGGGGACTTTTAATTAAAAAACGCTAAAAAATTACATGTTAATTGCGAAAATCTTAGTTTTTAAATTAGAAGTTCAAATTTATGAATACATCCTAAAATTGTCATAAAAGCGTCTGGTATGTATTTACATAATTTTATACCATATATAGTATTCACCTTTAATTAATTTTTAACTTTGAACTTTAAATTTTATTTAAAATATTATTTGTTTTTTATTCCTGACAACATTGTGGATGGTATTTTAAGATTCAGCAAAGTCAAATGCTAATAATTTAATTGGGATATAAAGTAAGAATTTCATTGTATTCGAATAAAAAGTTACATTTTAAATACGAGTACATTTACATTACTCAAATATGTGAATAAAAAGCACTTTAATACTATTTACTAATTATAAAAGATTACTATAAAATGAAAATTCAGTTTTCCTTACAAAAAACAAAAAAAAAAAAACAAACTTGGTGTCAGTATTACAGTCAGCACTTGGTAGAATGTTTTATTTAAATTTTGCTCAAGTATGAAAACCTCAAACAAAATTTCATACTTAAGTAAAATTCCTACTAAGTGATGTCAATAATATACTGGCCCGTTCAGAGCTTTTCTTTTAATATAATTTATTAACATTTATATATTTTTAAATTAAAAACGAATTAATTGTATCAATTTTACTTTCTATTAACAAACAATTATTTATAAGTTGAGTGCTTTTTTTTAATAATTTACCTAAAAATACATTGCATTTTTTGCTTTAATATATAAAATATATTAAACACTTTTATATGTATGTTTAACATTTAAATATTACCAATTTTAGAATAAAATGAATTAAATTTTTATAATTTCCAATACACTATTTAACAATATAAAAACAATAAGTTTCTGTTTAATTTGTATTAAGAAATGAATTTACGAAAAACTTAAAACAAAAAGCAGGGACAGAATTTACTAAAACAAAATGAAACAAGTGCGTAAAGTAGTATTTAAATTAAATTACAAAAAAGCCTAAACATAACCTAAAATAAAAATATGAAATCATATTGAAAATATAATTGAATGTATAATTTCTTTTATTATCATTACCTACAAGAATTGTGAAGTAAATTATTAAAATTAAAACAAAAAATATAGAATGTCCAAAACTTATTCGAATGCAGTGCCTTAAAATACTGAATGTTGTAACATTTACAGTAGTTGTAGTAATTTTAAAACACGCTGTAAATTGTGTAGAGGTTGATTTTAGTTTTTTTCTTTCAAAATTTTCCTTAAAAACAAAACAAAAAAACAATTCAAATTCTCTCAATATGATTTCATATTAATTTATGTTATTAACCATTATAGAAGAAATAAAAACTAAAACTAACATTCCTGTTATTTCAAATAAAACTAAAAACAACAAATAAATTATTAAGTTAAAATCAAATGTCTCTAAGAACAAATAATCTCAAAGTATATACTTTAGTAGGGTATTTAGTGAAACATACAATTTTAACTTATTTACTAAACAAAAATAATATATAATATATTTTTTAATTAAACTACATTTATAGCATTTGTAGTTGAAGCCATTTTGACAAATCTTAAATGACAATTCTATTTCTGCTTGAGATAATCATCATTATCTTAAGTTGTAATTAAATTATTACTTACGAGTTGTCAACTTATGACCATCGATTTAATAAATGCATTTATATTAGAATATTTAAAATCATTTACCAAATCTATTATATTTAAAAGCAAACATTTGTACTTAAAACACCAAATAAAAGAGAAAAGAAAAGGTTTATAACGCAAAGATAAATATGAAGGGTACTCACGATGGTCTTTTGCACATGAACTCAATTTGCTGCCTCATAACAACTCTAGGCTGAAAAAATACAATTAACAGACTGAGTGTTTTTTTTTTTGCATCGTGTGCATACCCTAATTATTTCTTTGCATTTATTATAATTATGCAATCCAATCATATTTATATAAACACACAATATTTATTCTATATTTAATTTAATAAACAAACAAATGCATTAAATACTTAAATATATGAATTACTTTTGATACAGTATAAACAAATATGTGTTTATAAAATGAGTTTTATTTTTTTTTGTGCAACCGTAACAATACATATTATCCAATTTTGATATCTACGTCATTAACAATGAACAGAATTTAAATTTTAAGCTCTTTCTTAAGACATTTATTAAGAGCAACTGGAAATAGTTATCAAATAATGTAATAAATGGCCCATGCATCATCGATTATTATGATCATACTTTGAAAGTTTTAAGTCTTAATAAATCAAGTGCTTATATTTAATAGGGTGTATTTTATTCACGTCTTATGAATATATACATAATTTTATCTTTTAAAATATTTAGCAAAAATGTCTTCTTATTTCTGCATACATTTTTTTTAAGATAAATTATCTAAGATAAACTAAGGTGGTAATTACACAGTTAAGGGAAAGATTGGAAAGTTTCATTTTTTTTGTAAGAATTGTTTCAAACACTCACCCGTGGGTTATTTTGAAACAAAAATGTCAGTCATACGTTAGGCTAGGAGTGGCGGAGTCAAGGAAAGAATTCCGTCATTGCGACACCACATCACTTTTCCTTCAGTAGCGTGGTTTTATAGCGACAGTCCTCAAGCCCAATATCTTAATAATTTGCGATTTCTCACAAGTTGTCTAATTCAGTGCGCAATTTCTGTAATCTTTTAATATTGCTAATATTTTTTAAATTTATTGATAATTTTTTACATACAGATTGGAAATTTGTTTTGTTAAACTTGTAGCCAATTCTTTTGGCGAAGGCCCAACTTGTTTGAATTGCATGGAAAATCATAAAAAATTATAGAAAACAAGCAAGTACTTAGAAAAAAAATCATAGTAGTTAAAGTTACCAAATGTAGATATGTAATTTAAAATACAATTTTTGAAAAAGAAAATTGGTTAAGATATGACAGCTTTATAAAAAAATGCCGAAGGATGCCACTCTACCCTACACTCAATTTTGCTGACTTTTACTCTACTTTATTTCAAAAGTTCATTTGAAGTATAAAACATGAGTGAAAATTTGCTTATTAATAGGATGAAGAAAACATCTCTATTTATAGACTGCTGCAGTATCGTCCCATACATTGACTCGTCAGTGGTTAGTTAATATGTTAATATATTTTTATTTTTAAACTGTATCCATATGAAAAGTTTTCTATAAAGTATTCCAGCAAAAATTTGCTATTACCAGGTTATGGGAAATGGAATAAGAAAACAAACTTTGTAAATACTTACACTTTGGTCAAACAATACATCATAGCGTGGAGGTTTCATGGGAGGTAATTGGTTATCCAAAGCTTACGAATATATACGTAACTAATACCTCAGCAAGAAGGTACTATGGGGACTCTGCACTATCGATTTCAATGGTAGAAAAGTGGTTTACGGACTTTCGTTTTGGCCCTACAAGCACGGAAGATTTCGAACGTTCTGGACGCCCAGTTGAGGTCTCTACACTCAAAACAATTGAAAAATTTCACGATATGGTGTTGGCCGATCGGAGATTGAATGTGCTATAGATTGTGAAAGACATAGGCAAATCACATGGCTTAGTGGTTTCAATTTTGAACGATCACTTGGGTATAAGAAAGCTTTCCGCAAGATGGCTGCCGCGTTTGCTCACAATCGACCACCAGCGGAATCGTGTGACAGCTTAGTTTTAATGGCAAAAATCCATGAAGTTGACTACGAATTGCCCCTAATTCGCCTTATTCTCTGGATTTAGCCCCCAGTGATTATTTTCTATTTCCAAACCTAAATAAATGGCTCGGTGGAAAGAGATTTAGCCCCAACGATGAAAGTATTGATCCGAATATGAATACGGGTGCATCCATTTTTGGTCCCGGGTTCCATGGTGCTTTTCCGATGAGTAAATATCCGTCCATTTTTCAGGCTGAAAGCTTCGCCATATGTGTTTGTGCGGCGGAATGCATGCGGAGGTGTACAGTAAGATCTCGCATCTACATTCTCTCTGACAGTCAAGCGGCTTTTAGGGCCCACAATGTGTCATCTGGACTGGTAATGGAGTGCATTCAGGCTCTCAATCGACTTGGTAGGTACAACTCCCTCTCTGGGCATGATGGGCATGGGGACAATGAAAGGGCGGACTGTCTGTCCTATGGGAGTAGATTAGGTTATGGAGAGAGTTAAAACAAATGTGCAACAAATTTTGGGTCATCGCATGTAGCCTCAATGATTTCAACGCAGTATGAAAGTAGACCCTTAGAAAAACAAAATCGCCAAGGTGTTTGGCGAAGTTGATGCGAAAAACAAAATTATGGCTTCTTGAATTTTGTCAATTTTTTACCAATTTTATAGTTAGTTAATATTAAAAAATATTTGTTTTTCTATTGGCTTCCATTACTTAAAAATGGATTTTTTGTTTTACATATTGTTTATTATACACTTAAAAAATATTTATTAAAACCATCAACATTTTTATTTTTTTCGTTTTTATACAAAAACACTTTTTTGTTGAAAAAAAAAAAAAACAAAAATAAAAAAAATAAAATTAAAATTCAATATTTAAAGATTTTAAATTAGAATAATTTATAATGTTGTTGAAGTTAAGGCATTTCTTAAGTTTTTTTTTACTATTTGTTCAATTGACATTTTTATCAGAGCAAACATTTTTTTTGTTGATACTTTCTTAAAAAAAAACCAGTATAAGTATTTTATATCTATAACTACTTGTAAAAAAAACGACTATCCCTACTTACCTGACTTTTCTTTATTTATTGTAAACAAATATAATTTAAACATTTGGGGTTTTCGTATATGGACTTCGCCGGAACGAGAAATAGAGCAATGATGTTTGCCCTGCTCTACCTTTACTTACAAAAACACATAATTCATTTGTTAGCTTGTTTTGTTTTTAATATTTTATTAAAATAAAAATACAAAAATTTGAAATATTTTTATGACAAATATTTTTGTTTACATTTAAAAGAGAAAAGCCAATAATTTCTTTGGCTTGGCAACATTTTTATAAATTTTTAATTTTTAAGTATTTATATCTATAACAACTTAGCAAGTCTATATCTACTTAAATTTGTATGAAATATTTATATAAAATTCGAAAAAAACAAACCTATATACATATATATATGTACATCCGATGAGGTAGTACCGAGTTCACCAGTGATACGAGGTGGAATAATAAATCCCTGACTAATGAAAAACAGTTTTTTTTTACATTTTAGCTAAATAAACTTCGGCCAACGTTTCTCGAATTTTTATCCCTTTTTGTTTCATCAATGAAACTGAAACTGATGGTCGAGAGTCTGAATGTTTTTCCGCAAACAATTATTGTCGATTTTATATGAGTACAAGTTCACAAACTTAAAGTATAGCTACACTCGAACCTGTGTGGTTGAAGTGAACAATACGTTAACTATACATGTTCGTGTATGCAAGGAAGTGTTAACCCTGTTGGCCATGTCTGCCAGACAATGTCGACGACGGGTGCACGACACATAGTAAATCTATGACGACACTTTGGCTGCAGTCCATGCATGTTGGTTTTGTCGACGATATACTTTACATTGTTGTCGACGACAGTGTGGACGATAATGTTCTGATTATATCGTCGACCATCATATCAACAATATACGCACAATATACAGTCATGTGCGAAAAAATAGGGCAAATTTAAAGTAAAAAACACACATACATTTTGCTTAGTATTTTATATTATTTTTATGGAAATATAATAGTCATTAGTCATTGTGCATTGAATTACAAACAGCCAAAAAATAATGAATACCCATTACTTTTTGGACATCGTGAATTAAGCGAGTAAATAGGCTGGTAAGTAGTTGATACCATGTTTTTGCTGGGTCAGTAAGCCGCTATAATATTTCTTATATTGCTAACAGTTTGTTCTCTCATGATTTCTGGAGACAGTTACGACTGAATCAATTTCATTTAAAGAAAACTATGTGCCGGTGATTGGAGAATAAATGCTCATTACCCACTTTCCAGCATTCCATTTGGGACAATATCGTGCTAGAAATCATATTGAAAATATAATTGAATGTATAATTTCTTTTATTATCATTACCTACAAGAATTGTGAAGTAAATTATTAAAATTAAAACAAAAAATATAGAATGTCCAAAACTTATTCGAATGCAGTGCCTTAAAATACTGAATGTTGTAACATTTACAGTAGTTGTAGTAATTTTAAAACACGCTGTAAATTGTGTAGAGGTTGATTTTAGTTTTTTTCTTTCAAAATTTTCCTTAAAAACAAAACAAAAAAACAATTCAAATTCTCTCAATATGATTTCATATTAATTTATGTTATTAACCATTATAGAAGAAATAAAAACTAAAACTAACATTCCTGTTATTTCAAATAAAACTAAAAACAACAAATAAATTATTAAGTTAAAATCAAATGTCTCTAAGAACAAATAATCTCAAAGTATATACTTTAGTAGGGTATTAAGTGAAACATACAATTTTAACTTATTTACTAAACAAAAATAATATATAATATATTTTTTAATTAAACTACATTTATAGCATTTGTAGTTGAAGCCATTTTGACAAATCTTAAATGACAATTCTATTTCTGCTTGAGATAATCATCATTATCTTAAGTTGTAATTAAATTATTACTTACGAGTTGTCAACTTATGACCATCGATTTAATAAATGCATTTATATTAGAATATTTAAAATCATTTACCAAATCTATTATATTTAAAAGCAAACATTTGTACTTAAAACACCAAATAAAAGAGAAAAGAAAAGGTTTATAACGCAAAGATAAATATGAAGGGTACTCACGATGGTCTTTTGCACATGAACTCAATTTGCTGCCTCATAACAACTCTAGGCTGAAAAAATACAATTAACAGACTGAGTGTTTTTTTTTTTGCATCGTGTGCATACCCTAATTATTTCTTTGCATTTATTATAATTATGCAATCCAATCATATTTATATAAACACACAATATTTATTCTATATTTAATTTAATAAACAAACAAATGCATTAAATACTTAAATATATGAATTACTTTTGATACAGTATAAACAAATATGTGTTTATAAAATGAGTTTTATTTTTTTTTTGTGCAACCGTAACAATACATATTATCCAATTTTGATATCTACGTCATTAACAATGAACAGAATTTAAATTTTAAGCTCTTTCTTAAGACATTTATTAAGAGCAACTGGAAATAGTTATCAAATAATGTAATAAATGGCCCATGCATCATCGATTATTATGATCATACTTTGAAAGTTTTAAGTCTTAATAAATCAAGTGCTTATATTTAATAGGGTGTATTTTATTCACGTCTTATGAATATATACATAATTTTATCTTTTAAAATATTTAGCAAAAATGTCTTCTTATTTCTGCATACATTTTTTTTAAGATAAATTATCTAAGATAAACTAAGGTGGTAATTACACAGTTAAGGGAAAGATTGGAAAGTTTCATTTTTTTTGTAAGAATTGTTTCAAACACTCACCCGTGGGTTATTTTGAAACAAAAATGTCAGTCATACGTTAGGCTAGGAGTGGCGGAGTCAAGGAAAGAATTCCGTCATTGCGACACCACATCACTTTTCCTTCAGTAGCGTGGTTTTATAGCGACAGTCCTCAAGCCCAATATCTTAATAATTTGCGATTTCTCACAAGTTGTCTAATTCAGTGCGCAATTTCTGTAATCTTTTAATATTGCTAATATTTTTTAAATTTATTGATAATTTTTTACATACAGATTGGAAATTTGTTTTGTTAAACTTGTAGCCAATTCTTTTGGCGAAGGCCCAACTTGTTTGAATTGCATGGAAAATCATAAAAAATTATAGAAAACAAGCAAGTACTTAGAAAAAAAATCATAGTAGTTAAAGTTACCAAATGTAGATATGTAATTTAAAATACAATTTTTGAAAAAGAAAATTGGTTAAGATATGACAGCTTTATAAAATAATGCCGAAGGATGCCACTCTACCCTACACTCAATTTTGCTGACTTTTACTCTACTTTATTTCAAAAGTTCATTTGAAGTATAAAACATGAGTGAAAATTTGCTTATTAATAGGATGAAGAAAACATCTCTATTTATAGACTGCTGCAGTATCGTCCCATACATTGACTCGTCAGTGGTTAGTTAATATGTTAATATATTTTTATTTTTAAACTGTATCCATATGAAAAGTTTTCTATAAAGTATTCCAGCAAAAATTTGCTATTACCAGGTTATGGGAAATGGAATAAGAAAACAAACTTTGTAAATACTTACACTTTGGTCAAACAATACATCATAGCGTGGAGGTTTCATGGGAGGTAATTGGTTATCCAAAGCTTACGAATATATACGTAACTAATACCTCAGCAAGAAGGTACTATGGGGACTCTGCACTATCGATTTCAATGGTAGAAAAGTGGTTTACGGACTTTCGTTTTGGCCCTACAAGCACGGAAGATTTCGAACGTTCTGGACGCCCAGTTGAGGTCTCTACACTCAAAACAATTGAAAAATTTCACGATATGGTGTTGGCCGATCGGAGATTGAATGTGCTATAGATTGTGAAAGACATAGGCAAATCACATGGCTTAGTGGTTTCAATTTTGAACGATCACTTGGGTATAAGAAAGCTTTCCGCAAGATGGCTGCCGCGTTTGCTCACAATCGACCACCAGCGGAATCGTGTGACAGCTTAGTTTTAATGGCAAAAATCCATGAAGTTGACTACGAATTGCCCCTAATTCGCCTTATTCTCTGGATTTAGCCCCCAGTGATTATTTTCTATTTCCAAACCTAAATAAATGGCTCGGTGGAAAGAGATTTAGCCCCAACGATGAAAGTATTGATCAAACAAATGCCTTTTTTATGGACCTCGAAAAATACTGCTGTTAAACGCAAAGTAAATGACGGAACTTTCTCAAAATTTGACAGTAGTCTATTTACAGGTGGTACTTGATGGGAGCAGTGTTGCATTTCATATAACTACGAGGGAAGTTCGAAAAATCAAGGACTTATTGGTCCGCCCTCGCAAGTACATTCTTGTAAAGAGTAAACTAAAAATAAAATCAAATCAAGAACAAATAATAGCATCAATTAAAATTTTTTAAAAATCAGGTAACAATAATAAACAATATGTATATATCTTTTTCAATGGCATTTAAATTACAAAATCTGTGCAATTAATTAAGACTATAAAATTGTATACAATACCAAAAGCTCTTTATTTATATCCCTCTTAATCCGCTATTATTTTAAAGTCTGTATATAAGTAGTTATATATATATATGTACATTAATATCAGTCACTTATTTTATCATAACTTTCAATTAAGTAGTAAAATCTAAAAATATTTGAATAATATTACTTTAGGTTTGAAAGTAAAGCAAAGGGTAAAGGATACCTACTAGGTAATACCTGAAATAGGTTCAAATCTTTACCAAGATTTTTCTGGGGTATGTCGTGACCGGGAATCAAACAAGAAAATTGCTCATCATTCGTTGGTGTTGAATATTTTGCTTAAATTAGTGGCAGGATTGAAAGATACTCTGATGTTTTTCGCCTAATTTAATCAGAATTTTTCTGAAAAATACAAATATTATTACATTATAATGTGTAAATTCTACGAAGATTTTGTTTAGGTTTCTTAAATTGTGTACACTTTTTATATATATATTTTTTTTTAAATTTAATATAAAATATGTATAAAAATATCTGTTTGAGACAAATCCCAACCAGGATAAGTTTTTTTAACATTCTTCTATCTTTTTTTATTAACCTATTTAATTTTGCTCAAAAATTTGCACAGGTAGCAATTATAAAAAATAATTTAGTTAATTAGGTGAATTTAAATAATAAATTATATTGGGCTCATTTGAACTTTAAATCAACGTTAAAGTTAAGGCTTATATATAATATATTTATTTATATGTTGTTTTTGATAAAAACCCAAAAAGCTACAAGAGTGAACACTGGATAGCAATTGTTTTAGAACCACATTTTTTTTTAATGAATGGAATATATTATTTAATGCTGCTAAATATTAGGTATATTAAGTAGATCAAATAATTCGAAAGGCATCCTAAAAGAATTTTATCAAGAAAAAATTTGTAAGGTTTATAAAGAAAAAGTGTTCCCTTTTGCTCTACATATATTGTAACTATGTATAAAATTTGTTTTTAAACTGCCAGTTTTGACACATGAGCCCTTGATCAGAAAAGTTTTAAGTCTCACTCAATCAAAATCGCTTCAGCGAAAAATAAATGACCATATTAAATATGATCAGATGAATAAGGTTATGAGATATGATTTTTCTTTAAAATAAAAGGGCTGATAATGTTAATGTTTGGTCTCCCTTTACATTTACATACCATGGCGCATTCGTGGAACAATGAGTATTTAAAAGCTGGGTTGGATTGTGCTGGATGACTTTTATATTAAAACTTAATTTTTGATAAATGGGGGCTTCGATTTAAATATCTGTAAGGCGTTCCTTAATTTTAGCAAACCTCAAAATATTGACAATATTATTATGAAAATTTGTGATAATTTTTTGAGAGAAAAATGTTTAACTTGCGACTTTGTGATTAATTGTCTTAAAATTAAAGACCTTATTTGAAAAGTGCGCTAAGCCGTTTCCTACCAATGTTAACTTGTTTTTCTGAAGACGTTTTAATTTTGTCTTGCTGGTAGCGGATGTTTAACTATAGGTCTGTACGAGGTAATTTTGGATAAGCAAAAAATTCTCTCACAAAACCATAAAAATGCCCAAAATACTGCGAACGCACAAAACCACATTTCATACCCAAAAATTAACGTCAAATTTATTCATATTAAAAAACAGCTTAATTAATAAATATATTTGAAATGGCAAATATCTATTTACATTTTCAAATGTATTTTTATTTAACATTAATTTTTTTTTTTCAAAAATGCAAAACAGTTAATTTATTAGCAGCAGCTGATGATTTGATAATTTTTCCATTTTACCCAAACAAAAAGTACGGGTAAGTTCTGGTAAAAAGAGAAACACAATTACTCACTCGTGAACGCTCTCATTTACCCAATTTTCGTTACAAGAAACGCTTTCTGGTAAGATTGGGTTCCCGCGGGCACCCGCGGTAACGTAAGTACGTCGAACACACCTTATGTATATAATCAGAGAAGATAATTGCAAATTAATTAGATTTTTCATCTTTAAATTGCTTTTTTTTCAAATTTTTTTGCTTTAAGGTGCTTTTTTCCAATAAAAAAAAAAATTTTATTCTGCTAGTTTTTTTTTCCAACTTTGCTTTTTTGTTAATATTTTTTTGCTTAAAATACATTGAATTTTTCTTTTTTTTTTATAATCTCTGGTTATAATTGTTCCGTTCGTTTACTCAATAGTTTATACAAATTTGTACAAATTTTTACTAGATAGCGTTCGTTTTTACACTCAAATGAAAAATGAATATAATGACAGTTCGATGTTCAGAGTTTGCAAATTTTTACTGGACAAATTTTTGCCAGCAAGAATTTTCATGCAGAAAAAACATATGATTGAAAAACGTGATAAATTTTTGTAAATACAAATAAAAATGTTTTACAACTACGTTATTGTATGTAAATGCAAAGCAACAAATATTGTAAAATGATTTATGGAAAAGATAAGAAAACCTTTTAAAATGTTTCTGCTTAACATTATACAACAAAAATCCTCTTTTTCCATATTGATCAGTTATAATCTATATTTGCATATGATTTCACAATCAGCTGTTTAACAAACTTGCAAATTTTCCGTTCGCGTACTTTTTGAGAAAATTTTCAATTTGCGAGTAAATTTGTCTTTTAGGTCTGTACGAGGTAATTTTGGGAAAAGTCTGGTAAAATGAGAGTAAGCAAAAAATTCTCTCACAAATCATAAAAATGCCCAAAATACTGCGAACGCACAAAACCACATTTCATACCCAAAAATAAACGTCAAATTTATTCATATTAAAAAACAGCGTAATTAATAAATATATTTGAAATTGCAAATATATATTTACATTTTCAAATGTATTTTTCATTATTAAGAAGGAAAAGTTGTTTATAGTAACTTGACTTTATTTTTTTCAAAAATGCAAAACAGTTAATTTATTAGCAACAGCTGATGATTTGACAATTTTACCATTTTACCCAAACAAAAAGTACGGGTAAGTTCTGGTAAAAAGAGAAACACAATAACTCTCTCATGAACGCTCTCATTTACCCAATTTTTGTTACAAGAAACGCTTTCTGGTAAGATTGGGTTCCCGCGGGCACCCGCGGTAACGTACCTCGAACACACCTTTTGTAAGTTTGTGACTGAGTAATTTTTGCTGGACTTGACTGAGAAAAGTAAACGAAATATTTAATCGGCATTTTAACCTAGAAAACACCATATAAGACACCTGATGTTCGCTTTTGAAAAACATAAGTGCCATCCATTTGGTTCTGGCAAAGTTTATTTCCAAAGTTGTTCTCTATTGTTTGTAAAACTAATTATCATTTTTAATTTGGAAGGAATAACATATGACTGTATTTGGGCTAATGTTTTACTACCATTCAAAGTTCATCCTCCTCGCCAATTGTATAATTTTTATGGTACAAAAACATATAAATATGATTTCTGACAGGATCGGTTTTTTTTAGAAATGTTCATTGTTTTTTGACGAGAATATTTTAAATGGATTTTATAAATTTAGTATTTCATTAAATAATATTTAAAACTATTGATTATTCATTTTTGTTTCACAATTTTTTAGAATTTAATATGTTGTGCTGCTGATGTTCTTGAAGGTAAAGGTGCTGTTCAAGTAGCCATAACTGTTGGTGAATTATTCCGTCTACATGGTGGTAATACACTAAACACTAGTAAGTCACCAACTCGGACAACACGTGCCACTCTAACGCCGTCACCAATAGTTTAAATACCAAAGAGGAGAAGAGGGATGATAATATAACGATTTGTCTAAGTCTGCTGGTGTAACTGGTGCCAAGGAAAGAATTATAACAAAAACTGGTTCCTTAACATTTGAAAATGTTGTGAATTTAACGATTGTTTTGTGAAGAAATTTATCCCAATTGTGAATTTTTAGTATCACTGCGAAGTATTATAAAAATGTGGAGATTATTTTACACGATTTTAATTTTTAATGAGTTAAATTGATACTTATATACAAATACATATATTTTTTTACACAGTGTGCTTATTAGTTCAATTTTTACTTTATTTTATATTTAATTATTTTTTAAATAAACTGTTTATTATTTTGTTTTAGTTGGAAAAATTTAGATTTAAATTCATATGCTTTTTAAAACATTTTGTAAATATATGACACCAAAAACATACAAAAATCAAATCGACGCTGTGCCAGCAAGACACGTCTTGTATTGTAAGAGACTCTTAAAAAGGGTTTTATTTTACTTTTTCGTGATATATTTTTAAACACAATTTTTTCAAATATTTTAAAATAATATCAAATATTTTAATATATAACAAATAACTTTAAAATAACAACGTGGAAGGGCAAATAAAGAAGTTTGTATAGATTTCTTAAAAATACATGACGTGTCTTGCTGGCGTTGCGTCGAAATACTATATTTAATTTTAACTATTAAGATAAAACTAGAGGTGTGCACGTGATACGAAATTTTGTGATTCAGGCGTGAATCAAAATTTAAATTACTAAGGTGAGCGTGTGCTGTAAAAAAATTTTTGTGCGTGTTGATTTTTTTGTCGTGATTTTTCGTGATTATTCATTTTATTCGTTTTTTTATTTTTTCGATTTTTTTTTACATGTAATGTAGCAAGACTGTTTTTTTCCTTATGTATTCAAGTGATAATATAAACTATTTCGTGAGCGTGAGCGAAAATTTAAATTACTCACGTGATTGCGCGTGAGCGTGAAAAAAATTTTCGTGCGCGATTGTGAGTCAAAAATCGCTAACGTGCCCATCTCTAGACAAAACAATTACACTTACATACATCACGTTTTACAATCACAATTTTTTTGTTAACGAAAAACCAACGAAACATATTATATTGACAAATTTTTAAATCTTTTTTTTTTGTATTTTGTAACTTTTTTCTATTAAAATTATGTATTTTATAATTAAATGCACAATTTATTAAGACTGGCTAACGTATCTAAATGAAAGTTCAATTTGATACTATTCAGATTTATTTTATTGCAAGTTTTACTCTTGGTTAAGGTACCGATAGTTATTATTTGAGTATACTTTTAGATAAGTTAGCCCACCTTAATGTCTATAATGTTTATAATATTTTAAAATTATATTGATTTAAACATTTGTATTTAATATCATAGAAATACTTATAATAAGTATTAAATATTTGTAGTCTGCAAAGGGATCAAAAATGGAATATATATTACAGTTTGCCATTAAGATATAAGTATTAACAATTAATTCAAATATTCGTCCTGTTTTTAGTTATGTTTAAAATATTTTTTGATTTGAATAACTAAATTCGTTGTTCGGGAAATCCATTTTTTCAAAAATCGTAAATTTGAAAATTAATTGAAATGTCATCATGTTTTGAACCTATTTCTACTAATTTTCTGCTATTAATAATTTGATTCTAAAATTCATAAAATATTTACAACTTGAAAATTTTGTTAACTTAATATACTTAATTGTTTAAATTTTAAAGTTTTCCATGCCTCCTGTTAAGTTTTTTTTATTAGATTAAATAATCTTATATTCGATCAATTATATTTTAGACATTCTCAATAGCATATCAAAAATTACAATTCAATATAAGCTAATAGCTAATTTGGACATATGGTAACAAAGGAGATTGTAAAAACACAAAATTAGTAAGTCATTTTCATCTTAACTCAATAAATCAAATTGGTTTTAGTATTAGTGTTAGCAGCTTTTTCCTTTAAAGTTATTAAGCGATGAGTTAATAAGCGATATTTATAATTAACATTTTTAAAAGGCACGAGGTATGTTGATGAATAACTAGTGTTAAATAACTTTCATGATAACAAAAAATATAAAAAAAGTTTTCATTTGAAAAATTTTCCATGATCTGTAACCAGACTAAAATTCATTTCATACTCGTGAAGAAATATAAATGAAACAATTTTCAGATTCTATGAGCTTTGTTCTTTAAAGAAATTTTTGAATTCAGATTTTTCTTTTAGGTTCTGAAAACTTTTTTCTAAGTTTTTAAATTTCATTCATCTAAATAGTACATGCTTGTTGATAATTTTAAAAGAGAGTAAGTCAAATATCTTTAGCGGCGAATGGACTACACAATTCGCCTACGCAAACTAGTTGGCCAGATAGTCTTACACAAAATTGTCGTCAAGGATCTCTTGAAGATATTTTTGAAATTTTCGCCTATAAATTTCTATTAAGGACAAGTTTAGAAAGAAGATTGTGTATTTTGTCACACTTTCAATCAAATTATCGACTGAATGAGTGACAAATTCCTAAACTTATCGTCAATAAATCTTTTTTGATAAGATGATCGACAATTACATGTATTTTGTCGATTTTTAAGCCACATGGACGACGACTTTATGTGCGAGAATGTCATTAACTTGTCTGAAACGAAATATTATTGAAGAAAATGTGCAATTTCATGTTTATTGTCGTTGTTCATACCACATTGACGACTTAATAGGCGTAAGAATCTGTAACTTGTCATCAATCGCACTCTGCTGAAGACATTCTGAGCGACAATGCAATTTGACGATAGATAAGCAACTATTTTTTAAAATTCCCATTTGTTTTGAGAGAAATTTCGTGCAAAATAACGGGACAATAACGATGAAAAAAAAACAAAAAAATACTAAAAATATTCAGTTGTATCTTTTAAATTGGAGTGAAAGTAATTATTTTTTGTATTTTAATCATTGTTTTTTTTTTTAATTAATTGTTTAATTAATGTTTTTAATTTCAATATTTTAAGTTTTAATCATCAAACCAATATATAATTTTTGTAAAGTGTGGTCCAACCATAATGGACGATGTCAATTGTTAATAAAACAAAAAGTTTTCAGAGAATTATCTTAATATGTTTAATTATGTTAGAAGGATCTATGAAAATTATGTGTGAAACAAAATATCGGCCAAATGCTCTCCATGACTTCGGTGGCATACTTCTATCGGATGGTCCATATTTTCAAAGACATAATTGAGGTTTAATGTCGATAATGTGCCGAATTATATCAGCTTTTAGCTTTTGAATTGTTCTTGGCTTATTGACGTACACTTTTTCTTTTAAATATTAAAAAAAAGAAGTCCAACGGTGTTAAATCACATGATCGTGGCGGCCAATTAACATCGCCCGGACGTGAGATAACACGTCCAATAAATTTCTTGCGCAAAAGAGCCATTGTTTCGTTGGCTGTGTGGCAAGTGGTACTATCCTGCTGGAACCACATATAGTCCAGGTCCATATCCTCAATTTCTGGCCACAAGAAGTCCGTTATCATCTCGCGATAGCGAACACCGACGACGAGTCGAGGTTGACGGCTCTTCAGCCGCACTATCGCGAACAATAGCAATGTTTTCCGCAGAACGAACTGGCGAGCATGCACAGGTGTTTTCACAGACCCAGTGTTTAAGCGTAAAACGTTCTATTTAAGTACAGTGAGTACAGTGAGAGAAGAAGAAGTTACTTGTAATTTCGAAATTCAATCTCTTGTCACTCTAATAGTGATTGTGAATTTCTATTAAAATCAGTTGTCATATTACAAAGAACCAGAAAGGTTGGTATAATACCACAAAAATAAATATATAATTTAAAACCCCGCACACTAACCCCCGCTTTCTTAATTTTATATTTGGGATAAAATTGTTTCACTTTCATACAAACATTTTTGGTCCTTCGAACCGGATAGCCAATTTGTGATTATTTTACCCCAAATACTTTATTTTCAGAAAGTATTCAACATAAAGAGTAATTAAACCCAGTGAAGAATATCACATCAAACCCCCCTTGCTTTTCTGGTTAAGTGACAACTCCCCCGCTGCAGTAAAAACAAAAGGCTGAGAAAAAAAAAAACTCATAAAGGCTGAAAAACATAAAAAAGTGAAGAATATAAAAAGTAAGTGAAATACTGTTTTTACACACAACAACATTCAAAGTGCAACAACAAATAAAAATAAATTCTCTATACTAGTTTCAAGTCTAAATATTACAGTTATTAAATTGTGTTTCTTATAAAAAAAATATCCCTCATTTAAATGAAACAGAATCCACAAACCAAAAAAGAATAAATATTTAGTGCGATCTGCGTAAAATTCTGCTAACAAAATTGATATATCAAAAAAAAAAAAAACTTTAACATTCATGTTTTTAGCAGCAACAATAATAATTTTGTTTTGCAATGCAAGTATAACAGTTGTGTTTAAGAGATTTGCCTAAAAGAGTTGATTAAACAAACTGCATATTTAACAGCAGAATTTTAAAAATTAAACTTTGTTTACAATACAATATAACAGCTTGGTCTTTTTTGTTAACCAATTACTTTCTAAATTTGCAATCGAGCCTTAATTTTTTTGATAAACAATTAAGAGAGTGGAGTATACCAGTTTTTAAACTACAATTAATTCCGAGTTTGAAATTCAACAAAAAATCGATAGCACTCTTTTTTTTTTATCATCACAATATACAAAAAAAATAAAACATTTAAAGGATATATATACTATTTTATAATACTTGAATATACGTGAACATATAACTAAAATATTATATTTTTAAATAATTTTATTGACCCCTTTGTTGTTGCACTCTCTCTATTTTTGCACATACTCGTATATACAACCAAACTTGTGGAAAAAGTTACTTTATACATACGTGATCTACGTTCTTCTTTTATATAACCGTCTAATTATACGTTACCTTAATCTTTTTACGTTGAGTATTTAATACATTCATCTGTTATTTACAAAGATACTAGGGCGGTCCATAAGTCTAGGGTCAACATTAAAGAAAAAAAAGCGTCGTTATTTTTAAATTAAATTTATTCTATTAAAATTCAATCGCGCATCTCGAAAGTACCAAACGTGATTTTTTCTTTAAGTAGCAACTATTTCAAAATGTCTGATCTAGATGCTTTTATTCGTTCTTCTGACCGAGTAGTCGAGTTTCAAACTTATTTCGAGGGACTTCCCTCTGATAGTCATTCAGTCCACACATTAGAAGTACACAAGGATGAAATTGTACGTCTCTGGAAGTGTTTTAGATCGTGTTACGATACGATTTTAACTAAGTTTCACGAATTAGAGGAAGCTGTTAGTCTTGAAACTTTGAAACAAAGATTCTTCGCAACATTTGACGCTCATGTTAAAGCTCTTTCGAAATCAAATGAACTACTTGATAGCCTTTGTTCAAAAATTTCTCCAATTGCCTCACCGTCCTCTAACCCTCAACCAGATTTTACACCCAACATTTCATTACCTCCATGTGATACTGAGGTCTTTTATGGAGATTATGTGTCCTGGCCAACTTTTCGTGACATGTTCACAGCACTATATCGCAATAATAAACGTTTATCACCAGTGGAAAAGTTGTGTCATTTATTAAAGAAGACTCAGGGAGAGGCCCGCGATATACTAAGAACATGCCCGTTAACTAATGAAGGATTCGAAATGGCTTGGCAGAATCTCATAGACCGTTACGAGAATAAAAGGGTTCTTATTAACGCTCAACTTAAGTCCCTTTTTAACATATCAGCCATTGTGCAAGAAACTGGCCCCAACATTAAGCGTATTCAACGCACAATTAATGATTGTGTTACAAACCTCACTCTTCTTCAAATCGATACTAAAAATTGGGACGTAATATTTGTATACATCTGTTCAACCTGTCTACCAGAAGCAACACTCAATTTATGGGAACAATCCTTTCGTAGTAGTACAGATTTTCCTTCGTGGAAAGAAATGGACGCTTTTTTAACGTCAAGATATCAGACGCTAGAATCTGTGGCAGACATTCGATCTACTTTGACGAGCTCAAATACTTCAGCCAATCGTAATTCGTCTAACACAAAGAAATCAAATTCTTCAGACCAAAAGAAGTTAAATAGTTACCAAACCAGTATCAAAAATTACAAATTGTTCAAGTGCTCTCTGTGTCGGGATTCACACCCACTTAGACTTTGTCCAAAATTTTTAAAGATGTCAATTGATGAGCGCTTTACTACTGTCAAAAGGCATAAACTATGCACGAACTGCCTTGGAACTTCTCACGAATTTAAAAAATGCAAAAGTCAATTTGTCTGCAATACGTGCCGACAAAAACATCACTCCTTACTTCACCGTACTGAACACACTTCAACTTCAAATCAAAACACTGTTGCACAAGCAACTCCCCCTACTGCGGCTCGAACACCGAATTTAAACACGAATAATGCTCGCGTTTTTAATTCTCCCCAAATTTCGAACTCCGACAATATACCTTCTACCTCAGCAGCAGCTGCAGGACAAATGCGACAATCGTATTCGACCCAAATACAGTCCACTTCCCACACTTCAGTTATACTCGGAACTGCTCTTGTTGATGTTTGCACAGATGAAGTTAGGTGTACTGTGCGTGCACTAATCGACTCTGCGTCAGAAGCTACGTTTGTTTCTAAGAAGCTACAAACGAAACTTTCTATGAAAACGCGCATATCGCAAACTGAAATTCATGGTCTCAATGATACCTTGACAGCCACATCCACTCAATTATGTCGTATACGAATCGGTTCCCCTGTTGACAACGAATTCGAAACTTACGCTGATGCCTTCGTCGTTAAAAGGCTGACAGGTCAACTACCTTATCACTCTCTATTAACACTTACAAGCTCTAGTTTTGCAGATCTGCAAATGGCAGACACTCACCTTCACAAGTGTTCTGAGATCGATTTACTCATCGGAGGAGATGTTTATCCAAAAATCATAAAAAATGGATTACGATGGGATGATAACCAATCTTTAGTTGCACAGCAAACCGTTTTCGGGTGGATCGTAACTGGCAAGATCGAATCGAAAACCTGCCTTCCCTCTGTTTCTACTTTTTATAATGAACTCGTATTGAGTAATCAACTTCAACGATTTTGGGAACTAGAAGAGGTTCCAAAAAGGCCCCGACTTTCCGATGAAGATATATACTGTGAAAATATCTACCAATCTACAACTTATAGAAATGATAATGGACGTTTTGTAGTTTCACTGCCCTTTATACGAGAACACAATAAAAATATAAACCTTGGCCCCTCTCGCACTACTGCACTTTCTCAATTTCTTAGAAATGAGGCTAGATTAGCTCGCAACCCCCAACTTAAAATGGAATACGATCGTGTTATCACTGAGTATTCAGCTTTAAATCAAATGACAATAGTAACCCCATCTAGTGCTAGTAGTACATACTACTTACCCCACCATGCGGTTTTTAAACCCGATAGCACCACCACGAAACTTCGTGTGGTATTCAATGCTTCTAGTCCATCAGACAATGGCATTAGTCTTAATGACATTCTTCACCCCGGCCCTGTTTTGCAGGCAGACTTAACTATTCTGGTTTTGCGATGGAGACTCTTTAGATACGTATTCAATGCAGATATTGAAAAGATGTATCGCCAGATCTTGGTAAACCCCTCTCACACCCCATTCCAAAGAATTATCTTTCGTAACTCCAATACTGAAGAACCTCAAGACTATGAACTAAACACAGTCACCTTCGGTGTAAACTGTGCTCCCTATCTGGCGATACGAACCCTACTTGAACTGGCAAAGGAATGTGAATTCAAAAACCCAATAGTGTCTGATATTCTCAGAAACTATATGTATGTCGACGATGTGTTAGCAGGTGCTCACACTCTCTCCACTGCCTTAAAATCTCGAGATGAGCTCATAGCTGTTCTGCAATCTGCTGGTTTTTCTTTGCGTAAATGGACGGCTAATAACGACTATTTACTAAAAGGTCTCTCTCCAGACCATTTATTGGATGCCGAATTCCTGAAACTTTCAGATTCGAGCACCACCAAAACTTTAGGTCTCAGGTGGAATGCTGGATGTGATCACTTCTACTTCAGACTTAAAAATCACCCCAATCGGAATTCAGTCACTAAAAGGTCAGTTCTGTCCGAAATCGCTAAATTATTTGACCCCGCCGGGTGGCTAGCCCCAAAAATAATCGTCGCGAAAATTATTATGCAACAAATCTGGAAGGATGGCACAAACTGGGATGAAGACCTTCAAACTTCAACTCTACAGCAATGGTACTCATTCTTAGACGACTATTACAATATAGAACAAATTAAAATTCCACGTTTTGTTGATTTTGACCCCTCCTTTTCCATTGAATTACACGGTTTTTGTGACGCCTCAGAGCGAGCTTATGCAGCGGCGTTGTATCTTCGTTCGGAGAATTCAGGTTTTGTGTCTACTCATCTTTTAGTCGCTAAAACCAAAGTTGCCCCCGTAAAATTTGTTTCGATACCCAGAAAAGAACTTTGTGGAGCTGAGCTAATGGCTAATATGATTGATTTTGTTCGGCCACAGCTAAATCTTAGCAACTATAAACTTTTTTTATGGACAGACTCCACCATCGTATTGGCATGGCTGCAAAAACCACCGAATAGGTGGAAAACTTTCGTAGCAAATAGAGTTTCTTCCATTGTTGAAAAGGTAGGCAGTGAATCATGGTCTCATATTGACTCCAAGAATAACCCAGCTGATTTGGCATCCCGTGGTCTCACAGTCACAGAACTCATTTGTAATGACTTATGGTGGCATGGACCTCCATGGCTAAGTCGTCCACATGCTGAATGGCCAACAAAATCGTCAAATTTTTCAACCAACGAAGAAGCTAAACCTGTCTTAGTCCACTTAACGCAGCTGAAAAATATGGATATGTTAAAAGATTTTTCTGATCTTCCAAGGGCTATGCGAGTTTTTTGCCAGATATTTCGTTTTTATTACCGCAGTAACCGTAACCATCGACATAAACTTGTCGTAGAAGATGAACTTCAGCTTTCTGAATTGAATTTTGTCAAATCCCGACTGGTTATTGCCAGTCAAAGATTATTCTTCGAAAAGGAATATTCTCTATTATGTAAAGGTTTAGAATTGCCACGAAAAAGTAAGCTTTTGACTTTTAATCCATTTATTGACCATGACGGCATTATGAGAGTTAATGGTAGGTTATCCAACTCTAACACGCTAAGCTATGATGAGAAATGTCCTATTATATTGCCTTATCATGCTTGCTATACCCGTTTATTTCTCGCATACCTACATAAATTCTCGCTACATGCACAAAATGCTCTTTTGTATAGATTAATGAGAATGCATTATTATGTACCAAAGCTCAAAACTTTGATTAGGACTATTATCTCTAAGTGTCGAGTATGTGTCATACAGAAACGTAATAGAAGCCAACAGATAATGGCCGCCCTTCCACCTGAAAGGACGACTCTTTCTCGCCCTTTTACCAACACAGGGGTAGATTTCGCAGGGCCCTTTGATGTCAAATCATATGTCGGTCGAGGTTGCAAGATTACAAAAGGTTACGTGCTTGTATTTGTATGCTTTGCGACAAAAGCTATTCATCTGGAGGCGACTAGTGAAATCTCAACTCAAGCCTTCTTAGCAGCATTTGCTCGTTTCTTTTCTCGCCGTGGATCCCCGAACGCCATATATTCGGATAATGGAACTGCCTTTGTTGGCGCCTCGAATCTCTTGAACGGTGACAAAGCTCAGTTTCTTTCACTTTTACGAAGACACCTAATTGACCAACACACTTTTTCTCCTCTTGAATGGCATTTCATACCCCCAGGAGCTCCACATATGGGTGGACTCTGGGAGGCAGGGGTTAAGAGTTTCAAATCGCATTTTAAGAAAATATCTCACTCTCAGAGTTTTACCTTTGAAGAATTCAGCACCATGTTGGCTCGAATCGAAGCGTGTCTTAATTCACGACCTATCAGTCCAATGAGCGACAACCCCGCAGATCTTTGCGCACTAACCCCCGGTCATTTCCTCACTTTAGGTCCATTATTGGCACCACCAGAACCTGATCTATCCAATCAATCTTTAAGCTATGTCAACCGCTGGCAAAAATTGAAGGTATTGCATCACTACTTCGCTCATAGATGGAAAGATGAGTACCTTAAGGAACTCCATAAACGCTTTAAATGGAAATATCCCCAGCGAAATTATGCTATCGGCGATCTTGTCGTCATAAGGAAAGATAACTTGCCCCCTAATCAATGGCAGCTTGGCCGCGTTGAAAAAGTTATTTGTGGTACAGATAATAGAGTTAGAGTCGCCGAAATACGAACAGCTAATGGCATCGTAACACGGCCTATTGTGAAATTAGTCTTACTCCCCTATCCTGACCAAAACTAATAACCTTATTTTTTCTCCTACAGCAAACATTTATTATGCCCCGCAAAATCCGAAGAAGCCTATCGCCCTTAGAAGAAAGGGAATCATATCACAACCATGTCAACACTAGTCGCAACTCTCAATCTTATGACTGCCGACTATGCCGTAAAGACCACCCACTCCGAAGATGTCTTAAGTTCAAGAGGATGAACGTGGTCGAGAAGATTAAGGTTGTCCAACGTTATCGGTATTGTGAGAATTGTTTAGCTCACTCGCACTTAGTTAGACGTTGCCGTAATACCGATCGCTGTCGCCAATGTGGAGCTAGACACCACACTCTCTTGCACCGCCATAATCGTCTCTCTGATAGTACACGTATATCCACAACATCTATCAACCAACCTACATCCAATAATTTATGCACAATCACTCTTCTTCCAACTATTATTGTTAAAGTTCATCTAGGGAAAGAATGGGGTAACGTACGCGGTATTCTCAACCCATGTGCCGAGGTGAGTTCTCTTGCCGAATTTTTACCAGAAAGATATAAATTACCCGTTGAGAAAATGGGTTCTGATCGTTGGTGTAAGATACGTATACGACCACGATTTGATGATAACCCGACATTCACTCTCACGGTCAAGATTACAAATGAATTACCTAAAAAACAACCTAAAGAAAGCTACGATGAAAGAGTTGCAGCTCTATATACGAATTTACGTCTTGCTGATCCAAATTTCTACCACAATTCCGATATCAACATCATCCTTGGTGCAGATATTTACCCACGGCTTATTAAATCTGGAATTCAGCCAGCATCGGTTGGATCACCAATGGCACAAGATACCGTTTTGGGCTGGACCATTATTGGCAAATTCGGTGTCTGATTCTGCGGCTCTCTCCTTTTGCTGTATTATATTGCGCTTTATATTGCTTGATATTGAATTACTTATTCCATCCAACATTGAAATGAATTATACAATAACTTTATCTTAAGATTCTATTATTTTATATTATACAATATTTTATATCTTATCATATACAAACCAATGAATTTTTTATCTTTAAATATTTTATATCCTTACTTCTCTCTAACATTAACATTTTGTAAAGCAACGCACTAACGTTTGACTCCTTTGCGAAATTGCAGTACTGCAAGGGGGCCGGAATGTTTAAGCGTAAAACGTTCTATTTAAGTTTTATGGGGTGTACAGTGAGAGAAGAAGAAGTTACTTGTAATTTCGAAATTCAATCTCTTGTCACTCTAATAGTGATTGTGAATTTCTATTAAAATCAGTTGTCATATTACAAAGAACCAGAAAGGTTGGTATAATACCACAAAAATAAATATATAATTTAAAACCCCGCACACTAACCCCCGCTTTCTTAATTTTATATTTGGGATAAAATTGTTTCACTTTCATACAAACACCCAGTTTGCTGAAAATTTACTCACAATTAGTATTGTGCATTATGGTTGGACCACCCTTTAGTATTTAAATCTGTTAATATTATTTTTCGTTACGTATTGTCTTTGAAAAATTTCGATTAAATTATCAAAACTCACTAGTAGAGCTTTATTTTGAACTGGTGTTCGACCTATCATCATATCGTTAGCTTATTATTGGTTTGACCCACACTGAACCAAAAAATAGCAGTAAAATTAAATAAAATCCATATAAAATTGATGTGTGGGTGGGTGATCACTATACAGCTCTTTGATTTAACACATTGTTTAGTAAACAAATATTTTGACGTATTATTCGGTTTAACGATGCATTTTCATCAATTCGACCCTATTTTTTCAACTCATATTTTTTAATAATATATTTCATTATTTTTTATATTTTTATCTATTTCATAAATTTTCTGAAACCAATAAAAGTCTTTTTTCGTAATTTTACGTTTTTAAGGAAATTAGTGAATTTGATACATATAAAAAATTATAAAACATGAAATTAAAAATTATAGTAAAGTAAAAAAAAAGTTTGCCAATAACTTGCACAACAGATACAAATTTTATATATACAAAGCTGTATAAATTTCTTTTAAATAATAATCAAATTACATATGTAAATTAAAAACATAAAATTATCATGTAAAGCATTTATTTGAAGACAAATATTAAAAAAAAGAATCTATTACATTACACAAATTAAAATTCACATAAAATTAAAATAATTGAACTAATTTTTTAGATACAAATACAGATCCACTAATAATTTTAATATACTAAGTAACAAATGATAATAATTTTAAATTATTTGGTTATAACACTTTTGTATTAATTTATAAATACAATTTTTTCGGTATTTATAGATGACCTAAGCACGCTAAATTATTTTCTACAATTACAATACTTTTTCAAATTGAAAATAATTTTTATCAAGTTAACTTTACTTTCAATTTTGTGAAATTAACAAATTGAATTTTGTCATTTTAACAAACAACAATTGCTTCGTAAAGCATTTGTGCTGACATTAACAATAACAATGTACATTTTAATAAAATTTGTTTATTTTAGAAAAACGAACATTAAATCGAATAAAAAAATAATTATTTTAACAATTCGTTTTGTCTAAAGTTAACAACATTTTTATGTTGATTTCACTTACAACTTTTAGTTCAGTGCACTGATCATATTTTATATAATGCACATATCCTCTATCTGATTCCAAAACTCGTTTCTCGATATCTAGTATCATATCTGAGATATACAGTGTCGAACTTTATTTGCCTGCTAATTTTTCAAATAAAAATTAAAAAATGTAAACCTTTATCGTTTTTCTCGATAACGACTTTTTGGCATATTAACCAATAATAATAATAATCAGACGATATCTCGTATAAACAGAAAGTGTATCTGAATAACGTATACCACATTAGACAAACTAGGCCAAACAAGATTTGGATTATGTGTCCAGTTTCAAAAATCCGGTATAATTTTTATCGGGGAGGATTAAGGTTATAATTATTGTTATTAAGCTCAATTTAATTGATACCACATTTTTTTGTGAAACTTATTCTAAATCCGATTATTTTGGTTAAATTTCAATTGTGTTAAAACTTTTTGTAATATTTTAAAATTGATGGTGAATTTTACAGTAGTTGTTCAAATTCATCTTTAAAAAATATAACTTTAAACAAAAACAGGACGACGCGTTATTGCATAACTTTTCTAATTATATTTTTCGTTATCGAATACACAACAAAGCTGTGTTTCAAAAAAAAAAAAAATCTCAGCTGTCAACTAGAAAATAATAGATAATTAAAACAAATGACTATTAGGTGTTTATTTTTAATGCAAAATATTCAAAAAAGTCATTTTACTATTAAAAATACTCGTACTTATATACACAAAATGTAATGTAAAAGTCATTTACAATAAATAAATACATAAAGATGTGTTAATATCACAAGTGATATTCTGGTATGTGATGAAAATCGATCGATTTCAAATCGATCCTGAATATTTCATATTATTTTAAATTTTAGAAAGATAATATGTTAATCGATATATGTACCTCAATCATTGTCTTTTATGTTCACTATTGAAATTTCGATTTTATCAAATTGATTGTTATCAAAATCGATCGATTTTCATTACATACCAGATTAAATAAAAGTTAGGTTAAGTAGAACACAAGCCAAATTTTATGACCGATATCATATTCATATTGTAAAATTTTATCGTGGTTGCTTTTATCAAATAAAATAAATAAATGTAAATCTGACTGACCATAACTTTATATGAAAAATAAAACAAAAAGTTTATTTTACGATATTTTATCATAAAGTATTACATGAGCAAGATAATTCAAATTCAATATCAATAGTTTTGATTACACTGTACATGACTAGATCTGGGGGTTGTTGAATTCTAACCAGAGCTTGAAAAAGATAATTCCTTTTTGATATAATTCGTATACAAATCTATTCATTTGAGAATCAGTTAATAATTTATAATTACTTTAAATCAATGAATTTATAATGAATAAAGTTAGATAGTGATTTAGTCTAATTAATATTGATTTAAATTTAATTCAATTAAATAATTTGTTTTATGATCTAATTTTGGTTGAAATGATTTGTTGAAATAAAAATAATTCGTTTAATTATATTAAAAGAGTCAATAAAACTCAAATTGATTCTTTGATTGATATTTATTGAATCAATTTCCAAATCGTTAACAGAGAAACGTAAAAGTTATTTCAATTGCACTCTTGTGGAGAACACTTCTCTATTTTATTGCTTAGAAATATCATAGATTTTACTTCGAAAAAGACAAAATTTTAATAAAAATAAATTTTTACTACAAATAATAAAATTTTTACCCATTTTATTAAAATTTGTATTGTTTTTTATTGCTGATTTAAAATAAAAGTATATGCGACATTTGATGGCATACATTATGGCAAAAGCCGATGGCATGTCAACAAAATCATGACATTGCAATTAAAAGACGGTCTCCAATATCGTGCGATTTAACACTGCTGGATTATTTTCTGAAAATAGAATGGCCCTTCTAAATATGTACAATGATACACAGCTTATTTTGCGTAAAAAATATTTTTTAAAAACCAAGCATAAAAGTGGTATATTTTATTCTGAACTCTGCAAATAAATGATTTAAGATTTGATATAAACTTTCTGAGAAAATCGAATTTCAAATATCCAATAGAAATTTAATGATCTACTTCAATTTGAAAATATACTAAATTTGTTAATATTTTTTTTTAGCAGGTGCTCTAAATTCGAAAAGGCAGCTATACACTACTACGACACTAGACGTTGATTACTTCAGTTCAAGACAAAAAAAAAAATTACAGAAAAAAATAATTCGGCATTCGACTCTGACAAAACCCGTCCTTTAAACAGCGTAATCACACACACGAGCAGTTTTGAACGAACACGTTTGAAAACGGACGGTTTAAATCAAGTTGCGACAGTTATTTTTGAACACGTTCAAGAAGGACGGTTTCTTGCCACACACCGACGGTTTTACCCGTGCGGTTAAAACTGCCAGAAAAGAACGAAGTGTATAGCTGTCTTTACGGGCTCGGTATAAATTACAATTAAAAACTTTATGTAAAAATTGGAGACGGAAATCGCAGAAGGTCCAAATTGTAGAAAAAACATATTGTAACGAGGACTAAAGGTATTTGCAGACAATAACAACTTAAGTCGTGATCCGTTTATTTGTTTGAAAAAAAAAAAAACACAAATATGCAAAATATAATTTACAAATTTCATACATAACAACCCATTTGCTTATTTGCTGTTTCGTCTACAACCCATACTACAAGTAAACGTATGTCGACAAACGTCGCTTTTGTTGATAAATATTTTAGTAAACACTGAATTTAAGTCGTTTTTATTATATAGAATTGAAAATGGTCAACGTTTTTCAAAAAATGTTTGGACCAATGTAAAGAGCGATAAAAAAAGCAAGCAATTTGGCTTTAATAACTCAAAACCGAGAAAATACACTTACGCGGTTATGGCTGAAAACCACAGAATTGTAACAACATCAATATTTGTATTAATGTATGTATTTAAGATAATAATTGAATCTAGTAATAATATCAAAATTATATATTATAAATGCTGTTAAGCTAAAGTTATAATTTTAAAATAAAAATAGCTTAAAATCGTATCGATCGAAGTTAAAAAATCTGTATTTTTGCAAGTTATGTTTATCACTTGTTTTTGTAATATTATTATATTTATTTTGCATGCACTTTTTTAAATGTTACCACTAATTTATAAATATTTAAAAACGAAAATATTACATTAATAAAAAGATAAAATTAAACATACAAGATATAATAAATACAAATTTATATATATAATTGTATTAAAAGATACAGAAAATTGATTTATAATTTTATTTTAAAAAGTGTTTAATTAAAATTTAATAAAATTTTCATGTTCTCAAAAATTGAATCAATCAGTTAGTACACAGAGAATGGTTTGGTTGGAGCCAGCGATATATTTGTTTGTGGTAACAAAAATTCGGTTAGTACAACAGTTATTCGGTTAATACAACAGAATTTCAGAAATATATTTGGGACAACTAAGAAATTCGGTTGCTGCAACCAAAATATTGAGTTGTGGTAAGAAGTACGGTTGTCACGATGAATCTGTTTTCTCTGTGTACAAGAATTGGAAAATTGGTTACAGCTTACAATTGCAAGGTGGTTTAAAATGTATCACCCTATCGGAAGATGGTATACGAGGGCAGATCAATAAGTCCGTGACTTTTCGAACTGCCCTCGTAGTTATATGAAATGCAACACTGCTCCCATCAAGTACCATCTGTTAATAGACTACTGTCAAATTTTGAGCAAGTTCCGTCATACAACCTCAAAACATACAACATCGTGGATTTTTTTTAATGGAAAAAATTAAGTTTCGAGTGCTCATTAAACATTATTTTTTGCGAAAAAAAAACGTCAATCAAACCGAGAAAAAGCTTGATAAATACTATGGGGACTTTGCACCATCGATTTCAATGGTAAACAGGTGGTTTACTGACATTCGTTGTGGCCTTACAAGCCGAATGTTCTGGACGCCCAGTTGAGGTCTCTACACCCAAAACAATTGAAAAAATTGACGATATGGTGTTGGCCGATCGGAGATTGAATGTGCGATATATTGTTGAAGAAATGGGCATCTCACTTGGCTCAGTGGTTTTAATTTTAAACGATCACTTGGGTATGAGAAAGCTTTAGGCAAGATGGCTGCCGCGTTTGCTCACAATCGACAACCAACGGAATCGTGTGATAGCTTAGTTTCCATGGCAAAAATCGATGAAGTAAACTACGAATTGCCCCCTTATTCGCCTTATTCTCCGGACTTAGCCCCCAGTGACTTTTTCCTATTTCCAAACCTACACTCTAAAAAATGCTTGTAAAATTACTACTATAAAATGGGCAAAGTTTTATGTAATATTACGAAAATTCGGTAAATATAAACACTAAATGCATAAAACTTTTTTGCGCACACTTTCATATACAACATTACACACACGAATTTTTTTTAGGCACTATGTGTTTACAATTAAACACATTATGCCTAAATATACTAACTTATAATGGTAAAAAAATTATGACATATTGAAATTGAAAGAAAAATCTAAAAAAAAATCAAAATTTAAAAAGAATTTTTTTTTTGTTTTTTGAATTTATCAATTATTTGGAATTACTAAACAAATAATTTATTGTTTTTATTACAAGAAAACATTTTTGGGTTGTTTAATTTTCAACATCGTAGTAGAAAATGTGCGCATTTTTTTAGGATTTTTCCGAATTATATGTGTACATTTACAGGAAAATCGTGTTTCTTAACGCACAAATTTGATAAATTTATTCTTCAATTTTAAAATTTGATTAAAATTTTAGGCACTTTTAATGTAATTTTACCTATTTGGTGTTCATCAATTTACGCATAATGTGTGTACTTTTTTAATTTGCGCACACAGAGTAAATTTACGCTGTACTCCTACCAAAAGATGGCTAAATTTCAACAGAAATTAATTAGAGTCTAAATAAATGCAAAGTAAATGACGGAACTTGCTCAAAATTTGACAGTAGTCTATTAACAGGTACTTGATGGGAGCAGTGTTGGATTTCATATAACTACGATGGAAGTTTGAAAAGTCACGGACTTATTGATCCGCCTTCGTAAGTTTGTAATTATTTGTAAAATTGGTATATACGGGTTTTTCTAAAACTTGAACTCGTCGTTTTTCTAAAACTTGAACTCGTCACATTATTTTTAACTAATAACCTTACAAGATATTTTTGCTAAAATTCACGTTGCAATAGCACGCGTTAATTATCCTTTCATTTCTGTTGTTGATCCAATTACTATTTGTACTGTTCTTCCATATTGGCTTAAAAAAATTTTGAACTATTTTTCGATGGTTCTTTGACCGCCAAGAAGGCTGTACCTTACCTGACATGGTCGTTTAATTAAGTCCTTTAAAATCTTGGTAAGTCATTTTCGAATTAAATTTTCAATAGTTTATTCAGTTTTTTCTCCTCCGGATTTCTGTAAGAGTATTTCAGACTAATTTATATTATTAAGTTTTAAATTAAAATTTTCCAATTTAAAACATTTTCTTCCAAGTCCCAGAAAGATATTTTTATAAGCTTTCCGTAGATATATAAAAAGATACATACAGATAAGATGTGAGTATGATACAGTGTTTGAGATGTGAACTCTATAATTCAATTTTGAAAGGCTTATTTAAACGTCAATTTTTCCATTTAGTTAATTCAAAGCTGACTGAGAATATTGTTAAAAATTTAAAATGTAATTAAGAAACAGGCGAAAAAAAACAAATCCCAGTATGTAGAAATAAATACGAATTCCATTTTTTTCATTGAAATTCATAAGCGAAGTGGTCAATAAAACAGAAACAAACATTTCAAATATTGAAAAAAGTAATAAATTCTTATCAAGCGACATCCGAAAGAAAAGAAAAACAAACTGAATAATTGCTTTAACAAACAACAAATTTACAAAGATCCAGGTTGGCAGCCAGCCAGTTAACCAACCAAGCCAAACACAACCATCCATCCGGCCGGTCGGTCAATCTATTTGGTATACAATCAGAGTAACTGCAGTAACATATAAATGTTACTTGGATGTCTAACAACTCTACATGTAGATCATATGAGAAGTTTGGTACATTGGCTTCATCTTATTAAGGGCTTGAACATTTTCATCCAATATCTTCTTGTGTTTTAAAGTTTTTATTTTTTTTTTATTTTTCCATTTTTATTTAATTTAACAACATTGATCGAATGAATTGGTAAATGTATATTTGTATAGTACATATTTAGTATTGGTGATTGGTGAGGTAATGATGAGTATAATAGTGATATGGGGAGTGTATTTGTTGTGTTGGTGCCATCGTGTGTCCAGAAGCGCCAGGAGCACCCAAATCCAATTTAGGTGTCTTGTGTACATGTTCATAAGCTGCTAGTACATGTTATAAAAAGTTTCATCACAGAGCAGCCGAATTTCATTAAGTTATTGGGAGAAAGTATCCCAATGAACATATTAAAGAAATGTACGTTTGCATGGCACCACCAATTATTTGAATTTCTAAAAATATGAACATAACCATTAATAACAGTCTAATGCATAAAGTTTTTAAACAGTTCAATAGAACGTTTTAAGCTAATTTGGCAAAAATAATTGTATAAATTGTTTAATAACGAAAAATTTATTAATTTGTTAAAGTAGGAAAATTTAAAACTGTGTTTGCAGTTATTTAATGACTTTTTGAAGGGTCATCCACCCAATAATAAGTAGAATCTAGCATCTACTATCCAACAAATTAAAAAAATCTACCACAATTGTATCATTTAAGCTTTTTGCACGAAATTTTTAAAATTTTTATACAAACAAAATTATATATTGGGTATACAAGTTAATAATGTAGATTTTTTGCTTGAAAAATGCATTTATTAAAATAACAAAATGAATTGATACATTATTCAAAAGATTGTCCATCGTTAGCCACTACTATTAAGCCCTGAACTGTCGCAGATCTCTTAACGAGATGGCTCAGCAGTTCAGCATCCATGTTATTTGGGTGGCGGGCCACAGGGACATAGCAGGGAACTGTAGGGCAGACGAGCTTGCAAGACTGGGGACTACCTTACACATTCCACACGAAATGGAATCTGTGGGCATGCCTCTGGCCACTTGCAAGTTTCGGCTGCGGGAGAGTGCTTATGGGTTGGCAAGAGATAGGTGGGCCTCTGTCCGTGGTTGTATTCGTTCCAGAGAGATGTGGCCCCGTCTGGATAGGAAGCGCACGCACAGGTTGCTGTTACTGTCAAGGCCCGATATATCCATAGTTGTGTCCGTCATGACGGGACACTGTCTGATTGGTAGGCACGCAGTTAGGTTGAAGTTTGCGGCTAGTGACTTTTGCAGAAGCTGTGGTGACGAAGAAGAGGAGTCTGTGGAGCACCTTCTCTGCACTTCTACACTTGTCCTGCCCTGGCTCGCAGGAGGGGATTGCATTTGGGCTCATGTTTTTTTGAGGACCAGGGGGCTTTTTGAGGCAATCGGGATGGTTCGACGGGGGAAGCTAGTGATATAATTTTTACTAGCTTCCGCGGTATCACAAGGTACTTTATAGTCTAAGTGAGTCTGATTGGCAGGCTACCACATCTACCTAACCTTACCTAGCCACTACTTTTTCCCATCTTTCTGGTAGCATGTGGATTCCCTATTCTGAAGTAAAGCGTATTCCAGTAAGGGCGTTCTGCATCGAACAAAACAAATGGTAGTCAGAAGGGGCAAGGTCTGGGCTATAAGGCGGCTGAGCCAAAACTTCCCATCCACTGTTTTCCAAATATTTTTTGACCGGTCTTGCAATATGTGCCCGAGCGTTGTCATGATGGAAGATTATGGCCCGTGTCTGGTCGCATATTCTGGTCGGTTTTCGTTGATAGCTCTCTTCAAAGGAATCAATTTTGTTCGGTACAGGTCGTCTGACCCGATTTCAACAGCTCATAATATAACACACCCTTCTGATCCCTCCAAACACACAGCATTACCTTGGCGCCATGGATATTCGGCTTCGGCGTTTATTTGGCTGGTTGACTTTTTGCGCTTGGGGTTATCGTAATGTATCCATTTTTCATTACCAGTAACAATACGATGCAAAAATTACTTCTCTTTGTAGCGTTTCCGGCATGCAAAATCGCCTTTCAACGTCTCTCGGCTTCAATTCCCTAATTTCCTTGCTTTTGAATGAATCCCAATGCTTTTAAACGCAGGGAAATGGCTTGTTGTGTGACTACCAATGATAATGCAATTTCTTCTTGCGTTTGACAACAATCTTCGTCGAGTAATGCTTCCAATTCCTCGTCTTCAAAATTTTTCGGCTGACCAGGCTTCTTCTTGTCTTCTGTCTCGAAATTACCACTTTTGAATCGCGCAAACCATCGTTCACAAGTTTTTTGAGTTGGTGCATGTTGACCGTAAGCTTCTACCAACAATCGATAACTTTTAGCAGCCGTTTTCTTCAAATGAAAGAACGTTATTAGACTTCCCCGCAAAACATCTTTTTCCTTAGAAATAGTTCATCAGTTTCTAAAACCAAATAAAGTTGTATTATTACATGGAAAAAAATTTATTACTTTTTGTTTTTAATTGCCTGTACTAATTTTTAGAAAACAATTCTTCAAAATTAGAAAGTGGTAGACTTAAAAACTGAATATAGAAGTGGCTTTCTAAAATTTAGTTAATTTTACTTTTTTTAGTTAAATTTACTTACTAAATTTAACTAAAAGGAAGTAAATTATGTTCTAAATTTATTTTTTTTATCAAAACTTAGTTTTATTATATTTTAGTATGCAATTTTCTTAAAACTAAAATATTTTTCTTAAAAATTGGTGATTTTTTATTTAATATACTTGTTTTTTTAAACTATTTCGTTTTTTATTCTTTTAAAGAAAATTTTTCTAAGTTTTAATAATATTTGACTTAAATTGAGGAAAATGTTTAAACTATTTTAGATGAAATTTAAGATTAATTTTTAGTCATGTATTTTTTTTTTGAGTGTAGCTATTTTCTGCTAGTCTTACATTTTACCCCTCTAAGTGCGACTTCGGGGCAGCTATTGAGTAGCTAAGTGTTAAAGTTTACTCTGTGTAATTGTTCAATTCACAAAGGGTATTTGGGTAATTCACAACCGGTATTGTATTTTGTATTGAAACACACTATAAAAATATTTTGTTGTGAAGTCAATAGTATTTTTTTTCACGACACAACAAATCAAAATAATATTTTTTTTTAATATATTAAAATAAAAACCAAAAACTTTAAATTTTGGTTATTTTTTTTTCGTTTGGAAACTTAAAAAAAAATTTTTGGTTACAAAAAATGTTTGACCGTGGCAACACTGAAATGACACTAAAATTTTTAAAACATGTCTGGTCTACGATTGATTTTTTATTAACTGTCTAGTCGTTCAAGGAATTTACCTATTTAAATTTAAAATGTTCTTTGTTGCCGTTTAGGTAACTTCCCATTATCTAAATGCACTGATCATCGACAGCAAAGGTCGACGGTGAATTGGGACCCCTGTGGGTTTATTGTCGTAAATCACACATTTAAATATTTATGCCTTTTTTCTACTCAATTCAATAATGAACGATTCTTTTTAATTCAGAGTGGGGCAAATCGACTCAGCATAACTGTTGTATGCCAGAGCAGAGACTTCTCGTATTCGCATTAATGTGTTTGTAAGTATGTCGTTGATTGGATACACTCGCACGCACACAACAATGTTAGTGGAGTCAGTTGTGAGATAATTAAAAGAATTTAATTTCCCTTTTTATGATATTTTAATTTATTTTAGTGTAAATCATGTAGGAAAACAGACCTTATGGTCAGAAGGGAGTATAAATTGGTCATCCAAAAAAAGCAAAAAGAAAACGAAACAAACTAAAGTTCGTTTCGTATGTGAGGTCGGTCAATATGTTTGTGTGGCTGTTTGTCTGTCGATAGATGGATATCGACTGGATTGATCGCACACTTTACATTTGGTTCATAGTTTATTGCATGCATCGAGACTGCAGTTGAAGAACACAGTGTAACAAACAAAATACATTGTTATAGCATGTTCATACGGTATTATGAACAGCTTTGTTTGCTCTCTGAATCATGATTGTGAACCCTGGTGTTCAAACGATTGTTCTTGTTTCATTTTGACATTTATATTTTTTGTGTAAATATTTAGCGCGGCTTTTTGTTATTTGTCTTTCAAAATTTAGCGGCAGTTTAATTAAGAAGTTGCATTTCCTTTTAAAATTGTGTGACTCTTGTAAGCTAATTTTTGACTCTTCAAAACACCTAAGCTTTAAAGACATTCTTCTACACTTTAAAATATGTATCACTATTCCTTTTTTTAAATTTTTATTTTAATATATTCTTTTTATTTGTTAAATGTTTTTATTTATTTTTTCTACACATTAATTTTTTGTTTTCCCCTGTTTATATTTTTTTTTGTTGACAGCTAGTTCAGATAAACTAGCGATAATTTGTTATCAAAATTGAAGATGATAGTAAATTTTTCGTGTGTCGTGTATAGCAAGCCATGTTGGTTCAATCATGATTGGGGCGTGAACCATGAATGAGAGAGCGAACCTCGAATTTTGCTGTCCGTGTGAACATGCTATTATAGTGTAGTAATAATAAATTAAGTAGTCTGTTAATGAATCTTTAAATAAATACAAAAACAAGCTCGCACATACACACCGCACTAATACTTATAAACAAATTCAATAAATTAACAAAACATGTGAAGAAACAGAAAATAAATAAACAAAATTGGATTTCACAGTTTGTGGTCCAAAAAATTGATCATAATTTAAGGGAAAAAAATCGTATTTTCCAATCCTGACCATATGCACACATATACGTACTTTTGTTAAAGTTCTATGCAATCAGAACTTTAAAGGATGAATTCATATTTAACGCCCCATTATTAAGTAAGCTCACAACAGCTTTCAAGTGCTGATGGGTTTCCATAAAATTAATCCATTATTTTTCGTTGAAGTATTCAAGAAAACAAATATTTTAATAAACGGCCAGCCTCGATCAAGGAAATATGGGCAATATTCCTTCATTGAGGCTGGCCGTTTATTTTAAATATTTGAAAGCGCCCTTCGGGAAAAGTCATTTACAAGCCGGATAGTTAAACATATTGGACATCCTTCGATTAATTTAAATTGGTATTATAAATTGTTTTGAACACAAACTAACAACAGTATCTTATAGGAATGTGCTTTTCGAAAAAAAAAATTAAAGATTTCATTGCCAATTTGCCTAAAGTTTTTTTTTAAATAAAACCGAAAAACCTAACGATTCAGTAACAACCAATTTCGGTTAAGACAACATTGTTTTCCTACATTTAATCTAACAAAATATATATAAAAAAGTTGCAATTTTTTTTTAATTAATATAAATAAAATATATGCCCCTGTACAGAATTGAACTCCAGACCCATATTTTCCCATCTAATCACAGATATTTTTGCAATTTTAATTTTATGATTATTATATTTGTGCGATGAAATAAAACATATATTTGCAAAAACGGATGAATGATATTTAAGATACACTCAACAAAAAAAATGAACTAGAATTAAGAAAAATTAACTTATTTTTACCAATATTTAATAAAATTGTCCTAAAACTTAAGAAAGAATATTACTTAAAATTTGGTCAAAATTTCTAAGTTATAGAAAAATTTTACTACTGAAAACTAATGGGTCTATTATCGATGGCAACCGAACTTTGGTTGCGTTGTCAACTGGCAACTCAACCGAAATTATAATTGGTATTATATAAGGCAACTTTCCCCAGTTGCCAAAAAGTTATCGATAATGTAATTTTGACAGATTAGCAACTGAAAATAAATGTAAACAAATAAAAAGATTGACAAAGGAAAAAAATTAATAAAAATGAATTCATAAAAAAAAACAAATTATAAAAAGAAATTGTGTAAACAATTATTTTAAATATGCCAGTTCAGTGGAACTTTTTTTTGATGACGATGAAAAGGCTTCAAACGTGTCATCTATTAGACGGAACTTGAGGGACAACTTCAATCCATTAGAATTACCGTCTGTACAGTGAGTATATCTTGATGTTTAAAATAATAATAATAAATAATAAAAGCTTATTTTCGTATTCCAAAAGACGCAGTGTTATATTTAGTGGAAGCCTTAAACAAAGTCGTCGTTCAACGGCAATACCTCCGCTATTAAAAAATTCCAAAAATCTCACGGCAATGACTTCAATCTAGGAATGGTTCAACCAACGTTGTCGGTGGTTTTAAAAGAAGTCGTACAATTAATAGAACAAAAGCTTGTGTATAGTTTCAAAAATGTCGGAAGAAGAAAAAACAAAAAATAAAACCTTTTTTATTCGAAAACGAAGTTTCCAGGGATTGTTGGATGTATAGATGGAACACACGTACATATAATGGGACCGAAGGAAGACATTCGTCCCTTATATATAAACAGGAAAGGATATTTTAGTTTGAATGTTTTGCTGGTAAGTTATTCAACAATTTTTCTTTCTTTTGATCAAGATGATTTCTTTGTAGTTGTGCGATTACGAAATGAAAAAAAGGTATGTTGATGCTAGGCATCCTGGATCTACTCAAGATGCCTTCATATGGAACAACAGCCCATTAAAGCAAGAGGTTGCTGCAGATTTTGAAATATTTATAACAATAAATAAATATACTTACATTTTAATCTTCCCGCCTTTTTCTTTTGCTTTAAAAACCTACAGCAACCAAAACTTTGTGGTTGCCAATACAATCACTATTTGGCAACTGAAATTGACAGCTATCCATACCATACGTAATATCATTTGGCAACTGGCAACGCCACTGAGGTTCGGTTGCCATCGATAATCGACCCATACATTTTTATTAGAAAATAGGAATGTTAATTTTACTACTTGCGAAAAAAAATAAACACACATTAAGTTCAAGTACTTTCTCTTAAATCATGTTCTAATTTTTTTTTTTAACTAAACTTAATTTTATTACATTTTAGTATGCAAGTTTTTTTAAAATTGAGATGTTTTTCTTAAAAGTTGATAAATTTTTATAATATACATACTTGTTTATTTTTCTTCCTAAAATCAAGAAATATTATATAAGAAAAGTATGAACTATTTGAAACATAGGAATTTTTATTCATTTTAAGAACATTTTTCTAAGTTTTACTTAAATTGAGGAAAATTTTTAAACTATTTTAAAGGAAATTTTGGATTAATATTTAATTCATGTCTTTTTTTTTAGTGTACAGAATAGTACAAAGAACTCTGTAGCCTTTAAATACAACTAAAGTTGCGCTTAATCGTTCATTTTGGTCAATTCTAGACGATATGTTGTTCCAACAGGATGGTGCCACTGCCCTACAACCAACAAAACAATGGCACTTTTGCGCAAGAAATTCAATGGCCGTGTTTTCTCACGTTGGATTTCTTTCTTTGGGGGTATTTAAAAGAAAAAGCCAAGAACAAATTAAGAGCTAAAAGGCTGAGATAATTCGGCACATTAACGATATTGAACCTCAATTATATCACAGAGACATTTAAAATATGGACCATCAGATCGAGGTATGGCACCGAAGCCGTGGCGATCATTTGTCCGATATTTTGTTTCACATATAGTTGTCATAGATCCTTCTATCATAATTAAAAATATCAACATAAAAACTTTTGAAAACTTTTTGTTTTATTTACAATTAACATCAATTAAATTATTATTAATTTAATTTTCCATTAAAATATAGAAAGACTTGGAAAGTTAAATTAATACAACCTATTGCGTCGCATTTATGAATAATTGTTGTCTAACAAAATATATTTTTTGTTAACATGAAAACAAATGTTGTTATGACAAAAATATTTTATGTTTGTAGGCAAACATATATTTCCGGCATAGACATTTTATGTGATCCAAACATATACGTACATATATATACATTTAAATATATTATATTTTTAGTAGAAACACGGCGAATAGGTTTGACAGAAGCAAACATATACATATATATTACTAGCAAGATCGTTTTTTCGACTTTCAATTAATTGACTTTTGTAGAAATTTTCGACTTTTAGAAAGTCAAATTTTCTTGAAAGAAAAATTTGACTCTTCCTTTCGACCTTTTTATTGGAAAATTTAAATGGAACAATATTATAATGTATAAGTAGTTAAAATAAAGCGTAGTAGCATCTCTAAGGGGCTGCAACTTGCATGTGATTGCAAGTTTATAGTCAAAAGTTAAAAAACTACATTGATGCAGTTTTTTAGTATCGGCAGAAAAAATTAAAGAATAACGAATTTTGTTGTTAATTGTTAAATTTTAGCTGAAGAATTAAAAGTGAAGAATTAAAAATGCAGTAAGCATTTGCATATCTGCTGGGGAAGAATTCGGGAACAAGAGGACAATCGGAAAATTACCCATTTTTAAATGGCTGAACTTGTTTTAAAAAAACATCAGTTTTTGAACTAGTTATTATAAAACTAGTTCTCTAAATAATATTGTACACCTGTTGTGTACTAATTAAATAGGATCTATGTATATTTGGACTGTTTCCCATTTTATTAACAAATTGTTTTTAATAATAAAATCAGAGTTACTCTAATTGTTTCAGTTGAATTAAGATACAAATCAAAACTATGCCAAAGAGATTGGCTTCTTGTTATTCTTCCTAAAACAATAATTAACACCAGTTGTATGTTAGTTTCATAGAAAATATGTAGAAAATTTGAAATAAATTACTAACTTTGTTAAGATTTGTTGTGAATACAAATCATAAATACAAAATATTTTATTTTTTTATTTATAAATGGACCCAATAATCTAAAAAAGAGGGTAAATATTCGTGTCATCTACGAAAAACTTTTGCTTTTATATTTAGGAAAAACTTTTGCTTTTTTATAATTTATAATTGATGCCTTAATTAAATTATAATTTTCAAAATCAGTTCCAAAATGGAAGTTTGGGGACAATTGCACCCGCGCCTATGACATCTTTATGTTAAATTCTGTATGTAGAGGAGGTAGACCTCGCACTAGTTGTCAGGTTTAAATAAAATAGTAAATAACTGATTCGAAGAAGAAAATCAACTTACAGCACAGAATTAGAATTATGTTTCCACTATTTTTGAGTTTATTTTGTATTGTGTCAACCGACGTCTTCTTCTACTAAATTTTTTGCGGTATTCGGCCGAACTTATTACACGCTGCAACAAAAAAAAAAAAAAAATTGCAGGAACTTGTGAAATGACCTAGTGTAGGTTGTAGGTCTAGCTGAGTGTATTATATAACCGGTTTTATAAGTTGCAATATACCATCAAAATTTTGAGATATGGGGAAATAGTATTTTTTTGGACTAGCGCAATTAAACTTTTCTAACTCAGTCATTTTTTAACTGATTTCGAAACGGTCAACGGCATTAATTAGAAATGAACGCGCTCTTTCGAAATATGTATACTTCCCGTATACTTTTTATATAAATGTGTAGATTTTTTTTCAATTATATACAAATTTTTATTTCTTTTTTTAACTTTTTCATTTTCTACAAGGGTTTTTTTCGATTCTTCTTTTAAAACAACAGTCTCAAAGTCAGTCTCCTTCTGAGTAAAACAAGCATTTATTCGTATAAATCGGCTAAGAAATGACAATGTTATAGTACTTTTTCTAAACAACGAAACCCCGATTTCGATTATATGATTCAACAAAAGAAATAATTTAAAGTACGAACTATTTTTTTTTAATTACGTTTATTTTTAAAAATCTTTACTTAATCTACTACGTTTGTAAGGCAACAAGCAGTAATTCGCTAGCATTCTGATCTGACTTAATCTACTACGTTTGTAAGGCAACCAGCAGTAATTCGCTAGCATTCTGATCTGACTTTTTCCTTCGAACCGCTTTTCCATTGTTGATAGCTCTTGGTGGAAGCGTTCGCCATGCTCGTCACTAAATTAACCCAGATTTTCTGGGAAGAATTCCAAGTGAGAATGCAAAAAATGTATTTTGATTGACATGCTGCATTACATTTCTCTATACGCCTCTAAAAATTCACTAACACACTCAACTTTTAATATATCAAATGATTTTTATTAACACTTAGCTTATAACACAATTAAATATATTGGTTAGCTTTTTTTTTAAGAAAAACATGTTGTTTTTTGAAGCTCCACCACTAATACTAACTAGTAAACAACTTTTTTGCAATTATGAAAAAAAAAGTAAAGTAAGTATTACACAAATAATTTAAATAATGCCTTATTTACAATAATAGAGTACTAACCAATACAGAGTGGATTTTCTTTATTTCTCCTTCGCACTTATGTCTTGTTTAAATTAAGTCCTAAAGCTAGAACTGTAATTGACCTATGTTCCTTAAGTTGGCTTTGGCATACGCCAAATTTGAGTAACAATCTAAAGTAAAAAACAAAAAAATTTTTATTTCTTTGTTAATTGAAAAGCAAATAGTAAAACAAAAGCCAATTTTAATTGGGCTTTAATGGCGATTCGTTAACAAAAATAAAAAAAGAATCGTTTAAGGAACTCTAATATCTCTTGTCAATTTTTAACCGATTTACACGAATAAAAGCTTGTTTTACTCAAAAGGACACTGACTTTAAGATTATTGTTGTTTTAAAAGAAGATTCGAAAAAAGACCTCGTCGAAAATAAAAAAGTTTAAGAAAAAAAAAAAAATAAAAAATTTTTATAATATTGAAAAAATCTCTAAACATTATAAATAGCGTACGGGAAGTATATATATTTCGAAAGAGCGCGTTTCGAAATCGGTTAAAAAATGACTGAGTTAGAAAAGTTTAAGTGTGCGTGCCAATCCAAAAAAATACTCTTTTCCGCATATCTCGAAATTTTGAGGATATATTGCAACTTATAAAACCGGTTATATAATACACTCAGCTAGACCTACAACCTACACTAGGTAATTTCGCAAGTTCTTTTTCAGTGTAGCACCGTGTTATTTTTCTGATCCCAAATAAAAATGATAGTAACAACCCTTGGTACTCTGACCGCTTTTCAAACGGTCATAAACCCCATTTTCATTTTAAGATTTTTGGACATACACACAACCGATATTTAATGTCCGGGCACCATTTTTATTGGATCTAGTTTACTAAGAAAAACTGTGACAGTGATTAGATAAAAAATTAGTCCACTGGGACTACAATGTTTTAATTTGACATTGCATTACGAATTTAATTCTTTTGAATGTCTGTGTTCAACATTGTCATAATTTATATCTTATTGGTGTAAAGGTATGTATAGATAATATTATGGGAACGACTGCAAACAAACACAATTAACAAATTATGTATATGTGGCCGTATATTTTATACCTATAATTGGTTATAACTTTGGATATGTGTGTTTTACACAGTTGGCTAAAATTCAATTAACTGTTTTATAACAACAACAATAAAATTGTTCAACTGACCTTTTGCACTCCCTTTTAAGATAAAGTAGGCGCTTAAAATGATCCGATATATACAATTACTATTAAGTTTTTTTTGGTAGAATAGGGAAGAGTGTTGTACCTTGAAACGTTAAATTTCTGACTACAATTTCAAAGTTTAGTGAAAAATTTTCCTATAATCATATGTGGTATTTTCTAATAATATATTATCAAATATAAATACACAGGCCGGTAAGCAAAACCATACAATATTCTATATTACCATACAATATTCTATATTACATTTATTATATTATCTTATATTGTGCCATACATAATTACATCTAGTATATACTGATCTTTATAAAATTACATTTGCGTTATTTGATAGGATATGTTGTATATTATATCATATAATAATATATATAACTCTGTATAAGAATATATATGTCTCATACATGACCCTATTTATTTATATATAGCCTTTATTTATAAATGCTATTACATGTATGAGATATAATAATATATGGTACCTTACCAAAACTATTTGTAATATGATATGAGATATAATTATATATGATTCAATACATTGTTACGGAAATTCTATTCAATAATTCCCATATGAGTCATTCCATGTCAGACCGAACACCCTTTTTTTACAACACCTCTTCGGATTTACTTTAAATAAGGTAGACGTATTAAACATTAAAAAATATTTTACATGTGTTTCCAGAAAAAAATTAAAATTTTGTTTTTGAAAAAGTTATGTGCATTTGAAAATCGTCGAAATCTTAAAAAATCTTCCGACATGAAAACTTTTAAACTTATGATTCGCAAAAACATGTGGATGAATTTTATTTTTTTTATTTTTAAAATTTGTTTTTTTTACTTAATTTCCGTTTTCCACCATCTTCGAACAAGTCGAAAAATCTGAAAAAAATATTTTCTTAAAGCTCAATATAACCTTAATACTCCCTGCAAATTTGAGAATGGAAGTCGAATGGATTCTATTTTATTCCGATTTTTTTCCATTGTAGTACCACGAAAAGTTACATTTTGTATGTGAACATTATATTTTCAATGTAATGTTAGTTAACATTACATTAACATCTTCGTTAACACGCTTTTACGAAACTGACGAAAACATTTCATATTTTTGTTATTTTTATACGATTAGTTATATTTGTTTTTAACAAAATTAATAGTTTTTTCAAAATTTTTTAAATAATGTATTTTCCTATTGGTGTTAATTTATAACGATCTTTCAATCTTCGTGTATTTACAAAACCAAAGCATTAAAAATCGTTCTTTAATTAAACGTATTGGAACAAAATTTTGATTGATTAAGGTAATTTCGAAATTGCAATCCCATTTATATTCTTGTTTTGAAATAATTCTTGTTCGTAATTGACTACTTTGTGTACTCAAATACTTGATGTACACTTACATTGAATATCTTTATAATGTTGATACCCAAAGTATATAAAGAGGTAGACCAAAAGGGATAATTAATCAATACTATATATTATAAAAACTCATTACAATAAAATTAAAAATTATGGTCTTTATCACAATTTCAATTTAATTAAAACCAATTATCATTAGCATAAAATTAAACAACATACACAACATATAAGGAAACCGATGAGGAAAAAAATCGATAAATATGTTGAAGGACAAGCGGAAACCCATACTGTTGGGAATAGAACAGCGTATGCAAGAAACAAACAGGATTATGAATATTGAAAGGAAATACATATAGTTTTAACCTGCGTGTAAAGCTATAAAAAGTACAATGTCGATCGAATTATTTTGGCACCTACTAACTTATTATTATCTTTTTTGGTATTTGATTTCTCCCTCGTACAGAAGTCATTTGACATTCTCAACTCAAGATGTAAAAAATTGATAGTTAAGAGTCCTCAACTTATAATTATCAAAATGTTTCAACGTAAAGAAAAAGATATGGGAATACGCCATGATAGCTGCTCTGCCAGGTTTAGTTATTTAATGCTGTTGACTATAAAGATGATTATGCGATATTAACAGCTCCACCCCACAATACAGTAACTAACTACTATAATAACTACAATGTTAGTCGATATCCTATGGTGTTTGACAGTTCTTCTTTATTCTGCCCATACGAACACAAACGGAAGACAAAACATAAAGTACAACGTGCAACATCCATGTGCACTATATAACACAACCTGTTCGAGGTGGATAGACGCTAAAGGCAAATTGGCGCGTAATTTTTAATTTGATCATGCGTTATTGCATTAACTTACCAACCATTCTTGTCTGCAGTATCCCTGCTTAATGGCATGCCACCACCAAACGCACCAAGTGAACTATGGGACAAACAATTTAAAATGTTTGACAAATTGTTACCGCAGAACAATATAGATTTGGGGTGTTTTTTATGTGTATAAAGTTAGGATGAATAACGGTTGGACTATACATATATCTTGATCGGCATTGGCATTGGTCAAAAATAGATGACACAGTCCAATAATATATATTTGTTTTTGCGCGTTGTTTGGAAAATGGTTTCTTTTGTGAGTTTTTGCTTAGTAATAAGAATTTGACATAAGAATTAAATAAATATGGCGAAACTTATATGGCACTTGCGTTTAAAAAAGTGAAAAACTAAAATCTGATAGTTACCAATATTTTATAACGGATTTGTATCTAACGAAATCTAAAAACTCATGGAGAATTGTTTTAAAGCAAATCCGATCATTTTTATAAAATTTATTCGTCATATGTTTACGTAAATATTTTAAAACGAATCCGATAACAATTACATAAAGGAAAATACATAATAGAAGGATATGATATTTTGGTTACAAAAAAATTAATTGGTAAATATTTAGGATGTTTTTTTTATATCTTATTTATTATTAAGGTTGTTTAAATACAAAAACTTAAATCTTCAGTAAAGCCTAGAGAGATTTTGATAAAAATAATCAGGTGATAGTACTTGGTAGTACTTGGAAATTCATTCATTATTAGGATAGTTTTTTTTTTCTCAAAGTTCTCCTCAATCTGTTGTTAAAAAATTAGATCTGCTTGTTAATATTTCTAGTTAAAGGTATTAAACTTAAAAAGTACGAAAAACTTTACAAAATTATTTTATTTTCAAGTGGAATGAAAGAAAGTGATATTAAAATTAGTAAATAGAAACTAAAAATTTTACTACAAAAACAAAATTTGGAAAAAAAATAGTTAAAACAAAACGGGCATATTAATTATAAATTCTGTTTTGAATTTGGGATAATATGATATTGAACTTAACAAAAATTACACTTTTTACTAATCCGATAGCTCTTAAAAGCTCATTCGTCATATTGAACACGTAATTTTAAAAATCTAATGTTATAGAATATTAAGTCTAAAACACATTTTGACGCTTTTAATAAAATTTAGAATCGGATTTAAAACCCTCTCCAAATTCTAAGCGTATCCGTGCACTCGTTAAAAAGTTTCGACCACATTCGAAAGTATTTCAGATCGACAGCGGGAAATAAAAAAAGGCACTTTTTCAATTAGTATTTAAGCACAATAATGCAAAGTTTGTCCTGATAAAAAAAATACACGGTTGGTAAGCAATACCTTTTCATTATAACGGTAGTTGTATACCATGGTCTGATCAGTACCGATACAAAAATTTTAAAACTGCGGTTTCAATAGTGACATGTGTCTTCTTATACTACAGGGTTTATTTCATAAAATTACCTATTACATTTCGTTATATACCGTTATAAATCGATGTTTCGGTAGTTTAGCAATATTTTAACGGTAGTTTAAGATATTTCAAAACTAAACCGGTAAAATAGCGCAATAAATCCATTTATACAAAGAGAAACATACCTTTAATGGAATCGATATTTTAAAATTTTCATATCGGTCTTAAAGTGGCTGTGGTAGCCAAATACCGGTATTATGAAAATGTATTGAATGCCAACCATGAAAAAATGTCATATCACTACACAGAGAAAACAGATTCATTGTGACAACCGAATTCCTTGCCAACTGAATAAATTGGTTGCAGCAACTGAATTATTTGGATGTTGTAATCAAATATATTCTGGCACAATTGAAATATTTCGCTTCAACCGGAATTCTGTTGTAATTACCGAATTTCTGTTGCAACAAACAAATATATAGGTAGTCCCAACCGAACGATTCGGTTTGAAAAAAATTTGGTTGTCACAATGAATTTGGTTTCTATGTGTATGTTTTTAATTTAGCCCATAGTGCAAACATGCAAAGAGATAGAGTGAGCTCTGGGCTGCTTTTGAATTTTGATGGATAGATGAATTATTCTGATATGGTTTGAGTAGATGTTAAAGCGTATTAATCGAACTAAAAAGTAATTTTCACCATTTATGGTGGTCGAAAATATGCTCCTTTAAGGATCGATCTGTAACAACAACAAGTGTTGCTTGTTTAATTGTTCATTCTTCACTGTTATTTCAAATCTTGACTACCTTTCAGTAAACTTTAACTATAACCATCAACATACCTTGGGTGATATGCAACATCAAATTACTCCAAATACAAGATCACAATGTGGATCACAAAGTGTATTTGCTAGCGTATTCGATCGATCGTCCATTCGTTCGTTTATTTGTTCATAAAGTCAGTCAGTAGTCTGTTCCTTGGCTCGCTCTCACATCAACATGTCGCTTTAGTTATATTTAATTTGAGATCTTTTGACAGCTCCCTGTCATACAAATTTAATTGAATTTACATTTTTATTAATTGCTTTTTCATCCTAATTTATCTCCATACGCCTTTTGTTGCTGCTGATGTGTAGTTGTTGTAGTTTCATAACGGATGTTGTTCATTCGTGTTATTGCAAGTTGATTATATTTTTTTTATTTTATTTATTTGTTATTTTTATATTTTTTGTGAAAAATTCGTATTTTAAACAAGCATATTGATGGATTGTTGCAAGTAATTAAAATTTGTTTAAAGTTAAGTTTAATTACAATAACGCCCCTTTTAATAAAGTAAAATGGAATTTTATGAATCACAAAAAAAAATCGATAAAGAAAAAAATACTTTATAATATGTACACATTAGTTTGTGAACATATATGAGACTATCCATACAAACTGCAGTCAGAGATTTATGTCGGTAAATGTAACTGCAATTGCAGTTAGAAAGTGTACCTTAAAAGTTAGTTGATTGGTTACGGGATAAGTTTTTTCAAATCAGATAATTATATTTTAATAAATTAATTGTTGGCTTGCCCTGTCTTGTATACAGCAGCCAAATGTCATTTAAAGAAACTCCAAATCATTCGAAACAAATGCAAAAAAAAGATTAACAAAAAACATTGGAGATACCCAACTCATATCCATCATTGGGAAACGGGATATGAAAAACTTTTTGATTTCATTGCTAGACTAAACCTCAAGTATTTTAACAAAATTAAAAATTCGCCTTATCCTTTGATAAGAGAATCTACATACATAACTAACGTAAATGACCCAGAAAATTATCAAATTTAAAACCGCACCTCCGGTGCAATATCGAAGTTTTCTTCTTTATTAAAAATACCATTACGTCCTAAAATAGGCCTACAGAATTGACTTCAAGATCCCTAAAAATGGCTGACTATTCCGTTAGTTAGAATTAATATTAATATTATTTTTATTTGCGCCTGTCTCTTATTTAAGCTTTTAAATAGTTTAAAGACCCTAAATTGCGTCATTATTTCCGTATGAGTGAATTTTTTTCGATAGTTGGAACTTTTTTACAATAAATTTATGGAAATTTTTTGATTGAAGCATGCTGTGTTTACTTTATAAAAAATCTATATATTTAGAAATGCTATTATAAAAGGGCTTATAACATTGAGAAACAATATTAGTTTTTAGTAATTGAATGAGATCTTCTTTCTTTCTGCCAGTAATGACAATTATTGAGGTGTAGGCTGGCATCAGCTTAATATATTTTATATGGCAAAATTTTCGACGCTCGTGCACGGTTTCGAATTGGATCCACTGCCCTTGGTAGGAAGTCTTGTATTCATAAGTTTTTTCACATCGGTACTTCCCCAAATAGTATAAAGAGCATTTTCGTCACAAAAGAGGATCCAACTCAAACTTCTCCTTAGGCAATATTCCACCAGGGCCGAGATTTCAGCAATTGGTGCCGTGTCCTTGTCGCCAGGTAAGAATGCTGAGGCAAGTATTACCTCATGTTCTCTGGATAAGGAGGGAACCTTCGCACAGTTGCGACCAAGTCTTCCAAGACAAATTTTGAAAGTGAAAGAAAAGTTAAGTTGTTCCTCTATACAAAGTCGCACATAACTTCTAAACTATACAACCAAAAATTTGTATTCCACCAGGGCTGAGATTTCAGCAATTGGTGCCTTGTCCTTGTCGCCAGGTAAGAACGCAGAGGCAAGTATTACCTTATGTTTTCTGGATAAGGAGGGAACCTTCGCACAGTCTTCCAAGACAAATTCTGAAAATGGAAGAAAAGTTAAGTTGTTCCTCTATACAAAGTCGCCCATAACTTCTAAACTATACAACCTAAAATTTTTCTGTTGGTAGCATTTTAAAGGTGAAACAATTACCTTCAAAAGGTTAAATGTAAAATTCAATTTTTGTAAAATTCTGAAAAAAATATATTTTAAAAACTAAGGCCTCTCTACATTTGTGGCAAATTTTTAAGGTGGAGACTCATTTTGTTCCTGGGTTATGAAGAAAAACGTGGTCATGGCCACAAATGTAGAGAGGCCTTAATTTTTAACATATATTTTTTTCAGAATATTAAAATAATTGTATTTTGAGATATGGGTCCTTGAAGATTAAACTTAAAAAAATGACCTTTAACCTTTTAATACAGAAAAAACTTTTGTGATGCCACCTTTAAAATGGTACCAATAAATTTTAGGTTGTATAGTTTAGAAGTTATAGGCGACTTTGTATGGACACTTTTTCGATATTTTGACGTTTTTGCCAATATTCATGACGTCATATTTCGAAAAGCGATAGGGTTTGGCGTCGAAAGGTTAATGATTTGATAAACACTACGCATTTACAATATTTGTAAATCGGAGATGACAAATCCGAATGCTTTGCGGTTTGACATGGAATGGCCCAAATGCTATATTGGATAATATTTAAACACACCTACTCCGCCCAATTTTGGAAAAATTTTAAAATATTTTCCATTTTGACATATTATATATGATGAAAATAAGTATTGTAAGTTTGATCCGACTTACTTAGATATCACTAAAAATGTATTTAATATATTTATAGAGCAATTCCATATGAAAACGATCAAAATTGGCAAATTTTTGGACGACCCCTCTCCGATTTTAAAATAAATAGTCTCAATCGATTGCCCAGCAAAAAATAATGTACCTACATATTTTTTTTTTTTTTTATAGTGACTGGTTTAGTGGTGGTGTACACCACTGTCATGTGACAAAATTGAAGAATTCTTCATAAGGGACCTCATTGAAAGTTGTTTAAAAAAAAACTACTAAAGCGATCGCAACGAGTGATAGCTCGTTGGAAAGGTATTGAATCAGGCTTTAATTGAAAAATAAAATTTTTCTAATTTTTCCCAGAAATTTACCTTTTTTCCCATAAAAATTAAATTTTCCCATGAAAATTAAATTTTCCGATTTTCCACAGAAGCTTTTAAATTTTCAGGCTAATTTTATTTTTTTTGGATTCCTCATAATTTTTGCTTTAAGAATCAGCAATAAAAAAATGGGCCCCGACTCCTTGTTTGGACAGGAGAAGAGCATTTAAGAGACCACCTTGTTCTCATTGTTTTTATATTTTTTATAATTGAATTATTTTTAATTATTTAACATTATTTTATTTTATTATTAAAAATACATTTTAAAAATTATTTTACTGTTAAAAATACATTTATGAAGAAAAAATCTTTCTTATTTTGCTGCTTATACTTAATTACAATATTTATTAAAAATTTCAATTGTCTTGGCATCATTATAAAATTAAAGTAACTTTAAATTTAGCACGTCGGCAGACGAAGAGTACCGCTTTGCATTAATTGACATATCAGAAATATTTGGTATGAAGCAATGAAACTTTTGCGTTCCAGTTATAGTTTTGACATTATTATATCTGTTTTGAAGTCGTCGCTCCATGGCATCGTGTTCTTTTTGAGTGCATAAAACTGTGTTAATGGCAATTTCCCTGCTTTGAATCCACGAAAACAAATGTTGTACATTTAAGATCTGGTCAGTATATGGCCTTTGCAAACTTGCCTTAGTCGCCATGCGTTTTAGGGTTCCCCCTAACGCATCGCATGGGCCCTTACCGTGGGACGTCGCAAAAAAGTGCCACTCGACCTTGCAGTTTTGTTCTTCTTCAATTATGCAAAGATTGTAAAATTTTTTTTTATTCTTGTACTGAGAAGCCGCGCGTCTGAGAAAAATGTTACTTTGTCGATTGCATCGAATTTTGATCTTAAGAATTCAAACAGTTTCATTTGAAATAAATAAACGGACACATAATTATGAGCTAAACTCTCCGCGACAACAACAAGGCTTACGGTCTGTAGTTCGTTACCTTCGTTTTTGAAATAAATGCAAAAAGGATGCACCGTGCACTGGTCGTTTGCCCAGTGATAAGCCTGAATTTCATCCTGAACGAGAAAAGTGAAATTCTCGGCAAAGTCGCTTATCACAATGAATTCATTTTGGGCTAATTTCTCCTTACTTTCCTTTAGAAATTTCGATTGCATCTCGGATATGAAATGGTGCGCCTTCAGTTCATTCAACTTGAATCCGAATTCTTTGATGAATTCCGGAATCTGCTTTACCACGGTCTCAAGGGAACATCTGCTGCTGCTAATTATCCACTGTTTGAAATGCACCTCCTGAATTAACAGCTGTTCAAACTTTTCCGCCAAATATTGCTCTAGCTCGTCAATCTTCGGACAATTGTCGCATTTGGACAGATGACAATTTTCCGTGGGGTATGCGCACAACGACTTCGACAGGAGGTCCCTATATGTTTCAATTTCACCGTGAAATACTTTCAATTTCTTGCATGGAAAGAACATTAATTTGATGTTTTGATGAAACATGCAAACGCAGACTGAATGCGTTCCGTTTTGATGAAACATGCAAACGCAGACTGAATGCGTTCCGTGCCTGTCTAATGCCAGCACGCATTCTTTTGGTCGTAGGATGGCAAACTTAGAAAATCCCACTGCTGGGTATTTCTCTTTGAACTGATGGTATGCTTCGGATAGATTACATAATAATAATCTGCGCTGCTTGTGTAATTTTTCTCCATCTACACGTGTGATAACATAGTCACGTGTACCTGGGCAGGCGCGGCTGTTGTCATCATTGCAGTAAAAATCTTGAACCAATTTCACCGTTGCTTCGCTGAGGGTCCTTGAGCCAAATTTCTTGGTGGGAGTCGCCAATATGCCCTTCTGTCGAACTAATTCTTTGCTTCTTCTCGCGATGTAAAAAGATGTTTGAAACTGTTCAGAAATCTTGCGTATAGACCATGATTGAGGCAGCACAGATAAAATGAGATATTTCTCCGGAAAAGTGGTCGCTAAATTGAATTTTCTTTTCAACTGCTCAATCATTTGTTTGCCGTCATCAACGTCATCTGCTTGACTGCATTCGTTATCAGAGCCTTCATCAAATATTGTCGCGATTGCACTCATAACCTTGCCTTTTTTATCTTTCCTGTATTTTTCACTTCGCAACTTTCTTTTTTTAATAGGCGTTTCACCTAAAGTGGTAATAGCCTCATTCAAAGGACTCAAAGACATATTGACTGATTGAATGTCTGCCTCACTATCAGATGAAACATTTTGTTCAATTGTCATTTCACTCTCGGACTGTGGTTGCATTTGTTTCAATGCATTTGCTTGTTGAGACAAATCGATTTTACACTTGGGGCAAATGAATTCTGCTTCTTCACCGTATTGTATATTTAATTCATTCATGTATCGCTTCGAAACACCAGTTAATTTTAATACTTTTATCTTTTTCGAACGATGTCCACTCTTGTTAAACGGATTGCAGCAAAATTTATTCATTTTACTTTAAATTGTCTTTACAGCTTCACTCTTTACTTTACAAAAAAACACTTTAACACTTTCACGTTTAGTATTCAACTGAAATTTGACTTAGAGTGTGTGAAGTATTATATTTATTTTTTGGTAAAAAATAGCGATATTTGCTTTTCTTTAATAGGAAAATTTGCGTGAACTACTGGTCATAAAATGTTTTTTAAAGAGGGACTTAATTGGTTACTACCAATAAGCCGACCACAGGTCATAAAATGTTTTGTAAATTTTTTAAATTACCAGGTAATAAATATTTCGCCATATTTATGGAAAATCCGTGTTTTATGACTTGTTTCTGCACGTGTCATTTTAGGCGAAATATTTATTACCTGGTAATTTAAAAAATTTACAAAACATTTTATGACCTGTAGCCTCAGTCGGGTTTGGTGTGCCATTACATGCCACTGCTGCTATTATCCATGGATTTATGGCAGATCTTGTGAAGGCAGGCGGACCATATTCACTACACACTCAACTTGGGGCTCTTAAAAAAAAATTGATTTTTTCTTCATAAATGTATTTTTAACTGTAAAATAATTTTTAAAATGTATTTTTAATAATAAAATAAAATAATGTTAAATAATTAAAAATAATTCAATTATAAAAAATATAAAAACAATGAGAACATGGTGGTCTCTTAAATGCTCTTCTCCTGTCCAAACAAGGAGTCGGCGCCCATTTTTTAATTGCTGATTCTTAAAGCAAAAATTATGAGGAATCCAAAAAAAATAAAATTAGCCGGAAAATTTAGGAGCTTCTGTGGAAAATCGGAAAATTTAATTTTCATGGGAAAAAAGGTAAATTTCTGAGAAAAATTAGGAAAATTTTATTTTTCAATTAAAGCCTGATTCGATCGCTTTAGTAGTTTTTTTTTAAAACAACTTTCAATGAGGTCCCTTATGAAGAATTCTTCAATTTTGTCACAAGACAGTGGTGTACACCACCACTAAACCAGTCACTATAAAAAAAAAAAAAAAAAAATATGTAGGTACATTATTTTTTGCTGGGCAATCGATTGAGACTATTTATTTTAAAATCGGAGAGGGGTCGTCCAAAAGGTGATCGCTTTCATATGGAATTGCTCTATAATGTTATTAATTATATAATTTTTTTTGTATATTTATACTCTCTTTCTTAAGTGTTGAAGAATTTTTTTATTTCAACCTTAATATTAATAATATTCGATAAAATTAGTTTGTCCATATTTACATTTGTAAACAAACAAATTTAAAATTACTTAAAACTACAGACTAGATAAATTCCTAAGATGATGTCAGGTCATTTATATGTGTAGATCCAAAACTTAAACAGTATCTAATTCCAGGCCTGTAAAATCTTGAAGTTTAGCGGCAGAAATGAATCAAAGCATGTTATGTATTATTTTTTAATAATTTATTTTGACCCACTTGAAGCCTTCTGATATGGTTTTGACCACACAGGGGCTGCATATAATATAACAGCCTGAAAGATAGACTTAAGAATAAGCATGGATCTTCTGTTTATAAATGGATATAAGATACTACAAGTTAAGATAATGGTTTAAGATATTGATATAAGGTACGAGTTAAGATATGTATTATGTATTATTTATTATATATGGTATATGGTAATTAAAATTCATATTTATTTTTTGTTATTAAAAACTAAGTTAACCTGTGGAGTGTGGTAGTCCTCACGATTCTATGCAACGTATAACGCTTTCACTGTATCGTCAGCGAAAATTGACGAGGCACAATAGTGAAACTAAGTAAAATCGGGGTGTATATTGTTATAAAAGATAGGTGATAAACATAATCCTTGGGGACAACCAGAAAACAGGCCTATCGCTTGGAACAGTGTGAGGTAACATTTACCGGGAATCAAACATTGAATTTCAGATTGCCAGTTGATATCTTTATCTGATTGTTAAAAACATAAATTACTTGTTGTGCATAAGTATGCTAATGCAACTTTATTTATTTTGTAAACCCAAAATTTTACTTCTTCATTAGAAATTCGTTATCGTGAAAAATATTTTTTGTAACTCTAACATTTTTTTATAAACAACTTACTAGCTTTAAAATGATTTGTTTCTCACAGTCCTGAAAACAAAAGTTCATTCATATAATTTTGCATTTTTAATACCGACTTTCCAAAAATTTGTAATATATTGATATCTGATATTTCCTTTAAAAAATTATTTAAGGAATTCTATTCAAAAAAATTTGCACAATTTTTGAAATTGTTTGCAGAAACTTTCAAAATTTTTGTGAATATATAAAATTTGATAAACAAATTTTAAGCCGTCTAATACGATCATCACCCAAAGGGTGGTCCAACCATAATGGACGATGTTAATTATAAATAAAACAAAAAGTTTTCAGAGAATTATCTTAATATTTTTTATTATGATAGAAGGATCTATGACAATTATGTGTGAAACAAAATATCGGCCAAATGCTCGCCACGGGTTCGGTGGTATACCTCTATCCGATGGTCCATATTTTTTAATGACTCTGAGACATAATTGAGGTTCAATGTCGTTAATGTGCCGAATTATATCAGCCTTTAGCTTTTGAATTGTTCTTGGCTTATTGACGTACACTTTTTCTTTTAAATATCCCAAAAGAAAGAAGTCCAACGGTGTCAGATCACATGATCGTGGCGGCCAATTAACATCGCCACGACGTGAGATAACACGGCCATTAAATTTCTCACGCAAAAGAGCCATTGTTTCGTTGGCTGTGTGTGGCAAGTGGCACCATCCTGTTGGAACCATATCCTCAATTTCTGGGAACAAGAAGTCCGTTATCATCTCGCGATAGCGAACACCGACGACGAGTCGAGATTGACTGCTCTTCTGCCACACTATCGAGAACAACAGCAATGTTTTCCGCAGAACGAACTGGGCGAGCATGCACAGGTGTTTTCTCATTTCCTACAGACCCGATTTGCAGAAAAATGTGCACAATTATTAAGATTGTGGACACATTTGGTAGATTATGCTGACCAAAAAAATCACAAAGTGCATTTTAATTTGAACGCCCATTTTCGTAAAAGGCTTCAACAACCTTAACGCGCTGTTTAATTGTGTACCTCTACATGGTTAAATTTTTCAAATATTTAAACAAAGAAATGTCAAATTAAGATGGGCAAAAAACATGACGTTAATGTGTGACTCACAATTAACATCGTGCATTATGGTTGGACCACCCTATGTAACAAACTAATTTTTCGTACACCCAGAAAACAGTATCAGTTGTGGCCACCGAATATATTGCCAATCGAATTCTGGCGGTTACGACAACTGTTTTCATATTAAATTATATTTTTAGTTGTGATAGCCAATATTCAGTTGTACAATTTAATATTTATATTCCACAGAAATAATTTTACGTTCCACAAAATTTTATTTAAAAAAAAAAAATTATTTTTAGATTTTTTCGGTACCGAACCTGGGCAGTCAGATTCATAGTTCACACTCTTGCTTACTACACACCACAACTAATTTTATTTTCTTTGATATATTTGCCATTTAAACTTTTGAATATTTTATTTTAAATAAAAAATGATGTTTTAAATGTTTGCCTTTTCCGATATTTGAACTCGGAATTTCGGAGTACTGAGCTACCTCTCTACCCAGCACACCACAAACACTTATAAATTTTAATGGCTAATTTTAAATTTAAACAATTTGTTAGGAAAAGAAATATAAGTATAAAACTTGTTTTTCAATACCAATCATTAGTGACGTCTATTATCAATACAATCCACAATTCGGTTGCTTCTACTGAAACCCTAATTAAATGATATATTTGATCAGAATAACCGTACTTGTAGTTACCACTTTTGAATATCGACAATTTTTTAAATAAATTTAATAGATTGTAAAAAATTTCTAATATATTCACCAAATAAATGGTTGCTTCCACGAATAAATGGTTGCGAAACGAATTTTATTTTTAAAGATGATTGGAAATATTAATAATTGACTAATAGGATTGATTTTTAGTTTCTTTTCCCTTTTTTTAATTCCCAATACAAGATTTTCGCTTTATTAATGAATTTAAATTTATTACAAATAAAACTAAATCCTCACAAATAAATATTTATGGTTTTAATCGTATTGCAATCAATCTTTTCTCTGGGTGTATAAACTGGGTTTTACTCTATTAGGTTATGATCTGATTAATTGTTATGTTCTTTAAAATATATTTCGTATTGCTAAGACCTGCCAAGCCCTTTGGCTTGTCTGCAGAAAAAGAAATTTTAATCACATTTGATTATTAAATTAGTTCTTATAACCCTCGAATAAAAATATAAATGGGCAGATTAAGCTTGTAATACATTACAATCCGGTTAATACGAACTTCAAATTAAAAAATATTTGTGGTTAAAACTCCCTGGTCGTAATTGTATGTATGTCTTTTTCTTGGGCATGAGTTCGGTTTGAAGAGTATCTTCACAACTTCTGCAAAAACAAGATTTTTCCAGATTGTTTGTTATCCTAAAACGCCATTTTTGCAGTGAGACTTGCAACCAAGGTAGAAACGTTGTTTAGCACAATTTCTTCAATGGATACAGTTTTTTTTAAATTTTATCTCATTATATAATCAAGCTATTTTTTTAAAAACTTTTAATTCTAGTCTTTTTACTATCCCATGATTTTAACTGCGCTATTAAAACAACTACGGATCTGAATGTATCAGTTTCTGAATTAGTTTCATCATATGAAGACACCAGGATAATAAAAGTTAAGTAAGTAATAAAAATGACTACGCCTAACAAAAATAACTAATGCTGATGCTAAATTATATCTTGTCAAAAGATTTAAGTTTTATTATATATATAAGCTATTACAAGGTAAAATGGAATAGAATAAGAAAATAGGTCCAACCCTTTACCAGAATTTTGCTGGGTAATTAATTAGTATTCAATGAATAAATTAAGACATTTTAATACAATAAGAAATGAAAAATTATGTAGGTGTTTAAACATAATTTTTTCTCTTACCGCTATTAAAAGATACTATGTAAATTATAATACATATGGTTTTCACTTCTACAAGAAATATTTGAATATACATGTTAACCCATTAATCCCCAGGTTTAATTATATGGAACGGGAAAAATTGGAGGCCTGTTAATAAATGGTGATTTTTTAAACGTTTGGGTTTTGAAAATTGAAACAAAAAACACAAAACATTTGCAAAAGTGAATGAAATATTTATTTAGGGCGATAAGATTATTTCATGTAAATGTTGCCCGCGGCTTCGCCGTATGTGATCCTTCCGTGAAATCCAATTTTGGCATAGTTTTTCCTGCATTACGGCCGGTATCTGACCAATGGCAGCTGTAATGTTGTGTTCCAGGGCTGGAATTGTAGCTGGCTTATCCCTGTACACGAGAGGCTTCACGTATCCTCATAATAAATAGTCTAGTGGGATCAAATCGCGTGATCTTGGCGGCGAATGGACTGCTCTAAAACGTGAGATTAATTACTACCCAAACTGGCCTCTCAATAAGTTCATGGCATTACGTGGCCATCATATCTTTCTGAGTGCATTGGCAGCTCTTGAACTGCCTCTGGTTGCTTTTCACACCAAATTGGGCAACTCTCAATGGGAACGTCAACCATTGAGCCAAAAATGAGCTTCGTCACTGAAAACAATTTTTCGCTAGAAAAATGGGTCTTCACTAACTTCTAAGGCCCATTCACTTAACAAACGACGTCTTAGTACGTCACCTGGCTTCAGTTCTTGCAGCAACTGTTTTGTGTATGGTTTCATACCCAGGTCCTTACGTAAAATCTTCCAGGTACATTTACCAAAAGAGTCGGGAAATTTTGCTAATTTGAGCCCAGCGATATTTTTGCTAATCTTAGCAACACATGTACTAAATTTTAGTAAACTATTTGTAAAGTGAAATTTTATATCGGTTTGCCATAATCAGAAAAAAATATAATAAATATTATTAATATTAGTTAAATTAAATTTGTATAAAAAAATAATTAGCGCTACTAAATTTAAGTAAATTGCCGTAAACTTAATGAATTATAAAATATACCAAAATTTTAATATATAAAAAAAATTATTAAAATGCTCAAATTAACTCAATTATTTTTACATGCAATTGTTACACTTTAAAGCTGCTAACTTCTTCTAAAATTACATTACGAATCTGAATGTACAAGTTTATTTTTTTACCGAGCAACATATTTTTTATTTTTTTCAAAAAATATTTTAGACAAAATTAAAGAAAAAAAATTCAAAGGCTTAAAAAATAGTAAAAATATAAGGGAATTTATCATATTGTTTCAATTTGTTTTGAAAAATATGTTTAGTAAATTTTTTGGATTTTAAGGTCAAATGCTAATTGTTTTATGGGCTGATTTTTAGAATTAAAAATGTTATTTTTTTTGCTATTTTAAGCGGATGTCCTAGTTTCCGGCATGAGTCGGTTGTGAAAAGTATATTCACTTCCGATACTTTTTTTGAACCTATGTAACATTTTAAGGCAATTTAAGTTTCTATGTAAAAGTTTTAATTATTAAAAAAAACTTTTCCAAAAATTTTTAAAATGATTCTGTAAAAATTCTGTAATATGTAAAATGTAAATAGCAAAAAAATTTACAAAATAATATTTTTTTTACTAAAAATCAGTAAAGTGGGATTGAAAACCTTTTACAAAATTTTCTAGTAACTAATTTTTCTGAGTGTAGTCGTTACACATCACGCATTTTGATAAACAGATTCAATAATTTGCAAGCGTTCTTAGTTTGTTAGTCTATTCATGGTGAAATGACAAACCTTACTCCGCATTTTGGCATTGCCACGTGTCACAAATCTTTTTTTACACTGAAAAAACATATAGCAAAAAATCCTTAGTGCATCACGTAATTTAAAGTATATTTAATACCGTTCAAATAGTCATTGGTTAGTTTCATTCTTGGTGTACGAAAACTTTCATAAAATTTTAGAGTTACACTTTATATCTGATTTATATTTGCAATGGAACCTATGTCACAAAATTTCAAACTTCTATAGACTTTAGATCGTTGTAGGTGATTGATACCCAATTTAGACAAGGCGATTAAATCATATTAACAGTTAATATGATTTAACAGTTAATCCAACTATTTCTAAACGACTATATATTCAACTATGTATAACGACGCTGGCAACACTAAAAACACACACAAATCCAGAAAAAATTAACGATAAGACGCTGCTTCAAAATATTTCGTCGCTGTCGACAAATTTTTTACTAACGCCGACATTTGCCATGTTCATCTTATTGCGGATCGTTACCGGTGAACAATTGGTATTTTAAACTAAGAAAGTTAAACTTTTAACTGTAAAAATCGCATATGTATACAATGAAAATTAAAAAGTGAACTAACTTTAATAGAATTAAAATTATTAGGCATTTTTGAATACAGACCTAGTGATTTGACTATAGATAATTTTAAAATGGAGGGAATCTATAAAAATTTTAAAATAAGTAAGAAAAAATTTGGTCATGTAAATTATTCGATTAATAGGAATCGTTAAAAATATCACGAAATCGTTAATGTTTGCAATTAAATTAATGTGCAAATTTAACATGCACCTGATTAAATACATTTCAACAATGCATAATAATATTTATAAAGGAAGAGAGCATACAGGTATTTAATTTTTATTAAACAATTTTTAGATAACAAATATTTATAAAAAAACAAACTGATTAAAGTACCTACTTGTATGATGTACAAATTAAAGATTGGTTTACACATTGTTTTTACATATAAAATAATTAACTTAAAGTGAACAGATAGTTATTGAAGGTATTCCAGTCTAAATGTTTCTATAGCAAAAAATGCAAAATTGCCATCATATGCGACTTGAGAGCCCCTGTAAAAATAAAAATGGAACAAAATTCCCAAAAACTTTATATTATCCGATTAAAACAACATAAAACCCTATACCGAATGTTTCTGCAAATTTATACTCAATATAGCAACAGTTGGTAAAATAATTTGAAAAAAATTAAAAATTGGAGAATCATTTATTGATAAAGTTTCTAACCCAGCAGAAATTCGGAAGCGGTAAAAAGAAATACTGATTTTTTGCTTCCTCTACTGATTCTTAGGATATATCGAGGGTTTACTACTACTTTTCAGAAGAGAAAAAAAATAAGAACATTTTATAATAAATTTGACATAAACATTTTTTTAAACAATTTTTAATTAAAAATGTCACATCGTTTCTTTTATCTCTCATGAAAAGTACTAGTTTTAAAATGCGAGGTTGCGTTAATAAACCCTCGAAATAACTTGCAGAAGTGTATTGAAAATACAAAAAAAAATTGTTTACCACACTGTACCGCTTCACGAAAGAATGGCAATGATAACAAAACTTACTTTATAAAAGAGGTGAATTCATTTCATTATTTAGAGATGTGAAAAAGCGCCCGTTGTCTCCAACAAAAATCATGCCATCCCCACATATGGAAGTACTACACTGATCACTTTTCCTGACGAAACTGCTTCCAAGCAAGCATTCTATCAATAGTTCCATCTTTTTAAATAAAAAACAAGCACTGGTTTCTTATTGTTTGCCCTATCAACTATTATACGAACTACCTAAGTTCAAGTCTCAAAAGAATCTTTTTTCGTTCTTTAAGATTAAAAAGTTATGAATAAAAATGTATTTCATGGACACTCTTTGCTAGTGGTTGTCTTCCTTAAGTTTAATTAAATGGGTGTGTAACTAAAGTAACGCCCACATGTTTGGAGTAGTGATCTTCTTTGGCATACACGTGTGTTCATATAGTACGAAGAGTACTCGTGCAACTTACTGTGGCACAACAGATTTTCTACCAGCTCAAGGAGTCATATTTCAATACGGGAGCTTTAATAAACTACTTGAAGATCTGTTGAATTAATTAAAAAAAATTCCTCCACACCACCAGCAAAATACTAAACTTCAAACAAATACGAGTACATGTTTTGGTATATGTATAAAAGCATGATTGCAATCATCGTCATGATCTTGTAAAGCTTGTAAACTGATATGCTCAATAGCTTCTTATTGTGGCAACACCTACTTTTTTTGTAGCAGTAGTGTCTGTACTTGTTGTTGCTGAGAAACAAAAAAGCGCCATATCTATCAAACAGTGACCAGAGAGACGGCCAGTGTATTTGGTACTCCTTGTATTCGCATGCATATTCTTCTTACTAATCACGCAATCTACGGATATGGGCAGTCTCACTCCCTAGTGTGCTTTAATTTTTTAAATAAACTTTAAATTTAATTAATTAAAATCATATGTTCTACTACATATTTATTCTTCCTTTTATTTACATTAGGTACAAATATTAATGTACATATTTTTCTGTTTACGTTAAAAAAATGAGTTACTACACTCAGGTGAAAAGCTCTATCATAATTATGAAAATTTTGTTGTTGTTTTTGCATGATAGTTCTCATAAATATTTAAGAAGATGTTTCTTAAAAATATTAATGAGGTGAAATAGATTTGTCATTTTAGCGGTTTTATTAATATCATTACTGTAGTGTTTTAGTACTTTAATTAAACAAAAATTGTACCCGTTTTCCTCTATATCACTTAGTTCAAAAATGGCTTTCCAATCAAAAGTTTTCCCAAAGGTTCTTGCTCTCTACAGGATTCATTTTAGGAAAGGACAACTTACTTGGGTATTGTTAGATTTTGCCTTGAGAAACTTGAGAAATGATGCGGAAGTTTCTAAACATTTTTCATAATATTTTATTAAAAGTTTTATTATATATATAAAAATGTTGTTTACAGTGGTGGTCATCTAATTGGCCAACCCACCAAACATAATTTTTATTAAAACTTATTTACGGTTTAAAATCTTTTTTAAAAACTTTATTGGTTAAATATATTTTATAGAAAGTGTTGCAACTATAACATATAAAAAAGAAAAACATAACATAAATTATTTTCTTTAGCAACTTTAAATACTGCATGGACATCTAATTAGCCCACCAATTAAAATATATTGCGATATATTTGTTATAAAAGTACTGATTAATTAAATAATATTATGTTTAATTACCACCTCCTCACACACTTTTAACGAGAGCCTTATAAGGTTTGGAGTTACAATCTTCGAACAGTGTCTCACAAAACAGACAGTTATTTTATACGTCCACGTCATTCCAAAGATTTTTTACTGAATTGAGATCCTGAGACTGTTCTCTGTTCGTTTAAGAAGATTTTAATCGAACGTGCTGTGTGATTTGGATTGTTGTCATGCATAAACACCGACTTAACAGACAAGTTTTTCTCAGTAAATGGTATTATATTTTGTTCCAAAACCTGCTTATATTGATGCTGATCCATTCTTCCCACAATTTTGAGGATTGGCTCAACTCCGAGCCATGAGAATGCACCCATACCATTATGGGATATCGAGGATTGAACACTTGTTTGATCCAAACTGACTAAATTTTGATTCGTCACTCCAAAAAACGTTTTTTCAGAATGAAATCGATTTATTAATATAAATTTTTGCAAAATTAAGTCGAGCGTTTATATTTTTTTTGAAACAAGTGGCTTGTATGTGCTATGCGTCCAATAAAACCATTTTAATTTAGCCTGCAATAGATGGTTTTCTTTATTATAGATAATCGCTGTTCCTTAAAAACATTACTTATAATTTCTGATGAATGTACGAGGGCTGTTCAAACGTTCTTTGCCTGATACAAAAAGTTAAGTATATTGGAAAGTTCCATCTGTCATATAAATACATGTTAAACTTTATTTCGATCTGTCAACTCATTCCTATAGTAACAGCTGTTCCAAAAAGACGATTCAGTGATTTTTTTTAAATGGAAAAATTAGAAATTCGTGGTGTCATTGAATATTTACAGAAGAAAGGTCTATTGAGACATGAATTTTAATGTTATGGTAAATGTGTTAGGGAAAGTGCTCTTTCATATGCAATAGTATAAAATTGGTTTGCTAAAAATATGAACAACAAAGTGGACGCCAAAAAACTGCAACAACAGCAGAAGTCATAGCTAAAGAACATATGGTATATCGACCAGTCAAGGTGCGTGAAATGGATAATGACATATGCATCTCAAATGATCGATTCCATTTTACTTTGCATCAAGACTAACAGATGAAAAAGCTTTTTGCAACATGGGTGCACCCCATTTGAAAGAAAATTTCTCATGCTGGTTTTGATCGATTTAAACGAAGTAAAATGGATTTCAAGTATCGTTTCATAACTGCTGCTGAAACATGGATCAATTACTTCACACCATAGGCAAGGGAACAATAAAAACAATGGACTGAAGCTGGTGGAAGTGCACAAAAGAGGCAAAACCAATTCAATCGGGTGGTACGGTTATGTCAACGGTTATTTGGCATTTCAATGGTATTTTATTAAGCGACTATCTATTAAAATGATAAAACAATAAATTCAGAATATTATTGTAACCTTTTCGATCATTTGAATATGGAAATTCGAGAAAGGTCGTCTTTACAACACAAAAAAAAATTTAATAATAAAAAAAAATCAACGAATTAAAGTACGCATTGCTTGACCACCCACCTTATTCTACTGATTAAGCTCCCTGTAACTACTCTATCTGTTCCGAAATCTAAAAAAAAATCCTTGGTGTGAAGCGTTTTACCTCGAATGCAGATAAAATTGCTGCTGTAACCGATTATTTTACAAAGCTTAAGGAAAATTATTTTAATCAAGGGATAGAATTGCAAGAAAATCATTGGACTAAGTAAATTGAGGTTTAAGGAGATTATATTGGAAAATAAACATAATTTTAAATATCTAAGTCTTGTTTTTCACTGTTAGTCTAAGAACATTTCGAATTGCTCTCGAATAAAATTTTGTGCCACACATGACGAAGAAATCACAATAACTCTTAACGTCAAAAAGAAAATATGAATTTTGAAGCGGATGTTGGAATTTCTCTTTTCATAATTTGTTTGTGTACGCAACGAAAAAAAAAAATTAAAAAAAAGAAGCAAATGGACACATTTACTTTGGCCACAAACAATACTTTGACGTTTCGTAGTAAACAAAAAAAATATAAAAAAGTTGCTTGCATACACTTGACGTTTCTTGTGATTTGTGCGCGCACAACCCCATTAACTTGTAAAAAGACGTCGAGCCCGAACAAATCACTCGTGTGTGCGCATCTTAATTGGGGATTATTCTGTCTTCCATAACTGTATTCTTTCTCGATCTCTTAATTCTTTGAACGAGTTCGCATGCTATGTTTTTTCTTAGTAATTTATAACATTTTTGACGATTTTTCGAGATCGCGGTTTCTGAAGCATCATTTTTTGAGGTCTGTGATTTCTGAAACATTTTTAACTTAATTTTTCATGGATAACTTAATTTTTCATGGATATAATTTTTAGGATATCTGGAGTATACGACGACTTTTTACACATTTATTTATTTTTAAAAGGTTACTTATGTATGTAGATTTAATTAAATAACTTTCATAGTGGCCTAATTAGCTGTTTTTATAATTATGTTTTGTAAAAAACTGTTTCTTGATTGCATTTTAATGTTAATATATTAATTCTTACCTATAATATGTTTAGTACATTAAAGGAAATAAAGGATGATTTTTAACCGTTTGGGTTTTGAAAATTGAAAAAAATAGAAAATTTTAAAGACCCATCTAAAAATCGAAATATATATGAGCATACATGATAATACATGGGCTTGTATATGGTCATACATGGGTATACATGTTCATATACGTCCATACATGATCTCATATATGATCATATATCTTCGGATCCGAAATTTGAGGGTATATGTATATATATATATCACATATGTGCATATATTATTATACATGCTCATATATTATTCATGTATGCTCGTATATGATCATATACGTCCATATACCCTCAAATTTCGGATCCGAAGATATATGATCATATATGAGATCATGTATGGTCATATATTGAACAATGTATGGACGTATATGACCATGTATGATCATATACAGGCCCATGTATGACCATGTATGCTCATATATATTTCGATTTTTAGATGGGAAGTGAATAAAAAAGTGAATGTTTCACAACAAAGTCCGGTTTTTCCATTTTGGGCAAAAAAGTCGGCAATCACCCATGGTACCTTGCTCCATTGACTGCAACGTTGCGATTTTCATTGTTCTTAAAGAAGTACGGACCAATTGTGCCGCCGGCCTACAAGCCGCACCAAACTGTGCATCTTTCGGGGTGCATTGGTAGCTCTTGAACTGCCTCTGGCTGCTCTTCACACCAAATTCGGCAATTCTTTTTTTGTGGACGTACACACTGAGCCAAAAATGGGCTTCGTCCCTGAAGACAATTTTTCGATAGAAAAATGGATCTTCATCCAACTTTCGCATTAAATGATTTGCAAGCGTTGTTAGTTTGTTACGAGGGCGGATCAATAAGTCCGTGACTTTTCGAACTTCACTCGTAGTTATATGAAATGCATCAAGTACCACCTTTTAATAGAGTACTGTCAAATTTTGAGCAAATTCCGTAATTTATTTTGCGCTTAACAGCAGAATTTTTCGAGGTCCATAAAATAGACAGTTGTTTGATAAATAATTTCATCGTTGGAGCTAAATCTCTTTCCACCGAGCCATTTCTTTAGGTTTGGAAATAGGAAATAGTCACTGTGGACTAAATCCGGAGAATAAGGTGAATGAGGGGGCAGTTCGTAGTCTACTTCATGGATTTTTGCATGGAAACTAAGCTGTCACACGATTCCGTTGGTGGTCTATTGCCATCTTGCGGAAAGCTTTCTTATACCCAAGTGATCGTTCAAAATTGAAACCACTGAGCCATGTGATTTGCCTATGTCTTCCACAATCTATCGCACATTCAACCTCCGATCGGCCAACACCATATCGTGAATTTTTTAAATTGTTTTGGGTGTAGAGACCTTAACTGGGCGTCCAGAACGTCCGCCATCTTCCGTGCTTGTAAACGAAAGTCAGTAAACTACTTTTTTAACATTGAAATCGATGCTGCAGAGTCCCCATAGTATTTATTAAGCTTTTCCTTGGTTTGATTGATGGTTTTTTTTGCAAAAATAATGTTTAATGAGCACTCGAAATTCACTTTTTTCCATTTTTAAAAAAAACCACGAGGTTGTATGTTTTGAACAACTGTTAAACGCAAAGTAAATGACGGAACTTGCTCAAAATTTGACAGTAGTATATTAAAAGGTAGTACTTAATGGGAGCAGTATTGCATTTCATATAACCACGGAGAAAGTTCGAAAAGTCACGGACTTATTGATTCGCCCTCGTATTCTATTCATGGTGAAATGGCAAACCTTACTGAGCATTTTTGGCATTGCTACATGTCACAAATCTTTTTTTACACTAAAAAAAATTACACTGAAAAACCAAACAGAAAAAAATAACCCTTTGTCTTAACGTAATAAAAATAGGTTGTTTTTTATTTAAAAAAAGAAAAGTAAGTTTGATCAATTAGATAACCACCACTGTATATAAATGTATAAAAGTTTTTTATTTATATTTAGTTTTTCAATCAATAAAACAGTTTCATAGATATGATAAAGCTTTTTTCTCTTAGTGTACGAATTTATTTAACAAGTAAAATGAGTTTCTATTTGCTTAAAAAATTAATTATTTTGACTTGATCGTTGTTCGTAACATCCCATTTAAATTAATAAACTCAGGATAATATTTTACACACAAACACAAAAAAAATTATAAATATTTGAGTTTAGAATATCAGAGTAATTACTTCTGCTATAAATTTAGTATAATTTATTTATTACAATACATTAATATGTTTAATATGTTCTTTTCTATACTAAAGCTATTCTAATAATGATGAGATATATAGTAAAAAACACCCCTAAATAGTTCTATTTTTAATGATTTTCTTTTTTTTATTGTATCAACATTCAGGGGTTACCCCCTATAAATGCAGTGCATTGTGTTGAAAATAGGTTATAGGAAGGAGGAAAGAGGGAGTAGTGTTTATTCATATTATACTTGAATTTCTTTATATTATAGTTGCCAGGGCAGACCTCTGCAGAGATTTTATTCCACATACAGCTAGTCGGACTTATGAACGAATTCTCCGTGTAATGTGTTGTGCGATTCTCTGGATTGTCTACCACAAAGGAATGAGCTCTGTTAGACAAGCGAGTTTTCCGGACTAAAACCGGACTAAATAAAAATAAAGTTAGATCAAAATAATATCATCACATGTTATAACTTATTTATTTTAGAAAAATTCTTTTGCTGGTACAAATTCAATTAAATTTTTAATTGTATTAACAAATATTTTAATTAAAACTCGATTTTAGTTTTTTCTGTATATATCGTATGAGAAATGGACCAGTCACAGAGTTAATCACGTCACCGGAACTTTGTGGTAGAAACAGGTCCTCGAGTTGGTTGTCTTATATAAAAGTAACCGGTAACTTTAACATGGGCTTGTTATAGGAGGTGGCTACTTGCGATATATCGCTGACCTTGTTTAGGGTACCATATTACTTCGTAACGTTTCACCATCGGCTAAGAAACGTTCAGTTTTTATTTACGAAAAAGCACGTTGGGCAGAGCTCAACGATTTTTTCCAGCATTTCAATTGGAAACTATGTTTTCTCAACGACAATATTAATGCTGCTGCGAAAATGGTAGAAAATGTAATATTGATTGGAATGAAATCCTATATCCCAATTAAAAGTATTTCGTCTAAACCAAAGATTAAATGTTGGTTTAACCAGACTTGCAAGAATGCAGTCAGATCCAGAGAGGAAGTGTTTAGAATTTGGCGTGCCGCGAGGAACGCTAATTCTGAACTACTACGTAAGCAGGCGAGAAATGAGTGTTCAAAAGTACTTAAGCGTCAAAAGTTTCTTTACGAACAGCGCATTCGTGCTAAAGTTCTTTCTGCCCCTAAGGGTAGTAAGAGCTTTTGGTCTTTCGTTAAAAGAGTAAGGGACAATGGTAGTTCGGCTATCCCAACTCTTTAAGTGGATGATCAAATATTCACTGACCCGGTTGATAAGGCTAACCTTTTAGCGGAAATGTTTGCAAGGAACTCATTCTTGCCGGATAGCAATCAACCAATGCCGGAACTCCCAAGAGTATCGTGTACTATGCCTAAGATATTCTTCGGAATTCGTGCAGTTAAAAGGGTTCTTGCGGATCTCAATGTAAATAAGTCCCCGGGGCCGGATGGTATACCAGCACTGGTGCTGAAACAGTGCTCTTCGACGCTAGCTCGTCCATTGGCCAACCTTTTTAGCTCTTCCTACCGTGTGGGAGTCTTTCCCACCTGCTGGAAGGTTGCCAATGTTCAACCAATCCCTAAAAAGGGTGCGGCTACTAACCCTGAAAATTACCACCCTATCGCAATATGCTCAGTGCTCTCGAAGGTGATGGAAAGCATGGTCAATTATCATCTCGTTAATTATCTAGAGTCCAACTCGCTTCTGAGTGATAGACAATATGGCTTTCGTAGTGGCCGTTCGACGGGGGACCTGTTAGCGCTCCTTTCGGAGCGTTGGAGTCGATCCATTCACCAATTTGGCGAAAGTAAAGTGGTTGCACTGGATATTTCCAAAGCGTTCGACCGTGTATGGCATGGCGCACTGTTGACAAAGCTTATTGCATTTGGTGTCGGTAATGACTTCTCTCGTTTTATTTCGAGCTTTCTCAGAGATCGCACTATTCGTGTTGTTATAGATGGGATCTCATCCAACGAGTTTCAGCTTAATTCAGGGGTACCACAAGGTTCTGTTCTTTCTCCCTCTCTTTTCCTTATCTTTATCAATGATCTTCTTGATCAAACTTCCAATCCTATCTACTCTTTCGCTGATGACAGCAACATTTGTCATTCATTTTCATTTGGCTGTAGACCAAGCCTTCTGGAGGTTGAGTACAGAAGGCAGCTAATGAATGACACACTCAATCGTGACCTCTCGACGGTCTCCGAGTGGGGTCTTACGAATAGGGTCGACTTCAATGCAGGTAAAACTCAATGTTGTATGTTGTCCCATAGGGCTGTGGGATCAACAATGTCATCAACAAACATGGGTGGTGTTGATATCAAGGAATCGGATACTCTTGATGTTCTGGGCATGAAGATTCAGTGTGATGTCCGTTGGAATAAGCATGTATTCGAAGTGTCGAAAGAAGCATTCAAGTGTCTTGGTTTCCTCAAACGCCACCTATATCCGACCGAAAATGGAATACAACTCCCATATATGGCAGGAGCTTCAAAGTCTATGTTGGAGCTTTTGGACCGTGTGCAAAGGAGGGCGTCGGCGCTCATCAATGACATTGGGATATCGAACTCTATTGATTCATTGGAGCATCGTCGGAATGTGGGTTGTGCGTCACTGTTTTATCGATATTACCATGGGAAGTGCTCTGTCGACATAAGGGAACTGATTCCCAGAGCCCGGGTTTATGTTCGAGATACTCGCTCAGCTATCAGAGCACATCCGTTTGTAGTCGATTGTCCCGTTGACCGCACATCGCATTACAGAGAAAATTCGTTTATCAGTCGTACAAGCCGTATGTGGAATAAACTCCCCGCAGAGGTCTTCCCTGTCACTTACAATTTAGAGAAGTTCAAGGCAAATATCCACAAACACTACTCCCTCTTTCCTCCCTCTCATAACATATTTTCCTAATTCTAACACAATGCACTGCATTAGTAGGGGACATCCCCTGAGTGTTAGTCTAACGTAAAAAAAAAAAAATTGATATAAGTGAATAAGCAACAGATCAGGTTAGAATTATCTTACACATAACTTGTCACATGTAAGACACTTCGTGATATGTATCAGAACTCAGAACTAGTGAAAAATGAAGCGTTACGTGACTGGCTTAAATGTACTTACCAGAGGACAAGTAATTAATAAAAAACTGGTCACTTATCTATCGCAATGTGTTGTATGGAATGAATAGTTTCGTGACATATCAATTGACTGTTGCAAGAGCAAACGAAAAATAATTTGCATGTTACCTGCCAATATTTCTTCCGCGTGTGTCATATTAAGAACGCATTTTTGAAAGAATTCATGAAGTCCAGTCAAGGAATTTACCTGCAATGTTTGTTACAAAAGTTTTTACAAATTTTTATATTTTGCGGTTTTTAGCTATTAAAAAAAAACAGTCACAAAAATTGAATATTTTTTTAAATTTAAACAAAATTGAAGAACAAAAAATTTTTTGTTATTTAATTAAGCAGAAAAATAATTCCAAATTTTCAAATTATTGTTGGGGTTACCAGCAGGTCTCTGGAGGCAAGTCTACCCCAGACAGTCCTATTCACGCTAATGCACTGGGACGAAATATAGCTTTTTGGCTGTCAATGTTTTTCCGACTTTTCCTTTAATTTTACTATCCAAAATGGCATCCCATCGCCCCAAGAAATATTTTTTTTAAATAAGAATTTGTTCGTAATAATAAATCAAAATCAAATGATAAAATTTTTAAAATTTATTCATTAAAAATTGTTTTTGATTCGCAAATTAAAATGGATTGTTAAGCAATTAATGTATTTTATATATAAGAAATACTCGTAAATTTAGATTTAGTGCATTGATTTTATAAAAATTGCAAATGCAAATTAAATTTAATCCTAATAAATTAAAGTTTTCATAAAAATCGAGTACTTCAAACAAACATTTTAAATATTTAGCGAATCAAAACGCAAAACGGCAGATCTTCTGGAATTATTGCAAATTCGAAAGGGATTTTTTTTTAATTTTCCATGTTTTGAAATTAAGTCGTTTGGGGTTAACGTTAAAAAATACTCTATTCTGGATTTTTCAAAAGATAAACCCAAGAGATTTGTACATTATTGTACAATAGAAGTTATTAAATTTTAGTTATTCTTTTCCGGCAGAGAATTTCTTTTGATTAAAAAAATGTCTTAGATTTAAAAGATATTAATACGGTGGATAAAGAATTAGGTTTTTTTTTACTTTTTTAATAAAATTTGCCTCGAATATCATTATATAAACGCATTTAAGGCGTCAGAAAATGTTCGTTTACCTTCCGCGAACACATTTTGTTGACACAAAAAGTTTATATGTTCTTTAAAAATTTCTAATTGAATATTTAAAAAAATCCAATATTTGACAAAAATTATCGCTATAATTTTATAGGCCTATGTGGATATGGTAATCTCTATATTTATAAACATTAATGTATTGGTTAGAATAGTATCAAAACCGCGCTAACTATACATGGAATCAACTTTAGGCAATCATTTCAACAAATTATTATTCACTAAATCATAAAACAAATTACACTGTAAAACCATTTCCAACTTTTTCCAAAATTACAGGGTTCCGACGATTGATTCTTGTTAAGGATACCAAAAAAATATACGTTTGTGGGCGTTTTGATAGTTTACATCGGAATTTCATTTTAGAGGCGGTTAAAGTTTCCCAGCTCTGACCTGTTCTTGCAGCATATCGGTATATAAAACTATGTTTTCTTTACATCTAGGGTGTAGGGTACGTTTAGCAACTTTGTAGATAATGGTATGGCAAATATTTTTGTGGAACATATTAACCCTCTAAGTCCCTCTCATACCGACATTTTTTGGTCTAATCTAAGAAATTGTAAAAAACACCCCGAAGAAGGGGAAGGGTGGGGATGAAATGTTCTAGAAAAATGTTGGCTATAAATTTCTACTATATATGTGAGAACACACCAAAACCCAAAACTTAACACAAACATCAAAAACCAATCAAATTCAAGATTGCCCATCAGATTTCTAGTAAAATTTTGGGATGACCTAAATATTATGTAGGTGATCCCAAAATCTGACTTATAATATGTTGGTCATCCCAAAATTTGACATCTCTGACGTAAAGAAAACATAGTTTTATATACCGATATGCTGCAAGAACTGGCCAGAGCTGGGAAGCTTTAACCGCCTCTAAAATGAAATTCCGATGTAAACTATCAAAACGTATTTTTTTTTTGTCTCTTTAACAAGAATCAATTGTCGGACTCCCTTATTTTTTTGTGTTGAACTGTGTTATTATATCGAAACAAAATTCATTCAATATAAATTGAATTAAATCATATCCCACTTTATTCAATACAAAATTTTTCTTAAAAGTGATTAAAAATTAATCGCAGACTCGTGAAATATGTTTATTCGGAAAATTAGGAAAACAGTTGCGTAATCACTTCCTTTTGAACTAGATTAGTGTTATGTCATCATTTCTGTAGTCACAAAGTCGGTTGAGTTTCAATAAGATCAGTATTAAGTCAACTTTGTAACAGTCGCGTGATTGGGGTTTTCGCCACCGATTGACATTCTATTAGACAAAGCTAAATTTTTTTTTATATATTTTTAAATTTTTATCCGGTTCGAAATCATAATTTAATGTTACTAACGAATAGTAAACACTAATTTTTTTATTAAATAAAGAAAAAAACAACTAATGATTTTGAACAGGCTTTATATCACACACTCTTAGGAAAATTACTATGCGAAATTTCTTTTACACAGTTAGCGAATGATTACCCGTACAAATGAGCCTTTTTCCATTTATTTATAGAATTACCCTTGGCAACCATCTTCGATTTTCGAAGCACAAATTGACAGGGTCGCCATTTCAACTATTAATGTTTCCATTTCTGGGAACAAATTGAGAATCTGGCATACTAATATTTTTTATTACACAACATATTTGAGTGTTGTTTCTTATATTAGATTATAAACTACATCGTGTCCTATGTTTTTGTATGCAAATTTTGTATATTGTCCGATCAACCTGTTTTAATTATATATTTTATTTTTTTTTCACTAGTTCCGTGTTCAGTCATTATTTCTTCAGCCCACATTGGTGTTATGTTAATTTCTCTCTTGTTACATGTTATTTCTAGTAAGAACCAGTCAAGGTTTCTGCCACCATTTCAATAGTTGAGATACTGGTAATTTTAAAGTTTTTACCAGTTTTTCAGACACTGATTTATATTTTACATCAGTTTTGCAACATATCCCTCATTCAGCTATCACAGATTTATCACCTTGGATCAATCGACCCTTCATTTCCCGTTGGGTACTTTAAAGTTATTCAAATTTCAAGAATATAACTGGTATTCAATTTAAATCTTTTCAATCAAAAAAGAAGCTATGCATTCTTTTTGGTTGGCCTACCAACTGTGTATGCGATAGTTATTTTCAACATATTATTTGAACTACAACTTCAGAGGCAATAAATTGTTGGACTTCTTCGTCATTAGATGTCTTTTCATAGGATTCCAATTAAATATTCATTAAATATAATTTTAATAACTTTCTACGGGCATGTTTATTGAAAAACTGCTAAATAACATAACGAAAGATAGAGTTTTTTATTGTCATCACTATATGAGAAAAAACAAGTAAACAAATGCTGAATTTGGCTGTGCCGAATCTTTGAATACCCTCCACCCATGTACCAAGAAATCAATGATTTAACAAATCACAGACAATGCGTTTCACATGTCAACAAAATATTTTAAAATATAATTGATATTTTCAGTAAATTGATATTATACCCCATTCATACAAATTTTAAATCGAAAACTTGAAAATAACGAAAATACATATTTTGGTGATCAGTTTGTATGGGGTTTAAGGTTTATTTTTTTATATAAATACTCCATAGTACAAATTTAAGTAGCTATAAACTTCTTAAGTATGTAGTTATAGATGTAGCTGCTTAAAAATTAAGAATTATAAAAATGCTGACAAGTCTTAGAAATTCTTGGCTTTTCTTTTTTAAGTAAACAAAAATATTTGTCATAAAAATATTTAAAATTTTTGTATTTTGAATTTTCTAAAATATTAAAAACAACAAAAGCTAACAAATGAATAATGTGTTTGTTAGTATAAGTAGAGCACAATATTATCTATTTCGCGTTCCGGCTTTCGTACAAAGACTGCTCCAAATGTTCAAATTGTATTTGTTGACAAAAAAATATGAAATGTCAGGTAAGTAGTGATAGCTGTTTTCTTTACAAGTAGTCATAGATATAAAATTCGAATAAAACAAGCCTATTGTACAATAACATATTTCTTTTTATTCCTTTTTATTGAAAGTTGGGAGCACTTTCAGACACAATGTAAACATATGTGCACGCTCAGAGTAAGGGGTTCCAAGAAGTCAAAATTGTCAATTAAGTTCCGAAACATATGCAAACCTTTTGATGTGGTACCATTTTGAAGTAAAAAAAAGCCAGGTACATATTCCCCTGTAGTACGTGAACCTACCTTAAGACCCACAAATCCCAAATATCTACCATGTTATATTAATCAAAAACTCTAATATGGAATGTGAAATGATACAAATTTATATAATTATCTTCTTTGGGCACAAAACTACATTTGAGCTTCTAAATTGTGCCACAAAATGTATAATAGTATTTTCTATAAAATAGCATTAAAAGGAATTATATCACAAAAGTTGTCATGAATAAACAATATAAAAAGGGATAGTACTTTTAAGGTTTTAATAGTACAACAAAAAGTACTTAAGTACAAACTTTTTCATTCCTGTTTTATACAGTGTTTATTTACAAATAATATAAAAAAAAATTTAGAAGCCATATTATGGAAGTGAACAGAATTGTTTGAGGGTGTGTGTGAAACGGTAGCAAAGTAGCATGGTAAAAAATATTTTTTCTTTGATAAAAAAGTTATAAATTTTTATGTATGAAAAAAAAATCGAATTCATTTATGTGTTTTGTTTTCATTTTGTTTTTAGAAGCTTTCAAATTTTAAAACTTCAAAAATTTCTATTCTTATGTCAAAAATTCTACTAGCCCGTGGGATAGTCAATTTTTTTTTCACCTCAAAATTTTAAAAAATTTTCCAAGAAGCATACTTTGCTCCTATTTCACACACACCCAGAGGTGAAAAACTTATTTGGATGTGAAAACAGTTCTTATGGTGGAAAAAATTGTAGTGGTGAACAAAGTTTTAGTGATGAAAAAAATGTTTGAGGTGAAAAATAAATGAGGTAAATATAAAACATTATTCACTTCTAAGCGACTGCGGAAAAAATACGAAGAAATATATTATTTACCATTCGCTACTATGATATTGTACTAAAATACACCAATTTGTATGGAAAATATAGAGGTACCTCCACATTTTGTCTCATATGAGCACCCCCCCCCCCCCTTGCGTCTTCGCACCGCGATCGCAATTTCAAGAGACAGACAGACGCACATCGTTAAATGGACTTAAAATCGCCTAAGGATCAAGAATATGTATACTCTATGGGGTCTTAGGCCTTTCCGTTCCGCCGAAATATGCACATGTTACAAACGGAATGACAAACTAATATATACCCACACCATTTATAGTGAAGGGTATAATAAATAATTCATAAATATGCAGTTTGTATTGAAACGCAGTGAAAGACGTGTGCTGACATGGAATGCGTGTTTTATACACAACAACTACATGCAATTTGCGTGATAACCACAAAAACCAAAAATAAGTTTCATCACTGGCAGTAACATCAATAGTTTGTGATCTTCGCATTTTGTGCCGGGCAGTAATTAACTTGTTTCGATAATTGTTCACCACATTTCGACTACTGCGGTAGTTGCTACCGTTCTCTTATGTAGACATTATTCATGAAGAAATAAAAGACTCCTTCCTATTCATTTTATGTACTCGTCGTATGTATGAATGTTCAATTTGATCGTAATTTAGGTCTTGTTCCTTTTAGCAAAACCAACCTAAAATGTTTGACTTTTAAATGTTGTACAAATCAGAAAAAGACAAGTTACCAAAATTTACTGCTAATGGAATTTAATAATTATGCACAATGCATGAAGAATAGTTTAATCGAATATTTGATATTTAGAACTGAAATATCAATTGAAAACTCGAATGTTATAATTAAAAAAATTTTTTAATTAATACTTAGTTTGTTACTAACTAAAACGAAAAATAGGAATTTGAATTTTAATAATTGAATTAAATTTTTAAAAAACTAATTAATCTTAATGGTGGTTGAATTAAATCGTTCATATTTTTTAATTATTCGATTACAATTTCGTTTAATCGTACTCTTAAGCAAAAAATATGCATGTATTGTTGTGCATCATCAATTGTAAGGGAGTTGTTTTTAGAGGTTGAGAACTTTTATTTAAAATAAAACACAAACTTACGAAATCCAAAAAATTTAAAGTATATTTAATGGCAATTTATTATTTAAATACTTAAGCCACATCGTTGAAATTCATTATCTTATATGGGCCAATTTATGGGCAAAATTGGTGAAAATTTGTATGTTTTTAGACTGTAAATGGCGTAATATTTTCTACTGCCCTACGAAGAAGTCATTTTTTATGAAGGTAATTTTTTTTTTGTTCAAGGTTATTTGAAAAATGTTTAGAGAAACGATATTTCATCATGATGGAAAAATAATTTTTTGGCTGTCACTTTTAGCCGAATAAAACATTGAAAATTTGTCCTTCCAAATGAGCTTTAAAAAGGTGCTTGGGGTATACATGTGTTCAAAATTCGTTCTTAATACTAAATGCCAAATAATAAATAATAAGCTATCAAATAAAAATTTAAAATAAATCATTACATAAGTCTTTATGTGTTTTATTTCAAATAAAACTTCTCAACATCTAAAAAAAACACCCTTTATAATAAAATAAAAAAAATTAACTTTCAACGCAGTGGGTGACTATATGTTAGTATGTTTGCTAATTAAATTTGGCCAAGTGAAGTTTATAAAAAAAATAAATATAAATAATTTAAAAATATTTGGGTCCTTTCCAAAGTGAGTTTGTTATGCAACACAACTCTTTAAGGAATTTTTAATTAAATTCACGACAACTCGTGCCAGTAACCTCTACTTGATTGAGTTGTTTTTTATTTGTTTGTGTTAAGTGAATTCCGCCATTACATTCCAAATGTTAATAAGGGTTTCAGATTGTATAATTAAAAATAAATACAGTATATATATGTATGTACAGAACTTGGGCAAATATTTACACTGTTCAAAATATTGATATTGACTGATTGATTTATATTGGCGCTTAAAACTTCTTTTGAGCAACTGTCTTCAAAAATTTAAGTAAACCGATTCCTTTTTATATATTTTTTCTATAAATTTTTCTAAATAATCTGGTAATTTTAAAACCTTAATTTTTCGAGCTATTATTTTAAGCATTTAAAACAAAATTTACCGTTTTTAAATTCATATAATTTTTTTATTTCAAAACTATTTTCTACATCGACTGAGAACCAATGTATACATTTAATATTGAACTTAAAAATATATGCGTTGATTTTTCGACATAGAATTGTCAACAATTTTGTCTGGGTCTACCTCTTCACGATATACCGATTTTAGAGCCTATGCAGAAAGTCTTATTCCGTCCATTGAATTTCTTAAGTACGTTTTCATTATTTTTGTGTTGTAAAGCTTCTCTCCGCTTTTAGATAATTTTGAAAATTTTTATGACAAATTATTTTGTTCACATTTAAGTGAAGAAGCCAACAATTTCCAGGCCAGAGTGTTTTTAAATTTTTGGGGAAGAAAACACCTTTCAGGTATTATTTATTATGTTTAATAATTTTTTCATTTGCAATTTTAATTTATTTTGTGCTTTTATATTGCTTTTTGAAACAAGTGGAAAAAATATTAAAAAAGGTTTAAGAGTGCTTTTGTTTTCTATAAAAAATTAAAAATTTCTACATATTTTTAAAATTTTCGTTTTTTATTTATCGTTTAAAATACAAATACATTTTCCAAACAATTAAACATTGCTGAATTGCTGGTTATTTAAATTAAAATTATGTTGTTGGGGTTATGTGGGAAACTTTATGTGGAGTAAAGTATGCCAATTAATTTAAACAATATTAAAATGTTTTAGTGTTACTTTAGTGAAAGAAAGTTGTAAGTAGCTATATCTCCTCAGTTTCCCCACAACTAACTGCCCGACCGGGGACTTTTATACCCTACACTTCTCTGCGGAATAGGGTATATTGGGTTTGGGCTGATGTTTACAACTCACCAAAATACTGGACCTAGACTCCCCTTAAAGCATACAAATCGACGCAGAATAATTTTCCAAGTCGATTTATTATACTTTTATATCAACTTGTTTGGATTTTTGTAAACAATTTTATATGACCCACTTTACTCCAAATGAGGTGTGTAAAAATAACGTTAGAAACAACAATGAAAGGTCGAAATAATTGTTAACTGTTAATGGAAAGAGTAAGATATATAACCACTCTTTAAAATAAGACTTTTAAAAAACACATTAATGGGTATTTTTAAAACGTTTACGACTTTACCCCACTCTACCCTACTACATCGGCTTCATGATATTTTATGTGTATTGTTTAGCAGTTGCAATAACGGTAAAACTTTAAAAATATATGCCAACAGTAGGCAAGTGCCGACCTTCGTCGATTTTATTGCGGTCCTCGAAAATATTTAAATTTTGTATTTTCATTCGATTTTTTACAATTTTTTTTTGTAAATTTTTTATAAATATGTATGTATATTTTTATAAAATTTTTATATTCATAGTTTAGTCTTCACATATAATAATATATAATTAGCTTTGACTTGAAATTTTAAACTTTTTAATGTATTTGCTTTTAATTTTTGTTCTTTCTTAGCTTACTATTTTTTACTGAAAATGTAAATAAACAGGTCCGGTCTAATGGGCTAAATGTTACAATACCACTCAAGTTTTTTTTTTTTAATTTAAAATTATATAAAAAGTTGAAGTTTTATTTAGTCAAACAGCCCTTGAATACTGTTGAAACTTCTAACTAAGTTCGCATCGATATTTATTGTGTAAATCAAAAATTTAGCAATCAAAAACTTACTCATGACGTACAAAGATTTTTTTATTTTTTTTTGACTGTTACCAAATCCTACCGAAAAATTTGGTTAATCTAAAATTGCTCTAAAGAGCTAAATCATTTAAAATTAAATAAAATTGAAATAAATTTCTAAATATTTTAATTTCTGTTGAAAAATTACAATAAATTTTTCGAAAAATTGGTAAATTTAATATACAACACTATTATTTTTCTAGTGAAAAGTGACATTTTGTGTTAATTGTGACTGTAAAAAGCTAATAATATTCAGAATTTAAGTTATGACTTGAGGTCATTAAAGTTCTAGAAATAGGAATTAACTATTCCTAATTCTTAATCCCCATTATCTCAATGACCCATTAGTAGTGTTTCCAATTCGGTTAATCGATTACCCGATTCCTCGATTAATCGCCTCTATTTTGGTTAATGTCGATAAAATTAATATAAAACTCAAATAATTATTCTACCCGAAGAATCGATTAAAGATGTTCGATTAACCGGTTAAATTTTTGAATGAATTTTGCTGTTATTTTTCTTAAAAATGGTGGAAAAAACATTAACTAAAATGCAATCAAATTCTTTCTAAGTCAGATGAATCAAAGCATTATATTTTCATGTCCAACAAATTTAATTAGAGCTTTAATTTCTGTATAAATTAATTTCTGACAATAGATCTTATCAGAAGGCGAAGAGTTTAAAGAGTCGTCAGATTCCTCTAAAAAAAACCAAGATTATAAGGCATTATTCTTCCGAAAATCTCAGGATACTTTAAATCGTCCTAAATAATCACTTCAAAAACCAATGCAAAGAATTTACTTGATATTTCAGTAAAATGCAGCTCTTATTGATGAAAAAATACATTTATTTGCATTAAACGATTAATCACTAATTTTTTCGATTAATCGATCCAAGTGACTAATTAATTTTCTCCATTTTTCGAATAATGACAATCGATTAGCCGGCAGGTTCGAATAATTGGATTAACCGGCAGGTTCGAGTAGCCACTAATTGCGGATTTAAGTGACACATTTGTTGTTGTTTCCCTCAAATACTTTAAATTTAACTGGAGATTAAGTTGAAATGGGTCATTCAGTAATTGATTTAAAATCATATTTTATAATTTTGTCTAAACCAAACAGTTCAAATACATACACAATATTTGGTCGGTTTTTTACTTCTTGGAGACATTATAGACAAATTCCTTGTTTACCTCGGACTTTTTCTTAAATTTTACACTGAAAGTCGAATCGAATCGTTTAAAAATATCAATTACAGACCAATTAAATTTTTATTAACAATCTTTACAAAAGTGTTAAAAATCGCTGAATTTGATGGAAAAGGAGTTTTATTTAAAAATTTAGAAGATAGGTTTTGTTTTTTTAAATGTATAGTTATGACAGGGAAATAACATATTTTGCTGCTCATAACATACACATATAAATATGTATTTAGTGCTAACCGAATTGTGAATCATATTTTGTACAACCATGTTGTTACAAAAATATTCAAATGTGATTCTTTATAACTTTGGGTGTTGCAATTAAAAGTCAGTTGTTATGAAAATAAATATTCCCCAGCGTCACCAAATAGGGTTGGCCACTGTACTCACTGGACATAAATAAATATGATTTATGCTTATGGGGCTATTTAAAGGAGAGGATGTATGTAACAGTTCCGAAAACACTTGCCGAATTGGAAATAGCTATAACTGAGGAGATAATAACAGTTCCTATTGGTAAGCTTGTTAATACAGTTAATTATTTTCCGAATCATTTTCAACTGGAAATTGATGTAAATGGAGGTAATTGGATGACTTAGTCTGCAAATCGTGAATTCTTTAATTCTTGTTGCAGAACGGTATAACTCTTGAGCGATTGTTTCACAATAGACATGCACGCTGAACGTCAAAAGCAATATATTCTTAAAAAATATTTCAGTACCGTAACCAATTCTCACTTGTGAAAAATTAATCAAATGGATTACGTAATATTTGCATTTTTCTAGCGAAACTTTATATTAAAGTCTAGTTTAGATGTACTAATGCCTTAGAAAAAACCGCTTCAATATGATATAAATTATTTATTAAAGATGATAAAAAATATTCGGAAACTAACCCAGAAATCGCAGCAGTGATTCTTAACATAAATTGCAATCATTTATGGTGTATTTCTGAGGAAGCAGTTGTTCTAGTTTTAAATATAGTTTAGTTTTAAATTAAAAGAACCAATTGTTAAATTAAAAAATGATAGATATTACTCGACTGTCAAAAATCACAGCAAAAACACGTTAATGACAGGCCATTACTGTTTAGATTATGTAATGATAGGTCATTACCTTTTGCATTACATTAAAAAAAGAAGTAATGACCTTCTGATAATGGATGTTAGAAATACTTATATGTACATGCAAAATAATGATTTATTGTTAGTTACTGAAATAAGTACCGAACTCGTATTTCTGTTTTTTAGTATTTATTTATTAATATGTTTTGAAAAGCTATACAACAAAATAGAAAGTTATCTGCTGTAAATAGTGATTTTGCAAAAATGTTAAGATTTTAAAGGGTTTCAAATGTTAAATAGCATTTCACCTATATAAATTTAAATCTTTGAATGCAAGAAGTAGATATTTTACTATATTTTTTTATAAATTCAAATGCAAATTATTCTTATCGATTTCTGCAAGTACTTATTTACTCCCTTAATTACTTGGTAATGTCTGTTTTTGCTGGGATACTCCTTATGTAATTTTGTATCAGAGAAAACAAGGTATTTTCTTCAGTCGGTTTAGTTTATTCCTGGAATTTCTAGAGTTTGATCCTTCAACGTCAACATCATTTGAATTTGGGAAAGGTAAAAACTAAGGACTGCTAAGAAAGGCATTCAATTAAGTCAAGTTTTTAACAGAATTGTTGCTTCAGGTTGTTGAGGCTTATCAACAAAAATTCTTTATTCCCTATTGAATTTGATTAGAATCGGTCAATATTCAGATCCACACAGAGGAAATATATTCAGTGTGACGACTGAATTTTTTTTCCAACCGAATGGTTTGGTTGCAGCAACCGCAACTAACCGCAATTCGCAACTAAATGCATTCCTGGGTCAATAAAAAAAATATGTTTCAACTGAAATTCTGCTGTATTAACCGAATTTATTTCGAAACAAACAAAAATATCGATGACCACAACCAAACCATGCGGCTGCCAAAAAATTCGATTATCACAATGAATCTGGTCCATAAAAAGGTCCTTTCTGAACTGGTCTTAAATGATATTTTTGCCTGTAATTTAGAGCAATAGATACCTACCAGTGCTTAGGTACCTACTGGCTTTTGTTCGTCTACATGGTAGGTATCTAAGCACTGGTACTGGCTTTTGTTCGTCTACATGGTAGGTATCTAAGCACTGGTAGGTGACTATTGCTTGAAATTACGGGCATTAGACACACAAAACCGTAGGTATCTGGTTGAAATTTCGATTGTGAATGTTACATGGATCCATGAATTATTCCTCTTATTCTTTAAATAAACAGAAAAACGTTTGAGATAAGACGAAGGGAATCCCACACATCCCAAAATCTGTAAAAAATTTCTGAAACAAAATTTATTTTTTACTTGTTGTTTTGTCCACATTTCAATCGATATTTAAAATTGACATATATATGTTAATCATATCACGACTGTATTAGAACTTTTGCTCCCGCTTTTTATTTTCAAATTCCGGTGGTGCAATTAGCCAAAAATTTTGTTAAATCTGTAATTTGAATAAAAAAATTGTAGTCTTCGAAATGGTCTGGGGAAAAAACAATAAGCTTATTATTTGCTCGAAAAATAGTTGATCAAATTAAATCCAGATTAAGTAAGATATTAATCGATCCGAAAAATGCTAGATCAAATTAGATCCAGCAATATATTTGGAGACTTAGTAAGATCCAAAATTTTTCCGTAAAATTTCTGATCGAACTGAATCAGATTTGATCTATTTAATAGCACAATACAACATTTAGCACAACCCTTATGAACAACCTATATGTTGCTTTTAACAACACATAATTTATTGTGAATTCGTAATTTTTGATAATACCGGTACGTACTAGTACACTCAAAAAAAAAGTCTATAATGGCAACTGAAAAATTTGCTGTTATTACAAGAAATTTTGCTAATTTGAGCCCAGCGGTATTTTTTGCTAATTTTTAGGGCTGATTTTTAAACTAAAAAAACTTTTTAGTGCTATTTTAAGAGGATGCTTATATTTAGACATGAGTCGGTATATTCACTTCCGATCAGCGATGCCAACTTTTAAAAAGCAAAAAGCGTCGGCCGAGAAGTTAAAAAGTTTTTGTGTTTTTCAGTTTATTTTATTTAAAAATTTGTACTTTTAAACCGAGTTTTTGGAATGTGAGTTACACTTCGTTTAGTTAAACCGAAATCGAATTTTGTCAGCCATTTCCAAGTTTATGAGCATAAATTGGTCGGAACAACTTTTCGTTGCATAGAAGTTTGGTCTTCATTGAAATAAAACAACACAAACGAAACCTCAAAAGCAGTTTTCCAGTTACAAACTGCCATAAATTGAGTTTAAAGTTAATTTACATCCCAAAAACTCGTCCTAAGAGATCGATCTTACGGTTTAATGTATACATATTAAAAAAAAATTATTATTAAAATTTTTAATTTAAAAATGTAGAATTAAAAAAAAAATGTATTTAGTTACACTGGAAATTTAAAGTAAAGTAAAAAAAAAAGTTGCCAGATTATGGACAAAACTAACAAATGACTCATAAAAAGCTAAAAGGGCTAAAAAAGATAAAAAAAACTATGTTAGCCTCTTAATAAATAAAAGAGCTAAGTGAAAAAAGTACGCGATGAAAGCAATCAAAAAGAGCTCAATATAGCCCGAAAAGGGCTAAGTTGGCATCGCTGCATCCGGCAATTTAAATTTGTAGGTGTAAGCATTAATTAGAAATAACATTTTCTTCAATATCCACTTTTTAAAATTAGTAATTTTTTTTGCTAATTTTAGCAAATTGGTTTTCAAAAATTTGTAAAATGATTTCTGAAATAAGCAACAAAAATTTGTAAATATTCTGTAAAAATTCTGTAATTTGTTAAATATAAATAGCAAAAAGGGTTGCTAAGCAAATATTTTTTTTTTACTAAAAATCAGTACAAAAATAGTAAAGTGGGATTGAAAACCGTTTACAAATTTTTCTACAAACATTTTTTCTGAGTGTATTGATGTTTCGGTAATCAATACTAATACCGAACAAATAAAAAATCGAAACCATAATCGTTAATTGTTTCGATTGCCAACCTTGGCTATTTAAAGCAATTAAAGGAGCAAAAGGAACAGGAAAATGCCCAAATCTTGTCATTCCTGAACAGCATAGGAGAATATCGTTATAAAGAAAAGTTGAGTTTTTTGGAAATTCTTATTGTGTTAATTCATAATAATGAAATAAATGACCTCGGACAAAAATAAAAATTAAATTGTTATAGATGATCATTTAACTAGTTTATTATGCTGAACCTGTGGCCGGATTAAAAATTAATGTCTGAAAATTAAATCCCATTTTTAAATATTTGCTAGTAAATTTGAATAAAATTAAAATACAAAAAAGAAATAAATAATTGGAATTAATTAAGTAGACATTCTGTGTATTTTTGCATGATAGTTTATCGTTCATTCAGTTAGTATGTCAACTTTTTATTTACGACCTTGCCCAATAAATTAGCTATGTATGTTATTTCGGTACAAAAAAGTCATATAATTTTTTTAATAGATTTCTTGACACATTTAATGACCAGTTTATGCAAAACAAAAATAATATAGCCGATTGAAAATTACTACTTTCGTTGAGTGTTGTTTTTATACTCTCCACCATATATGCATGGTGAGGGTATACATCAGTTTGTCATTCTTCTTATGAAGCTTTAAACCGATCTAGCAATGTCCGTCTGTCCGTTCGTCGGTACAGCCGTTAAAAAGTTATGAATGAAAATATGAAGGCACCTCTAGATTTTCCATACAAATTGGTGTATTTGAGTACAATTTTATAGTAGCGACAGGTAAAAAAAAGACATGAACTAAAATATAATCAAAAATTTCCTTCAAAATAGTTTATAAATTGTCGTCAATTTAAGTAAAATTTTATTAAAACTTAGGAAATTGTTCTTAAAAAAATAAAAATTCCTAAGTTTGAGGAAAAACGAAATAGTTAATATACTCAGAAAAAGTTCATATTTTTCCCAAGTAATGTTTCTTGATTTTAGGACAAAAACAAGTCAATTAAATAAAAATTTATTAATTTTAAGAAAAAACATCTTAGTTTTAAGAAAATTGCATACCCAAATGTAATAAAATTAAGTTTAGTTAAAAAAAATTTAGGACATAATTTACTCCCATTTAGTTCAAAAAATGTGTCTAACTTAAATCGAGAAAGTAATTGAACTTAATGTGTGCTCATGTTTTGTTTGCGATTGGTAAAATTAACTTAATTTTAGAATGCCATTTCCAAATTCAGTTTTTAAGTATACCACCTTTTAATTTTGAAGAATTGTTTTCTAAAAATTAGTTCAGACAATTAAAAACAAAAGTAATACTTTTTTTCCTATGAAATAATAAAAATTTACTTGATTTTAGAAACTGATGAACTATTTCTAAGAAAAATTTTATTATTCTATTCCACAAAAGCAATCAATTAAAAACAAAACAGTTAGTTTTCCTAATTTTTAAGAAAAAATATTATTAAAAAAAAGAAGTTAATTATTATTAATTATTAAATAAAAGAAATTAATTTTTCGTTCGTGATCTCGCGTGAGTCAAAAATCTCATCTCTAATCTTAACAGTATTTAATATTGAACTTAAAGTAGCTTAAAATATATTTTAAAATTTTGTTAGCAAAGGTAAAAATTTCGAATTTGCGCTTTTATGTAATAAATTTGTTTGTTGACTACAATACAAAATTACGGCATAATGGCGTTCCTATAATTGACGTAGTGCTTATTAAACTTAATATTTATTTATTATATAACTTTATTCACTTAATAGTAAAAAAGTTTAAATTTGTATATATCAATTAAGCTAAAAATCCCATAAAATAAACTTATGACATTTCCATTTTCCAATAATAACAAGATATGTAACTGTGATATTTTGTATTTTTCCAACAATTTCCTTAAATTAGTTAATTTAAGAAGACAAAGGACCCCCAGTGTTCCTTAGCCATAGATGCCGTGTGTCACGTAGAGCATCCCTTTTTGTAGTTCTCTCTAGCAGAACCGTTAATTAACTACGAAAAGGATCTGACAGTGTCACAATTTATTACGTTTCAGTATATCCTGCAGTACAATTTTTAAATTTGTTTACCTTTTTGCTAATGAAATTTAATTTATATTTTTAATACATGAAATTAGTATAATTCAATTTAGTTTTAAGAAAAAATTGTATAGCAAAAAGCTTGTTAAGAGCAGTGTCCCCACAAAGCGGAAGTCCTCCGAAAGTGGGAAAATACTTACTCAATGAGTGTAAAGTACTTTACCATAGAAGCAGAGGATAAGGATAATTTTCACTTAAAAGAAGTGCCCTTTAACTTGTTGTTAGAAAATATTTTCTTATTTTTAGGGAGTTAAGTCCTAGTTTTTAGTAAAATAAATTATCTAATGAACTTAAATAAAATAAAATTTTTCTAAAAATCAAGGAAATATTTCCTAACTAACAGTACAATTTTAGATGATGTATGAACTAATTAGGAGGAAATTTTGCTGTTTTCTAATAAAAATTTACTTCTCAGTAGTAAAATTTTTCTGTAATTTAAAAATTTCGACCAAATTTTAAGTAAAATTTGTTTCTTAATTTCAAGGAAGATTTTATTAAATATTGGTAAAATGTGTCTTTGGCGCCGTTTTCATTTCAATTTTTCTTCTAAATAAATTAATTTTTCTAAATTCTAGTTCATTTTTTTGAGTGTATGGTAATCTTTAATAAACGATCTTAACTCCACATTTAAGAGTTATTTTTCAACGCAAAAATAAAAGATTGTATGAAACTTTTAGTAAATTAAGAGCAGAGAATACTATTTCCACGCTTACCTGGGTCGCAGCAACACACTGTACAGTTTTTACTAATATATAAAAGTTCGTAAAATGTAATTTGTTTGCCTCCCGGAACTCAAAAAGAGGTTTATCAATCGATAAGGGCCTTGGAGAAATATTATCAATTTCATAGAAAGCTTTACAAATTGTAATGATCTGAACCAGTGGCAATCTTTGGGTGTCAATTTACATTAAATGAGTTTAATTTTATGACGGAAAAAATAAAACTCTTCAAATGGGTTTAATTTTATGACGGCGAAATAAAACTATCTTTTTCAGAGTTTCAACCGCCATTCTCTTTTTACGTTAAAAAATAACAGTTTTAAAGGAAAATAAATAAAAAAAATGTTTAAAAATTTATGTTTTTTAATCGATTTCTTGTAATTATTTTTTTGTTGAAAAAGAACTCAGAATATTTATAAAATAATTTTTTATAAGAAAAAGTATGTAGAACCCAAGAGTTGTTTTGTACATAAAAGTTTCTTATACAAAATACTAGAGCCCAGCAAAACCACACATTACCAAATAATGTGTAAAGTAATGTGTAGTCATAGGGGCTCATGGATTACTTTATACCTTACTTCACTGATTAATTTTAAAGGCGATGAGCTCAAAGTAATGTATAAACCCATTACTTTAGAGGTGATATTGTAAGACGTTACTTATGTTTATGGCTACCAGAACGAAAATGTAATGTGTCTAAAAATAGATTTTCAAAAAAGAGCATTTTTGTTAAAGAAATTATTACAAATATTTTTAACGTTATTAAAATTAATGTGGTGATGATGGGAATCGAACCTGGGAACTATCGCTGCCTGCCAAGAACTCTACCACTGAGCTATCGACGCATATAGTATTTGATTGCTTTAAACATAAATGAATTGTTGCGCTCCTTTTTTCGTTAATGGTGTCAAAAAAACACAAAGTAATGTATCTAAAAAAAGATTTAAAAAATATTCTATTTATTATTTTCCAGATTCTGTAAACTGTTTCTTATATAACAATTCATATAAACTTCTAAGGCCTTTCTTTGAATAAAAATTTTAAGATTCTGAGGACTTTTCATCATTTCTAAAGCCTTTTTCTAGTAGAAATATTTTTAAATTCTAAGGACTTTTTCTAGGACACTATGGACTACCTAAAGAAAAATTAAAAAATGTCCCAACCATGTGTTTTCTCTGCGTGTAACCAAAGGGAATTAAAAATACGTTTTTAAATTACCTAAAATATATCAATTATTTTTTATACATTTTAATATTGGGTTTTCCAATAAGGACTTGATTTTCACCAAACTAATAACGCACATTTTGCTTATTGACGAACCCATTGAGTCAAAAATGAGCTTCGTCACTGAATATGATTCTGCGATAAAATTCATCATCTTGGCGCATCTTCTCCAGAGCCCAATCAGAGAACGTACGTCGCGTCAAATGGTCCATCGTCTTCAATTCTTGAGTCAGCTGAATCTTGTATGGGTGTAAACCAAGATCTTTACGCAAAATTCGCCGTAAAGTGGTCTTGGCGATGCCCAGTTCTTGAGAACGCCGCGAAATCGAGTGACTTAGATCGTTTGCCACGGACACCTGAACGGCAATGATATTTTTGTCACTTCAACCAACCCGTTGTTTCACTGGCACGGCAGCATCACACAATGAATATGTAGACTTAAATTTTTGCACTAAACTTGTTATTGCTTGTCTACTAGGGCGAGAATAACGACCAAAAATTGGAGTTAACACTCTTAAAGTTCAGGTCACCGACTCCGAATTTCGGTAATACATTTTTATAATTTGCATACGTTGTTCGTTCGTGTACTTTAACATGATGAAAATATTGAGTTTACTGAAACAAAGGAAAGTAACAGATATATGATCAGTGAAATAGTGTGTTCACAAATTGCATTCAAAGTTGTCAAGTACCCATTGAAAAACCCTTTATTTTAATAAAAATTAAAAATATAAAAAAAGATGCAGTGTTTCATAATCACAATATCACATAAAACTTTTAAGCTGAGCGCCCCGGTAGGCTAGTTCGTAGCGTGCTAGCTTATCAGTGCGGGGGTCGTGGGTTCGATTCCCACCAGAGGCTCCGGTCTGTTTTCGCCACAACGAGCCGATGGCCTTTGTTGCTAGCGATTGGTAAGGGTATTAATATATGATTTGTAATTATATGATTAATATAAATATAAAATAAAAATAAAAAATAACTTTTAAGCTGACCCTTTTTATCTGATGACAGAATTATCTACATGATATTAATTGATTTTTGCTTTAAAGGTTTGTCAGAATTAAAAAATTTTCATTAAATTAATGCAGTTTTACACATTTCTTAAAAATTTTCATAAAAACATTAAAAAAAAATCAGAAATAACATTAACTTAAATAGAAAACAGCTTTTAAATCAAACTAAGTTTGTTTTCTTTTTATTTTAAATATGTTTCTACTATTTTTGAAATGAGAAAACAAAAGCAAAATGTTGACTTATTGATTTAAATATGAAAAAGTTTGTTTTAACTAGAAACATACACTTAAAAAAGTTTGTAAGTTAAAATAACTGAAAATATCACTTAAAAGAAATGATATTTCATTTAAAAACCGGTCTACTTAATTTTCATTTAAATTAAATGCCATTTGTTATTTATTTTTAAATGTTGATTAATCAACTGACACATCCGTAAGAAACAAATGATATAATCAGTTAAAATAAATGTCAAAATTTTACCCACCAATCCTTAAAAAATAAATGTTTTTTTCATTTATTTGAAATTATTTCCGTTTTTGTATTTTTTGTTTTTTTTTTTAATATACTCGTACAATACCAAATGTATGTATGCATATGAAGCTATAAACACTTTTTGTGTGAATGTATTTGTATATGTATGTGTGTTTATGAAGTTCTTGTAATTTGTATTGAAAAATTTTGTATATATACAACCAATTGAAATAAAAAAACAAATTGAAATTTTTTGAATATTTTTTTTTTGAAACAGACAGCAAACAAAATTTAAATTTGTAATAACTGTTACGGGCACAAATAAACCACAAGTTTCCGTTTTGTGGGTAAATTTTTATTAAATTTCAAACAAATGAAAAAAATAAATGAAACTGAAAAAAATCGGTAAATGATAGTAAATTATTTCGAATAAATGTATAAAAAAGTTAATATAGATATTTCTTTGAAAAATAAATGTATCTTCCTTTATTTTTAAATGGAACGGAAAACTTTTTTATTAAACTACAAACAGTTAACTACATAATATTCTGAGTGTATTTACTATAATAATTTCATTATTTGTTTAAAAATATTAGTAAAAAAAGTTGTTAATTCAAATATAATATAATTATTGGTTTAACAATGACTTTTTATTTTGTGTAAAGTTAAGAAATTATTCGTTTTGAAGAAAATATCATTTTCTAAATATTGCTAATACTACCCTAACCACTATAAATTCGTACAGCTTAATTATATTGTATTTTATTAACTTTGAAGAACTGCATTTTCCATAAAAATTACATATTTTTTATTTTAAAAGTAATTTTATTTTTTATTTGAAACAATAACTAAAAATTTATTTCATAAAAAAATTTGTTTAACAAAATAAAATCTTCAGGTACTTTAAATGTATTTAATTAAAAAGTGACCATTATAAGTTCGAACATTTTATAAAGATTGTATTAATATTGAGTAACATTACCATTAGCCTTAATTACATCCATAATACTTTTGTTCATAGAATTTATTAAGTCATGACATTAATCTGCTGTTATGGAATTCCATATTTCTTGAATTTTTCTCTTTAAGCCAGCAATTGTAGTTTGGGGATCATTTCTAAGTCTTCTTTTAATGATTCTCCAAAGAGACTCTATTTTAGATTTAGATCCGGATTAGATGATGACCAATTCAGAACATTTATATTGTTTTAAAGAAACCATTTCTTTGTCATTATTCTGTATGGGCCGGTGTTTCATCTTGTTGGAAAGTGAATTCTCCGAAAGAAATTATTTTTTCTGCAGATGAAATTAAGTGTTCTTGAGAAATATTTATATAGCGGACTGCATTAACCGTATTATTGATCAAATATGGTTTACTTAACCCTTTGGCAGCCATGCATTCCTATATTATAACACTGCCAGGGAACTTTACAGTACGCTTAAGACAACCACGATGGTGTGCTTCCTTCTTGGTTCGGATGACTGTTGTACGCGTATCACCCACACATAGCTCGAACTTGGATTCACCACTAAATATAATCGTATTACACTGTCGTTGGGTCCAAGTGATGTTCCTTAGCCCACAGTAGTCTTTTTTTCCCCCGGATCGTGGTTAGAAAAGGTTTTGCTTTTACCTGACACTTTCTGTGATCAAATCAAATTTTTTCATACATTTATTAGAAGCCATAATCAGCGTTTTTAATTGTTTTCTGGTAGTTTCTCTTCCAATAGGTCTTTCAATTGAAGATCGTCGCCAAAGTTCTGAACGTACTTCGACTATTTTTTTGAATAATTCTTTCCAACCATCGCACTTATCTTGGTATTATTTTCGAAACTTATCCCTTATTTTTGTTATTGTGAACAATTAAGTTATTTTTTTGTATGATTTTACTATATATTGCACTGTAGATCCTGATAAATTAAAATTTGTACTATTCCTTTATATAATTTTTTCTTTTTTATTTTCACTGTACTTGAAAACTCTTCACGAGAAAGAACAAGTAAGAGCGGCTAAATTCGGCTATGCCGAATCTTATATACCCTTCACCATGGTTGGGAAAAAACTGAAGTTTATATATGGACATATATGAAATGGACAGATTTATATACGGACGCCTTTAAGAGGAAATTAACCATTTAGTTTGGAGATAAAACTTGGACTCGGGAAGATTTATGGTTCCAGAAAATATGTATTTTAAAAAAATGTATGTTTTGGGCATAACTTTTTTGTATCTGAACCGATATTTCCAAATTTTTCAGCAAATATGTTATACTAAAGATTTTCGATCTTTTGCTATATAAGACGTATCCATAGGTCATAATACAGCTCTAGAATAGTGTTTGTTGTTTGTGTATAAAAGGTTAAGAGGTGAAAGAAAAGAATTTCAACAAATCGTTAAAAGAAATCACTAGAACTGCATGTGTTTTATTTCTACAAAATAGTTTGATTTAGCTGGCAAATTTGAATTTAGGATTTTATTTCGCTTTTTTATTAGAAATATTTGTAATTTCTTTAGCTTAATTTTAAAAATTTGAAGGAAAATAGTTTATAATTTTTTTTATAAATTATTATAAGTTATGACCTAAAATAGTTGCACTCTAAGGTAAATTATGTATAAAATTTTCTTAATATGTGAGAAATAAAATGGTTTAAAAATCTTTTTATAAATTCTTTTAAATCGGTGCAAAAAATAGAAATAAAACCGTTTGTATTTTGTTTGTATCAGAGGGTTTTTATACAAATTTTGATGTTTTTAGCCTATTTATGGATTATTTAATTATTAATATAAAATTTTATTTAAATTAATTATTAAATGTAAAAAAAAAAACAAAAAATAAACAAAAAAAAAAATCTTAACGAACCCGCGACCCTTCCACCTGTGGTGAAAGGTATAAAAACGTTTGTATTTTGTTTGTATCAGAGGGTTTTTATAAAAATGTTGATGTTTTTAGCCTATTTATGGATTATTTAATTATTAATATAAAATTTTATATAAATTAATTATTAAATGTTAAAAAAAACCAAAAATAAGCAAAAAAAAAAGTCTTAAGAAAATAATAAAAAAAAAAATGTAAAAAAAAAGTGAATTGACCTCACCGAGATTTGAACCTCGAACCCCACGGCCTTAGAGAAAAAAAAAAGTATTTGTGACACAGCGTCTAGACAACTGAGCTATTGAAGCTCACACAAAATCATCGTCAATAGAGGTACATATATAAAAGTCTTCGTTCATTAGAGATTTGTTTAGTTTTTATTTAAATGACAAATCTTTATATGTGTTTGTTGTTTGTGTATAAAAGGTGGAGATGAAAGAAAAGAATTTTAATTATTAATATAAAATTTTATATAAATTAATTATTAAATGTTAAAAAAAAAACAAAAATAAGCAAAAAAAAAGTCTTAAGAAAATAATAAAAAAAAAATGTACAAAAAAAAGTGAATTGACCTCACCGAGATTTGAACTTCGAACCCCACGGCCTTAGAGAAAAAAAAAGTATTTGTGACACAGCGTCTAGACAACTGAGCTATTGAAGCTCACACAAAATCATCGTCAATAGAGAGAAAAGAATTTTAACACATGGATGTGTTGTTATGCTCAAAATTCTACATACATATTAAACAAAAGGGTGTGAAGATAAATACGTAGGTTAAATACGTTTCACAACTATTGTGAATGATATAAATAAAAAACAAATAGTAGTGTCGCCAACTTTTTTTTGCCTAGAAAATGCCAAATTTGACAAGAAAAGCGCTGAAACATATGGAAAAATAAAAATTTGAGATTTTACATGACATATTATTTTGGACTAAAATTTTTGGACATTTAAGAAAAAATAAATGGGGATACCGCTTGTCTGTGGAGAGATATGAGGTAGTGGATTCCAACGATGTATTCATCTCCTCCAGAATCGCTCTAGGTTTCGAGTTTTGCATTTGACAAGAAAATTTATTTTTGAAATTTCTCATAACATTATTTAAAATTAAAATTTTTGGACATTTAAGAAAAAATAAATGGGGGTACCGCTTGTTTGTGTAGAGCTATGTGGGAGTAGATTCCAACGATGTATTCATCTCCTCCAGAATCACTCTAGGTTTCGAGTTTTGCATTTGACAAGAAAATTAATTTTTGAAATTTCTCATAACATTATTTAAAATTAAAATTTTTGGACATTTAAGAAAAAAATAAATGGGGGTACCGCTTGTTTGTGGAGAGCTATGAGGTAGTTGATTCCAACGATGTATTCATCTCCTTCAGAATCACTCTAGGTTTCGAGTTTCGCATTTTAAAGAAAATTTATTTTTGAAATTCCACATAACATTATTTAAAATTAAAATTTTTGGTCATTTAAGAAAAAAATAAATGGGAGTACCGCTTGTTTGTGGAGAGCTATGAGGAAGTAGATTCCAACGATGTATTCATCTCCTCCAGAATCACTCTAGGTTTCGAGTTTTGCATTTGACAAGAAAATTTATTTTTGAAATTTATCATAACATTATTTAAAATTAAAATTTTTGGACATTTAAGAAAAAAATAAATGGGGGTACCGCTTGTTTGTGGAGAGCTATGAGGTAGTAGATTCCGACGATGTATTCCAACGATGAATGAATCAACTACCTCATAGCTCTCCACAAACAAGCGGTAACCCCATTTATTTTTTTCTTAAATGTCCAACAATTTTAATTTTAAATAATGTTATGAGAAATTTCAAAAATAAATTTTCTTTAAAATGCAAAACTCGAATCCTAGAGTGATTCTGGAGGAGATGAATACATCGTTGGAATCAACTACCTCATAGCTCTCCACAAACAAGCGGTACCCCCATTTATTTTTTTCTTAAATGTCCAAAAATTTTAATTTTAAATAATGTTATGTGGAATTTCAAAAATAAATTTTCTTTAAAATGCAAAACTCGAAACCTAGAGTGATTCTGGAGGAGATGAATACATCGTTGGAAGCTACTACCTCATAGCTCTCCACAAATAAGCGGTAACCCCATTTATTTTTTTCTTAAATGTCCAACAATTTTAATTTTAAATAATGTTATGAGAAATTTCAAAAATAAATTTTCTTTAAAATGCAAAACTCGAATCCTAGAGTGATTCTGGAGGAGATGAATACATCGTTGGAATCAACTACCTCATAGCTCTCCACAAACAAGCGGTACCCCCATTTATTTTTTTCTTAAATGTCCAAAAATTTTAATTTTAAATAATGTTATGTGGAATTTCAAAAATAAATTTTCTTTAAAATGCAAAACTCGAAACCTAGAGTGATTCTGAAGGAGATGAATACATCGTTGGAATCTACTACCTCATAGCTCTCCACAAACAAGCGGTATCCCCATTTATTTTTTCTTAAATGTCCAAAAATTTTAATCCAAAATAATATGTCATGTAAAATCTCAAATTTATATTTTTCCATATGTTTCAGCGCTTTTCTTGTCAAATTTGGCATTTTCTAGGCAAAAAAAAGTTGGCGACACTACTATTTGTTTTTTATTTATATCATTCACAATAGTTGTGAAACGTATTTAACCTACGTATTTATCTTCACACTCTTATTAAACAAAGGGATTTTACTGGAAAAATTAGAGGTAGTCCTGGTTTTTTGCTAATATCTCAGCCATTTATTAACCGATCTGTCTGATTTTTAATAGCAAACAGAAATGGATCACATGTAACAGAAATAAAAAAGAATCAAGTCCTCATCATGTCTGGGTTCTTCGGAAAACCCATTTCAACACACAGACGGACAGACGGACAGACGGACAGACGGACATCGTTAAATCAACTTCGCTCTTCATATGGACCCAGAATATATATACTTTATAGGGTCTAAGATCAATATTGTAGAAATTACAAACGGAATGACAAACTTATATATACCCTTCCACCTATGGTGAAGGGTATAAAAATATTCATAAAACTGATTTTTAAATGAAAATAACGGAACTTTATTCATTGTACGAACTTTTTATGGTAAAATTTGAAAAAGGGACTTAAAAAACATGGTCGCATTTAAAGGTAAGTATTAACTGCAAAAATATCTTAGTTGAAATTCAAAGTATTGTCTATAAGCTTTTCAAAACACTAACAATTTTAAAAATATTTGCAGAATTAAATTTTTTTTACTATTTTGAAAACTATATACTAGAATATAATTAAGATGTATAATGTAGTATAATGTCTAAATCCATTTGTTTCTGGCAGTTCAGAACAACAACGTGCTGTATTTGTTCATACAAACTGAAAATTTTTGTAAACAAAAAACATATGATAAGTAAAATAACATTCCATATTCTATAGCTTTCATTTTCTCTTTGTCATTTTTTATTAAAATAATTATTTCTTAAAAAATAAAAATCTAAAAAATATAAATTTAAAATTAAAATCTAAAAACTAAATAAAAAATGGTCGTTGATAAGGGAAGGAGACACTGGAGAGTAAAATTTTAAAGGTAAATCTTAAACGTACTCTTAATACTAAAATAAATTTTATAGTCACCCTCGTACATCGTTATTTTTGGGCGGGTTTTTCCTCACAGCAGCAATCGTTGTATGCCGCGTTCTTATTCTGAGCTGGCACTAAGCATGTTTAAAACGGCAAATTCTAGCCATAAAATACCTAAATAAGCAACACTGCTGCACAATGACTTTTACTACTAAATTTTCTCTTCTAAATATACATATATGTATTTAAATAATTATATTTTCTAGACTTTGAAGCCACCGATATGCATACCCACTACTCGTTATATCCAAATGAAGATATTAAGGTTGCAATTGTATAGCAAATTAACTAGAAAGGAAAAGTTCAAAATTAATCTCAAATTCATCTTGATTTTTATACGTTAACTGCAAAAAGTCATATCAAAGAAATTTTTTTATTTGTTTGTGGTTGACTTAAAATGTATTCTCTGGGTTGTAGAGTTTATTTTTTATGAAAAAAAATGTTCCATACAAATAAGTACCACCATAGCAAAAAGATAATACATGTGTTTGTTTGTATCATCATGTTTATCGATATGAATGGTCATCATGGGCATCAATGATATTAGTAGGTACCAGAGGTCAGTCGTGGTGGTGCTGTTTTTTATTCAAATTAATTAAATATCGTAACGAATTAATGCCATTAATTATTATTGACATAGCCTTAGGATGTTTTAATATCTTTAATTATGATTTTTTTTTATTTCCAATTTTATGTTTTATGCCAAACCAACCTGCGAATTTTTATTAAACATGCTGATTAAAATGTTAAAAGGCAATGAGAGTTATGTCTGCAAAAAAAAAAAGAAATTAAATAATAAAATATTGCTATTAGCTAATTTATTACAAATAATGACGTGTTTATTATGTAAATCACTTGGGTGAATTAATGTGAAAATGATATTTGTTTTAAAACATTAATAAATTATACAAAAAAGTTCTTGCATTATGCGATTGAAAAGAATAATTTTTAAGTAAGTAAATCAATGATTCTTACGGCATCTGTATACATATGTATTACAACGGTGAGTAAATGCGGCCCTTCGTTGATTTTAATGCGGCTCACATTGACATTTAAAACTCGATTATTTTAGATATTTTTTGATAATTTTTTACCTAAATTTTTTCCCGTTTTTCATATTTCTTTTTCTAAAATTTTTAAATTAAAAATGTATTCATAATAAGATCATCTGAAAATATTTGTTTTTTTAAATGTGAAAAAATAGTGTATGTGTTTATTGATTTAATGAAAATTTTCATTATCTGTATGAATCTTCATTGTTGTAAACAATTTCATTATATTTTTGCTTCCTTAAAAAAATAATGAAAATGTTTAAAATTCTTTTTTTATAAAAATTAAGATGCAATTTTTTATATTATGGTACTTTATGTGCCGAACATAATAACTTATCAAAATAACTAAACAAATAACATTAATTTTAATAAAATTTATTATAATTAAATCTGACAAAATTTGGAAAATTATAAAAAGAAATATACAAATTTAAAAAAATTTAAAAAATTAAAAAATATTAAAAAAATTGTGTTACTTACGAGGGCGGATCAATAAGTTCGTGACTTTTTGAATGAAACACAGTTTGTTTTGAAAAAAAAAAAAAATATTTTTCAACATAATCTCCTTTTAGCTCAATACACTTAGTCCAACGATTCTCCAATTTTTGTATCCCTTCCAAAAAATAAGATTTTTCGAGGTCAATAAAATAGGCATTTGTTTGATCAATAATTTCATCGTTGGAGCTAAATCTCTTGCCACCGAGCCATTTCTTTAGGTTTGGAAATATTAAATAGTCACTGAGAGCTAAATCCCGTGAATATGGCGGATGAGGTACCAATTCGGAGCCCAATTCATGGAATTTTGAAATTGAGACTACACAAGTCACACGATTACGTTTATGGTCAATTAAGAGCAAACGCAGAACCCATCTTGCAGACAGCTTTCTTAAATCCAACTGATCATTTAAAATCGAAACCACCCTGCCATATGAAATGCCTATGGCATCAACAATCTCACGCACTTTTACTCGTCGATCGGCCAACACTATATCGTGGATTTTTTCGACATTTTCGGGTGTATTGACCTCAATTGGCCGTTCAGAACATTCAGCGTCGTCAGTAAACCATTTTATTACCATTGAAATCGATGATGCAGAGTCGCTATAGTATTTATCAAGCTTTTGCTTGGTTTGATTGACGGTTTCTTTCGCAAAAAAAAATGTTTAATGAGCACTCGAAATTCCCTTTTATTAATTTTTAAAAAAATCCACGAGGTTGTATGTTTTGAACAGCTGTTAAACGCAAAGTAAATGACGGAACTTGCTCCAAATTTGACAGTAGTCTTTTAACAGGTGGTACTTGATGGAAGCAGTGTTACATTTCATATAACTACGAGGGGAGTTCGAAAGGTCACGGACTTATTGATACGCGCTCGTAATTATATTTAAGATTTTAGGTAAGTATAAAACAATGTATTTGAAACCATTAACAAAACACAACAAGAATAATTTATTGTAATTTTGTAAATTCATGCATTTTTATCAGTATTCACCGTTTAAATAACTTTTTCAAACAAAAACTTTCTCTAGACGTAAAATGAGATGATTTAATTTTATCTCATTTTATTTATGTTGTAGATTTAAAAATGTTTACAACAAACATTTGAAATTAACGTTTTAATAAGCTTTGTTTAATAAGTACTTTAAGAATGAAAGTCCAAAGCAAAAATTGTAAAAATAGAAAATAAATATAGAATTGTATTATTTCGTTAATGTTAGTTCACTAATTTGTTTATAACACTGAATATAAGTAGATAATCATAAAATCATTAATCCAAAGGCAGCTTGGATGCTAAGGATGGTTCTGTAGCAAAAATTAAAAATACTTGTGTTCTATCCTGCTGGTTGTAGTCGAATTTTTCAATTTTATTCTCTATAATTTATTAAAGAAATTTATCATGTTTCTTTACATTTGAAATACTTTAAAATAATACGAACTAATGAACTCGAAATAAATATTACTAATGTAAAGGTCAACTTCCTTAATTTTTAAAAACATGAATATTTCGAAAGCAATAACAATGCAAAGTTACGTTTTCCCAAAATAGTATTTTAAGAGTTTTGAATTGTTCCGCCTTATAATTTGGAAAAAGTACACATTTAGATAAAATTTATTTTCTAACGCTTTTGAGAGCTTTTTAAATTGCTTGACTTACTTTAACACAAAAAATTGAGTTGAGATTTGGAGCTCTTTTTACATTTTAGGTGTTTTAGATCTACATAAAGGGATCCCAGTTTTTACTACAACATATTAAAATTTCATAAAAGTTCTAGAGTTGAGTCAGGGCCCAATGCCCATTCAGTTTATTCACTTAGTATAAGAAAATTCTGTTAGTTTTCTTCAGTCTCCGTGGTTTGTATACTATTTTAAATTGAGCTTAAGATCTGTTTTTTTTATAGAAGAAGTCACCAAATGTGGTGACGAAATATTGGGATAAATAAATATTTATAATTAATTTTTATAAATAAAAATAAAGATCTTAAGCTCATTTTAAAATAATATACAATTTGTATCAGCTTTAATAATTTTTTTTTCGATGAAATATTTTATAAGGAATTTGAGTTTTTATATCGTAGTTTGCATAGAAAAGTATTTAAATATTGTATAAATATTTTTATTAAAAAAAAAAGGTATTTGAAAACATAAATATTAGCTGGTACTATATATATTTATATATTGTATATTTAAAATCAATAACATTTATTCGTTTTTTTGTTCATCAGATGGTGCAACACAAAACAAATTCATATCTTAATTCAATTTTACGATAATCATGTTGTTTTAAGCGTTGTAACATGACCTGGACATACCACCCTAATGGATTTGTTTTTATTTTATAAACAAAATTCTCTTTCGTTTTCATTTTATGTTAAGTATTGGCCAGTTTGTAATCAGTAGCAGACGAGACACTAAAGAAATAAACGTCCAACGTCGAAATAAATGTATAACACATTGTCTTCTTTTGGCTGTTTTGTTTTAATGGCAAGTTTGTTTTTAAAGTATGCAAGGAAATGCAAAAAGTTGGTTGGATGAAGATGATGATTGTGGTGGCATTGACTGTTTGACTAACTGGTGGTGGCCCTATATTAAGAAGACAATACAGAGACAAAAGTCACATAAACAAATTTCTCATAAATGTTTATGTTAACACAAAAGTGTGGGCATTATAACAGCGACACTCTTGAACAAAATATTTATGTATTACGACTAACGGATGGAATGGATGATGGCATTGCATTCGAATATGATGAAAAATTATATACTGCCTTATAACATCATGTTGTTAATTTTTATATTTTATACTTTATTTTTTTCATCTTTTTCTTCGTTGTTTGATAAAGTAGAAAACAGAAATGTTAATGTTAACTTACTGTTCCCCTTTAGTAAATGTTTGTATAAAGTTCGAATGAGCGTGTCCTTTGCCAAATTAATGAAGTCTTATTTTATTCATTTTGCCCCACACTCATACTCAAATTGATATGAAAATATATGGATGTTTTTGTATTATAGGTTTTTTTCTTGGTCATTTAGTTTTTCTTATTAAGATTATAACAAGTTGACATATTGGCGCCAGATTTTTTATATTTTTGAATTATTTTATACTTGTACCATCATAAAATCAAAGGAATTTTCTTGAAATATTTCTTTTTTTTTATCTTTCAATAAAAAAATGAATTTTCTATGATTATTCAAAACACAAATTGATTTATACATTTAATTTGTGTATAGTTTATGTTTTTTAAGAAAATCGTAAATTTCTTCAGTTTAGAGTAGAGATTTATGTGCTCAAAGCAACAATCATATCGAAATTGATTTTTAGTGGTGAGTAATAGATTTAGTTAACTTTAAATTTCATCACTAGAATGTATAATTTATTATTAGTCAGGCCATTTTAGATTAGGCCACCAGCCAGCCGTCAGTGGCAGTTCTTTGCGTTGCGTTTTAAAATCGAATGAAACGAAAGACTTAAGAAACAAACTTGTATTAGCAATTATTTTAATTTTACTAAAAATTCTTCAACAGAAATGAGTTTGAAAATAATTTTCTTTTTTTATTTTACCAGTTGCACTCTAAGTTCATAATATATGTAAAATGTTATGTTTACTGATTAGTCATTACTGGCAACACTTTTAGTCTTTATTTTACTACAACCAGAAACCTGCCAAGTACTCAGAAACCCAGACATTGTAGGTAAGCATGAATGAATTGTTGTTGTTGTTGTTAACTTGAATATAAGCGTTCATTATTCATAAATAACACCATTTCCTACATTGAAAATGTTTGAATGAAAATAAACTAAATGTAATTTTTTATTTTATTTTAATAGGTTTACGATTTTTATTTGCTTAAATAGTGATATGAAATTCTCAGTAAATCGTAATCGTAACATGACAATAATTGACAGAATTTCTAGAGAATAAAAACCATAGGCAGGAATGATGATGACTTCAGATTAAAAGAAATATTTTTTTTTAATTTGTTAAAAATATATTGAGATTATAGCACATTTAATTACTTTAATTAAACCAATTAACGTGTTGTATATCGATAAAAAAAAATAAATTTGGAACTTGTGAAATCTGTTTTAGATTCTTCGAAATAACATTTAAAAGGGTGTAATATTTAGCAGTGGCTGGAAATGTTGAAAGGAAGGAAAGAATATTATGGCATTTAATGAAACTAAATTCAATTACTGACAACACGAAATTCCATTAATGAAATTATAGTCATTATATGCTGAGTAAATTTGAATCAAATTAACACAGGTTGCAACCGATTTATGAGAAATATACAAGCGTATGCTCAAAAAATTTCTGCTGTTATTATTTGTTTGAGTAGTAATACTGTTTTGTTGTTTTCAAGTCAAAAAACATTTGGTTGTGGAAGATAAATAATTTTTAACTATTTTTGTAAGTCAAGGGAAAATCTAATACACGTAGGCGCTTCAGTCTTCTTGTTTCATTGCTATCGTCCAGGCTCAATCTATTTATATAGTTTTCCCTGAATCTTCAAATTTCATCTTTGACTGTTACCAATTCGAGACCTCTAAGGACGGCCTTGTTCGTTATAAACCATTTGACATTAGCCAAATCTTTCTAGGATTTTAACATTAGAGCTTGCATAGATACCCCAATATTGTTGTCTAAGCTTAACTCCGATTTAGGTCCTACACCCAGAAAACAGTATCAGTTGTGGCCACCGAATTTGTTGCCAATCGAATTCTGGCGGTTACGACAACTATCTTCATAATTAATTATATTTTTAGTTGTGAAAGCCAATATTCAGTCGTACAATTTAATATTTATATTCCAAAAAAATATTATAACGTTCCACAAAATTAATTTTTAAGAAAACTTCTACTTTTAGAATTTTTCGGTATCGAACCTGGGCATTCAGATTCATAGTTCACACTCTTGCTTACTACACACCACAACTAATTTTATTTTCTTTGATATATTTGCCATTTAAACATTTGAATATTTTATTTTATTAAAAAAAATATATATTTTAAATGTTTGGAATTGAAATTTGGTTTGCATACATTTTTTATGCTCCCAAGATTACCTACCAAGTTTCATATGATTTGGGGCACTATTTCATATAGCTGCCGTATAGCCGATCTGGCCGACATGCAACTAGGTTTTTGACGTTTCCATTAAAAATATTATTTTTAAATTTTATATTATTTTTGATGAAAAAAAAAATAATAATAATTATACAAATTCAAATTTCAGTATTCATCTCCTACACTTAAAAAAATTTGTAAGTTAAAATAACTGAAAATATCATTTAAAAGAAATAATATTTCATTTAAAAACCGGTCTACTTAATTTTCATTTAAATTAAAGGCCATTTGTTATTTATTTTTAAATGTTGATTAATCAACTGACGCATCCGTAAGAAACAAATGATATAATCAGTTAAAATAAATTTTAAAATTTAACCTACCAATCCTTAAAAAATAAATGTTTTTTCATTTATTTGAAATTATTTCCGTTTTTGTATTTTTTTTAATATACTCGTACACTACAAAATTAATGTATGCATATGAAACACTTTTTGTGTGAATGTGTTTGTGTATGTATGTGTGTATGAAGTTCTTGAAATTTGAATTGAAATAATTTTGTATATATACAACCAATTTAAATAAAAAAACAAATTGAAATTTTTTTAATATTTTTTTGAAACAGACAGCAAACAAAATTTAAATTTGTAATAACTGTTACGGACACAAATAAACAACAAGTTTCCGTTTTGTGGATAAAATTTTTATTAAATTTCAAACAAATGAGAAAAATAAATGAAACTGAAAAAAATGGCAAATGATAGTAAATTATTTCGAATAAATGTATAAAAAAGTTAATATAGATATTTCTTTGAAAAATAAATGTATGTTCCTTTATTTTTAAATGGAACGGAAAACTTTTTTATCAAACTACAAACAGTTACCTACATAATATTCTGAGTGTATTATTATGTGGTGATTAGTTCTTCATTCTGAAAGTAAAGATACATTATACAAAATCTTAAATAAGTTTGGTTATGTTGCTTACTATAGAAGATATTCAATTTTCTTCTAGTTCAAAATATTCATATTCTGAAGCAATAACCTCAGGTCCTGTTCTTCATACTCTTCGTCGGACGAATTCTGTGTGGAATCTTAATCATCATTTTCGCATTGAATTTCTAAATGTTGTGCTTGTAATACAGATATAACTTCTGCTGGTATGGATTGTTTTAATTGTATTTCGTCGTTCTTTTGAATAGATACTGGACAGCAACGGATCAGAACTATCGATGGATCTATTCAAAACATCTGTAATATTATCCAATCGACTACATTTTCTTGCGTGGCCTCTTCTATCGCTTTTGTATAATTTATTCCGGGTACTAAGGATAATTTTTTGATATGCCACAAAAACTTTATCACAGAAGGCTTTAAACTTTTCCGAGTTTATGTCCTACTCGTAGTTAATTTTTCTTAAAATGGTATGAAAACTTTGTAGAATATCATAATCAAAATCAAGAATTGATGACAGTAAAGCTGCATTGGAAAATGCTCTTCTCGCTGTGTTGCCGTCATTGGAGTTTCCACTGCCATTTGAAAATAGGCTTATCCATATTTAGGCCCATTTCTTTCATAATTTTTAATTGTAACAGTCTTTTCCGTGCTTTTAGTTTATGCTTGTCGCAGTCCTTGACATGCCACTTCTTAAGCTCAATTATACATGAGATTTTTAAAACAAACTCGAAAAAGCGGATCCAAGCATGTAAAGGACTGATTCCATATTGAAGAGCGTGTGCCAGATAGGGAAAATTTTTTTTCAGCTAATACGAGGTAGTTTCCTTAATGAATTCAATCTTCAATGCTCGGCAAAATCTAATAGATTGCGGAGTCTTATTGAGCCAAATAATTTGTTGCGTCTCATTTATCAATTTCATTGGGACAATTGTAGTAACGAACAGTGACCTGTCAATTGAAGGACTATCGTGGATCTGGAAACGCTGTTTGTACAAACCCTGGCCGGAAGGACCATCATATCCAAAGCTGAAGAATAACTTGCAATGTACCACGTTGGAAAGTGTTTCTAGGACCTCGTGTTGCATTTCGAGAAAACGGGAAGATGTATGATCCAAAAGATTTGTGCCTTATTTTCACAATATTCAATTCCTTTTGGCCTGTGTTTTAATTTAGATTTAAGTACGGCCGGATATGCTGGGTATATATCACATCCGTAAATTTTTGCATTTCGTTGTATATTTATATACTGACTTTTTGTGAATCCATTTTCCAATAAAAATGTAAGCGCACTGTCAGCTGACATTTGTTTGGGCTCATCCGCAAAAAGCTTCTTTTTTATTTCATTAATACTCTCACAACTCCCAGCTGCTTTCAAAATAACAGCCAAATATTTTTCATTAGATTTTTTAGCTGAAACTGTGGCAGCATGTATGAGTAAGGAAGATAGGTTGTTATTCTCCTCTGAAAGTTCCGCAGCTAATTTTCTTTTCTGGCGAGGACCAGTGCTTTCGTAATCACATTTTGGGCGACCCACTTTATATGCTAACGCGTAATGACCAGAGATTTCTATGAGTATACTTTTGGCAAGCCATTTTGAGTGCTTTCCCTTAAATCTTTCCATTTTGAGTGTTTTCCCTTAAATCTTTCCAGAGTTGAATTACACTTCGGCAAGTGTTTATTTATATAATTGACGAAGGTTTTTACTTTTTTATTTATTGACTTAATGTTCTTGTTATTTAAATGTTTTTGTGCGATGCTTTCCAATATATGCTGTTGTACGGCGTCTCCTGAGCGATTGTTGTTGCTCCAAATGTCAACCAGCTCAGCACGACTAAACACATATTGTACTAGAAAAATTTGATTTTTTCGAAAACATGTGGATTCTAACAAAAAGGATTAGTTTCTTATTAATCTGCACACTTTGGTTAATAACTTCTCACTTACAACTTTTTGCAACGCTTTGCCATGCAAAACTACTGATTCACGAAACACAACAACACTTGTTAAACAAAATACGGTACACATAACAACAACACAAGCATTTTTAAACTATAGTTTTACATACCTGGACAATCGTTTTCCATATTAATCCTTTTCAATTTTGTGTAAACTTTCGCCAGAACAAACAATCAAAGTTGAAAATTTTTCCCGCCAATTTCACACAAAACCTATGGTACATAATCAGCTGACTTTAACAGCGCGTAAGCAGAACAGTGTTGCTCCACAAGTTAAAGTTAAATATTTTTTTTATCTAACTAGGGTGTTTCAAAATTAAAAATCAACACAATTTCAAAATATTTCAGAAAAAAAATTGATTTTTTGCCAAAAAAAAAAAAAACACGAAAAAAATCATTGTGCATAGTATGAAATTTGTTTATCAATACCAATCATCAGTGACAATCCACAATTCGATTGCTTCTACTGAAGCCCTAATTAAATGATGTATTTGATCAGAATAACCGTAACACTTTGATAGATTGCACTTGGATAGATTGTACCAAATTTTAAATATATTCACTAAATAAATGGTTGCTTCTACCGCACACAAATACTAAACAAATTTTAGTTTTAAAGATGATTGGAAATACCAATAATTGAATATTAGGATTGATTATTTGTTTATTTTCTCTTTTTTTAATTCCCAATATTCCAAAGAAAATAAAATCCTCACAAATAAATGTTAACGGTTTTGATCGAATTGCAACTAAACTTCTCTCTGTGTGTGTTTACAAATTTTTCTCCAAACTTTTTTTTCTGAGTGTATATTTAACTTTTGTAAGTACACAAGTACATTTGAAGTTTTAAAATCATAAATGTACTTTCATCTATATCATGCCCAAAAAAATTATTTTCTATCAACCATCATTTAAAATAAATTATGTATATCATAAAACTGTCATAAAAACTCAACAAGAAAAAAATTATAAAGCAAACATTTCAAATGAGTGAAAGAAATACCATAGTACTCTTAAGGCTTTAGTAGAACCACACCAAGAGCAAACTTTATTATCCCAGTTCTCTATAGTGTTTTTGTTTGTAAAAAACTTAAGAAGTGCAATTATGGTGTGAAAAAAGTTGTTTGTGTTAAAAAAGTTTTTGGTGAAAAAATATTTTTGTGGCGAAAAAAAATTAGTGATGAAAAATAATTTTAGTGGTGAAAAAAATTTGTGTTTTGAAAAATATTTGAAGTGAATATAAAATATTATTTACTCCTACAGACTTTGTGCTATATCCTCACCGTATATAGGGGAGGGTATAAAAATTGCAAACATTTTTTGTTCATAATTTGTAAATATTTATATTTGTTTGAAGAATTTAAATCATGTTTAAAGTTCTGTTCTTAATTTTGTGTACCACAAAATTTGTGGCGAATTTCATTCTGTTCTTAGTTTTGTGTACCACAAAATTTGTGGCGAATTTCATTAAAATCGGAGATGACATCCGAATGCTGTGCGGTTTGACATGGAATGGCTCACACAGAAAAATATGGAGTTTATGTTTTCTATCTCATTTTGCAAATCACTGCAATGTCAAAATAACCATACGGATCGAGAATTCTTGTTTGACATATGTCATTGGTAACCTGTCTGTGTGGTCTGTGAAGTATACCTTAGATAATATTTATTTGACAATCATTTTTTAAAAATTTTTTCAAAACTATACCAGTAAACAAAAGTTCCTTATACAAAAACAGAAACAAATAATAATAAATAAATCAATAATTAACAAGCTGATGACCTTAGATGCTAGTGCTCGAATAATTAACTTTCTAATAATTTAATTATTATATAGTTATTAAATAAATAAATAAATGAATAAATAAATCAATAATTAACAATAAAAAACTATTAAAATATCTATAATTCTCAGCTACAATTTCAATATCTGCCTTAAAATTAATTGAATGTGTCTGTAACATTTCTTATATATAACGACGTTTATAATTATGTTCTGTATTTAAAACCGATACATTTTCAAAGTCCGGATAGTGATTAAATATCGCACAATGAGAAGATAATGCTGTCTTTTGTGAATTAATATTTCTATATTTTTGATCTGATTTATGTCCAGCAATTCTAATTCTTAATTTGTTTTTCGTTGTACCTATAATACAATTCTCTCTGTCATTTCCACTCCATGGTATTTTATATAGGTGAATTCCACGTGTGACTTACACGACACGAGGCAAAACTTTTGTCATTTTTGATAAAATTTCTGGTACAATCATAATTTTTTTAATTTTTTCGTTTTAAGAAATAACATCTACACGAACATACGTATTAATTCATGCACTTTGATTTTTTATTTGCGATTACATTTTTTTAATTTTAATATAATTAATTAGTTGTGACTTACACGACACTAAATAATATGAAGAGTTAAAGTTAAAGTTATGAAGTTAAGATTATACAGTTTTTGATTAATTTAATTTTTGGAATTACAAATAAATTTATTATAGCGCTTCAACTCTTTTTTGAAGATGTGCAGTTACATTAAAATGAGTTAATCTCGTCATCTTCAATATTCTTTCCAGTTATAAAAAAATAATAATATGAAAATTTGACTTTGTTGTGTACTTTTGTATGGAATTCACCTATACTATACTATATTAGACATGCCTAATTTTTGTATCTTATCCTTTGTTTAAATATATAATTTATTTATATTATTTATATCTACTAGTATCGATTATCCTTATCTGTCCAAACGTTCTGATATTTCCGGTACATATACTAAAGGTTTGTTAATCTTCTGCTCAATTAAGTTCCTTCTTCAATTTCGCCTTTTAAATTTATATTGATTAATTATAGTATAAATTAATTTCAATTTTGCTTTTTAACAAACAAAATGAAAACAAAAAATATCCATCTAGAAAAATTTATTTATTTGCACACAAGTGATTGTTTTTATTGATGAAAATATAAAATAACGTTTTATAAAACTAAAAGTTTGTTTTTTCGAATTTTTTATCTATAACTACTTATAAAGAAAACGATTATTCCTACTTACTTCACTTTTCTTTATATTTGTAAACAAATACAATTTGAACATTTGGGGCCGCCATTATACAAAAGCTGTTTTCGTATATGGACTTCGCGGGAAAGCGAAACAGAGCAATTATATTGCTTGCCCTGCTATATCTTTACTAACAAACACATAATTTATTTGTTAGCTTTTGTAGTTTTCAATAAAATAAAAAAAAATTTCAAATATTTCTATGACAAATATTTTTGTTTACATTTAATAGAGAAAAGACAATAATTTTTAAGAAGCTATAAAATTCGAAAAAAACAAACCTTGAGTATAAATATCGAGAGCCTGATTATTATTCACTTTTAGAATGCGACTAAATAATAATGCGATTAAAGTTTCAAAAAATTGCAAACAAGGTACATTTATGTCTCATTCAGCTGTTAAAAGGGTATAAATATCATGACTAACCAACTCGATTATAGCGGGATTATACCACTTTTAAACGCTGTAACCGCTTTTACTCCGATGAAACAAACAGACCTGGACCGGGGATCATACATGTAAATTAATTTTAAACATATCACATGACATTGTAGCCCGAATGAGGGGAAGGTGACTAGGTTTACACAACTATGTCAAATTTTCCTTATTATACCCTCCACCATATATGGTGAGGTTATATGTATATCAGTTTGTATATTCCGTTTGTAACATGGAACATGTAAAGTATATATATTTGTGATCCTTATGAAATTTTAAACCGATCTAGCGATGTCCATCTATATGTTGAAATGGCGATCACGGCGCAAGCGAGGGTGCTAATTTTATCTAGATTAATGTATATCCTCCCGAGCAGCTTCGTACTAAAAATGAGCAAAATCGGTCCAGCGGTTGAAAAGTTATGAGTGAAAATGTGAAGTTCACTCAGAAAAAAAAGGTAGTAGAAGAATTTGTAAACGGTTTTCAATCCCACTTTACTTTTTTTGTACTAATTTTTAGTAAAAAAAATATTATTTAGCAAATCTGTTTGCTATTTACACTTTACAAATTACAGACTTTTTACAGAATATTTACAAATTTTTGTTGCTAATATCAGAAATCATTTTACAAATTTTTGAAAACCGATTTGCTAAAATTAGCAAAAAAAATTACTATTTTTAAAAAAGTGGATATTTAAGGAAATGTTATTTCTAATCGGAAGTGAATATACCGACTCATGTCTGAAAATAGGACATCCACTTAAAATAGCACTAAAAAGTTTTTGTTTTTAGTTCTAAAAATCAGCCCAAAACAGAAATTACCAAATTAAAACAAAATGGTTAATTCGTTTGTTTTAACAATTTTAAAGATTTTTAAGCCTCTGATTTTTTTTAATTTTTTACAAAATATTTTTTGAAAAAAATAAATAAAATAAAAAAAATTTTGATGCTCGATAAAAATTTTGTACTAAATATTAGTAATTTTTTTTGCTGATTTTAGCAAACATATTTTAAATTCCACTTTACAAAAAATATGCTAAAATTTAGTAGCGGCTACTAATTTTTCTACTAATTTCATTGTACTACACGTCAGCAGACATGTGTTGCTAAGATTAGCAAAAAATACCGCTGGGCTCAAATTAGCAAAATTTCCCGTAATAACAGCAAAATTTTTAGTTGCCATTACAGACTTTTTTTGGTGAGTGTTTCCTTTAAATTTTACATACAAATTGGTGTTATTTAATACAATTATAAAGTAGCGACTGGCAAGTAAAATATTTCCTATTGATTTTAATCAGTCCCTTAGAATTGAATAATATTTCATATTCACATCAAACAAATTTTTGGACACAAATATTTTTTCACATTAAATTTTTTTTTTTCACCTTAAAATTTGTTATCACATCCAAAAAAGGTTTTTTACCTCAAAAAATTGTTGTCACCTCAATAATTTCACTTGTATCAAAAGCAGTAAGAATATTTTTTGTAGGACATTGGTGGAGGGTATTCAAAGATTCGGCACAGCCGAATTTAAGTCTTTTTTTACTTATTAGATTTGTGAACGCCACAAAAGATCAATAATGAGTTTATTTAACTTTCAGTAAATAGTATGAATATTTTATTTTTTGTCCTATTATTAGGGTTTGCATACCTCCTCTGCAAATTTATATTGTATTCCTCAGTCACATAATATTAAATCACATATTTCGCTGGAAAAAAAACTCTTGAATATATAGTTTGGTGTAGAAATGTTCAAGCCAGGTGCTGCCGCACAAAGTTACCGTAAAATGTTCCGATTTGTTGACTGAAATTCTGGAAATAGGTCAAGACACCAACAAGTTCCATCCATTCCACAAAGTTCACTATTCTATTCCACTTCTTCGCTGTCATCTGAATCGTATGAGTCCTCATCAGTTTCTATACATGGCAAACGGAAAACCCATAACTCACACTATCCCAGTTGAACAAATGGTCGTACACGTCATTTGTCCCCTGTCGCTGAAGTTAGCTTAAAGCTGGCCACATAGGTTAAATTTGTGCGTGTGATTTTTTTGTGCTTGACGTCTTGTTATATGTTAATGGGACTTTGCCGAACAAAGCACAAGAAATTAAAAATGTTCAATTTCTTTTGATTTGTTCGATGGCTTAGTGGGCTTGTGCACGAACATTAGACAATTTATTTATTTTAGTTTACAATGAGACGTCAATGTGTATGTATTGCGGAGATGGGAAGCAAGCTAAAAAAAAGTTTATAGTGTTCTGGAGTTGTAATTTTTATATTTTTAAATAATATTATATTCTATTTAAAATTCGTCCAATTGCTCTTCTTAATTTTCCTTTTTTGTTTCTACACAAATAAATTATCAAAAGAGCAATTGCATCATCCGCTTCTCATTTCATGTTTTCTCTTTGAAGTTTAAGGTTGTTATGATTTGTTCGTCGTAAACGATGATGTGTAAGAAATCTTCGTTAACGACAAAATTAGCGACAAAGACCTGAAAGTTGTCATCTTTTAAACATTATTAAAGACAAGGTGAGCGACTACATCTTAAATATTGTTTTCATTCTACATTCATATTGCGTGAACGACAAACTGAGCGACATTGTCTCTCATTTAGTCGTTTACGATTTCCGTGACATATGTTCAAAAAAGTCGTTGGCGATTTGTTCTGGCTGTCTTACATTTGTCTTCGAGCACTTTACATTTTTATGCACCCATTATTGAGGATGTCTTGAAGACGTGGTCAACTGGGATATTATATCATATATATGTCAACTCTACGTGCAGTACGATCAGAAAAATAAGCAATTTTCGTTTGAAATAATCTAAAATACATATTAAATTAAGCCAAAATACAATCAAAAAGAGGACTACTGATTTTTCATTATGTTGAGCCCATTTTGTTGTTTATTTTCAATCATTGTTTAATTATCGACAAAAGTAGTGAAAGCAATCGAAATTTGTTTAAAATAACCATCAACTTTTAACTGACAAAACGTAGAAAAACGCGATTTTTGTGGTTTCTTTTTCAAATTGAAATTTTTTGTATTTGTATGCAATTTAACAAAACAACACACAGAGATGTATATATTTTTAGTTTCTATGTGTGTATCTATATTTGAATAAATTCTTGTAATTTTTATTAAAATAATTTTTTATATAAACAAACTATTTTGGTAAAAAAAAAACAAAAAAGAAATTATATGAATTTCTATTTTTAGAAACAGAAAACATAAAATTTTACATTTAACAGAAAATATCAACTCCTCTCGAATTTGTATAGTTTGTTTTTTGAATGACACCTGAAATTTAAATTATGTATACTCTGAAATATCAAGTTTGTATTCCCTTATATGTGTGCTAATTTTGTAATAAGGTACTTTTTAAACCACTTCCATCTGGAGACTTGGACAATCCTGAGCTTTAGCCGGCCATCATTATAAAAACAACATAACGTTAGTTAAACGTAATTTTAAATTAAAAAAATTAATGCACTTAAAATCAAAATATGCAACAGAAAATCGATCCAATTTTGTAGCAAATTCTTTGATTTGGAAAAGTATTTGAACTTGTTTTATATGAATAGAGTAGAATGCCGATTCTTAAACAAGTCGCTGAATTTTTATTTAATATTCTCCTTCAAATTTCATATGGACATTAATGGATTAATACTGAACTGTGTAATTCAATAATTGTCGCGTATGTATATAATCAATTATCAAACGATTTTTATTTATTAAACTTAAATCAATGAACAATAATTAAGTTATTATCTGCTATTTGTTATGTTCTTAAGTAATTAAATAAATTTAAATTACATTACTTTTTGTATAACCTTCCAACAGTAGACGAAAGTATAAATTTAGTTGACTTTCTTCTTGTAATACAGTAATGAATAAACCAATTCGAAATTTCTCCATAATATGATTGGAACATGTTCTACCAAAATGTTGATCCGCTACTTATGTGCAATACAATTCAAGAAAAGATGTATTATTCGAACCTGACTGTTAATCGCATAAGTAATTATTCGAAAATTAATTAATGGGCTATTCAGATCGATTAATTAGAAAATTAGGAGATAAACCGATTAATCGTTTAACACAAATTAAATGTATTACGTTCATCAATAAGAACACAAAGAGCTGCTTTTCTTGTTAAATATCTAGTTAACTCGTCTGCATAGGTTTTTTAATGTTTGTTTTGTAAATAAAAGTGTATTAGAACCTTAATAGTATTTTTTTAAGGAACCTGAGAACACTATAAAAAAATTTTGTCATACCCAGTAAAAATTTTTAGATCTAAATAAAAATAAAAATTTTCATTTCAAAAAATTTTCTATGATCGCGAACCGGACTTAAAATACATTTTCATACATATAAGTATTAAAAAGAAAAATAAAAAACTTTACTATTAAATATAACTTGTAACGGTAAAAAGAATTGTTTGAACATATGTTCAAAACAATTTTTTTCCTAAATTCAAATAATTAGAAAATAGATTTTTTGGTGTCGGTTAAACGGTTTTTTATATAAATACATATTTTTATAATTTTTGCAAAAATTTTCAACTTTTTTAACTAGCACTGCCAAACGAGACAACATATTTGGTAAGTTAAAGTAAAAAAATGATACTGAAACTACAGACGTCAATGTAAAAGTTATTAATTACACTGTCCAACAGCATTTTTGGAACAGAATAATTCTGAATTCTGAAAGGGTATGTTGAGTAGATAATTTTTGTAGAACAAACGTATGGTCCTGCACGTCTGAGTATTTTTTTATAGTGGGTCAAAGTTTTCATTTTTCGGTCGAAGGGAGCATTATACTATATGTTTGCCGGAAAATTTCAGTGGGGGTCACCATATATATATATATATATATATATATATATATATATATATATATATATATATATATATATATATATATATATAAAGGGTGTCCCAAGAAGAACGCAATTTTTAAATTTTAAATAAAACACAGATATTAAAAAAAATCGTGAAACTTTATTATATCGTAAAGTAGACAGAATGAGGTTATGTATGGAACAATATATCGTGCAGATGGCCGCCGCGGCTTTGCTGGCATGCACGCGATCTTTTAATGAAATTTTCAATGACCGTTTTGCATGAATGCTGCGGTATTTCATTAATGCAGCGTCCAATTTCCTCTTTTAAGGCTTGAGTCGTCGTCGGCTTATTCGCGTAAACCATCGACTTCAAAAAACCCCAAAGAAAAAAATCTAATGGTGTTAAATCGCACGATCTAGGCGGCCAATTCTGATCTCCAAAACGCGAAATAACACGACCGGGAAATGACTGATGCAGCAATTGAATTGTTTCTCTGGCTGTATGACATGTGGCGCCGTCTTGTTGGAACCACATGCCCTCCACATTCATTTCTTCAATTCTAGGCAAGAAAAAACTGGTTATCGTTTCACGATACCGAACACCATTGACTGTTTGCGCTTGACCTGCCTCATTTTCATAAAAAAAAGGTCCAATGATTCCTCCAGCCCAAAAACCACACCACACAGTGACACGTTGAGGATGCATTTGCTTCTCGTGAATCACTCGAGGATTTTCCTCACCCCAAATGCGACAATTCTGCTTATTGACGAAGCCATCAAGATGAAAATGGGCCTCGTCACTGAAGATGATTTTATCGGCAAAATAAGCATTTTCATGTTGTCTCTCCAATACCCAATTAACGAACTCCCCTCGCTGTCCATGGTCAGCTGGCTTCAGTTCCTGAGTCAATTGAACTTTGTATGCATGAAGATGCAAATCTTTCGTCAAAATTCGCTGCAAAGTGGATTTGGAGACACCAATTTGCTGAGCTCGGTGTCGAATTGAGGTGGATGGAGTTTGAGCGACATTATCACGTACAGCTGCGACATTTTAGGTCGATCGACCTGGTCGATGGCGCGTTGTTGTCTTTACATCACTAACAGACCCAGTTTCGGCAAATTTATCCATTAATCTCTTTACAATTGACTCTTTTGGAGCATTATTGTGACCCCAAATTGATCGCAATTTGCGAACTGTAGCCGCAAAACTTTCACCATTTTGGTAAAACAATTTCATAATGAGAATGCGTTGTTCATTCGTGTAGCGCTCCATTTTTTACTAACCTCGTACCTTCTACTAGCAAACAATAACAATTGTTCAAATGTCAAACAACGACACTTCGAATGTTGCCAGATTTAAAAATTGCGTTCTTCTTGGGACACCCTTTATATATATATACACTCAGAAAAAAAAGTTAGTAGAAAAATTTGTAAACGGTTTTCAATCCCACTCTACTATTTTTGTACTGATTTTTAGTAAAAAATTATTATTTAGCAAATCTTTTTGCTATTTACATTTTACAAATTACAGAATTTTTCCAGAATATTTACAAATTTTTGTTGCTTATTTCAGAAATCATTTTACAAATTTTTTAACACCGATTTGCTAAAATTAGCAAAAAATATTACTTATTTTAAAAAAGTGGTTATTGAAGAAAATGTTATTTCTAATTAAAACTTACACCTACAAACTTTAATTTCCTTAAAATGTTACATATATTAAAAAAGGGATCGGAAGTGAAGAGACTGATGTCTAAAAAGAGGACATCTTCTTAAAATATCACTAAAAAGGTTTTTTAGTTCTAAAAATCCGCCCTAAAAACAATTAAAATTTAACCTTAAAAGTAAAAAAAAAATTGACCAAAATATTTTTTAAATCAGAAATTACCAAATTAAAACAATATGATTAATTCGTTTTTTAAAAAATATATTCAAAATTTTTGATGCTTGATAAGAAAAATAAATTCAAAGCTTTTTACTAATATTAATAAAATTTAGTAATTTTTTTTGCTGATTTTAGCAAACAGATTTTAAATTCCTTTTAACAAAAAGTATACTAAAATTTAGTAGCGGCTACTAATTTTTCTACTAATTTCATTGTACTACACGCCAGCAGACATGTGTTGCTAAGATTAGCAAAAAATACCGCTGGGCTCAAATTAGCAGAATTTCCCGTAATAACAGCAAAATTTTCAGTTGCCATTACAGACTTTTTTTGGTGAGTGTATATTAACCTGAATGTAAATGGGCATAGCCACTTAGTAGCGGCGTTCATATTTTTCATCTGACTCAGTGGCTTACTGTCTACCGAAATAGTCCGGATAATGGTGCAAACAGTTTATTTTCAAAGACGTTTTCAAAGAAGTTGTTTAAAAACAAACTGCAACGGTACTCTATATTAAGTTAAAAAATGTATCTATTAACCCATTCGATCTCACTTGGGTACAAAAAACAGGTCAACTTCATAATTCTATATCTCACATGTTACTATTTTTTTAGAGTTTGTTATTTTATATATTATTTAAGAGTGTAAGGAATTAAAAAATTTAAGGGTAAATTATCAAATTCAGTTTTGTCCACAGAGTTTTTCGTTTTTGTAATTTTTGCAATTCTTGTTGTAAAGGGTGTCCCAAGAAGAACGCAATTTTTAAATTTTAAATAAAACACAGATATTAAAAAAAAAAAATCGTGAAACTTTATTATATCGTAAAGTAGACAGAATGAGGTTATGTATGGAACAATATATCGTGCAGATGGCCGCCGCGGCTTTGCTGGCATGCACGCGATCTTTTAATGAAATTTTCAATGACCGTTTTGCATGAATGCTGCGGTATTTCATTAATGCAGTGTCCAATTTCCTCTTTTAAGGCTTGAGTCGTCGTCGGCTTATTCGCGTCAACCATCGACTTCAAAAAACCCCAAAGAAAAAATCTAATGGTGTTAAATCGCACGATCTAGGCGGCCAATTCTGATCTTCAAAACGCGAAATAAAACGACCGGGAAATGACTGATGCAGCAATTGAATTGTTTCTCTGGCTGTATGACATGTGGCGCCATCTTGTTGGAACCACATGCCCTCCACATTCATTTCTTCAATTCTAGGCAAGAAAAAACTGGTTATCATTTCACGATACCGAACATCATTGACTGTTTGCGCTTGACCTGCCTCATTTTCATAAAAAAAAGGTCCAATGATTCCTCCAGCCCAAAAACCACACTACACAGTGACACGTTGAGGATGAATTTGCTTCTCGTGAATCACTCGAGGATTTTCCTCACCCCAAATGCGACAATTCTGCCTATTGACGAAGCCATCAAGATGAAAATGGGCCTCGTCACTGAAGATGATTTTATCGGCAAAATCAGCATTTTCATGTTGTCTCTCCAATACCCAATTAACGAACTCCCTTCGCTGTCCATGGTCAGCTGGCTTCAGTTCCTGAGTCAATTGAACTTTGTATGCATGAAGATGCAAATCTTTCGTCAAAATTCGCTGCAAAGTGGATTTGGAGACACCAATTTGCTGAGCTCGGTGTCGAATTGAGGTGGATGGAGTTTGAGCGACATCATCACGTACAGCTGCGACATTTTCGGTCGATCGACCTGGTCGATGGCGCGTTGTTGTCTTTACATCACTAACAGACCCAGTTTCGGCAAATTTATCCATTAATCTCTTTACAGTTGACTCTTTTGGAGCATTATTGTGACCCCAAATTGATTGCAATTTGCGAACTGTAGCCGCAAAACTTTCACCATTTTGGTAAAACAATTTCACAATGAGAATGCGTTGTTCATTCGTGTAGCGCTCCATTTTTACTAACCTCGTACCTTCTACTAGCAAACAATAACAATTGTTCAAATGTCAAACAATGACACTTCGAATGTTGCCAGATTTAAAAATTGCGTTCTTCTTGGGACACCCTTTATATTGATGTATATCACTTTTGCTTGAAATTAATTGGGATCAAATTCAAGTGCAAAAGAATTAAAACATATTAAATGTTAATAAAATTTAATTTCAAATAAAATGCATATTTATTAACAATAATAGCGAATTTACATTATGATCGAAAACAACTTACAAGTAGATTTTGACGGAAATCTAATAAAAATTTGGGATTTTAAATGGTGGAGACTATATCGACTTTGTCGAATACAACTCTGTATTTGTCGATCGTAATTGTGGTAGCAACGCTAGTATTTCGTAAATCGTATTATTTTAATACTTTTTTTGTGTTTTTGCTTTAACACATTAAATCGAAGTTTGAGCCTTTTTCTTTGTAACAAAACATTTTGGTCAATTCTGAAACATTTTTAGATTATTTTAAAACATTGTTGGAAAATTTAAAATTATTTTTGGAGAATAAAATATTGAACAGTTTTCGCGAAATTCAAGAAAAAAGTTTGACAGAACTGTCACTATTCATTGGCACTTTTACTATCTGGTTCGGGCTTTTTTTTAAGAATATGAAAGTGTTTCAATTTTTGGTATGAGACAAAGTTTCAAAATATAAATTATAATTCTAAAAATTTTTGAATTTTTGTTTTATAGTGATACTTAGGCCAATTCTATTTCCGCCTTAAATATAAAATTAAGTAGACTTAACAAAACTTTCCAAGGTTTTTATAGCCAACAAATCTTTTGAATACATACGTATATTTCTATCAGGTCCTCACCTAATGAATTGTAAAGATTTTTTCTATGTGTGTGCAGATAATAGTTCTGACGAGGTAATTTTGGGTAAAGTCAGGTAAAATGAGAGTAAAGCAAAATATTCTCTCACAAAACCATAAAAATTCCCAAAATACTGCGAACGTACAAAACCACATTTCATACCCAAAAATAAACGTCAAATTTATTCACATTAAAAAACAGCTTAATTTATAAATTTATTTGAAATGGCAAATAACTATTTACATTTTCAAATGTATTTTTCATTATTAATTTTTTATTTAACTTTAATTTTTTTTACAAATGCAAAACAGCTGATTTATTAGCAGCAAGTGATGATTTGACAGTTTTACCATTTTACCCAAATAAAAAGCACGGGTAAGTTCTGGTAAATAGAATAACACAATTACTCTCTCATAAACGCTCTAATTTACCCAATTTTTGTTACAAGAAACGCTTTCTGGTAAGATTGGGTACCGCGTGCACCCGCGGAACGTACGTCAAACACACCTAATGCTGTAGGGATACGAGAAATTTTAAATATTTTTGACAAACAGTTACAAAATTCCATGTTTCGTTTCTTGTTTTTTTTAAATTTTTGTTATGTTATTAAGAAAATACAGTTTTCTTATTGAAAGATCTGCGTATTCTCGAGGCCCTAGCTTTCCTGAAACTTTAGATCTTTTGCCAGATCGACCCCAGAAATAATTAATTTGCTTTATCTTTCTAAATATACGGAAGTTGAAAAGTCGTTATAAATAAACAAAAATAAGTTTTTTTTTAATTTGTGGAAAAATTTATACAAACAGTTTTATGTAGAAACAAGTAAAAAGGGCTAAATTCGGCTGTGCCGAATCTTTGAATACCCTCCACCAATATCCTAAAAAGATGTTCTCTACTGTTTTTGATACAAATAATATAAGAAAACTTTTGAAGTAAAATTATGTAGGTGAAAAAATTTTTTGAGGTGAAAAACTTTTTTAGATGTGGAAAGAACTTTTTTGGAAGAAAAAAAATTTAGAGGTGAAAAAAAATTTTTGAGGTGAAAAAATTTTTTGTTGTGAGGAAAAATTTTTAGTGGTGAAAAAATGTTTAAGGTGAATACAAAATATTTACTGCTAAGCGACTGGTGAAAAAAATATGAGAAAATATGTTATGTACCAGTCGCTACTATGAAATTGTACTAAATTTGTATGGGCAACTTAGAGGCACCTATACACTTTCACTAGTTTTTTTAACCATGGACTGCACAAAAAAAAAAACATTTTAAAGCATAGTTTTTGTCAAATACTCAATTTTGTTCCGGATAATGGGGACTAGCTCTGCAACTGAATATGCCTAATGGAGAGAATGTACTTTCTGATGCACCACGCATTGATAAATAGTTGCAACGAATATTCTTTCTTTAAAAAATGTAAGTGTGTTTGTCTAATGGAGATAATGTCTAATGGAGATAATATACCATATATGGTGGAGGGTATAAAAATATGAATTTTTGCTTAGCTGTTCGTAACATTTTTTAAACAAAAGCTAAGAAAATTAGAAAGCCTTAAGAACAAATTTAGGAAAAAGTCCATATTAAAAACTGAACTTTAATCGACGGACTTTAAACCAATTATTCTGGTAGAATTATTAGACTATACACTACAATTAAAAAATAACATGGTTCTAACAACGGATTCTGGTAGAAGGGACAAACAAAATATACGTGTGTCGGCGTTTTCAAAGTTTGTATTATATATATATTTCTTTTACTCCTGCAAGGAGCATAGAGCCGTATAGGTTTATGTCTAAATTTTATTTTAGGAGTGGTTAAAGTTTCAAACAAGAAACCATGTGACCCTTACATTTTAGGTATAAAATAAACACATGTATGTAAAAAATTACGAGGGCTATTTTTATAGAACATAGCTTTAAATACCCTTCAAACGGGGATATAACGGTCTAAAATGTTCCACAAAAATATTTGTCATATAATTTTACTACGAGTATAAGTCTCTGAATACACCAAATCTGAACGCGAGAAATAAGTCAAAACTTAAAATATTTTAAAGGGTTAATTTATTCAGAGTTCACACTAGAATTTCCCACAAATCCGTATTTTTTTGGTTTGTATAAAAAACAAGTGTGTAACGTAAAATAAAATTCAGACGTAGACTATCAAAACGCCAATACACGTATATTTTTTTATAGTCCCTTTACCAGAATCCGATGTTGTAACCTTTTTATTTTGGAAAGAGTTTGATTAATGATTTGACTATACAACACCAGTGTTATTTGAATTTAACATTAAAAGATTCGAGATTAACCGAAGTAGAGGCGATTAAATGAGAAAAAAAGATTAATCGAATTGCTTATTCAAGTAATTGTATCATCACAAAACAGAATATTAAAAGAAAATTGAATCAAGCAAGAAAAGAATTGTACAGTATTTTCCTTAAATGCCCAACAGAAACATTCTAAAGGCAGGTAGTTGCTGTGTAGATTACCATGAATTAATACGTCGTTACATTTTGCATTACTTCAAATAGGTGAAAGAAGTACTTATTTCTACACGCAAAATAATGTTTTAATGGTAGTTGTGTTTTTATGTTACCTTTATATTTATTAATTTGTTTTGAAAAACTTTACAACAAAATAATAAAAATCTGCTGGTAATTTTTTAAAATTTTAAATGATTTTCTAATATGAAATAGCATTGCTTTATGAACTTTAATTTTTTTATGCAAAAAGTTGGTTTATAAATTTTTTTTATAAATTTGAATACACTCAGAATATTATGTAGTTTACTGTTTGTGGTTTTATTTTTCAAAGAAATATCTGTTTTAAATTTTTCATACATTTGTTCGAAATAATTAACTATCACTTACCGATTTTTTTCAGTTTCATTTGTTTGAAATTAAATAACACGACGGAAATTTGTGGTATATTTGTGTCCGTTACAGTTGTTTCAAATTTAAATTTTATTTGCTGTCTGTTTCAAAAAAAAAAAAAAATATTCAAAAAATTCCAATTTGTTTTTTATATAAATTGGTTGATGTGTATATAAGCATACATACAGAACACATTCGCACAAAAAGTGTCCATAGCAATGCATACATATATTTTAGAGATAAAAAAAAAAACAAAACAAAACTGTGTATATTATTCGATCTCTGTATTTTAATTATATAATTTAAACATTATCAGGTTCGAAATAATAATTAAATGTTTAATGAATAGTGAGTAAGCTACTTACTGCCTTAATTAAGTGGTAATGTCTGTTTTTGTTGGGTGTACGCTTAAAATATTGTAGTTTGTAAGTGAGAATAACAGAAAATACGATTTAAAAGAAATGACATTTCATTTAAAACACGGTCTACTTACTTTTCATTTAAATCAAATTGTTTTTAAATGGTGTTTAAATTATTGACACATCAATAAAAACAAATTATAGAGCTATTTTTGTAAAAAAGAAGAAAAAGTTTTCAAACTATGTTCATTAAATCAATCATACATACAGCAAGAATATATCTAAAATACAGCATTATATAAAAACAATATTTTTCTAAAATCACGGGTAAAATATCTAAAAAATATAGAATCCATTAAAATTTTTATGTTTATACTTGTAAAATTAAAAAACAAGAAAAAAACTGTTTCGCATTAAGTAAAAACAGTACAGACAAAGCACTTTTTTAGGTAGTACTGGCAAAACAATGGATTTTTGCCAGTATAACTTTTTTGATCTGTCGGTAATTTCGGACTTGGTAGTTATACAAAAAATATATACAAAAAAGTTTTGTGTATAATTTTGTTCTGAAAATCTTTCTGTCGTATTCTTTCTTTCGACTTTAGTTCTTGAAGAAAAACGAATACTATATACGACATCAATAGAAAAATTATTATAAAAAATACGATAAAAGAGGTCAAATGAAATTGGTGTTAGTTGAATAAAGAATTTTCTATTGTCGTTATCGAGAAAAGCTATTAATATTATAAGTATTAAACATTTTTAATTTTTATAGTTTATGTCAGGTGTTAATTTAAAATAAAGTACGTTAGAAATTGCCTCTATTAGTTTATTTAACAAAAATAATAACATGTTAATGCAATAATTAAATAAAGTTCAAGTGTTACACAGATTCCATTAGATTGAATTAACCGGAAATTAATATTTTTCTACACGAGTATAAAAAAGTGGTTTCATTTGCATATATACTAAATAATATGTACAAGTGGTAAGTAATTCATTTCCTTGCTGATTTGATTTAAATATGCAGAATATGATTCCTTGCCGGTAGCTTTAAATGTCACAGAACGTTACGGGTTCGATCCCTAGCGACGGCAACATCAATTTAGAAACAAATATGTATGAGTTTTCTATACATCGTACATACATATCGCAACGTCCTCCTTCAGTGTTCCCATAGCACTTAACTTCACCGAAGTTAAAATAATATAACAGGGCTATGAACCAAAAAGCTTTAACTTTCACCTTTCATCTCTCCTCTAAGCAACACAGTAATAAGTAACCCACTCCGACAATACCAATTTCATTCCCGTTCCAGTTTATTTCACTCATAGTGCTTAGTGTTCCAATTTCACTTGTTCCCCATTTTATTCCATATCGTTCCTCATTTTTTAAAGTGATCACGGGCCTGAGCGAGCATTTTTCTGATTTAAGAAATTTATATTCATCCATACTTGTCAATTGCATTTATTTATTTTTAAATGATCAATTATTAATTGCAGTGGACTTTAAAAGCATTACCATTATTCAATGAAAACACACTTAAAATCATTATCATTATTTAATAAATGGTAATGAAAACAATTTCATTGCAATTTATACCAATGAAATTCTAATCATCAATTAATTAGTCCCACGTATGTATTCAGCAAAATATTTTGCTGGTTTCAGCAGGATAAATTGTCATTTGGAATTAACCTAAGTTTTATAATTTTAATAGATTTATTCCGGCTTTTTTATCTTTATAATGGATAGTAAACAGAAACAGCTGATTTCGGCATAATTTTCTGCAGGGACCTTTTTCAGTAATTTTAGTAGATTTAGCAGATTTTTTTAGAGACTTTTTCTATTAGTGTAGCTTAAAGAGTTGTCTTTAGCAAATTAGCTCACACCCCATGCAAAACATATTTTATATTTCATGCCGTTAAAGGATATTTCCATGTCCTGCCACAATTTCCAAAAATAAAACATATATTTTAAATTTCGTGTTTCTAGCAAAAACGGCTTCGAAAAACCATTTATTGAAATAATTTTCCCCTTTTGAATACAAATTTATACCACGTTTTTGACGAAACTTTCAAAAAGTATGTTATCAGTGAATTAGCCTATACTCCAGAGAATGTTTATTTCTAGCCGAAGCGGCTTGGACAAGCCGTTAAAATGTACACTTTTTTTCTTTTAAACACCCTTTCAACCACGTTTCTGAAAAGAAACCCAAAAAGTAATAACCCATACCCCAGGAACCACATATTTCAAGCTTCAGTTTTTTAGCCAAAGGGGTTTGGACAGGCCGCTAAGTAGAAATCCAGTCTTTGTGGATTTCTAAGCCGGTGGAGCAACTACCTTAAAAATAACTGGAAAACAAAGCATAGTCCGATAAAAATGTAAACATATATATTAGTTTTTTCCTTTTATTACACATCCAAATTTCATCAAAATGGGTTGGCCCCCAAGAAAATCATCCCTGTGGAAAAAAGCGGTCAGTGGTCAGAGATCAAGCAACTGTCCGTGACCAGTTAGAAAGATTATATCCCATGACAACCTTAAAGTAATGGTACCGTGAATGGTAAAAACGAGACAGATCCAGCACATATCAGTGAAGTTGTGAAAATATGTTCGTTTAATCTGTGTTAAGTACTAAGAAAAAAAGTTAAATTTTATAAATTTAAGACATGCTTATTTCCAAAACACCGACTGTTTTTAAAATCACTTCTTAACCCCTAAACGTGAAAAACTACGTGTCTCTTATTTGTCTTTCCCCTATCGCGTATTCAAATTTCAGAGGTGTTCTGCCAGATTTGATCTAAAGTTACTACATACATACATGTAAGTTACTTATTTTAAGTACAATTTGATTTAAGTTTATCGACACAATTCTACAAGTTTGTGAATGTTTTCATTCATCACAATATATTAAAAAATCTGATAAATTTTCACTACATAAATATTTTTACTCCATCTTATGTCACTAAATTAAATTTTCATTTAAAACAAAAGTTGTTAAATAGCCATACATGATTCAAGGTTTCTTTTATAGTTTAAAATTTGTTGGCGCCTTTGTAATCATACAAAAAAAAAGAAAAATTGAAAAGTATAGACTCGAATATCATGCTGTAGATATGTTTGTATGCCTGTGTAAATTTTTGCTTTTTTTGTAGAGTGGATTTCTGAAGTAAACTTATCTTAAGCGCATAAACGCCGGCTCTAATGCAGCTAATTGACTAAAACGTGAAAAAGAAATTAAGAAATAAAAACAGAAAATTTACACAAAGGAGGGAGCGAATGTATGGATGGAGTTTTACAATAAATGTGACAAGAACGATTTAAGACACAAACCTAATTTTATATAAATGATTTTGTTAAAGTCATACACTCAAAATATTTTACTCGTTAAAATTTAAAAATAAAAAAAAAAATCAAAGGGCATTGCTGTATATTTTGGGTGTAGCAGTTTATAAAAAGTTTATAGCAAACGATATGGTAGCCTTCACCTGGAAAAAAACCTAAAAATTTAGAAAAACAGTTTCTTTGAGTTTTTAAAAATAATTTGATTTTGATGCAATAATCTGAAAATTTTCAATTTTCTTAAATTAATTTTCACGTCTTTCTCTACGAATTAATTATATAAAAAAATTTAAATATTGTGTAAAAAATACTGTAAAAAAAAAAAGTTTTTCTTGGAATTTTTAAATATAATTTGAAGCAACAATCAGAAAATTTTCATTCGTAGAGAAAGACGTGAACATTAATTAAAAAAAAGTGATTATCAATACAAGAATAGAGGAGCCCAATTTGGATTACCCTCAAATTTATACATACATATTTCCGTTGTAAATTTTAAAATCACAAAGTCAATTTTCGCTAAAAATTTGTTAAAAATTTAAAAAAATAACATTATCATGTCCATGATAGATCAATAGAGAGCATCGAAATTTTGATTGACGAATGCTCACATTATTCATTGGACTATCAACCGTATTTATATTATGTCCTATCTATATATTATATATTATCTGATCACTGTCAAACATAGTCGTTCAGCAGTTACAATTAATTTCATCTCTAAATCATCAAAAGTACATCAGCGTCAATCATCATTTCAAACAATATGAAAAGAGTTCAAAGTATAACGCGTAATTTAATCCTCGGGTGCCTCTTCGGCAGGTATCACCCATTTTAATTTTATTTCATTGTCTGAAGTTGATATTTTTGAATTATTTGTACTTTGTCTTAAATTACTAACTATTTTACTATTGACTTTAGCTGAACCTATATGATCTTAACATAATTCTGTTTGATTTTAACAGAAACCTATTCGGTTTAGAACTGCATATACTTGAAGTATATTAAGAACTAACACTATTTTTTTAATTATTTGTTATACATTAATGTAGTTTCTAGATTACATTATTAACCCATAACTTACAATTTTAATCAATTTTTTATGATTCTTAAACAAATCTAACAATTTTATTTATTATTGCGCTTGTTTAAATTTATAAATCATCAAAAGGAAATACTTACGTTACAGTGATCACTTCTTCGTCTGGAGTAATTCTTTAAAAAATGTTGTAACGTGTGGACCAAGAATCCCTAATTTACCCTGAGCATGGTCCACGTGCTCGTTACAGTTAACCGAATTTTGTAGTAGAAACCAAAACTCAGTTGTATCAACCCATTTCAGTAGTACAATCAGAATTTTTTTCTGTGTGTAGGTTAACCGAATTTCATTGATATTATTTCTTTTTGTCTTGTTTTGTGTTTAGGCAAGGTGCTTGTACTAAAATGCCAGGGTAAACCAGGTAAACGTACACCGTTTGCCTATTGGAACATTGTCAGATTCATACATATTTCTCTTATAAAAATAAGCAGATTATAAAGAACTTTTTCTTTTAAAAAATTGAGATACTGAATATTTTATATATAGAAATCTTGTCAGATTTCTTGTTAAAAATTCTTGTGATCGGTTTTCGTTTACTTTAATTTAAAGTTATATATTTAAGATAAAAAAATGTTTAAGCGTTTAACTTAATAGTCTGGGTTTTTTCTTTGAAAATCAGACAGATCGGTTAATAAATGGCTGAGATATGTATAACAAACACATCCATTTGTTGAAATTCTTTCTTTCACCTCTTCACCTTTTATACACAAACAACAAACCAATACAAAGATTTGTCATTTAAATAAAAACCAACCAAATCTCTAATGAACCAAAACTTTGTATATACCTCTATTAACGATAATTTTATGTTAGCTTCAATGGTTTTTTTCTCTAAGGCGCGGGTTAATTTTTTTTTTTTTTTACATTTTTTTTTATATTATCTTAAGACTTCTTTTGTTTTTTTTAACATTAAATAACTAATTTAAATAAAATTTAAAATTAATAATTAAATAATCCATAAATAGGCTAAAAACATAAAAATTTTTATAAAAACCCTCTGATACAAACGGTTTTATTTCTATTTTTTGCTCCGATTCAAAAGAATTTATAAAAAGATTTTTAAACCATTTTATTTCTCATACATTAAGAAAAATTTTTACATAATTTCCCTTTGAGTGCAACTATTTTAGAGCACAACTGATAATAATTTATAAAAAAAAATTTATAAAATTTTTTCGTTCAAATTTTTAAAATTAAGCTAAAGTTATTAAAAATATTTTTAATAAAAGAGCGAAATAAAATCCCGATTGTAAATTTGTCAGCTAAATTAAATGTTTTAGTAGAAATTAAACACATGCAGTTCTAGTGAAATCTTTTAACGATTTGTAAAAAAATATTTTTTTGGTCGAAAAAAGCTTTTTTAGAACTAAAAAGATTTTTGAAAAAAAAATATGACAACACTGATTGGCATTATGATCGTGATTGTTGTTTTTTTATTATATTTGTTGAACTTTTGTCTTTCACCTCTTCACCTTTTATACACAAACTACAAGTCCCTACAAAGGTTTGTCATTTAAATAAAACCCAAACAAATCTGTTTTAAACGAAAACTCTTTATTTACTTCTATTAACGACTTTTGCTTTTGTCCTTCAATGGCTCAGTGGTCTAAGCGCTTGTCCAAATACTTGTTTTCTTTTAGTCGCCCCGTCTATTCAACTTTTTTGTACAATTTTTTATTTTTATATTTTTTAACACTTTTTTTTGTTTTATTTTTATATTTTTTTACCACTATTTTTTTATTTTCTTAAGACTTTTTTTTAGTTTTTTTTTTATTTTTTTTTTGACAAAACAAATACGTCCAGCACAGTTGGCTTAACGATGTCGGTCAGCTTTTCTGTATAATTGGAGAACGGAAAGAGGAAAAGTTTCCAAATAAGGTGCAAGCATCTTGGTTATCAATACACAACATCTAACCAAATTTGGGCGGGATCCTTGAATTGGGCGTGGCACAAAATAGATTAATTTATATCTTAAGAACGGTAAGACCGTAATTAAATACTCCATAAATGGCCTAAAAACATCAAAATTTTTATAAAAACTAAAATTTTGAGCTGTAATATGATTTATGGATACGTCTTATATATCCAAAGATCGAATATATTTAGTAGAACATATTTGCTGAAAGTAGTTATGACCAAAACATACATTTTCTTAGATACCTATTTTCGGAAACAAAAATCTCTCAGAGTCCAAGTTTTATCACTAAACTAAATAATAAATTTTCACTTAAAGATGTCCATTCCATATATGTCCATATATAAACTTCTCTTTTTTCCCAACCATGGTGAAGGGTATATAAGATTCGGAATAGCCGAATTTTGCCGCTCTTACTTGTTTTTACTTACTCTTGCTTTGACCATCAAATTAAATAAACATTTATTTGAAATTTTCTTTTGTGAATATCACAAAACTTTTATTTTTAATTATAAATAAAGTCTTTGATATTGCATTTTATAATTCCATTACAAATGTATATATTATTAAATTAAATAATTGTTTAATTATTAAATGACAAAACTAATATTATTAGAGGATATTTAATATATAAACCACAATTAATGACTAAACAAAATAAGAACCATAAATGATAATAATATACTAAGAGCTATAATTAATTTTATAAATTATTTACACACATTCTTAAAACATTTCTCTTATAGAAAAATCGTATACATTTTAATTACAATAATTACAATTTAAGTACCATTAAGTTCAAGTTTTTTTTTAATTATATTTCAATTACTTACTTAAAAGTGGCTAATAGTTTTTGTTTAAGTTTTATTTTAGATTGTAAAGAATAAAACTAAATTGAAAAATTAACAATTACAATAATAAATTAATTACAAGTGGGAAGTCATTTATTTAAAATTAATTTATTTTTAATAAATTAATTATTTTTAAATTAATCATTGGTAATTGTTATTAGCTAAGCACATCACTATGACCATTTTGACGAAGCATTTCCAATTTGAGTTCATGTTCACGCGCCTTCAGCCGTAACGCAGCAATTGATGATGACCGACGGTCTTCAGGTGGCGTTGCAGAACGTATGGCATTCGTTTGTTGAGCAGCAGCATTAGTAGCAGTTTGATGTTGTGGAGAATGGTGCGGCATACCCACTGTAGGCTGGGGTACATTTGGTGGTGGTGGTGCTGCCACACCGGGTGGCATAGTTTGATGGGATGTCATGGGCGGTAAGCCGGGGGAATGCTGTGATTGCAACGATTGAGGTTGTGCCGTTTGGCCCGATTGTGATGTTACCGATGAGGGTGATGTTGGCGGTGAGGCAATCAACTGATTGGGAGAATGTAAATCTGGTGATCCAATATGCATAGGTGGTTTAATCGACATCGGTGGTTGTCTTGGTACAGCAGTCATATTGGCCAACAAGGACTGAAAAGAGGTTGAAGGTGAATACATGGAAGCCATTCCCGGTGGTAACATATGTGGTGGACCTCTGTTAATTTAAATTTTTAAACATTCAGTTTTTGTTTTTCAGAAACGTTTTGTATTTGCTTTACCTTTGAAATTGATTGAAATATCCCGTCGGTAACATGGGTGCTCCAGCCAAATGCGGATACCTAAAAGCCGCCATATTTCCATCGAATGGTTTACGTAAATTAGCAAAGCCCAAATGGGTAAAAGGATTTGGTGGTAATGTCGAGCCGACTACGGTTTGTATTGATCCGGGACCACTGGGTAAATAAGGATTATATGGATGTGATTGTGGTCCTACTTTTTCTTGTTTTCGCCATTTGGCACGTCGGTTTTGAAACCAGACCTAAAAGGTAATTTAAAAATAAAGCAATTAATAAAAAATTACAATAATCATTGTTGCTGTTGTTTCTATGCATAAGTATAAATAGCAAGAAATAATGAAAAACAAACCACTGAATTTTTTTCATTAAAAAACTAATTTCATTTGTTAGTAAATTGTTATTTAATTATTTTCCATGAATTTAATTAATTTCATTCATATACTGTGGTTTGTGATACCCTACACCAATGTGCTCCCTAATATGTGATTGTATTGGCTTTTGATGATGTTTGTAATCCAAACAGAAAAATATATTTTATACTTTTTCCAATGTATTTTATATTTAAACTTAGAGGTGGGATGACACTTTTGGTTGACAAAAGCTTCCACCTTAGCATTCTTAGTTTATCTTGAAGACTAATATCATGGGGGTGTGAGCGTCAATGCATACCCGGTCATAAAGAATTTGGAAAGTACAGTCACGGATCCACATATAAAATTATGAATTGGCTGAGATGTAGAGAATTAGTCTCGCAGATTGGCACAATAAAGCTAGAAAAGTGGTAATAAAGGTCTATCAAGAATATTTTTGTTTTTGGTGCCACATTATTATTTACAAAATTTTCTGATAATTTGAGATGCATACGCTGACGTTGAGGTGCGAAAATTTATTTAAATGAACATTGATCTCATAGAACCATCATTTGTGTAACTATCAAATTCTCTGAATGAGAAGAATTCGATGCACTTGAATGCCAATCTAGGCCGTAAATTTTTGCGGAAAGAGAATACAGAGGATTTTGACTTTTTTTAAAACTCGGTTCGCAATTTTAACGATTTTTATCTACAGTTCAACTAAAAAATCTGTTTTCTTGATGGCAATCAGCAAACTTTGAGTTATAAGTTCTAATTGCTAATATCTAAATAATAATCGTTAGAAAGAGGGGGTACTGCATATAATTCGGTATCAAAACTTATGATTTTTATTCATCCAAGTCATTCGCAGCAGGTAAAAACATACAAAATTTGTGCTCCTGCATAAGTCCTTATTACAAAAATATAAAAAATAAGTAGTTAACAAAATAAAGTAAATAAATAATAAGTAGGGAACAAAATAAGCTATCGCACCTTGGTATAGTTACATTTGTAATGTAGGATAAAATTAATGTTAGAAAATTATAAAAAAAAATAATTAACATAATTTAATAGAAATCACTGTTGACGCCTGTCCATAGATAGAATAAGGTAGAAACTAGCTAGTATGATTTACTAAAATAAATAGCTATTGATAAACAGATAAGAAATAAGTGCTTACAATTTTTTAAATAACTATTTACTAATTTTAAAATAAATAGTTATAGATATCAAAATATTTTTTACAAATAAATATGTATTTAATATAAACGATTTATTTCAAGAAAAATATCGAGCACTGACGCCGAATTATAAGCAATCAATAATTTTAGTTTCATCATATAACCACTTATCTGTTAATAAAAGATTTTACTGGGTAATGTAGATGTCGGGCGAATATGATGGAAAATGCAATATTGCTAGAAATAAAAATATTCACTTTATCAAAACACATTTCGGCTAAAAGAATATGGAAGTTTTGATGGTTTATAATGAGCTTTTAACCTCGGATATAAATGAAAGTAAAGAAAATTAACTAAGCTAGTAAAAAAAAGAAATATATAACCATATCCAATTTGATATTCTTTAATATCTGCTGTAATATCTAGATGATCTTAATTGATCCGCAATATGGCAGATCTAATTAGATTCAGCAATATATTTAGGGATTAAGTAATATCCAAAGTTATACAAAAAATGACAAATCGAATTGTATCAGATAAGATCCAACAATATAATATATACGGAATCTAGTTTATTTAAACAAATAAAGAATTATATAACAATTTTCACCACTAATACAACTTTTGAAACAAAAGTCATATATAATTTTATATGTTTCTAAATTATTATAAACTAATTATATCTTATATCCTATCAAAAATTTCTAGGTCTTGTTGTCCCGAAATGGGTTTGAAAATTTTGTAAAATAAATACTAATACAAACAAAATTAAAAAAAACACTAAAAAAAATTGTATCCTCCTGGCTGGAATTCGAACTCATTGTCCTAGATTCACATATAATAACATATATCCAATTATATCTTATATCATGTCAAAAAAACTATAGATATCGAACTATATATAACAATATCTCAATTTTTTTTGGAAATGTTGTACTATATAATTTTGTCTCATACCATCTTAAAAAATATTTTTATAATGGACGATATATTATTATATCTCAAATATGTGATACATCCTAATTAATATATATTGAATTTTACCCAACTTATAATAGGAAACAGTACTCCTTCTATAAATTGGGTAAATTTACTTTGTGTGCGTAAACGGAAAAATACACACATTATGCGTAATATTATGCACACATAATGTGTAAATTTACATTGAAATTACGTAAAAATTTAAGGAAATTTTAAAATTAATTTTTAAATTTACTAAAATTGTGCGTAAAAAAGTTTGTTTTAAAAGTAAATATACTCCTAAAAGAACTAAAAATGCATTTGTGAATGCTAAAAAATTCCAAAAAATATGCGTATATATACAAACACGCATATTTCAAATTCAACCGCACAAAAAACGTTTTTCAATAAAAACAATAAATTTATTTTAATTATAATACATAAAATACATTTATCAATTTCTAAATGATTTACTGCAGTTTTATACAGGGTATATTGTAATGTGCGATATAATTTGTCCTCCTCTTCCAACTTTATACAATAGATATTAAAATTTGATGCAGTATTTCAGTTTTTTTGCGGATGTTTCATGTTTTTGATTCTTCTTAGTATACATTTATCACAATAATTCACAATTTTGAAAAATAATTGTTTGTTTTTGGATTTTTTTTAAATTCTTTTATATTTTCAAGATGTAAAAATAATTTTTTTTGTATATTTACAAATTTTGTGCGTAAAATTTTAATTTTATAAAATAATACTAATTTTAGACATAAAATGTTTAATTGTAAACACATTATGTTTAAAAACACTTTGTGTTAGTATTATTGTTTATGAAAATATGTGCAGAACTGTTTTACGCATTTGGTGTTTGTATTTACCGAATTTTTGTAATATTACATAAAACTTTACCTATTTTATAGTAGTAATTTTACAAACATTTTTTAGAGTGTATCATATATAAATATATATGGTTTTGTATAAGCCATATATAATTTTATATTGAATGATATAATAAACATATGTCGTATTATATCTTATCATATAACATATTGTTACGATTTTACCCTTTATAAAATCGTTGATTTATTTACCTTTTAAATAAATCGAGTTCTTTCTATATTGCAAATAATAAACACTGTTTGAAATTATTTATAGCTCTATTTATGTACAACAGTCACTAAAAACAACAGAAAACACTTTAATAACACACTTTATTTACACGATTTAGATAGACTAAACGTTAGCCAAACTTTAGTTCTTCACACTCTGCGTTTTACTTATAAATTGAACTACTGCGTCACCGAGTACCAGTATTTATATGAGTAGTCAGGTATTCTAGTCATTTCCAGCTGTTAAAATAAGTGTGAAGAAATTTCTAGGTATAGAAATTTCGTGTAACAATATATCTAATTTTTAAAGACAAATATATGTAGATATGATTATTTTTGGCACAGTATAAGGCAATTTTAAAGCTATGTTGATATATTTATTTTGATGCGACAGAAGACCTCCCCAGAATCCGAAGTCTTAGAAAAACTAGAGCCTGGACAGTGCTTAAACAGAACAAATGTATTAAAATGTATATTTTGATCCATTCTTGTCCTCTTTTTCGCTATTTCCTAATGACCTTTGTTATCAAACTTTAAATCCTATCTACAGTCTCGCATTTTTATGCATTTTCCTCTGATCGCCGTCTAAGCCTTGTGAAGGTTTGGCACTTATAAATGACGAACTGTATCCAACCGTAGGTCGATGCAATTAAAAATTTATTATTATGAATATAAGGATTTGTAATTTGTTGTGTAGGGATTATATGGTTCATGTATACCTGCAATTTTTTTGGTGCAATATTTACTTTTTAATTCTTTTTTCTGAGTTCTTGTGTTTATTCGTTTGTTAAATATTTGTTGTCTATTTGAGTTTGTAATTACATATTCGTAAGGTTTAACTAATTATTGTTGAGTTTGCCTGTAACCGTATTAACGTTATAAATGCATTGATTAAGTTTATTATTTTAAAATGTAGTTGATTATAAAATCATATGAGTGCACATGTTCATACTGAACTCCAAAATAAGTATTTCCGATTTTTTAAGATTTCTATTTAAAATTAAAAAAAACAATACGCATGGAGAGAGCTTAAGTTAGTATTGTAATATTTTAAACTACATTTAGTATAATTTTATTAATATAAGATTATAATAATTATATCGAAAGACCACAATGTTGCCATTAACTACTTTATATAAGGAATATAAAATATAAAAAAAGTTTGAAAAAATATAAGAAATCTAATTATGAAAAGGTTCGAAGAATTATTTATTGATGAAACTTCTAATTTAGTGGAAACAACTAATTTTTTCTTTTTAATAAGCTTAGAAATTCCAGAAATGTTAATTAAGTTTGCAGTTAAATTAGTACTAAAATTGTTGTGATACAACGAATATTTATATGTTTAATACCTTTTTTTTAATTACAGTTATATATATTAAATTGCATCTTACTATTTATTAACACTTGTTTACAGCATTTAAGTACACTGAATGAAAAAGAAATATTAAAAGAAGTTCTAAGAATCCTGCAAGGAGTCACTCCTAAGTGGGAGTTCTCATAGATGAATCATTATAATTGAAAGAAAATTATTCATGTCGTTTGACCGGTCATGGGACATGTCCTTTGAGGTAAATTGACTTATGATTCCAGTAGAGTACCTAATAATCGAGTATCCAAATGTAAATTGAAATGAAAATTTGTTTTGTTATTAAGTAAACATGATTGAAATGAAGAAACCACAATAAAAAATTAATTTATATTTAGGTAACTATCTTACAAAATTAAAAAAATCAATCTTAATTTTATTTTTTTTTTTAATTGAAATTCCATTGTAAATAAAAGCGACTAAAAGTTCAAAAATGCACAAAAAACAAATGTGAGGAAATTAAAAAAAAGTTTGAAAATTTAAAGAACGTAAACGAAAAAAGGACACTCAGAATATTATGTAATTTAATGTTTGTAGTTTAATAATAAATGTTTTTAGTTAAATTTTTTTCAAAGAAATATTTATTTTAACTTTTTTATACAATTGTGTAAAAGGATTTACTGTCCTTTGCGGATTTTTTTCAGTTTCATTTATTTTTTTCATTTGTTTAAAATTTAATACAAATTTACCCATAAAACGAAAATTTCTGGTTTATTTGTTTCCTTTAGAGTTATTAAAAATTTAAATTTTGTTTACTGTCTGTTTAAAAAAAACATTAAAAAACTCCAAATTGTGTTTTATTTAAATATTTTTGTGATTTTTTAGCAACTTTCTTTTTAGCAACACTGTTTTTGGGAGCTCAGCTGTTTTCGTGTAACATGTTACCGTCTAACATGTTCAGTTTGGTCCATAATTTAATTATGCATGACTAACAAACGAACAACGCTTGCAACCATTAATTTTTCTTATCAGAATTTGTGCTGTGTGAGAAATGTGAGAAAATTGCCTTCAGTGACGAAACTTATTTTTGACTCAATGGAAAGACGACGAAGGCAGGAACGTTACTGTGAATGGCAAGCGCTACTGTGCGATGATTACAAAATTTTTTTTGGCAAAATGAAAGAGCTGGACCTGGCTGACATTTGGATTCAACAAGACGCACAGTGCTTTGTCCCATATGCAAAATTAAAATAAAATAAAGTGCTTAGAATATTTAAGTAATATAAATTTTTGTAAAGCTAGATTGTGCGATTTAACGCCATTGGATTATTTTGGGGCTGTGTGCGCAACGGTTGATGCATTGCAAGCGAATATTGAAGAATTTATTCGTGAGATACCGGCCGATATGTTGGAGAGAGTATGCCTAAATTAGACGCAGCGTATGAACCATTTGCCCCTTAAATGGTCAACATTCACATGAAATCATATTTAAACATTTAAATATATCGACTTAAATAAAGATTTCATACATTTCTCTAAATTTTATGTGTTTTTTTGTAAATCATCCATCTTAAAATTCACCCATTTTACAAATTTATTTTTAATTGAATTATTGCCGACAGAAAATATCATTTAATATCAATTAGTAAAAACAAATGATTATTCAGTTAAAAATAAATGTTAAAATTTTACCTTTCAATTCCGTAAAACTGATTTATTCATTTATTTGAAATTGTTTTCGTTATTTTGTATTTTTGTTTGTCTTCAATTTACAAATTGTATACTCACTCAGTTCACATTTTGTGTGAATTACCATATGTGTGTATGTATGTATGTATGTGTGTTTATGAAGTTCTTGTAATTTGAACTGAAATATTTTTTTTTATAAAAACAAACAATTAAAAAAAAAACAAAACAAAAATAAATGTTTGTTGCTTTATTTTTAACAGAGCTGAAAACATTTTCTTTTAACTAAAAACAGTAAACTACATAATATTCTAAGTGTATAAATATATTAGCTTTATTTGTGCGGCTATTTGTGGAACATTCTCAATAAGCTTATAAACTCCTGTAAAAAGAGTGAGAGTACCGTCACTAATTCATCAACTAATGTAAGATATACGTTACTTTTTTGTGCACGTTAACTTTATAATGTGGATAATTACTAACATAGAATGCTAAACGTTTATACATTTTCCTTCCTAAAGTTAGTTTTGCTGAGAAAACACATAGGCTGAAAAATCTGTAGCATTATGTGTCATCCTGGCGCCACTAATGAAAAACACTAGGATGTTATTTTATTTAAAAATACTCATAATCGATTAATATAGATAAAAAATTGTGTTAAGAATTGAAAAGGGAGAAAAGGAACTAAAAACCAATCATATTATCCCATTATTGGTATTTCCAATCAACTTTAAATATAAAATTCATTTAGTAAATGTGTGCAGTAGAATCAACTACTTATGTAGTGAATTAAAAATTTTCAAATTATGGGGGTTCTGCACCATACAGTCCTATTCACGCTACTTCCTAGGACGAACTTTCTTTGTACATAATAATAAATCAATATTCAATAATTCAATTTTTAAATTTATTAAATAAAAATTGTTTTTAATTCGCGAATTAAACTTGATTGTTTATGAATTAATGTATTTTCTATATAAGAAATAAACTTACATTTAATACATTGATTTTAAAAAAATTGCAAATGCAAATTAAAGTTATTCATAATCAATTAATGTGTTTATATTGTAAAAATCGAGTACTTTAGACAAATTGAAAATTAACATTACGCCAATCAAAAAGAAAAACGTTAGATCTCCTGTAATTAGTGCGAATTCGAATTTTTTTTAAATCGGTTGTTTTTGGTTTGTGTTCAAGAAATATTTATTCTTGGTTTTTAAATAGATTTCTACAAAATTATCCAATAGAAGGTATCAAATTTTAGTTGTAATTCTCCCGCAGAGAATTCATTTGATTCAGAAAATGTTTTAGACTTAAAAAATTTTTAAATCAATATCAGGGTTTCTACGGCTAAAAAACATACCAGAAAACGGCTTGTTGTGTAAGACGTATAAGTGGCTGCAAACTTTTCATTATGAATACGAAGGACAAAGAATTAATTTTTTCGAATATCGTTCTATAAACGCATTCAAGGTATGTTGGGGATTCTCGTAAGAAAATGTTTAGTTTAACCTACCGCAGACACATTTTGATGAAATACAAAAAATGTAGATATTCCCAGTAAAAACATTGTATCAACTACTTACCAGGCTATTTACTCGCTTAAATACTTTTGTTCGCAATGTCCAAAAAGTAATGGGTACTCATTATTCTTTGGCTGTTTGTAAGCACGAGGGTAATGACCACCTATTACCTTGTGTTTTTTGTAAGTGAGAAGATAATGACCACTCATTACTTTTGGGACATCGCAAACAAAAGTAATTAAGCGAGTAAATAGGCTGGTAAGTAGTTGAAACCCTGTTTTTGCTAGGTTCCTTTAAAAATTGATATTTGAATATTAAAAAAATTCAATATTAAAAAAAAAATCGCTATAATTTTACGGGCCTATATGGATAATCTCTATAATTACAAACATTAACGGATTGGTTGGAATAGTATCATCACCTCGCTAACTACACAGTGGGACATATTGAAAACTATTCGGTGGTTCATCGGATTTATAAAAAAAATTTCACACACGCAACTATTGCATAGACAAGCTTAATTCAATTTTTATATAAAAGGAGCAGAGCAGAGTTTGAGTAAGTTTCAGTTTAACATTTCTCGAATATTTGAATCTTATTCAATTTTTGTTTTTAATTAATATTAATCAAGGAATCAACTTTAACAAATTATTCCAACATAAAATTATGCAATTGATTTATATTTTACGAATTAAATCAAAACAAAGTATTTTATCGAAACAAAATTGATTCAATATAAATTAAATCATATCCCACTTTATTCAATACCAAATTATTCCTTAAAAATAATTAAAAATTAATCACAGATTCGTGAAAAATTTTTATTCAAATTAATTCGGAAAATGGATTCATTAAATTTAATCTAAAGTCTAAGGGTCAGTATTATAGTCAGCATTTAGTAGAATTTTTGAGATAAATTTTACTAAAGAAATTTTTTAAAATAATGCCATTTTCAATTATAAAGTCGTTTGAAAAGAACAGTGTCCATAATAGAGTTAAGCGAGAAATATTTTTTAATTTAATGAATTTTACAATAAAATTTTAACAATGTTCACAGAATAAAATTACAAATTTCTGTTTGTTATATTGAACATCTTTTATAGAATATTTTTGTAAATACACAGAAAAATTTCAAGTAATTAAAAATATTTGTTAAAATCCAAATTCAATTTCTAACAATTTTTTGTTTGAAATGTTTGTAAATTGATATTTTTCATAAAAAAAATCCTTTAAAAATAAAAATTTAAGTTACAAAAAAAAATTACAAAAAGTTTTTTGTATTTACAAATGGTTGGTGTCTTTTTAAAAAATATTTTTTTTTTTTTGTATTTACAAAAATATTCTATGACAGATGTTTAATATTACAAACAGAATTTTGTAATTTTATTCTGTGTAGTGTGGAATATAAATAAATGCACATCTCGTAGTCTTGAATGGAGACAAATATGTGAACATATATTGCAGCAAATGTCAAAATAAATATTAAAAAAAATATTTATACCGGCTATTTATGTTCCAATAATTCTACGGCAATATTCGTTTTCAATTATTGCTATTACGTTAAACTTAGCTGTAATTTTCGTTTCACAATTATAAAAAAGGCGAAACAAAAAAAATCAAGCAAAACATAATGAAATTTAAAAGAATAAAATAAATTTAAACAAATTATGAGAAAACCTAGAAAAAAAAATTAATATATGCTCAGCGATGAGCAATTTTGTGCCGTTATTCTGCCGACGCTTTGTATGTACTTATTGCGAAGATTTTTTCTCTAATATAGATAGGATAGGATACAAATTATTTATCAAATATTGATTTTTATGCCACGTATTAATTTATCAGTATTAACAGTCATTATTTTATGTTAAATTGTAATGCATTACGTAACTAACTATCGGTAACTTATTACTTTAGGTTTTAAAATAATGCTTAAGGTAAGGAGTATACATTACAAAGTAAAGCACTATTGGTAACTCATTGCCTTATATTTCCTAATATTGCTGAAGGTAAGGGGTATACATTACAAAGTAATGCATTATGTATCCAATTATCGGTAACTCATTTCGTTACATTGAAAAATAGTGTCATACACAACATAACATACATAGCTCTGAAATGCATTCAATAAGATGCGAATTTTTTCTGGTAGAAATGTTTTGAAATATTTGTATATGAAAAATATTAAAAATAAAGAGAATCCAATCCTCTCAGCTATATATAAAATGTGTCTGCAAATAAGAAATTGACAAATTTTTGCGCCTTCTTATTGATAAATACAATTTTTAAATGTTGATCATATTTATTATAATTGAAATATGCAATGTATCAATTCAAATTTTTATTCCCTTAAAAATGTCCCTTTTCCTGTTTGCAGGCACAAAGTTATTAACAAATGCTAAGTAGTTATAGCCTTTGTTTTCATAAACAAAAGTCTTTTCATAATTTAACGCTTTTTGATTTTTGAAGGTTTTTTTAAATGGAAAAACTCCTTTTAAAATACTAATCTATGTATAAGTAACTTTTTGTGAAAAATTAACAATTTATTTATCGTACAATGAATTATTGTATTATATATGTATTTAACCCACTTGGCGCAACCGTCCTTTTAAAAGGACATCACAAATGAGAGAAAATCGCAGTTATGCACATGCATTTCTGTTAATTTTTTTTTGTTAATTACTATTAATTATGCTTTGTTAAGTAGCTTCGCATCTTGAAATCGTCAGTTGGTGTAAGCAGTTTCGTGTGATTTAATTGATTTGAATTGATTATTGAGTGCGAAATTTAAGTTCCAGAATAAAAATTGAAGTTTTCAAAAAAAAAAAAATCCGGCGCTATCTGGGTTAAAAACAATTTGCGTTTTTCATAAAATAAAAGGGAGTGAGAGAGAGAGAGAGAGAGATAAAAAGAAAAAAATCAAATCTCACCTGTATGCGTGCTTCAGTCAAACCAATTTTCATGGCCAGTTCCTCTCTGAAAAATAAAAATGCTGTTAGTAACAAACATGTGTACATAATTCACAATTAAATTAATTTTCTATTATTTTGTTGTTGGTGTTTTGTAATTGCATTCAGAGTTAATTAAATCTAATGGTCTTTTAACACCACAATTTATTAATAAAAGAAATCCCCTCTCTTTTCCACAGAAGTGTATTTAGTTGATATTTAGTAAAAAAAATAATGTGTTTTAATAAGCTTTGAAATGAAAAGCTAATTTTTTTATTGAAGCCAAAGTACCGTGGAATCTGGTTTTTAATTTAATTTGTTAGCAGTCGGTAAAAACACTGTTATATAGTTTTTTTTTTGATTTATTGTTTCTTACTCATTAATTTATTTTGTTTGTTTGCATTACTCGTGTTATTTTGCCTAATACTTGTACAAATGAATACAGTGGTACAACAACAATTGTATGTTTAATTAATTGAACATTAATTAAATCAATAAATTATTTATTGTCGTCTTTTGTTTTTTTGTATTTTGTGCAAATTCTTTAGCTGTGAATATCAGAATAGTCTTAAATTATATTGGAATCAATAATATTATCTGACTGAACAAAGCAAACAAATAACAAGTTGTTCAATTTTGACTTAAGTCAAATTGTGTTTACTCGACTTTCTTTACAGTATTATATTTAAATTAATTTGTGTCATATTAAAACCATATATAATATTTGTTCTGATTTACGTTATTAAAAGCAGTCAATTTTTCAATCATACTCTAAAGATACTTAGAAACTTATCAAGTCTATTAAGCGTGCCAATAGTATTAACAAATACTGTGCGATCAATACACGATACTAAATAGTTAATTGAATTGTAACATGCCATTAATTCACCAACAGAAAATTGCCAAATAAATACACATTAACCCTCTAATGCTCTTGTTTCTGATATCGATAATATTTATACTATACATTTTCCATTGCAAACTTACTATGGCAAAGATATTAATATTTTAGTTTATCGCTTTTTTTAGGCAATAGTTTTAGCTATAGCTATAAATAAAACTACCAGTAAAATAAAATCATATACGGAAATTTAACAATATTTACACCAAACATTAATAAATTTTAACGAAATTTTTTCTACTTTGTACAAATGCTCTTAATTTTAAGCAATCTGTTAAAGAAAATAAGTTTAAAGGCAACAAAAGAACACTCAGAAAATGTACATACATTTATTTTTTGTAGTTTAATAAAAAAGTTTTCAAAATTATTTACTATCATTTACTGATTTTTTCTGTTATATTTTTTTTTTAATTTTTTTTAAAATGCACAGAAAAAAGTATCACAAAAGTCTAAGTAATTAAAATAATATATTTAAAAATTCAAATTCGATTTCTAACAATTTTTTGTTTAAATTGTTTGTAAATTGTTATTTTTCATATAAAAATTCTTTGAAAATAAAAATTAAAGTTACCAAAAAATAACAAAAAGTTTTTTGTATTTACAAATTTCATTGTTGATGCCTTTTTAAAAAATATTTTTTTTGTATATACAAAAATGTTCTGTGGACGATGTTCAATATTAGAAACAGAATTTTGTAATTTTATTCTGTGTGTAATAAAATTTTAACCACAAAACGAATATTTGTGGTTTATTTGTTTTCATTATAATTATTACAAATTCAAATTTAGTTCGCTGTCTGTTTTAAAAAAAAATATTCAAAAAATTCGAGTTAGTTTTTTATTTAAACTGTGCCTATAGACTGTGTGAGTATACATTTTGTAGATTAAAAAACAAATAAAAATACAAAAATGGGAAACAATTTTATATAAAGTTGGGTAAAATTTTAATATTTTTTTTAACTTAATTTATCATTTGGTTTTTACTAATGCGTCAGTTTAAAGTTTAAAAATAAATAACAAAAACCATTTGATTTAAACGAAAAGTAAGTAGAGCGTTTTTAAAATGAAATATATTTTCTTTTAAATGGTATTTTCTGTTATTTTAACTTACATCCTATTTTAAGTGTAGTAAATTATGTTTTCTATCGATGTAATGTAACAGTTTTATTTAAAAAATATTTTTTAGCCGGAAACTATTAATTATCTGAAGACTGCTTTTTGGCGGTCTAAGGCATTAGAAGGTTAAACAAAAATACATTTAGATACTAATAGGTATGACTGTTCATATAAAATAAAAAAAAAATAATGCTAAGCCAAAGGAAATTTACTGAACTCGTAATTAAGTTTAAAGTTTATTGGTTTATTTATTTTTTAAACAACATGTGTTAATTGAAACAAATTAACAACTGACATACAAATTGTTAGAAAATAACAAATTTCTTTAGTCTATGTGGGAATAGGTAAATCTGTGCAGATTTGTTGCAGTTGAGTTTATGCAGCGAAAATGCAAAATGGACCTGAAAACACATTTACTGCAATAAAAGGGAAAGTTAGTATGTGTCTTAAGTCTTTTGATTTAAAATAACCTCCACTAACAAAACTTTAATAAATACTATCAGTAACAATTTATTATCTAATGTACAATAATATTAAACATATATTGATATTTTATTATCGATTGGATATAAAAAAAACTTGTTAACATAAAATCAATTTAAATTCGATAATCAACACCAAATTAAACATGATGATAAAAAACTAAAAACAAAACAAAATCAAAGAACTATTTAAAAACGTATTAAAAAATTTAAATTTCATGCCAACAACCTACACAAACAATGCATTTTCAAACAAAATTTAAATCATCCAAAGTCGCAGTAAATAAAGAAAAAAAAACTAAAATCGTAAACATAACAAAGTATTATTTTTAATTAATTAAACAAATTCAACGCAACAGCAGGAAGCCAATTTATGTGTTTTTATGTAAATTAACACAGTGTCTACTCCGATGAAGAAAATAATCATGATGATGATAAAAATTATAACGTTACAAATAGTGATGCTAACTAAGTATTTTCGATAGAAAAATCCAGTTCATTTGAAAAATTACAGTTTTTCGTCGAATATTAAATTGAAAAATTATACTAATAATAATCCTATAAAAATAAGGTTTATGGTTAAAGTTGTTTATTTTAAATTCTTTTTGAAATAATATAATTTTGGACTTAATGACAGATTAACACCTCATAGAATAACACAGAAGTGCATGTAAGACACCTTGTAACGGCTTGGAACGGGACACCTTACATCGGCTTGGAACGACTTAGGAAAAATAAGTGGAAGTGATTCTTAAGAAATCAATTCTTAATTGACTTTTTCACAACTTCTAAAATGTGATTTTAACACTTTTTAAATACATGACGGGTAACTTAATTTAAAAACTAGCAAATTTCACATTTATAACTATGGTTAAGTACTAAACTTTAGTTATTTTGAAACAACTGCATTAAATATCAGGTTTACATAAATTGCATCAATTTTTAACTCAAAATTTAACAGATTTTAAATTCTTAAAATCGTAGTTATCTATAGAAAAAGAAAAAAATTTATTATAGTAAAAATTGCAAGAATTTATGTTAAAATTTAAATTCAAAATTTATTTGAGAACATCAAAAGATGTCATTTTTCACAAAACCCTAAGAAATGCTTTAGATGCAATGAAAAAGAATCATAGAAGAAAACTTCCACCCCAATATAAAAATCATTGGTTCCGATCCAAATTTTCAAACACCGGAATCGAAATCACTGCTTCTTTTTCTCTTCTTTTGCTACACTCAGAATATTATGTAGTTAACTGTTTGTAGTTTAATAAAAAAGTTTTCCCGTTCCATTTAAAAATAAAGGAAGATACATTTATTTTTCAAAGAAACATCTATATTAACTTTTTTATACATTTATTCGAAATATTTTACTATCATTTACCGATTTTTTTCAGTTTCATTTATTTTTTTCATTTGTTTGAAATTTAATAAAAATTTACCCACAAAACGGAAACTTGTGGTTTATTTGTGTCCGTAACAGTTATTACAAATTTAAATTTTGTTTGCTGTCTGTTTCAAAAAAAAATATTCCAAAAATTTTAATTTGTTTTTTTATTTAAATTGGTTGTATATATACAAAATTATTCAATTCAAAGAACATGAACTTCATAAACACACATACAAACACATTCATACAAAAAATGTGTTTATAGATTCATATGCATACATACATTTTGTATTGTACGAGTATTTAAAAAAAAAAAACAAAAAATACAAAAACGGAAATAATTTCAAATAAATGAAAAAAACATTTATTTTTTAAGGATTGGTGGGTAAAATTTTGACATTTATTTTAACTGATTATATCATTTGTTTCTTACGGATGTGTCAGTTGATTAATTAACATTTAAAAATAAATAACAAATGACATTTAATTTAAATGAAAATTAAGTAGACCGGTTTTTAAATGAAATATCATTTCTTTTAAATGATATTTTCAGTTATTTTAACTTACAAACATTTTTAAGTGTACTTTTTTTGTTGTTGGGGAGTGGTTAAAACAATGAAGACAGCCACAATGAAAGGAATTTTAGTTATTTTGCACATAGGACACTTTTTAACAATAAGAAAATAAATTCTGTTTCAATCGAAATATCTTAATAATACCCAATCTATCAGTTCGAGGCAATCGATCTTTCTTGTCTGGAATGCCAAGATTTTTTCAGTATACAATTTCTCCGTTTTTATTTTAAAATATAAAGTTGGCATTACTAAACATAAAAACATTGAAGAAGAGAAAAAGTCAAAAAAGGGAGTGAAAATAAACTTGTACAATTTATATGGATGATAAATTAAAAATGCATATCAAGAGTAGATAACAACCAAAAGATAAGATAACACGGAGTGCATAAAATTATTTTCAAAATGCATATTAAAATCATAATGAAAGTTTAAAACACAATTTAAAAAGCATTTTGTATGTGTATCGCTTCTTTGTTATCAGGTGTTTATTGTATTTTTTTTTTCAAATATTTTAAACTGAAGGCCTTATTAATGAACAACTAAAGTCATATTTATTATTTTATGATAATAACATTCTAATATTAATATCGTTTAGGAATTCATTATCTAGTAGATGTATAATATGGCTTCTGATGGTTATTAAGGGCACACTAATATGTGCGTGTGGGCCGAAATTGTAATATTTTCGATTATTGTACCAGTGCGGGAAAGTTGTAAAAAACTATTTCGAATTGCGAGAAAAAAAGCCGATAGTTAAGAAAATTGGTTAATAATGTTTTTCTTTTCCCATATGCGATCAAAGTTTCCGAGTTTCAAACACACTTTTTGCAAACGTTGACATAGCGCTCTAGCCAATTCTTCGCCAGTGTTTATGTTTTATAAACTACTGAAATTTTTGTAAGATAAATACCGCGCAAATGCTGGCAAGCCTCCCAAATAAGTAATTTGCCGTTCCATCTGACTGGGCAGTTTAGAAAACATACAATTAACATATGATTAAAAAACCTAACATACTAAATACTTAAACTAATTATTAAAAATGGAAGAAAAATAAATAAATTTAATTATATTGTAAAATAAAGCAAAAAAGTCGGAGGTTTTTCTTAATTGAAAAAGTCCTCATAATTTAAGTTTTTTTATAGGAATCTGAGGATTTTTCTTAACAAAAAATTTTTAATTCTTCATCAGAAAAAAATTTTCAGAAAAATGCGTAGAATCTTAGATTTGTAAGAAAAATGCCTGAGAATTTGTTATTGGTTCTTTAGAAAAAATTCTCAGAAAAATGCCTGAGAATTTGGTATGTTTCTCTAGAAAACATCATCAGGTTCTTAGGAATGTCTGTATGAAATATTCCTCAAAATCTTTGGTTTTTCTATATACAAAATGTGCTCAAAATCTGAGATATTTCATTTAGGAAATGTCCTAAAAAAGGATTTTTCTATAAAAAAAATCAAAGCTTGTCTTTTAAATAAGCTTTTAAAATTTCTATTAAACTTTATGTAAATTCCTTATAGTTTTAGTTTCAACACCCAACATATTAAGAAATAACAGTTACACTTAAAAAAGTTTTTAAGTTAAAATAACTGAAAATATCATTTAAAAGAAATGATATTTCATTTAAAAACCGGTGTACTTAATTTTCATTTAAATTAAATGCCATTTGTTATTTATTTTTAAATGTTGATTAATCAACTGACACATCCGTAAGAAACAACTGATATAATCAGTTAAAATAAATGTCAAAATTTTACCCACCAATCCTTAAAAAAAAATGTTTTTTTCATTTATTTGAAATTATTTCCGTTTTTGTATTTTATGTTTTTTTAATATACTCGTACAATGCAAAATGTATGTATGCATATGAAGCTATAAACACTTTTTGTGTGAATGTTTTTGTGTATGTATGTATGTTTATGAAGTTCTTGTAAATTATATTGAAAAATTTTGTATATATACAACCAATTTAAATAAAAAAACAAATTGAAATTTTTTGAATATTTTTTTTTTTAAAAAACAGACAGCAAACAAAATTTAAATTTGTAATAACTGTTACGGACACAAATAAACCACAAGTTTCCGTTTTGTGGGTAAATTTTTATTAAATTTCAAACAAATGAAAAAAATAAATGAAACTGAAATAAATCCGTAAATGATAGTAAATTATTTCGAATAAATGTATAAAAAAAGTTAATATAGATGTTTCTTTGAAAAATAAATGTATCTTCCTTTATTTTTAAATGGAACGGAAAACTTTTTTATTAAACTACAAACAGTTAACTACATAATATTCTGAGTGTATATAACCAAATTAATTTTAAATTAAGGAAAAATAAGGTTTTCTTTAGGAAAAATTAGAAAAATATCCCTTTCATTAGGAAATAGAAAAACTAAGCTCCATTTTCGAAGAAAAAATCTAAAATAAACCTTATTAATAAAAAAAACATGGTTGGCAAGCAATAACTTTTCATTATAACGGTAGTTGTCTATCATGCTCTGATTAATACCGTTAGAAAAATTTTAAAACTGCGATTGCAATAGTGATATGTGTCTTTTAATATTACGGGGTTTATTTCATAATAATACCTGTTAAATTTTGTTATATCTGCAAAATACCTTTATAAATCGGTGTTTCGGTAGTTTAGCTGTGGTAGCCAACTACTGTTATTATGAAAAGGTATTGAATGCCAACCATGAAAAAACCAGAAAAAGCCAATATTGACAAAATAAGCAAAAGCAAGGAAACTTCATTTCAACTGGTTGTTACCAATTTTATTGGGAACAATAAAAGCGCTAACTACGAGGGAATTATTACCGATTTGCTGAAGAACTACAAAAATATGGGTACGAAATGCCATTATTTTATTTCATTTCTGGTTGTTTTCTATTGTTTTGTTTTTAACATTTTATTTATTTCTTACAGGAGTAAATATGTCTCTAAAAATCCATTTCTTGCATTTGCATTTCTTTCCGGACAATCTTGGTGACGTAAGTGACGAACACGGCGAGAGATTTCACCAACAAATAAAGACCATTGAGCGGCGCTATCAAGGATTTTGGGATGAAGCAATGTTGGGAGACTATGTATGGTTTCTCACTAGAGAAACGGATCCCAAAAGCAACCGGAGACAAAGCAAGGGCCACAACTATTTCTAACACACAAAAATGTCAAGAATGTATTGCAAGAGTTTAAACCCAATATATTGTCGAAAAAAATAAATTATTCTTAAAATATGAGATTTGGATTTATTCACTCAATTGCTTATAACTTTGTTATTTTTCGGTCGATTTTCTTCTGGTTTGTCTTAGTTCTTACGTAAAAGTATCAGGTTTACGCACATGAAGAGAAACCAGACGTTTTTTTTAACAATTTGTAATTTTCCGTCGGAAAAGTGTTACTGTAAAATATGATTTTTTTGAAAATGTGCCCTAATGTTATATTTTGAACGGCTTTACCGATCAAAGATCCGATTATACATATTTGTTCGTCAATACCTTGCATTTGGGTACAAAGAACGACGCAATCGGACATTTCTAGCTCGAGATATGTTTTGTCAAGTGAAAAAAGGTCGAAAAATTAAAAAAATCACAATATCTCAAAAACTGTTCCATAAAAAAAATTTAACCTTGATTTTCGAATTCAGCGGGAGTAAATACATAAGGAAAATCACCTCTGTACATTTACGGTGTAAACTAGTGTTATATTATCTACGTAGACCTTGCAAAATATTTTCAAACAATTTTCACTAAAATCCAGAAACAAAAGCTTACTATTTTAATATGCATACACTTAAAAAAGTTTGTAAGTTAAAATAACTGAAAATATTATTTAAAAGAAATGATATTTCATTTAAAAACCGTTCTACTTAATTTTTATTTATATTAAATGCCATTTGTTATTTATTTTTAAATGTTGATTAATCAACTGACACATCCGTAAGAAACAAATGATATAATCAGTTAAAATAAATGTCAAAATTTTACCCACCGATCCTTAAAAAATAAATGTTTTTTTCATTTATTTAAAATTATTTCCGTTTTTGTATTTTTTTTTTTTTTTTAATATACCCGTACAATACAAAATGTATGTATGCATATGAAGCTATAAACAATTTTTGTGTGAATGTATTTGTGTATGTATGTGTGTTTATGTTCTTGTTCTTGTAATTTGTATTAAAAATTTTGTATATATACAATCAATTTAAATAAAAAAACAAATTTAAATTTTTGGAATATTTTTTTTTGAAACAGACAGCAAACAAAATTTAAATTTGTAATAACTGTTACGGACACAAATAAACCACAAGTTTCCGTTTTGTGGGTAAATTTTTATTAAATTTCAAACAAATGAAAAAATAAATGAAACTGAAAAAAATCGGTAAATGATACAAAATTATTTCGAATAAATGTATAAAAAAGTTAATATAGATATTTCTTTGAAAAATAAATGTATCTTCCTTTATTTTTAAATGGAACGGAAAACTTTTTTATTAAACTACAAACAATTAATATTCTGAGTGTATTAATACTAAAAATGAATTTCGATTTAAGTTCTGAATTTTGTATCATAACATTCAGTTGATTGTTTAGTAAATTCAACAACAATGAACAAATTTTATCAAAACATCTAAATGAGCTAGAGCAACTAAGGGAGCTTTTTAGATCCAATGTATTTTGTTTTCTGTGTTATTGTTTAAAATCACTCGATTAACCACCAACTATTTAATTAAAATATCTCATGCATAATATAGACTTCAATCACAAGACTGTCCACCAAGATATTAATGGTTGATCGATTATTAATATGTTTCCTGGGCATTTTTCTAACCCCATTATTTCACGATTGGTCGAATTTCACGATTGGTCGAATTCTGTAACACAAGTTTCGCCCAGAATGGTACTTTTCGCCCGTAGTATTTTATTTAGATAAAATAAATATTACTTTGTGCGCACCGCCATCCACCAAACCAGTATCGGTCTAACAACTCCGTATGTAGCCAGCCGATAATAAAATCGTTCTTTGACATAATAACACTTTTTCCACTCCTTTATTACATTTCATTAATTTTCTTTTTATCCAGTTTTATTTTGTACAATTTTTTTAAATAATATAATGCTTCACACTCTGCTGCACAAAGTACTATGCTTTAGCCAAATGTTAAAAAATTGACGCATTTGAACCTGACACTGAAAATTGCGAATAAAAATTAGAGGTGGACGAAAGTGGAAGTAAAAACAAGTTTTTTGAAATAAACTTACTTGTAGAAATTTTATATTAAAGTATAAAAAATACCTTTTTTTATTTTTTTTTTATTGTCCACTGAAGTTAAAAATTTCTAATATTATCACTTATTTCTCTTTGTTTATATTGAAAATAACAGTAAATCGCATGTTGCAAGTCTTACACATACAAAGAACAAATTTTAATTTTAGTGTGATTGACAGTGTCAGAAGATCTAAAAAATGTTGAAGCTAAATCTCGGTCAAAAAAATGCTAAAAAAATTTACAATCCTAAAAAATAATGCTTAAATTTTAAACATGATTTTCTAACTAATATATTTTAATAATGTGTTTGTTTTTCATAATTTTTACCTTTCACAAAAAGTCTTACAACTGTAAAACAAAGACGAGTATTACATTCAGTCTTTATATATCCATATACATATACATAAAAAATATCCATATACATAAAACGGTTTTAAACAAAAATAACCCAATATACCATATAGCAATCTAACTGCAATACAACTTGAGAATAAGTTTATATAAATAATGTGTTTTAAGCTTTTCTTAATTTCGTTTATTATAATGTTTATAAAATGTAAATTCACAAGCAGTATTTAACAATGCTTGAGAAAACATTATTTTACATAACTTTTTCTAAAGTATGCTTATAAACAACGCAGTATGACGATTGAAATAGAAATATTTTTCAATACACTCTAGTCTTGTTGTCTTTGTTCTACGCTTATAATGTATACAACAACAAGTGCCGTTACTTTTTGTTAAATTTGTCAAATGTGTTTTGCGTGTACATTTGGTTGTAAATTTTATAAAGTGAACGTGCAATTGCATATTAAATTTAAATATTTTTATAATAATTTTTTTTATGGTAAAAATTAATTTTTATTATTCATATTTAAAATGAATTATTATTTTTTATATTTAAAATTAATTATTATTATTTATATTTAAAATTAAAATAAAAAATAATATATTATATGTGAAGCTTATTCCACAATTATGTAAAAAAGCTTATAAATATATTGCGTCAAATAAGCTTTTCTATTGCCAAGTTAATACAATATTATTTTTGTAAGCTTATTCTACAATTGCAAGAATAAGCTTATAGTAATCATACACACATAATATTTTCACGAGGGTTCCGTTTTGATTTTTCTACAATTGTTACTATAGCCTTTTTCAATATATTCTCAAGTCTTTTTCAAGCTTAAGGCTTGTGTTTGTAAGCTTATAATAATATTTTTCTCAAGTCATTTGGTATGTTGGGAAACGTTAAAAATTCAATACATTATACATTCATACATACATGTATATTTTTATTTAATCAATTATATTACACAAACTCGGTACAAAAATATCATTGTTATATATGTTTTTATTACATTTTATGTGCGATCATTCCTTACTTAAAAACTTTGTCAACATATATTTAACATTTTTAATCCGCATCTAATATAAATAAACAAGTTCATGGTCTTCAATATCATTTTGCTTATAGCAATATCATCATGTTTCACTACCAATATCATCATGTGTGTTTTTTTATCGACCCAATCTCTCATACAGGAGGTAAAAGAAATATAAATGTATGCACACATTAAAAAATCTCCCTAAAAATATACAGATCTCTTTTCCGCAAGGAGAACTTTCTCGTGAATTGAAGTTTACTAAAATAAAAAGACTCTCATAAGAAATTTCAATGAAAGTGTGATTGCACTTACATTTGCCATATATTTCTGGTTGCAGTTATATTAAATATTTAATTGGATCTAGAATTCAAGCTGAGTTTATGATCTCTAAACTCCCTCATATAAGAGATTACATATCGTTTAATTAAATTAAAAGCGTGACTAGTTTGATATGCAAAAATATTTTTAATATTTTTTTTTATTAAATTAAATTAAATTCATATAATCACATAAACCGCAAGTTGATTAAGCAAAAACGAAAGAGGAACAACCGCACAATTTTCTGGGTAAATTCTACAAAAATAAAGAACAACTTACAATCAATTAAATTAAAGTTTTATTTTTAAAGCCAGCACATAAAATTACACCTCTTAAAGTCACTAGCAACAACAACAATCATTATCATCAACGCCAGCAACAATATTATAACCACTAATATCCTAATTTCAAGTACTTTTATGCACCTCTAATATCATCAACCACACATTGCCACAGCAAACGCCTTCAACATCAACCTTTACGGGTTGATAGCCGAAACAAAAACAAAATAATAAACATAATTTGGTTGTTAAGAAAACAATGTTCGCAGCAGCAAAAGTGATTGCATTAACCGACGGTGACTGTGTCAGTTGTTGGGGCGACGACTGCAGCGGTAAATCCAATCACATTGTAAAATTTATTAAAAATAAATTCAATTACAGAAAACATGAAAATTCATTATAAAAATTATAGTAATTATGCCGAAACGATTACGTACAAACATACGAGTTTATATAAACACACACACACACACACACATTTATACGTAAATAAATTGGAAAATAATAAAACGAACCATTGTACAAAGAAAACAAAAAACCAAACACTTGTTGTACGTTATGTATGTATGGATGCAGTAAAGACTACAGGTTTTGGCCTGTCTTTTGCTGTGTCTGGCAAAGTTTTTTAATTTTAATTCAATTTTTTTGTAATCATAATAATGCGACGATTTTAATTTTAAAGTAATTGTGGCTCAAATTGTTATTAATGCCTACGTATGCAATGTTTGTATTTTCACCTTGGTTTTTTGTTGGATAAGCCTTGATTATAAATATTTAGCAGTTTTGTTTGTTTCCATTAAAAAAAATTTTTGCATAAAAATTCAAAATGGATTATCTATTTAATTGAATTTGCTATAATTAAAATCTTAATAGAAATTTTATTTAGCTTAGCTATGAAATAACTGCACAAAAACGAAAGTTTTAAGAAACGAACGCGTTTATACACACTGATGTCAGATTGAACTCATAGGCACAAACTGGACATTTTTCAACCATATTTTGATAGCAGATTAATGGTTTGTTAAGAAATTTTTGTAATAGATTTTTGCCTTAATGCGCCTTTTAGTTGAATTGTGGGCACCCAAAGTTGGCAACTAAAGTTGGGTGAAGATTAAGGTTGTCCAAAACAAAAAAATATGCCATTATGGAAAAAATATGGTCTTTCAAAGAAATTAAAGAAAAAAATTTTATTTAGAGGTAGCACATCGTCATTGAAGTTTCAAACTTGTAGTTGTTCTAATATTTTAAATAAATTAAAAATCGAAAAAAATTAAATATGTATAATTATTAGGATCGCGACTCATTAAATCTAATATATATTTGGGCGTACAAATTAAATTCGGATTTGCATATTTCGCGAAAATTTTATACAAAAAATTTTCCACTTTTATCAATAAATATGCTAATATTTGGCTCCGCGCAAAATTTTTTTGAATGATTATATGTCCTAGGAATATCTACCCTGCGGGAAAAAGACCTATCCCAGGACACGTCACATGACCGGTTCATTGTGATAGGGACCGGTCACAGGACCGATCACTTTAACATGGGCTTGTCCTAGGAAGGGGTCAATTGCCCTCTGTGACATGTCAAAGGACTGGTCTAAAAGGACAAGTCGTGACTTTTAAGCCGGTCACGTGATAGGTACTTTAGGAATCGGTGCTCTTTTCACCTATCTCGTGATATGTTTTTTCGGAACCGGTTCAGTTTTCACCTACCCCGGGACAGTTCCCAATTCCCAACTGACCCCTTTTTTCCCGCAGGGTAATTATGTGAGACAAGGTTTTTGTTAACGATTTAATTTTAATACGCTAAATAATTACGAAAACAAAAAAGTCAAATTTTACATTTTACGAGGACGGGTCAATAAGTCCGTGACTTTTCGAACTTCCGTTGTAGTTATATGAAATGCAACACTGCTCCCATCACGTACCACCTGTTAATATACTACTTTAAAATTTTGAGCAAGTTCCGTCATTTACTTTGCGTTTAACAGCAGCATTTTTCGAGGTCCATAAAATAGGCATTTGTTTGATCAATAATTTCATCGTTGGAGCTAAATCTCTTTCCACTGAGCCATTTCTTTAGGTTTGGAAATAGGAAATAGTCACTGGGGGGCTAAATCCGGAGAATAATGCGAATGAGAGGGCATTTCGTAGTCAACTTCATTGAATTTTTTCTATGGAAACTAACCTGTCACACGATTCCGTTGGTGGTCGATTGTGAGCAAAGGCGACAGCCATCTTGCGGAAAGCTTTCTTATACCCAAGTGATCGTTCAAAATTGAAACCACTGAGCCATGTGATTTGCCTATGTCTTCCACAATCTATCGCACATTCAACCTCCGATCGGCCAACACCATATCGTGAATTTTTTCAATTGTTTTGGGTGTAGAGATTTTAACTGGGCGTCCAGAACGTTCGGCATCTTCCGTGCTTGTAAGGCCACAACGAAAGTCAGTAAACCACTTTTTTACCATTGAAATCGATGGTGCAGAGTGCCCATAGTATTTATAAAGCTTTTTCTTGATTGATGGTTTTTTTTCGCAAAAAATAATGTTTAATGAGCACTCGAAATTCACTTGTTTCCATTTTTAAAAAAATCCACGAGGTTCTATGTTTTGAACAGCTGTTAAACGAAAAGTAAATGCCGGAACTTGCTCAAAATTTGACAGTAGTCTATTAAAAGGTGGTACTTGATGGGAGCAGTGTTGTATTTCATATAACTATGAGGTCGAAAAGTCACGGACTTATTGATCCGCCCTCATATTGTAAGGATAACTATTGTCCTTTAAAAAGTTAAAAACAATATCATGTCTAATGAAAGCCCTAAGTGTAGTTTTACACAAAATTTTATGAGAAATTTTATTTAATTTATTAAAAATTTCATACACTAAATAAATAAGCTTCATAGCTTTTTCTTTAACGTTAAGAAATTTTGCATTCATTAGTGAAGAAAATTTCATTAGTTTGCTAAAAATTTTCATAAAAACTCGTTCAATTTAATTCTCTCTGTTATAAAACACAATATTGCCAACTGAAATTAAAATTTGGTAACCGTAGGTAAATTTATCTACACTCTAATTAATTTCTGTTGAAATTTACCCAACTTATAGTAGGAAACTGTACTCCTACTATAAATTGGGTAAATTTACTCTGTTTGCGTAAATAAAAAAAATACACACATTATGTGTAAGTTGACAAAATGGGTAAAATTACATTAAAAGTGCGTTAAAATTAAATAAAATTTGGAAATTAAAGCGTAAATTTACCAAATTTGTGCGTAAAGACACATGTTTTCCTGCAAATGTACACATAAAATGCGAAAAAGTCTCACTAGAATGCATATATTTACCACCCATAAATTTTTTTTTCTATAAAAACTACATTTATTGTTTAGTAATTCACAATAAAAACAATTTATTTATTTTATGTATTTAAAAAAATATAAAAGTACATGTAAATTTCACAAATGATATAATTAAAATAATTTTTTTTTTAATTTGCAAATACATAAAATATTAACCTAGTTTAGCGGGTTTCTATAAAAAGTGCCAAATTCTTCTTAAAAAAATACTCCAAATTATAGGATTTTAAATAATGCTTATTGATGTGCATTCATCTCGATGGAAAGCATCAATAAAAGTAGTTTTTTAGTGAATCCTGAATGAATATTTTGGGCAACTTTAATATTCCACATTTCGATACATTTATATTTCTAGGATTGGCCTATGTTTTTCTTCCATCTGTATTTTCTATATCAATTCCGACGTTATGATAAAGTTGTGAAATGCCTGTATTATGTCCTTGAACCTTAAGACGTTTTACAACCGACATACATATAATTATCGCCGGCTGATAACACAGTGCAACACATAAATTGGTTCCTCTTTCGTACCCGGTTTTTTTTTTAAGTGTATATCGAAACTAAAAAAAATCCGCAACGGACTTGGCCAGATTACATCGAAATTTTTTTTTATGGACACCCTAAGTTTTTGTACCCAAACATGATTTTTTTAAAAAAGGAAAATTTTTATGGAATCCATATATCATAAACCGTTTGGGTACAAAAACTTAGGGTGTCCATAAAAAAAAAATTCGATGTAATCTGGCCAAGTCCTTTGCAGGTTATTTTTTAGTTTCGATATATACTTCAAAAAAAAAACGGGTATGAAGGAGGAACCACACGATGACCTTAAAAATGCTGCACTGTGTAATAAACATAATTGCCTCTTAATAGTTTTTTAATTTTTTCGAAACAAAACTTATTTTTAATAATTTTTTTTTTAAATATGTTTATTTCTTTTAAACATAGACGAACATTTAATATTATATTTTTTGAGCATTTAATATTATTTTTATTTGACGAGATGAAAAAAAAATGTGCGTACGGTACGATAATTCATAAATTTAAAAAAACTAATACAGTTTTGTTTTTAATTTTAATTTTTTTCTGTATTTAGAAATGTCATATTTTTTACCATTATAAATTAGTATATTTTCAAACACTGTGCGTAAAATTTTTATTCAACAAAATGATACTAATTTTAGGCATAATGTGTTTAATTGTAAACACATAGTGTCTGAAAATACTTCGTGTGTGTATTATAATGTATATGAAAGTGTGCGCAAAAAAACTTAACGCATTTTGTGTTTATATTTACCGAATTTTCGTAATATTACATAAAACTTTGCCCATTTTATAGTAGTAAATTTACAATCATTTTTTAGAGTGTATCCGAATTTTTATTAACAAAAATCGATAAAATTAATTAACAATTTTAGATATTTTTTGAAAGAAACGTAATAAATTTGATTTTATAAAAACCGATTCAAAACCAGTACGATACCGGTATTAGGGAAAAAGGTCTTTAAAATACCAATATTTTGTGACTTGAAGTGTTTTTGTATTGGTATTAGTATTAGTATAGCTTATCAGCTTGAATAGGTTTTAGAACGGATAACGGTATAGGAAGATATTGGTTGCCAAATTTTAAAAATATCGGTCGAAAATATCTATCAAGATTATCTTTATCCAGTAGAAAAATATAACCGTTTAAAGTACTGGGCTTAAAACGAAGCAGTGTGCCCAACATAAGTTAATAATGACAATCGAATTTGTTTTGCCAAATAAATTATTTGGTTCATACAACTGAGCTTTCGCTTTGCGAACCACCAACATTTTTCGATATTCAAAGTCTTTATCGCATCAGTAACTCTAATACAAGCCGAGCGATGTACCCCGTACAGTTGCTTCCTTACCACATGCTTTGTAGTTGCTGATCACAATACAATAGGGCCGTAAGTGAGTACTGGCCATGAAGTCGCGGCAATCTGGAGCTTGATTTGTCCCTAGTCGTGGAAATCGCCGGTTCTGTTTTACTCGAATTCACTGAGCGCTGGTTATGATGTCACTTATCACATTCAGAAACATGCCTGATACTTCGATCACATTATCCGCATAAGCAACGAATTTAAGACACTTATTTGCCAGCTTTACAAGAACTGAATTAATAACCAAAACCCACAATAGGGGTGAAATCACCCCATCTTAGGGTGTTCCTTTCCCAAGTTTACTATTACCCGTCCAAGAATCACTATCCAGTCGCTGACATAAGTCTCAACACCCAGATCCAAAAAGGCGTTCTCTATTGCATCAGTTCTGACATTGTTGAAAGCTCCTTATAAAGATGATTTTTTTAACCGTTTGGTGAATGGTGAAAAGTAAATAAATATTTATTTGGGGCGATAAATTAATGTTTGCCATTTACTTTTTAAAAATAATTTCATGTAAATGTTGCCTGCGGCTACGACGTAGGTGGTCCATCCGTGAGTTCCAATTTTTTCGTACTTTTTCAGTCATTTCGGTTTCTTTCGGTTGTCTCCCAGGGCTGGAATTGTGGCTGGATTGTCCCGGTGCACGAGAGACTTTGCGTATATCCACAATAAATAATTTAGTGGAGTCACATCGCATGATCTTGGCGGCAAATTGACTGCTCCAAAATGTGAGATTAGTGACCAATTAATCTCATTCGCCTCTCAATAGGTTCATGCTATCGCGTGCTGTGTGGCAAGTGGAAACTTGTTGTTGATGTCAACCATGTCACGAATCTTTTTTTACACTGAAAAACCAAATAGCCAAAAATTCACCCTTTAATTTAAGGATCTTACAATACCTTTACAACCCCGTGAATTGCAGTTGAAGTTTAATGCGAATGAAGTTTAATGATTTGCAGAGATTTTTCATTTTCGTCAAAGCCACTGCTTTCTTGTACACTTTTGGCTTGTCGCGGTATGGCTGATACTATTTGCTGCCATAACTAACTTTCCGTGTTTTTTCCGAAGCCCTGTTAGCTTCGAGTTTTACCAGAGAGGGAAACTTTTCCTTGTCCGTGTCTGAAGGAGGAGTTTTGTACATCTATGGCCCTTTTAAGTACACTCATAGATTGTTTGTGACTGTCAATCGTTGTTCCAACCTCTACTCTACTTCCAGGATTGACTTCTATATATATATTTTTGGGCTCAAATTTCCTTCCAGAAAGGAATGGGACAGAAGCGATTCAACAGCTGAATTTAACACATATATATAGAGCGACAATTTCAGGATGAGTTGTGAGGTAGGCTCCGAGGTCTGCTCTGGTAATTGCGGTATACAAGGCTGTCTAGGTGAAGTTGTCAGGCTTCATTATGCTGGTATGGATCACAGAAACTAGGGTCCATCTAAAATGTCTCCACAATGTACGATTACGTAGATGTACCGGCAATGTCAGTTATATCGGACGAATGATCTTATTCGTTATTTCAATCTTTCATGTTGGGATATCCGCTCCATACTGGTGATGTGGTCTTACAAAATAGAGACGCTCTTTGAATCTACTTGATGATTACGAGGGCATGAACTGCAAATTGAACGTACTGTAACTAATTGCTAATTACATAGCAGTAAGATTTAAAGAATTAAGAAGCATCCTCTTTTAAAACAGGGTGATTCACAGGTTGGCATAGTTGGTTGGGTTAAACTACAGGTCGAAAAAATTTTGATGAAATTTGATACTTTGGTACAAAGGATGAATCCTACCGAAATTGGTTAGAATCGGTCCATATTCAGACCTATCTTCCATATATAGGTCGTATTTTGAAACACAAATATGGAAATATGGATTGTGAATGTTATATGAAACCATAAATTATGTTTCCAAATTTTAAGAAGATCGTAAGATATTTGGAAAGGTGTTATATATGGAGACTAAAAAAAACCAACTTTCCTATAATTGCTAAGCTCGTATTCTTCTGAGGTAAGAAATCGTGCAGATTTTGCAACGAAAATTGAAAAGCCATAGACTTCTGTCCAAATAAGGTTTTCATGATTTGGTTTATTATCCTACCATGCCCTTTAGCTGAAATTTTTACAACCAAAGTCAAAACGGTGATCGGCTTAAATTATTTTTAATTTGTTCCCTAAATTCTGATCTCCGTGAAAAAGAAAAGATTAAAAAAAAAATGTAAAACTCAAGTTTAAAAAAACTTTTTAAATTTTTGTTCTCTAATCCTTTTGAAATCTTTTGAAAAATTCCGACACTAAAAACCTTAAATTATTTTATTTTTGTTTGTACCTTTATTCTATCTTATGAATTTAAGTATGCTTATTTATGAATTTCCGTTTTGAATATAAACGTTCGTGAGGTTGAGTCGTTATTTGGCGACGCTAGGACAATAAGGTTAAATGTACTTTAAGGGTTAAATGTACTTTAAATTTACCTAATCACACATTTAAGAGTCAAAAAATGGTGTAAAAATTGCCGCTATTTTTGGTATTTTTTATTTAAGTTTGTTCCAAATAAACAAATTGCAGTAAAGTACTGAAAAAAAAGGTGTTTTTAAGCCCGATTGAACTTAAAAAAGAGTTAACTGGACACAGTTTTTGGCATTTATAATCAGTTTACTCCGGAAAATCATTATGAATATATTAAGGCTTGAACAACGCTATCAAATTGTTCAGATTTACTTTGAAAATCAGTCATCAGTTCGGGGAAAAGTTTTCGATGTTTTATCGCAAAATTGTGTTCAGCGATGAGGCTCAATTTTGGCTTAACGGAAATCTTAATAAACGAAATTGCCTCTTATGGAGTGAAACCAATCCACAACAGATCATACAGACTCCGTAACATCCAGAAAAATATTAAAAAAAAATAATTCAAGAGATGTTTTGAACGGAAAGGTTTCTAATACAAAATACTAGATTCTCAGAAATTTTTCTGATATAAAAATTTTTAGATTCTAAAGACTTTTCCTTAAAGTAAAATTCTCAGATTCTGCAAACAGTTTCTTAGATAAAAATTCATATATTTTTTAAAAATTGGATTCTAAGGACTTTTCGTCATGAAAATTACTAACATTCTAAGAACTGTTTCTAGTGGAAATATTCTTAGATTCTAAGGATTTTTTCTAAAAGAAAAGTCCTTAAAGTGACTATCTAAAAAAATCTTAACATTTTTCTTAGAATCTAAGTATTTTTCTATTAGAAAAAGTCCCTAGAATGTATGTGTTTTTTATTAAAAAACTCCTTAAAATTTAAAAATTCCTTTAATAAAGTCCATAGACGCAAAAAAGTTTTCTTGAAAAAGTCTTTAATATCGAATTTTTTCTTTAGCAAAAACATTTATTAAAGAAATATTCCTAAACATAAATAACTTTTTCATAGCTTTGAATCGTAATATAAAATATATGACGCACCTTGAATCTGATTTCCCCAACCATGTTTTTTGTTTGCGTGTAATAAAATTTGTTGAGTATAACGCAAAATCAGTAGTCTACTTTTTAATTGTATTTTCGATTTATTTAATATGTATTTTAGATTGCTTTCAACGAAATAATATTGTGTGTATATAATTATGATAGAGTTAAGTTAAAAACCAACATATTACATAAATGTTTTCTAATATTTTCAATTTACCTTGTGAAAACATCTGGATAATGAGTGCGGGAGAAAGCTTTTTCTAATTCTTCCAGTTGAAAACTAGTAAATGTGGTACGATAACGACGTTGTTTTCGTTTGGGTGCATAATCATCTAATTCGCCATCACTGTTTACATCCGAGATGGGACTATTGGTACCACCACTGGCACCTGTAGCCACAATGCAGGAGACCGATCGGTCAGGAATAGCATCCTGATGAGCTAATTTGGCTTCTTGTGGTAATTCCTCCAGTTTGACTTGCTCTGATATGCCCATAATCTGAATGGGCCAAAATTTGTCAATGCAATAAAATGCAGAAATTTCAACTGAAATGAGACAAAAAAAAAAAACAACAACGTTTAGAAACATTAAAGAATGTTATAAATTATTTATAATTTCATAAAAAAAAAATATCAGACAAACAAGCATAGAAACACTTGTATTTATTATATTTAATTGTTTACATCATTAATACTGATTGACATTGATGCATACCAACTAACTATACATGAGTACGAACATACTTGTTATACGGATACAATGCCAATTTTATAGACTGTGAATAAATCTATACTTTAAGATGATTCTAAAGAATTTGTATATATTTATGGTTTGTATTATTATTGCCAAACCATCAAAACCAAAGGAGTAGACAGGGTTTATTTTAGAAAATTTAATTGAGTCTACATTGCAACATTACAGCAAATTACAAATATGGCATATCAATGACCGACCATGGCTGTGCAGAGGCAAAAAGACACTGGAGATAATGGGAAAGTGGAAGCTGTGACTTACAACTTAATCATCAACTAACAATTAAGCAGAGAATTCGATGCGAGATCCAAAGTCAGTGTAAAATATTCTTGTTTGCTGCTATTTGTGATTGAGGTATGAAACAATTTGTTTTAAGGTGTACAACAAACAATATAATTTCACAACTTTAAGTCACGCTTTATTCAAACACCACGCATACATTGAGTATACATTTCCCCCCACTTCAACAAACATCCAACCAAAAATAAATACACACAGTCATGGATACAACAATGACCAAAAGAATCCTTTTTGCTTTATCAATCACTTTGGTTAAACGAAAAAAAAAAATTAATTCATTCGATGATTTTTACATCTATAAATAAAGGTAAAAAAATATAAAAGAAACCCATAAAATCCCATTTGCTATTCAATGCATTACTGAATGCGTGAACAGCATCATTCCAAAAACGTTTTGAAAATAAATTCCATGAAAACTATCCGAAAGGCACACGACCAATCAAGACACACAAATAAAGGACAGAGCAAATAATATCGTTCCCTCATATACCTTCACTCACACACTCCAAATATAAAGTACAAATGAATTTTTGCATAAATAATGAAGATGTTTTTTAGGTCGTTTTATTCCTGCTCAAAATGTACTTAATTGATTTTCTTTAATTTTTGTACCTACAAGCAATTATGCACATTTATGTATTAAGTATCGTGTGCTGGAGTTTATTGAAGGAATACATATTTAATTGAAAGTTTTAAACTAAACTATTTTCCAATGTTAATTAATGAATAACTATTTTTATGCAATTTTATAAAATCAGTTGTTTTTAGACATTAACTATTTTAAAAATGTGCGGTTAAATATGGTTTTAGTTTTTAATTTAAAAGATCTATAAGTTTTAATTATGTGACGAAATTTTTTATACACCAAGAAAACAACATGCTACTTAATTAGTTTTGAATTTCGACCTTTTGCTAAGGCAACCAAAATTTTGTTGTTAAGACCAAGTTACATTGCTGCTGTTACAACCCAAAAATGCAGGTAACTGCGGCTCGCAACCGTAACCAAACCCATCGGTTGGCAACAAAATTTTCATAAAGTGGGGTAAATTTGAAATGTTTGGCATTTTGACTTAAATTTCACAAATTCGTTCAGAAACTTTAGGAGAGAAAAATATGAGACACTCAATTTTCCCTAGCGGGTTCAGAAATGAGTTAAAAAATAACTTGGTTTTTGTATGGATTTACAAAGGAAACACATAAGTACAGACAACCGAATTTTCAGCCAATCAAATAGTTTCTGTTTTCTGGGTGTACATTAGGAATATAAATAACTCTTGGCATTTTAACAGATCAAAATTTGCCTGACGAGGCTGAATAGTCAATGGAAAATATGAATATCTGCGCTTCTACTTAAACAATGTTCCCCACCAAATGCAATGAAGTTTGGAATTAGGATTTTATTATGTCATTGCATTTTAGTTACTCTTTGTTTCAATTTTATATATTTGTATTTCTTTAATTAATATTGTTATATTGTTTTAAAATCGTAAAAAAAATATTTTGGAAGGTGTTAGAAATCGCATTTGTTGCGGACGGTTTTTGTTTTAAACTGACCTAAGATATCGGTTATCAGTACGAAATTCCCCATAGCGTAGTGCCTGGGAAGTTTTTAGTAAAAAAAAATCATATCCCTAGTGTACATGTGATAAATTAATGAAATTTTGTGTTTTTGTTCACGTCGCTATACTACTTAAGACACCATAATAACAACAAACGTTGAACATGGACAGACATGTTTTCTATTCCGGTAGATGCGTCTTTAGAAAACCTTCATTTAATATCAAATTTACTACAGTATTTTTAAATAACACTGTAAAACAATTTCAAACTTTTTTCAAAATTACGGGGTTCCGATTCGATTTTTCTTTTGTCTTATTACACAGGTCAACACAAAAAAATATCGGGGTTCCGAAGATTGATTCTTGTTAAGGAGACCAAAAAAAAAAAATTTTGTGTGTCGGCGTTTTGATAGTTTACATCGGCATTTCATTTTAGAGGCGATTAAAGTTTGCCAGCTCTGGCCTGTTCTTACAGCATATCGGTATATAAAACTATGTTTTCTTTACATCTGAGGTGTAGAGTATGTTCAGCAACTTTGTAGATAATGGTATGACTAATAATTTTGTAGAACATATTAACTCTTCCTCATAACGGCATTTTTTGGCTTTATTTTAACTAATTCTAAAAAATATTTCGAAAAAGGGGAAGGGCGAGAATGAAATGTTATACAAAAATTTTGGCCATAAGATTATACTATATATGTTAGAACACACTAGAGCCCAAAACTTAACACAAATACCTAAAAGCAGACAAATTCAAGATTGCTCATCAAATTTCTGCAAGAACAGGCCAGAGCTTGGAAACTTTAACCGCCTCTAAAATGAAATTCCGATGTAAACTATCAAAACGCCGACACACGTATATTTATTTTTTTAGTCTTCTTAACAAGAATCAATCGTCGGAACCCCGTATTTTTTTTGTGTTAAACAGTGTAATAAGACAAAAGAAAAATCGAAAAAATTGGAAATTTTTAACGTCACTTCTTAATCATCCATCATATATACGAATTTCCTTACTAATTCTTAACATACCCAGCAAAAAACAATAATGCATCTGGGGATGTTTTTGCCCATTCCTCGTTTATTGCAACTTTTAGATATTTTAAGAACTCAAACATTTTTATAAATATTATTACTTAGCATTCCCCACAAGTTTTCCACCGAATTTAAGTCAGGGCTGAGTGCTGGCCAGTCCAAAACTTCAATATTTTTGTCAGTAAAAATATGTTTTGTTCTATTGGCCGTGTGGTTAAGGGCATTATCTTGCTGGAAATTAAACTTTTCCTCAGCAAATGTAATTAGAGTATCGTCTTATAATTCTATGTAATTTTCCGCATTCATTTTATGTGAGACAAAACAAATGGGACCGCTTCCTCTATATCCAAAAGCAGCCCAAGCAAGGGCTACTGTAGTTTGCATTTTAATACCTTTTTCTTTCCAGTATCCACGAAAACCATCCGGATCAAAAAGAATTAATTTTTTTCGTCACTGAATAAAATTTTTGCACACCTTTTCCCAAAATCTATATTTTTCAGCAAACGCTAATCTTCTATGCTTCGTAGTAAGTTTCGGAATCATTTTTCGTTTATTTATATTAAAATCATCATTCAAAATTTGGTAAATTCATCTATCTGTCACATTTAGATTTAATTTTGATTTTATTTGGCCACAACTTAAGTTTTCTAAAACTTTAGGACGTTTAATTTATCTTATAAACATTTTATATGAAAACTGTGATATGTGAGAAATATTAAAAATAACGGTTAATCTTAAAGAGGAATGTCAAAGCAAAACATTTGTTCAGGTGTAGTTCTAATACAGCGTTGCAAAAAAGCCGTAAGAGAAGGATACCTTTGTTTAAAATATATCATCAATGTTGTTTGTATACTCTAATAATTTTTTATTTAAATTTACTACCATTTCCATACCTGTAGGTCGCGTGAAAGCACTTGTTTACATATTCATAATGCGCTTCTTTCATACAAAAGCTGTAAATAATAGCATGCATCACTGCTTTTAGCAAATAATTTTTTTTGATAAAATTTTGTTAGCAATCCTTGCATAGTTCCGTAAAGCTACAATGTGTGTTAAACAAAGTTTTATTGCATTTTTACACACTACACTCACCAAAAAAAGTCTGTAATGGCAACTGAAATTTTTGCTGTTATTACGGGAAATTCTGCTAATTTGAGCCCAGCGGTATTTTTTGCTAATCTTAGCAACACATCTCTGCTGACGTGTAGTACAATGAAATTAGTAGAAAAATTAGTAGCCGCTACTAAATTTTAGTAGACTTTTTGTAAAGTGGAATTTAAAATCTGTTTGCTAAAATCAGCAAAAAAAAAATTACTAAATATTATTAATATTAGTAAAAAGCTTTGAATTTATTTTTCTTATCGAGCATCAAAAATTTTGATTTTATTTTTTAAAAAACGAATTAATCATTTTGTTTAATTTGGTCATTTCTTTGAAAAATATTTTGGTCAATTTTTTTTTTACTTTTAAGGTTAAATTTTAATTGTTTTTGGGCGGATTTTTAGAACTAAAAAACCTTTTTAGTGCTATTTTAAGTGGATGTCCTCTTTTTAGACATAAGTCGGTATCTTCACATCCGATTCCTTTTTTAATATATGTAACATTTTAAAGAAATTTAAGTTTGTAGGTGTAAGTTTTGATTAGAAATAACATTTCCTTCAATATCCACTTTTTTAAAATTAGTAATATTTTTTTGCTAATTTAGCAAATCCGTTTTCAAAAATTTGTAAAATGATTTCTGAAATTAGCAACGAAAATTTGTAAATATTCTGTAAAAATTCTGTAATTTGTAAAATGTAAATAGCAAAAAGATAACTTTTTTTTCTGAGTGTACAAGCTATAAATCGTGAAAAACAGTAAAAATAGCAGAAAATAATCAAATACATGAACCGCAGGATCAGTGAACTAAACAGCGACATCAACAAATTGGCCGAATGTAAGCGGAATAAATTAGTAAACCATGTAATAAACGGTTGATCGGTGGAAGACTTTGCTATACCCGAATGGTTCCCGAGGGCAGTGGAAGCGCACAGAGAGATGACAAACAGATGTCCTTAAAATTTTAAATATCTTAAAGTTTATGGAATATAGTTAGATATTGAAAAAGCTTCTAGTTACAAATGCTAGAACTAATTTTTAAAATTATTAGTTTATGGACTAGTAAGTACCAGAGCAGCGACTCTGGTGCGTTTTTAAAAAAATGCACCAAAAATTGCAAAATATGTACTTAAGACCAAAAAAATATCCACAATTTAAACAAAAATATGCACTATTGAGTTTTACAAATTGTCCCTTTATTTTTAATTAAAACATAATTTTAATTCAAAGAATATATTCAAAAATATGCAAAAAAAATAAATATGCAAAACATCTAATAAAAAAAATAAATGCAAAATATGCATTAGAAATGCAAAAAATATGTACATAAAAGCCAAAATATATGAATTTTTTTTTAGTTTGTCGCTGCCCTGGTAATTAATCAATTAGGACCAGTTCTAGGTAGGTTCTGTTAAAAAATTACATAAATTCATATACGATCTTTGAAATTCTAATTTTGCTTACATTTCTTTTGATTAACAGCATCTGAATTTGCAAATACACTTAAATGTTTAATTGTAAATTGAATTGAGTTGCAAACCAACAGAACAATGAAAACTGATTAATTCTCTGATAACCGTATTTCTTGCTTGGAGACACCGATATATATATTTTTTTATGGCGACTGAATTTCGATTAATGCAACAGAATTTCGGTTGAAACTATATATTCGCGTCAACCAAATAATTCAGTTGCTGCAACCAAACTATTCAGTTGCCAAGAAATTTGGTTGTCAAAATGAATCTGTTTTCTCTGTGTGGAACAGGGTGGCCCAAAAACATTTACACGATGCTGTTTTGCTATATCTTTGGAGAGAACTTTGGGTGAAAACTTTTCGCACTCGTTTTGGATATTCTATTTTATATTTTATCTTCCAGTCGTGATTTTAAAAACTTTGAATAAAAAAGTATGGAACACTTAAAACACGCGATCTTGCTGGCCACTGCAAATCTACAAAATAAAACGAATCCTTTAAAATGTCCACGTTTTCTTGGACCAACACGTCCTCCAGTACCAATTCATCGATTTGCGAAAAAAAAACTTAGTATCGATCACCAGTCACAGTAACCGTTTTGCTCACGGCGTCGTCGAAAAATAAGGACCGATGATACCCCCAGCATAAATGGCGATGCCACCTCCGGCGTATTTGAGTGAATGCAATGGCTCTTCGTGAATAATTGTTTGATTCTTATTGCCCCTAGTGCTCAAATTTTGATTCTTTACGTATCCGTTCAGATGAAAACGAGCCTCGTACCTCATGATAAATTTAGACCAAAAATCGTACATTGGGTTCCATGGATTGTGTATTCTGTTTTGTTCGCAAATATTAAAACAAAACTGAGTGTTGTCGTCATTTGTAGCAGTTATACAGTTGGGGCACCTCTAGAACTAGTTTCGTAATGTCTCATTTGTAACAGTTTTGCTTTCTCTATTTCTTCCTTAAACATTAGTATGACTTTATATTTTTCGTCATTAAATTTTTCTATCATAGGCAAGGCCTTTTGACACTTATAAATGCCCAGATAAGAGATATAGCAAATATGTCCAAAGATGATAAGCAGTGGAAGGTTTTGGCACTTATCACTGCCAAGGCAAATTAGAGAGGGGGTATATGGAGAACATTTTTAGGTCCCAGATTACTTAAACAAAAATAAATTTGCAAACAACATATTGTTGTCAAAGGGTAAACGAGTTAAATAAATCTTTTAAAGATAATCTACAAAACCGCTTAAAATTAATTTTTCATAAAATTTAAAATTAGGTTCATATTAACTTCTTATGCGGTAACTACCGGAACACCAACGGACCATTGTAGTTACATATCCAGTCGTCCTTAACTAAAAAAAAATTTAAATTTGTAAATTGAACCTCATTTCAAATTTAATTCCAAAAAATATTTTCATAGTGTTAAATTTAAGGACTGCTTACATGTACATTAAAATTGCAATTATCATTATTCATATGAGTATAATGTGAGTCATTAAATCGCAACACGTTCATATGATAATATGCCTGTCAATAAGAACAACATGATAACTGCCAAAGAAGCTATGTAACAGCCGTTTTCATTTCATTTCATTTTGTTTTTGTTTTTTTTTTTTTGTACAACATATCGCTTTTTTTACGCGATGTTCTGGTAAAACATTCATTAATCATTGAAAGATATCACAAAAAACAAACAAACGAACGAAATATACCAAAACTATCCAGTCAACAAAACATCTTTAAGATACATAAACATAAATACAATCGGATAAATAAATGTATCTGTGTGGAGTATACTCACATACCCATATTTATCTGGAGCATGTTTTGTGGCAGTCAACAATATGTAGTAAGTGTATCACATCACAAGTTAAGTAGTGTATACACTTTACTACTACAACTTGATACACCCAGTATTGTATCTTCATTAATACACGTATAATTTATACAACATGTTGCTAGTGAATACACAACAACGAAACCTTCATCTTAATATCGAATCAATAATCGTATAAATAAAGAAATAAAAAAAAAAAAGAAAAGTAACATGATCGCTGTACGATTAAATTCGTTGATACGAGAGTAAATTTAACATTTCTATTAAGATTACAACAAGATGCAAAAATATTTGCATGTGTGTGTACTTCTTAGGGTGGCCCCCTGATTATATTGTGATATTTGTGCTTCGTATTAAAAATATGATCGTCAAATAAATAAAATTGAAAATTTTCTCAGAATCGTTCCAATTAGGTGCCACCCTAAGATGTATATGATGCAACATGTATTATTGCATAAGTATCATTCAAATCGGTAGCAAATACAACTACTACAACACTATATGAAAATGAAAACAAGATGTGATGACCTTCTTAAGAGGAAATCAATGTTTTCGTCTACATATGTATGTGTGGTTATGCTTTTGCAGTGTGTGTGTATGTGTGTGTGTGTGTGTGTGTGAGTGTAGTTCGGTGGCAATATTAACAGGAAACTGCTAATAAGTTCATGAACTATTAAGAATTTAATTTACGTCAAGTGTGAATAGCACATAATGAACAACATTAGTCGAAATGTAAGTTAATGCTGCAAAAATAAATATGCGATTATACATGTAAGTATATTTGGTTGGATTGTAAATTAGCCAGAGAATTGAGTTAATTTAATATGGAAATTTTCCTTTAGTTTTTGTTTACTTTTAAGACTTTATGTATGAAGATTTTATTTATGAAAATATACAAAAATTGAGTTATAAAACGCAAAATGAAATAAAATTCCCATGGCGTTTTCATAAATATATAGTATAGGCACATTAGGGGTATAATCGTCCATGACAGCATTTTGGTGAGAAATATCCTTGAGAACACCCACCAATTGTCCCAAACTTTGATAACTCGTAAAGTAGCTGAATTCATTCATTTTTGCCGCACAAAAATTTGTTTTATATAAGTTAATACCTTTCTCATCAATTATAATAACGGTACTCTAAAAGGTTTTTGCACCGACTTCTACTTAAACTTTTAAAGATGTTTTAGTCTCCCGAATCCGAATCTTAAGTAAAAGAGTTTCATTAAATCCTTTCTTTTTTAACCGCTGACCCAGGGAAAATACTTTATGAATCAATATTGTGAAGAAGTACTTAAAAATATATTTTTGGGATTCTACTTCGTCATTAAGACATCCTGATATGATTATGCTCAAATGGAAGGTAATTTTACGTGGAATTTAAATCCATTAAAAATATAAAATATTTAATGGTACTTTTCCACAATACTGAAGAAGACTTAAGATTTGAGTTTCTGAGACCAACCTACTTTAAAAATCCTTTGGTGGAAGGCTGTGCAAAAACATTGAGTTTTGTTAGTTGGTATAATTAAATTCAAATGAATTATTTAAATTAAACGGAAAATCTATTCAGTTATTACATCTTATTAAACTTACCACTCGCAGCTTTAAATAAGCTGACGTTTAATAGATGGGCAGCTAACGCCCTTATGGCACTTGCTGGATTTCTTATTGATATTGAATTGAACAACAAATTATGATTTTTTTATGGGCAAATGATGTGTGTGAAGAGTTCAACTATATAGTTTAAATCAGTATCTGTTAAATTGATGTCAGTAAGGCAGCACTCACATTTGGTTTACATTGCTGTCAATATCAATCCAATAAAAATTTATCAATCCAATAAAGTCTTTCCGACAGGTTTCTGTACGACGAATTTTTTACCGCAACCGGGAGAAGTGTCTACGCTAGGTCTCTTCATCAGGATTTAAGAGAAGTGCCTATGCCAAGTTGCCATACCATTAATGTTTCTTTTAAAAGTACTTACGCCAGGTTTATCTTTTAGAAGTTAGAGAACGCCTACTTTAGGTTAGTAAGAGAAGTGTCTGGGGAATTAAGTAAAGAGCATTTCAAGGGTTCTCTACAAACAAACGCTTGGTTTGCCTCATTCGGAAGAAGTACCCACTCTACACGAAAAATTATAAGAAGTGCCTATCCTAGGTTTCTCCACACTTTGTGGTTAATAAACTGTGACCTATGGTGCCAACGACAGGTTTTCTGAGTGCAAATAAAGAGAAGGTTTTATTTATTTTATATTTTTTATTATTATTTTAAGAACCAAATTGAAGAAAATTCCTGAATGACAAATTACACTAAACAACAAATAATAGTTCTTTGTGAGTATAAATTTGTGCAACGGATGTAAACTCGTCATTACAAAACTAACAATAATAAGAAACACGTACCCCTTGTGTTTCTTATTATAGGCCCATTTTCATGTTTCATAGTAGTACATTTTAAGGCTGTTTAACTCTTCAGATGAATTTACACAGTTTAGAATAAACATGCTTTTACGGGAGACCAGCTAGCGTTCCTTTCGTAACCATATACTAGGTCCATTCAAACAACATCTGAATGTTAAGTTAACGTAAAAAAAGTATTAAACTACACATTTGGCACACCTAAATCACAAACGCCTCTTATAAAAATATATAATTTAATTGGACTTAGATAGAAAATCAACACCGTATTTTTTCATTGGTTTTTCCGAGTGTTATTAGCATTAGATACTTATTTAAAATCAAGTTATACCCCTAATATACATATTTATGTGGTTGCATGTGTATAAATGATATCATATGCAAATAATGATTATTGATTTTTCAACCTTTAATTTTGCTTCTTCTTAACAAACTGCTAATAAACACTTGTTGTAATACAAATATCGATCAACACGTACTAATTTATTAACTTGTTGCATGTATTTTTAAAGTTCAATTTATCGTGCATAATTTTCTTGTGGTCTTGAGTAAACATCAGTTAAAAATAATAACTATTGTTTAAATATTTTTATGCACAAATCGTTATTGACTAAATAATGGGTTTATATATATTTTATTTACACTGCAATTAAAGTTTACTCAGGGGAAAAAATCCATGTTTAACTATCACGAAAAATGGCATTTTCGGAATCACAATCTCCGATTTCAACGAAATTTATTATAAATATCATAAACTAAAAGACTTAGACGAAACAAAAATTTTTGAAAAATAAAAAATTCTCTTATACATTATAGTTATGGACCTAAGTGTTAACTAAGTATGTTTTGTTTTCATTATGTTAAAAACTTAACTGATTTACTTCGTTCTGAAAGTTGTTTCTGTGTTCTCAATTATTTTTGGGTGACATTGTAAATTTGCTACAATAAGAGTATACAAACAATACGTTCCGTTTACGAACCGTTTTCGATCCGTCATAAACAGAATCAAACTCTGTCTGAATCCGCATACGGAGCGGAAAATGTATTTTAAGGAACATCGAAACTGATACGAATTCGTTAAAATACCGTCAATGATGGACCGTTTACGCACCGATATTTCGTGTGAAAAAATAAGTTTTCCGTTGAAAGTCAATGACGGGGGTGAAAGACGGAGTTGTTCGTTGAAAGTCCGTCAATAACGAACCGTTTACTGATCCGAATCCGAACCGTTTCTTCAACAAAAATGAATTTGTGTAAATGCTTAAATTTTTTTATTTAATAATTTAATTTTGAATAACAAATTTTATTTTTTTTAAAAGTATTTAAAAGAATATTGAAAAAAACAAAAAAAAAACATTAAATAAAACTTTTATAAACAATAGCATCTCCATGGTCCATTGAAAATTATGAAAAAATAAAACAGTTTATTTGGTGGTATTTACGTAATGATGTAGTACACAATGCAAATTTGCACATTTTTGACAAAATCTAATAAAACCGTCAGACAATATTGTTATTTGCAAAACTTCATTAATTTGCACCCATCATCGTAAAAATTGTTTTAAACTTCATAAATATTTTTTTTTTACTTTATTTCGAATAAGTATACATTTTTTTTTTTTTAAATTTAATACATATCAATTAAAAAATGTTATGGGTGTTTCAATACCCACCCATAAAACTAGGCAAACATATAGTTTTACCCATTTAAGGAACACGCAAAATATAATTCTTACCATCAACGGCTTACCACCCAAAACAAGTTTGATTACATGTTACTATATATTGGACACCTACAATGGGAGTACCACCAATGGCTTTATTAATCAAAGTAGCTTCTGTTAGTGGCAAGGCTATAAGAGAAGTGCCTGTGCCGGCAATAATTTGACAACTTCCCTTGCACAATTGTAAATCACCATTGAAGCAGAATCAATTTTAATTTGCCAATAAGATTTACAGCAAATAGGTGAAATCACCCCTGTAATGATTTGGATTAGAATCGCCAAATATAATTTCCCCACCTTAGGGAGCTTTAGGATCACGAATTATATATAATGAGAATACGGATTGTTTCAGCAAATATCTGAGCTTTAATATTTATTTAATTGATTCCATTTCCTGTACAACAAGACCAAATCTTATATTTATAGTACAGGAGCGTATTAAGTTACAAAAGTTACAAACGTTACATAAAACAAGTAAGAGCGGCTAAATTCGGCTATGCCGAATCTTATATACCCTTCACCATGGTTGGGAAAATAGTGAAGTTTATGTATGGACATATATGGAATGGACAGATTTATATACGGACATCTTTAAGTGGAAATTTACCATTTAGTTTAGTGATAAAACTTGGACTCTGAAAGATTTATGGTTCCCGAAAATAGGTATTTAAATAAATGTATGTTTTGGTCATAACTACTTTCAGCAAATATGTTCTACTAAATATTTTCGATCTTTGGATATATAAGACGTATCCATAGGTCATATTACATTTTAGTTTTTATAAAAATGTTGATGTTTTTAGCCCATTTATGAAGTATTTAATTACGGTCTTACCGTTCTTAAGATATAAATTAATCTATTTTGTGCCACGCCCAATTCAAGGATCCCGCCCACATTTGGTCAGATGTTGTGTATTGATAACCAAGATACTTGTACCTTATTTGGAAACTTTTCCTCTTTCCGTTCTCCAATTATACAGAAAAGCTGACCAACATCGTTAAGACAACTGTGCTGGACGCATTTGTTTTGTTAAAAAAAAATAACAAAAAGTCTTAAGAAAATAAAAAAAAGTGTAAAAAAATATAAAAATAAAAAAAGTTGAATAGAAAAACAAAAATAAACAAAAAAAAGTCTTAAAGAAAAAAATAAAAAAAATGTACAAAAAAAAAGTGAATTGACCGGGATTCGAACCTCGAACCCGCGGCCTTAGAGAAAAAAAGTATTTGTGAAATAGCGTCTAGACAACTGAGCTATTGAAGCTCACACAAAATCATCGTCAATAGAGGTACATATATAAAAGTCTTCTTTCATTAGAGATTTGTTTAGTTCTTATTTAAATGACAAATCTTTGTATGTGTGTTGTTTGTGTATAAAAGGTGGAGATGAAAGAAAAGAATTTTAACACATGGATGTGTTTGTTATGCTTAATATTCTACATACATATTAAACAAAGGGGTTTTACCGAAAAAATTAGAGGTAGTCCTGGTTTTTTGCTAATATCTCAGCCATTTATTAACCGATCTGTCTGATTTTTAATAGCAAACAGAAATGGATCATATGTAACAGAAATAAAAAACAATCAAGTTCTTCGGAAAACCCATTTCAACACACAGACGGACAGACGGACAGACTGACATCATTAAATCAACTTCGCTCTTCATAAGGACCCAGAATATATATACTTTATAGGGTCTAAGATCAATATTGTAGAAATTACAAACGGAATGACAAACTTATATATACCCTTCCACCTGTGGTGAAGGGTATAAAAATGTAATGTTATTAATTATTAACATAACACATTTAATACAAATATAACAATATTGATAAAAAGAAAATAAAAAATTAAAAATAATATATAAAAAAAAATAATTATTTAAAAAGTTAAATAAAAATATTTTGAAACTATTAGCATTGCTGTTTAGTTGTTGATTTAGTGTAAGATTATTCCAAAGAAGAGCGGAATGAATATAAAACTGAAATTCAGACACTAAGCATTGATGTATCACAATGTTTCTGTTTCGTGGCGACTGGAAAAAACGTATTTTCTCAAATATATACTTGGGGGTTTGACTGTTTTTATTTTATGCAAAAAGATAAGAGTGCGAATTTTTAACAGACTTTCTAGTGAGACTCCGTAAAGATTATTGGAAACAGAGGAAACGTGATCAAACCTTCTCAATCCATACACATACCTTATAATATTGTTAAACAAGAAATTTAGCTTTCTTTTACTTACTGAGTCACAACTTCCAAATAATTCACACCCATACATCAGGGAAGAAATCAAGTATGTCTTGGCAAGTTATGTAAAGCTTGTAGCTTTACATAACTTTGACCTGCTAGTGAGTTTATATGATCAGTCCATGTCAAATTGCTATTAAAAATTATACCAAGATTTTTCGTGGTGTTAACAATATAAATCTTCTCGCCATTTAAAAGGATATCATCGGAAATGGAAGGAATCAGGCTTTTCTTAGATATTATAATGCATTTAGTATGCGTGGATTCAAACAGAGTCCGTTTACACTAGCCCATAGGTAGATTCTGTTTAGATCACTATTTAGATAGGATATGCCCGAAGCAATATTTTGAACTGAGCTACTTAAAGTGAGTTGCACGTCATCTGCGTATAAATGTATTTTTCATTTAGTGAGTTGTCTTGGCAAATCATTTGCATATAAGGAAATAAAAGTTGACCTAAAATAGAACCTTGAGGCACCCCCCTAATTAGGGATAAGCTATTTGACCATACATAGTTTAGAAATACCGATTGTGTCCGGTTTGAAAGATAAGATGAAATAAGTTCGGTTGATGTATTCGTAAATCTAAAAAAGTGTTTCAGTTTTTTAATGAGTATATAATGGTCTACCGTATCGAAAGCTTTAGAATGGTCTAGACGCACTAAAAAGTTAATATTTCCATTTTCTAATCCTTGCCGTATATTTTCACTAACTTCTACAAGAGCTGTAACGCAGCTTTGATTCTGACGAAAACCAGACTGTATATTGGAAAGCAAATTATGAGTATTACAATATGCAATCATTTGTTTGTATATAAGCTTTTCTAAGACTTTGGATAGGAAACACATGATGGCTATAGGTCTGTATTCTCCATTCGACTTAGGCAATGGTACAATTTTTGCATGTTTCCAGTTTAACGGGTACATACATGACATTGAAATAGTATTAAATAGATGAGTTACATACGGCAAAATTAAGGACAAAAGCAATCTTATAAATTTTGGGTGTAAGTTATCACTTCCCACTGCGTTTGATTTTATTAAAGAGCACGTTGAAATAACGTCATATTGAGTAACGTAAGAAAATTGAAAATGTTCCTCAATTGTCGCGTTATCTGTATTTAACGTGTCTGAGGAAAAGTTTATAAAAGTGGGATTTGCTTGGATTACAGGGGTGTTAGTAAACGCTGTGTTAAGCATATTAGCATCTACTTGGCAGTCAATATTGTTATTCACATTGCCAATTCATATTTCCCGAATAGTATTCCAAGTTTGTTGAGAATTGATTGCTGTAATAAAGTGTTTGGAATAATATTCGGTTTTTGCATATTTGATATGTTTATTAACATTTTTTCTGGCAATTGAATATTGTGTTTTAAGCTGAGAGGTTCTAAATCGCTTCCACCTGATGTAAGCCATATCCCTTCTCTTATGTTTCAGTGGTACAGTTAAATCAAAAAGATGTTGAATATTGTGCTCCAAAAATGAAGATTGCTCATCAACGAATGTCATAAAATAAATGTCACTCCAAGCAATATGTGATGCATATTCATACAAGTTATTAAGATCTAAGTGTTTAAACCACCAATAACGGATGGCAAATTTGGTACCATTCATTTCATATGAATTCGATTTTATTGTGCATTATACAGGCAATCTGCATCGAAGACAACCTTTAAATTTTGTGGTGGTGTACCAATGGAAATTGGACCATAATATTGAGCATCTAAGTAATTTGACAAAGGTTCAGGTGCTATGTCGCCTTCAGCAACGCCATATTTAAACGTAATTGTTGTAATTACCTGCCCACTTCATGGAAATGTTGACGAACCGACTTGACTTTAGCAACGGCAACTCGTATTATTTTTTCCTCAGCCCAACACACCTGCAGCAATAAAGCCAGGCATAATAATATGTAACATTTCGGCATATTTTCTTTTCTCTACTTACGTTTATTTTATTTTATAAATTTTTTTCGCACTTGTAATTTAATAACAATTTTATAACAAAACTAATCCAAAAGTAACGGAAGAAAAACTGATGAAAATCGGGGAACTCCGTATTTGGCGTTACAGAAACGGATACACCAAAACGAAGTCAAACATATTATTTTCAAAAAATTCAATTATACGGTCCGCTAATGTAGAATTTACGTACAAGCTTTGACGAAAACGTATTTTCGGAGAAAGAATTTAGAGACACATATTATCTTTAGCGGCCCAAGAAGTAGTTACGCATTTTGCTTTTTTTTTTAGTTTTGTTCTTATAATTTCATGCACTTAAAATAATTTGTAGGTTAAAAAAATCATTTACAAGAAATGATATTTCATTTAAAAACCGGTCTACTTAATTTTCATTTAAATCAAATGGCTTTTGTTATTTATTTTTAAATGTTGTTTAATCAATCAGAAAGAATCTAACGATATAATAAGTTAAAATAAATGTTAAAATTTTACCTACCAATTCCTTAAAAATTAATGTTTTTATCATTTATTTGAAATTGTTTCCATTTTTTAATCTACAAAATGCATACATAGCATGGATATAGAAAGTTTTGGTGTGAATGTGTTTATGTGTGTATGCGTGTTTATGAAGTTCTTGTAATTTGAATTGAAATAATTTTGTGTATAAGCAACCAATTTATATAAAAAACAAGTTAGAATTTTTTGAATATTTTTTTTTTTTTTTGAAACTGACAGCAAACTAAATTTAAATTTGAAACAACTGTAACGGAGACAAATAAACCACAAATTTCCGTTTTGTGGGTAAAGTTTTATTAAATTTCAAACAAATGAAAAAAAAAACAAATGAAACTGAAAAAAATCGGTAAATTATAGTAAATCATTTCGAATAAATGTATAAAAAAGTTAATAAAGATATTTCTTTGAGAAATAAATTTATGTATGTCCATTTTATAACGGAACATTTTTTTATTAAACTACAAACAGTAAGCTATATAATATTCTAAGTGTAATTAAAACTCGAACGACCTAAATGTAAACAAGGTATTCAAAAATTTTAATTTAAACACCCACTTCAAAAGGTTGAACAAATTTATTTTGAGAATAAAATCCTTTGAAAAAAATATATTTTCTTCTCAACATATTCCGATATTTAAAACTACCGATAACGAAGTATCGGGCTTTTATTTATATTATGCTATATTTTCTTCAATAAAAATGCCTTTTGAGAGAAATATTTAAAAAAGATTATATGAAAAGGACAATAAACCGGTAAAAATCTTCAATAGCCAAGCAATAAATAGATCTGACATATATTGGGTATAGGAAATCAAAGGAAATGAACGCCAAGGTTAATTTATGCACATTTATTATCGCAAAGTTCCCTGGAAGAGTCAAGTGATTCTGTACTACAAGACGTCCATGCCCCAAAGGTATCCTTTTTTCTTTATCACAAAAAGCTGCTCTAATATCCCTTTTATATTTTATTAATTGCAGTCTATAAGCATTCCAGCCCTGGTCTTATTTTGAGGACTTAAGCTGAAGGTCCATACCACGCGTTTTCGCGTCAACGCTTTGTACGCGTCAACGCTTTAAACGCTTTACTGAAATTCAAGTTACATACGACGCTTTTTACGCTTTTGTTTTGATCAGCTGTAGCGTAAATTTGTTGAATAAAATAAATTTAAAATAAAGAACTTCGTGTTTTTTACAGCTTCAATTAGTTTTTCCTCCATTGTGTAGTTTTTAAAATAAAAATAACCTATCAAAATCAGCTGATCTGTTCATACGCTGCTTATGACGCTTACAAAAGCATAAAGTAGACCTACTTTACGATTCATACGCGTCAAGGCATCTTACTTTTTGGTACTATGTAACTTGCAGCATACAATTACACTGATTCTACTTTTTTGACAACCGCGTATGATGCGAAGAAGCAGCATGCGTGGTATGGACTTTCAGCTTTAGCCTCATAAAAGAGCTTCTACTTGTAGCAACTCACTCTTTCACCAAGGCGGTATTGTCTTTCCACCTGACTATGGCATAGAACACGAAACGTCTGCAGACAAGAAGATTGCGGCACTGAAATTAAATTGTTCCTATATTGTACCCAGTTTGTACTCCTATGATTTCTGGGGACAGTTACGACTTAAACAGTTTTATTTATGGAAAGCTACATATACGGATAATCGGAGAATAAATTTTCAACACCACTTTCCAATCTACAGTTTTGTTTAAATGTATGTTATGTCCGACGCGAAAGTAATGTCATTCTAATAAAATTAGGATCAGGTATTTTTTCAAACGAACCAAATTATCAAGATATAAAGTAGTCTTTCCAATAAGCTTATCATTCAGATATTACTTTGTTACTTTTATTCTCATTGTATAATTAATTTAGCAGTAATAAATAGATTAAGATTTCAATAATTTAAATTATTTTGTAATTTCAATTCATATCCAATTATTATTACAATTTATATTACATACAAATTTGTTATTTTTTTCGATTTGTCATCTTATTTATGACACAAAATTAATCTAATTCCCACAATAGTTTTTGCATTAGGTTTATTTTAGGTAAACATCAAAGAAAAAACATAAACATTTAATTACCGATCATCATTCCAAGAAAAATTTGCGGTTAATAAAGTTATATGACTAAATAAAGAAATAAATTTATTAATAAGTGCATAACTTTAAATGTTTTTTCTTTGTGTCTTATTTGCTTGTTTTATTATTGCTGCGCCATGTTGCACATGCCTGGCAGCATTCACGTTTAGTCAGTTTAATTGATGAAATTCTCCCATGTAGCATTTACTAAGTTGCATGCAACAATATAATTCGTACATACTTTTGCAATGCACTACACAAATAATACTAAATATTAAATATGGTTAATAAATGTAAACACAACAACACATACACATATGTACATACAAACAAACGAATTAAGTGTACGAGATTAATTGTATCCTAGTATACAAAAATGTTAAAAAAATAAGATGGAGAAATGTTTTTTCCAACAAGAGAATTCTCCTAAATAAGAATTCAATTTTTACTGAAATTCGGATATGTGGTAGAGACAAAATTTTAAAAGGTAAAAGTTAAAAAGGGTGGCAAAGAAAGAGCTAAACAAGTTTTTTAAAAAAATTTTATATTTGTTTTCAAGCAGCGTAAGCAAATGAGTTATAAAATGAAAGGTTTTTGAAAGCGATATAGTGGTATACAAAACATGCACTTTCAGCGCAGGTGTTTTTGTAATTTTTTACAATCTTAAATTTTCGAAGATTTTGTATTGGAATTATAATAAGTTCCGTCTTTTTCACCGTCATTTCCCAAAGCTTTATTTTCCCTACATTTTTAGTATTTCAAGAATTTCTAAGTTTTTTACCCCTCCCTTTTACGTATTAAACATGAGATTGGGCCAAAAGGAAGGAATGCGGGTCGAATATTTTTATCTATTATTTTTATCTCTTATTGCGAAACTTAAATGTTTTTTATATCCCAAAACGCCAGTTAAATAAGTAAACAAATTTCAACAAGAAATTTGTTAAATATTACACAATTATTCTAATGCAAATACAGGTTGGTTGAATAGTTCCTGCGCTTGTGAGAACACATGCAAAGTTGCAAGTCATTCTGTCAATTCTTTCTTTGTTTACAAGCCATTTGAAGTTGACGTGTCATTGATTTTTTTAATATGGAAAAAATTGAATATCGTGCAATCATTAGATTCTTTGTTTTGAAGGGTTTAAAAGCAAAGGAAATTTATGAACAATTGTTAGAAGTGTATAAGGAGTCCTCACCTTCAAAACGCACCGTTGAATTTTGGGCTGGTGAATTTAAACGTGGTCGTACCAGCCTTGACTAAGCGTGAAATTGCTAATGTCATAGGCATCTCAGATGAACGAGTACTCCATATTTTACATGCAGAATTTTTGGAAAGTTAGTGCAGCACACATTAACAATTCAACAAAAACTGGATCGAAAACAAATTTCTCAGCGTAATTTGGAGCATTTTAAGCCGAATAAACCCGACTTCTTGCGACGTTTTATAACTATGGATGAGACTTGGATCTACCACCATGATCCTAAATTGAAACAAGAACGTTTACAGTGGACTGAAGCTGGTTGTTCAGCTCCAAAGCAGGTGAAGTCACAACGATCAGCAAAGAAGTTTATGGCATCAGTTTTTTGGGATGCAAAAGGAATTTTGTTGATTGATTATCTTCAGAAAGGTAAAACAATCAACTCTGAATATTATTGCAGCCTTTTGGATCAGCTGGATGAAAAAATTCGTGAGAAAAGACCTGGTTTAAAGAAGAAAAAATCATTTTTCATCAAGACAATGCACCTGCTCACAAAAGTGTTTTGACGATGGCTAAATTCAAAGAATTAAAGTACGAATTGCTTGAACATCCACCGTATTCACCAGATTTGGCTCCCAGTGACTACTATCTCTTCAGAAATCTCAAACAACTCCTTCGTGGAAAGTATTTTTCGTCGAATCAAGAGGCCATAGCAGCCGTAGGCGGTTATTTTGCAGAGCTTCCGGAAAACCATTATAAGGATGGGATAAAATTATTGGAAGATCATTGGAACAAGTGTATTGAGCTTCTAGGAGATTATATTGAATAAAAAAATATATTTCGTAACAAAAACAGTATTCTTTCATTTCGAGCGCAGGAACTTTTCAACCAACCTGTATATTGGTTAAGTAGCGAAGTTGATTCTTAACCTTAACCCTAAGTGAAATTTGCATTGAAATATCTCTAGATAGTGTTAAATTGAGCGAACTTTTAGATTTGTTACCTAATTCACAAGTAAATTTTATTTAAAGTTTATGCTGAATAATAATCTAATCTCTAAAGTTTTACATAACGTAGTTACAGGTAAAAATGTGAAGCCTACTAATTAGAGTCAAGTTTGTGGCAAATGAATGAAAACATTTATTCATCGTTGAACAATAACAGTTTTGTCTAGTTCTGGCTGGGTTTTAAATTTTGTATTATATTTAAGATTTGTTAAGTGAAAATTCAATAAATAACTGTGTTAAAAAAAATACAAAAATATAATTGTGATCAGTGCTTTACAATCTTAAAGGAGTAAAATCTGTAGACTTTCAACAAAACGGCTTCTAATCAGAGAATTATTTGGCAGGGCCTAAGATCATGTCTACATATATTTAGCTGGTTTCCTTAAAAAAACATGTCTATAAACTTAATTACATTGTTTGCTGGGTTATATGAATATCTTATAGCATGCTGCTATCCAACAGTGTGATCCAATGTATGTGTGTGTGTAACAGTTGAAACAAGATCATACAAACAAGAAAGAGAATCACAAACATAAAGCAAACGTGATTAAAGAAATACGAAGGAAAAAAACTCCAGAACTTAAGAAAATGTGATTGTCAATTGGGCAGACAGACAAACATACTTACAAACGAATAGTGAAAAGCTGACAAAAGAAATACAGACAAATATTTGTCGATTTTTACTGTTGACATTTGAGTGCTTCACTTCAAAACTTTTGCCGCCACATTATTTTATAATTGTTGCGTGCATTAAGCAGCAAATTAACACAATAATGTCAAACGCACGAGAATGTCAGCTACAAATACATCTCTCAATTCTACCCATACCAACGAAAATACATCAATACATACAAAATCGTAAACTGTAGACCCCGAAAAAAGGAATAAAGAAATTGTTAGTTAAAAAAACAATAAAATTGCGGTCGGAATTTTAGCCATAATTATAAATTGCAACAATAATTGGCGCCAAAATATGAAATCAACTTAAATATTGTATTTTGATGTAGAAGTTTTTCAAATTGACAATTCGAACATAATAATAATGACCGACTGACTAAATTTATAAATATTTATAAGATATTTCCGTTTATTTTTTATTCCTTTTTCTACAATTGACTAAGTTTTATTATTCGAAATCCTGGTTTTATTATTACTGTTTTCTTGGAATGTTTGAAATTTTAAATTTCAACAATAACAATGATTATTACTTAATTAGTGCAATTATAATAATAATTTATATGTTGTTTTGTAAGCCAAAGTGTTTTCTTCTTTCTAGTTACAGTTTAAACGTTTGTAGTACACTGTCTCCACTGCACTGCCTGTCTGTACACATAATTATAAATAAGATTTTAACGTTTTCCAAATTAATATTGTCACTTGGACATGCGAAGAATTTGTTAACATAATATATCTGTCATAAAACATCATAACATCATAATGAAAGATGAATAAGCTAAAAAAGAAATATGAATGTTGAGTTATTAACTGATTCCACCACCATCACTATAAGAGCAGTTTTGAACGAGCATATCGTTTTAAACTTGCTTGTTCAAAACATTGCCAGCTGCAGACCAAAGATACAGGTATCTACTTAGTAAATGGACAAAAGGTACAAAAAGAATAAATATATATGATCATGTTTATGCAATACTATATGAAGGACTGTGTCATCGAAAAATCTTCTGTGTGAAGATTCTTCTGATTTGAACAAGAGAAAGTACCTTGACATAACTACAAAAGACAACTTAGGTATTACATCGGGTGGGATGACACATAGGTAGTGCCACTGATGAAAAATCCATATGATTTTTTGGAACTACCAACCTTCAGATGATAACGGTCGAAATTTAATGATAATTCGTTCATTACTGAACAAGTTACAGCTGTTCTAGTGACACTACTTTTGCAATTTTGAAAACAATGGATTCAGAGCAATTTTGTGTGTTGATTTATCATTGCTTTGTAATGGGAACAAAGAACATTCAAGGCAAAGCTTGGTTTGATAAGTGTTTTTCAGACTCTGCTCCATTGAGACGAATTTTAGAAAAGTGGTTTGCTGACTTTCGACATGGTCGTACAAGCACCGGTGACACCGAACGCTCTGGTCGCCCAAAAGAGGTGGTGATACCGGAAAACATGAAAAATGTTTACAAAATCGTTTTGTCAGACCATAAAGTGAAGTTGCAGGAGATAGCTGATACCTTAAAAATATCGAAGGAATGCGTCGGATTTACTATATTTTGCATAAACATTTGTTCATAAGAATGCTGTTTTTGAAAGGGGTGCTGCGTCTGCTCACCGTGTACCAGAAACAACAACTTGTCGATGATTCCAAATAATGGCCAAATTTCATGAGTTATACTATCAATTGCCCAGCAAAAACACACCTAAAATCCAAAGTTTTCACGTATTTCTCTTAATATTATAATATTAACTTTTTTATATAGGATGTTCCAAAATGTAAGTTGTTCTGCTTACGTGCAAGCTTACGAAAAATAAAGAATAATGGGTTACGCATATGCATATTAATAACTAGTTATTAATAACCAATTATTATTATATTTTTTGTAAGAAATTGAATAACACATTATTTTTTAACTCCTGGTAACCAATTATAATTTTACTTTGAGTAAGCAACAAGCTAATGCGATGCAGTGTTGTGAATCCCAATTTCTAATCCGCTTTTCTTCCAAAAGGAAATATATAAATTATCCCTTTTTTGATTGTATTGAAATTCAAGTAATTTTTATTTGATTTTATAGATTTTTTCTCCTGATTCCAAATTTGGTCTCCAAAATTTTCAATCTCTTTACAATTTAGAAAAATTTTATAAAAAGGATATTTCGGAACTACAGTTTAAACTCAATTTTTGCCCCAAGATATTTTTGTCATATTCGTGATCTGAATACCAAAATTAATTATATAAGATGTGTCATAGCACAAATAAGTTAAAATAAAATAATTCGACACTACTCTAAACTAGTTTTCACTAGTTCCTTTTCACTTACATGATAATTTGTTTTATTAAACCCTTTTAATTAAATACACACTAATAAATAAAGTTGTTTAAACTATTAACAATGACTCATTAATATCAATGACATCTTTGTTCCTGAATTGAGCCGCCTTGATTTGGGAGATCTGAAGCTTTAAAAAAAGTTTAAAAAAAGTTTAGTCACCACATAATTTCACATAATGAACCAGTAAATTGGCATCAAAGAACATGCAATTTAATACCGCCTTATTACTATTTTCTGTGGGGGTAGTTTTCACCAGACAGAGGTAATTGAGCACGCTTTATTTTTATAGATGTCACGATACACGATCCTAAATGTTAAAAAAGTGGTCGAAAACTGATACTCCTGATTAAGCTACATCCGAGTCAAACGTGGGGTCAGAAATCATCATACTGGCACTATTGAAATATATTGTTGCAATCAAAATTCTCTTGCATTAACTGAATTTTTTTTAGATCGACTATCGTTAGGTGCGGGTGATGAGGGTGATATATCGCCTCATCCTCAAAACAATTTAAAAGATATAAAAAAATTGATATAATACACAACTGACTTAGTGACGTAGAATGTTTTTAAACTAATTTTGTTATTTAAAATGTTAGGTGCCATCTTAATGGTAATAATGACAACTCCTAATAAGACTACGATTTGGTTTGGGAATGTCTTACGAGGGCGGATCAATAAGTCCGGCACTTTTCGAACTTCCCTCGTAGTTCTATGAAATGCAACACGGCTGCCATCAAGTACCACCTGTTAGACTACTGTCAAATTTTGAGCAAGTTCCGTCATTTACTTTGCGTTTGACAGCTGTTAAAAATCATACAACCTCGTGGATTTTTTCAAAAATGGAAAAAAGTGAATTTTGAGTTCTCATAAAACATTATTTTTTGCGAAAAAAACCGTCAATCAAACCAAGGAAAAGCTTAAAAAATACTATGGGGACTCTGCACCATCGATTTCAATGGTAAAAAAGTGGTTTACTGACTTTCGTTGTGGTCGCACAAGTACAAATGACGCTGAACGTTATGGACGGCCAATTGAGGTCAATACACACGAAAATGTCGAAAAAATCCACGATATGGTGTTGGCCGATCGAAGAGTAAAAGTGCGTGAGATTGTTGATGCCATAGGCATTTCATATGGCAGTGTGGTTTCGATTTTAAATGATCAGTTGAATTTAAGAAAGCTGTCTGCAAGGTGCCACGTTTGCTCTCAATTGACCATAAACGTAATCGTGTGACAACTTTAAAGGATTGGCAAAATTCCATGAATTGGGCTACGAATTGGTACCTCATCTGCCATATTCTCCGGATTTAGCCCCCAGTGACTATTTCATATTTCCAAACCTAAAGAAATGGCTCGGTGGAAAGAGATTTAGCTCCAACGATGAAATTATTGATCAAACAATCGCCTATTTTATGGACATCGAAAAATCCTATTTTCTGGAATGGATACAAAAAACTGTGTTTCATTCAAAAAGTCATGGACTGATTGATCCGCCCTCGTACTATCATCTAGTAGTGAAATTAATATAATTAACATGTCATAGTTTTTTGTTTCAGAAATGTTTTCTTAAAGCATATTTTTTTAAATACAAATCGTCGGTGGCCTAACCGAATCACCTATGTGTTTTTTGGCTAGTGTTTAGGAGAGCAAAAAAACTGTTGTTTTGTTAATTCGCCACATGTTTCTTAACGATTTTTGTATTTTTCCTTAGCTCATTTAATAATATTACTCTTTGAAAGAATCCAAAATCTTTTGGCGTCTTGGAGTGGTACAAAAATTTAACAAAAAACTACACACAGGTTATTTAGTTTCGGACATTTTTTAAGTAAACAAAACAAATATATTAAATTTTACATACGTGTTTCTTTTCTTGAAATAATTTTTAAGAAATATTTATGTGCTGTTCAAAAGTAACAATTTGCAAGTAATATATCAACTTAGAGGCGTAATTAAGACCTATTTTTTAAGTTGTATCGAAATATTTAAAACAAGGCCGATAATGCAAAATCGATACAAAAAACATATATTTAAGGGAATACTGTTCCATTTCCAATAGAAAAAATACAAGTTGTAACTGAGAATTCCCAATTGAAATTTAGAATTCCTAGTTGAAATTCAGAAAATCCCTAATGAAATTCAGAATAAAACTGTATTTAAATTATGATTTTCGAATTTCAATTGACGAATGTGCTGAAGACCGTAACAACTTACAGGCAGAAAAAGTATAAAGTATTTTTGCAAGTCAATTTTGAAATTTTTTTTTGCCGAATTTGTCGTAAATTTTTAAATTTAAATTGTTCGTTACATCTTAGGCATTTACTGTCGAATCTTAACATTTTTCCCCAAAGGCCGAAGATATGAAGAAAATTTTAAAAGTTAAAAAAACTCCATAAGTCCTACTGGAATAATGAAATACTTTCTTAGCAAAAGTTTACAAATTTTTGGCGAGCTTTAACTTTCTGATACTAGGGTCGTTCATTAGAGTTACAGAAACTGAGATCTGAGGGTCAATTCTCGTTCTGTGAAACGGTGAAATGAAAAGTTTTTTCACGTTTTCATAGTACTTTTGATTCGCGTTCTGTGAAAAAATGTAAAGAAATATCAAAACGTTTTCATATGAAAAAAAAGTGGAACGAAACAAGATTTTTTCACGATTGCACAGCACTGGCGATTCTTGTTTTATGTAATAGTGCAAACAACTGTCAAAATATTTTCATATGAAAAAATTGTTTACACAGTCTATTTATAAGTGAAATAAACATGGAGAAGATTGTAAGAGAAAAGCGTGCCAGCGAAAGCCAAAATGAGTATTTAATTAATTATTAAGAAAAGCATGTGGACATTGCAAACGACAAGTAAGTAGCTTAATAACCATAATCACACTTTTATTAATCCCATATTTACAGATTTGTAACTGCAGATGGTGCCAAATTTAGAGACGAAAAGTGCAACGAATTAGCGGCGAGCCTTAACAGTTTTAGTGAGACCCAAAAGGACAGTGAAAATGGCAAAAGTATGGCATATTTATTTATAGTTTATTTATATTCTTTATGAAATTTTTTTTCTTTAAGTAATATTAGACTTCATACGCGCACCAAATATAGTTCACTTAAAGTAAGCCGATATAAATCCATGAAGTGCTTGTCGGTTGTCATCTCGAATGGATTGTGGTTAGCACGAAGTATGCGTCTCAGCACTTTCAAAAAATTCCTATAAATTATTAAATTATTTACTGCAATGAAATGCTTGTAACATCATTGTCTTACCTTTGTTCATCCGGAATTCTTTGAGTAATATCCAATAATACAATTAATACAGATATTTTTATATAATTATTTAAAATAAATTTTACGAACTTAATTCACTTTTGTTTACGTTTTTCTCTGTTTTGACATTTGCTTAAAATTTTGGATAACACAGTTACAAAATTTTCATGGGTACAGTGCGAATGAAACATTTTTTTCACAATACAAACGAGAATCGCAAGTTATGTATTTGTGAAAAGTTCGAGTGAAAAGTGCTTATGAAAACGAACGAGAATTGACCCTCTGGTGGGTAAATACTACAACGGCCCTTAGAGAAAAACATTGGACAAAAACATCAATATGCCACACTCTAAGATCCGACTGTAAAAAAAATATCGAAACTGTCTATATATATTTTAATTAATAAAAAGAAACATACGAAGTTTTATTTAAACAGATTTGGAAATAAGCTGTTTGCTATTTTTGTTATTGATTTCGAACCAAAGAAGCAAAAACTTAAAATTAATATAAATAGAGATCTAAGTTAAGTAATCCAAAAAAAAAAAAATTAAAATCTTGTTAGTGCAAAAACTAAAAATTATCCCACCCCAAAAGCAAGGGCTGGATCCGTCACTGACTATGCGTTTTCAGGAAATACTTGTGGCGAACTTCATGGACATGTTTTCGTTATGCTGACCTATTGTGTTCATTATTTGTGAATAAATTTTCAATTTTGCAGTCCTTAAACAGTAGTTGTCTACTCTTTAGTTAAACATACATACATATAATAATTTTATTGCTTGAATTTATTTTTCTCTTGTTGGCTTTTTTGTTTGCTGTTTTGATTAAATAAAGATGCTGACAATGTTGTGTTGACGTTAAAGTTGCTTTTAAAAAGATTCTGTTGGTGATTATTTTTAACGTGCCGCAAAAATTGTTAATACAACGTCTTTAATTGAATCGAAAACAAATCAAACAGACAGACATACAAACGCAGCAGTCATTCGCATTTGACAGAATGCAGCGCGTAGTCCAACAAAAAAAAATACACACACAAAAATCAATTATGAACACAAATTTGCCATTTAAGCATTATAAACATGGTATTTGGACAATTCTGACATATTTTGCGTTCCAATATAATGTCACACGCATGACAAAAAAAGAAGGTAGTCGTCACTCACTATGACCATTTTAACGAAGACATATATATGTATGTACCACGTATCATGAAAACCAACTTTAAGTTTGGCGAAAATAAAAAAAAAAAAACAAAGTTGCATTTTGTCTTTTTGTGAGCTGAGTGTCAGACTCACTGTCTGACTGACATTTTATTATTTCGTATAAACATTATAATGATAGTTTGAGACTTGATTTGATTATTTGCTAGCAATTTTCACTTATTCAGTTATGCGTTCAGTATGATTGTTATGTTGAATATAATTTTTTTTTTTGTGTGGAAGGAGTATTCCGTTCATTGTTTTTTGCCATCGGCATCATAAAATTTATTTCTTTTTAGTTCGTTCATTCTCGTTCAACAATAAAACTTTTGAAATGACAGGAAAACACAACATAATATCAACATGTTGTATGTGGCATTAATTATATAATTAGATTTGATGACATGTTTGGACATGTTACAAGTTCATAATTGAGATGATTTAAAAATGCTGGTTTAAAAAGGCCATAATTTGTGATTTAACAAACAGAAATTGAATAAAAAAGAATTTCATTTTATGAGGTGGAAATTAAGGGTTTTACTTTTAAAAGGTCGACAGGAAATCGACAGAGAAAGTAATTCCAAGTCTGACAATATATTTACAATAAGGTTACAAACATCAGCACAAACTCACAATACCCTTACAACGTAGCATACAACAATCGCTACTTAACACGGAGTAGGAGCAGAAGTTTTTGAACCAGATGCAAGAATGCAAGATTTAATTACTGATGTTAATTCTAGGACCATTTAAGTTTGGAGTAAAAGAAGGCAGTGCTTTAATAAAAAATTCTAACAAACATAATAAAAAAATTCTAGCTGCAGTATGGTTTAAGAACCATACATTTTCTGCCGAAGCGACTTTGAGTTTCATTTTCGACTTTCATGACCTAATAGTACCCCTCACTTTGCTTGACATAAATATTTGCCATTTGACGACCATGCAGCTTCAGACGAAAGCGACTTTATTTCCGTAATCTACAGTTAAAGAGTAGTTATGCTACAAAGCCCGCTTCTTGCCCTGCATTGTCGAGGTCGCGAATTTCGCGAAAATTTCTGGGCAAATTCTTTTTTGAATGATTATATGTCCACTGGACAGGACAGGGTTTTTGTTAACAATTTAATTTTAATACGCTAAATAATAGCGAAAAACTAAAAAAAGTAAAATTTTGTATTCAGTTATACACTTAAAAAAGTTTGTAAGTTAAAATAACTGAAAATGTCATTTAAAAGAAATGATATTTCATTTAAGACCCGGTCTACTTAATTTTCATTTAAATTAAATGCCATTTGTTATTTATTTTTAAATGTTGATTAATCAACTGACACAACCGTAAGAAACAAATGATATAATCAGTTAAAATAAATGTCAAAATTTTACCCACCAATCCTTAAAAAATAAATGTTTTTTCATTTATTTGAAATTATTTCCGTTTTTGTATTATTATTTTTTTTTTAATATTCTCGTACAATACAAAATGTATGTATGCATATAAACACTTTTTGTGTGAATGGATGTGTATGTATGTGTGTTTATGAAGTTCTTGTAATTTGTATTGAAAAATTTTGTATATATACAACCAATTTAAATAAAAAAACAAATTGAAATTTTTTGAATATTTTTTTTTTGAAACAGACAGCAAACAAAATTTAAATTTGTTATAACTGCTACGGACACAAATAAACCACAAGTTTCCGTTTTGTGGGTAAATTTTTATTAAATTTCAAACAAATGAAAAAAATAAATGAAACTGAAAAAAATCGGTAAATGATAGTAAATTATTTCGAATAAATGTATAAAAAAGTTAATATAGATATTTCTTTGAAAAATAAATGTATCTTCTTTTATTTTTAAATGGAACGGAAAACTTTTTTATTAAACTACAAACAGTTAACTACATAATATTCTGAGTGTAAAGATAACCATTATCCTTTCAAAAATTAAAAACCAAATCATATCTAAAGAAGGCCCTTCGTAAGTAAATTGCAAAACTGTAACAGTTTGCATTTTTCGATGACAACGTTTCTAAATAGGTAGGAAAATACCACAAAAAACTAATTTTGCTGAATTTTCAAAATCCGCAGATAATTTAAAATCCTCAAATTTGTTTTCAATTTTAATTGCAGATTCGTATTCTTGATAAAAATTAAGATGAAATTTGATAAATTTGTGCATATAAGGTGTTAGCAAGTGGAAGTTTTACTTACATATTTGCAGAAAATTTTGATATTTTCACTAAAATATTTATTTTTATGTATAAATTTAAAAAAAAAAAAACTGAAAATTGCAAACTAATTAAAAGTTCATAAATTTTTTTAAATTTTGATTTTATATTCTTTTTATGAACATTGGATTTATGAGTATTGTTCAAAGCCAACCCCTCTTTTTGTAGTAATTACTCCAACGACAAATTACTTATTCTTTTAAGGTAACTATTTGTGCTACCTCTAGTTAGAAGTTTGTTATTTAGATAGTAGCTTTAATTAACCACATAAGGCCCTAATGGATCAGTTATGTAAATGAAGATTTAATAAAAAAATTTATATAAATAAATTTAGTGAAACTTGGCGAATTTAAACTTTTGGGTGCACTCTAGTGTGCACACAGAAAACAGATTTGTGCTGGCAACTGAATTTGTTGCCAATCGAATGTTTCAGTTGCGAGAAGCAAATTTTTTAATAGTACCTACTGAATGGTTATTGGGGTAACAGAAGTTATGTTGTTACAGTCAATTTAATATTGCTCAGCTTATTTTTGGATTGTTTGCTTCAGATTATTCGGGTCAGGTTAAAAATATAATCAAATAATAAAAATAGCGGTGAATCCTGTCCTTATATACACTCTAATAAATTTCTGTTGAAATTTACCCAACTTATAGTAGGAAACTGTACTCCTACTATAAATAGGGTAAATTTACTCTCTGTGCGTAAACGAAAAAAAGTACTCACATTATGCGTAAGTTGGTACACACATAATTGGTAATTTTACATTGAAAGTGCGTAAAAATTAAATAAAATTTTAAAAGTAATTCGAAAATTTACTAAAATTGTGCGTAAAAAAAAACTATTTGAAGAGTAAATATACGCATGAAATGCCTAAAAATGTATTTCTATATGCGTAATTATATAAAAATGGTTTAAATTAAACTGCAGAAAAATATTTTTTTTTGAAAGAATAAATTTATTTTATGTACGAGTATGTATGTTTTAATAATTGTGAATTATAAATATAATACATAATATATTTCGAATGGATATTTGCTGTGATGATGGTCATCTTGAATTTAAATTCACAATATTATACACATTTTAAAAACTAATTTTCGTTTTAAGCTTTTTTTATTTTTTTAATATTTTCCGATCTCCAAATGTCAAAATATTTATTACCATTCTTAGTTAGTATATTTACAAAATTCGTGGGTAAAATTTTAATTAAACAAAAGAATACTAATTTTAGACACAAAGCGTTTAATTTTAAATAAATTATGTCTAAAAAAACTTTTTGCGTGTATATGAAAGTGTGTACAAAACATTTTTAGTAATATTTTGTTTATATTTACCGAATTTTCGTAATATTACATAAAACTTTAACCATTTTATTTTAGTACATAGTACAAACATTTTTTAGAGTGCATTCCAGCAATTCCGTTTTGTTTACGAAATTTCTAAGTCATCTTTAGCACATTTCACTAAAGCCCAAGGTTGGCAATTTTTCCATTTGCTTGTTCCTATCGGAAACACTTTTCAATAGAGATGAGGCAGATATAGAAGGAATTTTCCCTAGCAACAATTATAATCGACATTTTTCACGTTGGGCGCCATTTCACATAATGTCAATAAAACGCGTTTTATGAAGTAAGCACATGTTATGAAATAAATGGTACATATTCGATATCAGTCTCTATTGGGTCTCACTATACCTATAGAATGAAGGTAAGTTAATATATTTTCTGAACCTTCCAGAAGACATTTGATTTAAACCCTGAGAAATCAACTTCAAAAATTGACATTTTGGGCTTTACCCAGTTTTGGCGAAAAATCATTATGAGCGACGAGGCATATTTTGACTTGGCTTTCTTTGTTAATAAACATTATAGCCGCTACTGGGGAACTGAAAATCCCTAATTGACACACCAAAGGTCTTTACACCCTCGTATTTTGGGAGAACTTTTTCCCGGCCGCATTATGTCCAACAGTGAAGATTGTGATTGGCCGATCGATCTGCTGATTTGGATGCCTCCAACTACTTTCTTTGGGGATACTTAAAATGAAAGAGCAATAACACCCTTAAATGCCAAAATTTTATGCAAAATATGGCAGCGGCCAGAGGCGGTCAATTTGCCGAAATTATATCTCATACATAATTCTTATAAACCAAATTTTCATGCAATAAAAGGTTATAAAAAAATATTGTAACGTTAAAGATTTATTAAAAAAAACATCGGCCTGGAACGTAAAAAATACCCCGTGCGTTGTTTTGGAGTGCGGATAATACTAAGGAATATTTTTGCGGTATTGTTAATATGTAAATGTTCATCTGGCATAGGATTATGTCTACGATAAGATGGACAAGAAAGTGCAGCTCTTAGATTAAAAGATATATTAGCTAAAACACAATTAGCGCTAATTACATGTTCTTACACCAAGAAAACAGATTCGTGCTAGCAACCATAATTGTGACCAATCGAATGGTTCGATTGATACAATGGAATTTTTCAGTTATGACCAATAAATTTTGTTAAAGCTGACAAAATTCTTTCAAATAACTGCGTTTTCAACTAATTTTTTGTTGTCTCAATCGAATAATTCGTTTAACCGAATCAATCGGCTGGCTATAAATTAGGCTGTCATCACAAATCTCAAGCCCAAGTTACTGATTTTTCATATAGATAGAAGACGGAGATAGTAACTGAATTATAAATTAGTGGAAAATAAAAATTAAAATACAATCCTCCAGGAGAACTTCTCAGGGCTAAGAGATGAAAGTACCATTTTGTTTCTTTTCAATTCGACATCTCTATACCTCATTCCCAATTGGGCAGTATTCTAATTTTAAATTTTTTTTTGAATTGTGATTTCATTGTGTTCAGCATTGTTCTGTCCTTAAAACAAATTAAATCTAAACATATTAAATCAATCGTACGGCAATTAATAAAAGCCTTTTTTGATTCCAAATTTTAACATTCTTTATATTCTTCAAATTTCGTATCATCGTCCATCAAATATAAAGATATTGTGGGCCGCTGTTTGTATTTACATCACGTGAATATTTTTTTTTCTTGCTTTCAATAATAAGAGCAATAACACATTTTCTTCATATTACTGCTGTGCCATGTTATAGGCTGCACGATTTGCCTCGTTCATATTTTTTAGTATTTAATCAAATTTTTTTTATGCAAAATATTCAATTTCAAAATGTCAACCAAAAAAGTAGAACAAAAATGCAGCAACACTCCCAACTGAAAGTAAAACCAAGGACCCTATAATCAGGATGTACAAACTACCAAATTTTTAGCCACCCGTGATGCCTTGCTGCCAAATGGTGCGACTACAAAAAAATGCCTAGCCGATACCACGAAATTCTTAGCCGATTTACAGAAACATTTAGACTCTAGCAAGGGTTGTAGCGCAAGTACAGTAATTGTGATGTGAATGTATACATGTTTGAATTGGTACAACCCTTGCTAACGGTTAAGTGTTTCTGTAAATCGGCTAAGAATTTCGTGGTCTCGGCTAGGAATTTTTTTGTAGTCGCACCATTTGGCATCATGGATGGCTTAAAATTTGGTAGCTTGTACATCCTGGCTTATAGGGTCCTTGGCAAGACGATTCAGAAATGAGACGGTGACGAACAGCAACGTTTTCAGTTTTCGTTTTCGGTGCCGATTGCAGTATACTATGCGGAAACACGGCTTAACTGGGCATAGCAACAACACATAGCACTGACTAATAGCTCAGCTACAATGTTTATAAAAAATGTTATTTGGAATCGTATGCTGTAAAATTGGTACTTTATAAGTCAAGCTTCCATAGTTTCCTTAGTTTTGATAATTACCATAAATAAAAAAAAAATAAATCTAATTTAATTTAACATATATTTTTTTTTGTCTGTAGATACGAATATTTAACAAAGTTTCAATTAAAATTTTTAATTGAAATTCATGTAATTTTTCTTTTTATCAATTTCTGGCAAGCCTTGCATGTTGCTTATTAAAAAAACAATAACAAAAATCAACTCGTCTAATATTATAAGCACATGTAATTAATGTGATGTTACGACACCACTAGACGCCACTTTAACCATTACGATTATCTCTCATTTCAACCCATACAAGACTACTTACTTACTTCCTTTCATTAGGGTCGTCTGTTTGCTACAGTAAGACACGTTTAAGGCAGCAGCAGCTGACTGACCAGTTGGTTACTATAGCTTGGTATGTTGGCTGACTGGATAGCTGATTGTTTAGTGTTACGTGTTTTTTTTTCAAAAAGAGATTCGGAGATAGAGAGTAGAACACTCAAAAAACACGCAGACTATGTACACACACAAAAAAAAAAAAGAAAATTAAAATTGATCAAATTATGTTAACAACATTAAGATTTACTAGTATGAATCATAAAACACTACTGTTTATGAACTTAAGTTGGCATGGATGGCTTTAATCATACACTCTTGAGAATGGTGGCAAGTTGCAACCAAACGTAAGTGTCGATGTAATCAAAATTTTCCTTTAGCAACATATTAATAATTTCCAATACATTTTTAAAGAAAACTATTTGTGGAGATTCTAAATAACCAACTCAATTGAAAATTTATTAAAAATATCGTTGGTACTTTATATGTAACGGAAGGTAAAATGATGGAATATTGGGGAATTTTCAACGATTCTAATAGATCTTTTATAAAAATAGTAATTAAGATTCAGAAACAACTTCTTAAATTTCTTCTATTAAGTTTATAAGGTTCTTTTAAAAGGTTTCACATATCAAAATCTTATATCTGGTATGAAGAAATATAATGTAACCACCAAGGATCTCATTTTACCAAAAAAAAACATAAACATGTAGAAGAACATGAATTGTTTTCATTCGCTTAAATTGTAACAACAGCCCAGGCGAACACAAATTATACACACTTAAAATCATCAGTAGCATAAATGTTTTAGCATCAACAAACAGACTACATGTGTCGTTGCTCCTCAGGATATTACTTTTCCATATACTGTTGTAGTTGTTGTTTACATTTAATGGTGTTGACGAACATATTCATGTACAAGATTTTGTTTATTTTTTCGCTGGACTGCGATCACATATTATATGTGTGCCACTAAAGCAGTTTTTTGGAGTTTGTTGCAGCATATTGTCTATATAGTCAACCAACCAACAAAACATTCAGATAAAATGATATAAATGGGAAGGTACGGTCAAAACTTAACGGATAGACAACACCAGACAGACCCTGTTTCTTTTTAGCAGACAAATTTTATGATAAAGTATAAACAGAAGCACTTTGGGTACCCTGCAAATATTTATGAATGTGTGCGCATATGTGTTGTTGAATATAAATCAGTGATGCTAACTTTTTGAGAGCAAAAAGCACAAAAGACAATGTAAAAAATTAAATTTTTGCATAAAAAGGCATACACGTACCAGACAAATGTGTTTAGTTTAACTAGAAGATTTGTATTGTACTATAACAACTTTACCATGCAACACTTTCCATTGTATTTTAGAAAACCCCGAAAATTTCATCTTACACTATATTAAATTTCTTTTGAATTTTACCCAACTTAAAGTAGAAAACTGTACTCCTACTATAAATTTACTCTGTGTGCGTAAACGAAAAAAATACACACATTGTGCGTAATCGTATGCACACATAATGTGTAAATTTACATTAAAATTGCGTAAAAATTTAAGGGAATTTTAAAATTAGTTTGTAATTTTACTAAAATTGTGCGTAAAAAAGATTGTTTTAAGAGTAAATATACTCCTAAAAGAACTAAAAATGCATTTCTGAATGCTTAAAAATTCTAAAAAATATGCTTATATTTACCAACACGCATATTTTAAATTCAACTGCACAAAAAACTTTTTTCAATAAAAACAATAAATTTATTTTTATTATACATAAATTATTTTTCAATGATTTATGGCAGCTTTCTACAGGGCATATTCTAATGTGCGATATGGTTGGCCCTCTTTTTCGTTCTAAAAGAGCCAACTTTATAGATATAAAAATTTGATGAAGTATTTCAGTTTTTTGGCGGACATTTGTTGTTTTTGATTCTTGACCCAATAATTTAATATACACTAACAACAATGTGTTGAATAATTGACAATTTTAAAAAATAATTATTTGTTTTTAGATTTTTTTCTAATTCTTTTATAATATAAAAATGTCAAAATAAATATTACCATTCTAGGTTTGTATATTTACAAATTTTGTGCGTAAAATTTTAATTTAACAAAAGAATACTAATTTTAGGCATAATGTGTTTAATTGTAAGCACATAATGTTCAAAAACACTTTGTGTTAGTATTATTGTATATGAAAGTGTGTTCAGAACTGTTTTACGCATTTGGTGTTTATATTTACCGAATTTTCGTAATATAACATAAAACTTTACCTATTTTATAGTATTAATTTTACAAACATTTTTTAAAGTGTATACTTGTATTTTATATGTTTTGGCACTGCACTCAGAATATTATGTAATTAACTGTTTGTATTTTAATAAATAAGTTTTCCGTTCCATTTAAAAATAAAGGAGCATACATTTATTTTTTAAAGAAGAAATTCTATATTAACTTTTTTATACATTTATTTGAAATAATTTACCATCATTTACGATTTTTTTCAGTTTCATTTATTTTTTTATTTGTTTGAAATTTAATACAAATTTACCCACAAAAAATTTACAGAAATTTGTGGTTTATTTGTGCCCGTAACAGTTATTACAAATTTAAATTTTGTTTGCTGTCTGTTTCAAAAAAAAAAATATTCAAAAAATTTCAATTTCTGTTTTTATTTAAATTGGTTGTATATATACAAAATTTTTCAATTCAAATTACAAGAACTTCATAAACACATTCACACAAAAAGTGTCTATAGCTATGCATACATACATTTTGTATTAACAAAAAAATACAAAAAGGGAAACAATTTCAAATAAATGATAAAAACATTTATAGGGTCCGCCAAATAAATTTTTTTTTTTGAAAATGCTATAAAAAAAGTACGGAATATTTTCTCAAATTTCTTTTTTTATTTGAAAGTACAATCCTTCCGGTTAATAATGGAAAAATTTCATTCAAATGGCTACCTCTGCTGGCCATGCAGTAGCCTACACGATCGGTGCGTCAGTTGCCTCTGGCTTGTCGGCGTAACACTTATTTTTGACGGCACCTTACAATAGTCCAACGGTTTTAAATCGCAGCTCCGAAGTGGTAAACGACATCAGCTCTGCGGCTGATAATGCGATCTTCAAAAACAGGGCGCAAAACATCGAGTGTAGCTTCGGCTGTGTGGCACGTAGCGCCGTCCTGTTGAAACCAAATTGTTGCCAATATCCTCCTCTTCAATTTTTGTGAACAAAAATTCGTTCAACATGGCCCGATAACGATCGCCATTGACTGTAACGGCCAGCCGAGCCAGCCAAATGAATGTATTTTTTTTTCATTATTAACCGGAAGGATTGTACTTTCAAATAAAAAAAGAAATTTGAGAAAATATTCAGTAGTTTTTTTTATAGCATTTAAAAAAAAAAGAGTTTTTGGCGGACCCTATATTTTTAAGGATTGGTAGGTAAAATTTTGACATTTATTTTTACTGATTATATCATTTGTTTCTTACGGATGTGTCAGCTGATTAATCAACATTTAAAAATAAATAACAAATGGCCTTTAATTTAAATGAAAATTAAGTAGACCGGTTTTTAAATGAAATATTATTTCTTTTAAATGATATTTTCAGTTATTTTAACTTACAAACTTTTTTAAGTGTAATAAGTAAAATTTTGTCGTTTTGAATTATCGAGAAGCACCAAGTTGGCTCACTGATGTGAGTGTTTGTATATATCTGTCCGTGTGGTGGAATTAATGTATAATAGAAGTTTGAAATCCGTTGTGGCTTTTTATTTATGGATTTGCATTAGGCTTAACCAACTCAGTCACACTTTATTGATCAGTCAAGAATTTACTGATAGTTCATGCTCATTTCATTTTAATGATATTTTAAATGTCTATTTAAAAAAGGGAAACTTCTAATTCTAGTGACGATCCTTTAATACATTAAAACATCTGTTTTTCTGGCACGTAATTGTATTGTTTGCATTTACAACAAGATGCACAAAAGTCATGAAAATGAATAATACTTTTTTCCAGAGCAATGCGGCAATCCATGCAATCTTTTCGAACTCAGTAAAATTAGCAGATATTTGCGGGTGCAAAGAGAAATCGACAAATTCTAGTAGCAATCGCGACGAAATATCCAGAGAAGACGAACGGTCCGTCACTGATCTCTTTGAAAAAAGATACGTGTTTTTAGCGGCCTGCATGGTTTTGTATGAAAGCCTTTCCGAAATTTTGAATTTTTTGTTCATATGCATACATACATATGTATATAATATCCATATTGTCTATATGAAATATTTTAAATATGTGTGAAAAAGCTTTTTGGAAGAAGTCGCTTAAAGTCCAGATACCCCCTCGACTACATTAATTAGGCTTTATTATACTGAATTTACACTATACCCGAAATTTCCTTAAAACCGAATTTTGGCGAAAATCTAGTTTATAACTGGTTTTAAAACCAGATATCCCATACAAATAAATTCATAATTATGTTTGCACAGCATGCAGCAAAAGTATATATAAAAATATTGTAAATATCTGGCATCAAAATGTAAAAAAATAATAAATTTTATTTTTTTAAGAAAACTTTACAATATGAGTTGTTCTTATTTGAAAGTGAACTTAAATACAGCATCCAGTTTCCTATTTTTAAATCCAGAGAACACAATCTTTGCAAACAATATTAGAATAGTACCGGGAAGATCTACCATGAAGAAAGTAAAACAATTTCTTCCAAATAGTCATCCATTTTTAAAAATTACTTTTTAAAACTATAAAAAGATTGTTTCTTTCATCATAATAAATTTTGCACTCCGCCATAAAATTAATGGTTTTTCAGAAACATATTCAAACAAAGTTATTTTTTTATTTTGTTTTGTTTACAAAATATTGTTGTCAAATCTACATCAACTTTAACTGACAACATATATAAATTTTAACTCACACCAACAACAATTTTCTATAAAACATGCATTTTTTATTAACAAATAAGTTGGACAGTCTCTGACATATTTTGTATACCGGATGCGTCTTCAAATATCTCTTATTTGATAACCGATTTGTTTTTAGGTTTTTGAAAAGAGGGTAACTTTTGATTTAACTTCTTAACCTCTAAATGTGAGATTTTTCCCTTATCACATATCCTAATTTCCTTAAGATCATAGAGAGCCCATTGGGATAGTTTCCTTGCTAGCAAAAAGGGAACAGATAGTAATTAGTCCTACCGACACTTACTTGGTGAACATATTTGTACTTTAAGTGACTTCACTGAAGTAAGCTTGAGCAGTTTAATGAATTTTGTCAACGAAAGGCAGCTCCTATAATAGATTGTGACGGAACCTTTGACATAAAAAAGCGCACATCAGCCCAACTTTAAGGCTTAAGTATATGTCCTATTTTGTAGATGTTTCGCTTTCTATAGAAAGACTTATACGTTTGTAAGCCCGAGTTTAACATCCTAGTGAATCTTCCTGATCTAACCAATGTTGAACCACTAGCTTTTATAAGCACTGCTGGGGTTATTACGTAACACATGTATGCGATTATAATGTAAGCTGCAGAAGTAATTACACACAATAAGTATCACTTTGTAGCAGGTGGGTCAAAAGAATAGCAATCAAGAAAACAGGTTGCAAAGAGGAAGGCACATACGTCCTACACAGGGTCACTCCTTCAAAATTTTGAAAGGTGTGATGATAGTGTAGAGAATTCCCATTCTCGAGCTTTAAGATTATTCTTATCCTCCCCGCATCCGGGTCACTCCATAGGCTTTCGTTAAAACGTCAACATTATCGCCATTTAGGTCTGTTTTCATCATTCGGTCTTATCCACCCCAGACCAGCTCTTCAGCCCTATCATTCCCCTCTATGCCACAGTGTCCTTGTACCCACATCAACCTCAGGCGTCCCCTACCACAATAAGCGCTCATCACCCTCTTGCAGTCAAAAACCGGCCTCGATTTCTCAGACTCCATTAACAAAGCCCTAACCGCAGTCTGTCTATAAGTGAAGATGACTGCATCCCTAGTGTAGAAATGAATTCCATTAATATTATACAATATTTCGTCATCCCTCCACAGCTCCCTGTCCGGAACAAGAAAATCGGAGATCACAAATATAAGTTGATACGCCACCCTAATACATTCCACCAGCACCATCAGACTATAAGGTGCAAGTGCAGCCTCATACTTAACCTGAACATCTATTGGTCTGGTATAGAGTATCGTCTCAATTGCCTTACCGCGGCGCTAATACCCAGACAACATAGACGCTCAACCCTTTGGAGTTTCCCAACATTACATTTCCTCAGGATCGAAGGCCACCACACAATCGAGGTATATGTCATTCTTGGAATCAACCCCCATTTAAAGATCACTGCTCTTACCCACACACGGAAAGCCTTGGAAATTCTACTCTCTACATGACCGCTCAAGCACTCCCAGGTACTTAACTCAATCCTAAATTCCAACGTTCAAACACCGGTCATAACATAATTTGAGTGCACTGGATGTCCCCCTACATAAATAATTTTCCCCACAGAAGTTTCGCCCCCAACATCAGCGCAGCAGGCAAGTTGGAGTCCTCCATCAGATGAAGCCCTTAAAATACCATGAACGGTAATAAGCCACAAAAGTGGTGATAAAATTCCCTGATCTTCGTTCCACCGACCTCGCAATTGTTCTCTAGCATGTTAGCGCCCTAGTCGACAAGTGTAAAACTGCGAGGGTATACTCCTGTATCGAAAAGCGATGTCCTCACATCTCCCTTTAAGTACGCATGCTGTCAAAAACTTGGCAGATCTTTCCGATCCTGAACAAATTTGTGCATAAAAACAAATTTTCTTTACAATCTAACTCTCTAAAAAATGCTTGTAAAATTACTACTATAAAATGGGCAAAGTTTTATGTAATATAACGAAAATTCGGTAAATATAAACACCAAATGCGTAAAACTTTTTTGTGCACACTTTCATATACAATAATACACCCACGCAGTATTTATAGACACTATTTGTTTACAATTAAACACATTATGACTAAAATTAGTATTATTTTGTTAAATAAAAATTTTACGCACAAAGATTGTAAATATTCTAACTTAAAGTAGTAAAAAAAATATGACATTTTGAAATTGAAAATAATCGATAAAATTTTTAAACCCAAAAAATAGATTCATTAGTTTTTTAAATTTATCAATTATTTGTAATTTCTAAACAATAAATTTATTGTTTTTATTCTTGTTGTGAGTTAAGAAACAATAAAATTATGGTTTTTATTATGATAAATTTATTGTTTTTTTAATACAAAACAAACATTTTTTTGCTTTATAATTTTCAATATCATGGTAAAAAATGTGCACATTTTGGTAGGATTTTTCCGCATTTTATGTGTACATTTACAGGAAAATCGTGTTTCTTTGCGCACAAATTTGGTGAATTTACTCTTTAATTTTAAAATTTCGTTGAATTTTTACGCACTTTTAATGTAATTTTACCTATTTTGTGTTCATCAACTTATGCATAATGTGTGTATTTTTTTCATTTACGCACACAGAGTAAATTTACCCAACTTATAGTAGGAGTACAGTTTCCTACTATAAGTTGGGTAAATTTCAAAAGAAATTAATTAGAGTGTAATTAAAAAAAATAGAACCCAATTTCAATTAAAACTTTTATTTTACCTCCCATCCTATATTTCTACAAAAAATTGATTCAAATTGACCTTTAGTGACCTCAAACTCATAAAGTAAATTTAATTATCCCAACGCTAACTGACAACACATGCAGACACCATTTCATTTTATACACTGAGCCACTAAAACAGTGCTGATAGCACTGCCGCCACTGCTAAAATAAAATTCAAACAAAACAGCAGCAACAGTAAAACACAACAACAAAAATTAACCTGAGAAAACAGGTGAGTGAGACATGTCGTATGTTGTACAACAAACACTATTATTTGCTGTAGTTCATACTTGAAAGAGAAAAAAAAACTTTTTTGGATACCAAATATATGACTCACATTTATTCAACCGTATGAGATACATGTAGTGGATCGTTTGGATAATCATACTGTATGTCTGTCTCTCCGTTCCATCCGCCCGTCCGTCCGTTCATCCATCCGTCTATATGTTAAGACAATTCTATCTGTAATGTTTTGTTGCCTTTTGCTGTTGTCACCATACAACAACACTAATAAATTATTAATGGTTTTATCACTTGATTCTTACTTAATACGAGTATTGTATATATATCTTTAAACGCTCTTGTCAAGTAAGTTTGAAATGAAAATAAAAAATAAAACAAATAAAAACAAAAAGAAAACTTTAATTCATATAATTGACTGACTTTTTTCTGTTCCGACATCCAAACAAAAAATAAAACTCAGAAAACTTTAACACCGGTGAGGTCGAAACTTTGATAAGAGAGTGATGAAGGGTAACAAACTACGAAATGACTTGCTGGACTTTTGGTCTGGCTTACAGGCTAACAGAGTCTTTTGACTGCCTCATCTTGTACAACCATACTACAATGAATAATTTTAGCTGCTGTTTCTTATATGTGGGCAAAAGTTTTTGTTACCGATGTTCTTCATCAAATCTCCACGAAAAGACAGGAAGATATGCAGATGTTTTAAAGAATAAATTCCCTTATTCAATTTTCAAGATAGACTTTAATATTATTTACAGTAGCTAAAATATTAAGTACTATATTTTCACCACTTTTCACTTTCTTTGATGGTAATTCAAAATAGTATGGAGATACTGGACGTAGAAGCTAGAAATTCGTTATTGTGATGTTAAGAGAAAATGGATTAATAAATAGAAGCCTTATTAAGTTATTTTCACTTAACATCAAAATAATGATATTCTAGCTTCCTATTATTAAAGTCCTTTCCCTTAACATCAAAATAAAGAATTTCTAGCTCCTCGACGAAAAATTTTAAAACTTCCAGTATCTCCATACTATTTTGAAGTCTAATATCAACTGAACATGGACTTATCAACTATAATTTTCTTGTTACTCGTCATCATAATTGATAATTTACAGCTTTATGCCATATGACCATTGAACTTAATGAATAAAGGAGATGATAACTCATCGAAAATTTTCCCCCTATTAGACCTTTGCTTCTCTGAGGTATCTTATTATTAGCTTAATTCCGGCCTACCACAAGTTGTGTTCTCCAGAGAATTCCCATGCTTTGTCACCTTTCATCCCTCCTCTACAATTTCCTGAGAGTTAGTTTGTTTTTATTGGGTTCTTGGACATCGGCACATATGTATAAGGTAATGAGAGAGTGTACAGATTTGTTTCAGTTGCTAATTGAAAGTATAATGTTCATTCATGTGACGCTGCAATTCTTAGAACGGGTAATTGACACCTCTATAGGGAGGAGGACTTACAGTGACTGGAATAATAATGAACCAGATCATGTTAGTAAAATTTGAATGAAACAGTATTATCATATTTTGGAAGTTTTACATCTGACGAAAATCTATGAAGTAAACATCCTTAGCAACGCAGTGAAATTTCTTTATTGCCGAGTGATCAATAATACACACAGAAAAGTAAAGTGGCAACCGAGTTAAAAAATTAAGTTTGGTTGCGACAACCAATAAATTGGGTTAGCACAACCAAATTCAAATGTGATTGCTGAATACTTTGTGTGTTTCAAAGAAAATCCAGTTTAATTGTGGAAACCAATATACAGTTGCATCAACCGATTTTTGTCGTAGTAACCGAATTCAGTTGGAAACTGACTAAAATTTTCTGTGTGTGGTAGTAAAAACAAATTTCTGATGTTTGCAAGTCTGCTATGGTTTTGCTCTTCCTGCACTTAAAGAAAAAGCTTCATCATATATATAAAATAATAGATTTTCGTCCATTGTAACGTTTCATAGTATTATTTATAAAAAATATATAAAACGCAAAAAATATTTTATTATGTTGGTGAAATATTTTATCAAATTCATGAAGTTAAGATTTAATAACAGAATAAATCATACTTCACATAAAAAATAACAGCCAAAAAGACAGTTTTATGGCGAGTACTGTTCGTGTACTTATAAAATGTTTAAAAAATATTCATGAAATTGTTAGATTAAAATAAAATTAAAGAAGTTTTTTCCTGGGTATGCTTTGTTGAAATCAATCACAAGTAAATTATCATATATTGATAAATTTATATATTGAATGAAAACTTATAACTTCAAAGTCAACCTTTTAGAAACGGGACATTTTAGGATTTTTGATATTTTGTTGTTTTTGTGTGAGAAATACAGATTTTTTTTTAATTTTTCTGTGGCTTCAACAAGACCGCTTTCATACTGGATTATAAAAATACTAATTTTTTCTGTAATTTGTAAAATTTTTAACTATGTTTGTTCCCTGAATCTGCCGATACAGCTTTCAATACCAAAATATTATATTATAAATTCCTTTTATTAGCTATTTATTTATTGAAGTCTATTGAAATAAACATCCTTGCAATGATACAAATCTTCTGATACAATAAAAACAATTATAAAAATACATATATACATAAGAAATAGAGACAAATTTAAAATGAACTAGAAATATGTATTGACAAAATTGATTAAAATATAATTTTAGTTTTTTAGGTTAATATTAATATCTCTTTTGACAGTATCCAAGCTCTTATGAAAATCAATGACATGGCAAAGTTGATTAAATTCAATACAAATACAGCGAAATGAATCAGAATTAGCAGAGTATTTAACAATTAGAAATTAATAATATCTTAATAAGCAATGTGGAATGATAATGTTGATTTTACTTACTACAGTAGGAATTTAGAGTGTAAATCACCGTTAATCAAAAAAGTTACTTTAAGCAATTCTCGTCGACTTTGAAGTGTCGGAAGCTTTATAAGAGCAATACGGCTATTATAGGAAGTTAAATGTGTAGAAGAATCCCAGTCCACGGAGGCAAAAAATAAGGAATTGTTTTTGAACGCATTCAATGGAATTAGAGTGTATATTGTAGAAAGAATTCCAGACCACAGATCCGTATTTAAGAATAGGTATCACTAGCATAGTAAACACCTTTTTTGTTATATAAGAATTAGAAAATTCCTTATTAATTTTTCTATAAGCCATTAATTAAATTGTATAGATTTTATAAATACCACATATTTTATTTTTTTTACGTTAAGGTCCATTAATTTTAATTACACCATGCAGTAAAACTATTAATATCTATTTGCAATAACAATTGGTTTGACAGTGAGTGTCAAGCCTTCTCGTAAGATTTTGAGATGACATACCTTTGGCTGAAAACTAAAAACAAAATAACTTACCCGCTGGTTATTCATATTTAAAAAGTACAATTTTCTGTAAGAGGTTGATGAATACACCCTTAATATTATGTAGATTACTTTTTGAAGTTAATTAAAAAAGTTTTCAGTGAAATTTAAAATAATGGAACATTTATTTATTTTTCATTTATAATAATTATCTTTTCCTGAAGATGCTACACAATGGAGTAGCGAAATATTGAAAAATAAATATAATGGTATAAAACGAACCTTAAGCTCAAAGAATAAATTAGTTATTAAAAAAACGTAAATTTAAAATGAAAAATAATTTTTGAAAAACTATTTATCCTTAAGAAATGATAATTCTTTGAAATGATCCCCCTTCTACCCTGCATACCAAATTTTTTTTGCACAAATGTGCATCCGCGGAAGCTTGAGTAATTCTTGTGAATAAAAATCGAAGTTCTTGTGAATGAATCCGAAATTTTCACAAACTTGCAAAATTATAAATTATATCTTATGTACTGCATAATAGTCCATACTTGGAAATTTTTCATTACGATTGAAATTTCATTACGATTAGTTGAAACTAATGCAAATAATTAAACAACCATGTAATGGTATCGTAATAAGACATTTTGAATGTGTAAAATTATTCGATAAAAAGCAGTTGTTAAAATCATGATATGTGAAAACGAAGAGGTTTTTGCCACTAAATTTATAATACATAATTATTTATAGATATCACGGATATCCGAACGATATGGAAATGAACGGAAAATAAGTGGAACTGAATTAATAAACATGCACTGATAATATTATCTTGATTACTGTTTCAGTTTAGTTAAAGGCATATAAATTTATTTTTTAAAGAAATATTTATATTAAATTTTTTATTCATTTGTTCAAAATTATTCACCCATTTTTTACAATTTCATTCAGTTTTTTCACTTGTTTTAAATTTAATAAAAATTTACCCACAAACGGAAATTTGTGGTTTATTTGTTTCCGTTATAATTATTATATATTTAAATATTTGTTTGTTGCCTGCTTCGAAAAAAATATTTAAACTATAAAAAATATTTACAGGAACTTCATAAACAAACACACACACCTAAGGCAATTCACAAAACAAATGGTTTATACTGCGTGAGTCTAGATTTAACAGATCGTCAAATTTGTCCATATTAAAAAATCAGCTTAATTAATAAATGTATTTGAAATGGCAAATAACTATTTACATTTTCAAATGTATTTTTCATTAATAAGAAGAAAAAGTTCTTTTTAGTACAAATGCAAAACAGTTGATTTATAACCATCAGGTTAACATTCGGCAACAAAGTTTTAACCACAATAACCATTTCGATATGATCTCCGATCCAACCCCAGACAGCATTAATTCTGTAATTAATTTCCCAAAAAAAATATCTATAAGTTCATTTAAGATTATTAACATCATCAATTAACCTATCTGGAGCTAAAAGCCTATGCAGATATTTCTCTTTTTTGTAATTAGCTTATAATTTTAATCATAAGTTAATTTGTAAATAAATCACATCAGGTTTTGATTTAACAGTTTTTGTTCTGTTTTTGTGGAAGAAATATTTTTAATATATACATTATTATGATGTTTATATTCAAAGTATATTTACCGTTTTACACAAACAACAAGCGCGGGTAAGTTCTGCTAAAAAGAGAAACACAATTACTCTCTCATTTACCCAATTTTTGTTACAAGAAACGTTGTCTGGTAATATTAGGTTCCCGGGCACTCGCTGTAACATTCGTCGAACACACCTATTATGACTTTTAATGTCAAAGTAATTTTGAATTTGATTTATAATCATTGATTGGTTGTTGTAAGAATTTTTTAGTTCCATAGTTATCATATTTTTTCATAGTCAAAGAACGCGTTATACACGTGACTATTTTGCAATGAACGATTTTCTGTTTAAATATATCATGAGCGACTAGGCCCATTTTCATTTGAACAAAAACATAAACACACACAAGTTGCACTTCCGGGACAGTGAAAATCCACGTATCATTCACGAAGGTACGTTTACACCGGGGGTGTCATGGGGCCTGATTTTTTCGAGTACTTCATGGGTAACACGGTTACTATGACTGGTAAGCGATACAGAACTATGACCATAGAGTTTTTATTGCTGAAAGTTGATGATTTGGAACCGGAGAACATGTGGTTCGAACACGACTTCGCAACAACCCACACTGCTTGCGCCAAAAATCGATTAACCCACTGATTTTTATCTATGTGGTTTTTTTGCAGTTACGTGTCTTAATGGAAAAAACTTAAAGGTCTAAATAAACATTTATTAAAAAAAATAATTATGTCGTTTCATTTTAAAAATATAGCTACACAAGCAAGTTTTTGAGCCACCCTATACATAAGTTTGACTCTAAATTTATAACCGTTTTTATTACATGATTGGCATCTTAAATAAAAGCTCAAAGTTCTGGGAATCTAACAAAAAATTTAAATACGTCAACTTCTTCAAAAGTTACAGATTTTTTAACACCTTCTCTTAAAATGTACCACTGTGTGACGGAAAATAATCTGCATACTTAATTTCAAGTTCCTAACTCCAGGATTTTTGGCTAGGCGATGTCTGTCAATGACTTAGTCACATTATTAACTTAGGTGACACACGCAGAGAAAAAAACATGGTTGTAATATGATCACTGCTACTATATTGTGCTTGATGCAATCGGTTATGGTTGTCACAACCAAGTTATTGGTTTTTTAACCATCAACATGGTCGCTACCATCATTATTTAGTTAATATTTTACTATTTTATGATTGGCACCTTCTATACTATATCATTATTGGCTGTAATCATACTGTGGTAACAAAAATTCTGACTTTGAAAAAATATGATAAGTATTCAACGATTAATGGCAACAATCAATAAATAATTATACAATCAAAGAAAGAAAAAATCTTAAAGTCTGTGATTTTTTCCCTAACAATTTTTCTTCAAAAAGTCCTTAATATTAATTTTTTTATAGAAAAAACATTTCAAAAAGAAATAATTTTAAATTTAAAAAGCTTTTTCATAGTTTCTAAGAACCTTTCCATTAAGATTATCCAGGAATCATAATATAGTTATGAAGGGCCATAATATGCTAACATTTTGAGCATACTTTGATTACGTGGGATCATATTATGATAAATTCAATATAACATGTTTATTTAGGACAATAATATGTTAATTTTTGAATCATAATATAACTGTAGGGACTATATAATGGTAAAAATATGGTTATTTTATTATTATAATATGATAACCATAATAAAGTACGTTATGGTTGGTACAACCATAAACCCAAAAATATATGATACTCTTCGAATATGATTGACTCAACCATATTTTTTCTTTGCGTGCATGTCATAGTCCCCACGTACTTTATGACCACCCAGCAAAACTTTGGTAATGGGTGCGATACATCGTTACCTTTTTCATTAATTGCAAGCATAAAGTAATAAGTTACTCATTATTGATTACGTAATATATGATTTATAAATGTAAAGTAATAATGGAAATATTTTTGAAAATCTATTTTAAGATACATTGTGTTCTTTTATGTTTGTTTTGATAACACTAGCGAAAAAACGAAGCGAAGTTTTAAGCAATCAAATACTATATGCGTCGATAGCTCAGTGGGTAGAGTTTTTGGTTGGCAACCAGATTTCCCTTGTTCGATTCCCATCTTGACCACATTATTTTTAATTGCAAATAATTTAAATAAAATATTTGTAATAATTTTCTTTAATAAAAATTCTCTTTTTTAAAAATCTATTTTTAGACACATTACTTTTTCCATTCTCGTAACCATATAAGTAACCCCTTACATAATCACCTCTAAAGTAATGGGTATATACATTACTTTGAGGCTCATCGCCTGTAGAATTCATCAATGAAGTAGAGTGTTAAGTAATCCGTCGGCCCCTGTGGCTATACATTACTTTACTCATTATTTGGTAATGTGTGGTTTTGCTGGGGTTGTCAAAACAAACATACATTACCCTTTTGCTTACAAAAAAACACAAAGTAATGTATCTAAAAATAGATTTTTAAAAATATTTCAATTATAACTTAACATTTATAAATCATATATTACGTAATCAATAATTTGTAAATTATTACTTTATGCTTGCAAATAATGAAAAAGGTAACGAGCTATCATTACAAGGTAACGCATGAGAATATCGAACACATTACTAAAGTTTTGGTGGGAAATTCAATCAACAAAGAATATCTTCCTTAAAACTCTGTATTTGTACAATGTATCTTTTTTTTGTATTGGAGTTTTTTCTTCCTTTTTTTCAATTTTCAGTCCACCACCGTGATTCTTTGGCTAATTGACTAGTATTGGCGTATAATTGATACCCTCAAGGCGCCTGCCGTATGTCGTTTTATGACTGATTTTTATTGTTTTTTTTTTCTTTCCATCTTCTTTGTGGGTAAAGTGTGTTAAAATAAAAACAACTACAATAATAATTATGTTTATATGTACGAGATTGTTTTTGGACTTTTTTATTTCATTATTTAACATTATCAATCATCTGTTTGTTCGATCAATAACAAACAAAAAACAACAACAGGTAAATTTGTTTATTTTATTTATTTGTTGGCACATTATACTACATTTTGTTCTTATTGTAGTTTCGGATTATTTGAATTGGGTTTTTCGGCCTTAATGGACTAACGCTCATTGTGTGTTCTTCATTAATGTTTTGATCGATAAAAAAAAACAGCAAAGATGATGAAAGAAAACTCATTTAATCAGTGATTCATTATAATTTTTATTATTTTGATTTCTTTGTATAAAATCAACATTCATGTTTTTGTCTTGGGGTAATTAATAAATTAATCGAAATTAACATTAATCAGTTATTCATAAAACTTTCAAATAGTCTTATCACTCTATGACGAAGCTTACTGATTGATGAAGAAAGAAAACTCAAAAGATCTTGTTTTAAGTTATTGTAGATTCACAATGTAAAAAAGTGATCTACAGACTAACTGTGCTCTCTTTCTCATTCGTACTAATATAATTTTTCAATTTTTCTATCTTTTAGTAAATTCCTTTCTGAAGCACTGAATATTCTGATATTGTATATAGACATTTAACACAACTTTATCAAAATTTTAAAAGTTTAAGAGTCAATCGCCTGTCGTTCTCCGACTAAATAGGCTGAACATAAATGTGATGTTATAAAATTTGTTTTTAAACTTTTTCATTTGTAATGATATTCTATAACCATTTGAGAACTTCGTAGTATTGGTATTGCACATCTACTGATTTTTGTTGTAAGCTATTTTTAAAACGTCGTTTTCAAACTTTCCTTAAGTTTACAAAATATAATCTCATTAAAAGTAATATTTATACTTTTTAGAAAAAATTACAAAATGTTACCGACAAGCCGTGCTTTTAATGTAATTTTTTATGTATTTGTTGCATTTTTATTTACTTAAGTAATATTCATGTTGCTAGAAATCTACTCACTCATAATATGACGGGTTTCAATTTAATTTTCAATATTTGTCAGATCTATGGTTGGACTAGTAAGATTCCTAGTGTCGACTTTGTGCTACCATAAAAGAAAAATGAAAAACTTTAATGATTGTTTAACATAATATTAAAAGCATAAGTTTTAAAATTTTTAACAAATTAGTACATCTTTAATTCAAGTTCCAGTAGTGAAAAACGGTATAAGGGTATCATGTGATATTTGTTTTAAACATCTGTCATTTGTTTAACAGTAATTGTTTTTTAAAGTAAATAAATCGCCAAAACAACTGGATACAATTGCAACTTAAAAGTAAATTATTACAGAATAGTCGAAGCTTTTATGATTGCAATAAAAAAGCTAGGATATGTTCTTCAAAATATCAGATTTGTTTTATTTATTACATCTACGAGCCCAGAAAACAATCGAATTTTAAGCGTTACGATAACTGTATTTATATTAAATTATATTTTTAGTTGTGAAAGCCAATATTCAGTTGTCCAATTTAATATTTATGTTCGACATAAATATTATTCCGTTCGACAAAATTTTATTTTAAATTTTTCCGGTATCGAACTTGGGCATTCAGATTAAATTTTGCTTACTGTACCAACCACAACCAATTTTAATTACTTACGATTAAATATATATTTTAATATTTAATACAGGGTGGGCCAACTTCGACTGACTGATTTGAAATGCTTATAATTTTTTTATTTTTTTGCAGGTAATAAACAATTAATACAATTTTATGTCTTCATACTCAATGCAAGAATAGATAAACATACAATGGCGAGCAATCAGTCAATCAGTTGAAGTTGGCCCACCCTGTATATTTGAATATTTTAATTAAAACAATATATATATATATATATATATCTATATATATATATATATATATATGTATATATATATATATATATATTGTTGTGTACGCCACAAACACTTATAAATTATGATGGTTTATTTTGAATTTAACTAATATGTTAAGAAAACTTATATAATATAAAATTCGTTTACGAATAGCAAACATTATTGGCATCTACAATCAATATAATCTATAATTTCAAATATTGACAATTTATTGATAGTGCCAGTATCGAGGAATCAGATAATCTTGAGGTTTTGGTCATGAAAATTCAGTGTGATTTCCGTTGAAATAAGCACGTATTTGAAGTGTCGAAAAAATTACTCAAGTGTCTTAGTTTCTTAAAACAGTGTAAGATATATTTCACTCCAACACCCATATACGGTTAGGAGCTTTAAAGTATATTTTGAAGCTTTTGGACGGTGTAAAAAGGAGGGCGTCGGCACACGTTAATGACAGTAGCGTATCCAACTATATTGACTCATTGGAGCATCGACGGAATGTGTGTTGTGTATCTTTGTAATATCAATATGAAAAAGATATGAAATCAAATTTAATTTGGCTATTTTTGGCTCCATGAGAGGCCGCTTAACTTCGGCAATTTTATGGTTTAACAAAATAATGACAATGGTTCAACAAAAATTCGGCTTTTAGTTGCTTCAAGACAAAAAAATTCAATCTTTAAAAAATTAATTTAAATTTTGATTTTTTATTAAGTTTGAGGCAATTTTGTAGTGCTAAAATGATGTTAAATAAAATAAAAGTTTCCCGATTTGACCGTTATTTGCACCACTAAAGAGCGCTAAATAAATGTAATTTTAAGCAAAAATTGTTAAGAAGAAATGGGTTTTAATGGAAGATATTACGAATAGTGTATTCATAATGAATAGTGCTTCCAAATACCGAATTTTTGGTATTCCGTTTAAATCTAATACCGAATATTCGGTCGAATAAAAAAGAAACAAAGCTGATTGTTAAACCAAATGCAAAAATAAATTATAACTGGTCGATATGAAAAAAGAGGATTCTTGCTGTGAAATCTTAAGCAAAAACATTTAAAAAGGTTTTCTTATCTTTTCTATAATTCATTTACAAAAATTTATCAAATGTTGTAAATTCTTGCTGGCAATAATTTGTCCAGTAAAAATTTGCAGGAAGAAGAAGAACTCTCAACATCAAACTGTCACTTTATTCTCTCTTTTTACTTTATGTTTACTGAGTATTTGTGCAAACGAACGACATCCATTAAAACTTTGTCCAAATTTGTACAAATTATTGAGTAAACGAACGGAACTAATATATAGTTACAACGGAGTAAACTTTTGATTAATAAAGAGTGGTTAAATTTTCAGGGCCGATGTTGATTTTGAATAAAACACAAATAATTTGGAAAATTATTGTCATTTCTTTTTATTATGATAATATGGTATGGTCCAATTATGTATGGAACAAAATATCGGCCAAATGGCCGCCGTGACCTCGGCGGCACACCACCATCCCATCGTCCAAATTTTCGATTTCGCTGAGGCATAATTGAGGTTCTTTGCCGTTATTGTGCCGAATTACCTCATCCTTTAGCTCTTGAATTTTTGCTGGCCTATCGACGTACACCTTTTCTTTCAAATAACCCCAAAGAAAGAAGTCCAACGGTGTCAAATCACATGATCTTGGCAGCCAATTAACATCGCCACCACGTGAGATAACACGGCCATTGAATTTGTCGCGCAAAAGAGCCATTGTTTCCTTGCCTGTGGGGCAAGTGGCAACATCTTGTTGGAACCACATATCGTCCAGGTCCATATCCTCAATTTCTGGTCATAAAAAGTTCGATATCATCTCGCGATAGTGAACACCGACGACGAGTCGAGGTTGACGGCGCTTTTGACACACTATCGCGAACAACAGCAATGTTTTCCCAGAACAAACTGGGTGAGCATGTACAGGTGTTTTCACATTTCCTACAGACCCGGTTTGCTGAAATTTGCGCACAATTCTACCGATTGTGGACACATTTGGTCGATTATGCTGACCAAAAAAAATGCACGAAATGCATTTTGATTTGAACGCCCATTTTAATAATAAGCCTGAATAACTTTAACGCGTTGCTCGATTGTGTATCTTTCCATGGTTCAAATTGAGTTAGTCTGAAATGAGAAATGTCAAATGAAATGCAGAAAAAAACTTGACGTTTAGGTGTGGTTCACATTCAACATAGGCCCTTAAAATTTAATTACCCTTTACAACCCTACTTTTTTTGTACTTCGTTGCGCCATCTGTTGTAATTTTAGCATATTTATCTACCCAATAAACAAATTTATTGAATAACATAAACCAATGAATTATTTTAATAAACACTTTTTTTTCGTAATGGACTGCAACATTTCTGGAAATGATTGTATAGTTTCATGTTGGCTATGCTTAGGTAACTACCACATGAAGTATACTGGGCTTAGGCACGTGACGTTGATGCGATTGCTGACCGCGGGAAATCACTTTCATGGACTTGTCTTCACTGCAAACAAATAAATACAAATTTCTACAAATTTTTTAGCCAATAAGCCAGATATTTTGTCCCCGAAGAGGAATAAATTGCCAAATAAGTCTCTTGTAATACCACCAATTACATATTTATCGGTACCAACTCCTTTAAATACTGTCGAAGTCATTAATGCTATCTCTTTGCCACTTCCGTCTTTGAAGGTGATATCCTCGCAAGCTATCACTGGTCTATTACATACTTTTGATAATAGATCCTCCAACGCAATTTTATCAACTACAATGTCTACAAGTTACCCTGGTAAAGGTAATAATAATAAAAGTTGTTTATAACCCATTGCACTCTATTCATTTCCCCTTTTGGTGCAGATTTTGACATAAAATTTAAATTGGCCTAAATTCTGATGTTTTAATACATAAATTTTCTCAACCGAGATCTATTGCATCTTTTAAAATTGGTCTTTCTGGTAAATTTTTTTTGAAAATGTTCTTGACTTAAGCTTTTGGCCTGAGAATACTTTGGTTCGTGAATATATTTATAAATAAGAACCAATATCTAATAATATTGTCGTTCATCCACAACTGTTAATGTTGACTTTATAAAGCCGGAGAACTATGCTGAATGTGTTTATTTTTTTTTAACATTTTTAATGGTGATATCTGTTCTGGATTTTTGATTAATGAAATTACACATTTAATCAATTACAAAGGTTTATATTTTATATATTTTTTACTTAATCCTAATCTAAATAAAAATGTTATTATTATTTTTCTGAACTCTTTGTTACATAATTCTAAATTATTTTGAACTCATGGTAAAGTTACTCTTATATAATTTTAAATTATTAATTATAATGTCTGTAAGGATTAAAATTTCATATACAAATAAATTAAATAAATAAAAATAATTTATTTAAGCACAATTTTATAAAACGAATAATTCAGCGGAATAGTGACAATCTTCGGTATTCGGCTGAATAGTAGCAATATTCGGTATTCGGTAAATAGGGACCGAATATTCGTGAAATCTCCAGTTTTAGTTGTTTCACAAAAAAATATCAAACAATTTATTTTAATAAAAGTATTTCATGTTTGGTTTTTAAATTATAGAGCTAATTTTTACCATTCTTAAAATATATTTTTAATATAAACCTTCAACAAATTTTGTTTCTGGCTTTGAATTACTTATATTGTTATATGAGAGTAGCTACCGCTACTAAATTTTAGAAAACTTTTTGTAATGTGGAGTTTAAAATTCGTTTGCTAAAATCAGAAAAAAATACTAAATATTATTAATATTAGCATAAAATTTCAAATTTATTTTTTTTATCGAGCATCAAAATTTTTTTATTTTATTTTTTTTTTTTTTTCAAAAAATATTTTAGACACAATTAAAAAAAATCAAAGGCTTATAAATTATAAAAACACAAACAAATTTATCATTTTATTTAATTTGTTAATTTCTGTTTTCAAAAATATCTTGGACAATTTTTTTACTTTTAAGGTCAAATTTTTAGTGATATTTTGAGTAGATGTCCTATTTTTAGACATGAGTCGTTATCTTCACTTCCGATCCCTTACTTTTATCTATACAACATTTTAAGGCAATTTAAGTTTGTACGGGTAAGTTTTAATTAGAAAAAACATTTCCTTCAATATCCACTTTTTTAAAATTAGTAAATTTTTTGCTAATTTTAGCAAATTGTTTTTCAAAAATTTGTAAAATGATTTCTGAAATTAGCAACAAAAATTCTGTAATTTGTAAAATGTATATAGCAAAAAGATTTGCCAAATAATAATTTTTTTAATAAAAATCTGTACAAAAATAGTAAAGTGGGAATGAAACCCGTTTACAAATTTGTCTATATCCTTTTTTTTCTGAGTGCAACTGAATAGTTCCGTTGCAGCAACCAAATGCATTCCTAATTCAATTTAAATATATGGTTTCAACCGAAATTCTGTCGTATTAACCGAATTTCGGTTGCCACAAACAAATATATCAATGGCTCTTACCGAATCCTTCGGTTGGCAAGAAATTCGGTTATCACGATAAATCTGTTTTCTCCTTGTATATTTTCTTCTGATCTATTAAAATTTGCAGACTCAAAAATATTATACTAAACTCCCTATCTGCTTTAGTGTACATTTTATATAAAATTTATTAAATTATTTTCGGTTAAAGTTTAAATTAGATGTAAGTACACAGAAAAAAATATCACAAAACTCTAAGTAATTAAAAATATTTGTTAAAACTCAAATTCGATTTCTTACAATTTTCCGTTTGTATTTACATTTTTATTTGTATTTACAAAAACATTCTATGAGAGTTGTTTAATATCACAAACAGAATTTTGTAATTTTTTTGTGTGTACAGAGAATAAAATTACAAAATTCTGTTTGTTATATTGAACATCTTCCATAGAACATTTTTGTAAATGCAAAAAAAAATATTTTTTAAAAAGGCACTAACTATGGAATTTGTAAATACAAAAAATTTTTGATATATTTTTGTAACTTAAATTTTTATTTTCAAAGAATTTTTATATAAAAAATAACAATTTAAAAATATTTTAAACAGAAAATTGTTAGAAATTGAATTTTAAAAATATTTTTAATTACTTAAAATTTTGTAATACTTTTTTCTGTGTATATAATAGACGAAAAAATGTGTAACAACAGTATAAATATTTAAAAAATTTTAAAAAACAAATATTAGCAGCCGTATGCATAGACATTTAGTTGGTTCTTATAACAGTTTTATAAAGAAAATTTGTTGTTGTTTTGCATGTTAATTTTATATATAAGTGTGTTATAAAAATCAACAAACTTTTTATGCATACTTCTGTAAACATCCATATTATTTCCAGAGTCAAAGAAATTTCCTTTCCCAGACAATAAAAAGAAATTGATAATAATTGCAGTTTAAATAATGTGTTCAAATATCACTTTATTAATTTTCAAAATATAACAAAAAAAAAATTTTTCATTTAAAATACACACCAACATAGTATCGTTATATAAAACTTTTATTTGCAACTACTTAAAGTTCTTCATTAGAATAATTAAATTTAATTGCAAACGGAAAATACAGTGAGCGAAAGAACTATATGTGCATAGCCTGTCTTTACATGTTTAACTCTCTATATTTTAATAATGTAATTAACGGCAAAATTCCAGTAAGCAAAAATGTTGACAGATTCTCTACAGATATCTTTGTTAAATTATATTAGTAATTTGATCTCTCAATAGTACCGTTATTAGCAGGTGTTCTTTGTAATCACTTCATTGTCAAAAGAAATAATTATATGTGCAAAATTAAAATTTTATTTTATTTCAATTCTAGATAAACGAAGTACATAAAAAATTCTTTATTTTTGTAAGCTAATATTTAGTATGACTCCCTCTGTTAATTTGCACACCAGTTATCCGTCGTGGCATTGAATCAATGAGGCGTTGCAGGATATCTTCGTCCAGGTTAGCCTATTCTTCTTGAATGGCAGTTTTAAGCAATTTTAAATTGTCAAACTGCCTTCCATTATTGTAAACCGCTTTGGACAATATGCCCCATAAATTTTCTATCGGATTTAAATCCGGACTGACCGCAGGCCACTTCAAAACGGGGATATTTCTCTCTTCAAAAAAAAATTTTTTGTGTCTGGCATTGTGTATGGGTGCATTATCCTGCTGTAAAACCCAACTATCGCCGTAATTTGCACCTGCGAATTATATTAGCTCAGAATCAAGAAGTTTTACATATCGTTCAGCATTCAGTTTGTTCGAAATAAAGCAAATGTTGCTCTTGCCACGATACCCAAATGTGGCCCACAACATGAGCGACCCTCCTTGAAAGTTGCTTGAACATCGCGTTTGACGGGGAAGCCTTAAGTCTATAAGTATAAGTAATCATCAGGACCATCTAAGTTAAATTTTTTCTCATCTGAAAAAATAACTGATTGCCATTCATAGTCCCAAAATTCGTGTGCTTCTGCAAATGCCATTCTAGCAACTTCGTGCTTCTATGATAGTTTTGGTTTAGGCAATCGTTTGCGATATAGAAGATGTTCACTGGTGCTTAATATGTGTTGAACTCTTCTTTTGGTTATATTTAGACCCAATTGGTGCTTTATCTGCCCAGCACTCATGTTTTTTGAAGCAGCTAAACGCCGAATTTCCCTTTTACCCCTATAACCATAATTAATCGGATTTTTCAAAAAGTTTGCTATTGTATTTCGATGTCTTTAAATGCTCTCCGATATTGTTTTAATATTTTAGCCAGTTTCAAACAAAATTTTAATTCGAATTTGTTCTGATTCACTCAATGTATACCCGCGAGGAATATTTTTCTGTATCAAATGGTAAAATTATAAAAACTCGTTTTAATTAACACAAAATCGTTGTAATTTACCTTTTTTTAATTCCACCAATTTGACACTCCCAATTATAATTAAATCAATCTCTAAACCTTGCACTCGCACGTTCAAATGTTAATCCACATATAATTATTTCTATTGATAACAATGAATGAAGTGATAACAAAGAATACCTGCTGATAACGGTGCTATTGAGAGAGCAAATTACTAATATAATTTAACAAAAATATGTGTAGAGAATCTGTCAACATTTTTGCATAATGGAATCTTACCGTTAATTGCATTATTAAAATATAGAGAGTTAAACATGTAAAGACAGACTATGCACATATATGTAGTTCTTTCGCTCACTGTATATAAAATTAATCGAAATAATGTCACACCATTCAAAATAATGGGTTTTCTAATCAATATGAAAAAAAAAATATATTATCTCCTAAATTACCTTTAACCCACAAATGCTCTTTCTTCAGCTATCGATTATATTTATAGTATATAAATATTGACAACTTACTATGACAAAGATAGTACAATTTTGATTTATCGCTTTATTAAGGTAATATAGTACAATAATTCAAGAAATACAGTAAATCAGCAAAATAAAATACCATGCCGAACAATTTTTCTTAGTAGCATTATTTTAGAAGTTACAGTCTTAAAGTCCAAATTAAACAGCTTTCTAAACGGCTAAAACATATAATTATTTAATAAAATGATCAAAAAGTTATATTAATAGCATAAAAATGTGCAACAACCGACTCGGCGTATTTACCTCCTTTTTGAATTAGTTTAAAAATCATAAAAGGTAAAGATAACTGAGAAACATATTTATGTGGATTTTAACATAAAAAGATGTTTTCAAATAAGTTGTTTTAGTAAAAATAGAACTTTAAAAAAAGTGATAATTTTACTACAGAAGAAATTCAATAGGCGTATATACGGGGGCAGATCAATAAGTCCGTGACTTTTCGAACTTCCCTCGTAGTTATATAAAATGCAACACTGCTGCCATCAAGTACCACCTTTTAGTAGACTACTGTCAAATTTTGAGAAAGTTCCGTCATTTACTTTGAGTTTAACAGCTGTTTAAATCAAACAACCTCGTGCCTTTTTTAAAAAATGGAAAAAAGTGAATTTCGAGTGCTCATTAAACATTATTTTTTGCAAAAAAAACCGTCAATCAAACCAAGGAAAATCTTGATAAATACTATGGGGCCTCGGCACCATCGTTTTCAATGGTAAAAAGTGACTTTCGTTGTGGCCTTACAATCACGGAAGACGCCCGAACGTTCTGGACGCCCAGTTGAGGTCTCTACACGCAAAACAATTGAAAAAATTCACGATATGGTGTTGGCCGATCGGAGCTTGAATGTGCGATAGATTGTGGAAGACATAGGCAAATCACATGGCTCAGTGGTTTCAATTTTGAACGATCACTTGGGTATAAGAAAGCTTTCCGCAAGATGGCTGCTGCGATTGCTCACAATCGACCACCAACGGAATCGTGTGACTGGTTAGTTTCCATGGAAAAAAATCAATGAAGTATACTACGAATTGCCCCCATTCGCCTTATTCTCCAGATTTAGCCCCCTTATTTCCTATTTCCAAACCTAAAGAAATGGCTCGGTGGAAGTAGATTTAGCTCCAACGATAAAATTATTGATCAAACAAATGTCTATTTAATGGACCTCGAAAAATCCTGCTGTTAAACGCAAAGTAAATGACAATAGTCTACTAAAAGTGGTACTTGATGGGAGCAGTGTTGCATTTCATATAATTACGAGGCAAGTTCGAAAAGTCACGTACTTATTGATCTGCCTGGTAATATACTCCCATCTATTTTGAAATTGAAAAATTATAAAAAAAAGATTTTGCACGAAAGTTCAATTTTATCTCAAAATGTTTGCAAAAAAAATACAAAATCAAAATAATAACGTTATATTTTTCAACATTCTTATGAGATGAACTGTGCTCTTGATTTTGATGTATTACACGTTTCGACAGGTATATTATACCCAGCAAAAAAATGGTTGTCATTCTGTGACTATAACTTCTTTCATTACTTCCTAAACTTCAGTTGACATTCTTTTATGATTTTTGGTGCTATTCTAAGGCACTTCCAAAAGAATTCATGTGTTCATATTTCAAATGCAGTGATCTGGATATAAACCCGATGCATATCTTAAAAAATTACTTTTCATTACTTCTAAAGCATATGTTATAGTATATCGTATATTTTTTGAATCTAAAGCTTTTATTCAAATTAAGAAAATAGTTCTGATGAACTTTTTTAATTTTTTTATTAAATCATTTTTTATATATTAGTTTTGCAATTTTTAAAAATGTTTAGAAAAATCAAGAAAAACTGATTTTTTAACCTTTAATTGAGACTAGCTGGCCTTTCATTTGAATTTTTTCAGCCTTAAATATTTATGACGACGCAATCTGTGCATTTTTGCATTATGTATATTATTTAACACTACACCATTTCCAGTTTTAATTCAGAATTTACCAAAATAATTTTAAAATTGTGTAAAACACTCAATATAAAATAGACAATCAACAACAATCAATGACCAAAGGGAAGAAAGGAGAGCGTTGGGTAGCTTCAACCGAAAATACCAAGTATTCTATCTAGCTGGCTCTGTGGAATTTCTCAATTTTTATTCTCTATAATTTACTAATACAAAATTTAATGTTTCTTTACAATAAAATAATTTATAAAAAGAATATGATTATATTATCTAAAATCCTACTAATACATAATACTAATAATAATAATTTACAAAATAACAGATCAACAATTCATAAAACTCCATTATTGTGGAAAAATTATTTCAAATTGCCAAAAATATTTTTAAATTGTGAAAAATTATTTAAAATTGTTCAAAAATATTTTAAAATTGACTAAAAATGTTTCCAAATTGTATAACCTTACAATTTGTCTAAAAATTCATTAAAAGTTTTGAAATATGTTTCAAAAATGCTTTTTCACTAATGCAGAGTTATTTATTTGTTTTAATAAAGAGTTTTTGTATATCAATGCATAAATTTCGCGTCTTTTAACTTATTTTTCTGCATTCTTATGAATTAAATTTTCATCAAAGCTTAAATACTTCAAAGTATATAAACACTTTTCACTTATGCATCAGAATACCTAATCATTGTATTATCATTGCTTCCTTAGAGTAAAGTATGATTAATGCTAGTAGCTACATTTGAATACTTCCATCCTATTACACGCTAATGTTAAATTCATCGATGAAACCATCAGAAAAGAAGTGATGCCTTTGCCATAGTAGTGATGTTTTTATTGCTTCTTTGGCAGCTTTATTTTTGCTGGGATACTTGTATTTAAAGTTTAAATTTATTTTTTTTTTTCACGATTTCGTAAATAAAATATCTACAACGAAAATATGTTCCAAAATTTTAATTTAAAACTTTAGTAAGCCCCGAAAGTTACTTTATTTATGAACATAAAAATACGGTACTTTCTGCTTTAATTTTAAAAACAATTCACTAAAACTGAAAATAATTGATATTTTTACCTAAAAAAAAGAAGTCGGCAACAAATATGTATTAATAAAATTTAGAAAAAAATATTCATATATATGTAAAATGCATGTTTTCTAATCAATACCAGCAAAGATTTTGTTAATTAAAGTGCGGAATCCGAAAAAATAATGATTTTAAAATGTGCATGTTGAAAAACTTACATTATTTCTTACTTTCTTTATTTCAGATTGAATTTTCTAAAAATTCTGATTTATAGCTGTGATTCTTTTGTTGAAATGAATTAAGTGGGATGTAAATTAACATCATGGATTACAATTTTGCAAAAAGGATGAAGGGATTTTATAAGATTTGCAAATTACCAAAATTAGTGAAGTTTTCATTTTAATTGAAAGAATATTCTACAGGCCCGAAATAAATTGACATGGTTTTAAAAGCTGAGGGTCGATAACCTAAAATCATATTAAAAGTTATCCGTAGTTCCCAACACACAGAAAAAATTATTGTCAAAAAAATTTCAATCAATTTATTTAGATTTTTTTGCATTTCAATTAAATTCGGCACATTAACGATATTGAATTTCAATTATGTCTCAGAGCCATTGAAAATACAAAAAACAATAAAATGTTTATTACAAATATTTTTTAATACTACGCGTATTAATAAAAGCATCATAACTTAATTTTAAATTGTTTATTTTTTTAATGTTTATCATTGTTTAAATTTACAAAAACAACATAGTCTATGTAGTGTATGTATGCCTCAGAGTGTATACACATCAGTGTTCCCCGATAAGGGGATTTGGCTATAAAAAAAATAAATTGGGATAGATTTTTAAGATCGATAATCGAAAGCTTCTTCTGCTAAATTAATGACGTATTGGGTTTAATGCGGAGCTTGATAATTCATTTCATATTATTAATTTTATGAATCTATGAATAAATTATAATTACTTCATATCAATGATTTCATATTGTTCAATATCCATGATTTATTATAATTTATATTGATTCAGTTTTGATTCGATTGAATAATTTGTTTTGTGATAATTCGCGAATAATTTTTGGTTCCTTTGATTTGTTAAAATTTAATCAATTTGGTTGATTCTATGAAAAGAATAAAAAATAAAAAAAAATGATTCTCTAAATTCGATAATAATTGAGAAATTATTCATACAATGAACAGAATTTTTTGAATTAAATCAAGGAATAAAGTTTTTAATTTAACGTTTTAAAATAAAAAAGGTGTTCAAATTTGAATTTCTTAAAATTTTAATTCTTTAATGAGGCAACCCTTTTTTCTATGAAATTTATTTATTTTTAATTTTTAGCAAACAACATCTGCAAAAAATCATTCAAGCAAAATGGAAAATTTGATTATTCAATTTTTTTTAAGGATTTGTGGGTATTTCAACTTTGAAAACATATGTATATTTGATAAAAAGTTTTAATTGATCATTTATATGTATGAAAATGTATTTTTAGTTTGACTCGAGATCATAGGAAAAGTTTTTTTCAAATGAAAAATATCTCTATTGAACTCACAAATCAACGGAAAAAGCTATTTTATGCTAACATACAGTTGATTTTTATTATTGAGTACAGATGAAATTTACTAACTATTTTTGTGTTATTTATATTCTCCTTTGTTTACCGTATGTCCAAATTAGCTATTAGCTAATACTAAAGACATGTGTTTTTTAAAATTGTTTTTACATATGTTTAAACAATTCTTTTAACCGTGCCAAGTTATATTTTAATATTGAAGTTTATATTTTATAGTTGATCTTTTTAATACTTATATGTATGAAAATGTATTTTTAGTTTGACAACAATTTTAAAAAACACATGTCTTTAGTATTAGCTAATAGCTAATTTGGACATACGGTAAACAAAGGAGAATATGAATAACACATAAATAGTTAGTAAATTTCATCTGTACTCAATAATAAAAATCAACTGTATGTTAGCATAAAATAGCTTTTTCCGTTGATTTGCGAGTTAAATAGAGATATTTACAATTGGTATTTCGGCACAAAGAATGTTGATGAAAGTCGTAGCTGACCAGAAAATGCATTCCATTCGGCTGGTGTCTAATAACTTTTTCTGTGTATTCTCCATGTTTACTAAAATTAAAAAATAAGGAAAACATTTTTCATTTGAAAAAAACTTTTCCTATGATCTCGAGTCAAACTAAAAATACATTTTCATACATATAAGTATTAAAAAGATCAACTATAAAATATAAACTTCAGTTTTAATTGATCTTTATTTGGAATTTCAATCAAAAATTAAAAAAAAAAAACTTTAATTGATTTGATGCAGTAATTTCAATTAAAAATTTGATTAATTTGTTTTAGGTCAGAGCTTAAATTAAAGTTTTAACTGATATAATAAAATCTTTAATTAAAAATATTTAAGATTTTTGATTGAAAATTTAATTGATATGATAAAAAAATTAATTGAAAAAAATTCAATTAATTTTTACAAAAAAATAAAAATTAATTGATATAAAAATAGTTTTGTTGGTCCAAATTTAATTTAAGTTTTAATTATATTTACAAGTATTTTAATTGAAGCCTAATTTTATTTTTTTTTTGTATCACGTGCATAACTAAAAAAGAAATTGATTTCTTGGTAAAGTAAATTTTGCAAATATTTTAAAAAGTATTTAATATTCTCAAATTTGATGTTCACATTCGTGATCTACATCCTAAAATCTATCAGAATTTATGGATCACATGGCCGATGCATTTTTTGTGTTATACTGTGTAATAGGCTAATATTAAACATTGTTGTTTTCAAATAAAATATGGTCAATATTTAGAACCAAAAGTTCCGCCAATCAAGTGACAGGTGTAATTCAGTGTATATAGTACAATGTATGAAATGTTTCAAATCATATCATAAATCATATCAGTAAGCTAATAGTACACTCTAATAAATTTCTGTTGAAATTTACCCAACTTATAGTAGGAAACTGTACTTCTACTATAAATTCGGTCAATTTACTCTGTGTGCGTAAACGAAAAAAATTACACACATTATGCGTAGGTAAAATAACATAAAAAGTGCCTAAAACTTAAATCAAATTTTAAAATTGAAGAGTAAATTTACCAAATTTGTGCGTAAAGATACAAGATTTTCCTATAAATGTACACATATATTTCGTTAAAATAAAAAAAAATTTCTACTACGATGTTCGTTTTGTAATAAAAACAATAAATTTATTGTCTAGTTATTCACAACAAAAATTAAAACAACAAATTTATTGTTTAGAAACTCACAAAAAGAATAAAAACAATTTTTTTTGATAAGTAATTCCAAATAATTGATAAATTTAAAAAAATAATAGTTTTCTTTTTAAATTTTGAAAATGTTTTAGATTTTTTTTTTTTTAATTTCAATATGTCATAATTTTTTTACCATTATAAGTTATATTTATATATAGTATATTTACAAACTTTGAGCGTAAAATTTTTATTCAACAAAAAATACTAATTTTAGGCATAATGTGTTTAATTGTAAACACTAGTGTCAAAAAATACTTTGTGTGTGTATTATTGTATATGAAAGTGTGCGCAAAAAGTTTTACGCATTTGGTATAAACACCAAATTATCGTAATATTACATAAAACTTTACCCACTTTATAGTAGTAAATTTACAAGCATTTTTTAGAATGTATATAAAAATATGATATCAACTACTTACCAGCCTATTTACTCGCTTAATTACCTTTGTTAGCGATGTCTAAAAAGTAATGAAACACATTATTTATTGGCTGTTTATAAGAGAGAGGGTAATGACCACCCATTACTTTGTGTTTTTGTAAGTGAGAAGATAATGACAACTCATTACTTTTGGGACATCGCGAACACACGTAATTTTGATAGATTGTACCAAATTACTAATATATTCACTAAAAAAATTGGTGCTTCCACCGCACACAAATACTAAACGAATTTTATTTTTAAAGATGATTGGAAATACCAATAATTGAATAATAGGTTTGATTTTTGGTTCCTTGTTCCTTTTTTTAATTCCCAATACAACATTTTTGCTTTATTAATAGATTTTAGGTTATTCCAAATAAAATTAAATCCTCACAAATAAATGTTAACGGTTTTGATCGAATTGCAACCAATCTTTTCTCTGGGTGTATATTTGTATGGTATGTTTAAGTTGTTTTCATAAAATTTTATATTTTCAAAACGATGGAAATTTTTTAACGAAATTATAGTGATGTTTAGGAAATAATAGGCGAATAATATTAACAATATTTGAACTATTTCAATTGTATAGGATTTTTTAGAGGTGTACAACTTTTACTAAAAATAAGGCAGAAACTTGCGAAATTAAAAAAAAATCCAATAAATAAAATAAATACTGTTAAATAATTTTTTATCGATGCAATTTTTTATGTTCAATACCTTCTCAGGTAGAGGTTATTTTGTCATGATGGAATTAATTAGCCGAATAAAATCTTGAAAATTGGACCTTCCGATTACGCTTTATAGGAGGTGGTTGCGGGCAACATTTACATGAAATAATCTTTAAAAACTAAAAAGCAGTCATTCATTTACCGCCCCAAATAAATATTTCATTCACTTTTGTAAATTTTCTGTTTTTTTTTTCAATTAAACTATATTAAATTGCTGTTTCCAAAATGTATTACAAGGGTCGAATTACGGCATTCGTGATCGTAATTTTTTGATCGAAATTAGTTTTTTAGTTTGGTCCTAGATTGGAAATAAAAGTTAAAGTTTGTGTATCCATTATTAGTATTAGTTGTAGGTTCACTCGATAACTAATGCGAAATTTTGTCCTATGTATTAAAACAGTTATTAGAAAAAGTGCTGAGGAAATCAATATTTTGTTTTAATTTGAATTTAGACCTTCATACAAAAAAAAAAATAAATTGTATATTTACTTTAAAAAAGTAAAATCTAAGTTAAAATTACAAAATTTTACCAAATTAATACAATTCTACTTTTTAAAAGATACAATACTACTAACATATTAGAAAGATTTCGCAAATTTGATCTCTGATTTTTTAGGGCATAATATGCTGACTGGCGAATTTTTTTTTGGTTCCGGTTTTTAATACTCTGCTAACTTACATACATATTTTTTCTTAGTGTTTGATTGAAAACACATGATTTGATTTATGATGACTGGCTACTTTTAATATTGTTGGTAATATTATTAAATTTGGATCTAATAGCACTTAATTAATAAAATAATTGAAAAAATAATAAAACACTAAGAAATAATCTAATAAATTGATATGACTACAATACGATAGTGTTGGTATTTCCCAGGTAAAAATATTAATAGAAAGTAGGTTTGTAATATTAAGTACACTAATAGAAAATAAAAAACTAGGTTGCGGATAAAACTAAAATAGTTGCGAATAAAATAAAAAAAGATGTGGTGGATAAAACTACTCAAACTAAAAAACAAAATTCTTTTTTGCTTAATATTTGTAAAATATACCAAATATTTGTTATATGAGTGTTAAATTACCAGTGGTTAAAAAGTTATGAATGAAAATGTGAAAGTACCCCTAAATTTTCCGTACAAATTGGTGTATTTTAGTACAATTTCATAGTATCGACTAAAACATAATATATTTACTCATATTTTTCACCAGTCTCTTAGATTTGAAAAATATTTTGTATTCACCTCAAAAATTTTTTCAACACTAACTTTTTTTCACCTCAAAAAAATTGTTTACCACCATAATTCTACTTCAAAAGTTGTTTACATTATTTGTATCAAAAAAGTAGAGGACGTTTTTTTATGATATTGGTGGAGCGTATTTAAAGCTTCGGCACAGCCGAACTTAAGCCTTTTTACTTGTTAAGCATATATTTGTGTTGATTTTAGCAAAATATACGGTTATTTGCTATTAACTACCCTGTAGGAAATGTCGATAATGAAACTGTACTAATTCACTATTGACTTTGTCGCCAGTACTACTGACTTATTATGCCCCAGCCAATGATTTCTGCTGTAGACATTTAAAATGTGCGTGTCATTGCGAATTTACACAACTATTGACTAGGTGCTGACATTGGAACCAGAGATTCACTAGTACATTTTAGTAATTCTAATCTACACTTTTGGAACTTTTTACTTGATTTCCACCCTAGGAAGGAAATAAGATTAAACAGGTGCATTTATTTTGTTATATAAGATATTTTATTAATAATTTTTTTTATAAATTTAATTAAGGTAAAAAAAAAATTCGCGCAATTTAATTTTGGAGTAGACAAACCTTCAAAAAACTGCACAAAATCATCTACAGGCTCCGTAAAATCTTCATCAGGCACCACAAAATCTCTAGAGTTGCAATTTTCACTAAAAATTCTTGCCTCTTTCTTGTTATTTTTATACAAAAATTTTCTCACAGGTTTTTTTTAATTTCTTTTGCTCATTATATATTTTCTTCAAATTTGTATATTTTACTTTTAAATTCATTTTCCTTTAATATTTTATTAAAAACTTTAATTTTGCATGCAGCTCTGCACATGTTTTTTCAACAAAATAAAACAATAATAAAATCAAGAACAAGCACAGCTTTGCAGCTGCAAAAAAGGAATGTAAAAAGTATAGACGCTTTGTGGACATGTCACCAAAAAGTCACCCAAAATAGTCGAAAAAAGTGGTGACTTGTAGACACTTGACCCAGGCTTCCTACAGGGTAAACTTAACTTAAACACATATTAACCCATTGTCGTTGTGTTAAGCAACAACTACTTTCAAGATACGAAAAATTTTTATAGATAATCGATAAAACTATATAACAAGGTTGGCAACCGTAATAAATGAAGGTATTGGTATCGATATTTTGTTTGTTTCGGTACGTAATGGCATTATTAAAAAGTTTTGTTTTACAATAATTTTGTACATTGAGATGATATTAATAAACTTTTGCATTTTGCTAGAACTCGTCCATTAAAAATTTTCATAAAATAATGCAGTTTTTCATAGTTTTATGAAAAATTTTGTTTTATTCATTAAAAATTTAATTCACTTAATGAATAATTAAAAGCTAATTTCAGTGCAATTATGAAGCATTTTTCTGAAATTTAAGATATTTTTCATTCATTAGTAAAGAAAACTTTATGAGTTTACTGAAAAAATTTTTAAAAACTCGTCCAATTGGATTCTCTCTGTGTAAAAAACCAAAATATTGCCAACTCACATTATAAATTTTAACCGTACGTAAAGTTGGCAATACTAATTTTTGTAAAAAAAAAATAAATAGGTTTAATAATTTTAGATGTTTTATATTTAAAAACTTATATTTTTTGCTAAAATAATAGTACAAAAGCAACAAAAAGTGCTTATTGGGATACCAATACATCTTTTTGCCAAATTTCATCAAAAAATTCAAAATTTAAATTTTTTTATTTAAATTTATTTATATTTAACATATTTATATTTTCTGTTCTTATTTTAGCAAAAAAAAAAATTCGTAACAAACCAGTTGTTTATGCAAATTCCCTTTTTACAAATTTTGAGTAGCTTTTAATGTTATTTTAAAAAGTTTAATTCCTGTAAGTGTAAAATAGCTTAAACATTTTTTTTCATGATATTTCATCAGTTTAATATTGATTTGACTAAATATTGAGTCAGGAATAGATTATATATAGTGAAAATATCCTTTTTCTGATTCCGAAACCCGTCTGAGATAACCACTATACCTTTAATAAAAAAATGTACAATAAAATTTCATTATTGTTTTTATTGATAATAACCTTTGGCAAACAAACCAATAATTAATTGATCATTTGTTTATAAATAATTTGCTGTAAAGCACCAGTTATGAGCATCAAAAAAAAGTATCTCCTTTAATATTCTTGATAATGAGTCAAAAGCTAGTAATTGTTATAACAACTTTAAAACTATTGCTGGGTTATTTATAAATTGTACTATCTAAGTTATTGTAGTACACATGTGGTTTTATGCTAAACGTACTTGAATAAAAATTGATAAATATTTATTATTAAATTGATTTATGACACCAATTCAAAAATCAAATGATTTTAATTATTTAATTATAGGAATCCGAAAGAAAATTAATTTCTTACATTTGTTATAATTCATCTGATTAAATCAAAGGGCAATTGAGTAAAAGAGTTTAGGTAGGGTATCTTATTATATTGACCAACAAAAAAGAATTGGTTAGATTTAATCTACAATTTGGCCGATACAGTCCATATTATACAGATGATACATATTCGAAATTTATAGGTACACAGAGAATAAAAGATTCATTCTGACAACCGAATTTCTTTGCACCTGTTATAAAATAAAAATGTATATAATATTTATGTTATAAACCAGAATTTACTTTTAAATTATTTTATATTTTTTAAAATATTTTATATAAATTTTATACTTTATGTTGTCACATTATGTACCTTCTTCATATTTCTTTTGCAAGTAGAAAAATTTTCGGTCAAATATCTAATGTTTGTTATTTTTTTATCGTAGAGAGTGAAGCGATAAAGCATACTAAACTACAATAATATAACGAATATACAATTTTTATTGAATTACAGAGTATGAATATGATAGTTTTTAAATTACACTCAAAGAAATGAACTTGGTATTTTTTCAGTTAGTTTTGACCAACACTGCTTGCTCTATTGCTTGAAATTATAAGCATAAAAAAAATTAAATAATGGTCAAAATAGTTTTAACTAAGCTCTTTTGTTTAACAATAAATCATGTCACTGCAAGATAGAATTATGTTATATACGATTAACATAAATTTTTATTTGAATTTATAATTATATAATTCAAAAGACAAAAAGTATTGTTTAAATTGCCAAAATCAGATTTTGAAATAATTTGTCAGATATTGTTTTTTGTTTTTTATTTATTCCAAAACTGTTTTAATTAAATACATTCTTAATTAGTTTTTGTTTGAAAAAAGAAATAGACATGAATGGGATGTTTTCAAATCATCAAAAGGTAGCGAAAACATAACAATATTAATTAAGGAATGTCACATTAATGGTTAAAGAAAGAAAACGCCAACAATCTAAAATAGAATGTAGATGAATGTATTTATCTAAACAGTATGTAGGTACCTATTTCGAAAATATTGATAAGATTTATTACCAATTTTTAATTGTTTGTTTTCGTTAATTATTTATTTTGATGATGATAAATTCTCATCACTTCAAATTACAAGACAATAAACATAAATAACACAGATACACTGTAAGATATCTAAATAATGTTATACATTGCGTTTGTTTAAATCATTTTCGTTGCTTAAAAATTTTAAAAATCTGATAAAGGAAAGAAACATTTTTAATTTTGTAGTTAAAAATATTTGTTCTTAAATTTTTGTAATGATGTATCTATCCGTCCAAAAATTATCAAATCATGTAAACGGTAAAACAAACAATTACATATTTTTTTAAAGTTTTGTTATTAACTTGAGATATTAGAAAAACTACCATAACAAGAACATGCCTCATCAGTAAAAAAATTAAACATGTTTAATATCAATTAAATTATGTGTTTCTTTTTTTATTGTGTTATGTCAACCGCAAAAGCTCAAACTAAACAGACACGAGGACACAAGTGACAGATGTCAAAAATGTTTATAAGAATTGTATTGTTCAGTTTCTGTTTTATCTTATCGACCTCATATCTCTTATTTAAAAACGAGCGGTAAAAATGATTTTTTTAATGCAGCGATTAAAATAACCGATCTCAAGCTATCACGCCATTTGCACCCTTTACGATTTCATTAAAACTCACCTTAGGTTTCGTAAATCGCAAGAGATCGCAAGAGTTAGGACAGTTTTGTCCCTGTGGGAAAAAAGGGGTCAGTTAGATATTGGGACCTGTCCCGTGATAGGTGAAAACTGGACCGGTTCCGAAAATACATATCACATGATAGGTGAAAATAGGAACGGTTCCTAAAGTACCTACCCCGTGACCGGAATAAGATTCATGACATATTCCTTTATATCAGTCCTGTGATAATGTCACAGAGGGCAATTGACCCCCAAGGACAAGCTAGTGACCCGTCCCTATCACATAGAACCGGCCGAGTGACGTATCCTTGGAAAGGTCCTTTTTCCGCATGGGTTTTATTTAAAAAAATGACACTGTTTATCAACATAATGAAACTGTCTTACCTAATAAGGAAACTGTAAAAAGATTTCTGTAAAAACGTTTATAAATGTAATTATACCCGAAATTTGAGTTTATTCAATTATATTTGAGTTATAACGGATATAATTATATAACGGTTATAATTATATATGATCTTATGTGACTATGTTTATATTTTTCATACGGGGACTCTTGTTTGTCCAATCTCAAGCCCAGAAAATAAAAAAAAATCTACTTCAACGTTTTTTTGAAACATTTTCCCGTGAAAATAAATATTAATTTTCACTACTAGTAAATGTAATTTAATACTAAGAGTATATGTAGGCTGAACAAACTTTTACTTGTCAAAACGCAAACAGAAAAAACTAATTTGTAGAATTTATGAATATTTTATGAAAAATTTGACAATGTAAATACTAATTTAAGAACTTTTTCTATAGAAAACCTCCCACATTTTAAGGATTTTTTTAATTGACAGGAAATCTGTTAAATTCATAGGAAACTTTCCACTCAAAAGCTAACACATTCGAGTAACTTTAACGTATAAAAAGGCTTAAGATTCTATAAACAAAAATCTTTTGAAAAACCTTTAGATATCTGCTAATTTTGTTCTTTGCGAAAAAGATAAGATAATGATATTATTTTAATTTTAAGTACCTTTTCTTATAGAAATAACCCAGGTTCTAAGAAATTTTCCGAAAGGAAATCATCAGATTTAAAGGACTTTAAAATATTAATTTTTTTTAATAATTAGTTTGCATTTCATGTGTAATTGTGTGTAATTTTACATTTCTTTTGACACCCTGGCTGGCATTTTTTATGGCAAAATAATGTAGTTTTTGAATAAAAGGCTGTAAAAAATACGAGGCACTTTTTTAACTTTTAGAAGAAAATTTTCTGAACATTTTTGCATAGTTTCAAAAATGTTACCAATTAACACTCTAATTATTTAATAAAAAAATGAATGTTGAAAGTAAACTTATAATAAACATTCAAATTACATGGTGTTAAGAGGTTCGTCGCGAGACGAATGAGTGACTGCATGTATTTTGCAATTGTATATTCGTTCGTCTGCAGCAAAACGTCATCTGGAAAGACGACCTTAGGATTAAGATAAAGTTTAACACATTAAGTCAGGATGGCATCCAAGCGGTTAAGCTATGTGTTAGAAGATCTACTCAAAAAAAATTAAAAAATCACTGTGTTCTCATTATTTTTTAACTTTGTTTAAGCGAAAATTAATTATAAACTATCTTTTTTAAATGTTTTTATAAAAGATATTTCATTAGTTTTAAATTATATGGTTTTAGATAAAAAAAATAATTTAAAAAACTGTGTTATAGATGGAATGTCCTCCATCTATGCTTCATTCAAAAATAAAAGACATGAACTAAAATGTAATCAAAAATTTCCTTCAAAATTGTTCATAAATTGTTCTCAATTTAAGTAAAATTTTATTAAAACTTAGAAAAATTTTCTTAAAAAGAATAAAAATTCCTAAGTTTGAGGAAAAACGAAATAGCTTATATTCTCAGTTCAGTAATAGTTCATATTTTTCCTAAGTAGTATTTCTTGATTTTAGGAAAAAAACAAGTCAATTAAATAAAAATTTATTAATTTTAAGAAAAAACATCTTAGTTAAAACTTGCATACTCAAATGTAATAAAATTAAGTTTAGTTAAAAAAAAAATTAGGACATAATTTACTCACGTTTATTTCAAAAAATATGTCTAACTTAAATCGAGAAAGTACTTGAACTTAATGTTCATTTTTGGTTAGCGAGTAGTTAAATTAACTAAATTTTAGAAAGCCATTTCTAAATTCAGTTTTTAAGTATACCACCTTTTAATTTTGAAGAATTGTTTTCTAAAAATTAGTTCAGACAATTAAAAAAACAAAAAGTAATAAATTTTTTCCTATGTAATAATAAAAATTTACTTGATTTTAGAAACTCATGAATTATTTCTAAGGAAAATTCACATGCAACTTAGTTCAGATAAATTTTAAAAATTTTAATAAAATATTCCTTTTTCAAGTAAAAGTTTTCTAATTTTTAAAATATAATAAAGTCTGGTATAGGATTTTTTTTTGTTGGAAGATGTTAAAATTATTTTTAATATTCTATTCCAAAAAAAAACAATCAATTAAAAACAATTCAGTTAGGCATGATTGTAATTTTTGGTTCGTGATCGTGCGTGAGCGTGAGTCAAAAATCTCTCACGTGCCCATCTCTAATCTTAACAGTCTTAAATATTGAACTTAAAGTAGCTTAAAATATATTTTAAAATTTTGTTAGCAAAGGTAAAAATTTCGAATTTGCGCTTTTATGTAATAAATTTTTTTTTGTTGACTACAATCCAAAATATCGCAGGCACATTTTATACATTACGGCTTATTAAACTTCATATTTATCGAAATATTTGTTTTACTTAAAAATAAAAAAGTTTAAATTTGTATATGTCAAATAAATTTTAAGCTAAAAATTCCATAAAATAAACTTATGACTTTTCCATTTTCCAATAATAACAAGATATGTAACTGTGATATTTTGTATTTTTGCAACAATTTCCTTAAATTAGTTAATTTAAGAAAACAAAGGACCCCCAGTGTTCCTTAGCCATAGATGCAGTGTGTCACGTAGGGCGTCCCTTTTTTAGTTCTCTCAAGCAGAACCGTTAATTAACTACGAAAAGGATCTGACTTTGTCACAATATATTACATTTCAAGATATCCTGCAGTACATTTTTTTAATTTGTTTACCTTTTTGCTAATGAAATTTAATTTGTATTTTAAATACATGAATTTAGTATAATTTAATTTTGTTAAGAGCAGTGTCCTCACAAAACGGAAGTCCTCCGAAAGTGGGAAAATACTTACTCAATGAGTGTAAAGTACTTTAAAATATATGGTAAAATATATTACCTTTACCATAGAAGCAGGATAAGGATGATTTTCACTTAAAAGAAGTGCTATTTAACTTGTTGTTAGAAAATATTTTCTTATTTTTAGGGTGTTAAGTCATAGTTTTTAGTAAAAAAAATTATCTAATGAACTTAAATTAAATAAAATTTTTCTTAAAACCAAGGAAACATTTCCTAACTAACAGTACAATTTAAGATGATGTATGAACTAATTAGAAGAAAATTTTACTGTTTTTTAATAAAAATTTACTTCTCAGTAGTAAAATTTTTCTATAATTTAGAAATTTTGACCAAATTTAAAGTAAAATTTGTTTCTTAATTTCAAGGAAGATTTTATTAAATATTTGTAAAAAGTGTCTGGCGCGGTTTTCATTTCAATTTTTCCTCTAAATAAGTTAATTTTTCTAAATTCTAGTACATATTTTTTTGAGTGTACCGAACACACAAACAATTCAAACAAAAAATTGTTGGAAATCGAATTTGAATTTTAACAAATATGTTTAATTACTTAAAATTTTGTGATACTTTTTTCTGTGTACACAGAATTCAAATTCGATTTCTGTTAAGTACTCGTCCCATTGTGCAAATGGAATTTGGTACTCGCCCCACTGTGCAAATGGAATTTCTCTCTCTTTTTGTTTGACACACATTATGTACATACAAACTTAGAACAGTTAAACCATGTACATAATTGTCTTTTAACAAAATGATATTAAGTTAGTCTTTTTTTTAAGAGATATACAAAAAGCAACACACCAATCAATAAATTGAATTCTAATCTGCAAAACGACTTTTCTTTTGATTAAATCTAAACGGATTTAATATTGGCGACGAGGATGGGATATTTTCCCGGAAAGTTTAAGTCGTTTAAATAATTCAATTTCATGGCAATTTTCCTTATGTAAAATAACACTTATAGCGTTGCAAAATTTAACGCTATTGTAAAAAACCTTACCTCACAATACGACAACGTGTTGTTTCCCACATAACATTTTGGGTTACATTACACCAAACATTTTGACGGCAAGAGTCAATGCCGCTGAAAACTGAAAAAGAATCTTCCGCTCTTGGAACATCGTATGAAAATATTGCATCGGATTCCGCAGCTTCAACATCTGTTTGTTCAACTAATCAAGGGCATAAAAAACGCATAATGGCTACAATGGGAACAATGGAACCATTTGACATCAATCATCCTGAGAATTGGTCAACGTACTATGCAAGGTTCGAGCTTTTCCTTCTAGCCAATGATGTACAGGCTGATCGCCAAATGGCAACTTTCTTGACGTTAGCAGGTGCACCGCTTTATGATCTCCTGTCGTCATTGGCATCTCCAAGAAAGGTGAGTGAGCTTGATATAACGGAAATTAAAGCATTGTTAACGAATCATTTTTCTCCACGCCCTTCGGAAATTGCCTCATTTTTTAAATTCCACAAACGCGACCAACTACCAAATGAGAGTTTTTCGGAATATGTTGCAGCTTTGAGAAAACTCGCTGTTGACTGCAATTTTGGCAACGTTTTGGATCGTATGCTTCGTGATCGTTTGGTGTGTGGGTTTCGGGATGAGGCTCTGCAACGGAATCTTCTCGCTGAATCTGACTTACAATTGCAAAAGGTCATAGACCGAGCTACATCTGCTGAAGCGTCTTTAAAGAATGTAATGGTAATTCGCCAGCCAGAGCAAATACATCAAATAGGTAAGCGCAACCAACAGCATAACAAGCAGCACAGAAAAACACAAAATCAACACAGGTCGAGTGATACCAAATCGTGTAACGGCTGTGGAGGGAATCATCCCCGATCACAGTGTGCACATAAGGAAACAATCTGTTCAATTTGTGGCATCAAGGGGCATTTACAACGAGTCTGTCGGTCATCGAAACAAAGTGATGCTACTTCACCACCCTCAAAAGTGTTCAACAAAAACCAGCAAAACTTTGGTAGATCGAAATCACAATCAATAAATCACATTTTGGGATCAGAGTCCCGTAAGCGTTCAACCATTATAAACATTAATGGACACCCTTGTAAGTTTGAAATCGATTCGGGGTCAGATTATACAATAGTGTCGTCACGGACCTTCTGTCGTTTGTGGCCAACTGCACAGCCGGTACTATATGAAGGCAATTTAAACTTGACAGATTTTCAACATAATAGTGTACCTGTAAGAGGTATTGTTGATGTTGATATTTGGTATAACAAAAGACTAGTCAAGGCTCTACCTCTTATAGTTGTTAATGGCACTCAAACTAATGTATTGGGATGCAACTGGTTTGATCCACTGGGCATAAGCATTCAAGGCGTCCATATTATTGACGAATTAAATTCTATTAAAACGGTTTTAGCAAAATTTGACCATCTTTTCTCTAAAGAGCTTGGTAAATTTACGGGTAAACCGGTTTCATTGCTTTTAAAGGAAAATTTCCAACCAATTAGACTTCCCGCTCGACGCATTCCATTGGCACTTCGAGGTCGAGTAGAAGCTGAGCTTGATCGATTGTGCAATCAAGGCATTCTAAAACCGGTTGAGTATTCGGACTGGGCAACACCGATCGTGCCAGTTCCTAAAAGTGATGGTACTATTAGAATTTGTGGTGACTATAAGTCAACACTCAATAAGGCGCTATTACCACACAATTTTCAAATTCCTCCAATCAGCTCCCTACTCTCATCAATAGAAGGGGGAAAAATTTTTGCAAAATTGGACCTTGCCCAAGCATATCAACAGCTTGTAGTCGATGAAAAATCTGCTACGATGCAGACTATAGTAACACATAAGGGTGCGTTTAAAGTAAGTCGACTTCAATTTGGTATCTCTTCAGCCCCAGGCATTTTTCAAAATTTTATTGAAACGCTTTTAAGAAACATTTCCGGCGTGTTACCATATTTTGACGATGTGGTAGTAATGGGTAAAACAGAATCAGAGCTAGCTGAGCGTTTGAATAAAGTTTTAACCCGTTTTGATAAAGCAGGTCTTCGCTTAAGAAAAGATAAATGCCATTTTGGTGTAAATGCAATAAATTTTCTAGGTTTTAAAATTGATAGTCTCGGCATAAGACCATCTCCTGAGAAAATTAAATCAATAAAAAATGCACCCGCACCGACAGACAAAAAGCAACTTCAAGCTTTCCTAGGGCTTTTAAATTTTTATCATTCATTTTTGCCAAATAAGGCAACAATAGCAGAGCCTCTGCATCGCCTATTAGATAAAAATCGCCAGTGGATTTGGGAAAAAGAGCATGAGGTAGCCTTTCATAATTTAAAAAATATTATCACATCTGACAGTGTGCTCATACATTATGATGAAAATCTGCCACTTACACTGGTTTGTGATGCCTCACCTTATGGCATCGGCGCTGTGTTGGGTCACAAGATGCCTGATGGTTCTGAACGGCCTGTCGCCTTTTATTCAAGGACCTTATCGAAGGCTGAGCGAAATTATGCGCAAATCGATCGAGAAGCAACCGCTGTTGTAGCAGGTGTGAAAAAATTTCACGATTATTTATATGGCAAAAAATTTACCTTAGTTACTGATCACCGTCCACTTTTGAGAATTTTTTGCACGGCAAAACCAACTCCAGCCATATTATCGACTGTTATGCTTCGCCGATGCATTTTTCTGAACGCTTACGTTTTTGATTTTTCAGTCACCAGTTCGCACATGGGAAAATACTCAAACCGCATGGTCGCGGCTACATATAGACTTCGCCGGACCATTTCAAGGCAAGTTATTTTTTTTGGTGGTCGATTCTCATTCCAAATGGTTGGAAGTACATATCGTCAAATCCACGTCATCACTATGTGCAATTAGATCATTGCGATCGCTTTTTGCAACGCATGGCCTTCCTGACGTTATCGTATCGGATAATGGAACAGCTTTTACGTCAGCCGAGTTCCAAAGCTTTATGGAAAACAATTTGATACGCCATGTCAGATGTGCTCCTTTCCATCCATCGTCAAATGGACAGGCTGAACGCATGGTGCAGACAACAAAGGATTATTTGAAGAAAATGCCAGCTAATTCAAATATTGAATTGGATCTTATCCGTTTTGTGTTTAATCAACACATAAGCCCGCATGCTACGACAGGACGCTCACCTGCTGAACTACTGTTTAATCGACAGCTCAAAAGTTACTTTGACAAGGTCCATCCACATGAATTGTCAAATGATATCGAAAATTTACCCGCTAAGGAATCATTCAAAGAAGGAGATCTTGTATGGACTCGCAATTATGCCTCAGGCCCAAAGTGGATACCCGCTCACATACAATCGCAAACTGGTCCATTGTCTTACACTGTGCGTCTTCAAGATAATCGTATAGTAAAGCGCCATGTAGACCAAATTCGCAGCCGAGCATCTACCATGAATTGTGAGTTGGATTTTCCAAAGAACTGTAGCGATGCGACGGCTGAATTAATTATCGAAGTATCTGAGAAATCCGATAAGGAATATTTGGCTGTGCCATCACCAGCGCAAACGCCACCGCCAAACGAATCAACAAGCACTCCATCAAGCTCACCACAACCGCTTCCTAGCCGCCAGCCCACCACGAATACAAGATCGTCGCCTGCTCAACCTACACCACGTCGTTCAAAACGTTATAGAAAAGTTCCACAATATTTTTCTGCATCTGGGCGTTAAGGGGTGTTAAGTACTCGTCCCATTGTGCAAATGGAATTTGGTACTCGCCCCACTGTGCAAATGGAATTTCTCTCTCTTTTTGTTTGACACACATTATGTACATACAAACTTAGAACAGTTAAACCATGTACATAATTGTCTTTTAACAAAATGATATTAAGTTAGTCTTTTTTTTAAGAGATATACAAAAAGCAACACACCAATCAATAAATTGAATTCTAATCTGCAAAACGACTTTTCTTTTGATTAAATCTAAACGGATTTAATAATTTCCAACAACTTTTTGTTGGAATTGTGTGTAAATTGTTATTTTTCATATAAAAATTCTTTGAAAATAAAAATTTAAGTTACAAAAAAATATAACAAATTCCATTGTTGGTGCCTTTATTTACAAAAATGTTTTAGGGAAAATGTTCAAAATTACAAACGGAATTTTGTAATATTATTCTGTGTAAGGTCAGACACACACTGCTGAGTGCGTAGCTCACTACAACTCTGGCATACCGAGTTCAAATCCTGGGGAAGGCATTGTTTGTTAGAATTTTAATAATTTTAAATTTTTGTATATTTTTTTTAATAAACTATATTCGAAATATCTATTATATTATTGGAACTATGTAATCTAATACAGTCCAATCTGCCATTTTTGGATCAGTTTAGATCTTACTAAATCTCTAAATATATTACTGGATGAAATTAAGTCTGCCATTTTTTGGATCAATATAGAACCTTCTGAATCCCCAAATATAATGCTGGATCTAATTTGATATGCATTTTTTTGATCAATTTAGATCATTTTAAATCTACAATATATTGTTGGATCTAATTTGATTTTCAATATTTAGATAAATTGTAATCTAACTTAATCCTCAAATATATTGCTAGATCTAATATGATCTGCCATTTTTCAGATCAATTTAGATGAGCTACTTAATAAAGAATATCAAATTGGATAAGATTAAATATTGCACTAGAACATTTGTCTTTTACTCGGGTAAATAAATATGGCCACGTGTAAGCCATATATAATTACATATAGTGTTATATATGACTTTATAAGATATAATATACACTTTAATTAATTTCTGTTGAAATTTTTCCAATTTATAGTAGGAAATTGTACTCCTACTAAAAGTTGGGTAAATTTACTTTGTGTGCGTAAACGAAAAAAAGTACACACATTATGCGTAAGCTGGTGCACACAAAATGCGTAATTATACACCGAAAGTGCGGAAAAATTAAATGAAATTTTTAAAATAATTCCCAAATTTACTAAAATTGTGCGTATAAAATCTATTTGAAGTGTAAATATACGCATGAAATGCCTAAAATGTATTTTTAAATGCGTAAAATACCAAATAACGCGTATATTTACCAACGCAACGCTTTAAATTAAATTGCACAAAAACAATTAATTTATAAAATAAAAATTTATTTTTATTTTATACATTTATGAATCATTAACAATTATTAAAAAATATAATTCATAATGCATTTAGCTATATTTACATAATTTAGCGCAGCTTTCTAATGGGCATGTGCAATAATGGTCACCTTCAATTTAAAATGTGCGGCATGATTTGTATCATCTTCCATTTTAAAGAGCAACCTTTGCAGATAAATAGATTTTAGTCAACCGCGCACTTACAAAGCTTTGCTGTTATTATCTTGAAAATATGTGGATCATGTATTTGAAAATTGTATTTCAATTTCTTTTGTTGTATGGACGTAGTATTAATGAATTTGATATTTATACGTTTTTGGCCTTTTTGCTTTTTTTAATTTTTTATATTTTCCAATTTTAAAATGTCAAAATATTTGTGTAGTTTAGTAGTATAATAACAAAATTTGTGAGTGAAATTTTAATTTAATAAAATAATACTAATTTTAGGCACAAAGTGTTTAATTGTAGATATATTATATCTAAAAATACTTTTTGTGTGTATTATTGTATATGCCGAATTTTCGTAATATTACATAAAACTTTACCCATTTTATTGTAGTAGTAGTGTACACTCTAATAAATTTCTGTTGAAATTTACCCAACTTATAGTAGGAAACTGTACTCCTACTATAAATGGGGTTAATTTACTCTGTGTTCGTAAACGAAAAAAAGTACACATATTATGCGTAAGTTGGTACACACATAATTGGTAATTTCACATAGAAAATGCGTAAAAGTTAAATTAAATTTTAAAAGTAATTCGAAAATTTACTAAAACTGTGCGTAAAAAACCTATTTGAAGAGTAAATATACGCATGCAATGCCTAAAAATGCATTTCTATATGCGTAATTATTTAAAAATAATGCGTATATTTACCAACGCATGGTTTAAATTAATTTGCAGAAAAAAATTTTTTTTTTAAAGAATAAATTTATTTTATGTACGAGTATGTATGTTTCAATAATAGTGAATTATAAATATAATACATAATATATTTCCAATCGATATTTGCTGTGATGATGGTCATCCTGAATTAAAATTCACAATATTCACAAATATTATATTTATAAACTTTTTACAAATTAATTTTCGTTTATAGCCTTTTCTTATTTTTTAATATTTTCCAATTTCCAAATGTCAAAATATTTATTAACATTCTAAGTTAGTATATTTACAAAATTTGTGCGTAAAATTTTAATTTAGCAAAAGAATACTAATTTTAGGCACAAAGCGTTTAATTTTAAACACATTATGTCTAAAAATACTTTTTGTGTGCAATATTGTATATGAAAGTGTGTGCATTTTTTGTTTATAGTTACCAAATTTTCGTAATATGTATTACATAAAACTTTACCATTTACAAAACATTTACAAAACATTTTTTAGAGTGTATATCATATCATATAAATTATATCTTATTTTATAAAGATCAATATATTACTAGATACGGTTATATATTGCACAATATAAGGTAATTTAAAAAAAAATAATGTAATATATAAATATATACACTCTTATAAATTTCTGTTGAAATTTACCCAACTTATAGTAGGAAACTGTACTCCTACTATAAATTGGGTAAATTCACTGTGTGCGTAAACGAAAAAAGTACGCAAATTATGCGTAATTTGGTACACACATAATTGGTGATTTCACATTGAAAGTGCGTAAAAATTAAATGAAATTTTAAAAGTAATTCGAAAATTTACTAAAATTGTGCGTAAAAAACCTATTTGAAGAGTAAATATACGCATAAAATGCCTAAAAATCAATTTCTATATGCGTAATTATATAAAAAAATGCGTATATTTACCAACGCATGGTTTAAATTAAACTGCAGAAAAAATATTTTTTTTTGAAAGAATAAATTTATTTTATGTATGCATGTTTTAATAATAATGAATTATAAATATAATGCATAATATATTTCAAATGGTTATTTGCTGTGATGATGGTTATTTTGAATTTAAATTCAAAATGTTCACAAATATTATATTTGTAAACCTTTTGAAAAATTATTTTCGTTTTTAGCTTTTTTTATTTTTTTAATATTTTCTAATTTCCAAATGTCAAAATAATTAATAAAAGAATATTAATTTTAGGCACAAAGTGTTTAATTTTAAACACATTATGTCTAAAAATACCTTTTGTGTGTATTATTGTATATAAAAGTGTGTACAAAACATTTTTAGTCATTTTTTGTTTATATTTACCGAATTTTCGTAATATTACATAAAACTTTACCCATTTTATTGTAGTGTATTTACAAACATTTTTTAGAGTGTATGGTAATCAATAATGACATACGAAAATATATATGATAGTATATTATTAGATAATGTCACATGATTATTATATTTAAACATTTTTACTCGGGGTATTTTCATAATAACGGTACTTCAGTTATTTTGTTTTGGTAACTGTATTTTTATCGTAATGAAAGTCAATTGACTTTTGGAGCATAACGTAATTGATTTTTTTTTTAAGATACTAAAATGAATACATATTTATCAACATTTTTTTTCTACTTATTACCCTTAATGTGTGGCTTTCTTTGGAAAGGGGATAGAGGAGAGATAAAAGTTGGTAAAAGATTTCAAATATAGCAACACTGTAATTGCCCTAGATAATACATTTTAGAACAGTTGTTGCTTGCCATCTGATGGGGAGTTGGCGAAAATTGTGGAAGCTTTTCAGTTAATAGTCCTGTTATTTTACTTCGTTGGGGTTAATTGTTATTAAAACACCGAAGGAAGTCTTTGTGATATGTATAAGGAAGAGAAAAATCACACATATGGTTTATCTAAATTGATGTTGCCGTCGCAAGGAATAGAACGCGAAACCCTTTGGGTAACAGTCCAACGCGCTTATCATTACATCACAGCGTCCACTTAATGTGTTTATTAAAAAATTCTGAAAATTGGAAGTAACAGTAACGGTATTTTAAGGATACAATTAGTTTGTTTATTTCGGTAACGGTATTTTAGGAGTATCGGTATTTCATTTGTTTCTGTATTGAATGGAACGTAACCCATCCTTAATTCTCTGACTTTCATGAAATTTGGATATGTGAAAGAAAAAAAAAAATTTAAGATCGGCTTTTGGGCTACCTTGAAATTACAAGGGATACAAATTGGCCTTTTTCGAATGTTTCCGACATGCTATCGAATAAAAAACTACTCAATAATCAGCACAATCTTATAATGCACGCGGAGAGGGTCTTCACCTGCATGTGGTTATATACATACATATACATTACAAGAGTTGAAAAATATTGGGTCTAAAAATCTATTTTCCAAAAAATTTAACAAAAAAAAAAAATCAGAACTTTGTATTTGAAGTAATGAATAAATAATCCATTATGGGTCACGCATTATTTTTTGTTTAGAAATATTGGAAAAAAGTAACTAGTAGTTAGCAACTCATTATATATATCAAACTTCCTCATATGTTATATTATATATTGTAAAGTAATCAAAAAGTAACTTGGTATTATTACTGGTAATTCAAAATATATTGATACCCAGTAACATTTCTGCAAAGATATATATAAATTTAAGAAAAAAATTTGGGAATTTATTTAAAAAAATCATTATTTAAAAAAATCATTTTCAAACGGCTTAACGGCCACAGAGTGCAAGCTGATAGGGTCGGCCGTGGCTGCGGCTATAAAAAAGCTTTTAGCGGCGTTGGCTTCTGAGGGCGATTTCTATCTCTTGTTGGCTCTTATCATGCCAAATACCTCATTTTGTATAAGATTTTGTAACACCGATAAGAACAAATAACATTGTGTAAAAAGTCTAATTTTATTTTTCATTGTATCCGTTAAACACAAAAATAGAATTCTGGTAAAATGCCGTATATTTTCAAAAATAATTCAAATTTAATTATTCGTTCTCCTTTCTTTTCAAATTTCACTGAATTTTCAATTTCGAATTAAATTTTATCTTAAGAAACATATAGTAAGCGGCCTTTTATAACGTGTGCCTATGTCCATAATTCAACAAACGATTCTAATTGATGTTTACTCACCACTTGTGTTAAAAAATCCAATAATAAAATGAGAATCACCACACTTTTAAAAAATCAATTTTTATATTAAAAATTAACCGTCGGCTTAAAAGATTTTTTAGAAAATCATATATTTAGTTTCAATTAATTGCAAATAAAATTATGCATTTGATAATTTAAATTTTTTTATTATATTTTTGTTTTCAATATTTTTAACACTTCAATGAAATAACTTTCAATGTATTTAACAATGAAACTCTCGTACACTTTCATTTGCACCCACTTGTATTTAAATTAGTTTAATATCTATAAACAAATGTAGCACCCACGGACGAGTTTACGTAATTTTGTTAAACTCTTAACGATAATAATTATGATGATGAGAACTCTGGATCGCTCTAATTGCAATAATTTTCTGAACACACAGTGGTATTAAATGTTTGACGAAATCAAACAAAATATGTACGACCAAATTATTGTACACAACCGCGCTGTATTAAAGCCGCTAATAAACTAATAAAGTTGATTTGTTTGGCCAACGGCGTGAGTAGACTACCGGTGAAAATATTCATTCATTAAAACATCAGGTGGGTTCAAATACCGGTTATATTTTATGGCTAAAATGAGTTAATACCAACAGATATTGTCGTTCTCTTTACACACATCTTGTAGAGTTAGTCAAACACTCGGGCAAAAAGAGAAATCAATACAAGTTAAAGTTATGAACACTCTCTATAAATCTCTTTGATCGTGTAACCAACGAAAGATCGTTAAAATAACTTAAACAGGTGTGTTTTTCTGGGGTGAGCAAGTGATAAACTCGGAACTTAAGTACTCACCTCTGAATAACAAAAGCTGTAATATGTGACTCGTGCACTTGAGTCGTTTTTAATAAACAGGTTTTAATTAAAGTTCTACCGGAAGCTCCGCCTTTATATATGCAATTTCTATTAATGGGGCTGAGACCGTTTATTCAATATGGCAGCCACCACCAATTGTAGCACTGTGTTAATTGAATTTACATTTGTTCTCTCTCGCTCTGTTTTAAACTACTCTCATCATGGCAAATAAATATGGCGTCTTGAAAATCACTCACTATGTTAACAAAGCACCAATGTTTAGATTGGGGTTGGTTATTCATTTCGTAAATACCACGAACAGCAACAACAATAACAAAAAAAAATAAAAATAAGGAAAAAGACAAGTTAAATAAAGCAAGAGGCCTGTTACCGTTGATTTATGTTACAAGTGGGTAATTGAATAATGTTTTGAGTGGGGGACAATAAATTTCATTAGTGGAAGTTCGCACGTAAATTTGCTGCCTGTTAAAGAAAAAAAACAACAACATTTGAGTGTGTGTATTTTTACACTTGTATGCGAATTTTTATCATTACTTGAATAAATGAATTGTTTTTAAAATACTGTTAAGTAAATAATAAAACAGATTAGCGCCGCAAACCGAATTTACTGCCAATCGAATGGTTCCGTTACAGCAACCGAATTATTTTCCACCATAATCCATTCTACATTAAGTTCGAACACCAAATATTTTTGTTGTCACAAATCAACTGGATATATTGCTTCAAAATACAACTTTTTTTGCGAAACTAGTTTAATGAAACCGATTTTTGTTTTAATTAAGAAAACACAGAGAAAACATACATTGTGGCATCCGAATTTTGTGCCAATTGTTACCGCCACCGATATTTTGCCTCGAGTCCGAATTCGAAATGGAAAAGACTTTCAATTATGTCAGAGCTAATGCAATTTACCGCACACTTGTGGATTTGGCTGTTGGAACTTATATAGGGAAATTAGAAAAGAAACACCTCAAGAATAGATGATTTGAAGCTTTTAGTTTTAAATGTATGGGGTAATTTCTAAAACACTTCGAAGAAGAGTTGCTTTATTTCTATAGCGATGGTTTTTGTTGCAACCCAAATGCATGGATACACTATGCCCACTCTGCTGGAAACGGTTTATTATCATAGTAATGACGGTGGCATAATTTCCCTTTAGAATGAAATGGGAAGTTATAGAATATTTTGAGCTCCATATCAGTTTGGTAAAAACTGGTACCATGGTTTATAAAGATTAGCTGATATCTGAGCTGTGCCTAGATATTGGAGTATAAAAAAGTTTTACTATTACCGAAATGGAATAAAACCGATCATTTTTATCCAAAAGATTTTAGACATATTAACATAACTTCATTCCTTACAGATTAACAGAGAAAATATGACTTCTTAAGTCAACAACTGATTTGGGTAGCGGACTTCCCTTGGGAACACAGCCACAGTTTACGTAGTGGTGTTGTGGATTATATCGTGCGACACTCTTCAGCTTGTACGCTCTAGGATATGTTTCTTTTCGGATTATTTACTGCGGGATCTGAAAGAAGTTTTTTTAGTCGGAATTTTTAAGATTCTTGCATATTTTAAGAGAGTGTGGGGTACTGCCAATGACATCGCATCTAATAAACCATACGTAGAAGCTATCGTTTTTCATCGGGTAATGCTAAAGACCCAATTGGTCTATGCGAGGTCTATGACTTGGCAGTTTAACTTAACCAGGACTACAAGCTGTATTTAAATAGTAAAATAAAGCAAAAAAGAACTTTTCGTTACAGATCTACGAATTTTTACGAAATTTTAACCAACAAGCTAATATACTCCTGACCTAAAAACTCTCGGGGAAACTGAACACCGAAAATACAGTGAGGTGTGCAACAGTTATTTTCTACGCCTGTAGAAAGTTGTTTGATTAAAGCCAGTTGAAGATCCTGATAGTCGGAAAGCTCGTAGGATCTTCTACACGCCTAGGGCACTTGAGCCCTATTTCACATAATTTCTGTAAACAAGAGTAAAGTAAACCAAAATTTCTTGACCTTTATTATTCTGATATGAATTTCCTTCTATAAGAACATTAACGTGAGTGAGTAGGCAAATATGTTTGTGTGCGTAGTGGATCAACTTTTCGAAAAAATAGTTAATGCAGAATGAAATTAAAATTTAAAAGCCACATACATTGTGACTGAAGTTTTTAAGTTCAGTGGGCTATAATTTTAGAAGTGCTTGGAATTTCATTCAGAAACTTTTCTGGAAAGTTTATAAGTCAGGTTGTCCTTTAATCTTTTTGATTTTTGAACGGTATCATATGTTCTGTATTTGATGTTCAGCCAGTCAACCCTAAATAGAAATGGGGTTCACGTCTTTGGAGATAATGTCCGGGTGTTCTATTAGACCCTGGTTAAACAAACAGCTGGGGAGATTAAAAAAACATATAGTATATGCTTCATCTATACCCAGACAACAGGATCAGTTGTGGCCACCGAATTTGTTATCAATCGATGGCGGTTACGACAACTATCTTAATATAAAATAATATTTTTAGTCTTGAAAACCAATATTCAGTTGTCTAATTTGATATTATATTCCACATACATTACACGTTCCACAAAATTTTATTTTCGATTTTTCCTGAGTCGAATCAGGGCATTCGGATTAATAATTCGAACTCTTACTTATTGCACTACAACAATTTTTAATTTTCTTTGTTTTATTTGTTATTTAAATATTTGAAAATTTAATTTTATTTAAAAAAAAAATACTTCTTTGAATGTTTTCCTTTTCTGGGATTTAAACACGGAAATTCGGAGTACAAAGCTGCCTCTCTACCTACTACACCACAAACACTTTTTGGTTATGATGACTTATTTTGAATTTAAATATTTTGTTAGGAAAACACATATAGTTTAAAATTCGTTAACAAATACCAACCATTAATTAATTAACAAATACCAATAATTAATACAATCAACAATTTGTTTGGTCCTACTGAAACCCCAATTAAGTGGTATATTTGATCAGAATAGCCGTATTTGTACACTCATATTAATCTATGCTTAAAAATACAAATATATTTTTCCTATTTTTTTTCGTACAATATACACATATTTTGTATATATTACAAAACTTTTGTATATTACATATTTTATAAATTTTGTAAATAATACAAATATGATAACGTAAATTGTTTTTAGTATAAAATATTAAAAAAATTGTAATATTACAAAATTTTCGTACTCAGCATTTGAAAAAAATATTTATATTTTTACAAATATTTTTAGTATTTATATGAAATTTCGTAAAATAATGTCAAAATAACCAAATTTTTCGTGAAATGAACCACTGTATTCGTGTATTTTACCTATGAATTTTTATGAGTGTAGTTAGCACTTTTAAATATCTACAATTTTTTAATAAATTTGATAGATTGTACCAATTCGGCGAATGTACCAAATAAATGTTTGATTCTAATGTACACAATTACTAAAGGAATTGTATTTTTAAAACTGACTAGAAGTACTAAGAATTGCGTAATAGAATTGTTTTTTAATTCTATTTCTCTCTTACTAATTCTCATTACAATATTTTAGCTTTATTGAATTCCAAAGAATCTTTTATCTGGGTGTAGGAGTTTGATACCGACATTAAACTGTAGATCCTCCGATGTTCTGAGAATTACAATAGCAACAAATATATTAGGCACAAGTAGAAGCACAGCTCATGGACATTGATATGGTCAAAAACACCATATTATAAAATAGTTCTATTGTTTGTTTTTACCCCACCCGCCACCTAACGATTTTTTTTCAACTGGTGCTTATTTCGTGAATGGTAACACTAAGCTCATGTCTGATTTGACAGATAATTAGTTTTATCCTTCCGCTGAACGAATATGGTTGTGTATACGCTTGAACAACGCTGGAAAATATTGCGACATTACTTTGAAAATCATGGTAATGTTGCAGAATGTCATCTTTTCAATGTCACCTTTTCAGATGAAGCTCATTTTGATCTTGGCGGGTATGTAATCAAGTGAAATTGTCGCATTTGGGGCACAGAAAACCCGCACGCATACATTGAAAAGCCGATGCACCCAAAACGAGTCATTTTTTGGTGCGGATTTTGGTCCAGAGGCATAATTGGGCCATTTTTTTCGAAAATGAGCAAGGAGTGGCCGTTACAGTCAATGGCGATCGTTATCGGGCCATGTTGAACGAATTTTTGTTCACGAAAATTGAAGAGGAGGATATTGGCAACATTTAGTTTCAACAGGACGGCGCTACGTGCCACACAGCCGAAGCTACACTCGATGTTTTGCGCCCTGTTTTTGAAAATCGCATTATCAGCCGCAGAGCTGATGTCGTTTGGCCACCTCGGAGCTGCGATTTGACACCGTTGGACTATTATTTGTGGGGTACCGTCAAAGATAAGTGTTACGCCGACAAGCCAGAGACAATTGACGCTTTAAAGGACAATATTCGTGAAGCCATTAGTGAAATACAACTGCACACAATCGATAATGTGCTTAAAAATTGGACCGATCGTGTAGGCTACTGCATGGCCATCCGAGGCAGCCATTGGAATGAAATTATTTTCCATTATTAACCGGAAGGATTGTACTTTCAAATAACAAAAGAAATTTGAGAAAACATTCAGTAGTTTTTTTTTATAGCATTTTTATAGCATATTTGGCGGACCCTATATTAAGAGTAGTCTTTAATGAATCAACTGTAAGTAAATTTAAAAAAATTAATTAAATTAAAATATTAAAGAAAAATTAATGAATTAATTCATTCTTTTGTGACTCTGGAACTCAATAAGAATATCAGATAGCGTTTTTTTAGTCAGCAATGTGAATGGAGTTTATGTTCGTGGTTTTGTTTTATTTGTTTTATATATATTTAATATTCAATATTGCAATAATATGTAAGCGTATATATGTATAAAGATAAATGGGGAATAGGCTTTTAAAGGCAAGTCATTTATGTTCATTTATTCTTCCATCATTATTAAACTTAACATATTTTTGTTTTCTCTTTCACATCGCGCCTGCTGCATTCATTTTTTAGTTTTTTCTTTTTTTGTTTGTGTTAATAGCGTTACATTTAATGAGTTTCTTGTTACAACGACACTTTTTTGATTGATGTCACAGGTATTTGTTAACTTTTTAAAATTTATTTAAATTGAATTATGTACCACGTTTTTGTTTATATGTAAGTAATGAACTTTTAAATTTTAGCCACAAATCATATTGACAATTAGTTTGCTTTAATGGGGAAATTAGAGTATTCAAAAACCGCAAACCGGTCAACCGGTTTCTTTTTTTTTCTAAACCGATAGGTTTCGAATATTTTTTAAATTCGAAGAAAACCGAAAACCGGTCCTTTTTGTTCGGTTGACCGGTTTTTTTAATTACATCACCAACTGGGTTACTTGGTCTCTATTATTTTTTCCAAACAGTTTTATAATCGTTTTTTTGGTTATGAAGATTTAGATGTAAGTCTGATAGATTGCGATGAAGACCTAACTTTGGATATTTCAAATTCAAATAGTTTAATTTCTCATCTAAATAACACAATAAGCAGTATTCATTATATGATAATTTCATATATCTTGATAAATGCGACAAAAGAGCTGAAAAGTTGGAAAATTTATATCATTGTCTTTAACTATTTGTCCAACATCTACTATTAGTGAAAGAGTATTTTCCACTTCTAGCTTTATCAAAAGCAAACAAAACAATCGTCTTAAAACGAAACATTTTAATTGCATATTATTTCTAAAATATTATTTTAGAACTGAAAAATAGATTTTCTTTTTACATATTTAAAATGTAATATTAAAAAAACTTATTTAATGCCAAACGTTTTAAGCGTTAAAATTACTAACGTACTTAATTTTACCAATTTACAAACTTAATGACCTCTATTCATTTGATATGCATATAGTTTTATAATATTAATTTTTAAGATATTATATTAAAAAATATTAAAACCAATAAATAAAATGTTAAAATGAAATATAGGGTCCGCCAAATAACTTTTTATTTTTATTACTTTATATATTAAATTTCTTTTTTTTTTGTTTGTAATTAAAACAATAAACAAATAATATAAGCTTTTTATTCAAATTAAAAAAAAAAAACCGAAAAAACGGTTGACCGGTTTTTTCTGCAAAAACCGAAACCGAAACCGGTTTTTTAAAAATTCGATTTTTCGAAGAAAACCGAAACCGGTTTTTCCAAAGGCCGGTTTTTTTAATTCTCTAGGGGAAATGTTAAAAAAATGTAACAAAATTTTTAGTTTGGACTAGCAATGGCTTGTTTCGCTTTCGTTGAACTGCTAATTTAGGCGAAAAAAACTATTAGTATTATTGTATTTTAACTAATTTTATTTCACAATAAAGTCAAAAAGGGCTTAACATTGCAATTTTGTTTACAAAAGTAATATAAACAATGAAGGAGTTCACAAAGTGTACTGTGTATTGTCGTTGAAGAGTTGATAAAATTTTTATTTCACTAGGTAGGTACGCATTTAACACCGAGGTAAATATTTTGAGATTTTTCATATATCATAAAGAGCCGCGCCATATTTAAAACAGTCAAAATATATATCATTATTGCAGCTACAATAAAAACGGACTTACTTTTTTTAACTTTTTATATACATTGAAAATTTTGTGCACTTTCCAACTGTAGAAATTCGGTTACTACAATTGAATACTAATTTTCACAACAAAATTCGGTTAATACTACTGATTTTTATTTGCAACAACCAAAATTATTAGTTAGTAGCTAACTTTATATTTAAGACATAATTATTATTTTAAATACATTTTCCATAATTTCAGGTGTTGTGTTGTTGATTTTGTCGAGTATATTGTTTATTAATTGCTAGATGGTTCTAGGCTTATTAATATCGACTTTTTCTTTCAAATAACCCCAAAGGAAACAATCTGAAGCGGTTAATTCCGGAGAATTCAGAGACCGATTAAAATCGTCTGTACTCGAAATAATTCGGTCACCAAAAATGTCGCGTAAAAAAGGCACTGTGTCCCTCGCAGTGTACGCTGTGGCTCCATCCTGTTGGTACCATACATTGTCCGATACCGAACTCCAGTGATAGAAAAGCCGACACCATCTTCATTTTCAAAAAAAAATATGGGCCAATTATCCTTTCCGACACTTAAGTGGGTGTAATTGTCGCTGTTAAGGCCAAGTTGTGTCGAACGTCTTCCCGAATGCTCTTCTGTACTTGCTCAATATTGTCATCCGTGTGCACCGTTCGTTGTCTGGCGGCACCAGGAAGGTCCCATACTGCCCCATGTTTTCGAAAATTTGACTCTGAGGGTCCAACCCACACATTGAAATAACGACGATATCCACACTGTGTCAAAACAATGGACCAATGATTTTTTTCTTTTTTTATTTAAGGACTACAACTGGTCAATATTGACTCACTAGCAGTTTAAATTTCATAATACAAAATATATTTATTTATTTATATATTAAATTAATTACAGCAGACGAAGTTTTTGACAAAAACCTCTTACTTGTTGAAGCGCCATTTAAGGTCGTGGGGTTTGTAGCGGTTTAATCTTCTTGGCAATCCTGAAGTATTTAAGAGGGCCGGAATTTCATTATTTTGGTGTTGTAAAAGTTTAATTTCATTTGCTTCTGCTTTGATTTGTATTTTAGAAGCAATTGTTTCTATTTTTAGATCACGATGAATATCGGTGTTTCTTACGTACCATGGAGCTTTTACTAAATTTCGTAATACTTTATTTTGAAATCTTTGTATGATTTCTATTACACTATTCTTCGCACATCCCCAGATCTGAATCCCATAGGTTCAAACTAATTTAATGATTTGTTTATATATCATAATCTTATTATGTAACGATAAAGGTGATTTTCTGCCAATAAGCCATCTATATTTTCTATATTTTATATTTTATCTATATTTTATTTTATTTTTTATTATATGGACCAATGATTTGAGGAATAAAGTTCAACGATTTGAGCACGTTGTTCAATTGTCTATTGTTCAAATTCAAATTCCCCAAGTCTTATTTACAAAATACTGAAAAGAAATTAAAAAAAAATAAAAAATTATAATAATAAAGTTATAAGGAATTCAAACCCCTTCGGTTATTTTGGGCCACCCTGTACAAAGTATTTGATTTGTTGTTCAACATTGCGCAAAATGTTTAATTTTAGATACCAAATGCGTTTATCTTATGTGTACACATGTTTGTCTCCAAAAATACACACAGTTGTTGTATTAAAAGAAATTTGTAATGTATAATCGCACATTGTGTGTACATTTAACATTTTGTTTGTAAAATCATGCATATTCGTAATATTAAGCATAAAGGGGGCAAACATTATTAATACAAATCATAAAGTTAAAATAATTTGTCAAACTTAGAAGATAAATTCCAAGAAAATATAAAATTTTCAGGATTTATAATTCTGTATGTAGTTTCTGTAACTTTTTGCGAGAAGTTTTCGCATCGAAAAGTATGAAACAAAAAATTCCATTGTTTCTCGATTTGTGAATAAAAAGTGTTTCTGTATTTCAATGCGAAAAGAGGCAACGTTTTTATTGGAATATTCCAAGACATCTGTCAAAAAACATAAACAAAAAGCCGCGAACAACTAAACCAAAAATAAACAATTTTATTTAAAAAAAAGTTGTATAATTTAAAAAAAATTAATAAAATGTATAGGGAACTTTGCCGCCTCATCAAATCTTCTGCCCTCAATTTATTAATTGAAATTACCCCTCAGGATGAGTGCAGCCTGTATTATTTTGCAACCGGATCATTTTATAGGGACATCGGTCAAGATTTTGCTGCTTCTATAAGCAAGACAATGATACTCAGGTGTGTCCATGAGGTTGCTGATTTTTTGAAAAGTTATCTTATTTTAAGGTGGATAAAGTTTCCAATAACTTCGGAGAATATTTTTTTTTAATAATTTTCTATCTAGGTTCGAATAAAAAGATCTAAACCGGAGATTGAAAGCTGCTATACAAACCGAAAAGGCATATTTGTTTTTTCAAAAAGTCTCAAATTTTGAGACTTTTGTGTTGTTCAAATACATTATTTTTTATTTTACTAATTAGATTTACAATTTCAACTTAAAAATTCTTGGAGGATTTTCGAGATTTGGTGGATCTACCCATGATTCATATATTTGGGAAGCTTCTAAAATTAATGATTTGCTACAGCAAAGATACTAGTCTAACAGAAGCAATCAATGGTTGAAAGTTATACAGCTATTTTTGTTTTTTTTTTTTCATTCTGTTTTAGATGATTCCGGATAGCGCCTTAACCTTAACCTTACGGGTGTAATAACTTGCGCACCTTTTATGATAAATTACCCTACCTAGGGGTTTGTAGCCGGCGTTTAAGAACGCCACTGGCTTCTAAGTTTTATGCCGGCACTAAAAAGTGCTAAGGCAAAGCACAAAAATAAGTGCTTGTGTTTTAATTGAAAACAGAGAGTTTCGATTTCAAACTTATCTTTATTTAACGAAATCGTCCTGCTTATAAACTAAAATAACGGTACATAATTATACTTATTTTCTATGTTCTTGTTTTGTTTACATCTAATGCTTTTATTTAGATCAGCTGTTATTCACTCTAAAAAATGATTGTAAAATTACTACTATAAAATGGGCAAAGTTTTCTGTAATATTACGAAAATTCGGTAAATATAAACACCAAATGCGTAAAACTTTTTTGTGCACGCTTTCATATACAATTATACACACTCTAGACACTATTTGTTTATAATTAAACACATTATGCCTAAAATTATTATTTTGTTAAATAAAAATTTTACGCACAAAGATTGTAAATCTTTAGTAGTAAAAAAAAAAATATTACATTTTGAAATTGAAAAAAAAAATCGATAAAATTTTCAAACCTAAAAAATAGATTCATTAGTTTTTTAAATTTATCAATTATTTGGAATTTCTAAACAATAAATTTATTGGTTTTATTCTTGCTGTGAGTTAAGAAACAATAAAATTATGGTTTTATTATGAATTTCTAAATAATAAATTTATTGTTTTTTATTACAAAACAAAATTTTTTTTGCTTTATAATTTTCAATATCACGGTAGAAAATGTGCGCAATTTTGTAGGACTTTTCGGCATTTTTATGTACATTTTTAGGAAAATCGTGATTACGCACAAATTTGTTTTTTTTTATTGTAAGTGTTTATTAATTTGAAATATATAACAAACTTAAACTATAATAAACATTCGTTAACAATAATAATTTTTATATACACTCTTGAAAATGTTTGTAAATTTACCACATTAAAATGGGTAAATTTTTGTGTAATATTATGAAAATTCGGTAAATATACACACAAAATGCGTAGAAATATTTTGTACACACTTTTATACACAATAATACACACAAAAAGTATTTTTAGACATAATTCGTTTTAAATTAAACACTTTGTGTCTAAAATTAGTATTCTTTTGTTAAATTTAAATTTTACGCACAAATTTTGTAAATATACTAACTTAGAATGATAATAAATATTTTGACATTTGAAAATTGGAAAATATTAATAAAATAAAAAAGCTAAAAGCGAATAATAATTTTTCGAAATTATAAAAAAGTTAATATAATATTTGAGAAAATTTTTATCAAATGATTTGGTCAAATACCAAAAACACTTACACGTTCAAACAAAAAAAGTGAAATAAAATTTAAAATACATAAACCAAATTGCATCAACATATTCTCAAGACAACAACATCTCATTGTGTGTAAGTACGGATAAATCAAATTTATATATCTATAAACGTTGCTTTTTAAAACGGAGAAGAGGATAAAATATTGTCACACACAATTTAAATTGAAGATGACCATCACTGCACATGCCAATTCAAAATATATTATGTATTATACTTATTCAATATACAATTCATATTACACAGTACAACAGCCAATCTGGGGGGTGAGAAATTCCAAGTCAGGGTGATGGTACTAGGTCAGTATAGTAAAACCCTCAAAGGGTTTGGCGTTCGTATGTGTCAGTTTTTTTATGACCTTTTAAATTTTTTCCTTATCTTAATGTTTTTTCGCTTAGTTGTAACATTTTGGCAAAAACGTAGTTTAACATAACTCGAGAACCACTTGTCCGATTTTGATGAAACAAATTTAGAAAAACTAAGAATTACAATTTCTCTAATCTGTTTCTATACCGTTTTCCTATATGTGCAACACTTTCGAAGTTAAAAATGAATGTATGAAGGGAAAAAAGTGTTTTTGCCTAAAAATTTAAATATTTTTTTTTTTAAATTCATAAAAAATCCAAAATGGAAAAAAGTGCCAAAACGAATTACTTTCGCGTAAAGTCACATAACTCATGAGCAAAAAAGGCATAGATCATGAAAATCGATGCACGCGTTTCTCATTTATTCACAATTAGGTAAATGTATGAATTTCAAATATTTGCTCCGGATATGCACAACATTATTTGGAGAAAACATTGACACTCACAAGCCGAACTCTCTCATATTTTTTTACTGTACTAAAAGAGAAATATTGATGTGGCAACACTGGTTCTGTAATGTTTACATAAAACATGCATTGTCATTATACTTCTTCTCTTTCTCACACTGGTTCTGTGATTTTTGTCATTCAACAAGTGCCGACGAACGCGAACAGTAAAAGTGATTTTTCTCCAGTTTTTTAAAAGTGAACAAAACTGAACAGAAAATGGAACTGTGCAAGCCAGATATAAATAGCTTTTGCTACTGCTGTGGTCAATATGTCTCAACACATAAAAAAAGGGGAAATTTCAGTACTGATTTTGTTCAAACATGCGAGATGTACTTCAACCAAAATGTTTTGTGAACGAAAATTGGGTACCAAATATAGTGTGTAAAAGCTGCTACAACCGTCTAATGGATTGGAAAAATAAAAGACGTGAAAGTATGCCATTCAGTATCCCAATGACTTGGACTAATCCTGGCGAAGGTCACAATCCATTGAATTGCTATGCATGTGCGAAAAAAGGAGCCGCAAAAAGGATAAGAAAATCGTATAATTACGTTGGTGTTGCAAGTGCCGCAACACCATTGCCTCATTCGGACTACATTCCTGTGCCAAAAGCTTCTAGCCCAGATATTTTCTCTTCTACGACTGCTCCGACATATCATGCACGTGATGATCCCCCATATGAGCCATCAGTATCCAATGAGCCAATTTTAATAAATCAAAATAAGCTTGATTCAATTGTTGCCAAGTTGGAATTAACACAGCATAAATCGGAAGAGCTGGCTTCCATTTTGAAATCAAACAATTTGTTGGCACCCGGTGTGAAAGTCACAGCTTATTGAAGTCGTCAGGCAACACTCCAAAGTTTATTCCTTGTGAATGATGAAAAAACTTCTGCATATTGCCCGGATGTAGGAAAATTGATGGACGCAATGGAAATAAAATATGAAGCAGATGACTGGAGATTATTTATTGACAGTTCAAAACTCAGCTTGAAGGCGGTTTTACTGCATAAGACCAATAAAAAACCTTCAGTTCCAATCGCCTATAGTACAGAAACGAAAGAAACATATGATGCACTGGAAAATATTTTAAAAATGATTAACTACGCCAAACATATGTGGCGCATATGCTGCGATTTAAAAGTTGTAGCAATGCTTTGTGGTCTTCAAAGCGGCTATATAAAATATATGTTCTTTTTGTGCGATTGGGACACACGATTTTCCGGTGACCAATATGCATGCCACGGATGGAAACTCAGAGAGCACAGCAGGTTACAAACGGCCAATATTATTCGTGAGCCTCTAGTGCCGAAGGAGAAGATATTGCTGCCTCCACTGCATATTAAACTTGGAATTGTTAAGAATTTTATCAAAACTGTCGCCAAAAGAGATGAAGTTTTCTTGTGTTTTAAACTAATTTACCCGAGACTCAGTGAAAGTAAAATTAAAGAAGGTGGGTTATAATATCACATTAATTTCCCATGATTTTCCATCTTAACAAATTAATTTTTTCCAATCAGGCGTAGTAAATGGTCCAGATATACGAAAGCTGATTAAAAGTGACGCATTCAACAATATTTTGATTGACGCTGAATTGAATGCATGGCAGGCAATCAAAGAAGTAATAGAAGGCTTGTTGGGAAAGCATCGTTCTAACAACTACGATGTTTCTGTCGCAAGGATGTTAAGAGCATTCTCGGAAATTGGTGTCCACATGTCCTTGAAAATCCATTATTTACATCATCATCTGGACTACTTCAGCAAACAATTGGCTACCGAATCTGATGAACAAGGTGAACGCTATCATCAAGTTGCTATGCCATTTGAAATGAGGTAATACTGATTTTTTATTTTTTCAAACTCATTTTAATAAAACAAAAACTTACAGATATAGAGGCAAAAAGTCGCCGAGTGCAATAATTGCGGAAATTTGCTGGTGGAGTAAGCTTGTGTGGCAAGACAAGGATGATCTTGATGATAAAGAATTTTCAGGAGATGCAGAAGGGCCAACAGTGGAGTCATACATTGACATTATGTGTGGTTCAGAAACTGATGATAGCGATGAATGCGATGCCACTAGTCCCGAACAACCACCATCGAAAAAGTCTAGGCAATATTTATTAAAATAAATAAAAATAAATAAATAAAATAAAAATAAAAAATGTTTACTTAATTTTTTTAGTAGTTTATGGCCAGAAGTCTGGAGTTATTGGGGAAAATTTATAAAAAAAGGCGATAAATGACACTTTTTTGAATAAAAACAAATATCAATATTCTTGTCAAAATGTGATACCTTCACTTAATTGTAAATAAAAGCAGAACGCGTTAATCGATTTCTATGATCTATGTCGCATTTTGTTTATAGGTTATGTGACTTTACATGAAATTAATAACACTTGATCCTTTTTTCCGTTTTGGATTTTTTATGAATTTAAGAAAAAAAATTTTAATTTTTAGGGAAAAAAATATTTTTTTTTCTCCACAAATTTATTTTTACCGGCAAAACTGTTGATTATAAAGAAAAACGTTATATGATTAAAGAAATTGTAATTCTAAATTTTTTTGAGTTTGTTCAAAATCGGACAAGTGGTTCTCGAGTTATGTTAAACTACGTTTTTGCCAAAATGTTACAACTAAGCGAAAAAACATCAAAATAAGGAAAAAATTTAAAAGGTCATAAAAAAACTGACACATACGAACGCCAAACCCTTTGAGGGTTTTACTATGCTGACCTAGTACCATCACCCTGACTTGGAATTTCTCACCCCCCAGACAATAATCCCAAAAATGTTCCATAGTGTTATTAAATTAATATAACTATTATGTAAACAAAAAAATAAAAATATTCTTGTATAAAAAAGCTTTTGTGCCGTTTTATTTAATTATTTTATTTATTAATCATATAATTACAAATTATATGTTAATACCCTAACCGAGCACTAGCAACAAAGGCCTTCGGCTCGTTGTAGCGAAAACAGACCTGAGCCTCTGGTGGGAATTTAACCCACGACCCCCGCACTGGTAAGCTAGCACGCTACCAACTAGCCTACCGGGGCGCCTGGGTGCCGTTTTAATTTAAACCATAATATAATCATTTTGTTTATATTTTTACGCATATTGAAATGCATTTTTAGGCATTGCATGTGTATACTTACCCTTCAGATAGGTTTTTTACGCACAATTTTAGTAAATTCACGAATTAAATTTATACATGTCATTTAATTTTTACGCACATTCAATGTAAAATCACACATTATGTGTTTAACAATTTACGCATAATGGGTGTACTTTTTTTCGTTTACGCACACAGAGTAAATTTACCCAATTTATAGTAGGAGTACAGTTTCCTACTATAAGTTGGGTAAATTTCAACAGAAATTTATTAGAGTGTATACAAAGTACCTTAATCGGGCTCTCTAGTATTATTACTACAATAATTAGTTTTGGTTTTCAAATATTTTATAAATAAATAACGTACTTCAAGTGAAGAATATATAACTAATTAATTTTTGTAATGAAAAAATTTTTTTTTTAAACATTACATCGATATAAGCCGCACAAATTTGGTGAATTTACTCTTTAATTTTAAAATTTCATTAAATTTTTACGCACTTTTAATGTAATTTTATTTAGTTTGTGTGTATTTTTTCATTTACGCACACAGAGTAAATTTACCCAACTTATAGTAGGAGTACAGTTTCCTACTATACTTATAGTAGGTGTACAGTTTCCTACTATAAGTTGGGTAAATTTCAACAGAAATTAATTAGAGTGTTGTTTACAATGTAAAAATGTTTTGATATCAGCTGTTATTATTTATAGTATAAAAATGGTTAGAGATGTGAGTGGTTATCGATTTACTACACCGGTCTTCGACAAACGAAGATGAAAGACTTTTCAACACAGTTCATGCCAAGACCAGAAATTGCATTGAACGACTTATGGGGTATTAAATTCAGCTTTCAAATGCCCTCAGGTCGGGCTACATACTACACCCCAGATGGCAGGTACCATTATAAATGCCTGTACAGTTCTTCACAATTTTTGATAAGACCGTGGATTGCTAAGCCATGACGGCTAATGAACCATGTATCGATGATGAGATACTCGTAGAACCAGCTAAACCATTACGTGAAGCTACTAGTCTGCGTAACCGATTAAAAAAGATGATTTGTCGACATAACTAAATAATTTACGCAAATTTAAGAACTAAATAAAAATATTTTTTGATTATTTTTATTTAATGTGAAAATAAATTAATTAATAAATAAAAGTTTATTTCCTTTCTAAAAAAACTGTGCTTAATATATCTTTCGTTTATTAAAATAAAAAAAAAACAAATATTATCATGACGACTTGGGAATAGTTAGTCTTTAATTCGTCAATAAATACAACTAAAAATAAAAGATTGTAAATAAAATATGGTTTAAATTCTTGAAATTCAACACTCAGAATATTATGTAGTTAACTGTTTGTAGTTTAATAAAAAAGTGTTCCGTTCCATTTAAAAATAAAGGAAGATACATTTTTTTTTCAAAGAAACATCTATATTAACTTTTTTATACATTTATTCAAAATAATAAACTATCATTGACCGATTTTTTTCAGTTTCATTTATTTTTTTCATTTGTTTGAAATTTAATAAAAATTTACCCAAAAAAACGAAACTTGTGTTTTATTTGTGTCCGTAACAGTTATTACAAATTTAAATTTTGTTTGCTGTCTGTTTCAAAAAAAATATTCAAAAATTTCAATTTGTTTTTTTATTTAAATTGGTTGTATATATACAAAGTTTTTCAATACAAATTACAAGAACTTCATAAACAAACATACATACACAAATACATTCACACAAAAAAATGTTTATAGCTTCATATGCATACATACATTTTGTGCTGTACGAGTATATTAAAAAAAAAAACAATAAATACAAAAACGGAAATAATTTCAAAAAAATGAAAAAAACATTTATTTTTTAAGGATTGGTAGGTAAAATTTTGATATTTATTTTAACTGATTATATCATTTATTTCGTACGGATGTGTCAGTTGATTAATCAACATTTAAAAATAAATAACAAATGGCATTTAATTTAAATGAAAATTAAGTAGACCGGTTTTTAAATGAAATATCATTTCTTTTAAATGATTATTTCAGTTATTTTAACTTACAAACTTTGTTAAGTGTAGTGTTTTAAAATCATATTGATTACATTTTCAAATAAAGCCCTTTTAAAAAATTGTATGCTAATTGGAAGATATGCGAGTTTAATATTTTTGTGTGTCTAATAAAAATAGGTATAGGCTCAAAAAAGACTTTATTTGAATAAATTTAATTAAAGTTTTTTTGTAGACTATATCTACCTCATATCTTTTAAAGGGCTTTATTTCAAAGTGGGAACAAGGTGATTTTAAAACCCATTACCTTTCGATCTTTATTATATATATAAAATTAAATTTCTTATCCCCAGACTAGAAAATAGCAGACAGAGATGGTCAACGGGTGTATAGCCCTTTAGTTTTCTGCATGTCCAATCAAAAAATAAGTAAAGGGTTATAAAGCACGTTATTTTTATATTTTAATTAATTTGGTATAAAAACAAGTAAAAAAGGGCTAAATTCGGCTGTGCCGAATCTTTGAAAGCCTCCACCAAAGGGGATGAAGATGATATACGTATATACTAAATTTTGCATGAACTGTAATATGAATATGTTTTGTCAATTTATGTAACGAACTTTTGTTATTTAGTTTTAGCAATGTTATTTACAGAGGTCTGCTCTGTTAGCGACTTTAACATTGTTCATTTTTACGTTAACTTAGTTATAATAGTATGTAAGACAATAAATGTAAATGACTTAATAACATTTTTACTTACTTAACAGAAAAAAAAAAAAAGATACAGAAAAATTGTACAAATTTGTATGGAAAATTTAGAGGTACCTTCACATTTTCACCCATAACTTTTGAACCGCTTGACCGATTTTGCTCATTTTAAATACCAAACTGCTCGGGAGGATGTTCAATAATCTGGGTAAAAATAGGCACCCCGCTTGCGTCTTCGCGTCGTGATCGTGATTTCAACAGACAGACAGACGCACATCGCTAAATCGACTTAAAATTGCATAAGGATCACGAATATATATACTTTATGGGGTCTTAAGCCTATATTTCGACATATTACAAACGGAATGACAAACTGATATATACCCTCACCATATATGGTGGAGGGTATAAAAATCATGGTACATATTGAAGAGAAATGTCAGTTGAAGAATTTTATAACATAAAAGTTTGCATAACTTTAAAACAGTTGCGTAGAATTCATATGCACAATGTGCAAGCTTTTACAAAAGAGCTTTTTCACCGGAGCTCCTAAATTGTACCATGCCCCAGACCAAAATTCTACGATGTACCTCAAAGCCCATACTCCAGGTAGGAAATATTTAAAATTTTAGGTTTTTCCCTTTGTACCATCATTTTTAACATGTACCTGGCTAAAATTCCAAAATGTAGATGATCAGTGAGTTAGCACCTACTCCAGTTCACATATTCAAAATTTCATGTTTTTGTCTAAATCGGTGTGGGCAGCCCGTTAAGGAGAAGACTGTTCACCTTTTTCCCCCTCCCCGTACACATTTCCAAAAATCCAACCTAGGTGAATGTCTATACTGCAGGAGGAACCTTTGCACCAAATTTCAACTTACCAGCTCCAGCGGTTTTGAAAAGACGTCAACGGTGAGAATTTTTCATTTTTCTGCCCCTCCCGGTTGACTTTTCCAAAAATTACGTCTTAACTGTTATCTACACTGGTGATGGAGCCTGCATACTAAATTTCAACTTCCTAGGTCCTGCGGTTTGTTCAAGCTGTTAAGGAGAAGACTTCATCGATGAAATAGCACATACTCCAAGGCCGGTCGGGGGGAGATTTTTCCCCTTATTGCGCCTCCCAGTAGGAATTTCCGAAAATCCAACTTTGTTGGAAGTCTACGCTGGAGTGGAAATCTATGAACCAAATTTTAACTGTCCAGCTCCAGAGGCATGTCGTCATTATCATTTTTTTCATAGTTAGAATTTTTGTTACCACAGTATGGTTACAGCCAATCATGATATAAAATACGAGGTGTCAATCATAAAATAGTGAAATATTTACTATAATAATGATGGTAGCGACCATGTTGATGGTTAGACAATCAATAATATGGTTGTGACAACCATACCCGATTGCAGCAAGCACAATATAGTAGCAGTGATCATGTTGCAACCATATTTTTTCTCTGCGTGTATGCACATTTGTACATTTACATATACATTGGAGGAGGAATCTATGTACCAAATTTTAACTTCCCAGATCAAGTGGTTATGGCGTTCCGTCAAGGGGAGAATTTTTGAATTTTTGGCCCTCCGCTTTAGATTTTCTAAAAGTCACGTCTTTCCTGTTATCTAGACTGAAGAAGGAATCTGCAAACCAAATGTTAACTTTCTAGTTTCTGCTGTTTGGGCAGGCCGTTCAGGGGGACACTTTTCCCCTTATTGCCCCTCCCCGTAGGAATTTACAAAAATCCTACCTAGGTGAATGTCCTCAGGTGGAACCAATATACACAATTTCAACCTTTCAGCTCTACCGGTTTTGGCAGGCCATTGGGGAGGGGAGAATTTAACACTTTTCTGCCCCTCCCCGTTTGATTTCTCAAAAATCACGTCTTGTCTGTTATCTACACTGGAGAAGAAGCCTGCTTACCAAATATCAACTTCCCATGGCCAACGGTTTGGGCATGGGATATATAGAGACAAAATAAATTTTATAAAAAAATGTGTAATATATTAGGATTGTTTTTTTTCGAATTTTATATAAATATTCCATACAAATTTAAGTAGATATAGGCTTGTTAAGTAGTTATATAAAGAGCTACTTAAAAATCCAAGTCTTAGAAATAATTTGCTTTTATCTTTTAAACGTAAGCAAAAATATTTTTCATTTGATAAAATATAAAAAATTACAAAATCTACTAAGGCGGCCCCAAAAGTTTAAATTGTATTTGTTTACAAAAAAAAAGAAGGGATAGTCGTTTTCTTTACAAGTATTTATAGATATAGATATAAAATTCAGAAAAAACAAACCTATTATTTCTGTATACACCATTACACCATTTCCAATTTAATATCAGACATTATATATATTTTAGAAAATAACAATTTAAGAAATTTATAATATAATTTCAGATTCATCAGACAATTTCAGAAGTTATTAATTTCAATTCACATATGTTAATAAAATTTATTATTATATTAATTTCTGAAATAAAATTCTTAATATCTGACATAAAATAAATAGCTTCAGAAAACAGTTGGTGCTTTCTGAAATTAAATTGGAAATGGTGTAGTTTTTCATTTCCTTCCTTGTTATCAGTTATATGTAGCCACTCTTTCAGCACCTACACGCAGAGAAAAAACATGGTTGGGACAATTATATTCGAAGAGCATCATATATTTTTGGGTTTATGATTGTGCCAACTATAGTCGTACTAAAATATGGTTATCATATTATTATAATAAAATTACCATACTTTTACCATAATATGATCCCTACAGTTATATTATGATTCAAAAATTACCATCTTATGATACTAAATAATCATAGTATGATCTTGAATTTATGATCGCATGTAATTATAGTATGCTCAAAATTTTATCATATGGTCCCCACAACTATATTATGATTTCAGATCATCATGATATGATCCCTACAAAAATATATATATGTATATATATATATCGTCGCCGCTATGCCAGAAGGTGCTATATCCAATTTGGCTCATTTTGAGAAAATTGCAAAATACTATTGAAACGGCTAGCAAAAATTCAAATTATTTTGAAATGCAGTGATACTTTCAAATTATTTGTAGTTAATACTTTTTTTTCCATATTTCATATTATTTATTGAATCTTCACTTTTAAAAACTGTGAACTAACAATAATTATCCAAATCTTAAAACTAAATATTAATTGTTAAGTCCAGCCAGTGCCAGACTGATGTTATGTGGTTCAACTGGGACCATTATTTTCCTTATTATTAGCGGACCAGATCCGCAGTGTCCCTCCTCCTAAGACGCTGGTGGCCGTGATTATTAATTAAGTTACGGACTAGTATGTTGGGGTGTGTTTCCAGTTTTGTTAAATAGCGTTGACAGTGTCTAATAATTTCATCTTTGACCAGGGGTACATTCAGGTCTTTATGTATGTTTTAATTCCTAACATACCAGGGTGCGTTCGTGATCGTCCTCAAGAATTTATTTTGCATTCTCTGAATTTTCCCTATATTGGACGCAGAGGCAGTACCCCAGAGCTGAATTCCGTAGCACCATATGGGTTTCATGATCGAATTGCAAATGAGTAATTTGCAGTCCAGGCCTAGTTTAGAGTTTTTGCCAGTAAGCCAAGCGAGTTGAGCAGTTTTTAGCCTCATCTGAGTTATTTTCGCATCTATATGATTTTTCCACGTGAGTCGACGGTCAAGGTGAATACCGAGATATTTCACACATGTGTTTCGGGGTATATTCAGATTATTAATTTAAATGGGTGGACACGTCTCTTTTCTTAGTGTGAAAGTAATGTGGATACATTTCTGTTCATTCACCTTAATTATCCACTTATCCGACCAAGCTTCCAATTGTGAAATGTGAGTCTGTAACATTCTAGACGCTATTTTTGAGTCATCGTGGACGCTTAAGATTGCAGTATCGTCAGCGAAAGTCGATGTGTGGGTATTAATATCTAATGGCATGTCTGAAGTATAAATTATATATAACAGAGGACCCAAAATGCTACCTTGTGGAACTCCGGCTTGTATATCTTGAGGAGAGCTGACAAAACTTTTTTCAGCAAGAGTGAATTTTCGATTTGTTATATAGCTTTTGAGTAGCTTGTGAGTATTTGTTGGTAACAAAAGTTTTATTTTAAACAGTAGACCTTAATGCCAAACCTTATCGAAAGCCTGCGAAACATCGATAAAAAGGGCAGAGCAGTATTTTTTCTCCTCGAACGTTTTTCTGACAACAGTAACTAGCCTGTGGGCTTGCTCAATGGTGCTGTGTTTTGTTCCACATAAACAGTAATCTTTTCCATTAGGATTTTCTCGAACAGCTTTGACAAATTGGATAACAGGCTTATAGGCCTATACGATTCCACTTTTGTGTGATCTTTGCCTGGCTTGGGTATGATTTTAACGAGTGAAACTTTCCATTCTGGGGGATAGTATTCAAGGCGTATAATAGCATTAAAAATAAAGAGAATTATCTTTAATGCTATACGGGGTAACTCCAAGAGCATCCTGTTACCGATTCCATCGATACCAGGAGCTTTTTTGGGGTTTAGTTCAAAAATAGCCTTTTCGACCTCTCTCATCTCAAACGTTAATCGGGTAGCTGCTCGGTGCTGGGGTAAAATCGGTGGCAACTCTGTTACAGAACTTGTTATATTTGGCGTGAATACTTTTCTTAAATGTTCTACAAACAGATCTCCTTTTTCAGTATCATTTCTAGCCCAACCTCCGTCTGATTTTCTCAAAGGAGGCTTACATAAGACAGGTCTTTTTAAATTTTTCGTTGCACGCCATAATGAGTAATCAGTTCTTGATGTTGGATCTAAATTTTCAAGATATCTGTTTAATGAAGCAGTTCTCTTATGTTCAAGTAGCTTTCTTAATTTTTTAGTGCATTCTTTCAACCGTTCCTTAAGTTCAGGAGATCTGTGCTGTTGCCACTCTCTTCAAACTCTTCTTTTTTCATTAAAGAGTCGTTCGACATCGGCAGACAAAATAATATTTTGTCTGGAGAACATGAACGGGATCTCTCAATTGTTTTTGCGGTTAAATAATTTTTGTTGTAATTGGGATCACTAATGTTTTTATTAACATTGATGTTATCTCCCTTTAGAAAAACGTAGGCATTTCTGCCATTTGCACTGAGCCTTCTCTCCTCTTGAATTATAGAGCTCATATGCTCTTTTCTTTATAAGAAAGAAAAGAAAAAAAATAAACAAAACAAACAAGACAAATCCCTGTTTGTTAAGAGTTTTTTATAAATGTTTTTTTTTTTTTTATTTAAATTTTAAATTGAACACGGTTTATTTGTTTTTTGTAATAAATATATTATTTTTAAGCGTCCAAGCGCTGTTGTTTTTTTATATATTTTTTTAAACACTAATAAGCCGATATTTTAATAAATTCACGGACCGAATAAATAACACGTCTATCTTTTTTGACTGTCTAGAATTTATAATACTTGCCTAAAATTATACATACTTTTTCAGATAAAAACTTTACACCATCATTGGATTACTGTAAAAATTGGATATAGCAATTTTTGGCATATTATTGGTTTATTAAAGAATGGATATATAACCCTGGTAATTCTCCAAAAACACACTTTTCAAATAACATTTATTTCAAAACAAGGAATGTTAACGAAAAACAAATCTAGTAATATACTAATGAACAAAAGGTTGAAAAATTAATTATCCTCTGATTCGGAATTCGATTCAACGGTTTCATTTCCAATTGGCAATGAGCTGAAAGAAAGCATTTTTTAACTTTGGATTTTGCACTAAATACTAAAAGACATGTTTCTCACTCAAACCAAGCATGGAATTCCTGTGGAATAAGCTTTTGAGCACATAAACTTTGCAAGTCCCGTTTTTTTGGCTACTGTTATAGGCAGGAGATGTTCGTAAAGTAATGGCCAACTAATAGCTGGCCTTCCTATGACTTTACGCACTTCAACATTAACAAACTAAAAATAAAAACTATACTTGTAAATAAACTCACTGATTTATAAGCAAATGAATTGTTTTCGTACTTTATATTCTTGTTAATCATGGTTGTATTTAACACCAATTTGCCCAGGCATCGATTTGCAAAACATCAATGATTTTATATTCAACCAATTCAATTTTTGTCCGTCATTGAACACAATAACTTGTTTCATTGATCTGGCACTGACCAATTTTAAATCAATGAAATCACTATGTGACATTCGTACCACATGGTATGGATGCTTACGCCGAGCTTGACGAATAACGTTTGACCAATCATTCATGGAAAATAGAGAGCAGTTTTTGGCCGAATGTTCAATAGCAGAATGCATACTGTCGACATCTATTTGAGTGTGGCTCACTTCTAGAAAATTTTGTTTGATGATTTCAATGGGAGATTTCTATACTAACTGAAGCAACATTGCATCAACATAACGATTGCGGTTCTAGCCACTACAATTATCAGACCACAAAACAATTTTTCGGTACCCTTTTTGCATTTCTCCTTCAATGAATGTTTTCACACAAGATCCGATTTCACTACTTCCTCTTTTGCCATCAACTTCAGACAAAATGTAGCAAGTTCCATCACGAGTTGCTTCATTAAAAACAGTGAAGTTGTATACACATAGTTTTCTTTTGTAATAGAATGGGCTTGCTTCAGCCTGTGGTATATGCAAAACTGATTGCAAATCCATGGTAGCAACTATCAACTCTTTATCCATTGCACAACTTTTGATGTCTGATCTCATTGCAGCACGGCTTAATTCTTTTCGTTTAATGTGTGCTTCGAAATCAGATTTTTGTTCTTCTGATGGTTCAATAGCTGATTGGGCAAGGGTACACGTAGCACATAAATCTTTTTTGGGCTTGTGAAATGCCATGTTGTAATCCCGACCGAAAACTTGTTTGTACTTTTCATAACTGACTTTTGCAGAATCTGTTCCTGCTGCTTTTTCTTTGAAAAGATCAAACATTTTCGAAATACTTACACCACTGCTTAAATACAATATTTTTGATGATTTTCGGCATTAGTGTGACTCTATTGGTGGGAAAGATTCAATATGATTCTTGATGGCAGCAATTACCTCTGGCTTCAATTTGTTGTGAGGTTCATGTTTTCCTCTTTGATCTTCGCCCAAAAATTCACCAGTGTTTGATCGATCTTTGTTTGCCAAAGCAATGGGCTTGTACGAAATTGCAAGGGTCGCACAGAAGAATTCACGGCACACATTAAATTTTAATTGTTTTATGGTAAAACGGATTCATAAGCCAAATTCTTTCAGAAATTTACTTCTTTTTCGGATCTTCTTCTTTTCACTGGAATGGCTTTGGTAAATTTCAGGAGGAAGTTGCGTTTAGCTTTAAAGGTATCTCTTTTTTTCCAATAATCATTGAATATTTCCAGAAGATCTTCCTCTGTAAATAAACTGTACTTGTAATTCGTTGGTTCTTTGTGAGAGTGATTTATCAAAGGATTCATCAACTTCGCCATTTTCATCTTTCCTTTTTCATCCAAATGCTTTTCATCCCGAGTACACGCCTTTCTTCTTAGATTCTTCTTTCATTCTTCAGGCTTCCGCTGCTTCCATCTTGAACGTTTTTTACTTGGGCCGGGCACATCTACAAGGACAGTTTAATTGACATAAACTACTGTTAATTTCAGAAAAGTTATACCTACCCTGATCACTCTCATTTAGCTGTCCTATGGCAGCTTCTTATAACTAATCTTCTTCTAACTCCATTTCTATTGATTCGTCACCTGTCAGATACAGAACAGAGATCTAAGCCGTCCATAATAATCGGCGGCAGCGGCTCAACCTAAAAATTAGTCGGCGGCGGCTTAAAACCGGTGTGCGCCGATTTCATTTTGTTTTTTAATATTTCCAAATGAATTGTTATTACGAAACCAAAAACCAAAAAAAAAATTAATTTTGAGGAAAAACTTAAAACTATAAATTCTTAAAACAAAGAATGATTTTGTCCGTTTTACCCGGTTTTACAATGCTTATGGCGCTTTTCTTCTTCCAAAATTGGTATGGCAAAAAGTTCTATCCACATAGCACCTTTTGGCATACCAAGGAAGACAAAATGGATATAGAACTTTGCTTGTTATGCAACCAAAAATTAAAACAAGGATTTAGGACTTTTTGTCAGAACACAGAATGGTTTGTGAAACATTAATATACTAATAACTCTAATAATGTGAATTTTGGATGTAGCACCTTTTGGCATAGCGGCGACAATATGATCCTTCTTAATTTATTACGATTATTTATATACAATATCATATTATGGCATATAAATAATTAATATAAAATCCCAGCATTAAACAATATATGATTGTTTTTAAAGACATTTTGTAGTAAAAACAAACTGACTGAACTGATAAAATTTTGGGTTTTATGAAAACAAGATAATATTATGACTGTAAATGTCAAAGTCATATTTTATTTGATGTATAATTATTTATTGATTGTTGCCAGCATTTGGTGGTTGCATAATTATCATATTTTCGCCATAGTCAGAGTTTTGTTACCACAGTATGGTTACAGCTAATCATGTTATGAAATTGAATGTGTCAATCATAAAATAGTAAAATATTTACTATAACAATGATGGTAGCAACCATGTTGATGGTTAGAAAACCAATAACATGGTTGTGACAACCATACCCGATTGCAGCAAGCACAATATATTAGCAGTGATCATGTTGCAACCATGTTTTTTCTCTGCGTGTATTGATAATACGTTATTATTATGTTATGTATTATTATGCCCTTTATAAGCAAGCAGTTATTGACTACCTTCAAGCCACCAGTTTTTATTATATGAATTGCAACTAGTTATTTTTGCGTTACTTATAACTTATTATTTTTATTTAACCTTACCATTAACCTTACTATTTGTTTATTTCCCTACTCGTAATATTTTAGGTAACTAGCTACCTCCAATGACATCCCTATGTTAAAATAATGAGCTTAGCAGGCAAACTTTAACCAGTTACTTACTGCTCGTTCTAAAACCCATTATTTGGCAGTCTTTTTTTGCTTGATAGTCATCATATTCTAAAAATTCAAGCGAACACATAGAATCCTAGAAAAAGATGGACAATAGATAAAATTATTATTAAAATAAAGATTTACATCAGATAATTGTTCTATAACAATAGATTCATTCGTAATTTCAGATTCTGGAGTGCATGAATCACCATCCTCTAGTGGACTTAAATCCCGAGGCACTTCTGTCCAACTTCCACCAGCAGATTTTCTGCTATTAACTTGTCGCTTTACTCCAGTTTTCAAATATATCCAACATTTAAAAAAAGAACAATTAGGAACATCTTCAACAAATAGAAACAACCTACTTTTTTCCACTGTTCAACTGAATTTGAACTGCCACCCATGGAGTTTAAGTAAAGCTTAAGGGATTTCCACTGTTCTTTACAGTTAATATTTGCATTTATCCCACTAAATTGGTGTCCGGCAAATTCTAAGTTAGAACCCATATATTCCACCAGCTTGCATTTTTGTTTTAAAATCCCTTCTTCAAAAAATATTTATCTGTGAAATATTTTGAACTAGTTCATTTGAACCATTCACTTAATTGAACCATATAAACGAGTTCACAAGTATTTGTTGCTTTCATTGAATCGTTCATTCCGTTCTTTGAAACAAGTATGTTTTAGTGGCACCTCCTCTATTGCTTTTCCCACCGCTCCGAGGAAGTACCTTGTACACCATTGGAAAGGTAATCAAAATATCGTTTATACATTTTTTTCCTTTTAACCCATTACAATTTTCACCTTCGCTTAGTTTTTTTAATAAAACGTATTTTAGGGGAACAATGTATAATATATAGTTTGTGAAGCAAAGGGTGGTTAAATTTTAAGGGCCGATGTTGAATGTCAACCACACCTAAACGTCAAGTTTACATATGACATTTCTCAATTTCAGACTAACTCAATTTAAACCATGGAAAAATACACAATCGAGCAACGCATTAAAGTTATTCAGGCTTATTATGAAAATGGACGTTTAAATCAAAATGCATTTCGTGCATTTCGTGCACTTCGTGATTTTTTTTTGGTCAGCATTATCGACTAAATGTGTCCACAATCTGGGAAAACACCTGTGCATGCTTGCCCAGTTTGTTTGGAAAACATTGCTGTTGTTCGCGATAGTGTGTCATGACGTCGGCCAAGCATTTACTGTGAATGATCTTCGCTATCGCGAGATGATATCGAACTTATTGTGGCCAGGAATTGAGGATATGACCCTGGACGATATGTGGTTTCAACAGGACGGTGCCACTTGCCAAACAGCTAACGAAACAATAGCTCTTTTGCGCGACAAATTCAATGGCCGTGTTATCTCACGTGGTAGCAATGTCAATTGGCCGCCAAGATCATGTGATTTGACACCGTTGGGCTTCTTTCTTTGGGGTTATTTGAAAGAAAAAGTGTACGTCGATAAGCCAGCAACAATTTAAGAACTAAAAAATGAGATAATTGGGCACATTAACGGCATAGAACTTCAATTCTGCCTCTGCATGATCCAAAATTTGGACCATCGGATGGAGGTGAGCCGCCGAGGTCGCGGCGGCCTTTTGGCCGATGTTTTGTTCCATACATAATTGAACAATACCATATTATCATAATAAAAAGAAATGACAATAATTTTCTAAATAATTTGTGTTTTATTCAAAATCAACATCGGCCCTTAAAATTTAACCACCCTTTATATATTCATATTAATTGTAAATAGAATTTATAGTCAAGTCTTTAAATTTTAGTTTAAGGTAAAATTCAAAGTTTTAGCTCTGTAAGCAAAAAAATTATTAAGAAAATAATTGATATTTTTTATATTTAAGGTCAAACTTAAAAAAATATCGCGCGTTGTCTTCAGGAATATGGGTAATTTTTTGATGAATGAAAATATTTGAAACTTCATCTAAAAGATATTTGACATTTTTGTTTTTAATTATGCTTAAATTTTTCTATCACCAAAATGAACCATAAAGCCCAACTCTACTAAAATACACAAATCTCGCACAGATTTAAATTGCGAGTAATTTTCACACTTGAAGTGAAAAACTTTTCACATTAAACGCTTATAAAAACACTTTTTCTCACATTTTTTCCAATAATTGTGGGAAAAATCCTTACGAGACAATAAGTTTTCACAAAAAAAAAGTTGTAGAAACGGTCGTTTGAGAAAAGTTACATTTTGTATCAATTCATATTGTTTTTGTTACAGAAACTGCCTACTGGTGTTGGTGATCCATGTTATTAGTGGGTATTTTCTGTTAACGGACGAATAATTGGGGTATGCTTATGCATCTTAAAATCCAGAGAGGTAATGTTAATTTATGTACATGTCAGAGATTTATATTTTTTATATTAGATCCCGCCGGACAAATGTTTGAAGTGTTTCGATTTATCAACACTAATATCAGGAGGTACACTTCAAAAAATGTTTGTAATTTTATTACTATAATATAGCAATAGGCTCTTTGTGTTTAAAATTGAACCCTTTGTGCCTAAAATAAGTATTTTGTTGGCAAATTAAAATTTTACGCACAAAATATGTAAAATAAGAAATAAAGATAAAAAAGATATAAAGATAAAAAAACTGAAATAAAATGTAAATTAATTCCAAGATCGGCAATATGCAGTTACATTTCCAGGTTAGTTATAAAGTTAAAAGAATTCGGTATCCTAATGAAAAATGTTTACGATCAATTATCTAGAAAGTGCACCGATATCGTCGCCAACCTGTGAATTGTTTATATGTATCAGCATTTATTGGCAAATAGTTTCCAGCGTCTAAAGTTGCTGAAACCACACTTATTTTAACAAATATGTTTGATATACGATGGGTGGGGCAACGTTACAATCATATCGTGGAAAAAAATATTTTTCTGGTACTTTCTCAATAAATTGATCTTTTTATAGAGGCTGCTAGAAGAAAGAAAACATGGTGATTTAACATACGATGTCCTCACAACTACTCTATGTTTCAAAACTACTCCTTACCACAATTAACAAGGACAATACTGAAGCTCGCTAAAACGCAAACACTTGTCGCTTAACCACAAACTCTTATTTGAAAATTACATGGTCCATGACTGCATTACAATAATAGACCACGTAGTCCAATATTATCTGCAGGGAAGGCGAACAACATTATCCTGGTGAAGGAATTGTGTGCATTTTGTTATTGTAAGAAAATACCTACATTTCTTATTTTTTTTAATTAATAAATTTTGATTAAAAGAACTATTCCATACCAATGGCTGACAATTAATACATTTTTAAATACGACCAAGTACCATCATCAGATTGTCTTTATGAAGTTGTTTTATCTTATAGCACCAATGTTTTCGGCTTTGCATATTTTATTATTTCTAATCCTAACTATAAATAAAACTAACTATATATATAATTCTAATCCTAAGTATATAATCCTCTAAAAAAAAAATAAGAGGTTTTAATCAATATCAAATTTGTCGCATTATTTATAGGAACGAATATAGTAAAATTTTTTATAATTTATTATATTTTATAAATATATTCTTAAAAATATTTATTGCTTTTATTTTATTATATAACTTATTATTAATCAAACACATATTAAAAATAAATTTATTGTTTTTATTACAAACAATTTTATTATAAAAATTTTTTTTAATTTTCAACGTGGTGGCAAATAAACCTATATTTGGGGGATTTTTACGTATTTGCAAACATTTTTACGCATTTTATGTGTCCATTTACATGTAAAATGTGTATTCTAATGCCCAAATTTGGTAAATTCATTTTAATTTCATTTTGAAGCATTTTCATTTCAGTTATTTTTTTTTTTCATTTACGAACACAGTAAATTTCCCAACTTATAGTAGTACTACGTACAGTTTCCTACACGCAGAGAAAAAAACATGATTAATGAATGGTCACTACGACCATATTCATATTAGCCTAATATGTTTACCCTAATAAATTTATTATAGCCCTAGAAAAAATTTAACAAAAATTTTTGTTTTAAGCATTTTTAAATTCACCATAATAATATTTTATGGTGTTTTACACCATAAATATTAATTTATGTGAAATGTTTGCTACTATAATATATAACATATATATATATATATATATATGATTTTACTATACAATTAAAATCATAATATTAGTTACACACAAAAGTGAATGTTTATTACAAATATTTATGTTTTTTAATATTTAAACACATTCTTTAAATGAGCAAACATTTATTGTCAAAATAAACAGTGTGTGTTTGAAAAAAAATAAAATTTTCTCCCGCGTCATTTTCCGTTCGCCAGCGATAGTTAATAACATGAGTGAGATAAAATAATAAAAACATTTTTCGGGGAGCAAAAGGCAATGCTGCCTTGCAAATTTAATGATATAAATTATTATACCTTTATTGAAACAGATAAGTAATTTATATACATATAATTAGAAAAATACATACCTAAATTCATACAGTAGCGAGTATTAAAGGAGAGCGTGATAAAAAGTGACGAGTAATATTTGATCTCACTGGAAGTTATATGTGTTCTTTCTCTTTCTAACTTTTTCTTTGAATAAAGTATGTAAAAGGTGATTGAAAAAAGAATAAGTACATACCAATATAAGACAACAATTTGCGTATAAAATTACTTAAGGATGACCTTATTTTTTCCCACTTCTGATTTTTATTTGTTGAAAATTTCAGGTTAATTTTTATAGACTTTTCACCGATATTCGTGATTTTACGATTATGTCGTATTAAATATTTTTCCTACTTATGGATTTATGAGCATAAAAAAAATTTTTAATTTGTTAAGAACACTAACACTATCCTTGAATGTGTGTATAGAAATTTGTAGTTGGTTGTTTCTATTTAAATAAAAGGAGCATTTTAATTTGTTAGCTTTAACATTAAGCAAGTTTTCACGTCCGAATTATTTTTATAAATTTTCGATTTTAACCATTTTATGCGAATTGAAATTTTACCGTTTATCACACTTTTTTCTTGTTGAACAAAGTTATAAAACTAGTTTGACATGTACATACCATAAAGAATAGAAAGAATGACATTCATGCAAACCTGGAATAATTTGGAACAATGTAGCGAGATGATCCAAATAGTGTTGGAGTAGTACTTATTGCAGTTTTGATTGCGTAATCAAGTACCCAATGTAGTAATCTGGTTCGAACACGACCAAAATGAAAATGTGAGGAACTGACTTCTTCCTTTAACTGAGTCGATTATCGATTACTTCTACTCCAGAAATATCACCTCGATGTATTTTTAACCGAAAAAGAATTTAGATGTAGAAATAGAAAGACGTTAAGGCATCTATATTCTTCTTGAAATAAAAGACCTTTTCTTACCAATGGTTGTTCACAAAGTGATTTTATTTTATCACATTAACTTAACAACAAGTGTTAATATCGTAGCTTAAACTACTTTTTTAAAGCGATAAAGATAAGTTTGCGCCATCTATATTTCAATGTACTTTAATTTCATATTTTACATTTTTCGCATTAACATACACATTAATTTAACTTTTCTTCACTTGTTTCAATTTCTTTTTATTTTATTTAATTTTTAATCTTCTGTTTTTTTTTTCTTTTTAGTTTACTTTTTTAACCAACTGATACAAAAATTAGGTTGGCATCTCGACAAACTAAAAAAAGCACATAAGTAAATTAAAGAGGAAGAAGTGAGAAAAAATCCGGGTACAACTGATGGGAGCTTAACTGTGGCAAAAATAAGTCCACATAAACAAGATTTCCCCACGTCGCCGGTGGTTCCACTGCGGATTGGCCATCTGCATAAGGTTATGGTGGACGATTTCAATAAATGAGCCGGGAAGAGATGGGATATAATAATAATGGCTCCCCCCATACACAAAAACCTCTTCCCTAATATAATTATTTGGCACAGTATTTAATTTCACTCTAAATACGTTTGCTTCGTATTTATTTTATAAAAAATTCAAAAACAAAACTTGTTAGTTTTTTCCCACCACCTCCCAATCATATGCCCGTAATTTCAAGCAATAGATACCTAACGGTGTATAGATCCTACTGGTTTTTGTTCGTATACACGGTAGGTAACTAGGCACTGGCAGGTATCAATTGCTTGAAATTACGGGCATTATTCCACAACAACAGCAAAAACCATAATGTTTTAAATCTTTTCGTACCTGTTCATAGCCATGAGTTATTTGTGTTGGGTGGTTCAGAAGGAGGCTGAAGATGACCTGGTCGCTCGGGTCGAAAGTGTGCACTCCCTCTAGCGCTGATTCTTACAATTTTTTCCATATAATAAAAAAATTTGTGTTTACTATTCGTTAGTATCATTAATCATTAATTAATAATATCTTGAGCTTGATAAAATTAAAAATATATAATTAAAACAGATAGATCAAATAATATTCAAAATTTACATACAAAAACATAGGACACGATGTAATTTATAAACTAATATAATAAAAAACAAAACTTAAATATGTTGTGAGAGAAAAAATATTAGTATTGGTTCCCAGAAATAGAAACATTAACATTTGGAATGGCAACCCTGTCAACTTGTGCTTCGAAAATCGAAGATGGTTCCCAAAGGGTAATTCTATAAATAGATGGAAAGAGCTCATTTGTACGGGTAATCATTCACTAACTGAAAAATCTAATTTCACATAATCATTTTCCTTAGAGTGTGTGATATAAATGCCTGTTCATAACCATGAGTTATTTGTGTTCGGTGGTTCAGAAGGAGGCCGAAGATTACATGGTCGCTCGGGTGTGCACTCCCTCTAGCGCTGATCCTTACAATTTTTCCATATAATGAAAAAATTAGTGTTTACTATTCGTTAGTATCATTAAAAAATTATGATCTTGAGCCTGATAAAATTAAAAATATAATTAAAACAGATAGATCAAATAATATTCAAAATTTACATACAAAAACATAGGGCACGATGTAATTTATAAACTAATATAATAAAAAACAACACTCAAATATGTTGTGAGAGAGAAAATATATTAGTTGCCAGTTTCCCAGAAATGGAAACATTAACATTTGGAATGGCAACCCTGTCAATTTGTGCTTCGAAAATCGAAGATGGTTGCCAAAGGGTAATTCTATAAATAGATGGAAAGAGCTCATTTGTACGGGTAATCATTCACTAACTGAAAAATCTAATTTCACATAATCATTTTCCTTAGAGTGTGTGATATAAATGCCTGTTCATAACCATGAGTTATTTGTGTTGGGTGGTTCAGAAGGAGGCTGAAGATAACCTGGTCGCTCGGGTCGAAAGTGTGCACTCCCTCTAGCGCTGATCCTTACAATTTTTTCCATATAATGAAAAAATTAGTGTTTACTATTCGTTAGTATCATTAAAAAAAAAAATTATGATCTTGAGCCTGATAAAATTAAAAATATATAATTAAAACAGATAGATCAAATAATATTCAAAATTTTCATATCAAGAATATCGCTAAAAAATGTTCATATTATGAAGAAATTTACATACAAATAGTAATGTGCCTTTAATACGGTGGGTCTCATCATACCACTAGGTTTACTCTATTGAACAAAAGCAAATGCCAAAAATTACATAAAAAAAAAAAAAACACCAACAACAACAAAAAGTTTGGGTTAACTAATAGTTAACTAGTATGAAACCCAGTAAGCATATCAAATGAAGTTGCCGCCAGCAGCAAACCAGTTATTCCAACGTATTTTATATCAGGGACTAAAACCCTGAAAAAATGGGTTCGAGTTAATCTAAATATAACGTTCAGGCTACGATTAAACGAAATAAAAATTTCAGGTTCAGGTTAAACGAAATAAAAAGATCAGTTTCGGGGTTCGGTTTCCACATTTAAAAATTTACAAATCTTTAATTAAATGGAAATTTATTTTTCAAAGAAATTTTCTTTTAATTAATTATTTTTTAAGTTTTATTATTTTGAATTTGTTCCCAGTGGCGACAAAATGAATTCAAGGCTGAAAAGGCCCCCTCATTTGAAGAATTTGATTTAGAAAATTGTTCCTTCTTTTTTAGAACTTGTTCGAGCATATCTTCATCATCTTCAAGACTTAGCATTAACTTAAATCTGCTATCAAGACATAATGCCGCAATCGAAAGTGGATTTTTAATAAAGTGATTTTCTCATTTTATAATATTTAAATATAATTATTTTTATAAATTGTTGTCATTATTTGTTAGCTCTAACTTAAAACTTAGACAAATTTATCGTTTTTGGAATTTTAATCCTAAATATTTTGTATTAATTTTTGATTTTAAAAAGATAAAGTTATTTGGCATATTCTAACCATAATTGGGCAATTTACAACGGGTATTGTATCGTTGTATTTGTTGTATCGTGTATTACTTTACAATAGTGTAAAATTGTTGTTGGTAATTTACACTTAAAAATCTGATACAACTTTACAATTTCATTTGCTGTGTTTATTAAGTGTTGTATTGTGTATCATGACATATCAGTCTCAAGTGAATGCCAGTTTGTAATAAAAAGAACAAAAAAAAAAAATAAAATTCATTTGTTGATAAAAAAATATAAAAATTAGAAAATGGCAAATAATACAAATACATCGGTAAGTTTATTTCTTTAAAAATATACGTTTATATATATCTCATGTGTATTTTATCTTTTTAGTCTCAACCAAAACACATTCGCCTCAACCCAACAATAAAGTGGTCAGTGGCAGAAGAAAAGTCTTTAATTGACTTTTTAATGGAAAATCGGGAATTCGAGGTATGTCAATGAATATGCATTCTAATATTGAGTTTTATTTCAGAAGCCAACAGCTCAAAGCGCTTCTGTAGTGAAAAAATGTTCCAATTGATTGGACGCAGGTTAGAGCAAAAACAGAAATCTGCGAGTTAGCTACAACAAAGCTAAAGCATAGGAGGGGTCAACAGGAGCCGGCAGTATGGATGGCGGAACTGTTAAAAGTAGGTTTTTTACATACATACTAGAAGTTTTATCATTCAATAAACATTTTTTTCGTTTTAACTACTTTATTAAAAATGTGCAACTACTTCGATGAGCTTGACGATTTGTTTGGAAGCCGAATTATAGAGTGCGCTATAATTGAAGACAGCTTGGAATCTGGAAGCGATGTTATGTTTTTCACAAAAAGCAATTATTATTTTGTCTTTTTTACTTTCACCTTTATTGTTAGTTTTATTTTTATTTGTTTCTATAAATTTATAAATATTTTTATTCTTCTTCTTTACTATTTAACGTTTTACAACATGAAAATACAACTGACTGTATTTGTATATTGTATTTCAATACAACATACAAAATACAATACCAGCTGTGAATTGCCCAAATATATATTGGCTTGTCGAGTAAAATGTTTCTTAACAATGAATCTGTTTTCTCTGTGTAAGTTTCACTGAATTTAGTTATGTTTTAACATAATTGCAAGATTTTTCTTATAAAATTAATGATTTTTGCAATAAAAAAGATTCTGGAAATCGTTTCCTATTGAAAAAAAACTTTGACTTTGGGACTTCCAAAGTATGGTTTCAAACAAAAGAAAAATTTAAATGCGTTGAAGTTTTTCTATCGTTTTTTAAAAAAATGTAATGTCATTTGTGAATATCGTAAACGTCTCACTCAAATTTTGAAATATGATATCGTAAATGATACTGTATCGTTTTTGATTTATTTATAACGTTTTTTAAAATAAAAACAACAAATAAAAATGTATGTAAGCTGTAAGTGTAGATTTCCACGCAACCCAGGAGATACTACACTCTGCGCACTGCCTCTTTTTTGTAATGGTGGGCTCCCAACGTTGTTATACAACGACGGCATAGTATCGATTAGTAATTTTTACCGTGCAATGCTGACATATTTAAATTATTGTGTATACATTTGAACATGGCACCATTACACGGAAAAAAATACATATATACAAATAGTAGTGTTTCCAATTATTTGAAAATTGAATAATCTGTTAATCGTTTAATGCAAAATAAAGGTATTTCTTTCATCAATAAGAGCACAGCTGGTTTTTTGTCAGTTATCAAGTTATTTGCCAATAGAGAAAAATTAAAATAAACAAGAGCTGCCTTCAAAAAAACGGCTTTCAAAAGTTATTAAATGCTTAAAGATCGATTTTAAAAGAATTTTATTAGTTTTTTGTTATTGTTTTTTCTAAGATTGTTTTTTTTTTGACAATTTTCGTTTTGAAATCATAAAGTCCATATTAAAAATGATACCGGTTAATCGACCTATTATAACCAATTATTCGGGTGGAATAGTTGAGTTTTAAATTATTTGTTTCGATTAATCAAGGAACGGTAAATCGATTAATAGAATTGGAAACACTAACAAATAGTAAAGATTATAATAAAATCAAAATTAGTCAAATTTCTAAATAAAATTTTAAAATAAATAAAATTTAGTAAAGTTAAATGAAAGTTTTACCATTTGATGGAACTTTTGTTTATCACAATCATGAATTTTTAATAATTTTTTGATAAATAACTTTTTTTAAATACGAAATATGCTAAAAGAAATATGCATAATAATTTTACAATATGGATAAATATTAGTACAATATGGATAAATAAATAAATTAATTAAAAATTCAATTTAGGGTGAAATCATCTATTTTTTAATAATGTTTTTCACACGAAATAAAAATTAAATCTAATAAGGCATAATGGTAAATAAATTTGGTAGATAAAAGTTACCATTTGATGGAACTTTTGTTTATTACAATAACGAATTTTTTATAACATTTTTTTTTTAATACGATTTATTCAAAAGAAATATATATAAAAATTATTTTTACAAGTAGAATATGGATAAATAAATAAATTAAAAATTGCTAAATATGATAAATAAATACACATACAGCGGTCAAAAAAAGTATTCGTCATTAACTAAATTTTTACCAAGTTTTTGTGCACTTTCCTTCAAGTTCCTTTTCAATATGTCGATATAGTATTTGTGATATTTCCTGCACCTGATGCCGCCACACATCCCCAAACCATTAAACCGCCACCACCATGTTTAACAGTAGCAACTGTATTGCGTTCTTCAAGCTCCGTATTTGCTTTTCTATATACAATTACCTTGCTATCGCATCCAAAAAGGTTAAATTTGCTCTCATCTGCAAAAATTACATTTGTCCAAAACGATTCTGGTTCTTTTACATAAGCTCTTGCAAATTTGTAATTTGAATTTTAAGGGAATTTCGAATGGTCTGTGGAGTAATCTCCTTTCCTAAATATTCCTTAATGTTATTGCAGAGAATCGTGGCATTTGTTTTTGGGTTTTTTTGAACTTGGCGTACTAACCAACGATTATCCGCTACAGAAATTGCTTTAGGTCGGCCAGATATTTGCTTGATTTCGACCGATTTTGTTTCTTTCCATTTTTATAATGTATTGAACTGTACTTCTTGGCCTATTGACGATTTCGCCAATTTTTTTTTTCAGTTAATCCACTTCTAAAATGTTTAATTATCAAAACTTTCACTTCATCAGAAACTTCTTTTTGCTTGCGACCCATTTTGAAAAAAATTAAACTCCACTAAATAAAACACTTCATGACAAGTAACCAAACGCTTCCTTTTTCATAGAAAATAAAATAACGGGATTTCCCCGTTTTTTTTTTTTGCCAAAATTGAAGATTGTAGAAAAGTTGCATAAATGACGAATACTTTTTTTTACCCTATTTTTTTGTTACGCAATAGAATTGCTTTTTCGTTATTTTTTTTTTTTAATTTTTTGCTTTAAAAACAATAAAAATGAAAAAAATGTATTATCCGCTGAAAGTTCAATTATTTGATTCACATTTTTCGTTTCGTTTTGCCATTGTAGCAGGATTTCCTAAAAATTCAGTTAATGACGAATACTTTTTTTGACCGCTGTAATAATTAGTTATTTTGACTAGTAAATAACTAATAATAACTAAAACTAGTATTATTTTTTACATACAATACGTACTATACATATAAGTACTATTAGGTATATATTGCCAAATTGGGCCATAAATAGTTAATGAAATAAAATTTAAAATGCAATTTAAGATGAAATCATGAATTTTTTATTTATTATAAGGGTACTGCCGATGGCGTTTTGCACACGATGCAAAAAAGTTTAGTTTGTGTTGCCATATATTTCTAGGCTGAGAAATTATGACTTTTTTTTGCATCATATGCAAAAAACCATCGTGAATACCCTATATATTATAATAACTACATATAATCCTGTTTTTACACGGCAGATACATTCTAGAATATATAGTACAAAACAAAAAAATTATATTGTTCTTTACTATTCTTTTTTATTTCGCATATTAAAAACATTTTACAAAAAATACGACTTAGAAACAAAAAAAACATATATTTTTAGATATAAAAGCAAAACTTAAATATTAAAACAAAATCATATATTCATAAAAACTTAAATCGTTTAGTTTTAAAAATTTTTAAAAACAGGCTAAATTTTGTCGAGTTATAAAAAAATAGTGTAAAAACATTATAAGTTTAGTTCTGTCAACCGTGTTATTTCGAAATTGTGTAAAAAGGACCGTGTAAAATCAGTATTAGGTGTACTAACAATATTTTTACATACATACATTTCACTTATAATAGTTATACAAAAAAATTATTTTATTATAATAATATTTTTCCTGCACTTTCTTTTTCACTGCTGATGGTTTCGAAGCTCTATATTGTACTTTTTTATGCACTATTTTAATCACTTTCGATTGTTGTTTAGCTTGTTATTTTTCTTCTTTTTTTCGTATCGACTTCTATTAATCTTTCTGTTGCAAAATGCCATCTACATTTCTTTTTTAAAAGAACAATTGTAGGATGTTCTAAAATGATGATGCGATGTTTGTAGCAAGGGTCATTAGAATTAAACATATTTGGATGTTTTGCGCTATTAATTTTAATGCTTTTATCCATGATCATTTGTTTTAAGCCAAACGATTCCTCGTTTGAAGCAAACACATCAAAAACAACATCGAAATGATCATGAGCAGCGGCAAAAAAATTCGTCATCAGGGTTTTTCAATATTAAGCTCTTCGTGTAGTTTTTGAGTTGAATAAAATTTTCGCTTCTGAGTGAAAGGTTATTACATTTTAAAATTGTGCCTTCGCATTTTTTGCATTTAATTTCTTTCATCAGCTGCGACATAATGCCATAACCCACAAAATATCTTTCGGCATTCATAGCTGGCGTCACTTTTTCATTTGTTTCATCAGCCGATTCTGTATTGCTCGAACAAATTGATTCCAGAGGGTCAATTCTCGTTCTGTGATAATGTGAAGTGAAAAAAAACTTTTCATTTTCGTTTTCATAAGCACTTTTCACAAATACATAAATTGCGATTCTCGTATGTATTATGAAAAAAATGTTTCATTCGCACTGTACCCATGAAAATTTTGTAACTGTGTTATCCAACATTTAAATCAAATGTCAAAACAGAGAAAAACGTAAACAAAAGTGAAAATTTATTTTAAATAATTATATAAAAATATATGGATTAATTTGATTATTGGATATTACTCAAAGAATTCCGGATGAACAAAGGTAAGACAATGATGTTACAAGCATTTCATTGCAGTAAATAATTTAATAATTTATAGGAATTTTTTGAGAGTGCTGACACGCATACTTCGTGCTGACCACAATCCATTCGAGATGACAAGCGACAAGCACTTCATGGATTTATGTCATGCTTACTTTAAGTGTACTATATTTGGTGCGCGTATGAAGACTAATATTACTTAAAGAAAAAAAAATTTCATAAAGAATATAAATAAACATGCCATACTTTTGCCATTTTTCTCTGTCCTTTTGGCTCCCACTAAACTGTTAAGGCTCGCCCCGCTAATTCGTTAAACTTTTCGTCTCTAAATTTGGCACCATCTGCAGTTACAAATATGTAAATATGGGATTAATAAAAGTGTGATTATGGTAATTAGACTACTTACTTATCGTTTGCAATGTCCACATGCTTTTCTTAATAATTAATTAAATACTCCTTTTGGCTTTCGCTGGCACGTTTGTGTGTAAACAATTTTTTCATATGAAAATATTTTGACAGTTGTTTGCACTGTTACACAAAACAAGAATCGCCAGTGCTGTGCAATCGTGAAAAAATCTTGTTTCGTTCCACTTTTTTTTTCATATGAAAACGTTTTAATATTTCTTTACATTTTTTCACAGAACGCGAATCAAAAGTACTATGAAAACGTGAAAAAACTTTTCATTTCACCGTTTCACAGAACGAGAATTGACCCTCAGATCTTCATATTTAACCTCTGACAATTTTGCAGCATCTTCAATACTTAAAACTTCTGTAAGAACTTCTTCTTTTGTTTCATCAGCCGATTCTGTATCGCTCGAACAAATCGATTCTAGTTCTTCCCATTCAACTCTTACAATTTCTTTTGTTTCGTCAGCTGATTCCGTATCGCTCGAACAAATTGATTCTAGTTCTTGACATTTAGCGCACTCAACCTCTGCGAATTTTGCAGCATCTTCAACTCTTACAACTTCTGCGAGAACTTCTTTTTCAAATGCGATATTACCAAGATCAATTTCCGTTATATTTTCATAAAGAGTTAATGCTGAGAACTCTTCAAATTCCAGACGATTTAATAAATTCGTTTGCCCACCACCATTATCCATATTAATTTCTTTTATAAGTGGCTGGAAATCAAATTCTTTACCTAAAGTTATATCGTCTTCATCAATGTCAGTGTTTGGATTTATTATATAGCCTTTCGTGGCTATATTTAGTGAAATTAAACGTGCATATATCTGAACGGAAGGATTCTGGTTATTTCCTAAACGTGACCGAACTAAAGCGAGAAAATTTTGAAGAGGACAAAAATAAAGAACTTCTGGCTCATTTTTCAATATTTCCTCAGCCATTTCAATAATTGCTCCAATTGTATATATTAAGTTGTGCACACTTATAACGCGGGACTCCTTTGGGAGAATAATTGTTTCCAAATATCTTTTAAATTCTGCAAGCTTCTGGAGCTGATCATTCGTTCGCATTATTGGAACTTTATTTGGATTACCTTCTCCAAACTTTTTGCCGTTCAAATAATCGAATCCATTATTTATTTGTTCCACAAAAAGAGCTGTGGCTTCGGCATTTTGTTTATTATTTGGATTTTTAAATTTATCCAATATAGCAATTGTTCTTATTGCCGCACAGTATGTTTTCGAATACACTTGGCACACGAGGAAGACTCGCATTTTTGAAAAATGCTTAGGATACAAATGCTCATAAGTTATTTTTGGAAGCAATCGAGCAGAATTACTTTTGCTGTCGATCTTGTAAGTCTCAACCAACACTTCCCAACTTGCGACTCCGTCTTTTGTGACAATATCTGTTGTCATATTTGCATTTCTGATGCCCTTAAACAGATGAGGGGGATCAAACATTAAATATGCTTTATGGCCTATATCACCAATAAAGTAATATCCACCACTTCCATCTTTTAGTTTTTTAAAACAATATACATTATTTGCTCCTTGGTCGCATACAATGCATTCCACTGTTATGTTGCAGGAGCGAAGAGCTTTTATTGTTTCTAGAACTTGTCGTGGTATTGCACTTCTTGTATCGTAATAGCTGAACACCTGTTTCCATGGTCTGTGCAATCCTCTGATCATAAAAAAATTAAATTTATTTGCTATTTTATTTGTACGTCTGCCATTTCCCAGATCTTCGAATCCATCGACTCTGTCGTATTTAATATTATATTCCAGCTCTTCGCGACCGGAAATTTCATCCATCATCAATATTGCCTTTCTACCCATATCATCTGTTCCGGCTGCCAATGCCTTCAAAACTTCCAGAATTTCACGATTCATTCCTGGGTTGACAATTTTCACGGGACTCCATCTATATAGGGTAGATAGCGCGGGCAAATTAAATTTGCTGTCAAACTTCATGTATTTATAACATTTTGTTGAAACATATGAAATGCATAGCAATAAATGTCTATCCTCTTGAGTGTATTCTCTTTTTTGCATCTTTTGGTATTTCGATGGTGTTTTTAAAACTTTCCATTGCTTTCTCAGTAGCAATTTTTATTTTTTTTTCTAACTCAGCAATTCTTTTCAGATAAACCTCTTCCTTAATTTTTGTAGATTTTTTAAATTCTTCAAATTTTTTTACAATTTCAAACTTATCAACGCAATTTTCACAAAGAATTTCCGGCCCGGATGAATTTATTAAAATATCATTACAATTACGAAAACGTGTCGGAACAGCATCGCTTACCAAACGATTGCCATTAATATATTTTTCATGAAAATGATTTTCACAAATATATAATTTTGTTAAATTTAAATACTGCTGCTCAACGCGGCATATAATTTTCCATGTATCAATTTTTTTGGGTGGCATTTGGAAAAATTTTTTTTTCTTCGTTGGTCGACTTGCAACCATTAACGTGGCAAATCCTTAAACGCATTTTCGGTTCCTTTTCCTCTGCCAATACCGACTGGAAAATTGCTGGATCGTTGTGGCAGTAAATGGAACACAAATGTTTAATAGGAATTCTAAAAATGTAATTAAAACAATTTTTTTTTATATAGATTTTAATTTATTGTTTTTTTTTTACAAGATACATCATATTTAATTTTTATAGCATACTTTGGACTTTTGTGGCAAATTTAAGAAAGACACTTAAATTACATAAACCTTAATTTTTTAAACCTTAGTTATACTTATATCGTACAATATGAAACTGATAGCAGCAGACATTGATCATATTTTCTAGAAAATCTGGAAAAAAAAGTTACAGTATATTTATTAATTTTATATGCTATACAAAACATAACAACATACCACCAGTTAAAGAAAATTTAGTTGATGATTTCTTAAAGTTTTGCAAAATTTCAGCTTTTATTTGCTAATTTTTTGGTTTGAAAACTATTTTGAAGTTATTTATATTTTATATTATTAATATAATTATAATATAATAGAAAATATCAAAATTTAACTATAACACAATATCGTTAATTATACACTCTAATTAATTTCTGTTGAAATTAACTTAATTTATAGTAGTTAACTGTACTTCTACTATAAGTTGGGTAAATTTATTCTGTGTGCGTAAACGAAAAAAAGTACACACATTATGCGTAAATTGATGAACACAAAATAGGTAAAATTACATTAAAAGTGCGTAAAATTTAAATTAAATTTTAAAATTGAAGAGTAAATTTACCAAATTTGTGCGAAAAGAAACACGATTTTCCTGTAAATGTACACAAAAAATTCGGAAATTCAGTATCAGGACCACTCTATCCTTTTCGGATGTGATTAGGATGTTTATAAACATATACATATGTGATGGCTCCTTATTTCATACAAATAACTGGTGAAGCAACGTCGTGCTTGCTGTTTTTTCTTGAGTACGCGGGTCAAAGGCATGAGTTGAGTTCTATAGCGTTCCCTGGTGATAGTTTCATTCGATTTTTTTAAATAGTATCACTTATATACATATGTTTGCAACAATCTATTTTATCAAATACCGAAAATTTCTATAAAATATCTACTTCATGTTGAAATACCTTTTTAGTTAGTTCTCCGTGCCTCCGTATTTATTTTCGTAAAATGTCACTTCATTTACACTCACCAAAAAAAGTCTGTAATGGCAACTGAAAATTTTGTTATTAATTTGAGCCCAGCGGCATTTTTTGCTAATCTTAGCAACACATACAATGAAATTTGTAGAAAAATTAGCTGCCGCTAGTAAATTTTAGTAAACTTTTTGTAAAGTGGAATTTAAAATCTGTTTGCTAAAATCAGCAAAAAAAATTGTAAATATTATTAATATTAGTACAAAATTTTATTTGTTTTTATAAAAACATCAAAATTTTTATATTTTATTTATTTTTTTTTTTTTTTTCAAAACATATTTGAAAAATGTGGACATTTTCTACTACGATGTTGAAAATTTAACAGCCCGAAAATGTTTGTTTTGTAATAAAAACAATAAATTTATTGTTTAGTAATTGGCAAAAAAAAAAAACAATAAATTTATTGTTTAGTAACTCACAAAAACTATAATTTATTGTTTAGTAATTTCAAATAATTGATACATTTAAAAAACAAATAGTTTTCTTTTTTAATGTTGAAAATATTTTAGAGATTTTTTTCAATTTCAATATGCCATAGTTTTTTTTACAATTATAAGTTAGTATATTTACGAACTTTGTGCGTAAATTTTTTATTCAACAAAATAATACTAATTTTAGGCATAATGTGTTTAATTGTAAAAACATAGTGCCTAAAAATACTTTTTGTGTGTATTATTGTATATGAAAGTGTTTGCAAAAAAGTTTTACGTATTTGGTGTTTATATTTATAAATTCTTCGTAATATTAATTAAAACTTTACCCATTTTATAGTAGTAAATTTACAAGCATTTTTTAGTGTATCAAAAATTAAAAAAAAAATATTATTAGATATTCATAACGAGTGTACTATTAGTTTGTATGTGTTGTATTGTGCTATTGGTAACAAAGTTGTTAATATCAGTAAAAAAATAAACAATTTTACAAACAAAAAAAAGCCAATTGTTGTTGGCCCTCTAATATTTGTAAAACTCTACCTTTATTTCTACTTTTAAACAAAATATTTTTTAAAAATGGTAGTACAGTCGAAGGCCAGTATAACGAATACTCGGAAAAAGTAAAACGCGATATAACGTACAACCAAAGTGTTTGCATTATCTACCGTATATAACGAATATTTTGGAAATATAGTACGAAATAAAAAAAATTTAAATAAAATAATAATAGTGTAATCGTTTTTTTTTTATTTTCAAGGATCTCACTGATTTTATAAATGCTAAAGATGAATAAAATTCACAAAAATATGTATGTGTTGCGATATAACGAATTGGCCGAACAATATATTATTCGTTACACCGGGCTTTGACTGTACTTATTTTAGTGATCCCCATATTTTTAAGCCTCCACATTTCTCAACTATTTCAAAAGAAACCGAAGTACGCATTTTAAGGATGCATTTGTTAATTGTAGTATTTGCTTTAATACAAAAATGCTTTTTTGTTCAAATTTTTTGGTTACCACATTAGCAGAACACTGTCATATACAAACTTTTTGTAATTTTTATTTGTATTTTAAGTTTTCAAAATAAATCCCTACTAAAACATCGTTATCGCTAAAATACCGAAATAAATAAAATAGCGTTACCCTTACCATACCGTTACAGTAATAATAGATAATAACGTAAAATATGTTAAATTTTAATGGAACATATTTTTCTTTTTATTTCTCTACATACCTAGCATCAATGTTGGCATGGATCCAGGCTTTAACTTTTTAAAGGTGTCTCCAAAGCATCGTTTTTTAAAATGTTTTTGACAGACTCTAGATGTGGTGTTCAAACTTCTTTTAAATATTTTAATATTGAAGCACCATTCATCAAGGCTTTTTTCAGGAAATTTAAATAGCATAATTTCCTTAGATTTTTCTCTTCCACAAATGAAACACTTCATATTATTTTTATTTACTTAATTTTCTTTTTAAAATTCTTATATTATTTCTGACTAATTTTATTAATTGACTAATTTTTTAATTTTTTTAAATTAAGTTTCTTAATTATATTCTTAATTTCTTTGTCTTTTTTATATTAAATAATTTTTTCTTAATAGTAAAAATTTTCTTATGGTAGTGTAAATGGTTCAATTTTTTTATTTTGTATATTTCGTTTTATTATTTATAACATATATCCCTCTGCGACTGACGTGAGATATTTTCAAAATTCCACTGGCGTGGTAGGTAGAACTCTAGAAAGCCTTTCAACGGCTTATATTTTTCAAGATTTGTTTTGTTAACCTATTGTAATTATTATTTTTTATTGTTTAAGGGTGTAGGCTGTATAACTATAATTTTTTTTTAATTCAAAAGGACGATTCATGTTAAACAGTTATTTTTATTGGTGTCTGTTAGACTACCACGTCAGTCACAGAGGGATATATAAATATAATTCCTTTAATTTGTTTTTTTTTACACTTTAATCACAACACAAAAGACAATAATTTTAACACTTATATGAATTATTTTCAATTAAATAATCGAAACAACTCGCTAAGAAAAAAAATCTTTTAAAAAATGCCAACTTTTTGCGGTCAGCGTTGTAAAATTTTGACTCTAATGGTTGAGTGGTAACGCTGAAAGAAAAGATAAACGGTTACATTTTTCCGAATTTGTCAAACCTTTTTTACCCATTGGATTTCCAAAAAAGGAATTGGATTTTGCAAAAAAAAATCCTATTAGAAAAAATGCTGAACCTTTGAAATCTGCACATATAAAAACAAGAGAACGTTGTTTTGCGACGTGAGAGACATCGTCATGGTGTGGTAAGCGCTACTAAATTTTAGTAAATTGCTGTAAACTGCAATTTAAAATCGATCTGCTAAAATCAGCAACAAATTTTACTAAATACACTAGTTATTGATTTGGGTCTCCTTATTCCGAAAATCGCATTTAAAAATTTTGTTTCTGGAGTAGTTTTTGAAAAATTTTTTGTTTTTATATTTTAATTTTTGAGTAACTTTACTATTTTGACTATATCTCAAACAAGGACCAAGATATTTTGATCAATCAAATTGCAATAGAATTTTTAATTGGTTCAGTAGTTTTGGACATATGGGTTAAAATTTTAAAGAAAAATCCTCGCAAAAACTGAAAATTTCAAAAAATAAAAATGGTATTAATCTTGAAAGGAAAAATATAAAATAATTTTTTTCTTAAATGTAGTATTCTATATAAAAAATAAGTAATTTTCAAAGAACATCTATGGGTAAATACCAAAGCTATGACCGTTTGTGTAAAAGTACCTAATTTGAGATTTCCTCCTTTTTTTGTTTTATATTGTTATGAAAGCATGCCCAATAATATTATATAGTTAAGATCAACAGTATTAAAAAAATAAAATTAACTTTTTATTTATTAATATTGTTTATTGATTTTCTTTAAATTTATTTTAGTATTAAAAATAGTTGCTGAACCTTCTTTTACGTTTGTATTCGTTGGGGTCCCTTTCTCTTAAAAGAAACCAAATGTAATCTCCCATCATTCTCTTATCCTAACATCGCCTCTCGATGGATTTCATTTCTTGGTGGAAACTCTCTTCGTGGTCTTCACTGAGATTCTCTGGGAAAAAGCTCGAGTGAGAATGTAAAAAATTTAATCTTAAGTGAAAAATTAACACCTGTTGAAAAAGTAAGACACAAATCAGGAAATAATATTTGTTAAATTAGAAAAAAGTATCCATTTTTTCATAACTCTTAATCAAATCTTCAACAATAGTCTTGTACTTCAAGTTTTTGTTGTTTCCAAGGAAATCAGGAACCACCAATTTAAATGATTTCCAAGATGCAGTCTCATGTGTGGACAAATATTTCTCGAATTTTGTATCTTTTTATAAGTTTTTTTTTATTTGTGGACCATTAAAAATTTAACTCAAATAGGCGAAAGCTTGGCCTTCCTTATTCAATGCTTTGACGAAGTTTCTCAAGAGTCCAAGTTTTATATGTAACGGTGGAAGAATAATGTTTTCTTTCTAATAAGAGGCACATACTTTATGTTGGCTTGGACCACTGTAATGGCTAATCTTTCCGGCCAATGTTTTCTCTTATAATAAAAATCACGAGTTCGACTATCCGAGAGGCAAATAAACAATATTTTGTGTATCCACGTTGCATACCACATAGCATGCCCACCACTTTTAAATCGGAACAAACTTTCTAATTGTGATCTTCATATTTAATACAATTTAACCATTGTTTCGTACGATTCTTTAGTGTTTAAAACATGTGCGATGGGTATAGATGGTTTCTTGTTTCCGTTATGTAAAAGAACTGCTTTAAAACTTTCTTTACTACTATCAACAAATAGTCGCCATTCAATTGCATTGTAAGGCTCTCCAAGCTCCTCTAACAAACTGGGAATGTCCCAGCAGAATCATATCTCATCTTCAGTTGAATAATACCTCGCGTAAGGAGAATCGCAGTCTCTGTAGTAGTATGTTCTGCTTTTTCTTTTATGGGCTCCAAGTCTCTGACCAAATCACTTAATTGAGCCTAAGTAAGCGGCTCTCTCCAATTGTGTTGTAATTGTCTTCAGGAGAGTTTTGATTTACAAAAGATGTATCGGAACTTACTTTGGTGTTAGTTAGTTAGGAATGGGCAATACATCCGAATGAGGAACTGAAAAACTGACAGAGTCTACCAACCATTATTTTTTTGGCTCAAGCTCAAAATCGAGAACTCTTGCATTGACAAAAATAGCAATCGTCGAAGGTTTTATCAAAATCATTGGTACTCCGGATTTCATGCATCGGCTATTAAAAACAAATTTTAACCCATGAGGTAAGATTTCTTTAGCTCGGAAGACAAATGATACTTGGTGTCCACCTTTCTTGCAAATTTGTGATAAATATGTTCAATTTACTCAACCATACCACCAACACAAAACGAAATAAGTTTCCGTACAGGCAAAAAAAAAATATTTTTCCATTTAAAGGGAGAACTGAGTCGTCCATCTTATAGGTCTCCCCGTGGGATATATCCTGTTCACAGCAATCCCTGCAGCTGTTCGTATGCATGTTCTTTCTTTGTGTATACTTTACCCGATGTTGTTAGTGTTCTTTTCGTACTCTGCTTGTATATGTATGTACATACAGTGGGTCACAGTGAAAATGGTCCACCTGTGACAAACTACTTTGAACTGTAAAAAGTCTAAGAACTCAATAAAAACACAAAAGAAAAAAGTCTAAATTAGTTAGTTTATTTTATTTAAATAATAAATACATAAGAAAGTTTATTAATTCAATAACACTTTGTACAAAAATTAACATTATGCAAAATAAGAGAAAAATTCATGTAACAGTGAAAATGGTCCACTTCAGCTTATACTAAATAAAATATAGAAAAATCAATTTTTAATATTTGGTTTTATATCCTTTCTGACGAATAACTGATTTAAGACGATTTGGAATAGATTCCACTAGCTTTTTTGTGTATTCTGGACTTATTTTATCCCACTCCTCCAAAAGGGCCTTTTTTAAGTCATTTTTGTTTGAAATATCATGTTTCCGTATTTCAATTTCCAATTTCTGCCACAAATTTTCAATGATATTCAGATCTGGGGATTGGGGGGGTGTTTTGATTACTCTGGGACAATGATACAGCAGCCATTCTTTAACAATTCCAGCCGTGTGTTTTGGGTCATTGTCCTGGTAGAAATGAAAGGTGTCGAGTATGCCGAGTTTTTCAGCACTTTGTTTCAGATTGTTTTTCAAAATATTTAAATATTGCATTTTGTCCATATTTCCTTCAACAAAGTGCAATTTACCAACACCAGCAGCCGAACAAGCACCCCAGACCATCACATGTCCGCCACCATGTTTAACTGTCGGGCGCAAATGCTTTGGATTCATCTCCTGATTGGGTTTTCTCCATACGTTTACTCTGCCATCTGACCCAAAAAGGTTATATTTGCTCTCATCGGTGAATAAGACATTCTCCCAGAATGAAAAATCTTTCCCAGCATAGCTGTGAGCAAACTGCAAACGAATTTTTTTATTCTTTTGGCTTACAAAGGGCTTCTTGCGTGCAATTCGGCCATTTAATCCATTTTTTCGAAGGACTCTTCGAATTGTCTCGGCGTTACAGCTTATATTAAAGTGTTTCTCAACCATATCCCGTAGTTTCGGTGCACTCAGTCTTGGATTAATCTTGATTTGATTAACCATCCACCTTTCTTGACGTTCGCTGAATAGCTTTTTTGGGCAAATTTTTGGCTTGTTTATAACTCGCCCTTCATTATTAAACCGGTGAATGATGTTTTCAACTGTTGTACGGGCTTTGTTGACAATTTGCGCGATTTCTCTCTGACTTTTTCCATTTTTATAGTGCTCAATTATTAAATTTCGCAGCTCGATCGTAGTATGGCGACCCATCTTCAAATTTTAAATTAACAACTGAGGGAATCGATCTAAACCGTGTTCGTTTTAATGCATAAAGGTAAACAGAAGTAAATAGAACAAAAAAATACAGAAGAATATGGAAAAGTTCCGTTATTTATCGTTGCTCTTTATTGTGGACCATTTTCACTGTGACATGAATTTTTCTCTTATTTCGCTTAATGTTATTTTTTGTGCAAAATGTTATTGAATTAATAAATTTTTTTATGTGCCTATTATTTACATAAAATAAACTAACTAATTTAGCCTCATTTTATTGTATTTATATTGATTTCTTATACTTCTAACAGTTTAAAGTGGTTGGTCACAGGTGGACCATTTTCACTGTGACCCACTGTATATCAATTTGATATTGATAACATAAAATATGAGTTACAACACAATAAAAAAACTTTTTTATCTACACTTGTTAATTTTTCATAATTTTTTTATAAATAAAATGAGCTACTAATTTCAATTTACTACACGTCAGCAGATATGTTGCTAAGATTAGCAAAAAAAAATACCGATTGACTCAAATTAGCAAAATTTACCGTAACAACAACGGAAAAATTTTGTTGAATCTGTATCAGAGGTAGCCAGATATTATACCACCGGTGCACACCCAAAAGAAAAAACATTTCTGCTACATTCTTTAAATATTCCTCGCCGCACACCAAGTCTCTTTGTGAGGTGCAACTATTCCCCACATTGTCATTAACTGCATATTCCAGGCTGAGCACGCAGTATTTATAGCTTTTTTCAATAATGTTTTGTACAATGTTTATTAATTTTATTTTTTTTGAATGAATTTCTACATATTGTCATTTGAACAATAACAAAATTCAATTTTTGTGCATTTATATCAGCGGTCGGCAAAAAGAGAGAATATGAATGTATTGGTGTTTTACACCGTACGAAATTATTTTATCTTTCTAGATAAATGAATGAATAAATTAATAAATCGTTAAGAGAATATCGGTATTCATTGAATTAATATAATTAAAATAGTTCACGTTTTTGGTTTCTCTATTATAAAAAATAAAAATAATTCATAATCAATTTTAAAAGTATTATTTATAAAAAACATGTTTGATTTTTTATACTTAAATTATTTATTCTTAAAAAAGTACGCCATTAGGTACCACAATAGTTTCAGTAGGTTGTTATATTTCCGTTAGGATTACGATTGTTAAAAAAAATACTTATTTTTGTTAACAAAATCAATAAGTTTGTCTATGTCAATTTCTTTTTCGTAACACTTTATTTTCAGCAATGTTTCTAAGTGATCATCAGTTAACTTATTTCTATATTTATTTTTTATTTGTGACATTACCGAAAATGTGGACTCACAAATATATGTAGTGCCAAACATTGAATAAATATTTAAAATTAAATCCCTACTTGCACCGTACTTATAATATTTTTCCAAAAATTAAGACCCATATCCATTGGAATGGTTAAATCTGCTCGCATTAATGTCAATTCTGATTGAATATTTTCTGGAACATTTCCCATGGAACACGTCAGTGGATCGTTATAGATATTTATAGCCCATTGCATATTAAATATATCTTGAAAGCGTTTTTTTACATTTTCCAAAAGTTTATTCAGTTCTTCACTAAATGTTTTTAATTTACTTTCATTTGGAAAAATTGCAAATATTTCATTTACTTTTGGAAAATTTGACAAGTTTTGCGACGCAATTTGATCTCTTAGAATGATCAATTTTCTAGTAAACTCTTTTACGGCGTGATACAAGTCGCAAAAATGTTTATTTCTTCCTTGCAATATTAAATTTAAATTATTAATTTGAAGTGTTATATCGGCCAGAAACGCTAGGTCTAATAAAAATTCGGGGCTGCTTATAGCATTTATTAAGTCAGTGTCTTTTTGTAAAGCCTGAAATTGCAAAAAGTTAGCTACTTCTTCTCTTAGGTTGAAAAGTCGTTCGAGACTTTTTCCACGACTTAACCACCTTATTTCAGTAAATAACAAAACATCTTTATAATCGGAATTTATTTCTTCTAAAAACGCTACAAGTTTTCTGTGGGTAAGCGCATTATGCCCACCTTTAAGACGATTTATTATTTTAACAGCTGTTTTCATGGTTTCAGTAAGACCAATGGTTTTTGCAAATAATGCTTGCTGGTGAATTATGCAGTGGAATGTCGGAATATTTATTCCAGCTTTTTTAAGACACCCAACAAAACCAAAACCATTTTTTTTGCCAACCATGACTGAAGCCCCATCTGTACATACTGCAGATATTTTGCTTTTATCTATTAGCGATAAAACGTGTTTTTCAAAGGAATCAAAAATTACGTGACCAGTAACGCTGTCATAGAAAGATTCCAATTTCAAAACTTCTTCAAACGAATTATCCACTGTTCGAATGCATATAATCATTTGACTAGTGTCGCAAATGTCGACACTTTCATCAAAGCATATTGATATAAATCTTGAATTTTTAATTCTTTCTATTGTCTCACTTTGCAGATAAAGCCCTATATCTTCAGTGCGTCGACCTATAGTCCGGGCGGACAAATGCATTTCATTTATAATACTTTCCACTTCTTGTCCCGCTTTTCCAAAAAGTGGCAGTATTGTGAGGCACATTTCTTTAAAAAAAATTTCCGTCTTCAAAAGGTCGGCCCTTTTTGGCTAACCCTAAAGCAATTATATATGATGCTTTAAGTTGGCTACAAGTTAAGGAACTAGCATTTCTATTTATATTATTAGCAATACGAATATTTTTTAATAGAAAGTCCTTTTTCAATTTCGAAATTAATTGTTTTCTTTCAATACCATTTATTAAATGCTGTTCGGAGTGACAACTATCATAATGGCGCTTAAGAAAGTATGCCCTCATTTTTTTGATTGCAAACAAGGCACTCTGCCTCATTTAATATATTTAAAGAAAATAAAAATAATTCTTCCCATTCAACGTTCCACATTTTTAATTTAAAATGGAAACGAAAAAAAATACCTATAATAAAAAAATAAATACCTATAATAATAAAAAAAAAAAACAATTTTTTAAGTGTACTTTATTTCTTCAACAAAGCGGCATACACTTGCTTTGTTGAAAGTAAGCACACTACTGAATGAAATAATTGTATTTTTTGTGCTCTAAGCTGTGAGATTTGTTGACATTCATGTTGTGTACGTGTAAATTGCCGATTGTGTTCGGCCCCTGAGTGCTATGAGTGCCGATCGCTGATTTATATTTAACATTTCAAAATATTTTCTAAATACATTATTTTTGTTGTGATTTCGTCATTAAAAACTTCTATGGCCCAAATCTAACTACCCAACAATACGTTTACATAATTGTAGAAAATATAGTTTTGTCATCTTCGTAGTGACTGCAAATAATCGCCTCTGGTAGGAAACTAAGACGGAATTTTTGAAAAATCCTACTGGGAGGGGAAAATTCTTCCACTTGACGGCCTAAACAAAACCCCTTTAGATAGAAACTTAAAAAACATGTTCGCCCCGCTGAGAGAAAAAATATAAAAATTTGTAAGAAGTCTTTCAAATGGAAAAAAGCATTTGTTTTCGCCTGTACGGAAACTTATTGCGTTTTGTGCTCTCCTGTTTCTACAATACCTGGTTTTCATTATGTCATATGAACTGACTCAAATGAATTCTCGTAATTTTGTGCCAAGTGCGTTTTCATTACATCTTAAAAACTGACAATAAATCGATAAAAGACTTACGTCAAATTTTGATGTGAGTTGACTGGCACGCCGTTTTTATTACAAAGGTCAAATGTGATGTGTAAACTTTTGGCGAGCGAACAGCTGATTAGAAAATATTAATTTGAGTTAAATAAAACGTGGAAAAAATTAAAAAAAAGAAACAAATGGCTGTAGCTAGTGCGGCGCTTTGAGTTATTAAAACACTGAGGGCTTGGAAAAATAAAAGGAAGCATTGAAATTTGTTTTTCCAGCAAAAAAAAAAAAAAAATAACTGCTTTGCGATCGCCAAACAATAAAAAATTGACAACTTGTTGTCAATTTAATTTTAGATAAAAAATGCTCCCATATCTGCTGACAAACTGTCTGTCATTTTAGACGGCACTTGTCCGTCATTTTAGACGGCAGTTAGTGTGCATAACTGACTGCAAACTCAGATGACACTATATGACAACCTGTTTTCATACAATTTGCACAAATTGACACTAAAAATGACATAGTGAAAACCATGCATAAGATGGATATACGCCCCTTAGGAACAGTTCCTTTCGGCAAGGCCTATTTCGCCTGTATATAACATTAGTGTGACAAGTTTCAGCTAAATTCGTTTATATTTAGTGGTAGCACAAAAAGTTACCTTTTAGTAATTTGTCATTAGAGTAATTTTTACAAAAAGTGGAGTTGACTCTAAATTAAACTCACGTTATACTTTAACAAAATTATCCAATACAGTCTAAATTAATGTTTATAAATGAAATATGAATTTAAATTATTTTTATTAGTTTTTTTCTTCATTATTAGAACCTTGAGAATAAAATTCTTTTGTGGTTCAAATGGGATTACATAAGTAAAGTCATTATTATGAGTATATGAATAAATTAATAACAATAAGTTAACAAAATAAGAAATTTAATTAATGAACTGGCTCTATAGTTTGAGAAAAAAAAAAGAATGAAAGCGAGATTTAAAAGAAATAAGTTTTAGAATTAGTTAAAAAAAATAAAAAAAAAAATTTCATTGTGAGCTAATTGTTGGAAGTTATATGTGCAAATAAGATTTTCTTGAAACTGTTTATTCCCGATATAAGTCTAATATTCATGGGAAGAGCATTCCATAACTTAATTGCGTTAACGGAAAAAAATCTAGTAGTATTAAGAAAGTTGTGTTAGGGTATTATTAAAGTATTATTAAAGGATCTTGTTGATCTAGCAAATATAAGTTTTTCGAACAGATATAAAGGAGTTTTCTGATGCAAAAGCTTGTGTAAAAATATTAGGTTACGCATGCAAAGGACCATTTTTCGCCAAGATGATCTACTATCAAACCGAGCTAGACCATATACATATCGCACAGCATTATTGAAAGACACTTGTAATTTGTGCATTGAGTGTGAATCTAATTTACTATATACCACAGCTGAACATGTAATCAGTGGAAGTATTAACTGAACAACAAGCTTTCGCTTAGTTTCGACTGGTGTGAAGTAAGACGACATTCGTAGATTACGTAGTACAAAAAAAATATTGCGCACAACATTGTTTATGTGGTCAGTACATAAAAAGGTTGAGTTTATGTAAAATTTCAGATATTTTGCCCTGTCAAAATACATCAGAGGGGAGGAACCAAGATATAATGATGGAAAATAAGTACGATCCAGTGTGAATTTACTGATGGGTAAAACGAAGGATTTTTTAGGATTTAGTATCAAATTATTAGTATCAGCCCAGGTTTTTAAAGCATCTAAGTCCTCATTAAGTTTGGAACATGAATCTTCGATCAAACCAAGACGATTAGAAATATACAGTTGAATATCATCTGCACAGCCATGCACCCGAGCATACTTACAGACACTAAACACATCATTAATAAAAAATGCTAAATAACAGAGGGCTTAGAACGGATCTTTGCGGTACACCCGAAGTTACGCCCCTCAAACCAGATTGCATATTCCCAACAATCACCTTCTGAGCACGCCCAGTCAAGTAATTCTTCATAAGAACTAAAGCTACATCAGTTAAAAGAATAGCATGATCAACTTTATCGAATGCCTTAGAAAAATCGAACAAAAACATGAAAGTCAAATTTACCAGGTCTGTCATCATCCATTACCTTTAACGCGGCAGTAGTACAGCTATGACCAGCACAGAATCCAGATTGCAATGGAGATATAAGTTTGTTAATATTAATAAAAGATGTGATTTGCTCTGCCATAAGAGACTTAACCTTCATAAGGTCCTCAAAGTCACTGACGTTAACGGTCTTCGGGTCAAATTTGACCCAAGTAGTAAATTTCTTATTTGGACAATAATTTGCGTTACTAAAGTGAATTAATAGAGCTTAAAAGTAATTTTCTACAATATCCAGTAAAAATTGTACTTTTTATAGGCATTTATTTAAAATTTATATCAATTTTACAAAATTATTGCAAGGGTTATGTACATGAGATAATTAAATTCAATTTTATTATAATAGAAAAATTTATTACTGCGTTACTTATCATTGCATTGGGTACATAAAATAATCGTTTTAGAATGCTGCTTACATACAAATTTTTTACAAGTAAGACAGACTAATGGTGTTTTGTTATCAGTTTTGGGACATAATTGACATCGACTTCTCTTGGTTGCCTTTTCGATTGGTCCACTATTTCTTTCTTCGGATTGGGTTGAAGTAGGTGGTTCTTGATCTCGTTGAGTCAAATCGCGTATTTTCTTTGCAATTTCTCGTGAAAATGGTGCTCTTGGTAATGTTTTTCGTTTTTTTATATAAGGAGTAGTAAGCTGCATACCTAAATTCTCTAAAAAGTATCGTCGTTTAGCTAAGCAGCCTTCATTCCAGCCGTCATTAGCGGATGTAAATAAAATAAAAGCATTGTACGCTGATATATCTAATATATTACTAAATACCACTTGAGGCCATCGATTTGTCTTCCTTTTGCTAGTATAACAAGACACAACTTTATCCAATGTATCTACACCACCTTTGCATTTGTTGTAATCTAATATTATTTGTGGCTTTTTGTCTGCGCGATTACTAACTTCTGAGGTATGATGCAAAGTACTGAGAAGATTCACTGACTTGTTTTTTTTAGGGATATAAGACAAGAGGGTGGTGTCTTTGGTAAAACAGAAAAATGAAGAATTTATTGGTCTGCCTTTCGTTGCCAATATTTGTGGTGGTAATTCCGGCTTGTTTTTACGTACAGTTCCTACTAAGGTCAGTTGTTTTTCTAGTAGTTTCTGCCCAAGTTGATATGATGTGAAAAAATTATCTGTCGTTACGTTATGACCTTTTAGACCAGCTGTCAAATCGAGAACCACACGCATACCTTGGTTTTTTTCAGGCATGCCTCCTATTTCTTTGCCTGTATAAGGTTGAATATTCCAGGCATAACTTGTAACAGAATCACAAAGAACCCAAAATTTTATACCATATTTAGCTGGTTTGGATGGTATGTATTGCCGAAATGGACATCTTCCTCTGAATGCTACCAGCTGTTCATCTATAGTTACATCTTGAGAAGGATTATAAAGTCGAGGCAATATATCAACCCATTGATTCCACAATTCACGAATCGGTGCAAATTTGTCTAGTAATCGTCGTTCGCTTCGTGTGTCTCTATTATCAAATCTTATTACTCTCGATAATTTTTTGAATGTTTTTATTGACATGACTGCTCCAAATATCGGTCTACCTTTCGCAGAATCCCATAAACTTTCTGTACTTTCATTATTTGATCGAAACACTCCAGCTAATAAAAGTAATCCAATAAATGCGAACATTTCGTCATCGTCAACGTCACTCCAATCATTACCAAAGACACGTTTGCCCTCAATATTGGTATATTTCATAATAGTGTTCATTACGGGAGGTGGAAAAAATAATTGAAAGCTAGATATCTCTTCCTCTGTAATTCTTGAACACGAATAACGTGTCAAACCTGGCATCATGCTGATAACATTCTCCCTCGAAGCTCTTCCATATGCACTTGTACATGGTTCTTTGTAGTATCTTATTTGACCATTTTTTGATGTCATTGTCGGAGCAGCCGCAACTTCACCATCACTTTCAGAAGAACTATCAGATGGTTCAGCATATTCTACATGATCCTCATTTTCTGAACAAGGTTCATCACCGTCTGATAATTCATTCATCATGATTTCTATTTCACTATCCCTCATTTTTCGATAAAAAAAATATTTAGCACTAATTTCAAACTTAGACACGTCTTATTCGTTCTTTGTTTACTCAACGACTGTAGCAATGTTGCGGTAAACAAAAAAAAGTAATTTGATAGCACTGTCTTTTTACATAAAAACCAAAAGAACGGGTATTCCCCTTTTTAGACACGTCTTATTCGTTCTTTGTTTACTCTACGACTGTAGCAGTGTTGCGTAGGCAAAAAAAAGTAATTTGATAGCACTGTTTTTTACATACAAACCAAAAGCACGGGTATTCCCCTTTTTCAAACAAATGTATTGACATCAAAGAATAAAGAAAGGTCTGTGTGATGAAATGAAAAGCGACAGATATGTAGCTATAAACTTTTATTTAGAATTTACTGATGTCAAAGTTATCTCAAAAATCGATTTACGATCAATGAAGCATCACAAAAACTAACTTCTTTACTCCGGGTCAAATTTGACCCGAAGACCTTGTGTGTAAAAAAACTTGTAACTGAAATATTTTTATACATATTCATTCAAAAACTTTAAATTTCTATTTAGTTTTAAAATTAAATAAAAGCCATAAAATATCAAAAATGAAAATCACTTATTCGTGGAAAAAAATCAACTTTTCTCCTAAAATGGGTCAAATTTGACCCGAAGTCCTTATGAAGGTTAAAAACTTTAGCAAAAGCTGGAAGAATACTCATTGGTCGGTAATCACTTGTATTAGCAGCAGTGGATATTTTTGCCACGGGAATCACTCTTCCCAATTTCCATAACTTAGGAAAGATGGACGTTGTTATGCAATGATTAAATATATGCGTTAGTGACCCAACAACATACGGCAGTATTACTTTTATAAATTTAATAGACACCAACAGCATTAGAACGAATTTCCAGAATTTTTCTGGTCACTTCAGCCTCAGATACCGGTGAAAACGCAAAGCTATTATTGCAGAAAAGTGAGCTTTGAGCACTAAAATTATGGTTTCCCATTATAGCACTGTTACAAAAAAAAATCATTAAGTTCATCAGGGTCTAACTTGCATTCAGATGAATTACTGGAATGGACACCTAGACTTAATATTTTTCGAAAGTTGTGCAAAAGGTAAATTCACGTTGTTTTTTTTTAGCAAAAAATTACTTTTTGCCCGTCTGACTACAAGATTAGCATTATTTCTAGCTTTGTTATAAGCAGCTCTATTAATCAAGGTAGACTTTTTCTTCCAAACGCTGTAACAATGGTTACGATATTGAATAGACTGTTTTACAATTGAAGTGTACCAGGGGCAAGAACAATTGTTTATATAAAAACTACGCTCAGGTACATGACGATTATATACTTCCTGCAATGTTGTAAGAAAAACATCTAACTTGCCATCCACGGATGGCTGATACCAACAATCATTCCAGTTCAAGCCCGCAAGCTTACCAAATAATGACGAAAAATCAACTTAATTATAATCCCTATATTTGATAAGCCTTAAATTTTCATCCCTAGCTAGGTTTATATTCAACGTGCAAAACAAAAGATCATGATCAGAGAGAAACGAAATCTGATCGAGTAATAAGTTAGGAGTGAGATTATAATCAAATCAAGTAAACTTGGACGAGAGTTGGATGAAAAACATGTGGGGAAACTCATTATTAACAATGGTCATGCCAACAGAGCTTATAAAGTCAAGTAGTTCATCACTAACTAGAGTATTCAAAAACCGGTCAACCGGTTTCTTTTTTTTAAAAAACCGATCGGTTTCGAATATTTTGTAAATTGGAAGAAAACCGGTCTTTTTTGTTTTTTGTAAATAACACAATAAACAGTATTCAAAATCCTAAAAGAGACTGTACAAAATCATTCATCATTATATGTGAACTTCTCCGAGAAAAGGGACTTAGTGTGTGAAAATAAATTTTTGAGAAAAACGCATTTAAAGTTTCATAACGCATTATCACTGTGAACACACCTTTAGTTGGGAGATGCGATTTGATATGGTTAGTTATAATTGGGTGCCGACTTTGGTGACGTCATGCCTATGTGGTGACGTATTTTTTTCGCTTTTAGAGTGAAATTTTAATGGGTTTCTCATTTTTAACGATTTTCCCAAGTTAGTTTTGTACGTTTTTATCGGGTAAATAAATTTTTATCAGAAATCTAACTCATTTCATCTTATTCTACACCCTTTTAGGTACCAGAATCCACTCTTAAGTCCAAACCTGTTTTTTGACACACTAGGTCCCTTTTCTCGGAGAAGGTCACATAAGATAATTTCATATATCTTGATAAATGCGACATAAGAACTGAAAAGTTGGACAATTTATATAATTGTCCTTTGACTATTTGTCCAACATCTACTATTAGTGAAAGAGTATTTTCCACTTCTAGCTTTATCAAAAGCAAACAAAAAAACGTCATGGGTGAGAATTTTTCCCTTTTCCCGCGATCCAGTAAATTTTCAGATAACACACAATTTTCGGTAAAACTGAAACCTAACGCGGTTGTTTGGTGTTTTTAAATCGTTTAATATATCTAATTTAACAGACTAGTGATTTAACAGACTGTAGCTAATTGGTGTTGCCGCATCCCAAAACAAAGAGTGGGTGTGGCAAATGAAAGAGATGCAAATACCCTGGAATTTGTGCTTCTTTGGTTTCTTTTTAGCTTTGCATTTAAATAGTATTCAAACGCTATTTCATTAAAAATAAATTGGAAATATTATTAATTACAAGAAATTTTTGTACAAATTTTCAGGAAATTTTTAAGGAGTATTATTGTTCGAACTAATAAATTATTTAATTGAATGAAAAATATTTAGCTGCAGATTCTAATATTTTAAGTATTGGCATGGTTATTAATGCAGAAGAATACAATAATAACGAATTTGAAATTACATATTATTTTAGTTCTTTTTATAACCTTGCTTTACTCACATTTTTTTAACAAACTGAATATGGACGTTGAAAGAATTAAAGACCGTATTCATGTGTTAAACATATTTAAATAACTGTAAAACAATTCCAAAAATATATTGTAATTCTAGTGCTATCATTAAAAATTTTTAATATAAATATTGTTAGTTATAAAAGAGTTCGACTGTATGGAAAATAGTGTTTAGATTTTAAAAATGACTAGAAACAATACAAAAACAAAGTGCCGGCATAAATGCTTTAAATTTTCAGTTTTTTTTGTGTCTAGTTATTGATGTATTTGTAAGCAAAGCTGTGTGAAATATATTGCAAAGCGAAGTATAATATCATTCAAGTTTCATTTCTATTACATTGTTTTTTCATATTAAATTTAAAATATTCTTATAAATAATGTTGTTTATACGGTGCCTTTAAAATTATATTGCCAAAACAAATATTCCTTTTCCTTGTCTTCTAATTTTTCAAGGCGGTTAATCATCAGTTTTTTGTTGCCTTTGGAGACAATGGACCGTAGCAGTTTGTTTAAATAAGCATAATATAATTTTTTAAATTAAGATTGTTTTAAAATTAATTAGTATATATAAAAATTTCCCTGAAGTCGCCTAATGTGGTGATGAAATATGGAAATTCGTTCTAATTCTTAAAAAATATTTTTTTATAAATAAAATGTCTTATGCTCATTTTAAGCAAAAATTTAATGTATTTTAAAAACTTTTTTAAAATATTTTCTGTTTTTCCAGAAGTTTCTTAAATTTTTGAAAAAAAAACCTTGCCGAGGACTTCACCGAGTAGGAGATCTGGTCGTGGTGGTGAAATTGCACATGTTATGCAACAACCGACACCGTTTTGTTTGCAACTGCAGCAGTTGCAGTTTTTACCACAGCACAACAACAAACAATGCTGCCATGACCTGAAAACTATACCGCAACAACAGGAGCAGTAGCAATCACAGCAGCTGCATAATAATGAGAAGGGAAATATTGAACAAATGGAATAATATTAAAAAACAAAATTAAGACATAAGAATATTTTTTTGTATAATAAAAGACATGAAGTAAAATAGACTTTTTTGTTTAATACTTGGGATTTATCATTAGTATTGAAATTTCAATGCCAATGTGATAATCAGTGTTGGTAGTTTAGATATTTTATGGCTATATTTAGAAATTTTTGAACAGCATTAGTGAGAAAAAAGTGGATTTAGCGATCTTTAGAATATTTTTGGCCATTTTTAAATTATTCTACCAAATATATTTTTTGAGCAAGAAATATGGATATATTTTGTAAATCTGTAGGCAATTCCTGTAACTTTTGAATCGAGAAAGTTTTCGCATGAAACGCATGGATTGAAACAAAAATGATATGAATTGACACAAAATGTCATATTTCTCACACGATCGTTTCTATAACTTTTTTTTTTGTGAAAACTTTCTGTCACGTAAGGTTTATTTCCACCATTATTGGAAAAATGTGAGAAAAAGTGTTTCTGTAAACATTTAACTCAAAAAGTTTTTAATTTCAACTGTGAAATTTACTCACAATTTAAAACGGTGCGAATTTTCTATATTTTAGTTGAGTTTGCCATTATCGTTTATGTTGGTGTGAAAAACTACATCCTTATTAAAAATAAAAATGTTTCACGTCATGTCACCGATTGAGTACATGGGTTTTAATTTTTTCGGGGAAGATGTATATCAGGAGAAAAGTTCAAAAATGGCTATCTTCGTCATTGATGGTCAATGTACATCAACAAAAAGATAGTTTGAAAATTAATTAATATAAGGAGTTTGAAAATCTTTTAGATATTTTTATTTGTTAACCCATTACCGAAGAAATTTTCAGTCTTTTGGATGTTTTTTCATAAAAATGAAATTTTTACCTTATACTAAATAAAGCCTAAAGTCTTGAATTTTCCCCTTACAAAATCCCTTTTTAAAAACTAAACAGAAAATTAAAATTCCTTCACCGGACTGTAATGGGTTAAAAAAAGTCAAAAGATGTTTTTATTATCTTTGCTATGATGTACATATTGTTCCATTCCGATCATAAATGACGAATATATGGGCAAGTCCATTTTCTAACTTTGCACCGAAGTGACTCCCGGCAAGGGTCTTTTCGCGCACATTTTTTCCAAAATGTAATATCTGGGAGCGTTGGGAGAGGAATCGGGTAGGTGCCACTAAAATATACTTGTTTCAAAGAACGATGAACTACTTGATATAGAACAATAAAGTAAATTGTTTAAATGAACTAGTCATCATGTAAAATATATAAAAACAAAAACATTAAAATAATTGTTTAATAAAATGGATAGTAAGCAGGTAAGTAAGACAGAAATAGTATTTATGTATATTAACAATTTTTTAATTTATTTATTTTTTCAGAAAACGAAACGAATTTCCAAGGAGTAGAAAGCGAAATTAGTGGACCAAATGAGCTCTAATTTGGAATTTGCCAGAGGGCGATAAATTCTTAGTAGATTTCGATGATCGCACATTCAACAGTTATCAATGCAACCCCATACATTTTTTTAAATCTTTTATTTTCATTATATAACTATTCTTTTATTTAAAAAATATATTTTATTTCGCAGTTGATGTTCGCGGTTTTTTGTTTGTTTATATTTTTTTACTCGTATTTGACAGTTGCCTTGGAATATTCCAACAAAAACGTAAAATAAACGTAAACAGTGTTGCCTCTTTTTGCATTGAAATGCAGAAACACTTTTTATTCACAAATCGAGAAACAGTGGAATTTTTTGTTTCACACTTTTCGATGCGAAAACTTCTCGCAAAAAGTTACAGGAACTGCCTACTGTTAAACAAAATTGAATGAATAATAAGTGTTGATACAAATGTTTGCCTCGTTTTATAAGATGATGTAAAAATGATGACAAAATGAACAATTTGCAATTGTAAAATATAATAACAGTTAAACATTTTAAGTAATTGTTTAATACGAAAACCTAAAATGTATACACTATACTGAATAAATGTTACTGGGAGAAATTATTATATTTTATTCAAATTCTAAAATGTTAATATCAATTTCAGAGTTTACTGAACAAAAAGTTGGAAAATTTCACTCACAAATTAATTAATTTTGAAATATGATTTCTATATAGTTAAAAAAACTACTTAATTAGACTTATGAAAATTGTCCAAGATGTTTTTAGTCAATAAAAATTTTCAACATTTATGTCTGATGCTCATATTTCTATAATGTATACACTAAAATAAATCAAAATATTTGAAAATTATATTGATTTCTACTTGACAAAAGAATTTATATCATTTGCAAAATTAGGTATTTTTTAGGAGATTGTTTTTAGGGAAACAAGAAAAAAAATTGTAAAGTTAGTTAAGAATGTACAGTGTAAGAATATATAGTGTTTTAGTATAGTTCTAGCTCAGTTAAGAAAATATATTAAAGAAAAGACGCATTGTCGCCCAAAATATAAAATTCTTCTAATTTAACTGAAAACCTTATTTCACGTACGTATACCCGAAATAAATGCTTTCGCTTCCATTGAAAGGCCCGCCATGGAAGTAAGCCCTTGGGTAATAGGTAAATTTTATAGGTCTGCTATTTAATATGCTGTTCAATCTTGTCTCAAAATACCATTTTTCGAGAATTTTTGGGGATTTCAACAAGAAAAGTGGGAATATGAGATAGTCTTTCTGGCAGAAGTCTACTTAAATTTGTTCATTTCCTTTCTTTATCAATTGTCATTTGGCAAATTTTCATTCAAAAATCTCCAAAATGTGGTAAAATCGTCACGTCTTGCACCGCTGTATTCAGGTTGTGTTTGTGTTCAAAGTACAACATGATTGTGTATGCAAACAAAACTTTTTTTAATATTTTAAACCTTAAAAAAACTCAAATGATAACATTACTACAATTTAAAGAATTATGAACAAGAAAAAAATATAAAATTTAGTTCCTTGGGACATTATTCTAAGAACAAGAATATTTTGTAGGAATTTAAATATTTTTCGTAAAAAAAAAAAAAATAAGTCCAGTGGTTCTTATTAAGGGAAACCTCTCAAGGAAAATGTTCTTAAAATCTGAAAATTTTTCCATACGTAAAATTCTTCCGAAACGTAGTAATTTTTGTTTTTTTTTAAACTGCAATGGTGTTGGGACCCGAGTGAGCAAGCTCGAACGCAATTCTCTCAGGCTGTTCCAACCCTCTCATCAGTGTCGCGCTCACACATAAACACAGGTAATATACAAACACAAAGAAAACATACCACACAACGAGACAGATGGAAGCTTCTAACTACCCTATCCCCTATTGACCGTAGAATTGCATCCTTGAATCTATATCCTCTAAGATCCCGCAAACCATCGACTATTCCTCCCCCAACTTACCATCATTGCCATTTCCAAATTACTTAAGCCAACATAATTTTAATTTTTCACATCGTAAGTAACAAACTTTTATTAAAAAAAACTTAACAGCTAACAAAAATGTATGTAAACACAAAACTTATATAAATACATTTATTTCCTGTTACTAAAAAAACTGGATTTATAAAGCTATTAATTTTCGCATTCTAATAAACAAAATTTCTATCTCTATTTTCTCTAGGGGTCAGATCCTAACAAAATTCCAATTCGGATACCGTTTTTTTTTCTAACTAACGCACCTATAGGAGCTCCCTGAAGACGTAAAAAAATGTCTTTATAATGGACTTAATTTCATAAAAAAACGCTGTCGATGTGAGCCCTATGACCTTTCTTTCCTCAAAGAGATAAATATTCCACTAACAAAAAATTATCTTAATATTTTTCTTTATCAGATTATTTAAAACGCCAAAATTACGTAAAAATAATGAATTTAAAATACTAATAAAAATAACTTTTTTATTGTTAAAAATTGTTCTTTAGGGCTTCAGCAGCAACTTTTGTTCTGCGACTTTTTCATAATTCCGTTATTTACAAAATTACCGAAAATTTTAGGTTATTGAAGAAAATCTAAATTTTGACCTTTAAATTTCCAGAATTCGACCAAATGATGTTTGGCAACTTTGTACAAAATATTTTGGCGAGTATTTTTGTGAACATATAAACTCATAATATTTACAAATACAGGTTGTTTTGATGCATTTTTCAATAAAAATGAATTTTGCGCCATCCAGCGGCAATAATTTGTACTAACTATATTCAGCAATGTGAAAGGTAATTTGAATACCATTCCACAAAAAAAACATGTTGAAAAATAACCAAACGGAAAAGAAAAGAGCTATAAGATAATGAAATAGTTTCAAATTTATGTTAAAATAATGTATGCATGTAACTTAAATTCATCATTAAAGTTTTGTACGTACATTTTTAGTTTTGCGAATGAAATTTTAGCTATTTTAATAGGGAACGTTTCGGCTCGGTAGACTTGTCGATTGACCCATATAACTCCTGGCTAGGTCTACAAATGACCCCACTTTCCCTAAGAAACCGTTTGACTGCTCCTAATCTCGGAAATCGATTTCCGGGTCTCTTATGGGAGGTACGTCCTTGGATTATATAGACGGAATAATCGTCGTTATTTTCCCGCCCTAATTGGGTAATAAATAGGGTACATTACCGCCATTTAGGTACCCACTATTTTCCACTACGTTTTTCAGGGGTATCTCCTTGGAATATACGTCCTTGGGTCCTATGGACGGAATAATCCTCTTAATTGGCCCTTTCATTTGCCCGACTCCCGCCCTGATCGGGACAAAAATAGGAAAAAATTAATTTTAATAAGCTTTAATATTTTTTATACGGCACAAATTGGGCTGAATATTATGCCTTGAAAATCAACATAGTTGTTGATGACTACAATATCTAAAATTTCAAAAGTTATATGTGAATGTAGGTGAAAAGAACGCATTTTTTTAATTTTTTTCGCTTGTGTTTGTACATTTTCCAAATTTTCTTGTAAACGAATAATTCGATCGTCACGCACCACCGTAGAATTTTATATTTTAAAGTCATTAACAACTGTGTTAAATGGCAAGACATAATATTCAGCCCAATTTGTGCCGGGTTAAATGTTAGTAGTAGTATTTTCTAATTTACAAGTTTTGTTGTTGCCATTTTTTTTCAGTGTATTATTGCAACAATATCCGAAGATGGAAGATTACTACCCAAACTAACTATCCAAGAAATAAAAACATTTATTTTGTAGCTGTTAACATAAATAATGCGTCAAATTCTTAAAAAGTTAAAAAATCCAAGTTTTAGAGGCCACCCTAAAGTTGCGTTTTAGGAAAAGTGAGAAACACTCTAATTTGCAATTAAGAAACCTGACTGTACACCAGAAGCATTAAAAATCATTCGGCATTCATAGCTTGAAAATGAAAATTACATTTTTTGGCATATTGCTACTTATATATAATACTAAACACTAAAAATAAAATAGCTTTTCTTAACAAAAATATCCTAAATATCTTTTATTAAATTTTCTCTATCTGTTCTGGCTGACTTCTGATCGGATAAATTATAACGATCTCATTAAATTGTAAGATGCGGCATTCATGGGATGTTGGTATAAAACTCCTCACGGATCAGTTCTTTTCGCACTCGGCTACGTTGTCTTTTCACCTAAGTTGATTTTGTTCCAGGCTCCTTATTTGTTTTTTTCGCACACAGACATCAGCTTTTCCTTCAAAATTTGGCCTTAATATAGGTTATTACACGGAACACACTGATTTTGTCTTCTCTTTTTCTAATTTTTTCCCCGAGTGTACGATTGTTACTTTATTTGTTTTAAACGTCTTTTTAACTGCGATGTACAGTGTTTTTAACTATTTTTTCTTTATTGTGGTGTAATTGTTTTTAACTATTTTTTTTTATTCGGTGTAAAACTATTATTTTTTCTGTTCAAAGTTTTCTTTCTGTTAACTCTTTTTTTTATTTTGTTTGGGTGTAGTAACTTCTTTATTATTTTTAACTATTTTGATTGTCTGTCTGATGTATTTTTTTTTCTTTTATTATTGTTTTTATAACTATGTTAATCGTCTGGTATAATTTCCTTTTTAATTGTTTTTAACAATATTAATTTTTTACCACCGCTCACTGCGTACACTCGAAAAACTGCCAACCGAATCCGCTTGTTTCTTACTTTATCCTACTTAAATATCATATTTTTTTTACGGAGTTTTCCAATAAATCGGTTCTTTTTTACCGTACCTATTTATTGGATTATAATACATATGTCTTTTAGATTTAAGAGGGAGTACGGTGTATTTTGCAGTGCCCATTTATTATTCATATGTATTAATTTTAAAATTTTTCACTCTAAAATCTCAAAAAAACTTGTTTATTATTTTTCTAGATTTTTGTTCTAAAAAACCCCTTCCCCCTGTCCCTTTCTTTAAGTGAAAACAGCAATTGTATTTTTACATTTATCAGGCTCCCATCAAAAAAGCAAGAAGATTTTTCTTCATTGATTATTACATTTTTTAAAATTATTTTCATTTTAAAAATAACCGTTTTACGCTTGTGTAGCCTGAATGAAAACAGGTACAACTCCGTGGGACCATGTTGTCACAACACTTTTTTTGTTATCTTTACACTGGTCTACGCAAACATAAAAAACAGGAGTCACTAACACTACTGTAGCTAGATAAAAAAACACATGCTAACGCACTATAATAAAGAAATACTTTTTTTCTTTTAGTCGCGCGATCGAGCCCCGTCTATTCATTTTTTTATATTTTTTAACACTTTTTTTATTTTCTTAAGACTTTATATATTGTTATTTTTATTTGTTTAACAAAACAAATACGTCTAGCACAGTTGGCTTAACGATGTCGTTCAGCTTTTTTGTATAATTGGAGAACGAAAAGAGGAAAAGTTTCCAAATACGGTGCAAGCATCTTGCTTATCAATACGCATCATCTGAATAAATGTGGGCGGGATCCTTGAATAGGGTGTGGCACAAAATAGATTAATTTATATCTTAAGAACGGTAAGACCGTAATTAAATACTCCATAAATGGGCTAAAAACAACAACATTTTTATAAAAACTAAAATTTCAGAGCTGGATACGTCTTATATATCCAAAGATCGAAAATCTTTAGTAGAACATATTTGCTGAAAATAATTATGACCAAAACATAAATTTTTTTAAATACCTATTTTCGGGAACCATAAATCTTCCCGAGTCCAAGTTTTATCACCAAACAAAATGGTAAATTTCTTCTTAAAGATGTCCGTGTATAAATCTGTCCATTTCATATATGTCCATATATATACTTCACATTTCTCCAACCATGGAGAAGGGTATATAAGATTCGGCATAGCCGAATTTAGCTGCCCTTACTTGTTTTTAATAAATTTTTCCCATTTCTTTCTTTCAGGCTGACCAGAAGTGGAAGAATTTCCACACTACTTGGACAACGTACTAAAGAAGATCAACAACCCGAACTAACTCTATCAAAGGATTTGGAAGAATAAACAAGGCCTGTTTTTGGTAATAACTAATCAAAATAATAATTTGGCAGCAGTAATGAAACAATTTTGATTTCAGATAACACAAAACGAATATTATGTTATAATGGGAAATAAGTTTAAATGTTTTAAGCCTTTCCTGATGCGGTTATATAATTTTGGACTCTGAAACTTATATTGTACTACAATTCGCACCGCTACACTCATTTGTACGTTGAACATTTTGGCATAGATTGGCGGAAATCAAATTGGATTTAGATCGTCTGAATGGTAAACCAAAATCAATTTGTATTGACTTTAGAACAATCAACTACAAACAGGAGTCTTAAGATGTTTTTATTAATGTGCAAAAGCTTTAAAGTTATACACAAATGAAAAATTCCTTTGTATTACAAGCCACAGAGCAAAGTTAACAAAAAGATTTTATCCATCAAGAAAAATTTGTAAATAATTTTAAATCTATTACTAATTTGCCAACACAGGGTCAATTGACATAACCCTTGGGCTTCATGTTGACGGATGCAGAGCGACGTAAAACCACCCGCAACAATATATTGTTACGGAAATTCAATTTATCAATTTCCATTCACTTGTAGAAACATAAATCCCCATATGTTTGCCCTGAAATATAAAACAGTTAAATGGCAAACCTTAAAAAGAGACATGAAAAAAGTAAGTCTAAATAAAATATCAGAGTTGTCAGACACGAGTGTTAAATTAATGTTAAAATTGCAAGTAAAATTTTTTTTATTAAATTGTTATTTAGTTTTTGCCAAATGAATCGTTTGTTTCAACACATTTTAAGCTTTTGCATAACAAAAAATAGAAAGGTGTTTACAAGTGCAATTTTGAGAAATGTGGCCAATATGTGCCAAACATACGTCACATCAATAGGTATTTTAAAAATCATTTATCAAATGGATCAACATCATCGCATTAATTCCAACAACATTATCAACTACTCTGTCCTCTGTGAATAAAGTATTCAAAAACCGAAACTGAAATCCGGTCAACCGGTTTCTTTATTTTTAAAAACCGATCGGTTTCGAATATTTTGTAAATTCGAAGAAAACCGAAAACCGGTATTTTTTGTTCGGTTAACCGGTTTTTTTATTTACATCACCAACTGGGTTACTTGGCCTCTTTTATTTTTTCCGAAGACATAATCGTTTGTTTGGTTATGAAGATTTAGATGTAAGTCTGATAGATTCCGATGAAGACTAAACTTTGGATATTCCAAATTCAAATAGTTTAATTTCTGATCTAAATAACACAACAAACAGTATTCAAAATCCTAAAAAAGAGACTGTACAAAATCATTCATCATTATATGATGATTTCAAATATCTTGATAAATGCGACAAAAGAACTGAAAAGTTGGAAAATTTATTTAATTGTCTTTTGACTAGCTTTATCAAAAGCAAATAAAAAAATCGTCTTAAAACGAAACATTTAAATTGCATATTATTTCTAAAATATTTTTTTAGAACTGAAAAATATATTTTCTTTTTACATATTTAAAATGTAATATTAAAAAAAAACTTATTTAATGCCAAACGTTTTTAACGTTCAAATTACTAACGTGCTTAATTTTACCCAATTTACAAATTTAATGATCTCTATTCATTTGATATGAATATAGTTTAATAATAATAATTTTTAAGATATTATATTAAAAAATATTAAAACCAATGAATGAAATGTTGAAATGAAATAAAATAAAAAAATTATTTTTTTTTCAAAGAATGTATTTTTTTATTTTTATTACTTTATATATTAAATTTCTGTTTTTTTTTTACATAATTAACAAATTATATAAGCTTTTTATCAAAATTAAAAAAAACCGAAACCGAACCCGGTTTTTTAAAATTCTATTTTTCGAAGAAAACCGAAACCGGTTTTTTTAAAAGGCCGGTTTTTTGAATACTCTATCTGTGAAAGAGCATTTCATCAAAGCAACAACACAAAATAGTGAATGCGGGTCAATGAAACTCATATATTGCATTTAGAAAAAATATATGTAATTACGAGCCGAAACATGTTTGAAAAAGCAGGACATTTGATTAAATCTCAAGACAGTATATGAACCAAAATAATTTTTAATACAAAAATAAACCATTTCTTTAAAATAAACAAAATTTTCAGTCAAATTAATAAATGTTTTATTTAATTAAAAAAATGTTTGCAAATTATTTTGCAATATTTACATACATATTACAAAATAATTTGTTTCGGCAAAACAAAAAATTATTTCTCATGAAATATTTTTAGTGTGGCAACTGGCCATAGATTATAAATAAACCGAATAATTTTATATTTAACAATTGGTAACTGGTCCAAACTGGATTGATGACAATTGTTTATTGGCAGTAGCACTATCACTTTAAACATTTGTCTAGGAGGCTCGATCGTCGTCAGACCAATATACAACACTGTTTTTACCTTTATATCACCTGTGTGAATTATACATACCATGCATACCTACTTATGAACATGGTTAATTGCGTAAATGGTCATTTTAATGAATTTCGTTTTATTTAATTGCGCAATTAAATGCGCACATCAATTTTATTTTGTTGGTTCTTTTATAGATATGAGAAATGGTTTTACGTTTCCTCCGACATCTGTCCGTTAGTTACTATACACACATACGCATTCACTGATGTTTGTATGGACGCATACATATATGTGTTTGTGTGATATCCAACCGGAAATTCAATTGTTACCATTATAATTACAGTCTATATGTTGTTTACTCCTAATGTGTGCGCATGTGCAAATACTCATTTAAAATAACGTAGCAAGAAAACTACAGATCTCTGTTAGCTCATACTCAGGTCATATTGACTGACAAGAAAATGTTGTTTTGGAATCCTACACACCTCACTAGTTTGCCTTACTTGCGAGGGTGAAGTTTAATAGGAAAGCAAGTTAAAAAATATTCATTTAATTATTCTAAAATTCCATACTCTATGGTTTTTGACTAGAGCTTGGTTAATGTCTGTATGAAAATAACAAAAAATCCCTGTTTTTATCGATACCATACTTTTAATTATGGTGACTTTAGATTACAAAAAAAATACGTACAATATATGAGCTGTGTTTAGCAAAACTTTACTTATCGCTGTTCCGATCATGGCATATCCCGTTAAAAGTTGAGGCTACGAATCAAAGCATATAAGATAGTTACCGGCTCGAATTCTAGTCAGGGCATACACTTTTTTTTGGCTGAAAAAGAAGAAGCTTAAGTGAACATACCTTTTACATCCAACTCACTTTCAAAATAAGACTCACACTTAAGCGTGAAAGTCAACTTCCTGTGCGCTCTTTTGCGACACTAATTCTTCCTTTTTTTCTATTCCAGAAACTTCATCTTGTTGACTTAATTCCTCAGTGTTCAGTTACCATATTCATATTAAATTACATTTTTAGTCGTAAGTTCAAAATTTTTTGACCTTTTTGAAGCATTTTAAACAATTTTACATTAATTTATTTATTACATTGACTGAGATATTAATGTATGCCTTTAATATTAAGTACATTTTGATTGTTTTTGTGTTGTAAAGCTTTTCTCCGCTTTTAGATCATTTTGATAAAAATTCATTATGTTACAAAATTCTTTTGACGAAACTTCAAAGACTCGGCTTGGTGCAATATAATATAAATTCTTTACCATATTGTCCTGACCGGAAAATATATTTATTGTTTTTCATACATTAAAAACAAATATTGCAAAGCTCTAAGACGAAATGTCTTAGAAAACCATTCGCTCTAAAATTTTATAAGATCGTAGGATGCTATAAAAGCCGTATATCAGAAATTGATGACCTTACCATTGTTACCATCAAATTTAAAAAGAACTATCTGGGAGGACACACTTATGGACGGAGAGCAGAAATTTATCTAATTTTTGAATTATTTTGAAAGGCAGTTGTGGCACATCACTAAAATATTTCAATTTAGGTTGGCCTACTTTAATGTTTATAAGGAGTACATTCGGATGTTATTGACTCCATGCAATAAAAATTAGTATAATGCAACATTTCTTTTTTAATTTTTTCAAATTACAAATAGAAAAATTGTATATATTTTTATGACAAATATTTCTGCTTACATTTAAAAGAGAAAAGCCAAGAATTGCGAAGACTTGTCAGCATTTTTATGAAATCTTACATTTTAACTACTATAACTATTTTGGAAGTCTACACTCTAAAAAATGTTTGTAAATTTAATACAATAAAATGGGTAAAGTTTTATGTAATATTACGAAAATTCGGTAAATACAAACACCAAATGCGTAAAACTGTTTTGTTAACACTTTCATATACAATAATAAACACAATAAGTATTTTTAGACATAATATGTTCACAATTAAACACTTTGTGCCTAACATTAATATTATTTTATTAAATTAAAATTTTACGCACAAATTTTGTAATTATAATATATTAGAATGGTAATAAATATTTTGACATTTTAAAATTTTAAAATATAAAAAATTAAAAAAAGCTAAAAATGTATAATAAATCAAAATCATTTATCCATACAAAAAAAAAACTGAAGTACAATTTTTAAAAACATGGTCCACATATTTGCAAGACAACAACAGCCAACTTTGTAAGTGCACGGATGTATAAAATCTATATCTCTGCAAAGGCCGCATACTTTAAATTGAAGGTGACCATTATTGCACATGCCCATTAAAAAGCTGCGCTAAATTTTTCATTAATAATTAATAAATCATAAATGTTTGAAATAAAAATAAATTTTTTGTCTTATAAATCAAATGTTTTTGTGCAGTTTAATTTAAAGCATTGCGGTGGTAAATAAACGCATTTTTTGTTATTTTCACGCATTAAGAAATGCATTTTTAGGTATTTCATGCGTATATTTAAACTTCAAATAGATTTTTTTAAGCACAGTTTTAGTAAATTTGCGAAATATCTTTAAAATTTCATTTAATTTTTACGCAATTTTGATGTAAAATTACCCATTATGTGTGCACCAACTTACGCATAATGTGTGTATTTTTTTCGATTACGCACGCAGAGTAAAATTACCCAATTTATAGTAGGAGTACAGTTTCCTACTATAAATTGGGTAAATTTCAACAGAAATTAATAAGAGTGTATATAAGTGTAGTTAATTAAATATTTTTAATTTAAATTACATATGTTTTGATATAAAAACAAGTAAGAGCGGCTAAATTCGGCTATGCCGAATATTATATACCCTTCACCATGGTTGGGATAAAACTGAAGTTTATATATGGACATATATGGAATAGACAGATTTATATACGGACGCCTTTAAGAGGAAATTAACCATTTAGTTTGGTGATAAAACTTGGACTCGGGAAGATTTATGGTTTCAGAAAATAGGTATTTAAAAATAATTATGTTTTTTGTATCTGAACCGATATTTCCGAGTTTTTAGCAAATATGTTATACTAAAGATTTTCGATCTTTTGCTATATAAAACGTATGCATTGGTCATATTACAGCTCTAAAATTTTAGTTTTCAAAAAAATTTTGATGTTTTTAGCCCATTTATGGATTATTTAATTTCGGTCTTACCGTTCTTAAGATATAAAGTAATCTATTTTGTGCCACGCCCAATTCACAGATCCCGTCCTTATTTGGTCAGATGTTGTGTATTGATAACCAAGATGCTCGTACCTTATTTTGGAACTTTTCCTCTTTCCGTTCTCCAAATATACAGAAAAACTGACCGAAATCGTTAAGTCAACTGTGCTGTACGTATTTGTTATGTTAAAAAAAACACATAAAAAAGTCTTAATAAAATGTAAAAAAAAAATTGTACAAAAAAGTCGAATAGACGGGGATCGATCGCGCGACTAAAAGAAAAAACTATTTATGACAAAGCGCTTAGACCACTGAGCCATTGAAGGACATACACAATCATCGTTAATAAAAGTAAATAAACAGTTTTCATTCAAAACTAATTTGTTTGGTTTTTAGGTAAATGTTTGTATGTGTTTGTTGTTTGTGTATAAAAGGTGAAGAGGTGAAAGAAAAATGTTCAACAATTAAAATAAAAAAAGAACAACAACCACAAACATAATGCCAATCAGTGTTGTCATATTATTTTTTTCAAAAATATTTTTAGTTGTAAAAAAAAACTATTTTCGGTACATGGTATAAATGAGGGTTCAAAGGGAAAACCTGAAATTTGAAATATGTGTTACCTGATGTATTGGCTAACTTATTATTGAGGTACATCTTAGAATTTTGGTCTGGGCATAATAAAAATTGGGGGCTCCGGGTAATTATCTGGAAACTCCGTAAATTCCCGGGAGTTAGACCGGGCAATCCCTGGCAAACATTTTCTTATTTATTAATAAAATTTATCATGTTTCTTTACATTTGAACTAAAGAGTATATGATCTTAAATCGAGTAAAAGGCATGAGTCGCTTTGCCAATCATTGGCTTAAATCCCATCTCTACTCTTTGCTCTTCTACGATGAGCTTTAATGATTCTGCTCTCGATGAGTAGTTTTCGTATAATGTAAATAAAATTCACAGCTTCCTTGTATCTGGTTAAATTTGTAAATAAAAAGGCGCATATTAATTTCCTAATTAAAAATACGTAGTTTTATTTCAATATTATACTATTCATAAAATTAGCAAGAAAAAATAAAAATTCAATAAACCGTTTTCGATAAATCGTAGTTTTAAAATTTGTGTTCAATAACCCAATTTCTATAAATATAAGTGTAGTTATATCAGTAGTACAACAGGTGTTTAATAACATAACACTGACACAGCAAGGAGGTTGAAATTTTGATTTCTTGCCGGAAAACTATTGCGGTAGATTCCATCCGACCCTAATGAAATTCGGATATGCAATTTCATTTATGTCTGTTCTCTTGCACCCAAGTGTTATTTTATTATAATGACAACTTATAGAGTAAATAACACATATAGAGTATCAGAGCTTCTCTTCACCAAATTCAACATAAGCCCGAATCATCTTTACCAAACCGAAAGCCATGTAATTGTTCGTGTTGGAGAGAATGAAAAATTTGTTGTGAAAGTGAATTTCACCCTATTCGTTGAATTTCATAAAATTGACTTTAATTTATGTGGTTAAGCTTTGTCACCTTAAAAACTGTGCAAGTATGTTCTTTCCAATTTGTCCTGTGCATTAGGGTTACAACTTTTTACAATTTTTGCAAATACCAAATTCTTCATCCCATAGCCATATAGGCCATGAAACAAATTAAGAAATAATATACTACTTTTTCGCGATCGTTAAAAAAGTTCACGCGCCAAACGCGATGAAGTTTTAAATTTTAAGTTCCATTTTATTTCGTTTGGATTTTCCTAATCTTCTATAATTCCGAATCAGCAGCGCAGTAATATATGCGAGGAACGCGATATAAAAGTTGCGTAAGGTATTTATTCCCTATGTAAAACAACTCGTATTCCAAACATAAAATGTATTTTATTGAACCCAAAACCTTATATCCTGTTCCTCTATTTCGAAATAGCTTATTAGCGAAAGAAAACGGATTTGGGTTTCACTAACTCTCCTTCTTGCGAACGATGACTCGAACGACAAGTCGAATGAAAACGTAACTGTTTTAATTCAAAATTTGGTTGCTCTATTTCGAACAGTGCGAACGCAAATGTCAAAATCAGTCACTTGCTATTTTTTTGTCGAGTAAAATACAAGCCGAAAACGCTTATATTTTATATGGAAGAAAGGCAGAGGAGGAAAATTTGACCAGAAAACTTAACTCTTTTTCACCACCTATTACGCTGTTGCTGAGTGGTAAAAGGAAAGTGTGTGTTGTTTGTGGCTTAAGTTGCCACAACAACAGGACTGTAGCAGTGACCACACCAAACAGACAACAGCAACAGGCAACAGAACAACAATCCCAATAACAAAAATTTTCACAAATAAACGCTTTCTCAAATATTTATTTATTTATTTATTTATTTATTTATTTATTTATTTTATATTAATCATATAATTACAAATTATATCCTAATACCCTAACCGAGCACTAGCCACAAAGGTCATCGGCTCGTTGTAGCGAAAACAGACCAGAACCTCTGGTGGGAATCGAACCCACGACCCCCGCACTGATAAGCTAGCACGCTACCAACTAGCCTACCAGGGCGCTACATTTTCAAATAAAAATTGATTTGTTTATTGTTATTTTTTATTTCATTTGTCATATACAGCTGATCACTGTTAAACAGGGTTGTTTTTAGTTTTAAGCAGCTTAGTAGTATTCATCGCATCGCTGTGATTTGTAAATGCGTAAGAAACAAAAATTGACACACGTAAGTAAAGACTAGTTCTTCGTTCGAAATCGAGGAATAGGCTATTAGTTATTTATCATTATTATATTCCCGTAAAAAAATTTTATCTATCATATATAATATATACCATAGATATACCATTAATGTACCACAAATACATATACTTATATATTGTAAACAATTAAAAAATTAATTTTTAAAACAAATCAAAAAATTCTTAGGGGAGTGTTAGAAATTGCATTTAGCGCGTGAACTTTTTTAACCAATATGAACTCAAAAATGATTTTTATTATCAGTACAACAATGCCCATAGCGTGGTGCGATGAAGAAATTTTGTCAAAAAAGTTATAACCCTAACGTGCATGTTGATCTTTAATTTTTCAAACCAAAAACTTCTCACATTAGGTACATGTAGTTGTGAATCTAATTTTCTCTACTGGATGTGTTCACAGTCAGTCGCATATTAATTTTAAATTAATAAAAATTACAATGAATACTAATATTCCTTAATCAAGTTTTGTTGAGTATATTTAAAAGGTACATTAGGGTGTTCCAAAAAAATGTGTCCTATTGACCATTCCCGCCCCTAGAAATATTCATTTGGTTGTAAAATCAATGATAATAAAAATATACATGAGCAAAATGACTTCCATCACAGCTAAATTCCTACTACAAGTAATTTTCTAGTCACTACAGAGACAACAAACACTACAAAGACCAGATATTGCACATCCTGTATATTTGTAGCATTTTTGGTAAAACGTTTCCAAAAAATTAGAATATCCGGACATCGGTAAGAGGTTCCGAAAAATATGACTTTTTATTGATTTTCTGAAATATTTTTATATGTATTTTAAAACCAGTTTTAATTAAAATGATTAAAGAATTGTAATTTGCAGTAAAATATTTTTCTAATAAGGCAATAAAAGCCAAAATCGATTGAAAACTTCCTCATGCAATTAAAGTTTCACAGACCGCTTGATCAACAAAAACGATCAAAAATTATTAAAATGATATGAAATTGTTTGGCTTTAGGTCATAAATTTTTAAAAATAAAAATCTAAATAATTTCATAACATAACAACACCAAAGGTCAACAATATTATATATAACATTTATTAGAATTATCTACTACTACAACATTTTTGTAAGTTTTTAGCCAAGTTTTCCATTTGTTTTTACAAATTCTATAGATTTTTAGCCGGAATAATTCAAAACAATATAAAATACATCAATTCTTTCAATTATGGAAAAATGGAGATAATAAATTGCCATTGTTTAAGATCAAAGGCCAAAGAACAAATTATAGGATATTTTCATTTTTTAACATATTAATATAACAGATATTTCAGAAGGGATATCGATGAAACTGCTTGATATTATTTTCCTTTTTCAAACTTTAGGGTCGATGCGGCACCTCTTCCCAAAGTCCGCTAATCCTAATTTTTTGCAAGACGTGATTTTACAGCCAAATTATCATTTCTAGGGGCGAGAATGGGCAATAGTTTACATTTTTTTCTCCATACAAGCTTGGACACCCTAAGGTACATACATAATTTAATTTTCTTTGTTGACCTTTACAAAGAAAGCTACATGTGCAGATAGATATTTACGCCAGAAGTTATTGCGCGTTCACTATTTGTTTTTTTTTTTCTTGAATTTAATTTTTGATGAAGCATGAAATTGGCTTGTTTTATATTTATTTATTAGTTCACTGGTTTCGGTGTGAATTGTTATGGTTGAAACTAACAAGATATAAATATAATATGCGGGGGTTAATTTTTGTAATTAGTTTAATTTCCTATTAACACTTCAGTAATTGAAGAAATACCAATAAATTCTTTTTTTACTTAACCCCTTTGAAAATTTGTTAAAGTATGTCGGGAAATAATTTGAGTATCATGTAGATTTCACTGTAAAGTTCTTTTATAAAACTTAAGCTAAAATAAATTTAAGGTATACTGATGTGCTCCATTAAAAAACGAACCGATTACGTTCGATGGCAATTAAAGAATCTTTTATTTTATGAAACAGACTTCGGTTCTAATAAAAGATGAGCGAATGATAAAAATTATTATGATTCACTTGGATTTATTCGTTTTTAATTACTAATATTAATGAAATTAATGTGTTCTACAGGGTGGCTCAAAAAAGTCATACGATGTTGTTTTGCTATACCTTTAAAATGAAACGACAATACAAAATTTCATTTAACGTTTTTTTTGACCTTTTTCAGATGTTGATTATTTTGCTTTTAATTGAGGTTTAACCCAGCAGCCTTGGTCGGTTAAGCTCCAGTTAGATGTGTCAAATTAAATGGTGATCTATTTCCTTTGTAGGAAAATTTGTGGATCTTTTTTGATAAACTTTTGCCACTTGATTTGCATCATTACTATGCATTTCAAAAAAAGTTTACTTTTATTTTTCTTTTTTATAAATTAATGCAAATTTAATTAAAAGAAAATATAAGGACGCGCTTAAGTTTTTTTTATAACATTTGATAGTATTGCCGAAAGTAGGGGTCGCCTTTTTAAATTTTTCGTTATATCTTTCGTTTTTACAGTCCGATCTTAAAGCGTGATATGTCGATTTTTTTGTCTCGGGGAGACCAATATTTGCATTAAGGTCCATTGACCTCAGAAAATTAAATCTCGCAAAAAACCATAAAGCTTTGATAAGGAAGTATTTTGATATAAGAACATCAATATATCATACCCAGCAAAACCACACATTATCAAATAATGGGTTAAGTAATGTGTAGCCATAGGGGCCGATGGATTACTTTACATCTTACTTCACTGATGAAATTTACAGACGATGAGCCTCAAAGTAATGTATATACCCATTACTTTAGAGATGATAATGTAAGGGGTTATTTGTATGGTTACTATAATGGAAAAAGTGATGTGTCTAAAAATAGATTTTTCAAAAAGATGAATTTTTATTAAAAAAAAAAAATGTACAAATATTTTAAACGTTATTAAAAATAATGTGGTCATGATGGGAATCGAACCAGAGAACTCTGGTTGCCAGCCAAGAATTCTACCCACTGAGCAATCGACGCGTATAACTTTTGATTGCTTTAAACTTAAATGAATTGTTACGCTTCGTTTTTTCGCTAGTGTTGTCAAAACAAACATACATTACTCTTTTGCTTACAAAAAACACAAAGTAATGTATCTAAAAATAGATTTTCAAAAATATTTCAATTATTACTTTACATTTATAAATCATATATTACGTAATCAATAATCAGTAACTTATTATTTTATGCTTGCAAATAATGGAAAAGGTAACGAACTATCATTACAAGGTAACACATGAGAATATCGCACCCATTACAAAAGTTTTGCTGGGTACTTTAATATCCGATTGTAAATACTGAACATATAAGGAAACATTTAAAAATGTGACCCTTACATTTCGCAATAAAAAATATAAAAAACATGTTTAAAATAGTTGTGCTGGAATTATCAAAATAATTTCTTAGCTTTAATTTTCTGACATTAGGGTGGCACATTAGGGTTGTTAAAAATGAGATTTGGGGGGAAGTACCAGAATGGGGCACTTGAGGTCAATGGACCTTAGAGCAAATATCGGTCTCCCCGAAACAAAAAAATCGATATATAACACTTTAAGATCGGACTTGAAGATATAACGAAAAACTTAAAAAGGCGACCCCTGCGTTCGCCAAAAAAATTAAAAAAACAAGTAAAAAAAGGCTTGAATTCGACTGTGCCGAATCTTTGAATACCCTCCACCAATATCCTAAAAAAAGTGTTTTCTACTGTTTTTGATACAAATAATGTAAAAAACGTTTGAAGTAAAATTATGGAGGTGAAAAAAATTTTTTGAGGTGAAAACCTTTTTTGGATGCGAAAACGAATTTTTTGTTGAAAAAAAAATTTTGAGGTGAAAAAATTTTTTGTGGTGAAAAAAAATTTTTGTGCTGAACAATTTTTTTAAAAGAAAAATATTTGAGGTGAATACAAAATATTATTAATTTCTAAGTGACTGGTGAAAAAATATGAGAAAATTTATTATATACCAGTCGCTACTATGAATTTGTATGGAAAATTTCGAGGTATCTTCTCATTTTCACTCATAATTTTTTAACGGCTGGACCGATTTTGCTCATTTTCAATACCAAACTGCTCGGGAGGATGTACAATAATCTGGTTAATCTTGCGTCTTTGCGTCGTGATCGCCATTTCAACAGACAAACAGACGGACATTGTTGTGAAGCGAAAATGTACTAGTTTATAACCGTTAATTTGTTTATATTATTATTTGAATATGCCGACAGTGAATTGAATTTTATGGCAACTCTTTGAATTGTTAGGCTGCCTTCTCTGATTTGTTTTGTGGTACTCGTTACATTGGTAACCATTCTCTTGAGTAGTCACCTGTGGAATTTGAAACTACTGACAATTTCAGAAAGGACGCCTAAGAAGATAGAATTAAGTAAGCTTGTGAAATTTGTATTTTTAATTTTCTAACTTGACATGTAAATTTTTAGATAATAAAACCCCTCCCAAACTACATACTTTATTTAAAATCATAATAAAGTTGCGTTTTAATATATTTCTATCGGAAAAAGTTACTGCCGTAACAATTATTGAATTTTAAGTTGCTGCCGCAACATTTTTTATTATTTAATTTATTTCTGGAATTCAATGATACGCCGTAGTCAACGATTACAGAAAAGTAACATGTCTCAAAACGAAAATAGAAAGCCAAATGACGACTCCACCAGCGAGAGTGATGATGACAAAACAATTGTCGAGCAAGAATCTGTCGCCGATTTGAAGGAGGAAATCCGTAGCCTTAAGGAGTCATTGCAAATGCTTTTAGAGAAAGCCAACACGCCATCAGCTCTTACTGGAGCTGTCGCACCAAATATGCCCGATAAAACTACAACAGTTCAATTGCCACATTCAACTGCAGCCCTATCGACTACATCAGTCTGTAATGTTCTTTCACTGCCGAAGACTTACGGAGCGCCAGCATCACATCAGCCGTTGCAACAAAAGATAAGTATTGACAATCATTCTTCATTTAGTTCATTAAATGCAAATTTGAGTACGCCATACCTTTTGAATGCCTATATACCACCTAACTATGTACAGGCCTGTGTGCCCTCGCCGTCTGTACAAACGAACACCTATATGTCACCGTATGTACACACATATTTACCAACGTCTGTACAGCAGAACAATTTTATGCCGCCTCAATCTGTACAAACATATACATCTACACCGTCTATACATAACTTTATGCAGTCTCAGTCAACGCAGGCGTTTACGTCACATACGACATGCCAAACAGCCCCAACATCAACATTTTTTAATGCTGTAGATGCCGCCACCACATCTTTGCCTAACCCGCAGAATTTAAATGAACACCGACATATACGTAAGCTACACGATTTGCCAGAGTTTAATGGTCAGCCACAGCAGTGGCCAATGTTTTCCGTGTCCTACAGGGAAACTACACAGAACTACAATTACACAAATTTAGAGAACCTGACTCGCCTACAAAAGGCATTGAAAGGAAATGCTAAAGCTAAAGTTGAAGCCTATTTGATTCATCCCGAAAGCGTAAACCATGTAATGCGTACATTGGAATTTCATTATGGTCGCCCTCAAATTATGATACGCAGTCAAATATCGAAAGTGCGTGCCTTTCCGGCAATATCTGGCAACAGAATAAGTGAAATAGTGAACTTTAGCTCGATGGTATCAAATCTGACTGTTTTCTTGGAAAACGCCGGCGCAACGCCACATTTGTGTAATCCAACTCTACTAGATGAATTGGTAAATAAACTGCCCATGTCGAAACGAGAGGAGTGGATGAAATATTCTATAAATAACTTGGGGCAGTACCCAAGTGTACGGGAATTCAGTGCGTGGCTGCAAGATGTTGCTACTTATATTGCTTTGGCAACAGAAACCGATCTCAATGGAACCGAAGCAGCTAACAACAATAAACGTGAAAAAATTAAGTCATCTTTTGCCATCACAACAGGAGAAAGTCGTCAACCAAATTGTTTAAATTGTAAACAAAGTCACCATCTAAGACAATGCACCAAATTTAAGAATATTTCTACGGCAGAACGTTGGAAATTTGTTAAAGACAATCACTTATGTTTTAGTTGTTTACATATCGGACACAGCTCGTTGAAATGCAGTAATCGCCGTCAGTGTGGGTTATCGAAGTGTACAAAATATCATAATCGATTGCTGCATGAGGATAAATATACAAACAGAAATGATAACCCTGTGAAACATCAAAGTAGTAATGCAACGGATAGTGTTGATACAATAGGTACAAATGATATAAATGAGGACAAACAGGTAACAACGATTGTTGGTAATTCTTTGAATAAGGAAACGCTATTTAAATTTCTGCCGGTACAATTAAAGGGCCCAAAGGGTCGCGTAAATGTTATCGCATTTATCGATGACGGTTCAAAAATATCACTTTTAGATGAAAAGGTTGCAAAGCAAATTGGATTGAAGGGACCAACGAGTAATTTGTCTCTTGGGTGGATTAGAGGAGCCACATCTAAAGAAATGTCAGCGAAGGTAAATCTGGAAATTAGCAATATAAGAGGAGGTGAATGTAGCTTTCCTATGAGAAATGTAAGAACGACTAAAGATTTACAACTGCCGCCACAAAGTCTACATTTCGGTGAATTTAAGAAAAAATATCCGGTCTTGAACGATATTGCAATTGACGATTATTTTGATGCCACTCCTCAGTTATTAATTGGTTTGCCGCATACGAGACTTGTACGCCCGTTCAACGTTATTAATGTTGATGAAAATTTTTCTGTACATCAGACGAGTTTAGGAAATATTTTGTTCGGTTCCAATGAAGAGGCCATCGAGCCATTTGTATGCGTGATTGATGTGAACATTCTTGATGATATCCAGCGTCAGGTTTCTGAGTATTTTACGTTGGAGAGTTTTGGCATGAGGCCTGTTAAACCTGTTATGTCCGATGATGATATTAGAGCCGAGGAAATACTCGAAAAAACAACGATGAAAAAGGGTCTTCAATATGAAACTGGTCTTTTATGGAGGCATAACGATTTCAATTTTAAGGAAACTTTTTCTGTGGCCTTAAAGCGCCTTCATGGAGTTGAGGCGAAATTGAAAAGAGATGACGATTTAGCCAACTGGTACAAAATGAAAATTAATGAATATGTTTCGAAATGCTACGCTAGAAAATTGTCCCCAGAGGAGGCTGCATTTGAGAATAATCATACTTGGTATTTGCCTCATTTTGCTGTCACTAATGTGAACAAGGGTAACAAACGACGCCTCGTTTTTGATGCAGCCGCACAGGTTGATGGTGAATCGTTTAATTCTGGATTATTAAAGGGTCCATGTAAATATCAGCCGAAACCACTTTTGTCAATATTATTTAAATTTCGTCAGTGTCGAATTGGAGTTTGTGCAGATATCCGAGAAATGTTCCATCGCGTGGCAATACGGGAACAAGACCAAACGGCACAACGATTTCTGTGGAGAGACGGAGATAATACAAAACCACCTGATATCTACGTTATGCAGGCCATGATTTTTGGTTCGGCCAGCTCACCGTGTTCTGCCCAGTATGTCAAAAATTTGAGCGCTGAAATTTGCGAGGAGTCCCAGCCTAGGGCCTATAGGGCAATTGTTGACTGCCACTATGTGGACGACTACGTGGATAGTTTTGATGGTGTCGATGAGGCAATATCTGTGACAAAAAACGTTATAAATATCCATAGAGAAGCCGGATTTGAATTAAGGGGTTTTGTATCGAATTCAAAAGAATTTTGTCACGCTATTGCTGGAAAGGAATCTGTGGATACTGATCTAGAGTGGACGGACTTATGTAGAGGTGAAAAGACAACCGAAAAGGTCCTGGGACTGTTCTGGTCCCCCACTGATGACACATTTTGTTTTATGCTGAAATTTACAAGAGTTCCTGATGCAGTTTTGAATGGGGATAGAAGACCTACAAAAAGTGAAGTACTCAGTCTAACGATGTCAATATTCGATCCGTTTGGTTTTTTGGCGAATATGGTTATACGGTCAAAAATTTTGCTCCAAGAGTTGTGGAGGTACGATATTGAATGGAATTCGCCAATTCCAGAGGCAATATACAAGTTGTGGTATGAGTGGTACAAGGAGCTTGAAAATGTTCGATACGTAAAAGTCCCAAGGTGCTACGGACTCGAATTCAGTAATTCTGCAGCGGTAATCGAGTTACATATATTTGTGGATGCAAGTGAGGTCGCGTTTGCGGCTGTTGCTTATTGGAGAATCTCCTATGGAGGCGATGTCACGGTGAAATTTGTTGCTGGTAAATCGAAATGTGCCCCGATAAAGCCGCTCTCAATCCCGAGACTTGAATTGCAAGCTGCTGTACTCGGAATAAGGTTAAAAGATGCTATTATTTCTAGTCATGATATAAAGCCTCAGAGGATAAAGCTTTGGTCCGACTCCAAGACCGTAATAAAGTGGATTCAATCAGACTGTAGAATTTATAAACAATTTGTTTCTCATCGTATTGCCGAAATATTGGAATCATCAGAGGTCAAGCAATGGAGATGGGTACCTGGCTCACAAAACCCCGCAGATGATGCGACAAGACCCCAATATTTTTCAGGAATTTCAACGGAATTTCGTTGGCTGAACGGTCCGCAGTTTTTAGAATCCAGTGAAGGCGATTGGCCAGTATTACCTGGTGATGTTACTGATCAGGTGGTTGAGTCGGAAATGAGATCCAAATATTTATTGACTATAACAGACATCGGTCCGCCGATTCCATATGGTGAAAAATCAAGATACTACACGTTGTTGAGGGTACGATGTTGGGTCGTCCGTGCAATACAAATTTTCAAATGCTATGCTTGCCATCTGAAAAAATCGAGTTTAAATTTCCCCATGTATTTAACGCCTAGAGAGGTAGAAGAAGCGGAAAAGTTTTGGTGTCAAATTGCTCAACAGGATGAATTTAATGAAGAGCGCAATTTGCTAAAATCAAACAGTTTCGTGTCTAGGAAAAGTCCCATATATGGATTAACGCCATTTTTGGCAAAAGATGGGCTAATACGAATCTCGGGTCGTATCAACAGTGCTGAATGTGTCCCTCAAATGACAAAAGAGCCTATAATCATGCCAAATAAACACCTTATAACGAAGTTGATCGTGAAACAATATCATGAGGATTTTAAACATCAGAATCAGGAATCTATATGCGCCGCAATTCGTACAAAATTTTGGATTCCCTCTCTGCGACAATTGGTAAGATCTGCTAAGAAGAACTGTCAGGAATGCAGGAATAGGAACGCTGCTCCTAAGCCGCCGTTAATGGGACAACACCCTATAGATCGTCTCACACCATATGTGAGACCGTTTACGTATACGGGCGTGGATTATATTGGCCCTTTTACGGTGCTAATTGGTCGTCGTTGTGAAAAAAGATGGGTGGCTCTTTTTACTTGTCTGACAGTCAGGGCTATTCACGTCGAAATTGCAAAGGATTTGTCCACCGATGCGGTGATATTGTGTATTCGGAATTTTATTAACCGCAGAGGTGTACCAGTTCGTATGAGAAGTGATAGAGGCACAAATTTCATCGGGGCCAGTAAGGAAGATTTCGTGTTGGACAATGAAGGGTTGGCAAATGAGTGCACACGACGTGGAATTGAATGGGTGTTCAATACTCCGGCCCATCCATCAGCTGGTGGTGCGTGGGAACGTATGGTTCGTAGCGTAAAAAACGTGCTGTCATTCACTCTAGAGGAGAAGTCACCACAGGTTGGGACTTTAAACAGCCTGTTAATAGAGGCGGAGAATTTGGTAAATTCACGTCCACTGACTCATCTTCCTATTGAAAGTGTGGAAAGTGAACCTCTAACACCCAATCATTTTTTACTTGGTTGCCCTAATATTGTACAGACTCCGGCTGTTGGTGAAAAGGTCGTTCTTAGAAGACAATGGCATATACTGCAACAATTAAAGCAGACGTTCTGGAAGAGGTGGGTACTTGAATACCTCCCAGACTTAACAAGGCGCACCAAATGGTATCAACCGGTGAAACCTCTCATGGTTGGAGATTTCGTAGTCATATGTGATGACAATGAGGCGCGTGGCGAGTGGAAGCGGGGCATTATAGAGGAAGTTTTTACAGCGGCTGATGGTCAAGTTCGTTCGGCAGTGGTGAAGACTTCAGTTGGAAAATTGCGACGTCCTGCATCGAAATTAGCTGTTCTGGATATTGGTGGTGAATCTCCCTGATTGATTCACGGGTGGTGGGATGTTGTGAAGCGAAAATGTACTAGTTTATAACCGTTAATTTGTTTATATTATTATTTGAATATGCCGACAGTGAATTGAATTTTATGGCAACTCTTTGAATTGTTAGGCTGCCTTCTCTGATTTGTTTTGTGGTACTCGTTACATTGGTAACCATTCTCTTGAGTAGTCACCTGTGGAATTTGAAACTACTGACAATTTCAGAAAGGACGCCTAAGAAGATAGAATTAAGTAAGCTTGTGAAATTTGTATTTTTAATTTTCTAACTTGACATGTAAATTTTTAGATAATAAAACCCCTCCCAAACTACATACTTTATTTAAAATCATAATAAAGTTGCGTTTTAATATATTTCTATCGGAAAAAGTTACTGCCGTAACAATTATTGAATTTTAAGTTGCTGCCGCAACAGACATCGTTAAATCGACTTAAAATTGCATAAGGATCGCGAATATATACTTTATAAGACCCCAAAAAGACCTATATTTCGACATGTTACAAACGGAATGACAAACATATATATACTTACACCATTTATGGTGGAGGGTATAAAAATTTTCAAATTTCAATTTTATATTCGAAAATGTACAGTGCACTTCTTTTAGCCTGTAAGCTGGTATGCTCTAATGTACATACAGTTTGTCAACTAATTCTTTGCAAAATAAGATAAGGTCATAGTTTTAAAAAACAAGTTTTCTTGCACTCTTTCTTTCATAATTTAACAAGGGTAAATATTAACTGTTAATATTAATAACAAAAATGGTATATTTCAGTATAAAACAAAACTAAAAACAAAAAAAAAAAGAGCAAATATTTAAATGCCAATTAACTTTTTGCAAAATTCAAACACATTATGGATTTAAAATTTAAACTTATAAACTATAGTAGTATTAGTGCTAACATTTGTTATGGTGGCCATTAGCATCCAAGACTGCCTTCAGACGTCGCAACATTGACTGTAAAAGGCCATTTAAGACATAATTATCTGGGATTTTCTGCCATTTTTTAGTAAAGCGTTTTTATTGGTAGGACCCCGTTTAGCTATTTTCTTCTTCAATAAAGCCCACAAATTTTCAATGGGATTTAGCTCAACACTTTGAGCAGGTGTGTTAATAACTTTGCTGCAATTATACAGCAGCCAGGTCCAACAAAGCTACGATTTGTGTTAGGCGTCATTGTCATGATACAGCTTGTACTTCAGTTTATGTGGGTGTGAGGTGAAACAAACCAGAAATTAATCGCGCTCCATTGGATGAGATACATCCCCACACCATTATATAAAGCTTGCCAAACTTAACAGTTGGTATTATATTCTTCTGCTGGAAGGCACAGTTTGGCTTTCTCTAAACTTTGCTGGGTCCATAATGATAGTACATCATTTTTTTTGTTTATCACAAAAAATGACGTCATTCCAGTACTCTGCAGTGTTGTTAACGTTAGCAATGGAAAAGTTGAGCCGCCTTTCAATGTTAATAGCAGAAAGCAATGGCTTCTTTCTGGCTACATGTGATGAGTAATTGTGCATCTTACAGCCTCGTGCCTCGCTTTCTTATGGCAATCGATTTTTATGTCCAATGCAAATTGCTTCAAGGTTGATTTTTTTTAATTTTGGAATGATCGCGTCTAGTGAGGCAGACCACGCCTCCAAAATTGTTTAGGTGCAGACAATTTTATTTTTTTGCACGTCGAATAATGTTATAAATGGTCTTCAATATTATATTAATCCCTTATAATAATTGTAATAAACTTATTGAATTAAGTTTTCATCAATTCGTTTTCCAGGCACGTGTCCAAATAACAAATATTAATAAAAGCAATAGATCAGAACATACCAAAGAAGGATATTTGATTTTTTTTCGAATTTGATGTACCGTTAATTAGTTTTGTGTCTCTTTTCGAGTGAATATTTGCTGTTTTTTTTGTTTTTGTTGTTTTTTGTTTTGTTTTATATTGAAATTTACCATTTTTATTATTAACCCATTAATGGCCAAATAAAATCTGGCGGAAAATATTCAATAAAAATATATTTATGTTGTAGGCAAAGGCGTCAAATAGGATAAAGTAAAATCGATATTGAAAAAAAAAATTAAGATATCCTTGTAAATTGTCAAGGAGCAAAAAGTGAAAACCGGCTCTCCCACACACACCGTTTTGAAATTTGGTGTTGTAAAATTTGATTTAACAGGTTCAATTAGTGCCTAATTAAATAATGAACACTTGTTATACATATATTCAAATTTTTATAACAAATTTTAAAAATTAAAATTTTACCTTTATGAAAAATGTTGCTAAAATTTAATACTTTTCAATAGCCATCAAACGATATGAATTTAAAGTATAATAACAGTATTAGATTAGAAAAATCTTTTGCTTTTAATTTCAAAACTAAGTTGGCTCTAAGAAAATTATTTTACTCGAATTATAGGGCGAATAGAGTCAGAGAAAAAGGAAAAAAATAAGGTGTACCAATACTGGTACAGTGGTCATTAATGGGTTAATACTAACAGTTAATATTTACACTTATTATATAATGAAAGACAAAGTGAAAGAAAACATGTTTTTGTTAATAAATTTTTAATTCAAAAATGAAAGCTATGACCACTTTTATTTTGCAAAGAATTAGTTGACAAACTGTATATTTTATTAAATTCACAAAAAAAAATAACTTTCAGATTAATTCATTTAAAATTCCAATTCAAAATGCTATTAGAAAAATCCCATTTTCGAATCAAAATCATTAAAAAACAGATATATTTTGTATTATGTTTCAGTTTTTTTTTTATATTTATTTTTAATTTGCTTCTAATTTGAATTGATTTTTCATAAAAATTTGAAAAAAAAATTTAAATAACAAAACCAAAAATAGATTTTAACTGCCAAAAATAAGTAGTTAAAACACATTATGAGTAACTCATTATTTTCACATAGAAAGTAATGTAGTATGCAAGGAGCTGACATGGCATATTAATGGCAGTATAACACATTATTAGTATCTCATTATTTTCATTTTAGAAGTAATGCAGTGGCCAGGGGAAGGTCATTATTGGTAATTAATAATAAATTTTTCCTGGCGTCTGACAGGGTGGACCAGTCGACCTTAAAACCGGGTAATGGGGGGCTCTACTAAAGATTCAACAATATTCAAATCAATTTTTTGTATCAATTTCAGCAGGATAAATTACAATTAACTAATAAGTCAAGTGTAACTAAAATTTTGTAGAGTTAACAGATTATTTCTTTCTGTTTTTATCTAACTAATATTCAACAGATTCTGCTGATTTTAGCCATGTTTTCCGCAAGGCCCTTTTTACTAACTTTTACTAGCTTTTTATGCTATTTTAGAAGATTATTTCTTTAAGTGTACATTAGCCCTTTTTCACTCATTAATAAAGAAAATTAGTTTTTAAATAAATAAATATAAAACATGATATAAATAGTGGATATTATCAAATTATTTGCTGCTGTCCTTTTTTACTTCAACACAATTGGTTCTGTCGACATATAATTGTTTTACTGACATAATCCTCGTCACATACTACAAGTTCATTATTACCTTTGGTTTAGCCGCAATGCATTCGGTTTCCTACAACAACGAAAACAATTTTATACAACATAATATTTAGGCAGGTACAAATTGTTTTTTTTTGGGTTTGAAAAATATACAACAAAGAAATTATGAAAGGATGGCACTTGCCAGGAAATCAATGATTAAATAAAACAAAATATGCTTTTTATTTGAGCTGTGTAATTGTGGTGATGCCAGATCATTTCTTATTTTGTCACCCCATCTGAATTATTAAGTTTTCCTATTAATAAAATTTCTTTAATTTGAAATAAAAAGTATTTTCCATTTAACTTAAAGTTACTTTTGCAATAAAAGATACATCTTTAGATTAAAAATAAATGTTCATAAACGCTATAATTTGGAAACGTCAACACTTTAAACGAAAAATGTGTCGAATAAGCCCTAGTCTACCCTTCTTGCAAATTTATTTAATTTCTTTACTAAAACTCTGCGATATGAAATGCAGAATCCTTTAATAAAAATCGCCACAATTAGCATATCATCACCTATCTGGCAACACTATCTTCGTTTGTATATTTGTATGAAAGATTAAGTCAAATCAAATTGTTTTTTAATCTTCATCCCTAGCAGAAGACATGGTTTTATTTATAATTTATTAATTAAAGGTCGGCTTTTGTTTGTTCTTTTCTTTTAATTGCCTTTCGGCATTTGTTATTATTAACCACATGGCATCACGATCATAAATACTTTTATCCTTACATGCATACGAATGTAGGTTTTATTCTGTCGTCGAAGAAGTCAAATGTTTGCTTAGAGAATGGTCATTTGTTGTTCATTCATAATAACTATACTGTTTAAAGTCTGATATAGTTTCATGGGTTGTGGTATTAAATATTCAGCCTGAAATAAATGAAAAATGGAATTTAGTTGTATTGATGTACTTGCATTTTTCGTACACTTAAAATTTAAATATATTGGAATAAAAAGTTGTGTATGAATCGTTTGGCAAATTTTATGTAGCTCCATTTTAAAATAGCATTCAAAAGCAAAAGGTTTTTGTGTCATAGTCTAAACTAGGGCTAGTGTGAAAAGCCCGTATGACATTTGTTTTTTTTTTTTCGTATTGAACAATACAATTTGTAAAAAAACTATTTTTGTTTCCAAAATAAAAAGTAAACAAACTCAGTTACAAACAGCCGAACTAGTTTTAAAATGTACTAGTTTTTATACTAGTTATTACAAAACTAGTTCTCAAAGTCATCATCCTGAACCAGTTGTGTACTAGTTTAATAGTATCTATGTAGGGCCTGTTAAAAAAAATTGCCTAAAATGAAACACAAGTTTTGAAATTCTCATTTTGTTTACATTTGCTTTTAATAATAAAATTTGATTTTGCAAATATTTTGTAATTGGAGGTGCAAATTAATTGGTACATAACTGGTGGCAAAGAGTCATTCCTGAACTAATTCCGTTAATATTTCATTAGCACCAGTTTGGTCGTCTGAATAAAAAACTAATATACATAGACTTTTCTTTAATACTATTTGAATTAATTTGTTAACGTATTTTATATAAACTCATTAATTTTACTTAATTTTCTGTTTCTTAATTTGTTTTTATTTAATATATAACTTTATACTTATATCAAAATATAAAAACTATTTTATTTTATCAGACTTTAGAATCGGACTAGTGTGGTTTTAGCACTAGTCCAATAAAATTTCCTTTATCTTTAATAACACTAGTGATATTAATTCTCACTCTCTTAATAAATAGTACCGAACTAGTTCAAAACTGTCAGTTAGACACCTATCTTTTGTCCCACTGAATTTTTTGTACTGCTGCTTGTAATGCTACACTAATACCGCAACTAGTAATGTTAACCTAGTTTTTAACCATTCCAAAGTGGTAGTTTGGAGACAATTGCCCCCAGCGCTATGACATCTCCATGTTGTTTGTGTGGAGAGGCGGTAGAACTTGTTTTAGTTGTCTGGTTCAAATAAACTAGTACATTACTGGTTCTGTACTAGTATTTTTTTGCTACTGGGTATAAACAGAGGTGCATACTTTTGTGCCACAGAAATTCACTGAACAATTACTATGAATAATCGCTGCAAGTAAGAAAAAGCGAAAAAAAAGTAAAACTGTAGAAACTGACAATAAAGCAAGCAGCAAATGAAATTTTAAATTCTGATTTATCGATAACATTTAGTATTGAAAATGACATTTTGTGCTTTTTTAAAGTATGGTTGTACTCTTTATACTTGTGTAATTTTGCTATGACAATAGATTTGCACTGTTCTTCAAAATTTTATCAATACGAAAAAAGCGGGCTTAAGTAACAATAACACTTAAGTAAGTTAAAATAACAGCAAATACCATTTAAAAGAAAAGAAGGTCTGCTTACTTTTCATTTAAATCAAATGGTTCTTGTTATTAATTTTAAATGTTGTTTAAACAACTGAGCCATTAGTAAAAAACCAATAATGAATATTATATTATTCCTTCAGATCGAGTTCAAGATCTTTTTATAAAAAATAATAATGATTATTTATTATTTCCTTCCAATATTTCGTCTCCACATTGGGTGACTTCTTCAGGGAGACGAAATATTGGAAGGAAATAATAAATAATCATTATTATTTTTTATAAAAAGATCTTGAACTCGATTTGAAGGAATAATATAATATAATTTTGAAGATCGAATAAAGGAAGATAAATAAATAAATAAATTTAAAATCAGTAATTTGAAATTGTTTCCGTTTTTTGAATTTCTGTTTTGCTTTTAATCTACAAAATGTATATTAACACAGTCTGTAGACACATTATGTGTGTAGATGTGTGTATTTATAAAGTTCTTGTAATTAAAATTGAAATAATTTTGTATAAAAACAAACAATTTAAATAAAAAACAAATTGAGATTTTTTTAATATTTTTTTGAAACAGAGCAAACAAAATTTAAATTTGTAATAACTGTTACTGACACAAATAAACCACAAATTTGAAATCTGTATTAAGCGGCCAATATATACTATCAAGCATGCTGTACGGCATGGCTTGATGACTCCATGTACAACGCTATACATTATCAAATGCTGGACATATTGTACAGCATGCTTGATAGTCTATGGGCTGCTTTAAAAATCTCTTCTAATTACAATCATATTATTTGAATTGAGAGAAATCATGTACGATAAATAGTAGATGATATCATTTTATTTTTGGGAGAAGCAGTCAAATAATAAGGTATTGATAAAGTATTTTTTAAAATGTTATGAAAACTGGAAATAGTGATTTCTTTATCTCCCAGCCGAAACCGCTAGAATCTTTGGCGCGAAGATTTCTCATCCGGCTTAGACAGCCACTAAGGAGAAAAATCGCATCATTAGTATTCTGCCCAAAAACTTTCGGCAAGAAAACCGACATTTTAAATGTATCTACCCTGGAGTATGGACTTTTATACTGAAGATACATATACTTTTTTGTATTTTCAATTGAAACGTATTAAAATGGGTTAGGAATGGAAAAACGGATCTCTTATCAGTTGAATTTAAAAGTAGGAATTTTAAATTTGGCATTAAGACTAAAAAGAAATGTTTTCCGCTTATCGTATTACCAAAACTTCTTAAAATTGAAAATATTTTGTCCTCTGAGGAATGGCATAAATCACTGTTCAAACTCCTTAAACTAAAAGTCGGAAACTTAAAAATAATACATCCACTGTTAAACAAATCGACTATCTTTAGAAAATATTGTTTATATATTTCAGGATTAAGAACTATCGGTAACAAAAAATGGGATAAAAAGCTAGTGTTTAATAATTATCAAACTTCCCACATATAGCAGTCTGATTATTTTACCAGACAAACATGTGTTTCATTATTTAATATGTATGTATGTGTGTTAGTATTTTCTTGAATGTTTTCTATACAGGGATGTCCTTTAGCTGATATCCACTCACTCAAAACAAATAAAGAAATAAATTAAACGTTTTGATTATAACAAATTAGGATTGCTTTTGTAGTTTTTGGCTTTTACTAGCCGATAATTCTAATTTTTATTAGTCACCTTTAATTGCTTTAAAATTTATGGCCTGTTATCTGTTAACTTAACCAGGCTTAAACAAATGGTTTATTAGTTGTGTATGGATGGTTCGATGATGGTTGGCTGGCTTAGTTAGTTGGACCATTGGAAATTAATATTATGGTTTTTAATATGTTTTATTAACCGATGATATTAACTAAACCCATAAAGATGTAATCAATAAATTCCGGTTTATATTCTGTATACATTTTTTTTTTGAAAACTAATTTAAAACACACGTTTCCATTTCAATGTGTATTCATGGGAATCACACTAAGATAATCATCGTTAAATTGGTTATTTTTTCAATTAAGTTTTTAATTGCACATTATTAATTGAATCATTTAAATTTGTGCTGAATATTAATACTTACCAGTATAATGTATCTGAGTATGTATACCTTCTTAACGCATTCATTCGGCATAATCAACAAATTGTTGTAATTATTCATCATCATCAAACTATGGGCTTCTTGAAATTACTTTTAACTGTTTCATATTCTCATATTGGCAGTAGCGGAACTTGTAGGAATTACATCTTTGAAAAATTATATATAAAATATGATTATATTGTGTAGTTTTTTTAAAAAAGAAAGATGAATGACTTCAAATATGGCAACAATGCTATTGCACGAGATGATAAATATTGGAATGATTAGTGCCCGCCGTCTGATGGGAAGTTGGCGAAATTGTTGAAGCTTTTTACTTCATATCCATGTTATGTTATTTTTACTTTGGTGGGGTTAAGTGATATGGGAACACCGAGGTATTGATGTTGCTGTCGCTGGGGATCGAACCCACAACGTTCTGTGTTTTTTTATTTTTATGTGTAATTGCAAAATACATGTACATATATGTATGTAAAAAAATGTTTGTAATTTGTATTGTTTACTTTTGTACTTCAACAGACTATTTTGATAAAATAAATTAAAAGTTATTATTTGAATTTCTACTTTAAGAAATAGAATAAAAGCTCGCTGTAAACTAGAAATAGTATTTTTTTTATTTAACTGAAAATATAAACTTCTACTGATTGTATGTCCACGGAATGTTTTGTAATCTGAGACATGATTTTTGTTAACAATTTAATATTAATACGCTAAATAAGTGCAAAATTTTACATTTAGTTGTAAGGATAACTATTATCCTTTCAAAAATTAAAAAAAACATCATGTCTAATGAAAGCTCTTAGTAAGTAGATTACAAAGGTACAACAAGTTGGATTCTTCGATTGCAAGGTTTTTAGATAGTTAGGAAACAACCACAAAATAATCGAATTTTGTTGAATTTTCAAAAACCGCAGATAATTTGAACCCCAAATTCGTTTTTAATGTTGATTGCAGATTAGTAATCTTCAAAAAAAATTAAGATCTGATTAGAGAAATCTGTTCATACTGTTTACATACTTACATCTCTGCAGCATATTTTGATATTTTGACCAAAATATGTATTTTTATGTTTAAATTAAAAAAAAATCGTGCACTAATTAAAAGTTACTGAATTTTTTAAAATTTTAATCTCATATTTTTTTATGAACATTAATTAAGACTGCATTGGATAATTTTTTTCAATTATAGCGTTCAGTTAATTTTAAAGTCAACACCACTTTTTTTATAAATTACTCTAACGACAAATAACTAATTATTAAAATGTAACTTTTTGTGCTACCTCTGAATATGAACGAATTTAGCTGAAACTTGGCACAGTAGGGGGCAACTTTATATATATTGTGAATTTAAACTTTGATGTTTTTTGGACCTCTCTACTATACACATTATTTGGTAATGTGTGGTTTTGCTGGGTTAATTATTATTATTATTGTTGTCTTCTATGTAAATTTTTTTACATTAACTAACGTCCCGTTTGGCGACGTTAGTTAAAATAGTGAAAAATTTGTGCAGCAGTTAAAAAATATATTTATTAATAAAAACCCGGTTAACTGACACCAAAAAACAGCTTTCGGTTTATTAGATTTAAAAAAATAATAAAAAGCGGTTAACCGGTTTTGAATACTCTACTGATGACTAGCCGAAAATTTTTCATGCTAGAGCCAAAATAATAACTCTAAATCTTACGACAAAATCGCGAAAATTTTTTTTGATGCAAGTAAGACTGAAACGGGGTGCAGAGTTCACAAAACATTTGTGACACAAACGTGATAAAAATTCGACGAGTATACAATTTACATGAATTCCCCGAACTGGTAGCTGTTTCCTAAAAATATTTTAAATCTTCCAAGATATATATTTTAATATCGTTATTTGAATTTCTTTTACAGCCCGTTTTAATGTGATATCAAAAACGAATAACTGGTTAACCGTTGTTTTTTTTTGCAAAACCGAAACTGGCTTAAAAAACGATTTCTTTTTTAAAGCCGTTTTTTTTAATTACTCTAGTGTGCATTTTTTCTCTAATAAAATTGATAAGCAAGCTTGTAGCTCTATTTTGAACATTTAATAAAATTTATTTTGTCTTCAGAAAATCACGACAATACAGTACCGGAGGAGGAAACTGCGATATCTATGAGGGATAGAACAAACTAATACACATTATTTTGGAAATTGATGTGGTCTTCGCAGAGAATCGAAACCGCAACCATAGGTTCATTCGTTTACTTTTCTCAGTCAAGTCCAGTAAGAATTACTCAATAACAAATTTACAGAGAGTAAGACAAAATACAAATTTTCTAAAAAAGTACGCGAACAGAAAATTTGCAATAATTTACAAGTTTGTTAAAAAGCTGATTTTAAAACCAAATGCAAAAATAAATATAACTGGTCAATATGACAAAATCTTAAGCAGAAACAGTTTAGGTTTTGTTATATTTTCTTTAATTTATTTAACAATATTTGTTGCTTTGCATTTGCATAAAACAACGTAGTTGTAAAACATTTGTTTTTGTATTTACAAAAATTTAAAAACATATTTTTCAATCATATGTTTTTTCTGCTGGCAATAATTTGTCCAGTAAAAATTTGCAGAAAGATGGAGAATTCTCAACATCAAACTGTCACATTAAATATCTCTTTTTTCTTTATGTTTACTGAGTATTTGTGTAAACGAACGACATCCAGTAAAAATTTGTACAAATTTGTACAATTTATTAGGTAAACGAACATACTTCATGTGTGTAACAGTCCAACAAAAAAAATAACATTATGAATATTTTTAAAGAATATGTGACCAGTTTTAAAACTGGTCAAATCAAAATGAGTTTGATTCCAAGAGATATGGCATTGATTCCAAGCGATATGAGATATCATATTTTTAGTCAAAACATCATCTCGTACACATTGTCTTATCAAGAAAGTGGCTTAAGTTGAATTAAAAAGCTCAAATGAGTCATGTAGCTTTTTAAGTAATGTGAGGCGTTGAATAATTAAACATTCGCTTGAACCCATCAAATAAATTATTTTCCTCCTACGCACCTGCTTTCTAATTTTATTATATTGTGTGTCCAGCTTTTTTCGAATCTGTGGGTAAATTAAATTTAGCTACCAATGTTTAACAAGTTTAAGACCACAGGTTCATCATATTGGAAGCGTATAACGCAGTGTCTCATTATACATTTTTACCGCCTTAATATTCTGTCTGCCTGACTTGTCTGTCAGTTAGTCAACAAACAAATTGCACAGTTTATTAAATTAATCACGGCTATTCATCTTTGCTCATCAACCATGTAGAGGTCATAATAATATTGGTATGGATGTAAAGAAAAAACCTTATAGACAAACAAAAACAGTTGTACAATTTAAACGCTACTTACAGTGTATTTCACTAATACAACTACACTTGTGATCTTAAAAAACACTGAAGCATTACATACACAGAAAAAAAAAACAAATTTGTGTTTATAATCGAATTAGTTGCGATTCAAATCATTCATGTTCAGCCAGTCCTGAAAAAAAAATTATTTTGAATCACTTTTTTTAAATTGAGTCAATTTTATTCTGAATCGAATGAATTGATTTTTCAGGAGTTAATGTGTATTCAATCATTGAATCTGAATTCATTCAATATAGAAATTTGTGAATTTAATTGATTTATTAATTCTTTGATTTTTAAAAAAGAAATTTATTGAATTCAGGGATTGAATAAATTAATTGAAAATAATTGAATTCATTTTAAAAGATATCTAAGAAGATAAATAATGAATTCATTCGATTCGATTTGGGAAGACTTTTCTTTCAAAATTAAAAATCGTATTAATGATTGAATTCGTTAGAAGCAACAATAGCGAAACAAGAAAAATTTGGTTATGCCACAACATTTTCGGTTGTCTCAACAGAAATTCGGTTATGGTAACTGAAATGTTTAGCAGCTGCAACTGAACACTCTAATTGGCACAACGTTCATACAACGGAGAAATTTCGCTCAGTGTACATATATTGTATACATTGTATGTGTGTTAATTTTGGGTGAAAATCATTATCATCATATTTCAACGGTGAGCAAATGCGGCCCTTAAGGCCGCCTGCAGGCCCTTTTTAATTTTATTGCGGTCCCGGTAGTTTTTTTGGATTTTTTTCGGAAATTTTTTATTTAAAACTTTTCCCATTTTATAAATTTTTAAATTTTTTTTAATGTAGATAATGACCAATAAAATTAGGCCAAAATTAAATTTAGAACTACTTGAAAAATTACTGCCAAAATCTCTAAAGACCAAACTACTATTAGCTTAAGTGACTTAAGCTTTGTTTTAAAAGTCAACAAAAGTGGACTTAACTTGGTCCCAAACTAGACGACACCCATATTTGACTTGAATGAATTAGTTGGGATTCGCACAAATGCATAACTTTTTAAATTTCTTGAATTTTATTTTGTTTTAGTTTTTACTTTTGTATAATCTTTTTTGTTTTTAATATGCTAAAGTTAGGTGCGATGAGTTTTTTAACTGAATTACATAATAGAGATGGAACTTAACAAAAGTTGTCTTTTATGGGGTTTCCACACAAGACGAATGAGTGACTACATGTATTTTGTTTTTCTATATTTTGTTATTGTATTTTCGTTCGTGTGAAGCAAAACGCCATCTGCAAACACCACCTTAAGCTAAATATGGTTACTTCAATGTATTTGTATGATATTGTTCTTTTCCTTAATTCAATAATATAGCTGAGCCTTAACTCCCGTATTTATAATGACAAATGTAAGCCAACTAAACCACTGATTTAGAAATAAGTCGCTTTTATTGTTACTCTTCAAATTCTGTTGAAAAATTTCAGAAAAATATCTACATTTTACGAAATTTTTAAGCTTTTAGAAAAATAATAATTTAACTTTAACATTGTTAAAATAAATAAATTTATTAAAAACGCTTAAAAGCAGAAAGTTAAAAATATTAACTTCTTCCGCTTTCATTTTAGCTTAATGCATTTTTACTTTTGTAAATGTATGTTGCGGCCCTTTATAATTTATATAAACAACAATATGGCCCTTGATGACAAATGTGCGCCCATCGCTGTCATATACCATCATCCTTCTTTTGGGAATACGAAACATTATCAGCAACCAAAACGATAACCGAGAAAAGCAGTAGCTTCTTTTTCATTTAACGAGTGGTTTTCAAATTTAAAAATTTACTACTCACTAACTGCGTATTAAATTTACATTCATTACATTGTAATTAATCTTTTACTCTAACTAGCAGGCTGGCTCGGTGGTTAGTTAGTTGGGTAAATGTCCATCCATCTGACCAACTGGTTGGTTATTTTACCCACGACTGTTGGCCAACAAGAGTTTAATACAATATTGTTGGTTCGCTACAAAGAACAGTAGAAGAAGGTATCTGACGAATGGGAAATTTTTATGCCATTTGACCACATTTTATTTCATTTCTTTTACTAATTACAAAACGTAATTAATTTCATACTCCTCTTGGTTTTTGGAAAGACGAAGAAAACAATTCTCACAAAAAAAAAAACCAGAAGCTAATTTGGCATTTATGACTACCATCACCTGAAAACAAATGATAAATTGCAAAATCCATTAAGCCGGCAGTTTGTTAATTTTTTCATCATTACTATTTTGTATAAATTTTTATTTAGTATAAATAAAGTTTTTTAATTATTTTTAATATTTACTTGATTTTTATTGTGTGTGGTATTTATTGGATGAAACTCCGTAATGATTTAAGAAATATGAAGGCTTATCTTAATTCTACTATTTTAATTTCTACACTCAGAAAAAAAAGTTAATAGAAAAATTTGTAAACGGTTTTCAATCCCACTTTACAATTTTTGTACTGATTTTTAGTAAAAAAATTATTATTTAGCAAATATTTTTGCTATTTACATTTTACAAATTACAGAATTTTTACAGAATATTTACAAATTTTTGTTGCTAATTTCAGAAATCATTTTACAAAATTTTTACCGATTTGCTAAAATTAGCAAAAAAAAAAATACTAATTTTAAAAAGTGGATATTGAAGGAAATGTTATTTCAAATAATTAAAACTTATACATACAAACTTAAATTGTCCTAAAATGTTACTTAGGTTTAAAAAAATTATCGGAAGTGAGATACCGACTCATGTCTAAAAAGAGGACATCCACTTAAAATAGCACTAAAAAGGTTTTTAGTTCTTAAAATCAGTCAACTCAATTAAAATTTAAACTTAAAAGTAAAAAAAAATTACTAAACTATTTTTCAAAACAGAAATTACCAAATTAAAATAAAATGATAAATTCATATTGTATAAAATATTTTAAAAAATATAATTAAAACTTTTGATGCTCGATAAACAAAATAAATTTAAAACTTTGTACTAATATAATAATATTAGTAATTTTTTTTGCTGATTTTAGCAAACGGATTTTAAATTCCACTTTACAAAAAGTCTACTAATTTCATTGTACTACGCGTCAGCAGACATGTGTTGCTATCCAGAAGAAGGCAATCATTTATAAATAATAATTTAGAACTAATTAATACTGGGAAAATCGAAAAATAAAATTTTTAAATAGAATGTAATAATACATATATGTATGTGGAATAGTGTTTCCAGTTATTGGACCCTGCCGGTTAATCGGTTAGGTTATTATTCGAAAAATTAAGAAAATTGATTAATCGATTATTCGGGTCGATTAATCGGTAAATGAAACTGTTTTTTTTGTAGAAAATACAGTTTTCGAATTTAAAGCAATTTTATATTATTATTATTTTATAATAACTAACATCATAGTGCTTGTTAGGAATATACCTAGTCACATGTTTTATTTCTAAGGACAAAACTAAATATTTTAATAGGTTTTTGTTAAAGCTCTGCTTAGTCCCATTTCACAAAAAGCAACTTTTGTTGCGGCAATTCTTGTCAATTCTCTTTTACAGTTACCTTTATTTTCAGACAGAGAAATTTTTTCAGCAATTTTCGACTACATTTCGTTTAAAATTAATGAAAAAATAAAACGAAGAATGAAAAAAAAACGAAGAATGATAAAACAAATAGTTGAATGAGAAAACAAAAATAATTGCCGAGAACAAGCAACTTCGCACCAATTACCACTCTTCTTTCCCCTCTCTCCCACAAACTCAAGAGTTGCGCAATAAAAGTTGCTCTGTGTAATTGGGACTTAGAGGCACTAGTTTTTCTAAAACTTCGCGTTCTGATAAGATCTTTTGGCAGCTCGAACTTCCTTCGTAGTTATATGAAATGCAGCACTGATTCCATCAAGTACCACCCTTTAATATACTACTGTGAAATTTTGAGCGTGTTCCGTCATTTACTTTGAGTTTAACAGCTGTTCAAAACAAACAGCCTCGTGGCTATTTTTAAAAATGAAAAAAAAATGAATTTCGAGTGCTCATTGAACATTATTTTTTGCGAAAAAAACGTCAATCAAACCAAGGAAAAGCTTGATAAATACTATGGGGACTGACTTTCGTTGTGGCCTTATAAGCACGGAAGATGCCGAACTTTCTGAACGCCCAGTTAAGGTCTTTACACCCAAAACAATTGAAAAAATTCACGATATGGTGTTCGCCTTATTCTCCAGATTTAACTGCCAGTGACTATTTCCTATTTACAAACCTAAAGAAATGGCTCGGTGGAAATAGATTTAGCTCCAACGATTATTGATCAAACAATTGCCTATTTTATGGACCTCGAAAAATCATATTTTTTGGAAGGGATACAAAAATTGGAGAAACGTTGTATTGAGCTAAGAGGAGATTATGTTGAAAAATTATTTTTTCAACATAATCAAAAAGTCACGGACTTATTGACCCACCCTCGTACATGTATACGGAGGTTGAATATAATTTTATAATATTTAAATTTTTTTTTAAAGGAATTGAAACAAAAATAAAAATTGTCTATCATATTTTCTAAAGACAATATAACATTTGCTTTGATTCAGTCAATTTAAAAATAATTTGATTGTATTTTAACATAGTTAATGCTTGAAAGTTAAAAGAAAAATAACAGAAAACTTCATATTAAAAATTTAGTCGGTTAATCGGCCTATTTTAATTGATCATTCGGGTCGAATAATTACATATTTGTGTTTTAAATCATTTATTTCGACATTAATCGAAATATAGGTGATTAATCGAGGAATCGATTAACCGAATTGGAAACATTAATGTGGACTATTAATATTAAATTAGACAACAAAAATTGGCTTTCACGACTTAATATATATTTTATTATGATGATAGTTGTCGCAACCGCCAGTCGTCGAGCCATCGTATCGATTAAATTAAATAAGCAACTTTCCAATACTTTTAGCCATCTGTCAGTTAACTCCTGCATTTAAAAAGGGGAAAAGCCTCACCTTAACGGCCTGCCACACTCTGTTAACCAGAAACCTGAAATTTACAATAGTTCCTTTGGATATTGTGTAATTTACTATAGATATTTTTTTTGTATTCCAAATAAGAAAGTAGTAAAAATTAGGTTAAAGAGGAAAAGTGACTAGTTATTTAGCCATCCCAAAACTACTGGATCTATAAACTTGAGAAAAGATGAAAAGGGAAAATTCTTCACTTATGAGATAGTTTGGGAATAATTATGACCGCTTAACCAAATTTGCCATGTAGACTGCTACTCCGTCAAAGACATCCCCTTTATGGGTAGCGCAAAAAGGGAAGAATCTCCCTTAGGAGAAGATACTTTTTGGAAATTCCAGTAAATAAAAAATGAACCAATTGATCACCCAGCAAAAAACCTCACTTTTGGCACGTAAGTTTCTCCACCGGAATAGACGTTCTCTATAACAGGAATTTGTACATGTTTTTAGTTAGAGGCAAAAAGTTAAAATACATTTATTGAAAACGAAAATTTCTTAGAATAAAAAGAATTCAAATTTCTTGTAAATATACTCCAATATTTTTAAATACCGCTAACGAAGTATTGGACTTTTAATATAGTTTTTCTTGTTTGTTTTTTAAACTTCCTTTGGAGTTGTGTGTTTGCTAACATTTTGGCAAGTAAGAAAATTACAAAATGACAAGTAAATTAATTTAAATTGTATAAAATAATTTATTAGAGTTTCTTAATTATATCCCAATAAGCACAGAAAATTTAAAAATTCAAGCACTTTTAATTATCAAGCATAACTTTATTTTATGCCAGATTTTAAGGTAAAATTCAAATAGAACAAATTTGAAAAAACTGTCAAACAAACATTTGTTTAAAATTGTGTTAAGATAAAAATTAAATATGAACCAATTTAAATATCATAGGGTGAAATATATAAAAAATAATTAAAAAAGTGAGTATTATGCTAAAGAAAACTAAAGCAGATGCAAACGAAATTGTTGCACTGCTAACTCGGCGCAGCGAAACTATCTAAAACAATCAAATAGTTGTAGATAATGCTCCATATGGTAAAATTAATTTTCTTTGGGAAACATCAACTCTTCCCGATAATTCTTTCTACCCTTCCACTCATCAAAATCAATATAATTGTGCCTATCAGGGTGTAAGGAGCAACAAGGAGCTTAAAGACAAACTAGCAAATTGGACAATATCTTTCAACATAACTAATCATGCAGTTAATAATCTACCAACAGTTTTCAATGATCATGTTGATGGCTTGCCTGTTGACGCTCGAACTTCAAAACCCACTCCAAAAAAACCAAATGTTGAACCAGCGAGTTAATGTATTATGGAGTAAAAAATTTTCTCAGTGATTTTTTGTTACAACACCAATAAGCTTCCAATTATGTAACTGCATCTAAATTCTAGCATTGATGGTTTGCCGCTCGTTAAAAGTTCAAATAGTCAAATTTGGCCTATTTTAGAAAACTTGAATGGATACATCATCTTCGGATAATGTTGCGCAAGAGTTTTGCTGTCAGGGCTGTCCAACCAAAAATAGCTTTAAGACACTATTCAACAATGCTTGCGGTTAAAAGTTGGTTTTTGATTCTATCTTTAAAAACAGTTTTATTTTAAACAGATTATATTTTCTATTTTAGTGGCTTTTGTACAAAAGTTTGCAGAACATACTGATGTTCAATTCGAAAAATCAGTTATTTTGCACTTTCAACATGCAAAACATCGTTTCGGAAGAAAATAAATATATTTCATTTCATTTTTATTAAGTTACAGGAATATCTCGATTTCTTGATACTCCATTTAAATATTAGATATTTCGTTAATTTAAGCATTTACCTATTTAAAAAAAAATATAAAAAAATTATTACGGTAATTTTGGGGCTTGATTTATGTTTGAAGTTAGGGCTTGAATACAAGCGTTATTATTAAGGTGTTTGAACTTGAATTGAACTGTTATTCAAGGCTTGAATCAAAGTATTTTTACACCTTAATGTTCGACTTGAATTCAAGTAGTTTAATAACACTTGATTTTAGCTTTAATTCCAGCAAAAATGTGTATTGGGATATAATTCTAAAATACTGTCACAGCTCTGCTATAAGAATATTGTCCATATCCGTTGGTTGTCGTTGATCAGGGTCCTCAAAAATTTTTTGGGAAAAAGTGTGATTTTATAAAATGGTCCATATCTCGAAAACTAAGCGAGATAGAGCAAAACGGACATCCTTGGTCATTTCAAAGTTAAACGAATTAACTTTAAATAGGATGTTCTCCTAAAAAATCTAATAATATGTACCACCCGATGAACATACATGCATACAAACAGTCCCGCCAACTTAAATTATAATAGCACTTGGTTATTGTTAGACTAATTATATGATAAATGAAGAAGTAAAATTAAATTATGTGCTCGTAAATATAATTTGTTCATTTGCTTTTGTTGTTTTAATTGTCGAAATAATGTTTTTATTTTTGTATTCTATTACTAAAATTTCGTAATATACAAATACATACATAGAGGTTTGTGTGCGTTTTGCTTTACTGTTGGTAATTTTTATGTATTGTTATCGAACAATGACATCTCGTTTTGTTGCGCAAACCAGTTAATAACGCGCATCCGTAAATAGTAATTTGCTTAGTGTTGCCAACTTGTGCAAGCAGAAAAGCACTCATTACCAAAGTTTTGAGTTTAGAAATTGAAGTTGCATTGTTAAGCTATAAAAAGATTAACAACATTACAGAAAATAGATTAAAATAGCAATACATTGATATTAAAAAATTTTAAAGTGTAAATGTAATAAAATAGTTATTGAAAATAAAAAAAAAACTTATTAATGTATTTCCTTTTATTTATTAAATATCAAGGAACACCATATATAAAAGTTTTTAAATAGCACTAGAACGAGAGAGTATTTAAGAGAGAGAATTTGATTCTCACGGTTCTATAAATTTTTTTGAGAACTGTTGCCGAAGAGAACATAAAATAAAGAGTACAGGTTGAGTACATATGAGAAATACAAAAGCTTTAAATCGGATAATTGGAAAATGCAATTATTTTGAAAGCACTGAAATGGCAACATCGAATTTACGCGTTTGTTTTACTTACATTATGTACTGCATGGTGCTTTTTGTGTATGAAGGTGTAGGTATTTTGACTAACAAAGTTATGCCGCCCGTATTTTCCAAAAATAAAATGACCTGAAAATTGTCACACAATAAAAAGAAAATGGTATCACATTATCAGACAAACCGACTATGATATTGAAACTGTTTCATGCATACGCGTAAGTCAGAGATGGAAAATTAAGTTCTTAAGTACTTTTCCACCACTAGAAAATTCCATAACATCTACCTTATAAATTTAGTACTTTCAGAAAAAAAAAAAAATACTTTTAAATTCTATCTTAATTTTTTGTTTTACTTTTTAAATTCCCTTTAAACATAAGGAAAAAAGCTAATTTTCCATCTTTAAAATTTTGCAAAAATCGCTAAATTGTTTAAAAATATTAATAACTTAATAGTATACATAGACAAAGAAAATTATTCTGTTCCAAAGAATCGGGATGAAAACATTCTCTTTTCTTTCAAAATCAGTTGTACTGTAGGTTTCAATTCCGTTGGTTTTGGGTGAAATTGTTCTAAAAACAACCGACTCTAGTGCTTCAAAATAGAGCTGGTATTCTTGCCAGTTAGCTTACATTTAAGATAAGCAATTTCACTTATCCGTGCCTTAAAATTAGTTTTGGAATAAATGAGGCTGGGAATCGATTATGAAAAGGAAAAAATTTACGATTAAAGATTATTAAGACTTAGTGTAATTCATCCAAAGTCATGTTTCTGAGTTTAATATCTTCATATATTTATATATAAATACATGAGAAAATTCAATTTCTCTAATTAACTGACTTTAACTTATTGTTTTTGTAAACCAATTAAATTAAAATATTATCAAAAGATATTTTCATATTTGGACTTCCCACGGAATGCAAAATATGGTAATAGTATCACACAAAAATATATCACTTAAATCCAGCTAAAGATTTTGTTAAACATCGTAACAAGTCCATTCTCAATTGATGTTGCAATCGTTTCAATTAAAAAAAATAAACTTTTGAACGTAATCGATAAGTTTTTAATTATGTTCACGTTTGGTAACATATTGTGAGTTACCAATTTTCGTTCTTAGAATTGTAGATTAACGATTTATTAAGTTATGACAAAGTATAGTATTTACAAATGTATACTATAGTTAAAAGCGTTTAGTAAAGAACAAGTCCTCACTTATCCAACAATAAAAGAATTTCTTATACAACCAAGTCGTCTTCACAAGGTCTTTTATTTTTTCAACAAGAAAAAAACTTTCCATATTCTTCCAAACACTCGTCCTTCCATATCTAATAAAATCGAAGGTGATTGAAAAAGGGTAATTTCAAAAATAGATGGAAAAAGCTCATTTGTACGGGTAATCATTTACTAACTGTGAAAAGGAATTTCGCATAGTCATTTTCTGATATAAAAGCCTGTTTAAAATACAAGCTGTTTGTGGGTTGAGTGGTTCATAAAGAAGGCTGAGGATGACCTGGTCGCTCAGGTCGAAAGTGTACACCCACTCTAGCGCTGATTCTCATAATTTTTTGGAAAATCTAATTTTTGCCAGATTTGAGTGCAGATGAAAACGCAACTTTACTAAAAAAACAAACATTTGATTTATTCTTCTGCTCTTCTAAATATTTTACCCTTACAGATAAAAGTTAGTAAAAAAACAGTAAAAACGGAAGTATTCCAACTTTACATATCTAAACAAAAATAGTTCAATCAGAGTGCTTATTACTATATAGCGAATTTATACTTCTCATAATGGGGAATTTATAAGGAATTGTTGGCCAAAACATTAATTTTTTATTTGTTTCAAAATTATTTTCTGCAATGCCATTTTAAAGTAAACTGTTTAAAATAGGCTGGTACATATTTTTTTACTACGCCATTTAGCCGCTATTACGTTAGCGTCAAAAACAAATTTTATTTATTTATATTTTTTTATAATTTTGAAGGACAAAACTTATAAAACTATTTCAAAATCTTTAAAAAATTATTTGAATTAGCCATAGACTAAATAAATATATTATGCAAAATTTGCAATCTTAAAATGCAGATGTAAATTTTTTTTTTAAATTTAAATAATTTTGGATTCTTTTGCATACTCTCATACTTTTTATACGTAAGATGTATATGACCGGTAATCCATGCGGCTCCATAGGGACATGATATTTGAAGTTTATAAAAGGGTTAACTTCGATATATATTTTTTTTATTTATAACAAAAATTGTAAATTAATAATTAAATAAGTTAAGCTTATTTTGATAATTTTCAATAAATTTCAAAGAAAAAACTACGTTTTATGAAAGTGATAAAATTTTTAAGTAGGTGGGTCAACTTCTTCGTAAGTTGGCGTGCGTGGCGTTTTGGAAATTGGAGAGTGCCCCCGATCATTAGAGTCTCTGGTGACTAATTTTATAAGACATACATATGTTGATAAATTAAATATTAAATATTAAAAACCATTCTAAATGAAATACATTGAAATCTTTTCCACACGCATATTCTGAATATGTATAATGTGAATAAGATACACATTTTCGTAAATATTTCGACTACACTAATATATATTCTGGATAAGACCTAAATTGGACCATAAATACAAACACATAAACCAAATCGGAGGACCATTCGAATATACGGTGGATAGCTTTAATGGTTCTAGATTTGTACGCATCAACGATTTTATATTTATACAACATATTTTTCTTTTTAAATTGGTTCAAATCTGCCGTAATCATGCCAGATCATGCCAGTTTTTACACAGAGCCTAAAAACTTCGAGCCAGATAATCATGCAAAATTTCGGGTCGATATCTCGAAATTTATTTTGATAATTAAAATCAGGAGCGTTGTAATGTAGTTAAACATATTGAACGGAATACTGCGCTGTTTGCATTTCTTTGTTGTCAGTATAAAATAGCAAGTAAAGCGAACACTTCAAACATATGTTATGTATAAGAAAAATAATTTGGAAGCATTATGCATAATTGGTACCCGACACGAATAACGGTAATGGTATCGATTTTTCTTTCGGTAACGCTATTTCCCAATTGAACAAATATTTTTAATTACTTAAAATTTTGTGATAATTTTTTCTGTGTACTTATTCCTACACAGAATAAAATTACAAAATCCTGTTTGTAAGTTTTAACATCTTTCATAGAATATTTTTGTAAGTACAAAAAAATAGTTTTTAAATTCAAAAAACTTTTTGTTGTTTTTTTTGTAACTCAAATTTTTATTTTAAACAAATTTTTATATGAAAAATAACAATTTGCAAACAATTCAAACAAAAAATTGTTACAAATCGAATTTGAATTTTAATAAATATTTTTGATTACTTAAAGTTTTATGATACTTTTTTCTGTGTATGAGGGTATCAAAATTGAAAAACGAAAAATCGTTTTTAAAACATTTGATAGAGAAGAAGAATTTTAAAGACTTTATATTACTTTTAAATCTTTTTAATTTTTAAGAAGCTAAAGTTATACCTAAAAAAAAATGTATTGGCAACCGAATGGAAAAGTTTATTTTGGTTGCGATAACTAATTAATTTGGTTAGCATAACCTTATTCGAATGTGATTTTTGAATATTTTGGGTGTTGTAACTAAAATTTAGATGTATTAACCAAATTTTGTTGTGGAAACCCATATTCTGAATTTCAGTTGGAAATTTATCAAATTTTGTCTGTGTGTGCTTAAAAAGTTTGTATATATTTGAATTTGTATGAAATATTTATATATTTGAAAACAAGAAAAACCTGAACGTGATTAAAATATTTTCTTTCGGTTAAGTTTAAGTACTATTTTCATAATCCGATTTTCCATCCCTGATATAATTACACGTTGACTTAATACGGTTAACATTTAAGGGCAACCAATTACAAGTTGTTTGGGTATTTTCTTCTATGAAATTTATACATTGAAGTGGTGCATTAAACATTTGCCTACCACAGAAATAGAAATGGAATCCATTAACCTTTTGATAATCATGGGATATACATGCATATTATTATTGTCTGAAACATGATGTCATAAACAGTGGTTTCAGATGTTTCAGATATTGTTTTAAGGATAAAACGGGTCAGGCACTGTATACTTCGCTATAAGGCTTTAATTCCAGGATGTAATAAGCCATGAAGGTAATACAAATTTATTAACGTAGAAAGGTTGGAATGATAGAGGAAACTATGTAAACCTCGGAGTCATTACAAAATGTTTCAGCAGTTGTGTTAGGGATTTTGATTTTAACCAAAATAAGAACTGCAGGATTGTGAAGTTAATTAGTTAGTTCACTATCTCGAGTTTGGTGGTCTAAGATTTCTTTTGCAATTATAGTTGTTAGTAGTTCAGTAGTCGAGTTTTTTAAGAGTAAAAGCAAGCATCAGATATTAAATGTTTGTATAAATTTTAAGGACCGACCCTCGATTAAACATATAAACTGGTTTATTCCCTCATAGATTGCATGTAGCTCCCTATCAAGTGCTCTATACTTAATTAGAGGCTTTGATAGTTTTTTAGAAAAAAAAACCAAAGGCATTTGATTGCCTGTTTTTTATTAGACTATTGTAATGCATCGCCAATGGGGTCAATTGATAAATTGAAGTGAAAAAAATTAATCACTTAGTTTTCATAAGTACTTTTCATATTATTTTATGAGAAATACTTATTTTCGGGATTAATAATTTTATTTGAATTATTGCTAAGAATCGTGATTTTGTTTCGGTCCCCTTTTTTTCATATGAAAATATTTTCACATTTGCTTTCATTTTTCCACTGAACGGGAATTAAAAGCATTATGAAAATCTAAAAAATAATTTCATTTCACCGTTTCACAGAACGAGAATAGACGCCCAGAAATCTACTTAAAGGCGTAATATTATCCGCCTTAGGATATTGTAGAACAGACTTGACTTTTTTAAGGTGATGGTTTAATCAAGGACCCTATAAACCAGGATGAACAAACTACCAAATTTTTAGCCACCCATGATGCCAAATGGTGCCACTACAAAAAAATTCTTAGTCGAGACCACGAAATTCTTAGCCGATTTACAGAAACATTTAGTCGCTAGCAAGGGTTGTAGCGCAAGTACAGTGATTGTGATGTGAACGTATACATGTTTGAATTGGTACAACCCTTGCTAGAGGCTAAGTTTTTCTGTAAATCGGCTAAGAATTTCGTGGTCTCGACTAAGAATTTTTTTGTGGTCGCACCATTTGGCATCTCGGTATCATAGGTGACTAAATATTTGGTAGTTTGTTTATCCTGGTTTATAGGGTCCTTGTATGAACGTCATTCCTTTCTTGCTAAATTCGCATTTATTGAAATTAATGACAACACCAAAATGGCTCAAACTTTTAAATAAAATTCGAATATGTTTTAAACGTTCTCCCTCCGAAGTGGATGCAATTACGAAATCGTCTGAATATAGAAACGCGAAATCAAAACGGCATACGGAAGTACTCAAACAACCTAGAAGTCGTTATAATGTCGGGTTTTTAATGTCCTCTTCGGCTATAGAGAATTGGCCTCTGAAAATCTTTAATATTGAGAATATGATGATATTTATCTGAGACGGTACGGTGTTGTTGTAATCACCATAGGCATGCCACGTCTCATCTAAAGTAAGTTATCGAACATTTCTTTAGCTTGTTGTAATTTTACTGGGTCCAAGCGTGAAGGGCATTTCGTAATGATTTGATGTTAAAATCTGAAATAAAAGTTTAGATAAAATACTATGGTATTTGTCGTTTGAACTTACGGTTCTAATATTATTACCTGGAGAATTATCAAAAAACTTTTTAGTTAAACAATTATCTTTGACATCAATTAAAGCCCAACTACAATTGGCTTAAGTGACTTAAGCTAAGTATGGATATGACACGAATAGAAAAAATTTGTTTAAATTAAAAATTTGTATTTTAAACTTTCTTTTCATGCCAAAACAAAGCTTAAGTCACTTTAGCAATTGTAGTTGAGCCCTTAGTTTGTTTATTTTTTTTTTATCGCGATCAATAAACCAAAATTTTCAATAAAGTCGTTGCTCAGGATAGGAACATCAACGTCCACAAGAACAAATGTCCATCTAAAATTTAATTTCAGGTTAAGAGTAAACCGTAAGTGCTAATTTCAGAACTATTTTCTGCATTCAAAATACATTCAGAAGGAGTAGCCGATTTATTGTTGTTAGGTATGACATATACATCAGTACTAAAATCAGAACGACGACGTTTTTTTATTTGTTGAAATTTGCAGTAAAAACTGGCATCATAGTGTACGAAAAATACACAAAATTTGATTATGTAATATTTTTTTTTGGTCTAAAATTTTTCCCGGGTGTATACCGTTTAACAAAACGTTATTTGTTATTTTTTTTAACAAATCTTGATATTCGCATTTAAATTTCCTTTGATTTTAAACATACATCCATCATTAATATATGTTATGGTGACTTTTTGTGGTTTGATGCATCGTATGATAAGCAAAAACCTCTTAGTTTTTTCAGGATCATTATGTTTTAAAATGCGTGAAAAAAATCGTTAATTTCCCAAAAATTTTAAATTAGCAAATAAGCCCCTTTTGTTCTGCAAGTCCTCATATATTTTCAACCCGATATTCACAAGAATCTAACCACACCCAAAAAAAAAAAAATTTATACATGAAAAAATATTGATATAACCCTTATTTGGAGAAAAACTAAAACCGTGTCTTCGTGGACCTAATATTGGAGTTGCGTATTAAATATGTGACCATATTAATCTTCATATCTTACTACTGTACAGGTACAATTTCAACAGCAGCAGAAAGTGCCAATACAAATGACTACTAAATCAACAATACATACATATTCACACGCACATTGGATGAAAATTCAACTCATAATTTTACTTGGTAGTAGTTTTAGAATACAGTATTAGTCGTAGTTTCTTATCATTACAATTTCATCGCAAATTTGTCAGTAACCTTAACTAATTGCAGGTAATTAAATATAATTTGGTATCACTTTCCTCGTAGTTAGAGTAAATTTGGGAAAATTTTGTTTCGCGATTACTACGATAACGAAAACAAAATGCCATACAAATAACGACAATATATATTTATAAATATATATAACATACAAACGAATGTAGGTATTTAATTTCAATCTTGTACGAGTATATCTACAATTTTGTTAATTATTTCCCATTTAATAGTTTACCAACAATAATTGTTTCTATTTTGAATTATTTATTCATTTTCTTAACCATCAAAGTACATCAAATTAATTTTAGATCATTAAAATTGTGAAAATATTTTTTTTTTATTTAATTTCCATTAAAGTATGTACTTTAGAGTGATCCACAAAAACATCATAGTTTGAATTCGCAATCACCACAATGTTGTCCCTATTCCCTAATGTCTAAAAACTCACTGTGACAAGTTTCAGCCAAATTTGTTTATATTTAGATGTATAACAAAAAGTTACATATTTTTTACGCTTTAATTTAACAAAATTATTCAATACAGTCAATATTTCAATATTTTTTTTTCTAAATATGTACATTAAAATACATATTTTATTCAAAATGTCATAATTTCAACTAGCTAACGCCTAATATTAACAAATTTCTCAAATGTGATCTTTATTATTATGAAGATAACGAATCTGCAATTAAAATTGGAAATAAAAACGTTGTCGTCGACAAATCTAACTTGTTATACTTTTGCAATCTACTTCCCAAGGGATTCATTAGATACCACATTGTTTTTATTTTTTGAAAGAATAATAGTTATCAATTATTTTAGTTTTCTTCGATCTTCTCTATTCATATAATATTCCTTATTGAGCCAAAGATCCTTTATTTATAAAAATTTAATTATAAATCTTTATTTATCCCAATATTTCGTCACCACATTGGGTGACTTCTTCAGGGGAAATTGTCCTTTTTTTATAATAAAATAAGAGACAATTTCCCCTGAAGAAGTCACCCAATGTGGTGACGAAATATTGGGATAAATAAAGATTTATAATTAAATGTTTATAAATAAAGGACCTTTTTTTTATAATAAAAAAAAGACAATTTCCCCTGAAGAAGTCACCCAATGTGTTGACGAAATATTGGGATAAATAAAGATTTATAATTAAATGTTTATAAATAAAGGATCTTTGGCTCAATAATAATAAAAAAAAAGACAATTTCCCCTGAAGAAGTCACCCAATGTGGTGACGAAATATTGGGATAAATAAAGATTTATAATTAAATTTTTATAAATAAAGGATCTTTGGCTCAATAAGTAATATTATAATAATAGTTATCCTTACAACTGAATGTACAATTTAAGTTTTTTTTTTTTAATTTTTTGCTATTATTTAACGTATCAAAAATAAATTGTTAACAAAAATTCTGTCTCACATAAAAGACATTCCCTTTACATATTATCATTCAAAAACGAATTTTATGCCGAGGTAAATATAAGAAAATTTCTTAATGAAAATCAAAATTTTTTTTGTATGAAATTTTCGAGAAATCCGCGACTTCGCATTTAATTTTATATTCGCAATGTACAACCAAAAATATATTAGATTTAATGAGTAACGATCCTAATAATTATATTTTTTTCTCCATTTTTTAATTTATTTAAAATCATAGAACAAGTAGAACTTTGAAACTTCAATGACAATGTGCTACCTCTAAATAAAATTAAAAAAAATTTCTTTGGCCAACCATTTTTGTGGCATTGTGGAGCTCTTGAATTCGAACTTTTTTTTTATGGCACCTTAATGTACCTGTTTATTATAACTAGAGCTCGGAAGTTCATGTTAATACATACATACATGTTTGTTATCATTAGTTGGAGAACAATATTAACCAAATATCTTTACGAATCAACAAATTTGAAAGAAAATTGCATTGACTTCTTAATTCTTATTTTTACATATTTTGCCATGAATGCATATTTCTGAATATGTTGCTAAAAATGCATTTTTATAAATATATTTTTCGAATTTTACTTAAACTGGATTTTAACAAATTTATACCTTTCATAAAAAAATATTTTGTAAAGTGTTAATTTGATATTTTAATAATGTCGATTTGGACAACAGATGGCATAACTGTCACATATGGTTTGTGTCAATAATAACAAATATGGTATTTTGGAGGGTAAACATCTGTCACTATAATTCAGTATTCGATAGACGCCAAAGTGTAAACACACATTTCTTCAATCGCTGTAATAATCTCGAAATTTGTGCCTAAAAGAGATGTTTTGCGGGAAGTCTGATAACCTTCTTTCATTTGAAGACAACGGCTGCTGAAAGTTCTCGATTGTTGGTAGAAGCTTACAGTCAACATGCACCAACTCAAAAAACTTGTGAATAATGGTTTGCGCGATTTAAAAGTGGTAATTTCGACACAGAAGACAAGTAGAGGCCTGGTCAGCCGAAAAAGTTTGAAGATGAGGAATTGGAAGCATTACTCGAAGAAGATAGTTGTCAAACGCAAGAAGAACTTGCATTATCATTAGAAGTAACACAACAAGCCATTTTCCTACGTTTAAAAGCATTGGGATTCATTCAAAAGCAAGGAATGTGGGTCCCATATAAATTGAAGCCGACAGACGTTGAAAGGCGCCAGCCAAATCAACGCCGAAGCTGAATATCCATGGCCCCAAGGTAATGCTCTGTATTTGGTGGGATCAGAAGGGTGATTTGTATTATAGCTGTTGCAATCGTGTCAGACGATCACAGGGAACCTGAATCGAACACAATTGATTTGTTTGAAGAGAGCAATTAACGAAAAACGACCAGAATATTTGACCAGTCACGAGGCCATAACCTTCCATTATGCAACGCTCGGCCACATGTTGCAAGACCGCTCAAAAACTACTTGGAAAACTGTGAATGGAAAGTTTTGGCACGCCCGCCTTATAGCCTAGACCTTGCCCTTTCTGACTACCATTTGTTTTGATCGATGCAGAACGCCCTTACTGGAATACGCTTCACTTCAGAACAGGGTATGAGAAATTGGCTTAATTCATTCTCTACCTCAAAACCGGAGTAGTTCTTTTGGTGCGGAATCCATATGCTACCAGAAAGATAGGAAAAAGTAGTGGCTAACAATGGACAATACTTTGAATAATGTATCAATTCATTTTGTTATTATAATAAATGCATTTTTCAAGAAAAAAAAAATCGACATTATTAACTTGTATACGATATTGTTGATCTGTAATTTTTTAAATTTTCGTTTAGGATTTATCAGGTTCTAGAAAATTATAAAACGTTTCTATGAAAGAGAAAACACTTATTTTCAATAAATGTACACAATAAATGTACACAAAGTTTGTAAGTTAAAATAACTGAAAATATCATTTAAAAGAAATGATATTTCATTTAAAAACCGGTCTACTTAATTTTCATTTAAATTAAATGTCATTTGTTATTTATTTTTTAATGTTGATTAATCAACTGACAGATCCGTAAGAAACAAATGATATAATCAGTTAAAATAAATGTCAAAATTTTACCTACCAATCCTTAAAAAATAAATGTTTTTTCATTTATTTGAAATTATTTCCGTTTTTGTATTTTTTGTTTTTTTTTAATATACTCGTGCAATACAAAATGTATGTATGCATATGAAGCTATAAACACTTTTTGTGTGAATGTATTCGTATATGTATGTGTGTTTATGAAGTTCTTGTAATTTGTATTGAAAAATTTTGTATATATACAACCAATTTAAATAAAAAAACAAATTTAAATTGTTTGAATATTTTTTTTTAAACAGACAGCAACCAAAATTTAAATTTGTAATAACTGTTACGGACACAAATAAACCACAAGTTTCCGTTTTGTGGGTAAATTTTTATTAAATTGCAAACAAATGAAAAAAATAAGTGAAACTGAAAAAAAATGGTAAATGATAGTAAATTATTTCGAATAAATGTATAAAAAAGTTAATATAGATATTTCTTTGAAAAATAAATGAATGTTCCTTTATTTTTAAATGGAACGGAAAACTTTTTTGTTAAACTACAAACAGTTAACTACATAATATTCTGAGTGTAAGAGAAGATGAAATAAATTGTGGGGATCAGCGCTAGATGAAGTGACACGCTTTCGATCCGATCGACCAAGTCATGGTCAGCCTTATTCTGAACCACCATCGACAGCAACTCATGTTTTGAACAGACAACCACTCAGGTTAAAAGCGATATGCGAAATTACTTTATACCACTATTAGTGAATTCATCACCCGTACAATGAACATTTTCCATCTGTTATTACACATCAGTACTTTTAGTTTTTGAAAACAACCATTGATTCTCAAATGAACTAATTGGTAAGGTTGCCAACTGCTGTCCAACTGCTTTTCTATATTTTTAAAATTTTAATAGAATTTTATCAATTTTATCCTTTATAATTTGCTAAAAAAAAACTTATCATGTTTTTTTACTATCGAATAATTTAGAGAGAATCATATTCTCTACGATCAAAAATCAAACTAAATATCATTCATTTACCAATTAAAATACCAACAATAAATAAACTTCTTTATCTCTACAACAAGATAATTTAGAAATAAATTATATTTGAAAATATTTCCTAATCATTTACTATCGACATGGATTGATGTTGCAAATTAAAAAAAAAAAAGTGATTAGAAAAACAATTTGAAATTAACGGTTTCATAAGATTTGTTTAATAAATACTTAAGGAATTAAGCCCATTATTATAACTTGCCGATAGCTAAAGTGAGGATGTTAACGGACAGATTATTAGTTTTTCGTTATTATAAGTATACTTTAACCTAAAAGTGACCGATAAGCTCAAGGTAAGTTCATCTTACCTTTAACTTTTAACGTAAGGTTTAAGCATTTGAAGTTGCCACATTTTCTGCTCTGCAGTGTAGTTGCCGTGCAGTTTTTAGACCGTATCTTTGCTGTTTGGTTTATTTCTGTGTTCGGCGTCGACAATGTAAATTTTTTACAACAAACATTTTTATTTTTTACAAAAATCGAAGAAATTTTGTTTTTCGTTTGTATTTTTTGTTTGTTGTAAGTAAATAAATAAATAAAAGTACATCGTTGCCACTACGTATTTTTAAGAACCATTTGAATTTGTCAAAAGTAATCGGTTTTTGCTCTGGTAATGCCATATTTTCAAAAAACTTAATTTTATTTTATAAGGAAGTTGTAATAACCAAAAAAAGTTAAAGGTCACTTTATTCCTCACTTTAGCTAAAGTTACCTTTAACTAACACGCACCTTAAAGGCAATTTATAATATTGGGCCTTAAAGTCCAAAGCAAAAACTGTAATAATAGAGCATTAATACATAATAGTGTGTTGTTTCGGCTTTTCTAATTCGATTTCATTATTCTATTTAAGTAGACAATCATCAAACATTAACACAAAAGGGAGAGCATGTATATTGGGGATGCTTTTGTAGCTAAAACCGAAAATATTTGTATTATATCCTGCTGGCTCTAAAGGAATTTTTCAATTGTATTCTTTATAATTTACTAATAAAATTTATTATGTTTGTTTACATTTGAACAATTGAGAAAGAATATGATTATATCGTATGATTTATAATCGAAATAAATATCATTAATTTTATATTTTCTTTTAAAAGACATGTTAGTGTAGTATCTTAAATTTTCCAACCAAAATCGCCAGTTGTGCCAGTCCATTATTCGGCTGCATCTAATTATCTAACTAATTATCGAAAAATAAAAATGCTATTCTTAATGACATATAAGTATTTTTAAAAAGTGGTTACCCAAACTGAAAAAATAAAATAAGGAAACAAATTCAACTTGGCTCTCGGATTTAAAATTTATTTCACAAGAACTCAAATACCACTATTTGGACTTCAGTTTCAAGTTGGCTACAAATAAAAAATAGTGTATGGAAATAAATTAATCCTCCTTGTTATAAGGAAAAAAATTGTATTTTAATATACATATACTGATTTGAACACATTTAAAAAATTATAAATAAAAGCATTAAATTCGGCCAGGAGTGATATATAAGAATTTCAATTGGGTGCCGAACATCAAAATAAAATATTAATCCCATTGAGGATGCAATTGATTAAATTATGGTTCATTGCTGATATTATTACCCAGGATTTTTTCTATTTAGAAGTATTTTGGCAATATACCTCATATCGTTAACTATTTAGAAGCTAAAGTACTTTTGTGGTACTAATTGTGTCACTTCAGTACCAACTCTATTATCCCCGAAAGATTTATTTTCTTTCAAAATAGTATCTGCGGGAAAAGGACCTATACCAGGACACCACGTGACCGGTTCATTGTAATAGGGATCGGTCACGGGAATGTTCACTTTAACATGGGTTTGTCCTTTGACATGTCACAGGACTGGTCCCAAAGAACATGTCATGACTTTTAAACCAGGTACGCGGTAGGTACTTTAGAAACCACTCCTATTTTCACCTATCTTGTGATATGTATTTTCGAAACCGATTCCTAATTCCCACATGACCCCTCTTTCCCGCAGGGGCAGTACAAGCAATTTCTATCACAAAAAATTTGCAATAGATAAAAACTTAAAAAAAGGAGAACATTTGTCAATAGTGAAAGTAGTACACCCACGGAAAAGATTGGTTACAATTGCATCAAAACCAATTACATTATTTTGTAAGGATATTTGGAATATTCTATAATCCATTAATAAAGCAAAAATATTTTATTGGAATTAAAAATAGTGGAAAGGAACTAAAAACCAATCCTATCCAGCAAGATTTTGGTGAAGGGTTGGACCTATTTCAGGTATTACCAGGTATTAAGGTTATCCTTTACCGTTTGCTTTAAGCCTAAAGAAATAACGTCCAAATATTGTGAAACATCACCACTTACTTATAGACTTTAAAATAATAAGTTACTGATATTTTGTTATGTAATTACTTATTGAGAAGGAAATAATGAACAAGTTTTGTTTTTATATAAATAAATAAAAAGCGTTCTGTCCGGGTAGCCGGGTAGACTGGTCGATCGAAAAACCGATCGAATTTTAAAAAATAAAAGTAAAACAATTATGAAGCTATGAAAATAATTTTAAAGTCAATAACTCTTTTGGTTGTAAAAACAATTTTTTTGATAAATTGAGGCCAAAAGCAATGCACACTTCTAGAAAATGGCTAAAACTAAAAAAAATCATGCAAATACAAACCTTCATGCCAACACATTTGATAGTTTGACTTTGCATCAAAATTGATATTGATATTTAAATTTATTAATTTTAAAATTTTTAACTTGTATTTTTCAGCTTCAAATGCAAGGTAGTCTAAAATTTTTAGTTCATAATTTCTTTTAAATCTTTTTTTTTGTTTTTAAAAATTGATCATTTTCTTAACCATGTACTTAAATTTCAGTTATTTTGAGTGTGTCATTCATAAAATTTTGTAGTGATAAAAAGTGTTCCAAAAAATAAAAATAATAATAAAAAAAATTAAAAGTTTGGTAAGTGGAAAAATTTGTTTGGGGACTTTTTAGAGATTGAAACTTATTACTATAAAATAGTATAAGGGTTCCTAAGTAAGTACTATGCATTTCAGAATCAACTTGAACCAATTCTTATAACTAGAGCCTATTTTAGTAAAGTCTATAATTACAAATGGAGAGCTTTTTGACGTCTGCGAAGCACATCAACATAGAAAAAATTATGAAATAGTAACTATAATTATTCAACATGTTGAGAAAAGATCAAAATAAATTTTAAACGTTATAAATCGGATTTAATTCATAAGGCTTCTGGAAAAAGTGTTCAATCGTTCTGATGAAGAGTTTGAAATAGCAAATGGTGCTTTAACCGTGTTTATGTTAAAATATTGGATGAAATTATCGTCGAGCAGACCAGTACATCCATAAATTAAATAATATTCCCTTGATTTCAAAATTAAAAAAGTACTTAAACTTTTTTCTACTTACATTCATCTTTGGCCGAAGCAATTTTTATTTTTTTCGTGATGTTCAACCTTTTAGTAATTTGGCCACAAAGAATTTGATTTTTATACCCCTTCAGTGTCCATTTATTCGCTTGTGAAGTATAGGTCTCGAATAATGAAAAAAATAAATTTAACTGGACGTGGTCGATTACAAGGACTTTAGAAATATACAGGATGTACAAAATGACTCTTATCCTGTCAATGACCTAGCCTCCTAGTGATTCAAAAATAACTCACGTGCCCGTCTCTAGTTCAGATATTATGTTGTTAACCTATGCACCAAATTTTGTAAATTTACATAAATAAATATATAACTTAAAGGGTTTTGGCCGTTTTTTACAACTGCGCAATGGCACGTAATCAAGTCAAGAAAGGTATACTTTAAGAATTCTAAAATAAACTGTTCTTAAAAGTTCGTTAAAGTCTGCTTTAAAATTAAAACTAGCTGAAGATAGTTTTATCCAATAGCAGTTTTCCGTATAGAAAATTTTTGTGAAAAAAAAATTTTTTGAATTTCAAAATATTAAAAAGGTTTTTGCATTATTTTTTTATGACTTTAATTAATTTTGATATATAATAATATACTTTTCTTTCTTTTCCCAGCAAAATAAGAGCTGAGGAAGAAGTAGTTTAACACTACATCTACTGAACACGAAGTTGTGAAAATTTCGGTGAATCATTAATGATTTTAACATTTGCGTGTCATTGGGAGGAAGTAGTTTGTTTCGGTTCTATGAAAAATCGATTAGCAGATGGACTTTTTCATTAGTTTACGGAAGTTGTTAAATATAGGGACTACAAAATAAATATAGGGAGTGGCTTAGTTTTGAAGTTATAAATCTGATTTTGAACACGCCATGAATTATTATTCCGACCAGGACAAAGTGAATATCACTGGTATGCAAAATATGTTTTCAATAAGGCATTTAATGACTGCAGGAATCAACAATTTAAGGACCAACTAAATAATAGTTTTTTTTACAAGTAGGGGTTAATATCAACATTTTGGAAGTTGTTTAAAATGACTTCTTACAAATCGAAAAATTTCCACTATTAACTTCTTTGGATGTTCTGAAAAAGAGATTCATAAAGAATAACATCCATTTTATTTTGCTGGGTTTGTTTTGCAAATCCTTTATTAACTCACTTTCTTTCTTTTTTTAGCTAATATAAAATCAGGTGGTCAATGTTGCCACTCATAAAATTTGCAATATCTTAATTGCAAAGGATTTCTTATATTTTTCAACGAAATCGTGAGATTTTGGCGTAGAGTAAACGCTGTTTTGCCAATACCCAGCAAAATAAGAGCAGAGGAAGAAGTAGTCTACTGAACCCGAAGTTGTGAAAATTTCGGTGAATAATTAATGATTTTAACATTGGCGTGTCATTGGGAGGAAGTAGTTTGTTTCGGTGGTATGAAAAATCGATTAGTTTACGGAAGTTGTTAAATATAGGGACTACAAAATAAATATAGGGAATGGCTTTGTTTAAAAGTTAAAAATGTGACAAAGTATATATCACTGGTATGCAAAATAAGATATCAATAAAGCAATTTTAAAGAATACAGATGGAACAATTTCAAAATATTTTTCACCAATGCTAAAACGAACGCACTCCAAAATTGATATTAAGTGTAATAAGATGTCTTAAAGAATTCTTAAAGCGGTACAATCGCGATTTTTTCAAAATTATGACGTGATAGAAATATTTTGTAAGTGGATTTCGAATCAGTACGTCGAAATCTACAAGAACTTGCAAACTACAATCAAAAATATTTCTTTGCAGATTAAATTATTTTCTTCTATTTAAGAAATTACATTTATAAATAATATTTGGTAGATAGCAAGATAACTAAAATGAAAAAAAATTGGTTCCAGAACTATTTTTTTATATCATTGAATATAAACCATAATGTAAATCAACGTTTATCATATGTAAACAGTGTCGGCCAAAACTGTAATTAGTCTTATCGTTTTGCTTCAATACTTTAAAAGTCTGCTTTCGACAGACCATTATAAGTACAAGTTCATGCTAAAGTTTGTAAATAATAGATAGTCGGTTAAACTGTTCGAGACAAAATGATTCCAACAGTACATCTACCAATGTGAAATTCGAATTCACAATAACAGTTTTCAATAAAAACTAGTATTGAAAATTGTTTGGTAGATATTGAAATGTGGAATTATTATTTGTTTACAAAAAGCTCTAATATACAATACTATAATTTTTTGAAAGACACTGTAATTAAATTAAATTTTTCACGCTAAGCCTCTTTATAAATGTTGATTTATTTTCAGTTTCGTTGATTAATTGGAAACGACTACAAAATATTTTCTGTATTTCTTTTTTAGTATTCATAGCGCCTGCTTAAGACTCTATGAACAGAAATCACAAATAGTTTATTTTTTTTTTGATAATAATTTCATGTTAAATTATGTAGAAAATAAAATTGGAAAACAAAAATAAAATTTATTAACTTAATTATGGTTAATTAACTCAAATCGGATTTTTATTGCCACAATCACGAATTGAAATTGGATTTTCAAATGAAATAAGCAACAGACTAAATGTAAATTCCAGACAGACACAGACTCTTTTGTTTCAAATTTGTGTTTTTAAACTTTTTTACTGGAAAGCAGCTGCCACCGCACCAGCCAGAGAGGAATAATATAAAAAAAATTTGTTGTACATATTATGTGTGTTAAATTTGGCTAAAAGATTATGATTTGAGTATGCGTAACAAATTATAAATTAATGTTGAAAATTAATAAAACTAAAAATCTTTTATTTTTGTTAAGGTGGAGATGCTATTTGATAAACATAAGTTATTAACCTAGATATGGTTTTTTTTTGTTAAAACAGATATTAAAACTTTAGTGTTAGAAGGAATTAAAACCGAATAATTAATACTTTTGCTGAAATAAATAGATAAATAGCCGGGCGTTCATGAAACCTAAGAACAATTTTGAGTCTCGTTTTGCAGAGTTGAAAAACAAATTTGTAATTTGTGAAGTAAATCCATGAGGGGAAAGCCGTTCCGTGTGACAGGTTTCTGCGAGTGGTATAATCCCATCTAAAGTTCTCGGGAGTCACTTTGTAACTGTTCATAGGAGAGCAGAAAAACAAAAAGGACCCATTGAAAATTGGGTCCATTTATAGGTGTCCCCGAGAGCTATAATAAAGTCAAAGTTAATCGGACAAGACGAAATAAGATGCAAATTTAATGTTTTTTTTATTTAAAGGGCCCCCATGCGAGTATACCCTGGAAGAGTGGGTCCATCTTATAGGTCTCCCCGAGGGATATGAAAATGTCCCAGGAATCCCTTCAGATCTGTATTCAGGAAATCAATAAAGACAGTACGTTTACGTACACCCAAAATAAATACTTTCGTTTGCAATGCGTATGTCAAAAGTTAATGGCAATTCGTTCATTAGTTGTATAAGTTAGATATGTTTTAGTGACGCTACTTTTGCGATTTTGAAAATGAATGATTCAAAGTAGTTTCGTATGTTGATTATCATTGCTGTTTAATGTAAAAACACCGTTAAAGGCAAAGCTTATTTTCGAAATGAGTGCCGCGTTTCCTCACAGTGCACCAAAAACAACAACGTGTCGATGATTACACTTTCCATTGCTTTCGCACGATTTTTACGTGTTTTCAGACCTCAAAAAAAAATGCTCACTGAGAAGAGATTTGGTTCTAATGAAGGGGTGATTGCCAAAATAGAGTCCTATTTTGAGACCAAAGATAAATCATTCTTAAAACGTATCAAAATGTTAGAGAGGTGTTGTAGTGATTGTATCGCTCTTGCAGAAGACTATGTTGATGAATAAAGACGTGTTTAGCCAAGAAATTGTTGTTTTATTTGTAATCCACGGATTTTTTACCCGATGTGTTATGTGCTTTTTTTTGTAAGGGATGCATATGTGTAACATACTTTACGCGGTGTGGTTACTCTGCGTGAGAAGGACCTATCCCAGGAGACGTCTCGCCCTCTGTGACATGTCACAGGACTGGTCTAAAATAACATGTCACACAACTAACAACTTTTATGTTTTTGAGAAATGCTACTGTGGACTAGTACTTTCAGACCCAATACGTGATAAAGACCTTTTATACCGATCACATGATTGTACACTCAGAAAAAAAAGTTAGTAGAAAAATTTGTAAATGGTTTCCAGTCCCACTTTACTATTTTTGTACTGATTTTTAGTAAACAAAATTCCTTTCACCCCTATCAATACCCAGCAAAAATAAATGGAAGTGATTCTTAAGGAATTAATTTTTCATTGATTCCAAAGTATCGTTTAGTCCTGATTTTTCTCTTCTAAGGAAGTTCTTTTTCACAACTTCCAAAAATGTGATTTTTAATGAAATTTAACAATTTTAAATCTATCACGGGTAACTTATTTTGAAAACAACCAAAGTTAAACACTAATCATATATTTTTCTATAAAAATTTGACACTTATTGTATAACTATGGTTTAAGTTAAAGTGATTTGTTTCAATCTTTAACGTACAATTTGCCAGAAACAACAACATATGTTCTCAGGTAGAAGCTAACGGAAGATTGTCAAAATGAGTCTTAGGCCCGATTACTAATGTCCTGTTAAAATTAAAATTCAAAATTTATTCGGGAAGATCAAAAGATCTCATTTTTCACTTAACCATAAGAAGGGCTTTAGATGCAATGAAAAAGGATTATAAAAGAAAACTTCCACCCTATGACACCTCTATGTAAAAATCATTGGTTCCGATCCAAATTTTCACAACTTTGAAATCAAAATCACTGCTTCTTTTTCTCTTCTTTTGTACCTTTTTTTTTGGAGTTATTTTGGGTTTACACCGACCAGAATAAATGTAATCCGTTTTAAACTGTCGAGAAATTAAAATATCTTTAGATATTTTCAAATTCTCGCACCAAGAATAGAGGATATCCGTCCCCTCGTTTTCCCAAACACCCTTTTACTATGCAATGAAGCATTTTAAGTGGTTGTTTAAAAAAAAATCTTTTCTATAATCCATAATATGAAAAAATAACATATTCCAATCTTAATATGTTAAATATTAAATTTGCTAAAAATTGCCAAAAAATTGGCGGCATCACTCAAAGAGTACACACAGCCCGTGTGTAGTTAAATAAAAGTTTATACCAAATAATGAAAAATTTAAGGATTAACTGCCAAATTATCAATCCTACTTTTAAGTGTTATATGGATTATATTAGAAATAATTTAGGAGGTTATTTCTTCATAAAAAATAATACGAATTTGTGAATTTTGTAACATTTTTGGACATATAACTGTCCTCTAAAAATTTCATTACGTCTCATAAAAAAATTTTTCAAACGGTGAGCAGAATTCCTATAACATTTTTGACACAAATGTGACAAAAATACGACGTTTCAATATAAACAAGATGACTCCTTCATAGAAAAAATATATCACAAAATTTTAATTTTTTCGTGTGAAATATTTGTTAGTTGTTATTTATCATATAAAAATTCTTTGAAAATAAAAATTAAAGTTACAAAACAATTACAAAAATTTTTCTTATTAGCACATTCCATTTTTGGTACCTTTTTCTACGAAATATGTTTAATATTACAAACAGAATTTTTCAAATTTTTTCTGTGTTCCGTTTGGTGTTTTTTAAAATTATTACAAATCTTGCAAGATTTTATTATTTAATTTACATTTTTTAATACCGTTTCAAAGTATTAACTACCTTTACAAAAACCGAAACCGGTTTAAAAAAAATCAATTTTTCGGTTAAAACTGAAAAGCGGTTTGTGAAAAACGCCGCTTTTTGCAAACTCTATAATTTAAGATATAATTTTTTGTCGAATAAAAACAACTCAAAGTTTATCTTAAAAGATCAACAACAATTAAAAAACCGATAAAATTAATTTTTGTGTTAATAAATGAATTAATTGTGGACAGATTAAGAAAATCTACCTTTTTTCAAGCACACTATAATTAATTGGTGATGAAATTTACCCAACTTACAATATATAGTAGTGGGAAACTGTACTCCTACTATTAATGGGTAAATTTACTCTCTGTGCGAAAAAGAAAATAAGTGCAAGTATTATGCATAAGTTGTTGCACATATAATGGTTAATTTTTTCATAAAAAGTGCGTAAAATTAAATAAAATTTTAAAAATAATTGGCAAAATCAAATTCAACTTAAAATTTACATATTGAAATCCGATGAATAAAAGCCATTGTTCCCAATAACATTTGCGAAATTGGGACAATTTTATAGCCCTTTTCAGTAGCATTTGCCTCTGTATATATTTTCCCATAAAAATAATTTTTTGACAAATTTAGTTAAACTGTTTAAGAAGTAGGCACAAATGTGTAAAATTAAAATATAATCTTAATTATTTTAATTTTACTATAAAATATGATTTGTGAATAACGAAAACTATATAAATTTGTACATAAAACTGTGCTAATTTAAAGTGCTACACTTAAAAAAGTTTGTAAGTTAAAATAACTGGAAATATCATTTAAAAGAAATGATATTTCATTTAAAAACCGGTCTACTGAATTTTCATTTAAATTAAATGTCATTTGTTATTTATTTTTAAATGTTGATTAATCAACTGACACATCCGTAAGAAACAACTGATATAATCAGTTAAAATAAATGTCAAAATTTTACCCACCAATCCTTAAAAAATAAATGTTTTTTTTCATTTATTTGAAATTATTTCCGTTTTTGTATTTTTTGTTTTTTTTTAATATACTCGTACAATACAAAATGTATGTATGCATATGAAGCTATGAACACTTTTTGTGGGAATGTATTTGTATATGTATGTGTGTTTATGGAGTTCTTGTAAATTGTATTGAAAAATTTTGTATATATACAACCAATTTAAATAAAAAAACAAATTGAAATTTTTTGAATATTTTTTTTTGAAACAGACAGCAAACAAAATTTAAATTTGTAATAACTGTTACGGACACAAATAAACCACAAGTTTCCGTTTTGTGGGTAAATTTCAAACAAATGAAAAAAATAAATGAAACTGAAAAAAATCGGTAAATGATAGTAAATTATTTCAAATAAATGTATAAAAAAGTTAAATTAGATGTTTCTTTGAAAAATAAATGTATCTTCCTTTATTTTTAAATGGAACGGAAAACTTTTTTATTAAACTACAAACAGTTAACTACATAATATTCTGAGTGTATGTATGGTTTTAAATAAAAAGTTTAACACAATACCGTAGTAAATTTCAATGCATTTTTTACCCATTTTATTGAAGTAAATTTAGAGTGCATATTTGTTGTACTTCACGATATGTGCTGTATCTGTCTTATTTTCACCAGTCACGATAGAGATCAGAGTGTAGGCATTTACAAGTCGGTAATATGTCACGGGGTAGGTACTTTCTCCAGTCACGGGACACGTTTTAAATATTCCCTTTCAGATTGATTGAACTTCAATTGATCTATTCTTACCACAGGGATATAACTTCCTAACAAAAAAATTTATATGGTTTTCGAATTTCAACCAATCATTTCAAAATTTCGATTTTTCTTTCAGCAATTTTAAATAAAACTAAAATCCTCCACTTATCATTTAATAGTTAATCACGTCACAATTTCAAAATCTGAATTCCAACGTAAAACACCTGAGTCGCGTGATAATGTTCGTAGTGATTTGTGTTAAATAAATATTATGTGTAGCTCAATAGATTGTAGTTGTTTTTTATATTCTTAATTTAATTGAAAATAACTTCCATTATCTTGATTTAAAAAAAAAACACCTAATCCCGTTTTTACGCGGTACATACGTCCCAGAACATATCGTACAAAAAAAGACAAACCGTAATGAAAAAATATTATATAGGTTCAACACCTCAAATGATCTATAAAAAGTATGAATTCTATTTTATTTTATATTATAGTCATTTCATAATTTCAAAAAAACAAGTTTTCGAAACAAAAATAAAATCATATATTTTTGGATATGAAAACAAAACTTAGATATTAAAACAAAATTATATCTTCAAGAAACATAAAAAATAAAATCATTTTAAAGTTTAAAAAAAAATTAAGATTAGTATAATATTTGTCGTGTTATTTGCAAAAAAAAATGTAAAAACAGGAAAGTTTATTTCTGTCCACCGTGTTAATTCGAAAACTTGTAATAAAACACCGTGTAAAAACAGGATTAGGTGTACTTATAAATTCTTTCTACACAAAATTGTTAATCATATCATTTAATCAATTAAAAATACGTTTATACGCGTAGCATAGATTCATCGGCAGGAAAATAAAAACAAATATTAATATTGAAGAGTGACGACTTAAATTTGATTTAATGATAACGTGTGACATTGATAATGATGAGTTTTCATTAATTTTGTGATAATAATAACTTTAATTAGTTTTATGACGTTAGAAAAATGTAAAAATAATTTTTAATTTTATTGAAAATAGATCAATCAATATTTCACCAAGATTTCGCTATATACGAGGGCGGATCAATAAGTTCGTGACTTTTCGAACTTCCCCCGTAGTTATATGAAATGCAACACTGCTCCCATAAATTACCACCTGTTAGTAGGCTACTGTCAAGTTTTGAGCAAGTTCCGTCATTTACTTTGCGTTTAACAGCTGTTCAAAACATACATCCTCTTGGATTTTTTTAAAAATGGAAAAAAGTGAATTTCGAGTGCTCATTAAACATTATTTTTTGCGAAAAAAACAGTCAATCAAATCAGGGAAAAGCATGGGGACTCTGCACCATCAATTTCAATGGCAAAAAAGTGGTTTACGGACTTTCTTAGTGGTCGCACAAGTACAAATGACGCTGAACGGGTGAGGTCAATACACCCGAAAATTTCGAAAAAATCAACGATTTGGTGTTGGCCGATCGAAGAGTAAAAGTGCGTGATATTGTTGAAGAGAAAAAGTGCGTACGATTGTTGATATCATAGGCTACGAATTGGTACCTAATCCGCCATATTCTCCGGATTTAGCCCCCAGTGACTATTTCCTATTTCCAAACCTAAAGAAATGGCTCGGTGGAATGAGATTTAGATCCAACGATGAAATTATTGATCAAACAAATGCTGGACCTTGAAAAATCCTATTTTTTGGAAGGGATACAAAATTGGAGAAACGTTGGACTAAGTGTATTGAGCTAAAAGGAAATTATGTTCTGAAAGAATAAACCAGCAGAAATAAAAAATTTAGTTGCGGTTTTCTTACTAAGCCATCGATATGCTAATGTCTGCATAAATGCCTAAGTCTTCATAACACTACACCGCAAAATCTCAGTAATGGGTGCTCAATACACGCAGAGAAAAAACATGGTTGCAATATGATCACTGCTAATATATTGTGCTTGCTGCAATCAGGTATGGTTGTCACAACCATGTTATTGGTTTTCTAATCATCAACATGGTCGCTACCATCATTGTTATAGTAAATATTTTACTATTTTATGATTGACACATTCTATTTCATAAAATGATTGGCTGTAACCATACTGTGGTAACAAAAACTCTGACTATGACAAAAATATGGTAATTATGCAACCACAAAATGCTGGCAACAATCAATAAATAATTATACATCAAATAAAATGTGACTGACATTTACATACATAATATTGTCTTGTTTTCATAAAACCCAAAATTTTATCAGTTAAGTCAGTTTGTTTATGTCTTAAATAATAATCATATATTGTTTAATGCTGGGATTTTATATTAATTATAAATTTATTAATTATTAATATGCCGTAATATGATATTGTATATTAATAATCATAATATAATTAGAAGGATCATATATATATTATTGTAGGGATCATATAATGATAATAAAGGAATCATAATATAGTTGTGGGGACTATAATATGATAACATTTTGAAAATACTATGATTACATGCGATCATATTATAATAAATTCAAGATCATAATATGTTTATTTAGAATCATAATATGGTAACTTTTGAATCATAATATAACTGTAGGGACCATATTATGGTAACCATATTATGGTACGACTATGGTTGTCACAAGCATAAACCCAAAAATATATGATGCTCTTCGAATATGATTGTCCCAACCATGTTTTTTCTCTGCGTGTACACAAAGAAAAATATATCACAAAATTTTAAGTAATTAAAAATATTTGTTAAAAGTCTCATTCGATTTCTTATAATCTTTTGTTTGAAATGTTTGTAATTGTTATTTTTCATAAAAAAAATCCTTTGAAAATAATAATTGAAGTTACAAAAAAATTTTTTTTTTTTGTATTACAAATTCCATTGTTGGTGCCTTTAAAAAAAATTTATTTGTATTCAAAAAAGTATTGTATGAAATATGTTTAATATTACGAACAGAATTTAGTAATTTTTTTATTATAATATATTTTCTGTTACCGCTACCGTTAAATGAAGAATCAACTAAAATACAAATTATTTCAATACAAATTACACACGCAAAGAAAAAACATGGTTGGGGCAATCATATTCGAAGAGCATCATATATTTTTAGGTTTATGGTTGTGCCAACCATAGTGGTACTATAATATGGTTATGATATTATATTATGATTCAAAAATTACCATAAACATGTTATGATATTGAATTTATCATAATGTGATCGCACGTAAACATAGTATGCTCAAAATGTTATCATATTATAATCCCTCATAACTATATTATGATCCCTAATCTAAGAAAATTTCTTAAAGGTTTTCCTTAGAAAAAATGAAAAAATTTAAGAATATTTCCTTTAGATATGTTTTTTCTAAAAAAAAAATTATATTAACGACTTTTTAAAGAACAATTGTTAAGGAAAAATTATAGATTCTAAGAACTTTTCTTTCAAGACAACTTTGATTCTGTGAACTTTTTTTAAGAGAAATATTTAAATTTGTTTAAAAAAAAAAATCTAAGATTCTAACAGCATTTATAAGATTTTTTTTAGAAATTTTTCTTTAAGAAAAAGTCTTTAGAATCTAAGAATATTTCTACTGGAAAAAGTCCTTAGAATCTAAGTATTTTTCAAGATGAAAAGTCTTTAGAATTCATGAATTTTTCTTTCAAAGGCCTTAGAATCTAATTTTTTTTTGGAATATATATACTATTATCTAAGAAACAGTTTGGAGAATATGAGAATTTTAGTTTAAGGAAAAGTCCATAGAATCTAAAAATGCTTTCATCAGATAAATTTATAAAAATCTATTATTTTGTGTAAGAAACTTTTTCGTATAAAAAAAAAATCATGGCTTCTACAGACTTTTTCTTATAAAAAATATTTTATTAATATTTTTAGAACTTTTTACAACAAATGAATTAATAAACATTTTATATTAAAAAAATATAAAATCTTTCAATAAAATCTTTTTGACAATGAATTGGTTAGTATAAGTAATATTATACACTGTAAAAAATGTTTGTAAAATTACTACTATAAAACAGGTAAAGTTTTATGTAATATTTCGAAAATTCGGTAAATATAAACACCAAATGCGTAAAACAGTTCTGTACACACTTTCATATACAATAATACTAAAACAAAGTGTTTTTAAACATAATGTGCTTAAAATTAAGCACATTATGCCTAAAATAAGTATTCTTCTGTTTTATTAAAATTTTACGCACAAAATTTGTAAATAATAATTATTTTGACATTTTGAAATTATAAAAGAAATAAAAAAACTAAAAACAAATAATTACTTTTCAAAATTGTCAATTGTTGAATAAATTGTTGTAAATGTATATTAAATTATTGGACCAAGAATCAAAAATATCAAACATCCACCAAAAAATTGAAATACTGCATCAAATATTTATATCTATAAAGTTGGCTCTTTTATAACAAAGAAGACAACAAATCATATCGCATATTACAATATGCCCTTTAGAAAGCTGCAATAAAACACTGAAAAATTGCAAATGTATTTTATCTATCATAATAAAAATAAATTGAAATAAATTAATTTTTTGTGCAGTTGAATTCAAAATATGCTTGTTGGTAAATATACGCATATTTTTTGGAATTTTTAAGCACTCATATTTTTTAGTAAATTTAAAAATTAATTTTAAAATTTCCTTAAATTTTTACGCAACTTCAATGTAAATTTACACATTATGTGTGCAAAATATTACGCATAATGTGTGTATTTTTTCGTTTGCAAACACAAAGTAAATTTACCGAGTAAGAGTACAGTTTCCTACTATAAGTTGGGTAAAATTCAACAGAAATTAATTAGAGTGAATGTATTAGGAATTTTCGAAAATTAAAACCCCTTTAAAAAAAAAAAAAATTTCTAAAGCTAAAAAAAATTAACTGAATCTTAATGGGTCAATTGATGAAATGTTTTAATGACATGTGAAAGGTATTTTCTACCCATCTGATATTTGTCCAGTTTAAGTTGTTTTTTAAGACATTTTGTAGTAAAAACTGACTGAACTGATAAAATTTTGTTCTTTGTGAAAACAAGACAATATTATGACTGTAAATGGCAAAGTCAATTTTTTTTTTGATGTATAATTATTTATTGATTGTTGCCTGCATTTTATCGTTGCATAATTATCATATTTTTTCCCTAGTCAGAATTTTTGTTACCACAGTATGGTTACAGCCAATCATGATATAAAACAGAAGGGGCCAATCAGAAAATAGTAAAATGTTTACTAAATAATGATGGTAGCGACAATGTTGAAGGTTAGAAAACCAATAACTTGGTTGTGACAACCATACCCGATTGCAGCAAGCACAATATAGTAGCAGTGATCATATTGCAACCATGTTTTTTCTCTGCGTGCAATTGTTCACCCATTAATTCAAACCATACTTGGGGTTTTTAATTGGCATTGGAATTTCATTAGAATTAGTTGAGTAATGATAATGCCAAAAAAATTCAGTATCATTTAATGGTAATGAAATTTTCTGGCAATAGCATTTATCGTACTAATGCCTCAAAAACGAATTACAATTATTCAAAAAAAAAACATTAGTTTACAAAAAAGGGGATGTTTAAATTACTTTCCTTAGAATGTTTTAAAAAACTTGTCCGTTTTGTCCTATCTCGCTTAGTTTTCGAGATACCAGGTATTTAAAAAAATTACCATTTTACAAAATGACGAATATCACGTCTTCCAATTCCTTACAGTTTCTTAAGATATAAAATTATTATTTTTTCTGAAAGTTTGCGCTTTATTATGGAATGAAATTTAGTTTAAAGGAAACAATAAAAATTAACATTAAAACTCTGAATAACAATAATAATTAATATTAATTGCATCAAATAAAAAAATCGAATATAATGATTAATAAAAATCTGAGAGTTCTTATTATAAAATATCCCATTTTCTGAAAATCCATTAGATTGTTATCGATGAATCTATAAAAAACTTCATAAATATAACAAAATATTTTATAGATTTTATTCCAAGGTAAAAAATGTGATAGTTCCATAAAAATATTCCTCTGTAGGAAAATTTGGTCAAAGTATGTGTGTTTTTCTTTAACAAAAGTTATCGGAATGTAAAGGCTTTTATATAGAGTATGTAAAAAACTGTTTTAGAGTCTGATGGTTTTTGTTTAAGAAAAAGTCCTCAGAATCTAATTCTTTTGGGCTTTCTCGATTGATGGTTTTTTTTTCATAGACAACAGTTCTTTAAAAACCTTTATGATCTAAAATCTGTTTTTTGAGAGGAAAATTTTTTTTAATATAAAGAATTTCTATGAAAAAAATTCTTAAAATAGCTAACGCTTTTCTAATGATCTAACGTTTTCTAATGAAATTATTAAGAAATATCCTCGGATGCGGAAGATTTTCTAAGAAAAAGGTGCATAGAATCTGAAGGCCTTTAAATAGAAAATTTTCTCTATATAAAAACTGGTACAGTGTTTCACCGACCGGGAATCACAACAAAAAATTTAAAAATTCATTAACAACAAAAGCTTTGATATCACAGGTAGTGAAAATAGGGGCGTTCAAAAGAGACGTGTTATTTACATCCTTCCCTATATGTTATAGGCAAGAATGGAAGCAGGTACTAAATTTACAGAGGGGATTGAAAAAGTCTAATTTTTTTATTGGAGCTAGTTTTTCCTTTTTGGCTGTCACTTGTTTTTATAGGATTGTGATTAGAAATACAGATTAAAATTTAATTTTATCTGCTAAAAATAATATCAATCATAAATAAATAATTAGTTTATATGATTTAGTTGCAATTTATTATTTACTTACCTTTAATGCAAGTTTGTTTACTGTATCCGCTACAAATTAATTACCTTTTCGTTAGGTATTTACTTCTAATAATTAAATTAATATTTAGAGTGAAATTTGCGGAAAAAAACTATGATTTCTTCTGTAAATGTTTTGTACAATTTTTATATTTGTTTTATTTTTTGTATTTTGACATTTTTTCTATTACTCTAAAGTATTTACAATTACACACTTTCTGCCTAATAAACATATATTCATGTTGACAAACATGAAAAAACTATATTTGTGTGTATTTTGTTAGACAAAAGTGTCTAACGAAATTTCGTGCATATTTTGTGTCTAACGTTACTCATTCTGTGTAATTATACATTAAAATATACTATATTTATAACAGTAATTTTACATATATTTTTTAGAGTGTAGCTAGAAATGAAAAAAACTATAATTTAGGCCCGATTACTGAGTATCCCATTCAAATTTAACCTAATGGTAAATTAAATTTTATATGGAAAACAAAAACAAATGTTTCAGTTAAAGTCCCAGTTAGAAATGGGCTTAGTAATTAGGAAAAGTAAATTGTTCTTCCCATGATAATATTTCAGTACAATTTTAATGACCTGAAATCGTAATTTTAATTGTGAAAATTAATAATTTTTATTTAATAAGAAAAATTTAGTCACCATTTACCCAAAATAAAAAAATTTAAAAAAAAATTGTACTAAATTCTCACTAAAATTCATTATCGCGAAAAATCTAGTTATTTTTTTTTTGTAAGGCGATCTTCTTGTTTTTAGGCATTTTTAACACATTTATTTTTTTTTAGCAATATTGTTAAATCATTATTGTCATAAAATTTTTCCGAAAATTGTCTGTAATTTTTTAAAAGAATTTAAAAAACATTTAGAAATTTTTTGCAAAAGTTTTTAATTTTTAATAACTTAGACATTTACTAGCGTTTTGAGTTTAATTAAAACGTAAACTTTTTCACATAATTCTGAATCAAGTGCTATTGTAACATTCAGTTGATGTAATAGGTCTGTTTGTTTACACTTAAGCATGGTAAGTTGTTTAGATTTCACGTGAAAAAGAACTGTTATACTCCAATAAAAAAATTATTTTCCACGATAAAGAATTTAATGTTAAAATTTACCACAATGTGTTTACACACCAACTTTTATTTTTCTATTGAGAAAGTGACATTTTAGCTTTAGTGTGATTGTGTCTTTTTTAAATAATAAAAATATTATTAATTAAAGAAGTTTTTTATGTATTGATGGTCTGTTATTTTGGTAAATGAATGATATTTAGTTGTATATTACATCATATAATCATATTCTTTATAAATTTTTTAAATGCAAAGAAACGTGAGCATTTTTATTTGTAAAATATAGAGAATAAAATTGAAAAAACTAAATATGATCAATTTTTACAATTTCAGTTACTATTTGAGGTCTTTAAAGTTCGAGTAAAATTTTTCCATCGGAAAAAACAATTTGCTATAATTTAAAGTTTAAAATAGTAAACTTAGAAAGAAGAAAATATTTGCCAAAATTTAAAGACAACTGCATTTAAAAGCTTTAATTTTTACGCCAAAAACAAATATAAGAGAAAAAACTAATACAAATAGTAAAAACTAGCAGGCATAATATTGTGAGAATTAATTTTAAACAAAGAGGTGAGTTCCAAATATAAAAAAAATTTAATTTTTTTTTCTTAATATTTTTTTGTTTTATTTTAAAGAGAAAAAGTGCAACCTATCAAAATATTAAATAAAAAAATCTCTAGATATAATATACACACACGGGATGAACACCTTGAAACATTTTGACAAAATTATCGTTAACCTTAAAATACCGCTAAGTAATTTAAAATACCGTTTATCATAATATACCACTAACAAAACAACAAACTACCGTTAATCTTAAAATAACCTGACGAAATAACTTAAAATACACTCAGAATATTATTTCGTTAAAATAATCTAAACTACATATTAAATTAATCGAAAATACAATCAAAAAAAGGACTACTAATTTTTCATTATATATAGCTCATATTGTTGTTTCCCAATATACCATATAGCAATAAAACTGCAATACAACTTGAGAATAAGCTTATACTAATTGTGTGTTTTAAGCTTTTCTTAATTTCGCTTATTATAATATTTATAAAATGTGAATTCACAAGCAGTATTTAACAATGCTAGAGGAAAGATTATTATACATAACTTTTTCTCAAGTATGCTTATGAACAACATACAACAACAACGCAATATGACGATTGAAATAGAAATATTTTTCAATAAATTCTAGTCTTGTTGTCTTTGTTCTACGCTTATAATGCATACAACAAGTGCCATTACTTTTCTTTAAATTTGTCAAACGTGTTTTGCGTGTACGTTTAGTTGTAAATTTTATATAGTGAACGTGCAATTGCATATTAAATTTAACTATTTTTATTTATGGTTAAAATTATTTATTATTATTTATATTTAAAATGAATTGTTATTTTTTATATTTAAAATGAGTAATTATTATTTATTTTTAAAATTAAAATAAAAATAAATTAAATTAAAGAAAATAATTATGATTTCTCTTTTTCAACTATTAATAATATATTATTTTTGCAAGAATAAGCTTATAGTAATCATACACACATAATATTTTCACGAGGGTTCCTTTTTGATTTTTCTACAATTGTTACGATAGCCTTTTTCAATATATTCCCAAATCTTTTTCAAGCTTAAGGCTTGTGTTTGTAAGCTTATAATAATATTTTTCTCAAGTCATTTTGTATGTTGGGTTATTTTCAATAATTGTTTAATAATTGACAAAAGTAGTAAAAGCAATCGAGTCGTTTAAAATAACCATAATAATAATAACCATAAAAAAACTATTTTTGTGGTTTGTTTTTCAAATTCCAATTTTTTTATTTGTATGTAATTTTACAAAACACAACCCACACAGATGTATATATTATTATTTTCTATGTGTGTATCTATATTTGAAAAATTTCTTGTAATTTTTAATGAAATAATTGTGTATATAAACAAACTATTTTGGCAAAAAAAAATAAAAAGGAATTATATGCACTTTTATTTTTAGAAACAGAAAACATAAAATTTTACATTTTACAAAATATATCATTTCTACTAATTGTCTTTGAATTTTATAGTATTTTTTTAATGACTGATTCAAATAGTTAAAAAATATATTCCTATGAATTTTAATTGATTCTTCATTTAAAAACAAACTCTACTTATTACTATTTAAATAAACTACAGTCGGTAACGGAACTTATATTGAGAATTTATATTAATTTTTGACAAGTGGAGAACCTGTGTTTGTAGTTACCATTTTTTTAAAAAAGGTGCCATGTTCATTTTTGTATGTAATTTTTTTAATTTCGCAACATTTGGCATGTTTATATAGGACAAAATTCAACAAAATTTAATCGAACTTAAGGAATTTTGGTATTTTTTTAGTGCAAGGGGTTCATCTAAGATTTCACTGAAAGAAGTTTTGATAACTACGGAGAGTCCTCTAAAACGTATTCTATACCAAATTTGACACCTTTTAGTCAAACCAACCGTCGCTAGAGAATAACTTAAAAGTAATAGCTCTAGATTCACAAACCCACACGAATTTCTGTTTTGCACATTTATTTTGTGTCTGAACTCAACGACAAAACACAACTTTAAGACGATAATTCAACTAAATATGTGATTTACTATGATAATATTGCTCAATTACATACAAATTTAACAATATAAAGTAACTCAAACATTGAGTGAAATGGAATACTTAACTCCGCCCATGATTGCAGTTGCCTCAAATTCATATAAAAATTTACTATAAGTTATAATGGCAATGGCGTACAGTTAACATAGTTCGTATTTTTAGAATATTGCGTGCATTTTTTATATTTGGCACAGGGATGATAAAGTTGAGACTATAGTACATTTTTAGGTACTATAAGAAGTTCAATAACACTATGGTACTCCTGTGAGCCATTTAGCATTATTTACAAGTTTCATATATTTTCTTTAATTTCTTGGTGCCTTTTTAAAAAAATTATTACAAACTATTACATTTATAAGGAATAACTATTAATTTTAAAAGTAACCAAGGTTCATTAACTGAAAATATTTTGCAAATATTTGATATATTAAATGCTACCATGAACACTTAAATTAATTTTTCCTGAAGTTCTAATACTTTAAATTGTTTTAAGCAATAATTAGGATTGAGATACTAATTCTAGGACCAACTAGCCCAATTTTTTAAGGGAAGGGATAAAAAATACGTACATTCACAATATATTTTCCGTTACCGACTGTAGTTTATTTAAAAAGTAATACGTAGAGTTCGTTTTTAAATGAAGAATCAATTGAAATTCATAGAAATATATTTTTTAACTATTTGAATCAGTCATTCAAAAAACAAACTATAAAAATTTACAGACATTCAATAGGAGTTGATATTTTCTGTTAAATATAAAATTTTATGTTTTCTGTTTTTAAAAATATAAATTCATATAAATCCTTATTATTTTTTTCTAAAATAGTTTGTTTATGCACAAAATTATTTCAATAAAAATGACAAGAAATTATTCAAATATAGATACACACAAGAAAATAAAAAATATATGCGTCTGTGTGTGTTGTGTTTTGTAAATTTACATACAAATGAAAAAAATTTCATTTTAAAAACAAACCAAACAAAATCGTTTTTTTCTACTTTTTGTCAGTTAAAAATTGATGGTTATTTTAAACTACTTTCTATTGTTTTTACTACTTTTGTCGATTATTAAACATTGATTTAAAATAAACCACAAAATGGGCTGAATATAATAAAAATTCTGCAGTGTTCTTTTTGATTGTATTTTCGATTAATTTAATATGTATTTTAGATTATTTTTAACTAAATAATACTATGAGTGTACTCTTTTATATATTAAGACCCATTGTTCTTTGCATATACAAATATTTTGTATCATGTTATGTCTTTTTTAATACACTTCACTCAGCAGCATGATCAGTGCGAATCTGCTTAAAGTTTAATATCGGTAATATGTCCGTTCGTGTACTTTTCTCAGTCAAGTCCAGTAAGATTTATTCTGCAGCAAACTTACAGAGAGACAAATTTAGTCTCAATAAGAAAATTTTCTAGACGTAGAGGAGTCTTGATGCAAAATATTAAACAGACATATTTTATAATAATATATGTACATTAGAGTCGTCCAAAAAAATATCAAAGTTTGAATTTGCAATTTCCTTAATGTCTTAAAACTCTCTGTGCTAAGTTTCAGAGGTAGCACAAAAAGTTAAGTAATTTGTTGTTAGAGTAATTTATACAAAAAGTGGAGTTGACTTTAAATTGAACTATTTTTTAAACTATACGCTATACTTTAAAAAAAATTATCCAATTGAGTCTTAGTTAATCTTCATAAAAGGAATAAGAAATCAACATTTTAATAAACTCAGTAACTTTTAATTAGTTTGCGGTTTTATTAAAATTCATATAAAAAATACATATTTTAGTCAAAATATCAATATATTCTTAAAAGATGTTATTAAAAATTCAATTTGATAAAGCATTATATGTGCACTCACAATATTATTTCGTTAAAAATAATCTAAAATACATATTAAATAAATCGAAAATACAATCAAAAAGAGGACTACTGATTTTGCATTATATTCAGCACATTTTGTTGTTATTATTTCCAAGTATTGTTTAATAATCGAAAAAAGTAGTAAGAGCAATCGAAAGTCGATTATAATAACCGTCATTTTTTAACTGACAAAACGTTGAAAAAAACGATTTTTGTGGTTTGTTTTCAATTTTCATTTTTTTTTATTGTATGTATTTTTACAAAACACAATACACACAGATGTATATATTATTATTTTCTATGTGTGTATCTATATTTGAATAATTTCTTCTCTAAATAAATTACAATGCTTAAGATATTTATTACAATGCTTACAGTGACTTATTCATCTCAATTAATGCTGGCTCAATCTCGTTTTCAAATCATGTGGTTTGAAACGGTTTAGTCTTCTAGTCAAGTTATTAGAATCTTATAATAAAGGAACCAAATCGTTACAGTGTTGTTATAGCCTTTTGTTTTACTTTATTGCGAAGTTTTCTATTTCTTTTTTACAGTTTTTATTTTCAAATCTCGATGTAAGTCGCTATTACGAATATACAAAGAAGCGCTGGATAATATCAATAATGTAAGTTTTTGCACATTCCCATAGCTAAATGCCGTATGGCCACACTGGTTTGAGTACCTGATTGTATATCATAATTTTTTTTGATAATGATAAGTTTGAATTTCTACCTAGAAGCCATTTTGACTTAATGTACTTTAAGTTTAACTCTTCAAATTTTTTCTTCACGTGGACTTTCCATCTTAGTTCCACATCTAGTGTCATTCCTAGATATTTGGCTGAGTTTGCTATTGAAATTTTTATAAAATCTATATAGATATTTGTTGGAATTATAGTTTTATTTGTAAAATAGGGGGAGGGCAGTTTTGATATTTGCAATGCTCAATTATCATAAAATTGTTGATCCTTGGCCGATCTCACTTCAGTAATTTTTATTAAAATAATTTTCTAAATAAACAAAATATTTTGGTAAGGAATTATATGAATTTCTATTTTTAGAAACAGAAAACATAAAATTTTACATTTAACAAAAAAATATCAACTCCTACTGAATGTTTGTATATTTTTTTACTTTGTTTTTGAATGACTGATTCAAATAGTTAAAAAATATATTTCTATGAATTTCAATTGATTCTTCATTTAAAAACAAACACTAGTATTACTTTTTAAACAAACTACAGTCGGTAACGGAAAATATATTGTGAGGGTACAAATTTCTCAAATCGGATCTAAATTTTTATAAAGATTACAAACTGCAATCTAATTTTAAAACAAATCTGTAGTTTCCTTGGTTTTTGAATATTCAACAAAATTTTATATCATCGAAAAATCCAACTTCTTATACTTTTACAATTTACTTACTTGTTTTTAATTTTTGAAAGGTTAATACTATAATAGTTATATATATAATAACAGTCATACTTATAACTGAACGTAAAATTAAATTGGTAACAAAATCCACTCAAAAAAGAATTTTGCGCAGAGGTAAATATACAAAAATTTCTTGATGAAAATCTGAATTTTTAATATGAAATTTTCGCCAAATTCACGACTTCAAATTTAATTTTGATTTCAAATTAGTGATCTACACCCAAAAATATATTAGATATGATGAGTCGCGATCCTAATAATTATATTTAATTTTTCTAAATTTTTAATTTATTTTAAATATGTAATAGAACAAGTACAATCTTGAAACTTCAATGGCGATGTGCTGTCTATAAATACAACTTTTTTTTTATTTTGACCACCTTAATGTATATAGTTGTAAAATATATTTGTTGTATTCACAAAAACAATCATATATTTTTTCTATTTAAAAGCGATTTCACTTTACAGATGGTGTTAACTCTACAACAAATCCAAAATTACAGGAACAACATGGTTTATTATTGTTGCTTTAGTTGATCGATATTTCAAAAACAGCTGAGTGAAACAAAGCATTGTTTGTGGAAAATGTATTCATATGTACGAGTATGTATACATGTATGTACTTTTAAACAAACACAAACGTAAACATAAACATAAACAACTTCTGACATTTCTGCCTTAAATTATGAAAAAATACCTGTAGTAAATTCGCCTTGAATTTGTCCAGTAAAAACTTGCAATCTCTCACAGAAAGTATACTTTTTTGTTGCTGTTCAGTGTTGCCAAATGTGCAGATTTAGCTGTTTTTTGCTAAAGTGCAAAACAGTCTTGCAGATTTTTACCCCAAACAAATTTTATTTTAAATTAATGCAGTTTTTAAGTTTAGTTCGATTAATACAGAGTAGCGAATTACGCTCTAACATTTACTAACCATTTGTATACTTGAGGTATAAAGGGTTTCAACTCTTGGTAGTAAAGCACCCTTGCAACCCTTGTAAAGGTTGTAAATGTAGTGCAAGTACTACTATTTACAATACCACAACAAGAAAATGTATAAAGCTAAAATTGACTACGCTATGGTTTAAGTACAAGGCAAAAAGGTGTAGTAAAAAGATGTTGTACATTTACAAGACTAAAACAACTGATCGTGATGGACTGATAGTTTTTATTATTACAAGTAATACCGCACCTTCAAACGCAGAATCTCTGCAAATTCTATTTGGTCAATTGCGTTTTGCACTTAAAAATCTATAATTTTATCTTTTTCCGTAATAATGGTCATTTTTGTTATCTTTAAAACTTTTTTATATTTCATGTTTTCAAATTGATGAAAAACAAAATAAAAATCAGCTGATTCATTAATTTACAATAGCTATGTTTATGCGGGAAGTTAATCGTTGCAAATATAAAAGGGTTGTAAATGTACCACAAAGAGTGAAACCCCTAAAAATTTGTTCCGATATGAGAGAAATTTAACATCAAATGTCAACTTCTTTTTAACCCCCATGAATTTTCTCTTATGTTAAAGCCATTTGCTGGTTCGTGTAGTTATATTATAGTGCAAAATTGTTATTTGTTACCCATTTCTTCATGGTGAATTTTTTCTTAAAGTTTCTACATAATGGATAATTATTTAACAAAAAATAGTAAGTTTAATAATAAATAATTATATATTTTTAATTTTTATCAGGTTTGGGATCATAATTTAATGCTACCAACGAATAGTAAACACAAATTTTTTTATTAATTGGAAAAAATTGTAAGGATCAGCGCTAGAAGGAGTGCACACTTTCGACCCGAGCGACCAGGTCATCTTCAGCCTCCTTATGAACCACCCAACCCACAAATAACTCATTTTGAGCAGGCTTTTATATCACACACTCTAAGGAAAATGACTAAGCGAAATTACATTTTTCGGTTAGTGAATGATTACCCGTAAAAATATTTATAGAAATACCCTTTGGCAACCATCTTCGATTTTCGAAGCACAAATTACTAATACTAATATTTTTTCTTTCACAACATATTTGAGTGTTGCTTATTATAAATTAGAGTCATTTTCCATTTAATAAAAATAATGATCTCGCGCCTGATAAAAATTAAAAATATATAATTAAAACAGATAGATCAAATAATATACAAAATTTAATAAATAATAATTTTTGTTCACCCATGTAATAAATTATTTATTCTATTAATTTTAGGAGATTCTAATAAAGAAAAAAATTATGCAATACGAGCACCACAAACTGCAGAGAACAACAAACTCTGCAAATTATAAGACTTGAGAAGAAAATATGTATTTGAAGTCGTGGATAAAAAAAATCGTAAACAATTTGGCCCTTATTATGAATTTCCTACTTTTTGTGGAATTTTACAAACCAAAGAATATATATATATATATTTTTTTTAAATATTATAACTGCACAAATGTTGTGTAAACAAAACAAATAATCTCTATGTGTGACGCATTGAATTAAATATTATAAGTTAAATTTTTACTTTTAATTTTATATATATTATGATAGAGTATAAAAATGTTTTGTTTTTTATGCTTTAATAAAAGTAAACTAAAAATATTATTTTTTTTTAATTTCTTATTTTGAAAATGCAAATTTTTTTTCCATAAAACTGTTTTTTTCAAGAATTGGCAGTTTTTCTTAAAAAAATATGGCAACACTGTTTCTGTTTAGTGAGTACCCAGCAAATCGTTGGTAATGGGTGCGATATTCACATGCGTTGCCTTGTAATCATAGCTCATTACCTTCTACATTATTTTCAAGCATAAAGTAATAAGTTACTGATTATTGCTTACATAATATACGATTTCTAAAAGTAAAGTAATAATTGAAATATTTTTGAAAATCTATTTTTAGATACATTACTTTGTGTTTTTTTTTTGTAAGCAAACGGGTAATGTATGTTTGTTTTGACAACACTAGCGAAAAAAACGAAGCGCAACAATTCATTTAAGTTTAAAGCAATGAAAAGTTATAAGCGTCGATAGCTCAGTGGGTAGAGTTCTTGGCTGGCAACCAGAGTTCCCTGGTTCGATTCCCATCATGACCACATTATTTTTAATAACTTTAAAAATATTGGTAATAATTTTTTTTAATAAATATTCCTTTTTTTAAAATTATACTCTTAGACAAACTACTTTTTCCATTCTAGTAACCATATAAGTAACCATAAAGTAATGGGTATATATATTACTTTGAGGCTCATCGCCTGTAAAATTCATCAGTGAAGTAAGGTGTAAAGTAATCCATGAGCACATATTTCTACATATTACTTTAGCCATTATTTGTTAATGTGTGGTTTTGCTGTGTATGCCATTTAGTAAAAATGTTTACAAATTAGCCACACTCACCAAAAAAAGTCTGTAATGGCAACTGAAAATTTTGCTGTTATTACGGGAAATTCTGCTAATTTGAGCCCAGCGGTATTTTTAGCTAATCTTAGCAACACATGTCTGCTGACGTGTAGTACAATGAAATAAGTAGAAAAATTAGTAGCCGCTACTAAATTTTAGTAGACTTTTTGTAAAGTGGAATTTAAAATCTGTTTGCTAAAATCAGCAAAAAAAAATACTAAATACTATTAATATTAGTACAAAGTTTTATATTTATTTTTTTTATCGAGCATCAAAAATTTTAATCATATTTTTTAAAAGATGTTTTATACAAAATGAAAAAAAAATCAAAGGCTTAAAAATCTTAAAAATTCTTAAAAAATAAACGAATTTATCATTTTGTTTTAATTTGGTAATTTCTGTTTTGAAAAATATTTCAGTCAATTTTTTTTTTACTTTTAAGGTGAAATTTAAATTGATGTTAGGGCTGATTTTTAGAAATAAAAAAACTTTTTAGTGCTATTTTAAGTGGCTATTTTTTTATCCTATGTAACATTTTAGGGCAATTTAAGTTTGTATGTATAAGTTTAAATTATTAGAAATAACATTTCCATCAATATCGACTTTTTTAAAATTAGTATTTTTTTTTTTGCTAATTTTAGCAAATCGGTTTTCAAAAATTTGTAAAATGATTTCTGTAAAAACTCTGTAATTTGTAAAATGTAAATAGCAAAAAGATTTGCTAAATAATAATTTTTTTACTAAAAATCAGTACAAAAATAGTAAAGTGGGATTGAAAACCGTATACAAATTTTTCTACTAACTTTTTTTCCTGCAGTAAACGAACGAAACTAATGAATACAATTTGTTAACAAAGTTGCTACCACACGAAAAACCATGGTGTTTCGAAAAAGAATAATGCATAGTGATTGCAAAAGTGTTCAGTGCTAACTGAATAATTTAAATGTGAAGTAAGGTATAACTTTGCCAAGGCGAAGAAAAATAGCAACCGTCCAGCAAGAGAAAAGAACCCTCTTAAAAACCTATCTGAGCAAGGAGACTCCGTGAAGTCTCCTTGAAGAGGAAGTTTAACGAAAAAAATGATAAGGAGCAGCCGCCTTCGTATGCTAAAGTTGCTCGGAGGCAGGCTATGAATGAATTATGGGTACGCTCGTAAATGCAATATTTGCGCATCACTGCAGCATAATATAAAGAAAACGTTCAAAAAAGCATCACTTCATCACTGATTTACGTCAAAAGTTTTATTATGCAAACAATTGACAGAGCTGGCGCAAATTTTTGCAACTATGACATCATTAAAATTTCTGATGCAATTGTGCAAAATCAGTCTTCCTTTTTATTTTAATTGATTTTTAATAATTAAAAGTCGTTTCATCTTTCTAATAATTTTTTTTATTATAAATTAACAAAAAGTTGTCAATGTTATTGCGGTGAACATAATTTTATCTTTTGCAAATCGTTCTAAAAAGCAAACTGTGCAGTTGTTGAACAGTAGCAAAGCATCTGATCACGCATCAGCAACAAAAATTGGCATAACTGCCGCAGTGATGCACAAATTTTTTGCATTTACGAACGTACCCTATGTTATGCCGTTATTGATTCCAGCAGCATTACTGGCAAGGTCCCTAAGGGACAAAAAGAATCCTGCGAAGTACATAAGTGACTTAGAACACATAATGGAGGCAGACAGCAATGCCCCGAAGATTCAAATAGAAAGCAGCAGATTCGAGAGGAACGTTTTTATGCTGGCTTTGCATACTGGTACGAAACTCCTCAAAAGTCTGGTGAAAGGCATAAAAACGCAAAATTAACCCTAATGAAAAGAGCCGAAATTTCATTCCTTATAAAGGCATTAAAGGATGGGGCTGCAAACTTCCAAATCGGGACATACTTAAAGAACTGCGGAGACAAAGCGAAGAGCTCAAAGTGGACAAATGGAAGATCTTTCACAGAGACCAGGGCCAAGATGGAACTCTGATCATAGTGGGGATAGTCCAGGAATCCATGGCGAGTGTTGCAAGGACCAATGGAAGAGCGTCCTTCATTTCATCCGCAGTATTTTTTAAGATTGGGAAATGTTCAATCGCTTGAAAAAATGGAAATGATTTTCCTTTTGAACACACCCAGGACTTAGATTCCGAAAAAGAGGGTGAAATCGAAGGGACCAAAAGGAACCTAATATAGTGAACGAAATAAGGGAGCGCCAGTGATGACCAACTCTCAAAAAGAAACTGAAGCTGAAAAAGAAGGTGAAATCGGATTGACCAAAAAGGCACCAACGATGGCAATCGAAATTGAAATTTTTTTCACGCTGTTTTGGAGAGCGAAAACATGCCGATTCCCGACTGCATGTATTTTGTTTTCGTACTGGATGTATTTTGTTATTATTGTATTTTCGCCTGAAGCAAAACGTCATCTGGGAACACCACTAGAGTATTCAAAAACCGAAACCGAAAACCGGTCAACCGGTTTCTTTTTTTTTAAACCGATCGGTTTCGAATATTTTGTAAATTCGAAGAAAACCGAAAACCGGTCTTTTTTGTTCGGTTAACCGGTTTTTTTTAATTACATCACCAACTTCACCATCGTTTGTTTGGTTATGAAGATTTAGATGTAAGTCTGATAAATTCCGATAAAGACTTAACTTTGGATATTCCAAATTCAAATAGTTTAATTTCTGATCTAAATAACACAATAAACAGTATTCAAAATCCTAACAAAATCATTCATCATTATATGATGATTTCATATATGTATCTTGATAAATGCGACAAAAGAACTGAAAAGTTGGAAAATTTATATAATTGTCTTTTGACTATTTGTCCAACATCTACTATTAGTGAAAGAGTATTTTCCACTTCTAGCTTTATCAAAAGCAAACAAAAAAATCGTCTTAAAACGAAACATTTAAATTGCATATTATTTCTAAAATATTATTTTAGAAGTGAAAAATATATTTTCTTTTTAAATATTTAAAATGTAATATTAAAAAAACTTATTTAATGCCAACCGTTTTAAACGTTCAAATTACTAATGTACCTAATTTTACCCAATTTACAAACTTAATGATCTCTGTTCATTTGATATGAATATAGTTTTATAATATATAATTTTTAAGATATTATATTAAAAAATAATAAAACCAATAAATAAAATGTTGAAATGAAATACAATAAAAAAAATATTGTAAAAATATTATTTTTTTCAATGAATGTATTTTTTTATTTTAATTACTTTATATATTAAATTTCTTTTTTTTTGTTTGTAATTAAAACAACAAATTATATAAGCTTTTTATTCAAATTAAAAAAAAACCGGTTGACCGGTTTTTTCTGCAAAAACCGAAACCGGTTTTTTTAAAATTAGATTTTTCGAAGAAAACCGAAACCGGTGTTTCAAAAGGCCGGTTTTTTGAATACTCTAAACACCACGTTAATAAGTTAACGTTCAGAGATGATAAAGTTAGTACTATAGCTCTTTTTGTGGTACTATTAGAACCTGAAAAGTACTATAGAACTCTTATGACTCATTTGGTACTACAGGTTGGTTGAAAAGTTACTGCGCTCACCTAGACATGGCACTGCTAGCTCCAAACTTTTTTTCTCAAGTTGGTATAACTGTCTTGAGAACACATGCAAAGTTGCAAGTCATTCTGTCAATTCTTTCTTTGTTTACAAGCCATTTGAAGTTGACGTGTCATTGATTTTTTTTAATATGGAAAAAAATTAAATATCGTGCAGTCATTAGACTCTTTGTTTTGAAGGGTTTAAAAGCAAAGGAAATTTATGAGCAATTGTTAGAAGTGTATAAGGAGTCCTCACCTTCAAAACGCACCGTTGAATTTTGGGCTGGTGAATTTAAGGCCGTACCAGCCTTAAAGACGATCCACGCGAAGGACGACCAAAAACTGGAACCATAGCAGAAATCATTGAGCAGGTACATAATATGGTTAGTGAAGATCCAAGTTTAACTAAGCGTGAAAAGGCTAATGCCATAGGCATCTCAGACGAACGACTACTCCATATTTTACATGAAGAATTCCGTATGAAAAAACTGTTTGGAAAGTTAGTGCCACACACATTAACAATTCAACAAAAACTGGATCGAAAACAAATTTCTCAGCGTAATTTGGAGCGTTTTAAGCCGAATAATGAAGAGGCCGTAGCAGCCGTAGACGGTTATTTTGCAGAGCTTCCGGAAAACCATTATAAGGATGGGACAATATTATTGGAAGATCATTGGAACAAGTGTATTGAGCTTCTAGGAGATTATATTGAATAAAAAATATATTTCGTAACAAAAACAGTATTCTTTCATTTCGAGCGCAGGAACTTTTCAATTTCTGTTTTTTTTGTAATAAAAACAATTTACAAATTATATAAGCTTTTTATTTAAATAAAAAAAAAAAAAACGAAATAACCGGTTGACCGGTTTTTTTCTGCAAAAACCGAAACCTGTTTTTTTTAAATTAGATTTTTCGAAGAAAACCGAAACCGGTTTTTTCAAAAGGCCGGTTTTTTGAATACTCTAAACACCACCTTAATAAGTTAACGTTCAGAGATGATAAAGTTAGTACTATAGCTCTTTTTGTGGTAATATTAGAACCTGAAAAGTACTATAGAACTCTTATGACTCATTTTTTTTAAATATTATTATTGTTTTTAGAAGGAAATTAGTTTAATATATTTTAATTAGGCTAGCTTAGGTCGAAATGAGGAAGGGCTATTCGCCTTCCTCATTATCCAAAAATGAGTGACATACACCTATGTAGAGAATAAGCATGTTGTGAGCGCTCTAAAACTGCTTGAACAAACATTTCCGATATAACGTCCCCAAGCCTGTGCCTTACTCTTTGCCGGGAAAAACAATGAAAGTGCTCCAGAATTTCATCAAAAATCTGCACTCAAAAAAAAAAAGTTAGTAGAAAAATTTGTAAACGGCTTTCAATCCCACTTTACTATTTTTGTACTGATTTTTAGTAAAAAATTATTATTTAGCAAATCATTTTGCTATTTACCATTTTACAAATTACAGAGTTTTTACCGAATATTTACAAATTTTTCTTGCTTATTTCAGAAATCATTTTACAAATTTTTGAAAACCGATTTGCTAAAATTAGCAATAAAAATTACTGATTTTAAAAAAGTGGATATTGAAGGAAGTAAATATACGGAAGAAAATATACCGACTCATGTCTGAAAATAGGACATCCACTTAAAGTAGCACTAAAAAGTTTTTTAGTTCTAAAAATCAGCCCTAAAAACAATTAAAATTTAACCTTTGAAGTAAAAAAAAATTGACTTAAATATTTTTCAAAACTGAAATTACCAAATAAAAACAAAATTATTAATTCGTTTATGTTTTAACAATTTTAAAGATTTTTAAGCCTTTAATTTTGTTTTTAATTTTGTATAAAATATTTTTTGAAAAAAATAAATAAAATAAAAGAATTTGATGCTCGATAAAAAAAATAAATTTAAAATTTTGTACTAAATATTAGAAATTTTGTTTTCTGGTTTTAGCAAACAGATTTTAAATTCCACCTTACAAAAAGTTTACTAAAATTTAGTAGCGGCTACTAATTTTTCTACTAATTTCATTCTACTACATGTCAGCAGACATGTGTTGCTAATATTAGCAAAAAAAAAATACCGCTGGGCTCAAATTAGCAAAATTTCCTGTAATAACAGCAAAATTTTCAGTTGCCATTACAGAATTTTTTTTGGTGAGTGTAAGTAATCAATTTCTTACTTTTTTTTATATGAATATTAACGAAAATAATTATACACTCAGAAAAAAAAGTTAGTAGAATAATTTGTAAACGGTTTTCAATCGCACTCTACTATTTTCGTACTGATTTTTAGTAAAAAAAATTATTATTTAGCAAATCTTTTTGCAATTTACATTTAACAAATAACAGAATTTTTACAGAATATTTACAAATTTTTGTTGCTAATTTCAGAATTTTTGAAAACCGATTTGCTAAAATTAGCAAAAAAAAAAAAAAAAAATACTTATTTTAAAAAGTGGATATTGAAGGAAATGTTATTACTAATTAAAAACTTACACCTACAAACTTAAATTTCCTTAAAGTGTTACATATATTTAAAAAGAGATGAGAAGTGAAGATACCGACTAATGTCTAAAAAGAGGACATCCACTTAAAATAGCACTAAAAAGGTTTTTTAGTTCTAAAAATCCGCCCTAAAAACAATTAAAATTTAACCTTAAAAGTAAAAAAAAATTTAACAAATATTTTTCAAAACAGAAATTACCAAATTAAAACAAAATTATTAATTCGTTTTTTAAAAAATATAATCAAAATTTTTGATGCTCGATAAGAAAAATAAATTCAAAGCTTTTTACTAATATTAATAATATTTATAAATTTTTTTTTGCTGATTTTAGCAAACAGATTTTAAATTCCACTTTACAAAAAGTCTACTAAAATTTAGTAGCGGCTACTAATTTTTCTACTAATTTTATTGTACTACACGTCAGCAGACACGTGTTGCTAAGATTAGCAAAAAATACCGCTGGGCTCAAATTAGCAGAATTTCCCGTAATAACAGCAAAATTTTCAGTTGCCATTACAGACTTTTTTTGGTGAGTGTAATTATACTTTTACAACAACTATATTTAATATATTCAATTTGAAATTTATTACTTAAAATTTAATGAACTAAACTAAATTAGTTATACAATAAAAACTATAAACCAAATGAGATATAGGCTAAAATATTCTAATCCCTTTTAGGAATCCTAAAGATAAGATTTCCTTAAATTTAAAGAAGTTCGGTATATATAAAGAAGTTTCATATTTAGATTTTGTCTTTTCATATTTACGAGTACAAGTAAAAGCTTTACATTTATTAATCAAATTTGATACCCAATTCATACTTTATATGGATGAGGATTATGTATTTGGTTAGTAAGTTTACTTGTTATTATACTTAGTTATATTTTAGCATACAGTTTAAGAAACAAAATATGAACTTAGTGCCAAAAAATATTTGCTGAATTAAGTTAATTAAAATATTAATTGATTCAATTAAACCCTAATTTTATTTTAAACAAATCTCAAATTACTTTTTTTAGAATAAATTTTTTTTCTATGTATTCTACTAATAATGTTCTTTGTAACGATTATTTTATGTGTACACTTTGTAATTTTCAAGTCATGAAAAAATTTGATTCGGATTCGATGCATAATCGTGATAATCATTTACTCAACCATCAACAACACTGCACAAAATGCAATTTATCTCGTATTATAACAAATGTGTTAAAAATAACAATTTATATCACGTGCCACCGTTACCAACACTATTACACATAATATCCAATTTGTGTAATTGATTAAAATTTTGAGAGCTACTGCCAAATTTATTTATACACACAGAGAAAAATTTTGTCAATTTCCAGCTATGACTACGATTAAAATCGGTTGGCACAACTGAATATTGCTTTCCGAATTCTGTTAATACAACTGAATTTTGGTTGCAACACCCAATATATTTAGCAATCACATTTGGATATGGTTGTCCTAACCGAATTTATTGATTGCCACAACTAAAATACGCTTTTCAATTTGGTTGGGACTTTAATTTTCTGTGTGTAACTATCTGAATTATTAACCTGCAACGACCAAATAATTTAGTTGCAATAACCAAATTATTAGGGGTGGGATAAACAAATTTATTGTCACATCCAAATAAGAGGCCTTCTAAGCAGGGTTGGGAAGCAATACCGCAAAAATACCGTCATCGGTTCGAAACCATTTCAACTGACCGTTGCTGAACAACCGAAATACGGTAATTCCTCAAATACCATTACCGAAATAAATAAAATACCGATATCAAAATAAAAAATATCCATACAATAATTTTATTGTTCCCGAAATAAACGAAATACCGCCATCTACAAAATTCCGTTACCGTATTTTTAAACTCTCTGCTTTTCTTAATTGCACGTGGCTATCAGTATTAACACACATTAAGACTATAGCCAGCCTCAAAAAACTGTTTTCAAATTAACTAAAATACCACTACTAGAATATCCGAAAAACCGTTATTCGTTACCGAAATAAATAAAATACCATTATTCTTAAAATACCGGTGACGAAATAAATGAAATATCGAAATGAAATTTCTATAATACCGCAATCACAATATATTTTCCGTTACCGACTGTAGTTTATTTTAAAAGTAATACGTAGAGTTTGTTTTTAAATGAAAAATCAACTATTTGAATCAGTCATTCAGTGAGTAGGAGTTGATATTTTCTGTTAAATATAAAATTTTATGTTTTCTGTTTCTACATAAAAATAGAAATTCATATAATTCCTAGTTTGTTTATATACAAAATTATTTCAATGAAAATTACAAGAAATTATTCAAATATAGATAAAATTACATAAAAAAAATCAATTTTAAAAACCAACCACAAAAATCGTTTTTTATACATTTTGTCAGTTAAAAATTGATGGTTATTTTAAACGACTTTCGATTGAAAATAAACAATAAACTGGGTTGAATATAATGAAAAATCAGTAGACCTCTGATTGTATTTTCGATTAATTTAATGTGTATTTTAAATTATTTTTAACGAAATAATATTATGAGTGCGTTACCAAACTAAAATAGCGTTACCTTTATAAAACCATGGTTCCAAATGATTAAATTAGTTATAAATTCACCGTTTACATACTTAAAAAAATTTTGTGAGTAGAATCTAGTGAAAATAATAGTAAAAACAAAGGTTTATGCAGTTAAAAATACGACAAATTATAAACACTCAGAGAAAACATTGTATGAAATTCGATCAAAGCCATTAAAATTTATTTCTAAGAATTTTTATTTTATTTGGAATAACCTATAATCAATAAATAAAGCAAACATATTGTATTGGGAATTGAAAAGAGGGAAAATAAACTTAAAACCAATCCTAATACCCAATTATTGGTATTTCCAATCAACTTTAAAAATCAACCACTTAGTTAGTAAATGTACTAGAAAATAAGTACAATCTATCAAATTTATTAAAACATTATAAGTAACTTATTATTTTCACTTCTGAAGTAATGCAGTGAGCTGGGGAAGGTAAGAATGAATAAGCTACTAACATATTAATAAATTTTTCCTGGGTATATCAAAGAAAATTAAAATTAGTTGTGGTGCAGTAAGCGAGAGTGTGAACTACGAATCTGAATGTCCTTGGTTCGATACCGGAAAAACCGAAAAATAAGATTTGTCTTTAAATAAAATTTTGTGAAACGTAATAATATTTTTGTGGAATATTAAATTAGACAACTCAATATTGGCTATCAGAACTAAAAATATAATTTAGTATAAATACATTTGTCGTAACCGCCAGAATTCGATTGGCAACACATTCGGTGACCACAATTGATACTGTTTTCTGGGTGGACTTACATTTGTTAAAAGTAAGAAATTCTAAAATTTAGTACTTAGGCTGTAATTGGGGTGGTTAAATAAATTCTGAACTAAATGCAAATTGACCAAAGGTTTTAAAATTTCTTTGTAAAAATATTTGAAAATTTTTTTAAATTTCATAAAAATTAGGAAACCTGAATTTAGTTCAGATTTTCTTTAGCCAGTTTGCATGCACCCACACTGAGTTCGATTGTACCCACACCATTTTTCAAAAAATAAGATCTTAGTTCACAATTTTTGGTGTAACTTTGGAATGAAAAGCGATAAATTAATATATAAAATTGGAAATTAGAGCGTACTTAACGTGCTATTAAAAAATTTAAAGAATAAATAGACAATATGTATTTATATTAGTATAAAATTAAAAATTATATAACTTTATTCGATCTTATTTTAATATTAATATTCAATTTTTTTAAGCTAAAGATCTTTTTTTATAAAATTTCTTATTTTATTTTCGAAATTTCGCTAACAATTTGTTAGCATCTTCAGGAATTTTGTTTTCCTGAAGATGCTAACAAATTGTTAGCGAAATATCGAAAATAAAATAAGAAATTTTATACAAAAAAAAAAGATCTTTAGCTTAAAAAAAATTTAATATTAATAGTCTATAATTAATTTAAAAGAAGAAGGAAGGGGAAGATTTTTCCCCTTCCCTGTAGGAATTTACAAAACTCCCGCCTGGATGGATTTCTACGCTGGAGGAGATATCTGTGTACCAAATTTCAACTTCCTAGGTCTAGCGGTTTTCGCAAGCCGCCAAGGGAAAATTTACCCCTTTATGTCCCATCCCCTTGGATTTTCCCAAAATCCCGAGAAGGAACATGCATTCCAAATTTCAACATCCCAAGTCCAGCGGTTTGGGCAGGCCTTTTTAAATGAAATTATTAAAGCAATAAAACAATTTATATTATTCTACATAATGTTTTTTCGATTAATTTTAAAATATTATTTGATTAACAGGTTAAAAAAAACCCTAATAATTATTTCAATGAAAGAGTTCCAGTGCATTTCATTTAGTTTATTCAAAATTTCAGTAATATCATAAAGATAATTCTCACAGTGTATTTATTGCAAAAACAATTTTGTTAAAATGTTAAATATCGCTAAAATTTTAATGGATTTCTGTACTGAAAATTATGCCGCTTAACACAAAAGGCATAAAAGTAATGTACACCTTAAATAGTTTGTAAGTTAAAATAACAGAAAATGCCATTTACAAGAAATGATATTTCATTTAAAAACCGATGTACTTAATTTTCATTTAAACAGTAAAACATTTCGAATAAATGTATGAAAAAGTTAATATAGATATTTTTGGAAAAATAAATGTATGTTTCTTTATTTTTAAATGGAACGGAAAACTTTTTTTATTAAACAACGAACAGTAAACTACATAATATATAATAGAGATGGGCGCGTGAGTGATTTTTGAACCAAACTCACTAACAAAAAATATTAATTACGTACGATTCACACACAAGCATTTTTTCTACACATACTCACGTGAGTATAGGAAAAAGCTTCTGACGTTCAAAAACTTCTCACGAAAACTAGTAAAAATACGATAAAACTTTTTTAGAAAAACTAAACTTACGCACGAGCTACATATTTATTTTTACTTACGCACGAATCACGTTAGTATAGTAGTTATTACATATTCATGATTACGCGTGATTCATGCATGAATCACGTGACCTTTCCATGGGAAGTAGGTTTGAATGTTCTAACCAAATTCAATAGTGTTCGTCCTTAAACCAATAGAAACTTTTGTACCAAATTTCATCCAAACATCTTTGTATTTTCGGACCTGTAGTTTGATCAAAGTTCATTGCAAAATGCCACTCTTGTATTATTTTAAAAATGAATTAATTAATTAAATTAATTTTTTATGACTATTGCTTTTGAAAAATTGTTAGTTTTCATTTTTTTATTCTAAAAAAAACTTCTGTCTTTAAAATTTATAATATTTTTGTAAAATAAATATTTTTTATAAAAAATAGAATTTTTTGATAAAAAGTTTTAAACAGTGAGTTATAGGGAGACTAGTTTTAAATATATACATACCCAGCAAAAATGAAGCTGCCAAAGAAGCAATAAAAGCATCACTACTATGGCAAAGGCATCACTTCTTTTCTAATGGTTTCATCGATGAATTTAACATTAGCGTGTCATAGGATGGAAGTATTCAACTGAAGCTACTAGTATTACTCATACTTTACTCTAAGGAAGCAATGATAATACAATGATTAGATATTCTGATGCATGAGTGGAAAATGTTCATATACTTTGTAGTATTTAAGCTTTGATGAAAATTTAATTTATAAGAATGCAGAAAAAATAAGTTTAAAGAAGCGAAATTTTTGCATTGATATACAAATACTCTTTATTAAAACAAATAAATAATTCTGCATTAGTGAAAAAGCATTTTTGAAACATTTTTCAAAAATTTTAATGAATTTTTAGACAAATTTTAAAATATTTTTGGATAATTTAAAAACTGGTTGTACAATTTGGAAACATTTTTAGACAATTTTCAAATATTTTTGAACAATTTTAAATAATTTTTGCACAATTTGTAAACATTTTTGGGCAATTTAAAATAATATTTACACAATTTTGAAATTATTTTGATATATTCTGAATTAAAACTGGAAATGGTGTATTGTTAAGTAATAAACATAATGCAAAAATGTGCAGATTGCGTCGTCATAAATATTTAAGGCTGAAAAAATCCAAATGACAGGCCAGCTAGTTTCAATTTAAGGTTAAAAAATTTGTTTTTCTTGATTTTTCAAAACTTTTATAAAATTGCAAAACTGCATAAATTCTAACCCTTATGAAATTTTAAACTTAGATATAAAAAATGATTTAATAAAAAAAAATTAAAAAATTTCATCAGAACTATTTTTTCAATTTGCTTTAGATGCTTTAGATTCATGATTTAATAAAAAAATTAAAAAATTTCATCAGAACTATTTTTCAATTTGCTTTAAATGCTTTAGATTCAAAAAATATACGATATCCCAGCAAAAATAAATGGTAGTCATTCTGTGACTATAACTTCTTTCATTGCTTCCTAAACTTCAGTTGACATTCTTTTATGATTTTTTGGTGTTATTCTAAGGCACTTCCAAAAGAATTCATGTGTTCATATTTCAAATGCAGTGATCTGGATATAAACCCGATGCATATCTTAAAATATCACTCTTCATTACTTCTGAAGCATAAGTTATAGTATATCGTATATTTTTTTTTGAATCTAAAGCATTTATTCAAATTAAGAAAATAGTTCTGATGAACTTTTTTAATCATTTTTTATATTTTAGTTTTTGTATAATAAATAAAATAAAATTTTATGAGGGTTAGAATTTATGCAGTTTTGCAATTTTTATAAAAGTTTTGAAAAATCAAGAAAAACAGATTTTTTTGACCTTTAATTGAAACTAGCTTGTCTGTCATTTGCAATTTTTCAGCCTTAAATATTTATGACGACGCAATCTCTGCATTTTTGCATTATGTATATTATTTAACACTACACCATTTTCAGCTTTAATTCAGAATTTACCAAAATAATTTTAAAATTGTGAAAAAATTATTTCAAATTGCCCAAAAATGTTTTAAAATTGTGCAAAAATTATTTAAAATTGTTCAAAAATATTTGAAAATTGTCTAAAAATGTTTTAAAATTGTACAACCAGTTTTTATATTATCCAAAAATATTTTAAAATTTGTCTAAACATTCATTAAAATTTTTAAAAAATGTTTCACTAATGCAGAATTATTTATTTGTTTTGATATAGAGTATTTGTATATCAATGCATAAATTTCGCTTCTTTACACTTATTTTTCTGCATTCTTATGAATTAAATTTTCATCAAAGTTTAAATACCACAAAGTATATGAACATTTTCCACTCATGCATCAGAATACCTAATCATTGTATTATCATTGCTTCCTTAGAGTAAAGTATGAGTAATGCTAGTAGCTACATTAGAATACTTCCAGCCTATGACACGCTAATGTTAAATTCATCGATGAAACCATCAGAAAAGAAGTGATTCCTTTGCCATAGTAGTAATGCTTTTATTGCTTCTTTGGCAGCTTCATTTTTGCTGGGATACTATAACTTATGCTTTAGAAGTAATGAGGAGTGATTTTTAAAGATATGCATCGGGTTTATATCCTGATCACTGCATTTGAAATATGAACACATGAATTCTTTTGGAAGTGCCTTAGAATAACACCAAAAAATCATTAAAGAATGTCAACTGAAGTTTAGGAAGCAATGAAAGAAGTTATAGTCACAGAATGGCTACCTTTTTTTTGCTGGGTAAGGCAACATTGGACGTCACAACAAGCTGACTTTCGGGCTTAAGAGTATGTACCAAACTTCATATTCAATGTTTTTATATACAAAGGAACCAAATTATCCCATTCGTGGACTCTAAACATTCACTTTAATTTTTTTCCAAACCTCTAGTGTACAGTTTCCTTTGAAGCTCACATTATGTTGATATTTGGAAAACTTATTTATCTTTCTTTCTAAGGTAATGTACATTGAAGAAAAATATCATAACGTTACTTTAAGTAAATTATGAAGTTTCAGTTTACAAGGAGTTAAAGTACAGTACTCACTTGCTTTTAAAAGATTCAAATTGAAAACAATTGTTTAATATTTTAAGAGAATCTTATTTGGTTTTGTTTGTTTTATATACATAATAATCTGTGTGCAGAGCTTAAAATGCACATTTATAAATATTTCTAGATTGATGTACAGATTGGGTATAGTTTTTTTTTTTATCAACAATCATTACTAAAGCCATTATCTGAACTTGTGTGTAAATCGAATTATTGGCAATTTATAGTGTGGCGTGGAAGATAAGTGGTTATATTAGCTGTGGATGGCCGGCTGTTGCATGGAAACATTAAATAATTGACCAAACAGAAGATGTGGCAGACTAAAACCAAACCAATATCAACTTAAATCGAATTATTTTAACGAACAAACGATCGATTCATGGTTTGATAGGTCGGTTGGTTATTTGGTTGGATAAATGGCTGCCTGGTTAGTTAGTCTATTTAGCCTGCTTCGTATAATTCACCTTCACTTATTACATACATACGTTCGTATACAAGTTTGTGTAATGAATCTTGTATGTACTATGCCGCATAGCGTTGCCAGAAATTGTTTTTAAATAAACGGGACAAAAAGAATATACTTTTTTAGCAATACCATACATGGTATTTTGTAAGCATTTAATTAAGTTAAGGTACTTAAGTTATGTATACAAAAATATAAATTATATCTTCTTCTCGAAATATTTTAATATGATGTCACATATTTTTAGTTGCAACTTATTAGATATAGATCAATATATTATTGTGTATGTCTTTTAATTGAAAGTCTACATATATATAAAAACAGTTAGCAAAAAAATTAGTCAAAAGTTAGTTTGTTGCTAAAAAAATATAACTAAATATTTTGCTGCAAATAAAATTTAAGCAAAAAAAAATTTATATATATTAAATATGTGAAGTATGATACCCAAATTGTTCATGTCTTGTTAATAAAATCTATACTCATCTAAAAAACAAAATGTTTTGCAAAACTTCGGAAACTCTAGTTCAAAAACCTAACAAAATTAGATAAACTTCATATTTTTAAGAGTACCTTAAAAAATTAATTCGTAGTTTTCGGTCCTTCTGTTAGAAAATATGTATTGTATTTTCTCATATGTGGAACTAAATATTAAATTTTATCGGGCGGTGTAATAGGCAGATAATAAGGAATTAACTTTTTTGCTAAGGAATTAAATTTTCTTTTAATTCCCATCAGGGAACTACTTCCCTGAAGGAAAAAATAATGTGTCTAATAATAATTTTTTTTTGGTTAAAAGTAACGCAATGTGAATCTATTATTGCGATTTTGATAAAGTTCATTTTTATAATATATTTTGTTTATATTATTTTCAAAAAATTTTAAAGGCGTTTATTTAAAAATGAATTTATAAAAAACACCAAATTCCCGCCTATTCCATTTTTTTAAATTAATGTCAATAAACGGGAAAATCCCGCAAAAAAAAAGGGACATTTGGCAACATTTATGCGGCATATACGTACGTAAGTACATGTTTTTAGTTTTGCAAGTGAATGGCTCGTTTTACTAAATAATAACGATTCGTTGTGGCTGTTTACCTTTTGCGCCTCCCGCTATCGCTCCAATTTGAAGTGGCTATCCAGCACGTTGCATTGATCTTGAATGTTCATTCTATAGACTTTTGTACGAGTACTGTTTGATAAGTATTAAACGGGCTCTTGTATTTCTGAAAAGAGTACTTCAATTTGAGAAATTAAGTCACTCTAATATTGTATTTTACACGGAACGGCAAATTTTGCCCAAAATACTATCACTTGCAACTCTTTCTTATTTGATTTTAGAATGAAGCAAATATATATGCAATATATGATTTTTCTACTTGTTTTTAGATCTGTTAAAACAGTCCAAATATATGCGAATCTACACAACTATGACTAGGTGTTGACAATGGAACCAGAGACTCACTAGTAAATTTTAGTAATTCTAGTCTACATTTTTGAAACTTTTTACTTGATTTACACACTAGAAAGGAAATAAGACTAAACAGGTGCATTTATTTTGTTAAATTAGATATTTTATTAATAAAATTTTTTTTATAAATTTTATTAAAGTAAAAAAAATTTTCGTGCAAATTTAATTTTGGAGTAGACAAATCTTCAAAAGACTGCACAAAATCATCCACAGGCTCCGTAAAATCTTCATCAGGCTCCACAAAATCTCTAGAGTTGCAATTTTCACAAAAAATTTTTGCCTCTTTCTTGTTATTTAAAAAAAAATTATTGTTTTTTCTCACAAGTTTTTTTGTAATTTCTTTTGCTAACTATATATTTTGTTCAAATTTAAGTTAATTTTTCTTTATATTAAAACAATAAAAAAATCAAGAACAAGCACATCTTTGCAGCTGCAAAAAAGGAATGTAAAAAGTATAGACGCTTTGTGGACATGTCACCAAAAATAGTCGACAAAAGTGGTGACTTGTAGGCACTTGACCCCAGGCTTCCTACACGGTATATTTTTATTGGCTTTGTGTATATCAATATTTGAATAATTCCTTGTAATTTTTATTGAAATAATTTTGTATATATTTTGGTAAAAAAAACAAAAAAGAATTATATGAATTTCAAGTTTTAGAAACAGAAAACATAAAATTTTACATTTAACAGAAAATATCAACTCCTACTGAATGTCTGTAAGTTTTTATAGTTTTTTTTTTAATGACTGATTCAAATAGTTAAAAAATATATTTCTATGATTTTTAATTGATTCTTCATTTAAAAACAAACTTTACGTAATTATTTTTAAATAAACTACAGTCGGTAACGGAAAATATATTTCAGATACTACTGCAAGCAGAGTGCCGGCAGAAAGCTAAAAAAGTTTAAATTTTTTTTTCTTTTTTTTTAAATGATAACTTATTACTTTGAAAAGAAAATTAAAACATGTGAGCAAACAATATATAAAAAATTTATATTTATTAAATTAATGTGATTTGTGAGCGCCCCGGTAGGCTAGTTGGTAGCGTGCTAGCTTATCAGTGCGGGGTCGTGGGTTCAATTCCCACCAGAGGCTCTGGTCTGTTTTCGCTACAACGAGCCGAAGGCCTTTGTTGCTAGTGCTCGGTTAGGGTGTTAACATATAATTTGTAATTATATGATTAATAAATAAAAAAAAATGTGATTTGTAGACATTATATACAATTTGTTTACCCAAAATACTTTTTGCCTCTTTTTTCTAATTGATATTATATTCTGAATAAAGAGTTCATCCACTGGCCATTAATGTTATTTAGTACACAATTTTTACCTTTTAAACATAAATCATTTTTGATTGTGCTTCAATGAAAATAAAAATAAAAAAATTTCAAGTTTTAAATTTTTTTTCTCTTTTACTCAAATATATTTGTTTCTATTTTACAGTTCTGATTCTTTTGATGAAATGAATTCATTAGAATGTAAACTAGCATCATGTGTAAGAATTTTGCAAACCCGATTAAGAGATTTATTTAATATAATTTGAAAATTACCAAAATAAGTGAAGTTTTCAGTTTAATTGAAAGAATATCCTACATCCTTCATCTAATCGAAATAAATTGACATAGTTTTAAATGCTTAAAATAAAAAATATTAAAAGTTATCAGTAGTTTTGTCAGGCATATAAATTAATAAGAAAATTTAAAGAATAACCTGTTTTTTTTTAATTTGGTGTTCACATTCGTGATTTACTTCCTAAAATCTATAAGAATTTATGAGTCGCATTACCGATGCATTTTTGTAATGTACTGTGTTATTTATAATTGTCCAACATGCTTCTTGCTTTTATTTTGTTAATAGATAAAAAGGAAAATAAACCCGGTAGCACAAGAAAAAAACATGCGGTTGTTGCGGTCATAAATATGAAGTGTTACCACGTCTAACAACGGACTATGCAACAATAGGAGCCAATCATAAAGAAAGACAACAAGCCAAAAGGCAACTCAACTCGCAAATGATGCACAAGTTGCGAAAATTCTAATAATATGAAACTTTCAGGATGTATAGATTTAAAAATCAATCATTAGGCAAAGACATTGACTTTTGGCTTGGTGGCTTTATGATTGGCTCAATGATGAACATCATATTGTTATATTGTCCTGGGTCTAACTACTAAAACATAACGCAAAGTGAACCAAATAAATAACAATAGAGTCATAAGATACTTCATGTCGTTATAAAGCTATACTGTCATAAATACAATATACTAGAAAAAAATAAACCTAAAATTTCGGGGAAAAAACTTAAATTCTGTATGTGCTTTGGTTCTAAAAATTTTATAGATTTTCTTTAGCTTTTCTCCTATTTCCCAGTATTTTTCCATTGGAGAAAGTCCAAAAAATCGTATCTTTTCTCTATAGGAAAAAATCTCTAGAAACCAAAGATTTTTCACATCAGGAACGGCTAAGAATCTTAGAACTTTTTTAAAAGAAAAATTATATAGAATCCTAGTTTTTTTTATGAAAAAGTCCTCTAGAACCTGATTATAAGGAAAACGTCCTAAGAATTTAAAGTTTTTCTTTAGCAAAGTCTTTAGTATCTGAGAATTTTTTGTATAAAAAAGTCCTTCGAATCTTACGAATTTTATATAGGAAAGAATCCTCAGAACCTAAGTTTTTTCTTTAGATAAATTTTTCAGAATCTGAATTTTCAGAATCAGAGCTATTTATATCAAGGAAACGATTTTTCTCCACCAAAAAGTTCTAAGAGTTGACTGGATTTTAATTGTAATTTTTATAAAAAAATACATTTCTTTTAACTCGTCACTAAATCAAAATGTTCTTAGATTCTGAGCCTCAAAGTATTAAAATTTAAGGATTTTTTTATAATATAAATCTTAGATTTTGGTTAAGTTTTCCTTTAAATCCTGAGTGTTATTCTCTTAAGAAAACACCACAGATTTAGAGGAATCAGGCTGAAGGGAATTTAAATATATCAGATTTATCTAATTTGTTTAAGTTTAATTAAATGCAAGGAAACATCCCTGCGGGAAAGGGACCAATTCCAGGTCACGTCACGTGACCAGTTTATTATGATAGGGACCGTTCACATGGGCTTGTCCTAAGACCTCTGTGACATCTCACAGGACTGGTCTAAAAAAACATGTCATAACTTTTAAACCGGTCACGTAGTAGGTACTTTAGGAACCGGTCCTCTTTTCACCTATCTCGCGATATGTATTTTCAGAAGCGGCCAGTTTTAACCTATCACGGGACAGGTAGCAATTTCCAACTGATCCCAATTTCCCCGCAGGGATGATGCATTTTATTAGTAACCCTGCGGGAAAAAAGAAGTCATTTGGCAACGGTTCCAATCACAATGAAACGGTCTGGGATAGGTCCTTTTCTCGCACGGAAATTATAGAGAATAAATTTTAACTTTAGTTACTTAAAAATAATTTAGTTTGCTTGACACTCAAAAACTCGATTTGAGGCTACAAATTATTAAGTTTTCATACGTTCCTAACTAAATTTTTCCGATATATTACCCATTTATATTTCCGATCAAAAAGACGCTATAAATGGTAGAAATGTGTGAAAAAACTGTAAACATGGAATCTAACAAATACATAAAGTTATCAAATACAAAATAAATTTGTTTTCTTTTTTTAATTAAAATATTAACCATTTTTTAAAATAAGAATTGTTTTGAAATTTAATTTTTATGTATTTGTGGACGATACTTGAAACATTTTTGTCAAACTTAAAAAAAACTGTCAAATATAATGGAGGTGAATAAAAATGTATGACATTTTTGAGGTATAATTCCAAGAAAATTGACACTCAATGCGTAATATCCAAAACAAAAAAAATGTTTACACAAAAATTTTATTTCGGTTCAAATTGCCTATTTTTATTATGATTTGATTAAAATAACAATTTTCTATTGTATCCTGTATCCTAGTTTACTAACACAACTAGAAATTTACTATAAAATATATGGAACAATTAATTATATTATTATATATGATATGTATTTCCAAAAGTCCTATTAGTGGTGAAAATTTATGTATTTTTTTGTTTTAAATGTTATTTTTTTTTCTCCACATTTTTTATTAGTCCATAAGATATGATTACTTGTAATTATAGGGTCCGCCAAAAACTTTTTTTTTTTGAAAATGCTATAAAAAAAATTCCGGATTTTTTCTCAAATTTCTTTTTTTATTTGAAAGTACAATCCTTCCGGTCAATAATGGAAAATAATTTCATTCAAATGGCTGCCTCGGCTGGCCATGCGATAACGATCGCCATTGACTGTAACGGCCACTCCTTGCTTATTTTCGAAGAAAAATGGCCCAATTATGCCTCTGCTTCGGCTTTTCAATGTATGCATGCGGGTTTTCTGTGCCCCAAATGCGACAATTTTGCTTGTTTACATACCCGCCAAGATCAAAATGAGCTTCAATGAAATATTGATTAGAAAAATAAAATATTTTAAAACTATACAAAGTTGATATTTACAAAGTAAAAATTACAGCCGTAACATACAACCAATTTAAATAAAAAAACAAATTGAAATTTTTTAAATATTTTTTTTTTTTGAAACAGACAGCAAACAAAATTTTAATTTGTAATAACTGTTACGGACACAAATAAACCACAAGTTTCCGTTTCGTGGGTAAATTTTTATTAAATTTCAATCAAATGAAAAAAATAAATGAAAGTGAAAAAAAGGTAAATGATAGTAAATTATTTAGAATAAATGTATAAAAAAGTTAATATATATATTTCTTTGAAAAATAAATGTATGTTCCTTTATTTTTAAATGGAACGGAAATTTTTTTATAAAACTACAAACAGTTAACTACATAATATTCTGAGTGGAAATAATAATAAAATTAATAAATAATAATAAATTCAAATCATTCATACTTTAACAGTGATCCAAAGCAAAAAGTATATAATTTTCTATAGAGTATTTTTCCCGCTCCATCAGAAATTCAACATGGTACAGAGTTCAGCGGCAACATTTTTAAATGAGAGGGCAACATTTTCAAAATTGATAACGTTGAAAAACATTAAATTTGGTGTATGCAGTGCTGCCACATAAGCAGTGTAATTTTTTATCACAGTTTTTGGGATTCTTAACTGTTTATCAGTTTTTTCATGAAAACAATTTTTTTTTCAAATTATTGCATTTTTTATAGGTTTTTAGTTATATGTTGCAACAATTAATAGAATATTTATTCTCTTTTTATTATATATTTTTACCATAGAAATGGGAAATAATGGAAATGAATAGACATAGTTGGTCAATGTGTGTACACACTTTAATAATTTTCATGTCACAATGTTATGCTTGAATTCGTAACTTCTTTTTAACACAATTGCAAATTTTTGTTGTATTTTTTTACTTTATTAGACATGTCTAATTTTAGTAAAAATAAATAGTATATTGAACAAATATTATATTTTTATATGAAAAATCTGAAAAAATACATGAATAAAATAAAAAAAAACATTTTTTTTATGAAATAATCTGAAAAATCTCTAGCATCCCAAAAAAAGGCAAAAAAAAATAGTTAAAATTGGTTATAAGGCAGCACCGCTAAACACTACTAAAAGTTGCCGACCAAAACTCACCTTTGTTGCCGCCAAACTATATTCGTGTTCTAAGAGAGTACTAAAAAGTTTGTGAGAGAGAAACATACTCTATAGAAAATTATATACTTTTTGTCCAAAGCAGTACAAACAACAATCTAGACACAATTTTGAGTATGGGGACGCTTTTAGGTTTTCGCGACAAAATACGGGAACATATTTTGAGCAATAAGTTTTCGCAGTAACTCAAAACCAAAAAGCGCTTCGTTTCTAAAGATTGTGTATAAATTGTTGTTTAAGCTGTTTAGGAAAATAATCGTAAATTTAATGCGGATAAACAATTTTTATTTGATTGTCTATTTATGGTTGAAGCCAATTAAACGGTGGGACACCACAAATTATTGCTGCCTTTATAAAGTGTTTGACCAATTCCATCAACTCTGTTTAGATAAATATACTTAAACTCTACGTGCACTTATTCTGGATAAATAATACTATTGTTAGGTTCCCGGACCTTTGAGAATTTTGGGCCCTTCCTGACAGAACTCTGTGTTTAATTAAATTTAATCAAACTGTACTTAAAAAGAAACAGACTTGAATAGTTTAAAATGTGAACATTGAATTCAAGTTCAAAAATTGCTGTCTCAAGAATTATCAAACAACCTGTGTGTATGCGTTCCACTGTGTGTTGTTGAGATTAATAAAAAAAAAATTATATTGATACCAAGAATTGAAATCAATATTCAATTATACTTAAGTGTTTTTATTATTTGTTTCTGATATTTGCTACACAAAACAGAGTTTTTGAGGGGAAATTTGGCTATTTATTTTTTATTTTGTGTGTCCGATAATTTCATAAGGAATATAATCATTTTTGGAGTTTTTAAGTAATATTTAATATATATATATGATTCGAAATCTTTTATGCAGCACATTTATCTTTCATTTGTAATGAGATTAAAACCATTAATCTTATGATTGCAATAATAGTAAGTTTTCTTTAGTGCGTTAATTCTTTATCAATTTAAATTAATTTCCTTTCAATAATTTTGTACAATGATTTGTTTTACTTCTTTATTATGTTGTTATTTTATAGTAAACTAAATATGAAAAATACAATCTATCTTTTCGTACTTTATTGCATATGTTATATTGTTATTTGAAGTCTATATTTTTGTGTTTTTTTGATTTTTAATTAGAGTATTTCACAGGAATACCCTGCAATTTTAACACCGAAATCCTGAGAAATAAGTGCGGGAATTCTCGGGAATTTTACCAACTACTTTTTGTTGCTTTTTTGATTAAAACATAATAAAAATACCTTTAAAATCGCTATACATGCACATATTTTATTATATTTAAAGTTATTTTGTTCCAAGAAATATATTTTTTAAAAGTAAATACATACATTCATATTGGAATATATGGAATATCACAGAGTTTTTAAGATGGAGGAAGGAAAATATTGTGCTTGAGAATATTTCAAATAGAAAACATTGGACACTGCCGTTTGTCCCTATGTTCCAAAATAATGTAATAATGCAAAGGAAAAAGTACAAGTGGTTTCATGTAACATTTAAAAGGTGTACATCATAAACAGTTTTCAGATATGGAATCTGAAAAGGTTCGAAAAACACAATTAATTTTACAATATTCAAATAAAAAAGAGAACATAAGCCTAATAGTTTCTAAGTTAGCAGCTATTGATGGATTTTCTATTAAAGCTATAACAAAAAATTCATTTATTAGAGAGTCAATGCTGCTTAAAGGATTTCATCTTTCCAAAACTGTACGCGACGTTCAAGGACTTATCATGGAAAGTTTTTTTGTTTAAGGTAAGAATAAAATAATTAGTGTTATCGCAGCTGGAGCTGTTAAAATCCGTATCTTAATGAAAACTAGACTAAAGGAGTACAACATAAAGTTTGAAAAGCACGTAGTCGCTACTATAACCGATGGGACGATAGTAATGAACAAATTTGTGAGCCAAAATCTAGTTGATGGTATTTTTTGTCTTAGCAATGCGATACATTTGGCGGTTGTTGCTGTTTTATATAAAAAAACTTCAGAGACACCATCAGTTACAGATTTGGAATTGAACGATAATGATGATTTTGGAGGTGATTTTCAAAATGGATTTTTTGATATCAATATCGATTATAAATTGTTTTTAGAATGAACACGTCACATAGTTAAATTATTAAAAAAAACGTCCAGCAAAATGGACTATTCTGTAACAATACGTAAAAGCTGCACTCAGAATATTATGTAGTTAACTGTTTGTAGTTTAATAAAAAAGTTTTCCGTTCCATTTAAAAATAAAGGAACATACATTTATTTTTCAAAGAAATATATATATTAACTTTTTTATACATTTATTCTAAATAATTTACTATCATTTACCATTTTTTTCAGTTTCATTTATTTTTTTCATTTGTTTGAAATTTAATAAAAATTTACCCACAAAACGGAAACTTGTGGTTTATTTGTGTCCGTAACAGTTATTACAAATTTAAATTTTGTTTGCTGTCTGTTTCAAAAAAAAATATTCAAAAAATTTCAATTTGTTTTTTTATTTAAATTGGTTGTATATACAAAATGTTTCAATACAAATTACAAGAACTTTATAAACACACATACATACACAAACACATTCATACAAAAAGTGTTTATAGCTTCATATGCATATATACATTTTGTGTTGTACGAGTATATTAAAAAGAATACAAAAACGGAAATAATTTCAAATAAATGAAAAAAACATTTATTTTTTAAGGATTGGTAGGTAAAATTTTCACATTTATTTTAACTGATTATATCATTTGTTTCTTACGGATGTGCCAGTTGATTAATCAACATTTAAAAATAAATAACAAATCGCATTTATTTTAAATGAAAATTAAGTAGACCGGTTTTTAAATGAAATATGATGATATGATATTTTCAGTTATTTTTACTTACAAACTTTTTTAAGTGTGAGAATGATAAAGAAATGTCCCTAGAATTGGATATTGTTACCATGTTGAGCTCTATAGTTCCAATGATAGAGAAATTTATTTTATTGAAAAACTCAGTTAAGAAAAGCCTAAGCGGAAGTGGTAAAAAATACTTAATGCCAACAAATGTCATCTTTACGTACATCGCTTGGAAAAACAATAACTGATTCTCTTATAAAACGAATTGGTGAAAGCAGGGATGCAAAATACCTTAATAATCCCATAATTTTTAATGAAAGCAACAATTTATTTCCAAATGCATCAAAAATTTCAATAATATTTACAGGACAAAACTTTTCAGGAAATTTTAAATGATGCAATAAATAATATTAATGGAACCCGAAAATCAAATACAGAGGCAACCGAGAGCAATTCGGATAATTCTATAAGCGCATTGTCGGTTTTCAAAAGTTACTTTCAAAACAACATTAAATAATGTGGTTTGTTTATTTTATTTTAGTTCTCAAGATATTATTCTATGTTCTAATAGAAACTGAATATGTTTCTATTGTTTGTTTTTTATTTCACTGGATCTCATAAATGTGTTTTTTTTTATAAAATGAATTCATTAAATTAAAAAAATCTACATTGTTTTTATTTATTTGCTCTGAGCGGGAATTTCCGGTATCCCGGGAAATTAATTTTATTTCCCGATTTCCTGGGAAATGAAAAAAACCAGGAAAAGAAAAACTCTATATTTAATGCATATTTTTGCATATTTCCTTTAAATTAAAATTATTATACCCTTCACCATAGGTGGAAGGGTATATATAAGTTTGTCATTCCGTTTGTAATTTCTACAATATTGATCTTAGACCCTATAAAGTATATATATTCTGGGTCCATATGAAGAGCGAAGTTGATTTAACGATGTCCGTCTGTCCGTCTGTCCGTCTGTCCGTCTTTCCGTCTGTGTGTTGAAATGGGTTTTCCGAAGAACCCAGACATGATGAGGACTTGATTCTTTTTTTTTTCTGTTACATGTGATCCATTTCTGTTTGCTATTAAAAATCAGACAGATCGGTTAATAAATGGCTGAGATATTAGCAAAAAACCAGGACTACCTCTAATTTTTCCAGTAAAATCCCTTTGTTTAATAAGAGTGTGAAGATAAATACGTAGGTTAAATACGTTTCACAACTATTGTGAATGATATAAATAAAAAATAAATAGTAGTGTCGCCAACTTTTTTTTGCCTAGAAAATGCCAAATTTGACAAGAAAAGCGCTGAAACATATGGAAAAATATAAATTTGAGATTTTACATGACATATTATTTTGGATTAAAATTTTTGGACATTTAAGAAAAAATAAATGGGGATACCGCTTGTTTGTGGAGAGCTATGAGGTAGTAGATTCCAACGATGTATTCATCTCCTTCAGAATACCATGGTGAAGGGTATATAAGATTCGGCATAGCCGAATTTAGCCGCTCTTACTTGTTTTTTAATTACAATCACAATATATTTTCCGTAACCGGCTGTAGTTTATTTAAAAAGTAATACAAAGACTTTGATTTAAAATGAAGAATCAATTGAAATTCATAGAAATATATTTTTTAACTGTTTCAATTAGTCATTTAAAAAACAAACTACATAAAAATTTGCAGACATTCAGTAGGAGTTTATATATTCTGCTAAATTTAAAATTTTATGTTCATATAATTCCTTTTTGTATTTTTACCAAAATAGTTTGTTTATATACACAATTATTTCATTACAAATTACAAGAACTTAATCAAAAATAGATACACACATAGAAAATAAAAACATATAAATCGGTGTGTGTTGTGTTTTGTAAAATTACATACAAATGAAAAAATTTCAATTTACAAAAAAAAAAAAACTACATCGTTTTTTTCTACTTTATATCAGTTAAATACTGATGGTTATTTTACAATTCAAATTACAAGAACTTCATAAACACATATACATACACAAACACATTCACACAAAAAGTGTCTATAGCTATGCATATTTAACATACATTTTGTATTGTAGATTACAAAAAAAATATACAAAAAGGGAAACAATTTCAAATAAATGATAAAATCATTTATTTTTTAAGGAATTGGTAGGTAAATTTTTTCTTATAGATGTGTCAGTTTTTTAATCAACATTTAAAATAAATAACAAAAGGCATTCAATTTAAATGAAAATAAAGTAGACCGGTTTTAATATGAAATATCATTTCTTGTAAATTTTCTCTTATTTTAAGTTAAAAACTATTTTAAGAGTAGGTTTGTTTGTGAGATGATTTAATCGTTGTAGTCAAATCTGTTTCCGGCGAGCCATTTCTTCAGGTTTGGAAACAAGAAATAGTCACTCGGGGCTAGATCCGTAGAATAGGGCGGATGAGGGAGGACTTTGTTGCACTTCATGAATTTTTGCAGTGGAAACTACCATTTTCTCCTCAAATCAAGTCACGCGGTAGCCTGCTATCAATGGTAGGCAAACAGAAACTAAATAATGCAGGTTGTTCAAATTCTGACAAAAGTCAACTAACAGATGCCTGTTGACAGGAACAGATAAGAGGCGAGAAATTCAAGAAGTCGAACACTAATTGTCCTCATAATAGTATTTGTTCCATGTACATTTTTATACTGTAATTGGTATTATTTAATATATAAAATTGGATTATTTGGATATAATTAAATGAAACCAATACTCCGATAGAATCGAGGTAGGTAATGGTAACCAGTTACTTTCCATATTATTTTTGTATGGGGATGTCGCGTAAAATAATAAGTTAAACTTACGCTTCAGCAGAGAAAATATCAAACAATATTAACCAGAATTGAAAAATATTAAGCCCCAAAATAGATTTACTAAAATTCTAGAACACAACTTAATATATAAAATAACGTCAAAAATAAGACATTAATGGTAAAAGTAACCAGTCAAGTAATGCAGAAAGGTATCATTACTGGTAATCCAAAAAATAATGATACGTCTAATGAAACGGTAAGTATCTACTCTGGGAAGGTATATATTTTTGCATCTTATTTCATATAATTTTATTTGAGTTGATCCGATTATATAGAACCAATTTCAGTATCTGTTACATGGATGCGAGACCTGGAACATGGCACCACATGATATACAATGCCTTCAGGTATTTCTCAACAAGTGCCTCCGCAAAATCTTACGTATTTTCAGACCTGTAACAATATCCAACAACCAACTCTGGATGGAGGCAAACCAGCAGCCTATTAGTACGGAAATAAGTAAGCGGAAATGGAGTTGGATAGGTCACACCCTCCGTAAACCAGACTATGATATTGCCAAGAAATGCCTAGATTGGAACCCGTAGGGAAGAAGACGAGTCGGGAAACCATGCCAACTGACAATGGAACTTTCGAGATTGCGTACAAAGTGGAACGAAGTCAAGCATCGACCCGAAGATCGAGATTATTGGAACCACCTTGTTATGGCCCTATGCTTCCTCGAGGAGTGAAGGGAATATATATATATAATTTCAGTATCTGATTAGATCTGACTCAAAAATAATTATTCATTGGGAAAAGTTTAGTTTGTTTACATTCAATGTGTGTTACAGTAAAACGAATAAAGCTCTAAGAATTTCAATCTTATTATCTCATTATATCTTATTTATTGTTATCGAAAATAGAGTCTCAAAAAAATAATTACGATTGGCGTATGTGACTTAAGCTGGCACGAAAATTCAAAAATTTTTACAATTAAAAATATGTATTTATAAAATTTCGTTTCATACCAAAACAAAGCTTAAGTGAGTTGATCCAATTGTAGTTGGTCTTTAAAAAAAAGCACACTATAATTGTTTTTCTTGTTTAAGTTCCAATTGAAAATTCGTACCTTATGCTTATATGTAATTTAAGCTTTAGCTTTAAATATTTGACCTAATTGCAACCTATTTCTAAATATGTTTTAACAATTGTCATTATTATTTTTGCTTGGTAATTCCTGTACTGTAATTATAAGATTAAATCTTGTTGTGCAGGATATGACATTAAAAAAAAATTAAAAAAAATAAATAAAATAAAAATCTATATAAAATGACAATTAAAGCAATGACATATGCAGTTAAAAATGCGGCAAATTTATTTTTCAAATACCTATGAATGTAGTTTTAACTGTTTATGAAGGAAAAATAGCTGACAAAGTTCAGCGACAGACAAAATTGGTTAAAAGTACTGCGTTTTGCATGAATTTTTCAGGTATTCCCACCAAAACTACACATTACCAAATTATGGGTAAAGTAATATATAGCCATAGGTGGCGTGCCCGGGATTTTGTTTCGGTGGGGGGAAAATATATTTTTAACATTTTTTTTTTTTAAAGCTGGCAATTTCTAAACCTCAATTTTTTACCTTTTTGAAGCATTTAAAACAAAATTTACGGCTTTTAAGTTCATAAACAATTTTTAATTAAAACTTATTTATTGCATTGACTGAGATCTAATGTACACGTTTAGTATTAAGTACATTTTGACTGATTTTTTGTTGTAAAGCTTCTCTCAGCTTTTAGATCATTTTGATAAAAATCTATTATGCTACAAAATAGTTGTAGAAGTTGGCGCCGCAGTCGAAAATGTTGTTTTTAATACATTAAGAACAAATATAATTCTTAACAGCTTTCAGAATTGCCAAACTCTAAGACGCACTGTCATAGAAAAATTTTCTGTAAAATTTTCTAAGATCGTCGGATGTTGCAAAAACCGCATATCATTGTTACCAGCAAATGTAATAAGAACTGACTGGGAGGACACATTCATGGACGGAGAGCAGAAATTTAAATTGTTGAAGTTTTCCTGCAAAGCACATTATTGGAACATAGGAATGTCATTGGAGGTTGCTAGTTACCTACCTAACCTAACAAGTTATAGGTAACGCAAAAAAAAAAGGTTTCTTATACAGGGCATAATAACACGTCACATAAGGAATGGAAATAACGCATTATCAATAGGTACATACAATGAGTTTATAAGGAAGGAGCTGAATAACTACACCATTTCCAATTTTATTTCAGAAAGTCTTTATTTTACTTCAGATAGAAAGACTTATATTTCAGAAATCAATATAATAATAACTGAAATTAAATTAATATATGTGAAATTTAATTGATAGCATCTGAAATGAAATTAATAACTTCTCAAGTTAACTGATGAATCTGAAATTAAATTGAAAATTTCTTAAGTTGTTATTTTCTAAAATTAAATTGATAATTTCCCGCAAATACTGTATAACTTCTGATATTAAATTGAAAATGGTGTAATGGTTTATAATGAAATAATATATTATTTATTTTTGTATAAAATTTATTTTATATTTATAAATATAAAAAACTTAAATACAACATATGTATGTTCATATATTTTATTGAATTCACAAAAAAAAAAATAACTTCGAGATTAATTCATTCAAAATTCCTATTTGTACTGGAAAAATCCCATTTTTAAATCAAAAAAATTAAAAAACAGAAATATTTAAATCAAAAAACTATTTTTTATAATGTTTCAAATTTTTTTCTATTTATTTTTAAGTGGTTTTTGATAACAATTTAAAAAAATAAATAACAAAACCAAAAAAAGATTTTAACTGCTAAAAATAAGTAGTTAAAACACATTATAAGTAACTAATTATTTTCACTTCAGAAGTAATGCAGTGGGTAGGGGTAGGTCATTATGGGTAATGCAAAAAGCAATGAGATACTATTACTTAATTTTTCCTGGGTTCTTGTAATTTGAATTGAAATAATTTTGTATATAAGCAACCAAATTATATAAAAAACAAATTGGAATTTTTTGAATATTTTTTTTTTTTAAACAAACCCAATTTAAATAAAAATTTACCAACAAAACAGAAATTTGTGGGTAAATTTTTATTAAATTTCAAACAAATTAAAAAAATAAATGAAACTGAAAAATTAGAGTAAATTATTTTAAAAAAATGTATAAAAATGTTAAAATAGGTATTTCTTTGAAAAATATATGTATATTCCTTTATTTTTAAATGGAACGGAAAACCTTTATATTAAACTACAAACAGCAAACAATATACGAAAATATTCTGAGTGCATATATGTATGTATACTTAACATAGTAAAAATATTGTATTTTGGAAATAATTTCTGGGGCGGCCGGGCCCCTTTTGCAAGCCACAAAGTGTACGATTTTATGTTGGACAAAATACGTCAAGTAACAACTATGTATTTTTTAACTTTTATTTTTAATAGAAACATAAATGTAAGAAAATATATATACTATTTTTCGAAATGATAAAAGTCAGAATATAACATTAATATTTGCTCGAAAAAATCAATCATTTAAAAAGCTAACCATTTTATGAAAGACTTGTCCACAAGAATCACAAACTATCAGGCAGAAAAGAGCTGATTGAATCAAAATAGCGACTAGAAAATGTCAAAATTGTAGTGAAACACATAGAGTTTATTTTTTCTATCTCTTTCTGCAAATCACTACAACGTCAAAATAAGCACACGGTTCGAGAATTCTTGTTTGACATAGGCTGTCTGTGTAGTCTGTGACAAGAATCAGTACGATCATTAAATCGTTTCTCCGTCAATTACTCCTATAGATAGATATGTTTTTTTTTCATATTTCATGCATAAATTTTGCTTATACACACATTAATAATTACAAATATAAACTAAACAACAAAATGTTTTTTTTTTGGAATAATTAACAAAAATTACGAAATACTGTACTTGTCAGTAGTTGTTTTTTAAAATAACTGAGATAATAGTTGATTTAATTACAGTTAAAGACAATAACTACTGATTACTACACGTCAGGTGGTAACTGACAAACTTTTTTGAGTGTATATCACAGAAATGTATTATTCATACAAATACTGAACTAACTGATACTTCCAGCGTTTTTGACGTGTGATTTTCGTTTTTAACAAACTTCTCTTATCGTTGTGAGTTTTTGTTAATTCAAGAGTTTATTCATCCAGAACTTTAAAAAATAATTTAATCATCAGTGATAAAAGAATTTCTAAAAATGAATTAATAAATATTGTTCTAAATACGCAAATTAAATTTATGTTTTTTTTTTTTTGATTTGTAAGGATTATCTTTTTATTTTTTGATTCGAGAATTAAAATTGTTTTTTATGATTTGTGAATTAATTTTAGTATTAAATATGTTCTCAAAAAAATATGGTAACCACATATCATTATCTTATACATTATTTTTAACATTACATTAGATTAAGGCCTGTATTTAAAAAGTTGTTTGAACTTTCAACGAATTAAATAATGTACATTAATTCGTGAATCAAAACAAATCAACAAATAATCCGCGTTAATTATATTTATATTTTTTTATTCGCAAACTTAAAACTCAACTTTATAGCCTTTGAAAATAATTACTTTTTAATCAGTTCTTTAAAGTTCTGATTTATTCATGATACTTGTCCTTTGGCATTTTCGTTGATGTGCATAATTTACAACAGCAACAAGAAATGAAAAAGTTTTCACTAGGCACATTGCCAATAGGCAGATACTAAAATATTGTTCTCTTTACTTAATACCCACGAACAACTATACTCAATGAGCGCAGTTTCCCGGTGGTCATTGTACGTCAGCATTAGCTACACTAATTAAAATCATTTTGAAATGATAAACTTTTTAAGAAAAACAAAACAAGGCAATGCAACAGCCTGCACATGAATGGCCCAGGCAGTATACATGTTTAAGTTTTGAGTAATTTTTTAATTTGTTGCTTGACAGGTCGCTGTCATATGAATTTAATTGAAAGTAGACATTTGATTAATATCATCCAATAAACATACGTTGATTTATATGAACATGCATGAAGTGGTAAGTGATTTAAAAAGACTCCAAAATGAAGACTATTAGAAACACAATCGTAAAGAATAATTTCCAGACACTTCCCACCACAACCGCGAGTAAAATATAAACTGACAAGGGAATCCCCCCACGCTTGCACGCCAATTTAAATAAAACTTGGATATGTGATAGAAAATCAAAATTTACCAATTTCTTATTGCACATTTTTGGATTCTTATGATATTTCTTCAAATGTGTCGATAAAGGGATTTTGAAGATGCATCTGCTGATAGGTTGTTTTTATAAAATATTGATTTTTTGTGGTTATTTAGCTCCAATATGTTACACAGGAACCGAACGTAAGTATCCAATTACTTCCAATGCTGCTCATATTTAATGCAGAGCTGTGTTTCATACATTGCTTATGATTTTGATACAGTGCACTGTGGGGTAAACTGGACTTTTTGCGCAACTTTGTCTTCAGCTCACAAAAGTTAAATTTTAAAAGTTAGCTTGCAAGCCGTAGCGATTCCTCCAATTTTCATAATAAATCGTTAAATAAGCCATTTTTTTACAAAATATTTCCATTTTTAAAAATTCAAAAGCAATGGAGTACACATCATTAAAATATGAAGAACAAAAACTAAAGTTATGTGCAAAAACAAAAAAAGTACATTATTGTTTTTAATAAATTGTTAACTTTTATAACTTTTGACATGACTAAAAGAAGTATTAACGTAATTAAAAATATTGACTATTTTATAAAAAAAAAGAAAATATATATATATATATATATTTCAGTGGGAATGTATAACCTTAAAATATTCTGATAATTGATATTTGTGAAGAAGATTATAGACATTTAAATTGATTATTACAAATTAAATTAAATAATGATCGTGCATTTTAGAACGATTATCAATATAAAATATAATAACCTTTAATTTAAGACACATTTCGTTGACATCCCATCACTTTTTAAACACAAATATCAAAAAAAAATTATTAAATCTTTGGCCAAATTTCCTTAGAAAATGTAAAATTTTACCCAAAAATAATTATTATAATAAGCTTTGTCTAATTTTCTTTAAACATGATAAAGAATTTTAAAATAGTATCATCACATAGCTAAAAATTTTGTTTTTAAGCTCCTATCAAATTTTACTCAAATATGTTTAACAAAGGAAATTTAAATATTTGGTTGTTTGGGAGATGCTACGCCCTCTCTTCTATTTTCTCCATTACTTGACCTTCTTAAGCATACCATTTCACCCAGAGCAACTTTTGTTGCGAAACTCTTGAGTTTGTAGGAGAGAGCGGTATGGAGTTGCTTGTTCTCGCCAATTTGTTTTGCTTTTTATTCTGCGTTTTGTTTTTTATTCATTCAAATGTAAACGAAAAAGTTTCTCTGTGTGAACATTGAAGGTGCTGAAAAGAGATTTAACAAGAATTGCCGCATCAAAAGTTTCTCCCTATGAGAAGTAGTAGTCTTAAGACGCCGTAGTTTTCTTAAGACGCCATAAAAAGTTTATAAGGAATCGTTCAACAGGAGTAAAGAGATATTAGTTTTATAATTTAAGGTACATGCCATGCCCCTTTTAAATTTCTCCTACTCTTGTGTAGTTCCTCAAAATTCAACTAAAAAACGTCGTGCTGATGTCTGCTCAAATAAGTTCAATAGAAGCAGATACAGAAATTTGAATTTTGGGATGTATAAGAGGTACTACGGCCTCTCTTCTATTCACGCCCATATTAAACATAGTGCTTTTGGTATTTAGATGTTTTTTGTAAAATGGCGGGCATAATTTTATTGAAATACGTTCAACAGGTACTGAGATTCAAAATTTTGGTCGCATGGGGGTTCTAAGCTCCCCTAGGTAATTTTGACTACCTTTAATGGCAGGTCCACGTCTACTTGACCTTCTGCGCCCACATTTTCCAACGCGCCTAATAAATTTAGCAAAGTTCGCTTTTATATGTTTAACAAAAGCAAAGGTAGACATTTCTAAATTTTTCCAATCCCTCCCACATTCGGGACAGTGCTTAAAAGTGTTAAAAAACTCCGTGATAACCACAGCTCAAACCTTTATTAGGACGCAAGATAAAGCAATTTAAAATTTCGGACCTTTTTTGTTCAGTGTTTAAAAATGCTGTTGGAATACTCCATGCCAAATTTTACTCAAATGGGTTTAACATTGGGTAGTATTAGAGGTGCGATGCCTCTTGTTTTAGGTTAAACAAGTTAAAATAAGCAGTGTCAATGTTCTTAAAATAATTGTTATCATATGTCTTACAAGAGCCGATATAAAAAAATTTTAAACTGAATTGTTTCGGAGGTGCCACACGACGGCCTATATAACGCCCCCATTTGGTGCAGAGTTAAAAGGCATTGTTAGAAAATGGGAGTTGCCACATCCCTTCGACCTATCCCTCCCGCTTTTGGTGCACTGACCAAGGAACATTTTGAATGATATCGCGCCATTTGTATGATAGGAAGCCGCAGAATATCAATTTAAAAAATTGCTTTCACGCCCTTTGTCCAAACGCAATTAAGTATGGCTAATATTATTTTCCAGATGTAAGTAGAATACGTCCAGGGACATATTGTATATAATATTAATATGATAAGATTAAATTTTCTTTTTCCTACTTGTTATTCAAATAATCATACATCAATTTAAAACAAAAATATAATTTCAAATTGCATTTGTTATTCAAAATATGTCAATTGTAAATCAAAAACCACAATTAAAATTTCAAAATTGTAGTTTACATTTAGAAAATATTGTGTCAATTGTTTTAATCAAATTTAAATACTAGCGTCATATTCACCAAAACTAATGTTTTCTGTCATCTTAAAATATTTTTATTCGCTGTTGTGCACTTGTCACGAGAGTACGGCAAAGCTCAAATATTTTTCTATTTTGAGACTTCATAATTCAAGTAATTTTTGCATCAAATTTAGCTTAAGAGGTTATTCAAACTTAGTTTTAATAGATTGATAATTATTAAAAACCTCTCATTAGGTTTTAAATATTTTTTATGCACAATTGGAAGAAGGAAAAAATCGAATAATCCGCCGAATGGGGTTACACCATTTAAGCCCGGTAAATTTAAGAGTGGCCCGGTAAATTTAAGAGTCGGTTGCATCCATCGACATTTCTGTTAGTGGGAACATAAATTCGGTTATTACAATAGAATGTTTTGTACATATTTGAAAGAAAATAAAAAGGTTTCATAGACCAACAAGTTTTTTTGACAGAAAATCGAAGGCAAAGTTTGCTAAATTCCATTATGATCCAAAATAGTTGTCTGATGTTTTACACATAACATTTTTTGTTGGAACATTTTATTGCTGTTTACACATAGCCGTTTTGGTAACCACTCAACCGATCAAGATATCTTTTAACGGTTTGGTGGGTAAGAACACTAAAGGTTTCAAATGGTGCAGAATTAGCAAATAAATTTGTGAAGCTTATCCGAGGGTTCTTGCTCTTAAGTCGAAAACAACTTAAAACATTGGATATTTTTAAGATTTTTTTTCTAAAAATGATTATAAAAGGCACCAACACTGTGAGGAAATTATTTATTCAAAAACTGTTTCGGAAATTATTTAAAAAATATATTTTTTTATAAAGTTTTTATTTGTATTTCTGAAAGTATTCAAAATAAAACTCTTGAAAAAAGCAATATCATAACACTGCAACATTTCTCAGGAATTTTTAAGTCAAAAATGAATGGTATTAACAGATAGCAATTTCATAGAAAATTTTCAATATTTGGGAAATTCTTTTGAGCACATTCTGGGCTAATACAAAATTTTCAAAATTCTAATTTTAGTATCGAACAAAAGTTTTGTAACAATGGATTTTGTAAATTTTCAGTTTCTAATAAATTGTATTTTTTTTCTTTATTTATACCGCAACTAGTCAAATGACTATCGATCAGATTTTTCTAATATTTACAAAGTTTAAAAACAAAAAGACATTACACTAAAAATATATTCACACTGTTCTATCCCACCAAATCGTCTTGGATTGTGTATGTTGAACCAAAGTTAGAGCTTTAAGATTTATATGATTGTTTAATCTTTGGTAATGATTTTTGGCATGGTTTTGATCACGTCTGTCCTGCTTGGGATATTTATATCTTGGTGTATTTATTATATGACGGAGGACTTTGTTTTATGGTTGACATTCAATACCTTTTTATAATAACGGTAGTTGGCTACCACAGCTACTTTAAGACCGATATGGACATTTTAAAATGACAATCCATGAAAAGCATTTCTTTTTTTTTGTATAACCGGGTTTATTGCGCTATTTTACCGGTTTAATTTTGAAATATCTTAAACTACCATTATAATAACGCTAAACTACCGAAACACCGATTTATAAAGCTAAAAAAAATATGTATATTTTGAGAAAATTATAAAGAAATTTAAAGAAAAAAGATATAAAATGTATTGTTCAAAATTAAAAAATTTTGGCATTTACACAAATCCATTTTTGTTAAAAAAAAATGGTACAGTCCGTCATTGACGGACTTTCAAAGGACAACTCCGTTTTTAATCCGATATATCGGTTGACGGACTTTTAACGGATAACTACGGTTTTTACCTGATATATCGGTCCGTCTTCGACGGTATTTCAACAAATTCGAATTAGTTTCGATGTTCTTTAAAATCCGTTTTCCGGTCCGTATACGGTTCCACAAAACGGTATATAAACGGAGTTGGATTCCGTTTATGACGAATCGAAACGGAAGGTATAAACAATAGATTGGGTAGTTTTTTGTACTTTAGTTCCAGTTAATCTTTAGTTTTTAATAAATAATATGCAGTCCCAGGGATATTTCAAGATATTTAACTAAAGAATTGGTAAGAAAAAACACAGCTGATCAAAAAGAATATAATTGAAAAACAAAGAATTTGTCGAAAGATATTAGTACAAAAAATATATAAATATCAGTTTATTTACGATGGAAGAAGTAAGATCCGGAATGTTCCTGGATAACACTTCACATCTAATTTACGCTTTTCATTTATATTTTCCATATTGATCGGTTGATTTTTATACCCTTCACCACAGGTGGAAGGGTATATATAAGTTTGTCATTCCGTTTGTAATTTCTACAATATTGATCTTAGACCCTATAAAGTATATATATTCTGGGTCCTTATGAAGAGCGAAGTTGATTTAACGATGTCCGTCTGTCCGTCTGTGTGTTGAAATGGGTTTTCCGAAGAAACCAGACATGATGAGGACTTGATTGTTTTTTATTTCTGTTACATGTGATCCATTTCTGTTTGCTATTAAAAATCAGACAGATCGGTTAATAAATGGCTGAGATATTAGCAAAAAACCAGGACTACCTCTAATTTTTCCAGTAAAATCCCTTTGTTTAAAATGTATGTAGAATTTTGAGCATAACAACACATCCATGTGTTAAAATTCTTATCTTTCATCTCCACCTTTTATACACAAACAACACACATACAAAGATTTGTCATTTAAATAAAAACTAAACAAATCCCTAATAAACGAAGACTTTTATATATGTACCTCTATTGACGATGATTTTGTGTGAGCTTCAATAGCTCAGTCGTCTAGAGGCTATGTCACAAATACTTTTTTTCTCTAAGCCCGCGGGGTTCGAGGTTCGAATCTCGTTCAGGTCAATTCACTTTTTATACCCTTCACCATAGGTGGAAGGGTATATATAAGTTTGTCATTCCGTTTGTAATTTCTACAATATTGATCTTAGACCCTATAAAGTATATATATTCTGGGTCCTTATGAAGAGCGAAGTTGATTTAACGATGTCCGTCTGTCCGTCTGTCCGTCTGTCCGTCTGTCCGTCTGTGTGTTGAAATGGGTTTTCCGAAGAACCCAGACATGATGAGTACTTGATTCTTTTTTATTTCTGTTACATGTGATCCATTTCTGTTTGCTATTAAAAATCAGACAGATCGGTTAATAAATGGCTGAGATATTAGCAAAAAACCAGGACTACCTCTAATTTTTCCAGTAAAATCCCTTTGTTTAATATGTATGTAGAATTTTGAGCATAACAACACATCCATGTGTTAAAATTCAATACACAAACAACACACATACAAAGATTTGTCATTTAAATAAAAACCAAACAAATCTCTAATTAACGAAGACTTTTATATATGTACCTCTATTGACGATGATTTTGTGTGAGCTTCAATAGCTCAGTTGTCTAGACGCTGTGTCACAAATACTTTTTTTTTCTCTAAGGCCGTGGGGTTCGAGTTTCAAATCTCGGTGAGGTCAATTCACTTTTTTTTTTGTACATTTTTTTTTATTATTTTCTTAAGACTTTTTTTTTGCTTATTTTTGTTTTTTTTTTAACATTTAATAATTAATTTATATAAAATTTTATATTAATAATTAAATAATCCATAAATAGGCTAAAAACATCAACATTTTTATAAAAACCCTCTGATACAAACAAAATACAAACGGTTTTATTTCTATTTTTTGCTCCGATTTAAAAGAATTTATAAAAACATTTTTAAACCATTTTATTTCTCACATATTAAGAAAATTTTATACATAATTTACCTTTGAGGGCAACTATTTTAGGTCATAACTTATAATAATTTATAAAAAAAATTATAAACAATTTTCCTTCAAATTTTTAAAATTAAGCTAAAGAAATTACAAATATTTCTAATAAAAAAGCGAAATAAAATCCTAAATGCAAATTTGCCAGCTAAATCAAACTATTTTGTAGAAATAAAACACATGCAGTTGTAGTGATTTCTTTTAACGATTTGTTGAAATTCTTTTCTTTCACCTCTTAACCTTTTATACACAAACAACAAACACTATTCTAGAGCTGTATTATGACCTATGGATACGTCTTATATAGCAAAAGATCGAAAATCTTTAGTATAACATATTTGCTGAAAAACTCGGAAATATCGGTTCAGATACAAAAAAGTTATGCCCAAAACATACATTTTTTTAAAATACATATTTTCTGGAACCATAAATCTTCCCGAGTCCAAGTTTTATCTCCAAACTAAATGGTTAATTTCCTCTTAAAGGCGTCCGTATATAAATCTGTCCATTTCATATATGTCCATATATAAACTTCAGTTTTTTCCCAACCATGGTGAAGGGTATATAAGATTCGGCATAGCCGAATTTAGCCGCTCTTACTTGTTTTTTTGTACATTTTTTTTATTATTTTCTTAAGACTGTTTTTTTTGCATATTTTTGGTTTTTTTTTAACATTTAATAATTAATTTATATAAAATTTTATATTAATAATTAAATAATCCATAAATAGGCTAAAAACATCAACATTTTTATAAAAAACCTCTGATACAAACAAAATACAAACGTTTTTATACCTTTCACCACAGGTGGAAGGGTCGCGGGTTCGTTAAGATTTTTTTTTTTGTTTTTTTTTACATTTAATAATTAATTTAAATAAAATTTTATATTAATAATTAAATAATCCATAAATAGGCTAAAAACATCAAAATTTGTATAAAAACCCTCTGATACAAACAAAATACAAACGGTTTCATTTCTATTTTTTGCTCCGATTTAAAAGAATTTATAAAAAGATTTTTAAACCATTTTATTTCTCACATATTAAGAAAATTTTATACATAATTTACCTTTGAGTGCAACTATTTTAGGTCATAACTTATAATAAATTATAAAAAAAATTATAAACTATTTTCCTTCAAATTTTTAAAATTAAGCTAAAGAAATTACAAATATTTCTAATAAAAAAATGGAAATAAAATCCCAAATGCAAATTTGCCAGCTAAATCAAACTATTTTGTAGAAATAAAACACATGCAGTTCTAGTGATTTCTTTAAACGATTTGTTGAAATTCTTTTCTTTCACCTTTTCACCTTTTATACACAAACAACAAACACTATTCTAGAGCTGTATTATGACCTATGGATACGTCTTATATAGCAAAAGATCGAAAATCTTTAGTATAACATATTTGCTGAAAAACTCGGAAATATCGGTTCAGATACAAAAAAGTTATGCCCAAAACATAAATTTTTTTAAAATACCTATTTCCTCTTAAAGGCGTCCGTATATAAATCTGTCCACTTCATATATGTCCATATATAAACTTCAGTTTTTTCCCAACCATGGTGAAGGGTATATAAGATTCGGCATAGCCGAATTTAGCCGCTCTTACTTGTTTTTGTTTAATATTAACAATCAGCTGTTTTAACTTTTTTAAAAATTTTCCGTTTACGTACTTCTTTGGATATTTTGGGAGTAAATTTTGTCTTTACTCAGTAATTTTTACTAAACTTTACAGGAAAAAATCTCTTCTATATAAGACTAAGGCCTGTTATTATTAATTGCCTTAAAGGTGCGTGTTAGTTAAAAGTAACTTGAGCTAAAGTGAGCAGTAATGTTACCCTTAACTTTATTTATCACAACTTCCTTATAAAATAAAAATAAATTTTTTGAAAAAAAGGCATTACCAGAGAAAAAACCGATTACTTTTGACAAATTAAAATAGTTCTTAGAAATACATAGTGGCAACGACGTACTTTTATTTATTTTTTTACTTACAACAAAAAAAAATTCTTCGAATTGTGTAAAAAATAAAAATGTTTGTTGTAAAAAATTTACATTGTCGACGCCGAACACAGAAATAAACCAAACAGCAAGGAAACGGACAAAAAACTGCACGTCAAATACACTACAGAGCAGAAAATATGGCAACTTCAACTGAATAAACCTTACGTTAGCTTATCGGTCACTTTAAATTTTACATTTACATTTTGCAAATAACAGAAATTTACAAAATTTTGTTGCTTATTTGATAAATAATTTTACAAATTTTTGAAAACCGATTTGCTAAAATAAGCAAAAAAAATTCTAAGTTTAAAAAAGTGGATATTGAAGGAAATGTTATTTCTAATTAAAACTTCCACCTACAAACTTAAATTGCTTTAAAATGTTACATAGATTTAAAAAGGGATCGGAAGTGAATATACCGACTCATGTCTTAAAAGGACATCCACTTAAAATAGCACTAAAACTAGTATACTAGGCTTCTCTGCAAAACATCTATCATTTTCTTCAAAATCAGAAATCTTTAATAAAATTTTTTGCAAAAATTTGATAAGCCATATTTTTTAAATAACTGTTTTAAGGGGCATTTAGTTATACAGCGACGGATATATGATAGTACTTTAGCTTAAAACTTTTCTGATAAACACATATCCTTTTTCAAAGTAAGAGTATCTGTAAAAAGTTGATAAGCCACAAGATTAAAAATCACAAATCGCTGTTTTCTGATATTACTTCTCCAATATTTGGCAAAAAGTCTTTGCCCACCAATCTGTCATTATTATCTTCAAAAAGATCTTCCCTTTCGCGTTAATTTTTGTTAGTATTCATCGTTGTGCTGCGTAAAAAATTTTACAATAATTTCGAAATGTAAAAAGTAGCTTTTGCTACTTTTTTTTATGCGGATTTGAAGTTATGCGGTTTTAAATTCGATTTTTTTTACTCACAATCAGTTAAAAAAAAAACAGTACAACTCAAAAATTATTGATCAATTATTTTGAAAAAACAGATAAAAATCTTCCAAATGAAGACAGTATGAATGCTCCGACCTTATCATCTGATAACGTTTATGTTATTTCATCTAGCTAAGATAACTGTGATGATTGGATTCGTTCATCGAGCGATGAGAGTAATTTTGTACCACTTCCAAAACGCGTCAGAGCCTTATTAAACAGTGATTCAGATAATATGTAATTCTAAATATTCTAGTTTGTACTTTTTTATTTATTTATTTAAATTTATTTTTTACTTTCATTAAACTTGTTACTGTTTTTTTCTTTTTTGCGTTTTAAAATAACTGAATTGTTTTTTGTTGTTTTTATTTCATAATTCTTTTCTTTTTGCTATGTTATTATTTTTATTCAATATATTTTTAACTTTTATAAAATTGGTTAACCAGGTAATAAGTCTGATAAAAAAATATATTTTTTCCTTTTTATGTAAAGTGATATTTTTAATAAATTAATTGTTTTTTGGTTATTTTTTTCTGCGATTCTAGTCTAATTTTTACGCCTTGATTTAAAGTTATGCGGTTTTTGAACTATTTGGAACGGATCATCCATTTTGTATGGAAGTTGAGTCTTTATTTATGCAGATTTCCTTGGAACGCATCTACCGCATAAAAAAGACCTAAGTGTAACTAGTTGGCACAGATCACTAATGTCGGTGCTTTTGTCCAAGCAAAAAGAAAAAACACAATTTTCAAGAGTTTGCCTAATGACAGACTCGACATAAACCCCCATTTGCATAGAAAGTCTGACTAAGGTGAAACGAGACAAGGGAAGGGATTTTATTAAACTTAAATTGCAATTAAGCTTTTCAAAAACTTTTTCGAAAATTTGTTTAACAAATTTTCCGTCAGTAAACGGTCTGCCGTGTTTAACTTTATCCAAGCTAATTATAACAATCATTTTTTACATTTTTATTTCTCGATCTTGGTTTATTGGTTTCGAAATTGATCAACCATCCCTTTAATTTTTGAACAAAAATTCGTTTTTTTGTATCAAACGGCTTTTCTTTTTCATTTAATTTATTAATATCATTATGAATAGAATAAAAATGACGTTTACAAACCTTCAAACTGTTTTCCTTAAATGTTTTATAACAAATAAGGAATTGGGGACTACCCAACGCATTTATTATCATAAAATATTTTTAGTACATTCCTATTAATTTTTTCAGTGCTTTAAAAAGAAATCAACCTACACCCGCTATACGTCTTCATTTGTCGCTGTGTCAGTGACGGCCAGTGTTGCCAAATGGACAGATTTAGCTGTTTTTTTACAGATTTTTTAAGAACTGGACAGATTTTAAGATTTTTGCGAAAAAAAAGATTTTTAAGATTTTTTGATTTTGATCGATTACTACTATAACAAAATTAGATACAATTTAATTTAAACGAAAGTAATATTACTTTTTAAGCAACAGTGTTAAAAAAATGTGTTTGCAGTTTTAATGCTAATATGTCTAAAATATACTATAATATTTTATTACTCCTTAATGGAATTTAAAAATTGATTTTTTTGACCTTGTACAAGTAAAAGATTGCAGTGCCAATGGAATTTATAAAATAATTGTAAATGTTTTTCATCAAAATAATATTAATTACAAGAAGAATTTAATAGGATTTGGAGCATATGGAGCCAACGCCACGACGGGCGCTAACCATTCAGTGGCTTCGTTACTGAAAGATGATTGCCCAATCCTTATTATATTGCCATTCTTTTGCGTTGTGTGCAAATTACACTTGTGGTTTTTGCCGAATAAGTATATTTGCAGACGTGCAAATTTTGTTGGATTATAATCCCTAAAAATTGATATACCCTTCTCAAACACGTTGGCTTTTACTTGAAGTAACAAAAAATCAGCTTCTTAGTTTCAATAAAAACAAATTGAAAAAAAAAATTGTGTTCTATTTTTTTTTTAAATTTGGTTTATCGTCATTTTGCCTCAAAATTGTCAAAGTGCCGATTTGCCGATTTTTACTCCAAAAATGCCGATTTTTTGATAAATACTAAAAACACGGTAACTTTGTTTGTTTTAGTATAACTTACAATTTTGGGCAACATTGGAATACTTGTTAGATTAAGGCCCATTATTATAACTTGCCTTTAAGGTGCATGTTAGTTAAAGGTAACTTTAGCTAAAGTGAGGATTAAAGTGACCTTTAACTTTTTTTGGTTATTACAACTTCCTTATAAAATAAAATTAAGTTTTTTGAAAATATGGCATTACCAGAGAAAAAACCGATTACTTTTGACAAATTAAAATGGTTCTTATAAATACGTAGTGGCAACGACGTACTTTAATTTATTTATTTATTTATTTATTTATTTATTTACTTACAACAAACAAAAAACAAAATTTCTTCGAATTGTGTAAAAAATAAAAATGTTTGTTGTAAAAAATTTACATTGTCGACGCCGAACACAGAAATAAACCAAACAGCAAAGATACGGTCAAAAAACTACACGGCAACTACACTGCAGAGCAGAAAATGTGGCAACTTCAAAGTTAAAGGTAAGATGAACTTATCCTTAGCCTATCGGTCACTTTTAGTTAAAGTATACTTATAATAACAAAAAACTAATAATCTCTACGTTAACATCCTAACATTAGCTATCGGCAAGTTATCTGGCATCACCGTAATGAGCAGATAAATAAATCGTGGTTGGCTAAATAATATTTACAATTTTTTAACTAATACAAGTAACTTATCTTTTAAATTGTGAAATACATAAAAATAAATAATATTTTAAGCTGTGCAAATAGAAGTTCTTGCAATTTAACAACATTTTCGTTGTAATATTTTATTGAACACATCAAACATAACAACAATATTCTGTTATTACTGTAAACACTAACTGTTGTGCGCAAACTAAAATAAAATGATAAAATAAATTGTGGCTTATCTACTTGTGGCAAAAGTATAACCAAATCTCAGGGCAGTATAAGCTGTGGCCTATGTTCTAAGTGGTATCATGCGAGCTGTGTTGGTATTTCATCTGAACTCTTGGATGCAATTGTTAAAAGTAAAGGTGCACTCGGTTTTACAAACTGCCCTTGTAAGGAAGATCGACCACTATGTAACGAATCTGATGACAACTCAGTTCGCGCAGAGATAAAGAAAGGGCTTCAAGGTGTTCAAGAAAAATTCGATACAATTTTGGTAGAAGTCAAACGAGAACTAAGCAGTCAATTGAAGGAGGTTATAGCAGACATTGATAAGTGCAACCGGATGATTTCTAATTTAGATGTTACAACCTCTAATAAGTTTGCCATTGTTGAAAAACAATGTAAGACTCATCAACATCTTATTGAAATGGTGCAGAATCAAAATGAGATACTCCAGAAACGATTAAATCGATGTGACGTCATTATAAATGGTTTGCCTAAGAATCAACCCAATATATTGAATGTAGTTTTGAAAATATTTGAACAATTGCATGTCAGTACTAATGATAATGATATCAATGTGTGCTCTTTTATTAATAATGGAAACTCCGTACTTGTTAAGCTTAACTCCACACTTAAAAGAGATAGCATTATGAGTAGCTATTTTAAAACCAGATCCTTAACCCTGTCGGATGTTATTGAAACTGACATTCAAAAAAGAGTCTTTCTTAATGAACATTTAACTCCGAGAGCTGGAAAAATTTGTTATAATTGTCGAAAGCTGCGTAAACAAAACAAAATTAAAAAATTTCGCTTAGTTAACACCGACATACCCAAAGTAAAAATTACACTAAATGATGATAATACCAAGGTGTTTATGTTCAATGAGTTTTTTTCGTACTTCAACATCACTGAATCTTTATTGGATAATGAGCAACTCTAGCTAAATGGCAACACATCTTTAATATACCAGTAGATTGTAATATTTTTTTAATTTTTTTTATAATATTTCTTCATTTTTTTTTTTTTATATAGTTATACACTACTAAATTTTTGCACTTCTTTAATATTATGCATTCTGATCATACTTTACTATATAAAGTGTGGATCAGTTTAGAAAATTCCCATGCTTTCGAGTGAAATTCAAATTCAATCAAACAAATACTTTTTTGCTTTATAAAAAAACTTTTTTTTTTTTTTTTAAATTAATGATTTCTTGCTGTGCTGCCTATATCCTCTGGTGCGGTGGAGTATGCTTTTGAGTTTGAGGGTTGTATGCGAAACAATAGCAAAATACATTTTTGTCTTTGCTTTGTGTGTAACTTTTTAATTTTTTGGCATATTTCATTCATTGGAAACGTTAGGTTAACTATAACGACTTAAAATTGATTGATTTTGTAAGCATTCGAGGGTAGTTCATTTTTGGCTATGTTGGGAACATAGCTAAAAATGTTCTGGGAGATAATAATACACATACTTCACATTCTTTTTTTTTTTTTTTAGTGGTTAATATTGTAAATGATTTAGCTCCATTTTTGATTAATATTAGCTTCTCATTTTTAAAAAAAAATATTTTTGATTTGTAATTATTGTAAATTATTTTTTGTAATTATGAATTCTTGGTCCATATTGGATTGTTTTAAATCAATTGTCTTTTTAAATACTATTTCTGTTATTCTTTGGCTTCCCCACAAATATGAATACTGGATTAATTTCGATGATCCATAATGATAATCTTGGACCTATAGCTAGGGATAACTCTGTTTTGAGGTCATCTCTTTCTTTATCTTCTGAAAACTTAAACATAGGCCATATTAATGCCCAAAGTTTAAGTCCTTCTTATTCAAATACCAAGCTTGAGGAGTTCAAAAGTACATTCATTGAGTCCGGTCTTGACATAATTGGAGTATCGGAAACTTGGTTTAAACCTGACATGCTTTCGCAATCTTTGAGCCTATCGGGTTATAAAATTGTCAGAAATGATAGACCCAGTAGAGCTGGTGGTGTATGCCTGTACATATCGAACAAACTTCGTTTTAAAACAATTTTTTTAGGCAAACAGTATGGAGTTTGTGAGTCATTATTTGTTGAAATTTTTGGTAATGATTTTTCGTTGATAGTTGGAGTGGTATATTTGCCAAATGGCGATGTTGACACTTTTGAAAACCTTCATAGTGATTTATTCGATCGCTATTCTAATATTTTAGTAATGGGTGATTTCAATTATAACCTTTTTGATGCTGTTAAGTCAAATAATTTTCGCTCTTTAATTTCAAGATGTGGTCTTGCCTGCACTCACAACTGCTTACCAACTCACCTTCATTTACAAACAAACACCACCTCATTGATAGACTACTTTCTCTTGAGTCAACCTTCCAGAGTTTCTTATAGTACTCAATTTCAATTCCCATTTTTTTCTTCTTACCACTGCTTTATAATTGTTTCTATTGAATTTTCTTCGCAAACACGTAGTGATTGGATTGAAATCAAAGATTATAACAGGATAAATTATGATGATTTTTATCATCATCTTGATCATTTTAATATATCACCAATCTTTTCTACTATTGATGTAGACTCTCAACTTTCCTCCTTAAATGATTTAGTGAATGATCTCCATAATTGTGTTCCTACATCAAGAATTATATCAAAATATGATGATTCTGTTTGGATGAACTCTAGAGCAATTGTTGAGGCTAGATCATTAAGGGATCGAGCCTATGGAGCGTATTTAAGGTATCGCACCGCGGCAAACTGGAGAGCTTACTGTAGACTGAGAAATAAAACCAAATCTATCATTAGAAAGTCTCGTAGAGAGTATGGGAAAAATCTTTTTACTAATGTTAATAATACTCAAATGTGGAGTAGGATTCGCAGGTTAGGTTGTGTTGGTCAGGAGAATTCTGAAATATTTGAATCTGATGTTGAATCTATAGCTACTACTTTTTTGAATAATCTAAACCCAAACCATCTGGGTGAATTGAATTTTGACAATTTCATTGACAACCCCAATTCGTTTTCATTTGATCCCATCACGGAATGTGATCTTTTGCTGGCAATTAACTCCATTAAATCTAATTCGACTGGTTATGATAAAGTTCCCATTAAATTCATAAAATTGATTTTCCCATTTATATCTAGCCTGCTTCTTCATATTATAAATTCTATATTTACAACGCCAAAATTTCCGACTGCATGGAAACTGGGTCGTGTTGTGCCAATATTAAAGAGTGGTACTTATAATATTAATAATTTAAGGCCAATTACAATTTTACCTGCAATGTCGAAAATCATTGAAAGTATAATGAAGGTACAAATTTTAGCTCATTGTGGAAATTTCTCTTTGATTCATCCAAACCAATACGCCTTCAGGCGAAATCGCAACACAACGTCATTACTTCTTTCTCTTACTGATACTGTAAGAAGGCAACTTGATAATCGTAAGCATTGCATAATGGTCTCTCTGGATCTAACCAAAGCGTTTGATCGCATTAATCATAACGTTCTTATAAGGAAGCTTCAGGAAAATTTCAATTTTTCTAAATCTTCTTGTAAGTTGGTTTATTCTTACCTGCTGGGACGGTCTCAGTTTGTTTCCCTCAATGGGATAAATTCCTCTATAGGTGCAGTGACATCTGGTGTGCCTCAAGGGTCTGTACTGGGTCCCATCTTATTCCTTACATATTTAAATGATTGTATTTCACTTTTAGACAACAATTTTTGCCATTCATATATATTTGCTGATGATATTATGATATTGTATACTCCCGGTTCTGATCATATTGTCCGCTTTGAGACCTGCTTGAATAACCATTTGAATTTAATATCCAATTGGATGTCCCTAAATTGTCTTGAGATCAATTCCACTAAGACTAAGGCAATTGCTTTTCATACACAGAATAGGCATTTTCTTTATCCTAGGATATATATAAATGGACAGGTAATTGAGTATATGGATTCTCTTAGATGTCTCGGTATTTTTTTGGATTCCAGACTAAGTTTCAACAATCACATAAATTCTCTTTCCAATAAAATTTGTCGTACTCTAAGAAGATTATACTCATTAAAACAATATACACCTAGACATGTAAGACATCGCCTAGCTCATTCCCTAATTATGTCCCAATTTAATTATGGCCTTGAGGCCTTCTCTGGGACCTGGTTATATAATATAAATATTCTAGAGAAAATTGTCAGAAAAGCTGTTCGTTATGTATTTAATTTGAGAATTTATGAACATGATCGTGTAACGGAGCTTGTTCCTGAGTTTTTAAGATGTAGTTTCGATAACTACTTAAAAATTCGTACTTTACTTCTTTTTTATAAAATTATTAAATTGCAACAACCGGAAGACCTAGTGAATGAGTTTTCATTTATTAATTCAACAAGGAACGTTCAGATTGATGTACCTTTTAGACATCTTTCAATATTTGATCGATCTTTTATTGTTCGTGTCTATCAAATTTGGAATAATCTGCCAAACAGTCTAAAACTTTTTTCATATTCATTTCTATCATATAAACGTAGACTACTCGATTACTTTAATGAAACTCCTCCATAAATAATAATATGCCCTTAAAATTTCATTTATGACCGCTAAGATTCTTTTTTTTGTCTCTTGCTATAGGTACTTATTTAAATACTTGTTTCTATGTTCATATGGCTGGGGAGCCGCAAATATACTTGAATAGTAAATTTTTTTTTTGTATATATATTAATATGTATTTAATACAAAATTTAAATTGTATCACTATGGTATTTAGTTTTTATCTAACAATACATAAATAATTGGCCATGAAGGCTTTCTATGTATTGATATAAATAAATAAATAAATAATAATGGGCCTAAGGTTTAAGCATTTGAAGTTGCCACATTTTCTGCTCTGCAGTGTAGTTGCCGTGTAGTTTTTTGACTTTCATTTGTATTTTTTGTTTGTTGTAAGTAAATAATTAAATAAAAGTACGATTTTACTACGAAAAACTAATTTTTTAGTAACGTCTTCTGATTTTTGAGATTCGTCTTACTTTTTATACATCTTTTTCGGATATAGTGATCCAATTTATCCCAGAGATGCTCTAAAGGATTTTAATCCGGTGATTGGGGTGGTGAATGTAGTTGGTGAGGCACATTCCTTAACAATCCCCGAAGTGTGCTTCGGGTCATATTTTGCTGGAATTACCAGCCTGGACCCATAGTAGCAGCAGATTTAATATTATCCTTTAGAAGATCAAGGTAGACAAAACGATCCATGGATGGAAGCCTAAAACCATGCTTGACTGTTGGAAGTAGATCTTTCGGCAACAATTCTTCATTTTTTTGTGCCATGTTTTTTGCTTGCCATCACATCCGAATAAATTGCTAAACATAAATTTGGCCAAAAAAGTTTAATCTATTTTAAACTTATGGTGTATGGCTTCTTTCTAGGTACACGGCTATCATTTGAATCAAGATATTTTGTAATTTCCACTGCTGTTTTCAAAGAATTTTTCTTATTTCACACAGTATCTAACTTTGTACTCTATGAGCCATTATTACACAGCAAAAAATATCACAAAATTTTAAGTAATTAAAAATATTTCATAAAATTTAAGTTCGATTTCTAACAATTTTTCATATAAAAATTGTTTGAAAATAAAAACTGAAGTTGCAAACAAATAACAAAAAGTATTTTGTATTAACTAATTCGATTGTTGGCACTTTTATTTTTGCAAACAAATCACTAAATTATTTCTGCCGAATATAACGTTAAACTAAAAAAAATCAACAGTTGGTTGCACTTTTACAACACTTGCTTGTTTTTATATGGGCATTTAGACTTTTCAATTCCCTTTTTAAAGATGCTTCCAAAGTTATGTAATTTATACGGTGGCTCCAACCAGTGCTGTTCATTTCATGGGACAATTGTTCTCTGCTCAATTCACATGCAGGGGTGCCAGATGATTTTATAAAAAATCGGTATATTTGAAAAAAAAAATCGGCATAATCGGCACTTCAATTTAAAAAACCGGCAAATAAAAAACCCTTTTTAAATACAAAAAAATCAATTTAAATACAAAAATATATTTTTATTACAAAAATATATTTTTATTAACAAAAAATAACAAAACAGAACAATTCTGCATTAACTAAAACATAAAATAATATAAAAATCAATTATTTAATTTTAATCTTTTGATAGTAGAATTCCTTGTAAAGATTCATTTTCCAGGGAACATTGAAATTTTGTTTTATTTAGGTTGACTAAAAATTCTTTCCACATTTGCGGAAGATTGTGGAAGGACCATAATTTGTTGTACAAACTTCGACAGCACTGAAAATGCAACAGTAAAGTCCCCATTTTTTGCCAAAAAGTTTGTAAATTTATTTCACTTCTTTCAAAAATTCCTTAAATTTTATAAATTTTAACATTGAGAGTCTAAAATTTCTTTTTCAGAAATAAAGCTGGGGAATTCTTTTAGAATTTCCATAAAATAATTACTGTCTTTGTTCATAATTTTGTTAGGGTTTATAATTTTTAAAGGTTTATAAGATTTTTGTCCAAAATTAAAACGTTTTAATATTTGATTTGCAAGTTCTTTAAAAAAATTAATACAATTGTTTACAATTATGTTAATTTCGCTGTTGTTAAGCTTTGATTCTGATATTACCCCTTTAGCCATTAATCCCAAATATACGTCATCAAATTTCAAAAAGTTTTTTGTGTTCATAAATTCCGTTAAATAAATTTTATCATTAAAAATATCGTTTTTTATAAAATTACTTAATACTTTACTTTTAAAAACTTTTCCATTTGGCTGTATAGGTTGTATAGGCTGTGTATTTCACTTTAAAATATTTTGCTAAAATTATTAACAATTTTAAGAATATATTTTAAACAAGTAAGAGCGGCTAAATTCGGCTGTGCCGAATCTTATATACCCTTCACCATGGTTGGAAAAAGCTGAAGTTTATATATATATAATATATAGCTACTCAGTATTTTGTGTAGATACGAATTAAATTGAAATAATTTATTTTATAAGTGAATAGTATAGAAGGATTTTAAGATCACATCATATTCTTTTTAATTATTTTTTTTTTTTTTTTTTATTGTAAAATAGACAATCACCAACAAGCAATGACCGCAAAGGGAGAAGAAGAGCATGGATATTGACAAGGTTGGGTAGCGCCATCCGAAAATACTAAGTATTCTATCCTGCTGGCTCAGTGGAATTTCTCAATTTTTATTCTCTATAACTTACTAATAAAAATTTTCATGTTTCTTTACAATAAAAATAATTACAAAGAATATGATATGATCTTAAAATCCTACTATACTATTCACTTACAAAATAACAGATCAACAATTCATAAAATTCCATTACTTTACACACAAGGATACAGTTTATAGATTTGTTTAGTTTTTATTTAAATGACAAATATTTATATGTGTGTTGTTTGTGTATAAAAGGTGGAGATGAAAGAAAAAATTTTAATTATTAATATAAAATTTTATATAAATTAATTATTAAATGTTAAAAAAAACCAAAAATAAGCAAAAAAAAAAGTCTTAAGAAAATAATAAAAAAAATGTACAAAAAAAAAGTGAATTGACCTGACCGAGATTTGAACCTCGAACCCCGCGGCCTTAGAGAAAAAAAAAGTATATGTGACACAGCGTCTAGACAACTGAGCTATTGAAGCTCACACAAAATCATCGTCAATAGAGGTACATATATAAAAGTCTTCGTTCATTAGAGATTTGTTTAGTTTTTATTTAAATGACAAATCTTTATATGTGTGTTGTTTGTGTATAAAAGGTGGAGATGAAAGAAAAGAATTTTAATTATTAATATAAAATTTTATATAAATTAATTATTAAATGTTAAAAAAAAACAAAAATAAGCAAAAAAAAAGTCTTAAGAAAATAATAAAAAAAATGTACAAAAAAAAAGTGAATTGACCTGACCGAGATTTGAACCTCGAACCCCGCGGCCTTAGAGAAAAAAAAGTATTTGTGACACAGCGTCTAGACAACTGAGCTATTGAAGCTCACACAAAATCATCGTCAATAGAGGTACATATATAAAAGTCTTCGTTAATTAGAGATTTGTTTGGTTTTTATTTAAATGACAAATCTTTGTATGTGTGTTGTTTGTGTATAAAAGGTGGAGATGAAAGAAAAGAATTTTAACACATGGATGTGTTGTTATGCTCAAAATTCTACATACATATTAAACAAAGGGATTTTACTGGAAAAATTAGAGGTAGTCCTGGTTTTTTGCTAATATCTCAGCCATTTATTAACCGATCTGTCTGATTTTTAATAGCAAACAGAAATGGATCACATGTAACAGAAATAAAAAAGAATCAAGTCCTCATCATGTCTGGGTTCTTCGGAAAACCCATTTCAACACACAGACGGACAGACGGACATCGTTAAATCAACTTCGCTCTTCATAAGGACCCAGAATATATATACTTTATAGGGTCTAAGATCAATATTGTAGAAATTACAAACGGAATGACAAACTTATATATACCCTTCCACCTGTGGTGAAGGGTATAAAAAGATAAATAAATTTGATTTGATTCGTTTAAATTTTTTATAATTTTACTTCAAAAGTTTTTTACATTATTTGTATCAAACCCAGTAGAGCACAATTTTTGGGATATTGGTGGAGGGTATTCAAAGATTCGGCACAGTTGAATTTAAGCCTTTTTTACTTGTTTTCTTTAGAATAAGCGCTGACATTTTAACAGTTATCTCTTTTTAAGCCCAATATTATAACTTGCCTTTAAGGTGCGTGTTAGTTAAAGGTAACTTTAGCTAAAGTGAGGAATAACGTGACCTTTAACTTTTTTTGGTTATTACAACTTCCTTATAAAATAAAATTAAGTATTTTGAAAATATGGCATTACCAGAGCAAAAACCGATTACTTTTGACAAATTAAAATGGTTTTTTAAAATACGTAGTGGCAACGACGTACTTTTATTTATTTATTTACTTACAACAAACAAAAAATACAAACCAAAGTCAAAAAACTACACGGCAACTACACTGCAGAGCAGAAAATGTGGCAACTTCAAATGCTCAAAAGCTTTTTTTCAATGGTAGGCGAAATTTTCAAGGATTTGCCGGATGATGCGGTTAAAAATGCGAAATTTTTTTTCATTTATTATTTGCGTGAGCAAGTGGAAGCAAATATTTTTATTTTGTGAATTTTTTTTATGTATTTAATTTTTTATGAATTAAATTTTTTGTTATGATCTTATTTTGTTTTTGTTATGAATTTAATTTTTATTTATCAATTTTTCTATAAATAAAATTTAATATGTCGTTTTTCGTAGTAAAAACAGATTAACAGCCGTTTTATCACTTTGACTTACAAGGTATTAGCTAAGATGTTTTTTATCATAAAATATACATACAAAATATTTTCCGTTACCGACTGTAGTTTATTTAAAAAAAAAATCAATTGAAATTCATAGAAATATATTTTTAACTATTTGAATCAGTCCTTCAAAAAACAAACTATAAAAATTTACAGACATTTAGTAAGAGTTGATATTTTCTTTTAAATGTAAAATTTTATGTTTTATGATTCTAAAAATAGAAATTCATATAATTCCTTTTTGTTTTTTTTTTTTGCCAAAATAGTTTGTTTATATACAAAATTATTTTAATAAAAATTAAAAGATATTATTCAAATATAGATACACACATAGAAAATAAAAATATATACATCTGTGTGTGTTGTGTTTTGTAAAATAACATACAAATAAAAAAAAATTTAAATTTAAAAACAATCCACAAAAATCGTTTACAGTTTTGTCAGTTAGAAATTGATGTTTATTTTAAACGGCTTTCGATTGAAAATGAACAACAAAACGGGTTGAATATAATGAAAAATCAGTAGTCCTTTTTTTGAGTGTCACGACTTTGAGCTGGCATCACTGCTTTATTTGACAACCCATTTAACAGCTGATAGTTGCTTTTTGTTTAGTTTGCTTTGAAATTTCATTATGAATCGACTTTCACCAGAGCAACGCGTGCAAATTGTTGAAATTTTTAATCAAAATAATTGTTCCATTCTTCAAACTTATCGTGCACTTCTTCCATTTTACGGTGTACATAATCGTCCTTCAGAGCGGCTAATTCGGCACTGTTCGGCGTCTCACGGGATGCACATTATAGTAACAGTAAATGTGGTGGTTAACTGAATCCAACCATGATAGCATAGATGCGATAAGATTTTGGGTAACCGAAGGTAGAATTTCATTCCACTCCTCAATAGTGCAGCTTTAAGGGTATCTTTGCTTGTAATGTTATGAGTTCTGATTTTTTTTCGAGATAATCACACAGATGTTCAATTGGGTTTATGTCAGGTGATTGGGGGGTAGTTTTTAATTGTTTTGGCGCTCTATACGAAAGCCATTATCTACTAATATGGGCTGTATATTTAGGATCATTGTCTTGTTGCAATACTAATTATCCTGTAAGTCCCAATTTAGCTGCACTTTGATGTAATTTAGTTTTTAAAAGTTCATATAAACCGTCTAATACATAGTTCCTTCGACCATCACCAGATTTCCATCATCAGATGCTGTCATACATCCCCCTTACCATAACCAATCCACCAGTGTTCACTTTTCTCCATACTTTTTGATACCCAGCTGAGCCAAAAATATTATATTTGTAAGTGTAGAAAACATAAATACTTTGGCATATTTTTCGAAAAAAAAATATAAATTTTTAATTATTTTTGTGATGCATACTTACTTTTGTGATACACTGTATTTAAAAAGTAATACGTAAAGTAAGGTTAAATTTTCAGTTAAATGTAAAATTTTATGTTTTCTGTTTCTAAAAATAGAAATTAAAATAATTTCTTTTCGTATTTTTATCAAAATAGTTTGTTAAAATACAAAATTATTTCAATAAAAATTACAAGAAATTTTTCACATATATATGCAGACATAGAAAATAAAAATATGAACATGTAAATAAATATGTAATTACATGTAACATCCATTTTTTCTTATGTTTTGTCAGTTAAATATTGAAGATTATTTAAAACGACTTTTGATTGTTTTTACTACATTTGTCGATTATTAAAAAATTATTTAATAGTTGAAAGTTTAACTAATTAAAAATAATTGTTAAAATTCAAATTCAACTTTATAAAATTTTTTGTTTACAATGTTTGTAAATTGTTATTTTTTATATAAAAATTCATTGAAAATAAAAATTAAAGTTACAAAAAAATAGCAAAAAGTTTTTTTTTTTGTATTTACAAATTCCATTGTTGGTGCCTTTTAAAAAAAATATTTGTATTAACAAAAATATTCTATAAAAAATGTTTAATATTACAAACTGAATTTTGTAAATTTTTTCTGTGTATAAACAAAATGGATTGAATATAATGAATAATCAGTAGTCGTCTTTTTAATTGTATTTTCGATTAATTTAATATGTATTTTAGATGATTATCTGAAAAGGATAAACAGAATATAAAATACATATCAACTTATAACAAATTATTTTATAATAAAAAAGGTTTTTAAGGAGCGCTTAGGCGGCACTGATGTGAGTACAAGTGTAATATCACACCACATGGTGTCTTTGTTAATTTAATACACAGCAGGATAAAACTCGTATTTCTTTTGTTATTTTTATTTAATTTTCATCTGTGGATAACAACGATTAAACCCATGTATCCAGCCTACATCCTGATGTGTTTGAATATGAGAATTCAATTTTGATAACAAAAAGCAAATTGTAATAATTTATTATAAATTACTAATATTTGTTTAGCCAATAATTTTAACGTCATTAGAGGAGAAAGTTTTTTTAAAGACTCCAAAAATTCTTAAGGTTGGATCAGCCAGACGTAAACGTATCTCTGTATAACAAATTTAGTGAGTTAAATAAGAATAAGAGATGTGGTGTTGTGATTCTTGTTTCATATTTTTTTTTATTAAATCTTCATTTACATAACCGAGCCATTAGGGCCTTATGTGGTTAATTAAAGCTACTATCTTAATAACAAACTTCTAGAACACCCTGTAGGAAGCCTGGGGTCAAGTGTCTACAAGTCACAACTTTTGTCGACTATTTTGGGTGACTTTTTGGTGACATGTCCAAAGCGTCTATACTTTTTACATTCCTTTTTCGCAGCTGCAAAGCTTTGCTTATTCTTGATTTTTTTGTTTTATTTTGTTGAAAATACATGTGCATAGCTGCATGCAAAATTAAAGTTTTTAATAAAAATATAAAGAAAAATGAATTTAAAAGTTATTATTTATTTATTTATTTATTTATTTTATTAAGCATATAATTACAAATTATATTTTAATACCCTAACCGAGCACTAGCAATGAAGGCTTCAGCTCGTTGTAGCGAAAACAGACCAGAGCCTCCGGTGGTAATCGAACCCACGACCCCCGCACTGATAAGCTGGGCGCTCGAATTTAAAAGTTAAATATACAAATTGGAACAAAATATATAATGAGCAAAAGAAATTAAAAAAAACTTGTAAGAAAAAACAATCAATTTTGTATAAAAATAACAAGAAAGAGGCAACAATTTTCAGTGAAAATTGCTACTATAAAGATTTTGTGGAGCCTGATGAAGATTTTACGGAGCCTGTGGATGATTTTGTGCGGTATTTGGAAGATTTGTTTACTCCAAAATTAAATATGCACGAAATTTTTTTTTATTTTAATGAAATTTATAAAAAATATCTAATTTGACAAAATAAATGCACCTGTTTAATCTTATTTCCTTCCTAGTGTGGAAATCAAATAAAAAGTTCCAAAAGTGTAGACTAGAATTACTACAATGTACTAGTGAATCTCTGGTTCCAATGTCTACACCTAGTCAATAGTTGTGTAGATTCGCAATGACACGCAAATGTTAAATGTCTTGAGCAGAAAGCGTTGGCTGGGGCATAATTAGTCAGTAGCACTGGTGACAAAGTCAATAGTCAATCAGTACAGTTTCACTACCGACATTTCCTGCAGGGCATATACAAAACTTAAACACACAATCTTTTTAAGAATGAAACAAAAACACAGCTTCCTGTATTTATATTTAACTCATTAAATTTGATATATTAATGATCCAGCCTTTACGATCCGTTATGTTTATGTAGTTTTAGTCTGTTCCGTAACAACGTAAGAACTTGTATACTTGTATAATTAGTTGTAGATAAGGTAATTCCTAGGAACTAAAATTAGCAGTTTGTCGTCATCCATCACAAAATTTGGTTTGTTCTTTGTTAATTTAAACACATAATTGAACGTGAACGAACTAATTTAATCAAACAAAAGACTCAGTTCAATGCTATCGCTATTTTAGTTTAATGTTTGGTTTTATTATCTTCGAACGGATACAATATTTTTTATTTTTAATTAACATAATAACACTTTAACGAAAATCGCCATTGAGCAGTTGAAGAGTTCGACCTGCTCAAGATAAAATAGGGGGATGTTGGCCAGGGAGCGAATGAAAAGAAAAAGAGGAATCACATATGAAAACATGTTATCAAAATCCTGTTGTCCCTGCTTGTGTCATTATCTGTTCCATGAGTTTCATCAACCAATGAATAATTTAGCCTCATTTTCAAATTTAAGAACATAAAAATATTTTTATAAATATTTTAGATAAAAAATGTTTATACCTAACGGTAAACAAATCGAGGTACGGTCAAGCAGCGAATTCTAAAGGATTAAATGATGCACCAATTTTAGAAAAATTGGTGCAAGGACACGCCTACCTCCATACATCCAGAAGTTTAAAAATGTAATAAAATCTTGGTCAGAACATAATGATAATACTAGTTATTAAAACAAAGTTATTAACATGCTTGCCAATTTTCTTTTCAATCGAAGCAAGGACTTTAACCTGTCATATATCCATTTAAAAAAAATTTCTATAAAACCTTTAAAAGTTGACCAATTGCATTTAAACTTATCAAATTAATTTAAATAAATATAGCAAACATGTATACTAAAATTCGTAGAATTCAGTTTTGTAACTAAAAAGTCATTAGTATCCCAGCAAAAATGAAGCTGCCAAAGAAGCAATAAAAGCATCACTACTATGGCAAAGGCATTACTTCTTTTCTGATGGTTTCATCGATGAATTTAACATTAGCGTGTCATAGGATGGAAGTATTCAAATGCAGCTACTAGCATTACTCATACTTTAATCTAAGGAAGCAATGATAATACAATGATTATATATTCTGATGAATGAGTGGAAAATCTTCATATACTTTGTAGTATTTAAGCTTTGATGAAAATTTAATTCATAAGAATGCAGAAAAATAAGTTTAAAGAAGTAAAATTTATGCATTGATATACAAATACTCTTTATTAAAACAAATTAATAATTCTGCATTAGTGAAAAAGCATTTTTAAAACATTTTTCAAAAATTTTAATGAATTTTTAGACAAATTTTAAAATATTTTTGGATAATTAAAAAACTGGTTGTACAAATTGGAAATATTTTTAGACAATTTTAAAATATTTTTAAACAATTTTAAATAACTTTTGCACAATTTTAAAACATTTTTGGGCAATTTGAAATAATTTTTACACAATTTTAAAATTATTTTGATAAATACTGAATTAAAATGAATTAAAACTGAACTAGTGTTAAATAAAATACATAATGCAAAAATGCACAGATTGCGTCGTCATAAATATTTGAGGCTGAAAAATGCAAATGACAGGCCAGCTAGTTTCAATTAAAAGTCAAAAAAATCTGTTTTTCTTGATTTTTCAAAACTTTTATAAAAATTGCATAAATTCTAACCCTCATGAAATTTTAAACTAAAATCTAAAAAATGATTTAATAAAAAACTTATAAAAGTTCATCAGAACTATTTTTTCAATTTGAATAAATGCTTAAGATTCAAAAAAATATACGATATATTATAACTTATGATTTAGAAGTAATGAAGAGTGATATTTTAAGATATGCATCGGGTTTATATCCAGATCACTGCATTTGAAATATGAACACATAAATGCTTTTGGAATGCCTTAGAATAACACCAAAAAATCATAAAAGAATGTCAACTGAAGTTTAGGAAGCAATGAAAGAAGTTATAGTCACAGAATGACTACCATTTTTTTTGCTGGGTACTTATATCCTTTTTTATTACAAACAATACCCCCAAAATATTGAAATAATTTTAAATAGCGCTACCCCTAAAATAGCGTTAATTTGCAGTCATTAAAAATAATTTTTAACACTAAAGTTGAATAAATTTGTTTTTTTATTACCCTTAAAATTCTGACGTTATTGATAAATTCGTCACCACGCATATTAGAATTTTATGAAACTTTTTATTAAAAAAAACTATGTCGTTCGCATCCCTAACTTAATAAATTGATATTTAGCCAAAATTAAAATCGATGGTACTTTTTATAACGCATTTATTATTATTATGTAAAGAATTTATACAATATTGTATCAAGCCGAGTCGTTGACGTTTCGTCAAAAGAATTTTATAGCCTCATAGAATTTTATCAAAATGATCTAAAAGCGGTTAGAACCTTTATAACACAAAAAGGATCAAAATGTATTTAAAAAATTCAATGGGCGAAATAACACTTTCTGCATTGGTTCTAATGTCTGTATATCGTAAAGACGTAGACCCAGAAAAATTCGTTGACAGTTTGATGTCAAAAAATCTTCGCATTCATTTTAAAGTTTAATATTAACAGCCAAATGCATAAACATTTTTTTGATTCCTATAACAGTCTTATAAAGAAAACTTGTTGTTGCTTTACATGTTAATTTGATTTATAAGTGTGTAATAAAAATCAATAAAATGTCTGTGCATATGACTGTAAATGTATGCATTAAATCATAGTCTATCACACTGACATACATTTACAGTCATATGCACAATAAGTTTTAAATAAAAAAGTATATCAATTTAAAAGCTATAAATTTTGTTTTAAATATGTACATTTTATCTCAGTCAAGTTTTAAATAAAAATATGGTATGAATTTAAAAACTGTCAATTTTGTTTTAAATGCTTCCAATAGATCGAAAAATTTAGCTTTTGGAATAAAAAATATAGAATTAAAATAAAGAGATCGAGTAATATATACAGAATTTATAGGAAATAGTTATCAGATTCTGAGATATGTTTGTACAGTTTAAAGACTTTAGAGTTTGAGGATTTTTCTTAAAAAAAGTTCTCAATATCTGAAGGGGTTTCTACAGGGAAAAGTTTGAAGGATCTGAAGGTTTTTGTAATGAAAATGATCTAAATCTTTTTTTTTTCTTTTTCAGAAAGTCGACAGAATCTAAAAACGTTTCCTTTGTGCTGCGTTGGCGCCTAAATCCTAATATAATAAAGATAATATATATATATTATGAAGTGTAGTAATAATATCTGTAATTTACAAAATTAAATCATTTATGCAATTTACATGCATTTTTTTTTTATCAATTTGTAATAAATAAAACTAGATTTAATATAATAAAATATTTTATTATTAAAGGGGCTTTTTGCAGCAAAAACTACCTCATATCAAAGTTAGATTACCAATATTTTGCCTACGTTAAAAATGGTAATATACCCCTTCTACTCGGTTAATTTAACAAAAATTATAGGTGATTTTTTAACATAAAAGTCAAATAGAAGATACCTATTTTTTATTGTAATATTGCCGTAAAACATAGCCAAGTCTATGTTGCCCTTGAAAAAAGGTGATATCACCCCACACTTTTAGGCAATATTACCTAAGTTTTTTTTTGTGTGTACAGAGATAATTAATTCTCTAATATGTATATTTACTTATAAAATGTTGTATTTTAGGTAAGGAATTTATGTTCCATAGACTTAATATATGAAATGAAATTACATAAAATGGCATTGCAATTTTTAATGCCTCAATGGAAATAAAATCAGCCTTTTCTGAGCTTTAAATTCCTTTTTCACTTTTTTTTGCTTCAGAGCTTTTTTCTAATAAATTTTTTTTTTGCTAGTTTTGTTATTTATTTAAATAAAGTGTTTTTCCCAACTTTTTACTTTTGCTAGTTTTTTGCTTTTTTGCCAATATTTTTTGCTAACTCCCCAATTACACATAACCAATTTTTTAATTAATAAAAAATCTACTGCCGCTCTTAAGGTATATTTACATGAAGGAAAACCTGATGCAATGTGCTTCTTTGGTAATTCTTTTCTATCATTTTATTGATTGTGAAGACACCGGATTAAAGCAACTAGTATACAAATAACAACTCTTGTTTTTTGTATACTCCCACTTCGCAGATGGCGCCAGTTTACATAATAATATAGTTATAGACATTGTAGATAGTAAATAATGAAAACTGACGTTTTCATTAAAAATTATATTTCCATTCATTCCTAAAGAACAATTAACACAATAAAAATTTTAAATTTAATATGATAAAAAAGGGTATATATTTGTATGCCCCTCTATTTTGTTTTAGTTGTTTAAAAAAAATACATATACTAAAATGTGAGAGTGTTCACCAATATAGATTTATATACATTATTTTTAAAACGCTGGGAGTTCAAAAATCTAACTTTTTCGACCTTCATTAAAAAAATTTATATCAAACTTATTTATCACACTGACTGAGATCTAATGTATACATTTAATATTAAACTTAAAAATTAATGCAACGAATTTTAGACCTTTTTACGATATACAGTAGAACCAATGCATAAAGTGTTACTTCGCCCATTGAATTTCTCAAGTACGTTTTGCTTCTTTTTGTGTTATAAAGCTTCTCTCCGCTTTTAGATCATTTTGGTAAAATTCTATGAGGCTACAAAATTGTTTTGATGAAACGCCAACGACTCGGCTTGATACAATATTGTATAAATTATTTACCACATTTTTATGGCCGATAAATCTATTTGTTATACTTAAGATTATTTAATTTAAATATGGAGTGAATAAAAATAATCTGTAGTAATCGGTAGGATCATCTGTTTTGTAAATTTGAACTGTATTTTTGTGTTCCTGCCCGTCTTGGTAACTCTGGCTCTATACCATACAGCTTTCAGTAGTTTTCATATAAATAATAATAAACTTTATTTTATTAAAATTTTCGGAATTAGTTATTAATAAGTATTTGAATAAGAACATTTATTTATATATTTATATTTAAAAACAGCATTTTTATTTAAAAAATAGCAATTTTAAATCAAAAAGTCACATTTTAAATTAAAAAAATATTATTTCAAATAAAAAAAACATAATTTGAAGTTCTAAAAATATAAATTAAAATTTAAAAATATGAAATGCTATTAAAAAGCCAATGAGTCATTCTGTGGATTATCTCTTAAAATTTGCACATGAATATTCCTGTAATATCTGTGCTGTTTTAGTTTTTTAAATTTCACGGTGTATCGAGCTAAAAGTTTTGTAGTTTTAGCAGCTCAAAGTTGGAAAATACTTCATGTTTAAACTGATATAACTTTTTAAGCAATTATTTAACAAATCGTATTTCTTAGATCTTTTTCTTTTAGATAATTGTTTCGAAAATGAGAAATATTGTAAAACGTTATTCGCGAATATTTGCAAAAACACGTATTTGTGACTAACTTTAAGCAGCGATACACCACGAACAACATCGAATTTCCAAAAATAAATCACCACAGATATCATGAGAACGTTGAATAGCCGATTGTTTTAACAAATTTTTGAAATGACTCCAAATGTAATTTATAAAACATGATTGAAATTCAAAAACACCAAATAAAATTAAAAAAATATATGTTGTATACCAACAATTTGTATACCCTCCACCATATATGGTAAGGGTATATATAAGTTTGTCATTCCGCTTGTAACATGCAGAATTATAGGTCTAAGACCCCATAAAGTATACATTTTAGTGATCCTTTTGCGATTTCAAGTCGATTTAGCGATGTCTGTCTGTTGAAATAGCGATCACGATGCGAAGACGCAAGCCAAGGTGCTCATTATTGGACAGCCTTCCGAGCAGTTTGATATTGAAAATGAGCAAAATCTGTCCAGCGGTTAAAAAGCTGTGAGTGAAAATGTGAAGGTACCTCTAAATTTTCCATACAAATTGGTGTATTTTAATACAATTTTATAGTAGCAATTGGCAAGTAAAATATTTTCTCTTTTTTTTTAACCAGTCCATTAGAATTGAATAATTTTTTATATTCACCTCAAATATTTTCATGACAAACAATTTTTTTCACCACTAAAATTTTTTTCACCACAAAAAATTTTTTCACCCCAACAAATTTTTTTCACCTCAAAATTTTTTTTCGCCAAATAATTTGTTTTTACATCCAAATTTTTTTTTTCAACTCCATAACTATACTTCAAAAGTTTTTTACATTACTTGTATCAAAAACAGTAGGGAATATTTTTTAAGATATTGGTGGACGGTATTCAAAAATTCGTCACAGCCGAATTTAAGTCTTTTTATACCCTTCACCATAGGTGGAAGGGTATATATAAGTTTGTCATTCCGTTTGTAATTTCTACAATATTGATCTTAGACCCTATAAAGTATATATATTCTGGGTCCTTATGAAGAGCGAAGTTGATTTAACGATGTCCGTCTGTCCGTCTGTCCGTCTGTGTGTTGAAATGCGTTTTCCGAAGAACCCAGACATGATGAGGACTTGATTCTTTTTTATTTCTGTTACATGTGATCCATTTCTGTTTGCTATTAAAAATCAGACAGATCGGTTAATAAATGGCTGAGATATTAGCAAAAAACCAGGACTACCTCTAATTTTTCCAGTAAAATCCCTTTGTTTAATATGTATGTAGAATTTTGAGCATAACAACACATCCATGTGTTAAAATTCAATACACAAACAACACACATACAAAGATTTGTCATTTAAATAAAAACCAAACAAATCTCTAACTAACGAAGACTTTTATATATGTACCTCTATTGACGATGATTTTGTGTGAGCTTCAATAGCTCAGTTGTCTAGACGCTGTGTCACAAATACTTTTTTTTATACCCTTCACCACAGGTGGAAGGGTATATATAAGTTTGTCATTCCGTTTGTAATTTCTACAATATTGATCTTAGACCCTATAAAGAATATATATTCTGGGTCCTTATGAAGAGCGAAGTTGATTTAACGATGTCCGTCTGTCCGTCTGTCCGTCTGTGTGTTGAAATGGGTTTTCCGAAGAACCCAGACGTGATGAGGACTTGATTCTTTTTTATTTCTGTTACATGTGATCCATTTCTGTTTGCTATTAAAAATCAGACAGATCGGTTAATAAATGGCTGAGATATTAGCAAAAAACCAGGACCACCTCTAATTTTTCCAGTAAAATCCCTTTGTTTAATATGTATGTAGAATTTTGAGCATAACAACACATCCATGTGTTAAAATTTTTTTTTATACCCTTCACCATAGGTGGAAGGGTATATATAAGTTTGTCATTCCGTTTGTAATTTCTACAATATTGATCTTAGACCCTATAAAGTATATATATTCTGGGTCCTTATGAAGAGCGAAGTTGATTTAACGATGTCCGTCTGTCCGTCTGTGTGTTGAAATGGGTTTTTCGAAGAACCCAGACATGATGAGGACTTGATTCTTTTTTATTTCTGTTACATGTGATCCATTTCTGTTTGCTATTAAAAATCAGACAGATCGGTTAATAAATGGCTGAGATATTAGCAAAAAACCAGGACTACCTCTAATTTTTCCAGTAAAATCCCTTTGTTTAATATGTATGTAGAATTTTGAGCATAACAACACATCCATGTGTTAAAATTCAATACACAAACAACACACATACAAAGATTTGTCATTTAAATAAAAACCAAACAAATCTCTAACTAACGAAGACTTTTATATATGTACCTCTATTGACGATGATTTTGTGTGAGCTTCAATAGCTCAGTTGTCTAGACGCTGTGTCACAAATACTTTTTTTTATACCCTTCACCACAGGTGGAAGGGTATATAAAAGTTTGTCATTCCGTTTGTAATTTCTACAATATTGATCTTAGACCCTATAAAGAATATATATTCTGGGTCCTTATGAAGAGCGAAGTTGATTTAACGATGTCCGTCTGTCCGTCTGTGTGTTGAAATGGGTTTTCCGAAGAACCCAGACGTGATGAGGACTTGATTCTTTTTTATTTCTGTTACATGTGATCCATTTCTGTTTGCTATTAAAAATCAGACAGATCGGTTAATAAATGGCTGAGATATTAGCAAAAAACCAGGACCACCTCTAATTTTTCCAGTAAAATCCCTTTGTTTAATATGTATGTAGAATTTTGAGCATAACAACACATCCATGTGTTAAAATTTTTTTTTTTTTACTAACTTTGTTGTTTTTTTTCTTTCATCTCCACCATTTATACACAAACAACACACATACAAAGATTTGTCATTTAAATAAAAATAAACAAATCCCTAATGACGAAGACTTTTATATATGTACATCTATTGACGATGATTTTGTGTAAGCTTCAATAGCTCAGTTGTCTAGACGCCATGTCACAAATACTTTTTTTCTCTAAGCCCGCGGAGTTCTAGGTTCAAATCTCGGTAAGGTCAATTCACTTTTTTTTTGTACATTTTTTTTTATTATTTTCTTAATATTTTTTTTTTGCTTATTTTTGGTTTTTTTTTAACATTTAATAATTAATTTATATAAAATTTTATATTAATAATTAAATAATCCATAAATAGGCTAAAAACATCAACATTTTTATAAAAACCCTCTGATACAAACAAAATACAAACGTTTTTATACCTTTCACCACAGGTGAAAGGGTCGCGGGTTCGTTAAGATTTTTTTTTGTTTATTTTTTGTTTTTTTTTTACATTTAATAATTAATTTAAATAAAATTTTATATTAATAATTAAATAATCCATAAATAGGCTAAAAACATCAAAATTTGTATAAAAACCCTCTGATACTAACAAAATACAAACGGTTTTATTTCTATTTTTTGCTCCGATTTAAAAGAATTTATAAAAAGATTTTTAAACCATTTTATTTCTCACATATTAAGAAAATTTTATACATAATTTACCTTTGAGTGAAACTATTTTAGGTCATAACTTATAATAATTTATAAAAAAAATTATAAACTATTTTCCTTCAAATTTTTAAAATTAAGCTAAAAAAATTACAAATATTTCTAATAAAATCCTAAATGCAAATTTGCCAGCTAAATCAAACTATTTTGTAGAAATAAAACACATGCAGTTCTAGTGATTTCTTTTAACGATTTGTTGAAATTCTTTTCTTTCACCTCTTAACCTTTTATACACAAACAACAAACACTATTCTAGAGCTGTATTATGACCTATGGATACGTCTTATATAGCAAAAGATCGAAAATCTTTAGTATAACATATTTGCTGAAAAACTCGGAAATATCGGTTCAGATACAAAAAAGTTATGCCCAAAACATACATTTTTTTAAAATACATATTTTCTGGAACCATAAATCTTCCCGAGTCCAAGTTTTATCTCCAAACTAAATGGTTAATTTCCTCTTAAAGGCGTCCGTATATAAATCTGTCCATTTCATATATGTCCATATATAAACTTCAGTTTTTTCCCAACCATGGTGAAGGGTATATAAGATTCGGCATAGCCGAATTTAGCCGCTCTTACTTGTTTATTTTTAATTGCGAATTTTTGAATTTTTTTTGAATTTAAATTGTGTTCTTTTATTTCGCATGCTTTTTTTATTATATAGGTAATTTTAAATTTTTATTATGGCAACACTGACATAAATATTTTCTTTTTAAGTTTTGTTTTTTTCGAATTTTAAATCTATAACTATTTGCAAAGAAAACGAAATACAATTTAAACATTTAGGGCCGCCTTTGTACGAAAGCTGTTTTCGTATATGGGCTTCGCCGGAACGCGAAATACAGCAATTATATTGTATGCCCTGCTCTACTTTTACTAACGAACACATAATTGTTAGGTTTTGTTGTTTTATTTATTTATACAATTACATATACAAAAATTTTATATATTTTAATGACAAATATTTTTGTTTACATTAAAAAGAGAAAATTCAAGAATTTCCCATACTTGGCAGCATTATTACAAATTATTAATACTTAAGCTGCTTTATCTATGACTACTTAGAAACTCTATATCTTCCTATATTTGTATGGATTATTTTTATAAAATCTAAAAAAAAACCTAAAATCAAAGGTTAACGATAAGGACAGATAGATTTGTTGAATGAAAAGTTAAATACAATTTTACAACTGGTAAATGGAATACTAAAAACTAATGTCATAATTTATAAAAAAAAAATAGTACAGCCAAAAATAAAATGTAAAAATATAGTAATAGGTTATACATAAAACAATACTTTAAGTTAAATATTTTCAGTTTTAGATACATATGTTTTTGATCAAAAAAATAAACTCATAAATCTGGGTTTTTGACTTTAAGTCACATTGGAGTCTCATACTTTTAATTAAAAAATAATAATACAATTGGAATCACCAATTTTATATTTCTTTCAAATATACAATTAAAATAATTCCATTAAGTGTATTTTTGTTTTTTACCCAAATAATAGGTAGGAACAATGGGTATAGAGATTTCATCGTAAGCAGCAGTCAAATAAAATTTTGTACAGATTACGAAGGTTCGGTAACTGATAGAAAATTTAGCAAATTTCAAATCAAATTTTTCCCATTTATGCACAAATTTAAGAACCCCACTGGTTTAAAGTAATGCCAATGAAAACTTCCCTAGTTTGTAGTAGACACAAGAGGACGCTATTACATATAGCAAAGAACAGAACCTGCTGGAGGTATTTAAATGAGCGCACAGAAATTTTACCTTGTTAAGAATATGCTGTTTGATCATGATAGAAAAGTCGTGACAACGTACAGTGTAATACCCATTGCACAGAGTCATCGTTCCCATGAATATTATAACCGTTTTGTAATCGGTCATTACCCCCAAATTCTTTATGGGGTAACGACCGATGATGTCCGTGGAGGAAATATCTGGGGACGTTACAAATTAAATTTTTTATGTTAAACGGAAATTAATGAAATTTTTAAATAAGTTTTTATATATAAAGCACAATAAATTTTGTTTGCCATGGAACAATTTGACTTGAACTTTGAACGCTTTAAATCATAATTTAAATAAAGAAACTAAACATTTTTTTTTTATTTAATAAGAAAGACACAGTCATAAGAATCACAAAATGTTACATTTTCACTGGAAAGTTAATATTAAATTTGTGTAAAAAGAAATTGCTCACAATTATCGTGAAAAATATTTTTTTCACGTGAAACCAGAACAACTTAGTGTGCTTAATAGGCTTTTTACACTGAACAAAATCTTTGTGGAACACATGAAAGATGTTGAAAACGTGAAACATGAATTTACATTGGCAACATTTTTCATCTTTCTTTTATTCAGCTGTCAAAAAAATAAAAGAAAAATACCCATAATTTTTGCTAAAAATAAAAACCATTAAAAAAAGGATTTAGGGAAAGCATTTACCATTGGAGTACTTGTTGATTTGCACGAACAAACCCTAATTTTAATGCAGTACATGTGCCGCTTATTTCCCTTTTCTGCAATGTCAGTTTGCTAGGGATGGCACAAAGAAAATCGATCTTTTGCAATTTTTTAGTGATGACACTTAAAACAACAAAAGATGTAACATGTAACAAAATGAGAAAGGATCATCTTTTGCAGATTAGAAAGATGTAGAATTTTTGGCCTGTATAATTCTTATGAGATGTTAACATCATTGCAAATTGATGAAAGTTGTAGGTCAGTGGAAAAAGCCTATAAGGCGTAGAAGTGTGAACACCAGAATATTCTTTAAGTCAACTTAAGTTGTTTTGCCTAAAGATATACATCTATCTTATGGAGCCTAGACCCACATTTTAATAAATTACAAACAGGATGGCAAAATAACAGATGATATCAAGAAGAAAATTAATTATATATTTACAGTTCGGGCTGTTACAACAACAATATGTATATATTAAAATAAATATAAAACAAGCTCCTTATAATAAGCAATAAAAAAGTCTTAGACTAAAATATATGTAGGCCACCAGTAATCAATTGCATAATATACCAAAAAAGTTAAGATAAATCACGAGTGACCTCGGGACTTGTAACATCCATATCGAAACAGCGGCAGGAACATGATGAAACAGGGCATTCGGAATTTTGTCTAAAAAATATAGATATTGAATTAAACTATCAAGTTTGTGTTAAAATAAATTTTCAAAATATATAAACTTACTTAAACCATTGCATTAAATGTTCAGTATGACCACCATGACGACATGTTTGACACCATGAAAACCATTTCGAAAATGGTTTTGACTGCCAACCTATACTTTCAGGACCACCTTCAGAGGTGGGACAAGCATTAAGAGTAGTACCCATGTGCAATAAACAAAGGGAACAACGAGGTAGTGGTTTGCGACAACTAGGACAGGACGAGAGCTGTTTAAGAAAATTAATTAACTCATGCCTTAAAACTTTTTTATTCAAAAAACACACCTTATTGATGTTTGAGGAAACACTGCGCATGCGCGCATCTTCCTGCAACGCATTCGAAACAGATTTGCCACAAAAATTACAAGATAAATATACAGTACGAGCAGTACGACTGGCCGAACGTAGATTTGCAATTTTTATTTCTAATTCAGCACGTTTTCCCCAAAATCCCCATGAATTAAGACAGTCCATGTAGCTGAAACATATTCAATATTTTTAATAACATTTTTAAAACAGCCACTCTTGCTTATATGAATACCTGGTTATCCAGTATTGTATTCTTATATCATTGAAAAGATCACGATGAAAATAATTAATGGCTATTAAAGCTACAGTCTGTATATCTCCCGTTGAATCCATATAGGCTTGTAATATATTTATACCATCTTGTGTTTCGCCCGTCAAAAGTAAACCATTCAAGTCACCTTTTTCGACAGATTTTTGTATTTGTGATTTAACATATTCGGACAGTTTAGATTCTGATAAATATTTACAGGCAAATGCCATGCGATCAGCTAAAGAAATGCCTTCTTCCATCTAGTAAAAATTACATTTAATAATTTGTGTTGCGTAAAAATTATATTTAATTTACCAAAACAGAGTCAAAGTTTTCATTATCGGCTATAAGAAATGAAAATATAGCTCTTAAATGAGCATCTTGTATCTGCATGTTAGCATTCGTACGCTGATTACGCCATGCTGTACTTGAGCGATCTGCATTGAAACTTGAGAGAGCAATTGCAGTTATGCGAAACATGCTCGGGTCACGTGATTGATCTATGGCTTTGGATAAAATATCACAAGCTAAAAGAATTTTTAAATGGAAGACATAAATCATGGCAGCTCGGCTAAATTCCTAAAAAAGAAGAATAAATATTAGTGTATAATAAATAAGAGCCCAGCAAAAATGGATCACACTTATAATTGCAAATAAATGTTAACGATTCAAAAACTTTATATGAAATTCATAAAATAACAATTGTAAATAAAAAATATTTTTATTTTGAAAAATAACAATTATAAATAAAGAAATAGCTCTTACAATTTTAAAATCAATCAAAAAATACCACTTCAATGCCCGTAATTTCAAGCAATAGATATCCACTTAGATATGCTTTGATATCTTTTGGTTTTTTCGTCTACACGGTAGGTAATTACGGACATAAATGAAATAAATATGATTTTAAGTTCAACAAATATTTATTATAAAAGTACCAATAAAAAAAAAACAATAATCCGAAATAAAAATTTTTTATTGGAATACAAAATATATCAATTTAAATTTCCTTTGGTATTTTTTTAGTTCTATTTAAGGTCGAAACAAATAATTTAAACTCAAATATATAATTCGGCCAGAATAATCTGCTATTAGAAAAACAAACACTAATCAAAATATTATAAAATTCTTATAAACCCGAGTGTTGAAACTTTTTAAGGCGGTATATACCCTATTTAAAGTAACTATGTATGAACAATATTAAGTTTTTTATTTAAAAAAAAAAAAAAATTATTTCGTTTTTTATTTCTAGGAATTTCACCTATTGTCACATTTCTTTATCAATAAAATAAACACAATTAAACTTTTTAGATTGGTTGAATTTCATATTCATGACATTAAATATACATATGTAAATGCAAGACTTTGAAAATAATCAAAACTAATCGTTGAGAGTAGTCGGATTATTTTTTGATTAATTTCTGGTAATCGTTAGTAATCTTGATTATTTTTGGATTATTTATAATCGAAATCAATTAGTAATTGTGCAAATCTAAATATTATCGTAATCGTAGTCATTACGATTACTAATCATTACTTAACAGCTACTATACAATACATATTTTTGTATACTTTATCAGTAGTTTTCTGTATTGTCAAATCGAAATCCCGAAAAATAATATGTAAGCAATATGGATTTCAAATTAAAAAAAAGTTCTGTTGTAAACTCGCTATTAAACCGTAATTAACGTTGTATTTCGGTGGAAAAATACAAAACAGCCATTATCACGGTTATTTAACAAAATATCTAAAGAAAAATACTATATTCTTTGTAACAGTTGTTTAAAGCAGTTATTTTTAATAACAGTACTTTTGCAGTAAGGTGTTATTAAGTTCATTCGTTTACTTTTCTCAGTCAAGTCCAGCAAGAATTACTTAGTAACAAACTTACAGAGAGTAAGGTAAATTTACTCTCAAGATGAAATTTTTCTACAAGAGTACAAGAGCGAATAGTTTGCAATAACTTACAAGTTTGTTAAACAGCTGATTGTAAAACCAAATGCAAAAATAAATAATAACTGGTCGATATGAAAAAAGAGGATTCTTGTTGTAAAGTCATAAGCAGAAACATTTTAGTTGGTTTCTTATCTTATCTTCGTTCGTTTAACCAATAATTTGTACAAATTTTTACTGGGTGTCGTTCGTTTACACAAATACTCAGTAAACATAAAGAAAAAAAAGAAAGAATAAAGTGACAGTTTGATGTTGAAAGTTCTTCTTCTTTCTGCAAATTTTTACTGGACAAATAAAGTTTGTTCCCGTACGTTACCGCGGGTTCCCACAGCTAATAATAGCTGTGTTCCCTTACTTTCTGGGTAAAGTTCGGTAAAATGAGAGTAAGCACAAAATACTCTCATAAAATGACAAAATTACCCAAAAGTACGGGAACGCAAAAAACCACTTTTCTAGCCCAAAAAAAAAAATGTCAAAATGCATCAGTGATGCCAAATTTTAAGGTGCAATAAATGTAACACGACAAGTGAAAACGCGCTAATGGAGAAATGCGAAAATTGAAATAAAAGACTCAAAAAAATATATTAAAATTGCCCGCCGATTACAGTGGCACGAAATTTCGAGATTTTGATATTTCCCTCTTTGAAAAAACACACATAGTTATTTCTAATAAATATATTTTTCTCATAATTTAATGTCTATGAGCTTTTTTTTCATTGCTTTTTCAAAGTGGTGTATAAAAATCTCGAGATTTCGTGCCAATGAAAAAGAGGGGGTTACAATTTTCAAAAAAAAAAAAACGCTAAGAAAAATTAAAAGGTGCCGATCTGTCCCTTTTTTATAAACAGAAAATATTTGCAGTTTTTAGAAAGTAAAAAACCGCTTATTGTAACACGAAAAGAGCTAAATTAGCATCGCTGAAGTTCCTTAGTTTTATTTTTTACAATTATAAAACAGCTGTTTTTGTTTATCAACTGTTCTTTTGATAATTTAGCCAATTTACCGACAGTTACCCAGAGGTAACTTTCGGTAAAAAGAAAAACGCTAATACACTCTCACAAACGCTCTCATTTACCCAATTTTCGAGTACGGGAACGCTTTTGGGTAAGTTTGGGAACCCGCGGTAACGTACGGGAACACACTAATTGCCAGCAAGAATTAACAAGCAGAAAAAACATATGATTGAAAAAAATGTGTTTAAATTTTTGTAAATACAAAAAAAAATGTTTTACAACTACGTTGTTTTATGGAAATGCAAAGCAAGAGATATTGTTAAATGAATTATAGAAAAGATAAGAAAGAAAACCTTCTTGAATGTTACTGCTTAAGATTTTACAACAAGAATCCTTTTTTTTCATATCGACCAGTTATATTTAAGAAACTTGTAAATTATTGCAAATTTTCCGTTCGCGTACTTTTTTAGAAAAATTTCATTTTGAGAGTAAATTGGTCTTACTCTTTGTAAGTTTGTTACTGAGTAAATCTTACTGGACTTGACTCAGGAAAGTAAACGATTGAACCTAATAATTTCTCCAGTAAAAATTTACACAAAGAAGAACTCTTAACATCAAACTGTCACTTTATTCTCTCTTTTTTCTTTATGATTACTGAGTATTTTTGTAAACGAACGACATCCAGTAAAAATTTATACAAATTTGTACAAAATTGGGTAAACGAACGGAACTATTTTTTTACAGTTCAAGAAAAAAAAAATTTCGTGGAGTTTTTTAAAATTCTTGTAAAGTTTAGATTTGATATTGTTATATTCTTAGTTTCCAAATTAAAATCAAAAAATTGTATTGTATATTCAATTCATAAAAACGTAATAACTGGAGTATCGTTTGGAATTTTGACTATAAATTTTAAGGAGGATGAAGCAATTACACATGTTTTTGTAATTGGAAGAAAACATGTTTTTTTATTTCAATACCGAATTAAATTAATTGTAAAATACCAATTTGTAATAGTTGTTTTTACTGTATATATTAGTTGCTATTTAACATTTAAAAATAACAAAATTTTGAGTTATTTAAAAAGTAAATACCTTTACCGCCTTTCTATGTAATTTTAGTTTTTTTTTAGCCGGCATATTTTTAAAAATGGTGGAAGTTGAATAAAATCTGGGTATTTTATTTAAACGTTTTAATAAGAATGTAACGAAGTTATTTTTTTTTTTTTTTTTTTTTTAAATATTTTCAGTAAAAATTACATAATTTCAAAACATAAATGATTTATAACTAGCAAGTATAAATCTAACAGGTTCATTTTCAACACATATCTTTTATTATAGTGTTCTTCATCGATTTTATAATTGTTAACCTGTTTGAATTCTTCTCAATTTCTTTTATATTTACAATTGCTAACGGTATTTATTGTTTTTATTTAAGTAAAAAAAGATTTTGTAATAGGTTTTTGTTTGTGCTCTGCCTTTAAAAATAATAATAATGAGGCTCTAGCTCTTCCAAACTTTGGGTGCTGATGAGATCTTTGGCCGTATCGAAATACTAGTTTCAACCTAGCTACAAAAACAAAATATTTAATTTTTTTGTTCGTATATTCTAAAGTGGAACATACAAAATATGGTTTAAACAATTATCTCGATGTATATAACAAAACAAAAAAAAAAACAAAACAAAATGTTTGTCCAAATAGTGTTAATACTCACTAAAAGTTTTAACATTTTACCGTAAAGATCTATACAAAAACTTTTATTTCATTGAGAAAATAATAAAAATTCCAATATTTATAAAACAAACAATTAAAACTGTTTTTTAAATATATCTGTAAAATTTAGAATGATTGCGCAAAACATACGTTCGTATATTTTTTAAACAAACCCCAACTAATTTTGTTTTATTAGTTTCAGAATTTTTTCACATTGTGAAATAAAATTTTTGAAAATAAAATAATGTAAATACAAAATTTTTGGAAAATAATCAAAAATAATCGTTGAAAGTAGTCGGATTATATTTTGATTACTTTTGATTATTTTCTGGTAATCGTTAGTAATGTAGATTATTTTTGGATTATTTTTAATCGTAATCAATTGGTAATCAGAAATTGTTCAAAAAAGGATTACATAATCATTACGATTCTTTTTAAAATGTAATCTAATTGATTACTAATCGTAATCAAAACTTAACAAATATGCTCAAATGTGATTCCTTATAATTTTGGGTTTTGCAACTAATTCAGTTGTATTAACCGAATTTTGTTGTGAAAATTAATACTCAGTGGAAGTAACCGAATGCAATAAATTTTTACTAAATTTATTTCAAAATTGAAAAACTATGTAAACTTTTGACTTTTCTAAATATGATGCGGTCTTTTATGATTTACGGAAAACCTCAATGTGGCCCTTGGTGTTAAATACGTGCGCAGCCCTGTTATAAGTTAAACATTAATATCCTTTGATACGTATTTTTTAGAAAATACGGAAGATTGTTTAATACAGCTAGGGTACCATGACTTTTGCTACGCACTGTACTTAAGCCTAAAAGTAGCTTGTTGTGCGCTCTTATGTAGGTTCGAAGGATCGGGCCAGTCCACTCTCGCCATTTTTTCAGAGCTTGCTACTGGCTGACTTCAGTAAAAACAAGATTTCATAAGAAAAACGTTGACTTAGTGTCAAGCAAGTCTTAAACCACGCAAATCTGCAATTTCTGATAAAATGAATTTAAAAAAAAAAAATAAATTTCCAATGCTTCTTAAATTTTAATATGCTTCAGCACCACTTTTTTAATTTTTTTTATAGTACAGGCTATGTACTGAATTATTTTGTTTCAATTACTGGCACATTAATGGATAATTTTTATTTAAAGTACTGGGGACATACTCAAATCCAACGCTGTACCAACGTGGGAAAATATTTACGGCCAAGCGTATTTTGGTGTTATCATTCCAACACTATCCTAGTACTGTAAAAGTTAAAAATCCGACACATTACCAGTACATGTACTACCGTCTAAAACAACTTTCGTATTTTTCTACCTAAGTAATTTTATATCTATAAAATTTTAATATAATACTGGATGGATACCTCCAGTGCTTATAAAGGGTGTCCCAAGAAGAACGCAATTTTTAAATCTGGCAACATTCGAAGTGTCATTGTTTGACATTTGAACAATTGTTATTGTTTGCTAGTAGAAGGTACGAGGTTAGTAAAAATGGAGCGCTATACGAATGAACAACGCATTCTCATTGTGAAATTGTTTTACCAAAATGGTGAAAGTTTTGCGGCTACAGTTCGCAAATTGCGATCAATTTGGGGTCACAATAATGCTCCAAAAGAGTCAACTGTAAAGAGATTAATGGATAAATTTGCCGAAACTGGGTCTGTTAGTGATGTAAAGACAACAACGCGCCATCGACCAGGTCGATCGACCGAAAATGTCGCAGCTGTACGTGATGATGTCGCTCAAACTCCATCCACCTCAATTCGACACCGAGCTCAACAAATTGGTGTCTCCAAATCCACTTTGCAGCGAATTTTGACGAAAGATTTGCATCTTCATGCATACAAAGTTCAATTGACTCAGGAACTGAAGCCAGCTGACCATGGACAGCGAAGGGAGTTCGTTAATTGGGTATTGGAGAGACAAAATGAAAATGCTGATTTTGCCGATAAAATCATCTTCAGTGACGAGGCCCATTTTCATCTTGATGGCTTCGTCAATAGGCAGAATTGTCGCATTTGGGGTGAGAAAAATCCTCGAGTGATTCACGAGAAGCAAATCCTCAACGTGTCACTGTGTGGTGTGGTTTTTGGGCTGGAGGAATCATTGGACCTTTTTTTTATGAAAATGAGGCAGGTCAAGCGCAAACAGTCAATGGTGTTCGGTATCGTGAAATGATAACCAGTTTTTTCTTGCCTAGAATTGTAGAAATGAATGTGGAGGGCATGTGGTTCCAACAAGACGGCGCCACATGTCATACAGCCAGAGAAACAATTCAATTGCTGCATCAGTCATTTCCCGGTCGTGTTATTTCGCGTTTTGGAGATCAGAATTGGCCGCCTAGATCGTGCGATTTAACACCATTAGATTTTTTTCTTTGGGGTTTTTTGAAGTCGATGGTTTACGCGAATAAGCCGACGACGACTCAAGCCTTAAAAGAGGAAATTGGACGCTGCATTAATGAAATACCGCAGCATTCATGCAAAACGGTCATTGAAAATTTCATTAAAAGATCGCGTGCATGCCAGCAAAGCCGCGGCGGCCATCTGCACGAAATATTGTTCCATACATAACCTCATTCTGTCTACTTTACGATATAATAAAGTTTCACGATTTTTTTTAAATATCTGTGTTTTATTTAAAATTCAAAAATTGCGTTCTTCTTGGGACACCCTTTATATCTATTGGTAGATATCTAAGCACTGGTAGGTATATATTGCTTGAAATTACGGGCATTAATTGTATTGTACCCTCGAGGAATTTTGTTAACAACTTCGTTTAAACGTTAAATAATTGTTCAATTTAATGATGAACTAAGTTAATGTATTATTGCTTAGACAGTTAGCATTCATTATGATAATAAAACTATAAATTAGTTAATTTATATAATTAACAATCCAAAGTTTCTGAAAGCTCTTAAAGAGAATATCCGGTAAGAATGCGAGAACTTGGCGCCTGAAGTTAAAAATAACCTAAATTATCAACAATGGCGGCGCGGCGCCCTCTTAACCGATATAATCTTTAAAAATGTATGGAAAAAACTTAAAGGTACAAATAAACATTAAAAAAAAAAACAAGAGCGGCTAAATTCGGCTATGCCGAATCTTATATACCCTTCACCATGGTTGGGAAAAACTGAAGTTTATATATGGACATATATGGAATGGACAGATTTATATACGGACGCCTAGAATAGTGTTTGTTTATTTCTACAAAAACGTTTGATTTAGCTGGCAAATTTGCATTTGGGATTTTTAATTTCTTTAGCTTAATTTTAAAAATTTGAAGGAAAATAGTTTATAAATTTTTTTTTATAAATTATTATAAGTTATGACCTAAAATAGTTGCACTCAAAGGGAAATTATGTATAAAATTTTCTTAATATATGAGAAACAAAATGGTTTAAAAATCTGTTTATAAATTCTTTTAAATCGGAGCAAAAAATAGAAATAAAAACGTTTGTATTTTGTTTGTATCAGAGAGTTTTTATAAAAATTTTGATGTTTTTAGCCTATTTATGGATTATTTAATTATTAATATAAAATTTTATATAAATTAATTATTAAATGTTAAAAAAAACCAAAAATAAACAAAAAAAAGTCTTAAGAAAATAAAAAAAAAATTTACAAAAAAAAGTGAATTGACCGGGAAAAAAAAAGTATTTGTGACATAGCGTCTAGACAACTGAGCTATTGAAGCTCACACAAATTATTTAAATGACAAACCTTTGTATGTGTTTGTTGTTTGTGTATAAAAGGTGGAGATGAAAGAAAAGAATTTCAACAAATGGATGTGTTTGTTATGCGTAAAATTCTACATACATATTCAACAAAGGGATTTTACGGAAAATATTAGAGGTAGTCCTGGTTTTTTGCTAATATCTCAGCCATTTATTAACCGATCTGTCTGATTTTCAATAGCAAACAGAAATGGATCACATGTAACAGAAATAAATAACAATCAAGTCCTCTTCAGAAAACCCAATTTAACACACAGACGGACATCGTTAAATCAACTTTGCTCTTCATAAGGACCCAGAATATATATACTTTATAGGGTCTAAGATCAATATTGTAGAAATTACAAACGGAATGACAAACTTATATATACCCTTCCACCTGTGGTGAAAGGTATAAAAATAACTTATGCCATTTTGTTTTAAAGATATAGCAAAATTCTCTCAAAATAGAGCATCATATAGTCGGCATCCCGACTTTAATTTTTGTACTTGTTATCAATTATAAATCTCTGGATTCAAAAATTTGTTTATTTAAGATACGCCCCTCTTACCTTATTTTCGCATAGTGTATTTGTGAAACGCTCCAAATCCTGTTCATAAGTCCAGCCACATAGTTTTAAAGCTATATCACGTTGATCGCTTCTGGAAAACAAACATTTTAAGAACCTTATTCCAAATTTAAAATATATTTACATTTTTTTTTTGTTGTTTACCTGTAACAAACCAAATTATTAGAATTATTTATAAAATCTGGCCATTGTAAAACATGTGATTCAATTCGTGAAGTACTCATGAAGACTTCAGATGTATGACCCAAACCAATACCTAAAACAGTCTTGAGCCCAATTAATTTTTCATCATTCCTATACAAATTGGCCAAACTTAACCAAACATTCTTTAAATATGGGGTCAAATGAAATTCTCCACTCAAACGTTTACCATCCATTTTTAATCCATAATCACTAAGAGCACGTTCTCTGGTCTCATCCACTAAATCTTCTTCGAGTAGATTATGATCGACAACATGAAAATTTAGAGAGGAGCCCAAATTGGCAAACTCAGGTGTACTACTTTGACTGGCAGTTCGACTGCCACTATGAGCTGGTGTATTGGGTGCTGATAGTGGGCGCTGTAGTAAAAGTGGTAGTTTCTTATGATTACTATAGGCAGTGAGAATAGACAAAGGTAATCGGAAATCCATAATACTTCCAGTCTCCGATAGCAAAAGGGCTCTTTCAAAGTCACTATTGTGCCAAGACAGTGCCGTTAGGGAATAACCCTTGTGGGAGGCATGATGTTTAGTATGAAATGGTAGTAATTGTTTTTTAACACTATAAACTTCTCGACTATTTTCTACATCGACACATCGTATATCGTAGAGCGTTATATACGGAGATTCACGTTGCAACGATGACAACAAACTTGATCTGGTAGGACACCAATTCAGTTGAAGATGATTTTTAGCCGATTGTATTTGTTTTAAGGGCCGGTCAAAGGAACGTAAGTCCCACAACATTACAACTGAATCGAAAAAACTACACAAATAGTTGCCATTCGGTGCAACACCTAGACCGTAAACAGTTTTTGTTTGTATGGACTGGCAATTGGCAGTGCTTTCTATAAAGCAAAACATTTTTAATGTTATTTAATGTTTTTTACATTGCTGATATAACTTACGTCGTAAATCAAATAACTTAATTTGTTTTTGATTCATGCCTGCGATAAGAACATGATGATTTTTATCCCAGCATAACGAATGAGCCGATTCTGAAACGCCAAAGAAATTTGAACCTAAAAAGAAAATATTAAAAATTAATCTATGATTTCTACGACTTCTCCTTGATATACACAAAAAAATCACGCATCAGAATTTAAAAAGGGAACATTATGTATAATTTTGTATTTTCCTTAACAAAAGAAACAAATAAAATGATAAAGATTAAATTTTCATCTTATATCCAGAATTTGGCAAAGTTGCCACATATAAAAATTTTCAGATGAGTCTTGGAGGCACTGACTAAAAAATCTAAAGCTTTAATAGTAATAAAAATTGTTCTTTTCAAATTTAAAGCATAGTAAATTATTTTCCATTGGAAAAATTTCACTCGAACTTCAATGGCCTCAAATCGTAATTTAAATTGTAAAAATAAATAATTTTTTATTTTAATAAAAAAGACACAATCACATATTACTTTTTTACTAAAAAAATAATAGTTGTATATTTATTTTGCGTGAACACAAATTGTACTAAATTTTCACGTGAAACTCGTTATCGTGAAAAATAATTTTTTTATATGGAGTATAAAAAAGTTTTTATTTATTTATTTATTTATTTATTAATATCAATATTTATTTATAAATGTCACCGAACAACTTACTGTGATAAATCTGTAACATACTAAATAATAATTATTTTTGGATCTTGATGACGTTCGCAAAATGTTAAAAAATTTAATACTTTTGCAATAAAATTTAATTAAAACATAAAAATGCACAATTTTCACACCAATTACGTAAATTATATTTGTTAGTTTTTATAAATTGCTATAATTTATAAAAATTACAACAAAAATTACAATAATGACAACTGTTTAGTTAATAATCAAAGTGGGTTTTGAACCAAAGTCTGTAAAGTACAAAATTTTTGCACGCAGCTTTGCCACTTGAGCTACTGAGGATTTGAAAAAAACTTCTAGTACAATTTTAGACATCTTTATTTTTTTTAGAGTTTTTCTAACGCCAATCTAAAGATTGTTGTACATGCCAACTTTGACAGAATAATTGTTATAAGATGTGTTAAAGAATTTCATTTATGGGATCAAAGCGCTTATAAGAATGATAAAAACGCGGATATCAATCACTGATTGAAAATCTGAAACTTGCAATCCGCTATTAAAAATATTCCTTTCCTTCCTAAAATATTTTACTGTTTTTACCGAACGAAATTTGATTAGATAGCCCATATTACATTCATATAAAGTTGTTTGGTAGATAGCAAAATAACTTAAATTGGTTATTTTTTTGAGGCAAAAAAACTGAAGCGTTTGCCATTTTATAGAAAGCCGTAGCACCTATTCAATAGTATTTAAGATCCAATTAAAATCTTTTTTAAACCACTTTTAAGCAGAAATAATTTAAATTAAAGATTTATGGATGTTTTGTTTTTGATATGCAAAACACTGTATGTCCAAGTAAATTGAACTGTAATGGGAGTCAAGGTTGGCAGAATATTAACTTTAGATGCTTTTAGGTTTATTTGGAACACGCTGCCTGGAGACAGTATTGTCGGCTAGAGGATAAATGTAAATATTAAGATTTAAATAAAGGAATTTACAAAATAATATTTTTATCTTCCGGGTGATTATCTAGCTGTATCATAACGCAATATTGGTAGAACATATTGCTAAACTAACTTCAGAGAGAATAGTTTTCGTTTTGTTTTCAGGAAATATTTTCTACCAAATGGGGTATCTTTAACAAGACGACGATGATTATTGTCACTGGGATGAATAACAAATTTTCAAAATTTTTTAATTAAATATGAACAATTCAATTTCAAAATCTCTTACGCAGATTAAATATGTTAATCAAGTTCGACTTACCACTTTCCTTCGGGAGACCTCTTTCAATGTCCCAAATTGTTACACATGAATCAGAACGATAACGATCATGACCAATAGCCAAAATATTAGGATCGGTTTCGCTCCAGGCCAAACATAGACACATACGTTGCTGGCGTGGAGCTAAAGAACAAATATGATCATAATTAATGTATATATTCATAATAGCAATATGCCACACAACATACTGTATTCCCAACTGTTGTCAACGCCTTCGTGAAAATTTGTAATTCCAATTTTGCCATCACCCAAACCAATGGCAATTATGGGACGATGTTTATGATAGGATGGTTGAACGCAACGGGCATACTGGTAACGGTTTTCAATGGCTAAAAAACTAGCCGGAACATTGGGTAAACGAGCTGCAAACGTAAATCAAAAAAAAGACTAAAATGTTATTAAATCCAATTGACAGCAGTACTCACTATTCGCATCGGTTTCAGTTTTTATACGCACTTCATATAAATTGATTGATTGGCCACCCCAGGTTACAAATTTATCCGGTAGATTGGGAAACCAACTTAAACCGTGTATGCTACTACTCATGTCTACTTAAATATTTCAAATTTTTGTTCAGCCAAAATCTAATAAGTCCTTCAATCCACCTGCAATTTTAAACAAATACGCTGTGGTTATCAGGCTGTGATAAATAGAAAAAAAATAAAAACAAACACAATAATTGCTATCAGCTGTAAGAAAACTTTGTTTTTGTCCAGAAAATAAAACACAAATGTCAAACGGATTGGAAACAGAGTCCAAAGCCAACTATGATTTTACAAATCGTTGGACCGCCGTTTGATTTGGGGAAATTCGGCTTAAATTAATGGGCTGAATAAACAAAGCCACCGGGCACATACTTCTTTTCATAGAGCTAGAACACACCCGACTAATAATTAAGCCGCACAATTTTCAAAACACACAAGAAAGATTCATCTGACATAAAATGTATACGTATACAATAGGCTTGTGTGTGTTAGTGGTTTTTGTATGCATTTAACATTAAGCGTTTTTTAAATTGATACCAAAAATGGGAATTAATTGCAAAATTAAATTTAGGAGAACCGATTAAATTTTTGTAGTCGGTAAAAGTACACAACATTCCACGTCACTTGTGCAAAATTTTTGTTTTTGACAACTACCGTTATGTCACTATACAATTTTAAAGTTTGAGTTATTTGACGTTTTCCTCGCATGCAATATAAATTTCAACTTTTGGTGTCTTAAAAATTAGTTTTGAGTGTTTTCTAAAGTGATAATTAAATATATTTTATAGGAACCTTCAACCTCTGGTTAGTAAGATTAATTTATATTTTTATACCCTTCACCATAGGTGGAAGGGTATATATAAGTTTGTCATTCCGTTTGTAATTTCTACAATATTGATCTTAGACCCTATAAAGTATATATATTCTGGGTCCATATGAAGAGCGAAGTTGATTTAACGATGTCCGTCTGTCCGTCTGTGTGTTGAAATGGGTTTTCCGAAGAACCCAGACATGATGAGGACTTGATTCTTTTTTATTTCTGTTACATGTGATCCATTTCTGTTTGCTATTAAAAATCAGACAGATCGGTTAATAAATGGCTGAGATATTAGCAAAAACCAGGACTACCTCTAATTTTTCCAGTAAAATCCCTTTGTTTAATAAGAGTGTGAATATAAATACGTAGGTTAAATACGTTTCACAACTATTGTGAATGATATAAATAAAAAACAAATAGTAGTGTCGCCAACTTTTTTTTGCCTAGAAAATGCCAAATTTGACAAGAAAAGCGCTGAAACATATGGAAAAATATAAATTTGAGATTTTACATGACATATTATTTTGGATTAAAATTTTTGGACATTTAAGAAAAAATAAATGGGGATACCGCTTGTTTGTGGAGAGCTATGAGGTAGTAGATTCCAACGATGTATTCATCTCCTTCAGAATCACTCTAGGTTTCGAGTTTTGCATTTTAAAGAAAATTTATTTTTGAAATTCCACATAACATTATTTAAAATTAAAATTTTTGGACATTTAAGAAAAAAATAAATGGGGGTACCGCTTGTTTGTGGAGAGCTATGAGGTAGTTGATTCCAATGATGTATTCATCTCCTCCAGAATCACTTTAGGATTCGAGTTTTGCATTTTAAAGAAAATTTATTTTTGAAATTTCTCATAACATTATTTAAAATTAAAATTGTTGGACATTTAAGAAAAAAATAAATGGGGTTACCGCTTATTTGTGGAGAGCTATGAGGTAGTAGCTTCCAACGATGTATTCATCTCCTCCAGAATCACTCTAGGTTTAGAGTTTTGCATTTGACAAGAAAATTTATTTTTGAAATTTCTCACAACATTATTTAAAATTAAAATTTTTGGACATTTAAGAAAAAATTAATGGGGGTACCGCTTGTTTGTGGAGAGCTATGAGGTAGTTGATTCCAATGATGTATTCATCTCCTCCAGAATCACTCTAGGATTCGAGTTTTGCATTTTAAAGGAAATTTATTTTTGAAATTCCACATAACATTATTTAAAATTAAAATTTTTGGACATTTAAGAAAAAAATAAATGGGGGTACCGCTTGTTTGTGGAGAGCTATGAGGTAGTTGATTCATTCATCGTTGGAATACATCGTCGGAATCTACTACCTCATAGCTCTCCACAAACAAGCGGTACCCCCATTTATTTTTTTCTTAAATGTCCAAAAATTTTAATTTTAAATAATGTTATGAGAAATTTCAAAAATAAATTTTCTTGTCAAATGCAAAACTCTAAACCTAGAGTGATTCTGGAGGAGATGAATACATCGTTGGAATCTACTACCTCATAGCTCTCCACAAACAAGCGGTACCCCCATTTATTTTTTTCTTAAATGTCCAACAAATTTAATTTTAAATAATGTTATGAGAAATTTCAAAAATAAATTTTCTTGTCAAATGCAAAACTCGAAACCTAGAGTGATTCTGGAGGAGATGAATACATCGTTGGAATCTACTTCCTCATAGCTCTCCACAAACAAGAGGTACTCCCATTTATTTTTTTCTTAAATGACCAAAAATTTTAATTTCAAATAATGTTATGTGGAATTTCAAAAATAAATTTTCTTTAAAATGCAAAACTCGAAACCTAGAGTGATTCTGAAGGAGATGAATACATCGTTGGAATCAACTACCTCATAGCTCTCCACAAACAAGCGGTACCCCCATTTATTTTTTCTTAAATGTCCAAAAATTTTAATTTTAAATAATGTTATGAGAAATTTCAAAAATAAATTTTCTTGTCAAATGCAAAACTCGAAACCTAGAGCGATTCTGGAGGAGATGAATACATCGTTGGAATCCACTACCTCATATCTCTCCACAGACAAGCGGTATCCCCATTTATTTTTTCTTAAATGTCCAAAAATTTTAGTCCAAAATAATATGTCATGTAAAATCTCAAATTTTTATTTTTCCATATGTTTCAGCGCTTTTTTTGTACATTTTTTTTTTATTATTTTCTTAAGACTTTTTTTTTGCTTATTTTTGTTTTTTTTTAACATTTAATAATTAATTTATATAAAATTTTATATTAATAATTAAAATTCTTTTCTTTCATCTCCACCTTTTATACACAAACAACAAACACATATAAAGATTTGTCATTTAAATAAAAACTAAACAAATCTCTAATGAACGAAGACTTTTATATATGTACCTCTATTGACGATGATTTTGTGTGAGCTTCAATAGCTCAGTTGTCTAGACGCTGTGTCACAAATACTTTTTTTTTTCTCTAAGGCCGTGGGGTTCGAGGTTCAAATCTCGGTGAGGTCAATTCACTTTTTTTTTACATTTTTTTTTATTATTTTCTTAAGACTTTTTTTTTTTTTGCTTATTTTTGGTTTTTTTTTAACATTTAATAATTAATTTATATAAAATTTTATATTAATAATTAAATAATCCATAAATAGGCTAAAAACATCAACATTTTTATAAAAACCCTCTGATACAAACAAAATACAAACGTTTTTATATCTTTCACCACAGGTGGAAGGGTCGCGGGTTCGTTAAGATTTTTTTTTGTTTATTTTTTGTTTTTTTGTTTACATTTAATAATTAATTTAAATAAAATTTTATATTAATAATTAAATAATCCATAAATAGGCTAAAAACATCAAAATTTGTATAAAAACCCTCTGATACAAACAAAATACAACCGGCTTTATTTCTATTTTTTGCACCGATTTAAAAGAATTTATAAAAAGATTTTTAAACCATTTTATTTCTCACATATTAAGAAAATTTTATACATAATTTACCTTTGAGTGCAACTATTTTAGGTCATAACTTATAATAATTTATAAAAAAAATTATAAACTATTTTCCTTCAAATTTTTAAAATTAAGCTAAAGAAATTACAAATATTTTTAATAAAAAAGCGAAATAAAATCCTAAATGCAAATTTGCCAGCTAAATCAAACTATTTTGTAGAAATAAAACACATGCAGTTCTAGTGATTTCTTTTAACGATTTGTTGAAATTCTTTTCTTTCACCTCTTAACCTTTTATACACAAACAACAAACACTATTCTAGAGCTGTATTATGACCTATGGATACGTCTTATATAGCAAAAGATCGAAAATCTTTAGTATAACATATTTGCTGAAAAACTCGGAAATATCGGTTCAGATACAAAAAAGTTATGCCCAAAACATACATTTTTTTAAAATACATATTTTCTGGAACCATAAATCTTCCCGAGTCCAAGTTTTATCTCCAAACTAAATGGTTAATTTCCTCTTAAAGGCGTCCGTATATAAATCTGTCCATTTCATATATGTCTATATATAAACTTCATTTTTTTCCCAACCATGGTGAAGGGTATATAAGATTCGGCATAGCCGAATTTAGCCGCTCTTACTTGTTTGTTTTTATGTGTAATTTGTGTTATTATTTTTAATAAATTTTCGCTCATAAGCCTATAAATTATTGGATTTCGGGAAATATGTGACCAAATTAAGAAAAAAAAAACCTTTTAACCGTTTTAACCGTAACCGTTTCTAGTGGTTTTCAAATAAACACTAACGCCTTTCTAGATTTCGCTCTTGATAACGTAAGGTATTTTGTACAACTGTATTCCTGGTGTTATATGTCCCCAACTATCCATAAATTTTTAATCCATGGACCAGAAATAATAAACCACGCTCTACTACCAATTGGACAGTTGACGGAAGAAGCACAAGAATCTCGAAACAAAGATTCCAAAAATTTTAGGTAGCATTTTTCGCGAAAATGTTCTAGAGAAAAATTAAATGAAGATATATTTAAAAGACTATTAGTTACTTCAGATCCAGTAATATCAAATATGAGAAAATTAAAAGAAAAAAACCCATAATTTGCCTATGGAAGCAATTCAATTGTTAATATTTGAATCAAATCTAGATGGTGAAGAAGATGCCAATAATGATGATAATGGTACCTATACTAACTATAGTGATAATGATGATGATAATAATTGATGACGAAGATAATCGGATAAGGAATAGAAATGTGTGAATAAGTATTTTTCTTTTTATTTTTTGGAAATATTGCAATTTTTAACCATATTAAAGGTATGTTTTAAAAAATTAACTAATGGAAAATAAATAAAATTTGTACTAAATAATAATAAAACATTGATTAGTTTTAGTTCTTAAAGTGAATTTGACTGAAAAAAGTAAAAATTCGAAACAGGGAAAGTTACATCGAATTAACTCCCACTTTTGGTATCAAAAACACCACTGTGCAACGTTTAGTGTTAACGCTTAACGTTACTTATGCCAAATTTGTATTGGAATGACATAATATAAAGTTGATAGCTTGCCGCACAAGCACAGCAATTCTAAAATATATTCGAACAATGTAATTTTTTGGAGTAGAAAATATATAAATAATTGATATTGAATAAACAATTTGGGGCTTATCATTATACATTATAATAGTTTCAGAGGAATGTATTACATTATAAATATCACAATTTGTATTTTTGCTTCTTGTAACGGCAAAATTACTTAGTGTCCAATTTGACCAGATATTTCGCGTGACAAGTGATTTCGTACGAAATTTTTGTTACTTTTACAGTTTTTTTAAGTTTTGTTGAGTGAAAACGTAAGTGTAACTCTTTTTGTGGTTTCTACATAACAATTTCAATTGTCAATACTGTCAAAAACATACAAGTAAAAAAAAGTAATTGTGTGTATCACAAAAGAGTATTTTATTGGTTTTGTTTTTGTTGTTTTCTTTTGTTTTCTTCATCTACATTTCTTTTCAGGAGCTGGTATGTGAATGGTTCGATATGCTGCCTTTAATCTTGGCTGTATATCATAAAGAATCATTGAAAAAACTTCCTTGTTGATGCGAAATGTAGCAATGAAACTGAAAAATCACATAAATGAAAAGAACTTAAATTTTGTTTTGTTTTTACTCACCGCTCTTCCGGTAGATCCATAACATTTGAGGAATCTCGTATATTGCTGCGGCATAAACGAATGTCTACACCATCACCGTCACTTGAATCACTATCAAAATGTAATTCAATAGATGGAAACATTTTTATTCACAAATAATTATTCATATAAATTAACTTTGTTTTGTAAATAAAGAACATCTTTTCGTTTATATTTGTACTAGAGTTGCCATTTAGTTTTTTTAGCATAAAAAAGTAAACAAAATACAAAACTATCTACTATGGCAATAATGTAATTTGACAATATAAAAAAAACAACGTAACAAAACGTAAGTAAGACAAGTGTACTATAAAAACTCATTCGCTTAAGTACTTGTTTGTGTACAGCTTGTCTGTGTGAGAAATTACTTGTTATGTAGAAACATGGTATTAATCTATAGTCTGATTTCTTATTTGGTGTTGTAGCAGAAAAAGTAATGAGCTTAAAGCTTTACGAAGAGTTCAAAAAAAACACTTAAACTATTTTTAAATTGCCTCTTCTGCATTCTACGATTTCGTTACATAAAGATGTTTTCAAAAGTGTTTTACAATAAATGGATTGTATAAAATGAAATTGCTAGTTTTCATGTTAAAAGCACTACATAATATTGGTCATAATACGACATAGTGTGGCAGAAATCTAACAGTTTTTTCCATAGAAATTCAACAAAATTTCATTTAAATTCACCCAAGGCCCGCTTCATACCAGATATAAATAAATTTCTCTATCTATTTTTATTCAACACATACCAGTAACTTTGCCTAGCAGAGACACAAACCTGCCGATTGTGAATGCATAATTGTGTGCAAAAAACATAGAAAGCATAGCAAAGTACCTCAGACACTTTTTATACAACAAAGTACAAACCAAAGACTTTAATTTCCAATTCGGTAATCGATTAACCGATTCCTCGATTATCGCCTCTATTTCGGCTAATGTCGAAACAAATAAATTAAAACTCAAAGAATTATTCGACCCGAATAATCGATTAATATGAATTTTTCTATTATTTTTTTTTAAACTTCCCTATTTTCTTAACTTTGGCAAGAAAATTGTAGAACAAAACTTTAAATAAAATACAATCAAATTCTTTTCAAATCGACTGAATCAAAGCAAATATTACATAACCTTTAGGAAATATGGTAGAGAATTTTTCTTTTTGTTTCAATTCATTTAACAAATAAATTAAAAATAATATAAAATTGTATTTTCATGTCCAAAGTATTGAATTAGAGCTTTCAACCTCCGTATACATACATTTCGAGCTGACAAAAGATCTCATCAGAACACAAAGTTTTAGAAAAGCTAGAGCCTTTAAGCGAAGCTTTAAGAAAAAACCTTTTAAAATCCATATTTTTCTCCTTAGCAATGAAACACGTGACTACACCCAGAAAAAAAAGTTAGTAGAAAAATTTGTAAACGGTTTTCAATCCAACTTTACTATTTTTGTACTGATTTTTAGTAAATTAGTAATTTCAGAAATCATTTTACAAATTTTTGAAAACCGATTTGCTAAAATTAGCAAAAAAAAAAAAAAAAAATACTAATTTTAAAAAAGTCGATATTGAAGGAAATGTTATTTCTAAAAATTTAAACTTATACATACAAACTTAAATTAAAACGTTACATAGGATTAAAAAAGGGATCGGAAGTGAAGATACCGACTCATGTCTAAAAATAGGACATCCACTTAAAATAGCACTAAAAAGTTTTTTTATTTCTAAAAATCAGCCCTAACAATAATTTAAATTTCACCTTAAAAGTAAAAAAAAATTGACTAAAATATTTTTCAAAACAGAAATTACCAAATTAAAACAAAATGATAAATTCGTTTATGCTTTAACAATTTTTCTTGCATTAATAATTGAAACAAATTTAAGAAAACACCAGTACTTGCACATCCGAAAATTTATAAACTTAAAGGTTTCCTGTTGTATGTTCCCTAGTTACGAAAAAGTCTTGAGGAAAGGGAAAAAAGCTACACAAATGCAGAATATATCAACATAAGTGAATCTCAGGCTGATATAGATTTACAAAATTTACTTGACCATACAGTTTCAAGTAATTTATATTTACAATACTCTGATGTTAATGTAATCAAGTTTGTTTTGATAGGAAAAAGGGGGATATCATGATAATTCCGGTTATAATGAATACACTTAAAATATATTTTCCGTAAAGTTTGTTTTTAAATAAAGAATCAATTGAAATTTATAGAAATATATGTTTTAACTATTTGAATTCTGTTAAATGTAAAATTTTATGTTGTTTGTAAAATCTTCATTAGGCTCCACAAAACCTCTAGAGTTACAACTTTCACTAAAAATTGTTGCGAGATCTTTCTTGTTATTTTTATACAAATTTATTGTTTTTTCACAAGCCTTTTGTAGTTTTTTTTTGTTCATTTTATATTTTGTTTAAATTATATTTATAATTTTCTTTTAAATTTTCTTTTCTTTATATTGAAGTTTATATTTTATAGTTGACCCTTTTAATACTTATGTATATGTATGAAAATGTATTTTTAGTCTGGTTCGAGATCATAGAATTTTTTTTAATGAATCTAGATCGAGCCACAAACCATACAAAATGTGGAAATTTCCTTTTATATGTTACTACGCGTACCAGTTTTGGGCCCTGTGTAGCCCCACAGGTCCCAGCCCCAAAAATGGAACATAGAAAAATTTTCTTTTTTTTTCCAGGGGGGATCATATATATATATTTTTTTTGAGCAACACACGACAAAGTGCATTTTAGTCCTGTTAGGTAATTTTTTCAGCAGTAGTATTTTATAGAAAATATACTAAAATGTTTATTAAGAGCAAAAATAACCACATTTTTGTATGATTTGGAACTGATCGGTGAGATTTTATATAACATAGTATTTAGCAAGAAAATTTTGGAATATCTAAATAAAACAATTTCAAAAAACTTAAAACTTTTTTTATTTTTATTTAATTTAACCAAACCCTTTTCTTCATATTCAATTTAATATGCCATGAAATTTGAAAGTTACACACAATACAACAACGAAAATAATTTTATTGTTGTTTTTTGTGTAATTTTCCAATATCATGGCAAATTTTATTGCATTTGAAGACACCTGGTAAACAAGATCATAACTTGTGTAAACATTACTAAAACAAAGTGTTGCCATTGTGTTAACAATACAAAAAGAATTCGCAAATTTAACAATACGACGTAGAGCTAGTTTTTTGGATGTGAGTTAAACTTGGTTTAATGGCTTATTTGTTAAACTGAAAAACAATTTAAACCGGCTTTGATTCCTTTTGTTGTTTTTTAGTAGTAGCTAAAGACTTGACAGATAAGGTAATGCTCCCATATTTTTTCCAACCAAATTTTATATTTTATAGCCAAACATATGATAGCATTGAAAATACTTAATAAAAAATCAAAACAAGTATTTTTTCAAACAAAAGTACGTGTTCACGAATATAAATAAATTATTTGGACGAGTTCTAATTGTCTTAGGTTTTCTTGTTATGGTCTTAATTAAATTTGCATATGTTTCAGAATCGCTGAAATCTTTACAATATAAGGAATAATCCATTTTTATTTTTTTTTTAATTTGAAAACAACTTTTTAGTATTAACGAAACAGCTGATTTATTTAGAGACGCTTTTCATCAGCTGGGTGTTTTGAAAACTTTAACTTTGGTTTAACTGGCCAATCTTGCCCAGTTGAACTCAAATTAAAACAAAATAAACTGGAACTCAAAAACAGCATTCCAAGTTGAAATTAAGTTAAACCAATAAACAAGGTTGAACTACATCCAAAAACTAGCTCTTAAAGTTATAAAAAACCATGGTTAACATTAAATACCTTTGCATAATAGCGGTAGTTGGCTACCACAGCTACTTTAAGAGCGGTATGAAAATTTTAAAATGGCGATTCCATTAAAGGCATGTGTCTTTCTGTATAACCGGGTTTATTGCGATATTTTGCCGGTTTAACTTGGAAATATCTTGAACTAACGTTATAATAACGCTAAACTACCGAAACATCAATTTATAACAGTATTTTGCAGATATAACTAAAAGAAACATGAAGCATGTAATGTTATATTATGAAATAAACGCCGTGATATTAAAAGACACATGTCACTATTAGAATCGCAGTTTTAAAATTTTCGTATCGGTATTGATCTGAGCGTGGTAGACAACTACCGGTATAATGAAAAGGTATTGCTTACCAACCATGAAAACAATGTATCGGTATTTTAAGGGTAAAGTTATTTTCTATTATTTCGGTAACGGTATTTTTCTATTATTTAGGTAACGTTATTTTAAGGGTTATGTTATTTTGTATTGTTTCGGTAACGGTATTTTAACCATAACTGTAACTGTATTTTAGGGGTAACGATAATCAGTTCATAGGGTATTGAATCGATAACGGTATTTTAGCGGTATTTAGGTGTGTTTGCGTACGTTACCGCGGGTGCCCAGGGTGACTCAATCTTACCAGAAAGCGTTTCTTGTAACAAAAATTTAGTAAATGAGAGCGCTTATGAGAGAGTAATTGTGTTTCTCTTTTTACCAGAACTTATTCGTACTTTTTGTTTGGGCAAAATTGTCAAATCATCACCTGCTGCTAATAAAGCAGCTGCTTTGCATTTGTTAAAAAAATTAAAGTCAAATAAAAAATTTACTATAAAGAACTTTTTCTTCTTGATAATGAAAAATACATTTGAAAATCTAAATAGTTATTTGCCATTTCAAATATATTTATTAATTAAGCTGTTTGGGCATTTTTATGGGTTTTGTTACGCTCATATTACTAAACTTTACCCAAAATTACCTCGTGCAGACCTATTATCAATTTTAAAAAAATTTAAAAACTTTTATTAAATTTTTCGATTTTTATAAAGTTTTATCGATTTTAATAAAATTTATAGATATTTAAAAATTTTTTGGTTTTTAAAAAATTTTCGATTATTTTAAATTTTTTCAATTGAAAAAAAAAAAAATTCTATGATCTCGAACCAGGCTAAAAATACATTTTCATACATATAAGTGTTAAAAAGATCAACTATAAAATCAAAACTTCATGTTTTCGATTTTTAAAAAATTTTTATATTTTTTAAATTTTTAAGTTTTTGTTAAAATTTTCGATTTTTTAAAGATTTCTAATTTTTAAAAATTTTTCGATTTTTTTAATAAAATATCGATTTTTACAAAAATTTTTCATGTTCAAGAATTTTTTTTAAATTTATATAAAATGTGGCAATTTTTATATTATGCATTTAATTAAAAGTACCAAAGGCGTACATTTGGGAAAAGTACTTCAAAAGTACTAGACCGTAAAAACCGGTAACTGGTCTTTCGGTCGGGCGGTTGGTTATGACCGTAGCCTCTAGTTGACACTTTCATAAATAGTTTTTTGGCTCATTTTTATGACTATTATTTTTAATGCAAATTTATTATTAAATAGACTTAACAGTTAATTCTCAAAACAAATAAGAATAATTGTAATGATACTTCTTTCTTTTCAAAGTAGTTATAATTTTTGTAGTTGTTATGCACAAAATAAAACTTTTAACACAATTCAGAAACACTTGCAATCATATACATAGAATATTTACGAGCTATGAAAAAAACCTATCCCTGCAAACATTTGGCAGATATCTTCCAAAGGCGATAACAAAATAATATCTTCCTTTTATTATTAGGAAGAAAAATATTAAAGCAATATTTTGTTTATATATTATATTCACCAGTTTGAAGAACAATTAGCGATGTATAAAAAAAAAAGAAAATTTTCATTTACTTTTTTGTCATATGTAAAGTATTTTATAATCATTGTAATATCAGTTGGGGTTTATTTAAGCAATATTGAGAAATATCTGTCAACAATATATTATTACAATTATAATTTTGTTTGTGGGATTAAAGGTAAATAATAACAAAACATAAGGAATGGTAATATCAAAAAACTCTCGATTTGTCCCGGGATCTCGACTTTTTTAAATCCCAAATACCGGGGATTTAAATACAACTGCCCAACCAAAACTATTGCTTATTCTTTTAACTTCAGATACGTTCAAAAACAACAGAACATATCATTCTTATGCAAAAGTACTTCCTACTTGCAAAGTATCGCAGGGCCATTTTTCTTTACCGTATTTTTTTATACTGTGTTTGCTCTTATTATTTTAAATTTTTTTTTAATATGGTGTTATTTTATTTATACTCTTAATTAAAATAAAATAAAACTTTTATTGTCATCAGGGTAATAATATAGCGATATCATCTTTTGGTCTTTCAAATGCTTACCCGTGACGCCACGTGACCCGTTCATTGTTCTAGAGGGCGGTCATGGGAACGATCACTTTAACATGGGCTTGTCCTTGGAGGGGGTCAATTGCCCTCTATGACATGTGATAGGACTGGTCTAAAAGAACATGTCATGACTTTTAAGCCGGTCACGCGGTAGGTACCTTAGGAAACGGTCTTCTTTTCACCTGTTTCGAAATTCGTGCAAGGTGTACCCCCCTAAAAATTAAAATTGGTATTTTTTATGATGACATATAAAATATTTCGGCTCTGGCTTTGGCAAAAATACCAGCTTTCTGTTTTTCTATACTTAATCCTGAAAACTTGCGTAAAAGAAAATTGAAACATTCGCCGCTTTTATCAAGCGCCTTTACAAACTGTTTCATTATGCCGAGTTTAATATGAAGTGGTGGAAGTATGATGCGATCTCGGCTTACTAATGGCACGTTTACAACATTTTTTGTTCCAACTTTCAGCTCTTTCCTCACTGGCCAAACTTTTTGTGACCAATGGCGTTGTCTGTCACGACTGTCCCAGAGACACATGAAACAAGGGAACTTTAGGTACCCTCCTTGTTGACCTAAAAGAAAGTTAACCATTTTCAGATCAACACAAATGAACCAGTTGTGGTCTTGATACTTAATTTTTTCCATAACCTTAGAAATATTTCCATATTCTTTTTTTAAAGTCGTCGAATGTGCAATAGGTATGGATCCGTACTTGTTACCGTTATGAAGCAAAACACACTTTAAACATCTTTTGTTGCTGTCTATAAAAAGACGCCAATCACTAGGTTGGTACTTTTTTAAACCCATCTGTTGCAAAATACCACCAACATCGTTACAAAAAACTAAATCATTCCCTTGAGAAAAATACGGTAACAGGTTTTTTTTCTCGGGTACGATAAAATGTGATGTAGGTTTCCGGAGTAAGCAAGTTTTTTTCTTTTAAACGAGATGCTAAAATTTCAGAAGCTTCTTTCGGTAAGTTTAGATCTCTTACTAAGTCATTAAGTTCTTCCTGATTAAATGGTTGAGGTTCTGAAAGGCTCAATTTGAAGTCTGGATCAGAGTCTTCACTTGATGTATTTCGTTCGGGTTCACAGAGATTTGGATCATTAGAAGATTTAGATGGGTTGTACAACTCGTGATTTTAATTGAGGTCTTTGGGCAGAAGATAAGTTAGGATATGACCATTTATTTCGATTTCCAGGGTTAATTCCGTTTATTTTCACAACACAGAAGTAGCAGTCGTTATGATGGTTTCGAGGTTCTCGCCAAATCATGGGTGTTACGAACATTATTGGATCTCTTTTTCCACTGGACCGTAACCGTAGACACACTACGAATTTCTGGCATACAATATGAGAACCCCTTGGCTTGTCCTGAATACTCACTTTTATTTTAAAGTATTGAAGATACGCAGTTTTCACAAAGTCCGATATAGGTTTTCGATATTTTTCAAATATGTACTCGCCACAAATATAGCAAAAATAATCTGGATTAAGCACACAGCGTCTTCTTGACGAAGCCATATCCGAAACAACAACAAAATAAATTTTTGTGTGTAATAAAAATCGAAAATCTAAAAAAAAATAGAAAAAAGGGGGTATTTAGCTATAACTCAAAAACAAAAGCTGTTAGAGAAAAATTGATGCCGTATTTAAAAAATGCGCGTCAATTTTAGACAGAAACAAAAAAAAATCACAGGAAACAAACAATTTTCCTTTTTTTTGTTGACCAGTGTTATCGTCCTTGGACAAATTGTACAGTTGGACGCGCCTTAAAAAAACCTTTCTTATGATACCCATATTGTATATGTTGGTAAGGAAACAGATTCTTAAATTAAGAAAACATACAAAAATGGACCCTTTTTCAAAATAGTCCATTTCAAGAGAGGTCAAAGCTAGAGCCGAAATATTTTAAATGTCCAAGGTTCATTTTTAGGAGGGTACATTGAGCACCTTTTTTGTTGAGTCGCTCTAATGTACGTATTTTTGGAACCGGTCTAGTTTTCACCAATCACGGGACAGGTCCCAATTCCAAACTGACCCCTTTATTCCCGCAGGGTACTTAGCGATATCTTCTAGTTTTCTCCCAAATGATTATATGGCGTTCGTATTAATTGAAAGTATGGCTTTGGATCGGACATTTATTCCCTAAGGGGGGAACTTCTGCAATAAGAAAACTATTATTGCCACAACAACTTTTGCCTTCCCGGCTATATGATTTCGAAAGAATTTCGTATGTTTGCAGGGATGTTACAAGGAAATAAAATATTGTATTTCATTAAGATTGTACAGTTGGGCTGAATTTAATAGAATATTATAACGGTAGATATTACGTACGATATAATTGTTTGTATTAAGTGCCTTATATAACGAATATTTCTTTTTTTTTTTTTTTTTTTTTTTTTTATTAACGTTTTATTTACAATCTATTTCTACAATATTTAGTAAATGTGATAATATAGGATACCTTAACATATGTTATTAAACTTCATTAAGCCTAATAACCTAATCTTAAAAATTTGGTTTTGTATAAAATTATAAGTTATATGCACATTATTAAAAAAAAAAGATATAAAAGAGAAAAAATTATGCTGTTATCTATAAGGTAGATCTAATACATGTATTCTTTTCAGTCTTCTAATCTCTTCAGTTTCATCCAATAAAGTTATAGCTAATGTGTTACAATGATCACTAAGTCGATTTATATATCGGGTGCTATACCTATTTATTTCATCTTTGACCCAGGGTATTTTAAGATCTTCATGAATTCTTTTGTTGGTTACAAACCATGGCGCATTGGCAATACCCCTAAGAGTTTTGGATTGATACCGTTGCAGTATTTCTACATTGGAGTTACTTGAAGTTCCCCATAACTGAATGCCATATGTACATACTGGCTTCAAAATGGATTTATATAATCTGACTTTATTTTCAAGACTGAGGTCTGATTTGGGTCTCAATAACCAATACATCTTCTTAGTTTTAATATCAAGGTGATGCTTTTTTGATTTGATATGTTCGCGCCATATGAGTCTTTTATCAAGGTGCATTCCTAGATATTTGACAGAATTAGTTTTTGGGATCTCAGTACCATTTACGTACAGTGAAGGACATTCTTTATTTCTAAGGGTAAACGTAACATGACTTGATTTTTCTGCATTGATATTTATTTTCCATTTTGTTAGCCATTGCTGGATTAAATTCAATTGTGTTTGAACAAAAAAGGATGCTTCCACTGGTGATTTAATTGACGATATTATAGCCGTATCATCAGCATATGTAGCCATTATTACATTATCTGACAATGGCATATCTGAAGTGTAAATAGTATACAACACCGGCCCTAACACACTACCCTGTGGTACACCGGCATTAATACTGCAGATACTGGAAGTTTCTTCGCAAAATTTTACATAATATGTTCGTTCATTTAGATACGATTTAAATAATAAGTAAAATGGAGTTGGTAATATTGATTTAAGTTTGTATAAAAGTCCTTCATGCCACACACGGTCAAAAGCCTGCTTTACATCTCAAAAAACTGCTGAGCAATACATTTTTCTTTCCAAGGTATCTGTTATAACGTTTACTATTCGGTGGCATTGTTCCGGGGTTCCATGCTTGTGCCGGAAACCGAATTGATGATCAGGGATGACATTTTGCTTTTCTAAAATTGGTAGTAGTCTGCTTGAGAATAATCTTTCGAAGATTTTAGAAAAAACGGGCAGCAAACTAATTGGTCTGTATGATGTGATATTATTTTCTGGCTTGTTGGGTTTTGGAATCATAATTATCTCCGCACATTTCCATTGAAGGGGAAAATGCGACAGTCTTAAAATAGAATTGTAAATGAGAGTTAAAAACAAAATAGATTTTTTTGAGAGAGACTTGGCTACTTTTGAGTCTATTTTATCATATCCCGGAGATTTGGACTTATTTAGTTTATGAATTTCATTTTGAACTTCTCTAGGTGAAAATGACTTTATTGGCATATCCATTGGACATGGAGATTCTAAAAAGTTTAATATAGAATGTTCTGCTGTTGTATTTGTGAGTGGAAATGATTCAAAAGTTTGCTTCAAATGTTCAGAAAATAAGTCAGCTTTACTCTTGTCATTTCGACACCAAGTTCCGCTTGGACTTTTAAGTGGAATATTCCTTTTGTTGGATTTTTTAAGGTACCTTGTAACTTTCCACAAACTATAGTCACTATTGTTTGTTGAATCAAGATTTCTCAAAAAATTGGACAACTCTTCATTTTTTATCACACTAATACGTTGTTAAAGATGATTTGATGCCTGATTGTAGTGAGTTTTATCTCTAGGATTTCTACTCAGTTGCCATATTCTTCTCAGTCTCCTTTTATTTCTAAGTAGATCCCTTATTTCGCCTGATATTACAACTTTTCAATACAATAATGAAGCCTCATGAACAAGTTTTGTAATTTTTTTCACTGCATCTTCAAGTTTATCAGCTGTCTTTACAGATATATTTAGTTGTAAATGTGTATCCATCCAATATTTGAAATAATCAATATCTGTTTTTGAAGTTATTATTTTGCAGTTTTTAGATTCGATTTGCAAAGCAGTACTATAGTTTAGAATTACAGGTATATGATCAGAACTAAGATCATTACAATCTATTATATCTAGTAAGTTACTAGATATTCCAGATGTAACAAAGAAATCCAGTAAATCCGGTATCTTATATGGATCACTTGGCCAGTATGTTGGTCTACCAGTAGATAAAGTTTTAAAATGATGTTTATTAATACATTCATAAAGTTTTTTTCCTTTGGGATTAGCTAGTCGAGATCCCCACCAGGGATGCTTTGCGTTAAAGTCTCCACCAACAATAAACCTGCTCCCAAGTGTATAAAAAAAGTTTTCGTAATCTTGAAGATCTAATTTATGTCTTGGGGGAAAGTATACTAAAAAAACATGTATATAAACGTTATCACATTTGAGTTTAATACCACTTGCTTGTATTGATGGCTTAATTACTGCATCCAAAACTTCGAATTTTAAGCAAGACTTTATCAATACTGCAGAACCAGCGTGCGCTTTACCATCAGGATGGTTGGCTTGAATTAGGTCGTAACCTCGGATGTTAAAATAAGTTTTTATAGTAAAATGTGTTTCAGATATTAATAAAATATCTACACAATTAGATTTAAGGAAAATATATATTTCCTTGGTATGATTGGAAGCACCATTCGCATTCCATGTTGCAATTCTTAGATTCATTTGCATAGTTTCATCATTATTTGGGTCATCATATCAAAGAGTTTGTCCATCATCCGTTCTAATCTCTCCATTATCCTACTTTCAGCATTACCTATGACTGCCTGAGAATATGAGACATATTCTCTTCCGTTGGCGTTGTTATTGTTATTATTATCATTATTATTATTGGTAGTGCTATTTTCTGACGGATACAATTGAGGAAATTTCTGAGAATTTGGTGGAATTTGCTGATCTCTTGACTTGTATTGTTTTCTCACATTTGCAGATCTTTTTTGGTGTAATAATTGTTGATAAACATTACATCCCTTATAATTTGCAGTATGTGACTGTAAGCAGTGTACACATTTTGGTGGCGTTGTTATATTTTTTGTACAATTGGCTGTAGGGTGTTCTAATCCACATTTAACACATCTAAAAGTTTTTTTACAATACGATTTGGTATGTCCAAATTGTTGACATCGATAACATTGGATAAAATCTTCGGTTTTTTTTGGGGCTTCGATTGAAATAATCGCATTTTCTATCTGGCGTATATTAAAAATTTCTTTATTATTTGGGTTTGGGTCAAGATCTACGAAAAACATAGGCAATGGCAGTTTTGTAACACGGCTTTTAACGTTAACTACATTTCTAACCTGGTGACCTAAATACAATAGCTCAGCTTTAATGTCGGTAATTGGTGTTGAATGATGTAAACCCTTAATTACTGCTCTATAAGATCTGTTTTAACTGATAAGTATGATAACTAATAGAGTTTGTTTCGAAATATTTTACAATTTTTCTATAAGCATCTACATTTTTTATCATTAATCTTATTTGATTATTTCTCATTGATCTGTAGTTAAATTCACAATTAGGTATCTCTTTACTAATATTTTTTACCATTTTGTTGATATTTAAAACATGAGGTATATATATAGGTGGCGGCTTAGGAGCATTATCAATCTTTTCTTCCTCATCTTTGTCATTTTTTTGGCTTTCTTGTACATCGACATCATCATCAAGCAACTGAAATTTGTTTGTTCTTGAAGTACTTGGTTCCTCTGATGAGTTGAACTTTTTATGCTGATGCATATTAGGTGATTTAGTCATCCGCCTTTTTTTGGCATTATTTTCTGGTACCTTTTGCCATATACCATCACTGTCTTCACTTTCATCGTCACTTAAATTTTGCATGCTGCTGTTGTTACAGCAAAAATGATTTTAGTTTTTTTTGTTGTTTTTATTTAGGGTTCTATTATTAATCCAAATGTTGGAATGTTAAATCTTTTTCTGAATTTCACTAATTTGCCGTTATATACAATAAACACTTGCAACAATTCACACTATACGCAGCCGCGGTTCAGTAAAGACTGTTTTCAATATATAGATGTTTTTGGGAAAATATTTAAAAAATTTTCGTATTTTTAAATTTTTTTCAAATTAAATATTGAACGAACGAATATTTCTGAAAATTTATACTCGATATATCGAACAATTGGTAAAAAAAAAATAGAAAAAAGTTTAAAAAATAAAAAAATCTGAATATGAAAATAATTTTTAAATTTTTTGCAGTCCTTTTTTAAATTTTTAGTTAACTCAAAAATTTAAAAAATGCTAAAGATGAAAAAGAATTCACACAAAGGTGTGTTGCGATATAAGAAATATTTCGATATAACCTATGGATCTAACAATAGTTATATTGTATCATTCGTTTTACCGGGCTTTGACGGTATATTTATAATACCTTCTATCTTTCTAACTATAGGATTCAGTTGCAGCAACAAAGTTATTTGGTTGTCAAAATCAAATGTGTTCACGAGCCAATTGAAAAATACAGTTTCATTCAAAATTCTGTGATATGTACTACTATTTAAATTCCCTTAACTGTAGCTATATAGTGTGTCTCTGTTATTCTGTTGTGATATAGTCAGAGAAATTTGCTTAGCCGCATTAAACTTGAGGCATAATTTATAATGGTAAATTTAATTACAGCCATTTTTTGATTCTCATAACAATTGATTTATAAGAGTGTTATAAAAGTCAATGATATGTCTATGCATACAAAATCTTAACCGCAGCAAATGCTATCCACTCGTTGTAGCGTTAGCAGACCAGTGTCACTGGTGGGAATGGAACCCACGACCTCCGCGATGATAAGCGAGCACGCTACTAACTAGCATACCGGGGCGCTCTAACAATTTTATAAAAAGAAAAAAATCTTAAAAAAAAAATTAAATTTTCTTAAAATTATATTCCGATATTTAAAACTACCGTGAACGAAGTATTATAAAGGGTGTTTTTTTAGATGTTGAGAACTTTTATTTAAAATAAAACACATAAAGTAGATATAACGAAATGATTTATTTTAAGTTTTTATTTGATAGATTATTATTTCGCAATTACGTAGTATTAATAAAGAATTTTGGACTAATGTGTACCGCAACCACTTTGTTATAAAGCGCATTCGTAAGGACCATTTTTCAATGTCTTATTCGGCTAAAAGTGACAGTTATTTTTTCTTAATGATTTTTCAGACAATTTTGAACAAAAAAAATTTTCTTCATACAAAATGACTTCCGTTTGATAGTTTATTCGTATTGCAAATGTAGGACAGTAGGAAAAATTAAGCCATTTACAGTCAAAAAAACATTCAAATTTTCACCACTTTCACTCATAAATTTGTCCACATAAGAGAATGAATTTAATAATTAATTGCTATGAAATATACTTTCAATTGAAATAAAGTTTTTTTTAAAACTTTCCTAAGTTTCTGTTTTATTTTTAATAATAGTTCGCAACACCCTTTGTAAAAATATTAATAATTGCCCACCGTACTAAATAAATAATGAATGAAGTAAGTTTAAATGCGGTTGTAAAAATTTCGATTACTGTATGTATGCAGCTATAAAATGAAACATTTTGAATTGATATGACGACAGACCAACCATTAAATAAAAAGGGATTAACGCCCCTTCAGTGTCTGTCCCAAAATATTTGAACGCAAATAACCACAAATGGCCGCTAAGTGTGATTTAAATGTACTTGAGTGGCACTTGTAAGTTTGTTGAATTGTTCATTTTTATAGAGCGCTATACAAAAGGAATCCTTAAAATATACATACATATTTTTTGTAGAGAAGATGAATCAGTACACCCGGAAAACTATCGAATTATGAAATTACACTGTTAGTTGTGAAAGCCAATATTCAGTTGTCTAATTTAATATTTATGTGTATTCCAAATAAATATCATTACATTCCTCAAAATTTTATTAAAAAAAAATATTTTTAGATTTATTCGGTGTCGAATAGGGGCATTCAGAATCATAGTTCACACTCTTGGCTACTGCACCAGAACTAATGCAAATTTTCTTTGGTATGTTATATTTGCTATTTAAGCATTTGAATATTTTAAGAAAAAAATAAATTTTTTAAAATGTTTCCCCCACTCGGAAATTTATAGTACACCACAAACACGTATACATTTTGTTGGTTAATTTTAAATTTAAATAATTTCTTAGTAAAACGTATATACGCATACCACAGGTATTTTTCGAAATTGATTTGATTTCGTAATTTTATTTTCGTACACTTTATCCAAAGACTGTTTAACAGTGCTTGATTTATCCTGAAATGTTCCAAATGTTAGTTCAATGCAAAAAAAAAAAAAAAAAATGCTTAAAGTTTGTGTTAATGGTTTTGATCGAATTGCAACCAATCTTTTCTCTGCGTGTAGTTGATAATAGTGATGTTATTGTTGAAGATGAAAATGGAAGACATAACATACAAATCTGTTCGTCACGTTTATAACATTAACTGGACAATGTTTAAATGCAAATAACATTAAAATGTCACAAATGGACAAACATGAATACAAAGTTTAATACTAGAGGTGGGTACGTGACAAAAATTTTCGTAATTTTCGGAATCCCGCCTGAATCAGGGGTGAGCGTGAGCCAACATTTAATTTACTTGTGATCGTACGTGAGCGATAAAAAATTTTGTGCGCCCATGTTTTGTCGTGATATTTTGTGATCAGCTTTTATTCGTTTTTTCTTTTTTCGATTTCTTTTTAATTTTTTTTATTTTTTCGATTTTTTTACATGTTACAGTTTTAGTCTGATTGTTAAAGTAATAAGACGTATAAAATTAGTTCTCAGCAAAAAAGTCGTTTCGCGAAATGCCTTAAATCTGTAGATTTAAAGCAAAATCTCATTAGATATGTGCCGAAATTGATCAAAGAGTACAGAATTGATCAATAATGGTCACAGGAAAGTTTTTTTTTATATGAAAACGACCGGTCACTTCAAAATGGGCTTGTCCTAGGAGGAGGTCAATTACCCTCTGTGAGATGTCACAGGACTGGTGTAAAAGAACATGTCACACAACTAACCCCAAGAAACATATCACAGGACTCGTACTTTCAAACTCATCAAGTGATAGAGGCTTTTAAACCAAGCATGTGGTAAGCTCTTTGAGAACCGGTACTGTTTTCACCTAACACGGGACTGGAACTTTCAGATCCAATAGGTGATAGCGACTTTTTATACCGATCACGTAATAGGTACTATTGAAACCGATCCTGATTTTACCTGCTACAGGACTGGTACTTTCAGACCCATCACGTGATATAGACTTTTAAACCATTTACGTGGAAGGTACTTTAGAAACCGGTCCTCTTTTCACCTTTATCGTATCGGACAGGACCGATTTTCACCTATCCCGGAACAGGTCCCAATTCCGAACTGACCTCTTTTTTCCCGCAGGGAAGGTATAGAGTGTCAGAACTAATCTTCGAGAAATTCAACACGCTACAGAGTTCAGCTGCATCATGTTTATGTAATTAGGCAACATTTTCAAAGTTGCCAAAGTGTTAAAACCCAATGTACCATAGCAATCAAACTGCAATACAACTTGAGAATAAGCATGTATAAATAGTGTGTTTTAAGCCTTTCTTAATTTTGTTTATTATAATGTTTATAAAATGTGAATTCACAAGCAGTATTTAACAATGCTTGAGAAAACATTATTATACAAAACTTTTTCTAAAGTATGCTTATAAACAACGTAGTATAACGATTTAAATAGAAATATTTTTCAATACATTCTGGGGTCGAATTACGGCATTCGTGATCGTAATTTTTCGATCGAAATTATTTTTTTATTTCTGAAAATAAAACATTTAAACGGATTTTTTTCCTTAAGGTATTTTGTAGTTCGGTCCTAGATTGGAAATAAAAGTTAAAGTTGGTTTTTTCATTATTAATATTATTGTAGTTATTTATTAAAAAATCAGTTTTCGAACGACTTCATTCGATCACGAATGCCGTAATTCGGCCCCTGGTTTTGTTGTCTTTGTTCTACGCATACAAACAGTGCCGTTACTTTTTTTAAAGTTTTCAAACGTGTTTTGCGTGTACATTTGTTTGTAAATTTTATAAAGTGAACGTGCGATTGCATATGAAATTTAATTATTTTTATAATAATTTTTATTTATGGTTAACATTAATTATTATTCTTTATATCTAAAATTAAAAAATAATATATTATATGTGAAGCTTATTCTACAATTATGTAAAAAAGCTTATAAATATATTGAGTCAAATAAGTTTTTCTATACCCAAGTTAATACAATATTATTTTTGTAAGTTTATTCTACAATTGCGAGAATAAGCTTATAGTAATCATACACACATAATATTTTCACGAGGGTTCCGTTTTGATTTTTCTACAATTGTTACGATAGCATTTTTTAATATATTCTCAAGTCTTTTTTAAGCTCAAGGCTTGTGAATTTAAGCTTATAATAATATTTTTCACAAGTCATTTGGTATGTTGGAAAAACATTATATTTGGTTGATGCAGTGCTGCCATATAAGAAGTTCAATTGTTTATCCCAGCTTTTGGGATTCTTAACAGTTTTTCAGTTTCGTGAAAACAACTGTTTTTCAAATTCATGCATTTTTTTATTGTTTTTTATTTATGTTGCAACATGTTCACTTTATTATATACTTTTACCATAGGAATGAGAAATAATGGATATGGATAGACAGAGATGTTCAATGTGTGTATATACCTTGAAAAATGATGTCGGGATTACCGAATAATCCGCATAAGCGAGTTTTTACTGTATTAAATTTTTTAGAAATATATTTCATAAACGGTATAGTGTACACTTCCATTATAAAATAATAAGATTTATTTGAAATTTTTTAAAAAATAATTTATTTATAAATTTATTTTCTAATATGTATCTATGTATTTTTGATTTAACAAAAAAATTCCAATAAATATTTTATTGTAAGTGCATGTATTGATTAATAAATAAAATCTAACACTAATTTTTTTAAGACTTTTTCCTTTTTTGTAGAAGATCGCGTTTATATGCTTTACATAAATTAGTGTGCACAGAAAAAAATAAAATCGAGTTTCAATTAAAATATTTGTAAATACAATTAAAAATTTAATTGAATTTTGACCAGCAAAAGAATTTGTTATATCAAACAATTTTTGCTAACATTAATTGAAATTTTCAATTATTTTTTTAATCATATCAATTACATTTTTAATAAAAAATATTCAACATTTTCAATTAAAATTTTAATTATATCAATTATAGTTTAAATTAAAGTTATAACCAAAAATCAATTGAAATTTTAATCAAATTTTCAATTGAAATTCTAGCATCAAATCAATAAAATTTTTAATGAAATTTTTTATTGAAATTCCAGATTAATATTAGTTAAAATTTTAATCAGATTTTCAACATTTTTTTTATCAAATAAGTTTGTGTCAACGCATGAAAATTTCTAAAAACTTTATACCAAATAGTTCATAGAAGTACAAGGGAACATTTGAGGATCCAATAGTACCACAAAAGATACTATTTTATCAACTTTATCATTACTGGTGCATATGTATCCGCAGTGTTGCCAAAAAGTTTGTTCTCATGTTTCCATTTTGAAAGTTGAAATACCTAAAAATCATTAACATACATATTGTTAAATAATCAAATTTTCCTTTTTTTCTATAATGCTTTTTCAAGGATTTTGTTTGCTAAAAATTAAAAATAAATATTCCAGGGTGGACTCATAAAAGAATTCAGATTTTAACAATTTCAAATTTATTTTTTTTCTTAAATTGTAAAATAGATGTTTAATAAATGATTTGATGTGATTATTATTTATTAATAAAATGAATTATCAAACTCTGTATTAAAACCAATACCGATTAACGATCTGGAAAATTTATTTAAATTTAATTTTTTGAACAATAAATTTTCAAATCCCCAATTTGATGACAAATCTCCTTATCTAGCAACGCTGACGTGGTAACACTCTGATCAGATAACTGCAAAATCAACTTTTTTCTTGATTTAATCATACACAAAAATTCTTGTTCACATTTAATAATTCAACAAAATTCACTGTAGAATAAAATCAGCATCATGTTACTGAACGCGTAATTCGGATCAGTTTGCATCATATGTCGATTATGTTTACTGCAAATTTAATCACATAACAAAAAGTCAGCGTTGAATAAATCAGAAAAAACAACAAACAACGCGTATGAGTGTATTCATAATTAAAACAAAATAGAAACACATTTCATAAATGATATTGTTTGCATTAGGGTGGGACTTAAATCCGCTTTTTTAGAATTTTTATTAGTAATAAAAATATGCTTCTTTGTGAAATATAAATATTTTTTTTTGGAAAAAAAATTTAGGTCGATATCTCAGGCTTGCCTAATCCGGAAAAATTTAAATATTGTCTAAATTTTTTTTTATCTATTTTGATTGAAAAATAAGGCAATATTTAACTTTAACTGGATTGGGCGAGCCTGAGATGTCGACCTAAATTAAAAGAAAAAAAAATCACAAAGAACAATATTTTTGGTATTCCTAATAAAAATTATAAAAAAACGTATTTTAGACCCACCCTAATATACATATAACATTTAAGAAATGTGTTTCTACAAAACCATCCCCTTTTTATAGATAAGAAACTATTTTGTTTTAATTATGATTACACTCATACACGTTTTGTTGTTTTTTCTGATTTATTCTACATCAAAATAATTATTGTTGACTCGAATGAACAGAATAAAATCAATGGTTTAACAACGACCGATGATTATAAATCAGTGACAAAATAATTTGCACGTCGGTTGATTGATTTAAAATCATCAACAAATATGTGTGTTGGAGTATATTCAGCGTGAGTGTGGCTCTCTTGCTAATTTGTTTTTGATTTCTTTATATGTTGTTAAAGTGTTAATTGTTAAGTAGAATATTTTTGACAACAAGTGGCAATAATTTTTTCTGTGTTCTTTAATACTCTACTTTCATTTAAACAGTACCTTATTTGGAATATTTGATCGGGTCAATCAAAATTCAGGATGACTGTTCAGGATGAATGTTAGAATAACTATAGCGTGTTTTTTTAGAGTGTCACAGCTTTGAGTTGGCATAATTGCTTATTTCACAACCCATTTAACAGCTGATACTTGCTTTTTGTTTAGTTTGCTTTGAAATTTCATTTTAAATCGACTTACACCAGAGCAACGCGTGCAAATTGTTGAAATTTTTAATAAAAATAATTGTTCTATTCGTCAAACTCATCGTGCACTTTTTCCATTTTATGGCGTACATAATCGTCCTTCAGAGTGACTAATTCGAAGAACAATAAATCGTTTTCGGACCACATTACTAATAATGTGAGACGTCGAACAGTGTCGAATTGCGCTTTTTAATTACTCAAAGATGTTATCATTGGTTGGTTCTCATTTAAAATGATGGTTCTATTTCTGTCCAACATTTGCTATTTCTTTCTACAAAAAAATGTTTGCATAAATACTTAGAAGTAGTGGTGACGAAATATTGGGATAAATAAATATTAATAATTATTTTTTATAAATAAAAATATCTTAAGCTCAATTTGAAATATGATATCTGAAACGATATAAAAATAATTAAATGATATATTTTACGATATCTAAAGTAATGACAATTATGATATAAAATTTATTTCAAAAAACATGAATTATTAATTTTGTAAATGTAATTTATAGGATTAATATAATGAATACAAATACATAATAGAAATTAATACAAAAAAAAAGTTGGAAACTTCTTAATATCCATTAATTTTCAATATTTTTGTTACGCAATTTATATTTGTCTGAAAATAAGTTTACAAAATTATAATTGAATGAAATGATTACTCCACAATTCAAATTTCATAATTTGCAATTTTATTTAGTTACCCAGCAAAAATGAAGCTGCCAAAGAAGCAATAAAAGCATCACTACTTTGGCAAAGGCATCACTTCTTTTCTGATGGTTTCATCGATGAATTTAACATTAGCGTCTCATAGGATGGAAGTATTCAAATGTAGCTACTAGCATTACTCATACTATACTCTAAGGAAGCAATGATAATACAATGATTAGAGGTATTCTGATGAATGAGTGGAAAATGTTCATATACTTTGTAATATTTAAGCTTTGATGAAAATTTAATTCATAAGAATGCAGAAAAATAAGTTTAAAGAAGCGAAATTTATGCATTGATATACAAATTCTCTTTAAACAAATAAATAATTCTGCATTAGTGAAAAAGCATTTTTGAAACATTTATCAAAAATTTCAATGAATTTTTAGACAAATTTTAAAATATTTTTGGATAATTTACAAACTGGTTGTACAATTTGGAAACATTTTTAGACAATTTTAAAATATTTTTGAACAATTTTAAATAATTTTTGCACAATTTTAAAACATTTTTAGGCAATTTGAAATAATTTTTACACAATTTTAAAATTATTTTGATATATTCAAAATTAAAACTGAAAATGATTAGTGTTAAATAAGAAACATAATTCAAAATGCACAGATTGCGTCGTCATAAATATTTAAGGCTGAAAAACGCAAATGACAGGCCAGATAGTTTCAATTAAATATCAAACAAAATCTGTTTTTCTTGATTTTTCAAAATTTTTATAAAAATTGCAAACCTGCATAAATTCTAACCCTCATGAAATTTTAAACTAAAATATAAAAAATGATTTAATAAAAAAAAAAAAAAAATAAAAAAGTTCATCAGAACTATTTTCTCAATTTGAATAAATGCTTAAGATTCAAAATAAATATACGATAGTACTATAACTTATGCTTTAGAAGTAATGAAGAAGGATTTTTTAAGATACGCATCGGGTTTATATCCAGATCACTGCATTTGAAATATGAACACATGAATGCTTTTGTAAGTGCATTAGAATAACACCAAAAAATCATAAAAGAATGTCAACTGAAGTTTAAGAAGCAATAAAAGAAGTTATAGTCACAGAATGACTACCATTTATTTTTGCTGTGTAACTTAAGTAGTCTGGTCTGCTTTCGCTACAACGAGCCGATAGCCTTTGTTGCTAGTGCTATGTTGGGTATTTAGATATAATTTGTAATTATATTATTAATATAAATAAATAATAATTGTTAAAAAATTCATTCTTCTAAATTATTTACGAAACGTTTTAAAGTTGTTTTCAAATTTATTATGTATGTTCAAATTATGTAGTTTACTATCTGTAGTTTAATAAAAAAGTTTTCCGTTTGAGGAACATTATTTTTCAAAGAAATATTTATTTTTATTTGTGTTCAAAATGGTTTTTCCATTTGTTAGAAATTTAATAAAAATTTACCCAAAAGACGAAAATTTGTGGTTTATTTGTTTCCGTTACAGTTATTACAATATTAATTTTTTTTTTGCTGTCTGTTTCAAAAAAAAAAAAAAAAAAAAGAATATTCAAAAATTTCTAATTTGTTTCTTTTTATACAAAATTATTTCAATTCAAATAAATGAACTGTATTTTAAATTAATGAATAAATCTGTATTTTTTACGGAATTGGTAGGTATATTTTAACATTTATTTTTAACTTATTAACTATTTGTTTCTTACGGATGTGTCAGTTGTTTAAACGACATTTAGAAATAAATAAATGAAAAGTAAGTAGACCGGTTTTTAAATAAAATATCATTCCTTGTAAATTGTATTTTCTGTTTTTTAACTTACAAACTATTTTAAGTATTCCGTTATTTGTATGATAGATTATATCATTTACGATATTGTATCGTTTTATGGTTTATTGTAATAGAACAAGTACAATTTTGAAACTACAATGGCGATCTGATACCTCTAAATAAAACTTTTTTGATATTTTTTTTTTGAAACCATATTTTTTTAATAATGGCATATATGCATGGTTATGTGAAAATGTGAGCAGGTAGCATATGTATGGGGCAAATCAGCAAGTCAGTAGGGACAGTGACATGTCGCTAAGCCGTCATTAAAAAGTCTATACGGTTTATCCAACAAGGTAAATAAAAATCAAAAGTGCTTCTTATTCACTCTTTGAAATTTTGTAAAAGCAAAATTAAATTGAAAAAAGTTCATTATAATGACATCAGCATCACCAAACATTATTAACAAAAAAGGATTCAATTCTTTACAATAACAATTATAATGTAAAACAACATATTTATAATTAACAAACCATAAGTTGCGTTGTTTTTACTGACTGCTTGTTTTCTACAACTGCTTCATAAATTTTTCAGTCAATTTATTGCATAAATAATTTGTATGTAAATTATTTTACACTACAGTACTGCATCCGGAAAATAACTTTTGCATCCGTAATTCCTTAGAAAATGTTTAAATCCTGTTAAAGACTTAATACTGCCACCACTGTCGTCCAGTTTGTCTACGGACGAATGGTCTTAAATCTCTATTAATACTTTGTATACTCACGAGAATTTTATCATGACGCTACAATATGTTTTCACATTTTATTTATTGCAAGCAACCATTCCACCAAAGGTATATATCGGGCAACAAAAACAACCAACAACAGCATTCTACAGGGTGCACAGCTTAGTAAATATAATTATGTACAATTATTACTTTGTAAAATACACCACCATAATCATATTGAGGATTTCAAACAATATTTCATTATCATCATTATTACCCTAGGTGTTATTTTGTATTGGTTAATTTTCTTCCGCTAACATCAGCAAAATGGTATGAAAATAAGATATGAGTTTTAAAGGAAACGGAGCATAAACTAGAGTATTCAAAACCGAAATCCGGTTTTTTATCTTTTGAATAAATAAACCGGAGACCGAGGTTTTCGTGTTTGTTAGCCGGTTTTTTATTTAAATATATATATATTTTTTAATTTTTGCACATATTTACCAACTATTTTAACTAGCGTTGCTAAACGGGACAACATATTTGCTTAGTTAAAGTTAAAAAATTGGCTTGCAGTCAGTACCCAATGTTTTTTTTATGATTTTGGAAGCAGGATATAACAGAAGCGCTTATGTAATCGATTATAATTATACTAAAAGGAGAAGCAGCTTAGTAAGCTAAGAGCTTACTACGAGGGCAGATCAATAAGTCCGTGACTTTTCGAACTCCCATCAAGTATCACCTTTTAATAGACTTCTGTCACATTTTAAGCAAGTTCCGTCATTTACTTTGCGCTTAACAGCAACATACAACCTCGTGAAAAAATGAATTTCGAGTGCTCATTAAACATTATTTTTTGCAAAAAAAAACCGTCAATCAAACCAAGGAAAAGCTTGATAAATACTATGGGGACTCTGCACCATCGATTTCAATGGTAAAAAAGTGGTTTACTGATTTTCGTTATGACCTTACAATCACGGAAGATGCCGAACGTTCTGGACATCCAGTTCATGTCTCTACACCCAAAACAACTGAAAAAATTCACGATATGGTGTTGGTCGATCGGAGATTGAATGTGCGATATCTTGGTTTCAATTTTGAACGATCACTTGGGTAGGAAAGCTTTGCGCAAGATGGCTGCCGCGTTTGCTCACAATCGACCACCAACGGAATCGTGTGACAGCTTAGTTTCCATGGCAAAAGTCCATGAAGTAGACTACCAATTGGCCCCTCATTCGCCTTATTCTCCGGATTTAGCCCCCAGTATTTCCAAACCTAAAGAAATGGTTCGGTGGAAAGAGATTTAGCTGCAACGATGAAATTATTTATCAAACAAATGCCTATTGTATGGACCTCGAAAATTCCTGCTGTTAAACGCAACGTAAATGACGGAACTTGGTCACAATTTGACAGTATTCTATTAACAGGTGGTGATGGGAGCAGTATTGCATTTCATATAACTACGAGGAAAGTTCGAAAAATCCGCCCTCGTATGATCCCTTACATTTAATTGTTAATTTAAACTTTTATCTATTATGAAATCATACGTGAGAAGAATGCATGACAGTTTCTGTGAAGCATACCCGAGTAAAAAAAGTTTATATCTAATAATATATATAAATACATATGTCGGTTTGTGTTATCTCTATACACTCTAAAAAATGTTTGTAAATGTACTACAATAAAATGGGTAAAATTTTATTTAATATTACGAAAATTCGGTAAATATAAGTGTATTAATAAGCATATTTTATTTATAAATACACGCAAAGAAAAACATGATTGGGGTAATCATATTCGAAGAGCATCATATATTTTTGGGTTTATGGTTGTGCCAACCATAGTGGTACTATAATATAGTTATGATATTATGTTAATAAAATAGCCATATTTTTACCATAAAATAGTCCCTACAGTTATATTATGATTCAAAAATTAACATATTGTGGTCGTAAATAAACATGTTATGATATCATTATATGCTCCCTAATCTGAGAAAATTTCTTAGAAACTATGAAAAAATTTAAGAATATTTCCTATGTTTATTCTAAAAAAAATTGATATTAAGGACTTTTTGAAGAAAAATTGTTAAGAAAAAAATCATAGATTCTAAAAACTTTTCTTTCAAGAAAACTTTGATTCTGTAGACTTTTTTTAAGAAAAATACTTATATTTATTTTAAAATCTATGGCCTTTTTATAAAAAAAATCTTAGATTCTAACGACACTTATACGATTTTTTAAGAAATTTTTCTTAAGGAAAAGGCTTTAGAATCTAAGAATATTTTTACTAGAAAAAGTCCTTAGAATCTAAGTATTTTTCATGATGAAAAGTCTTCAGAATCTATGAATTTTTCTTTCAAAGAAAGGCCTTAGAATCTAAGTTTTTTTTTGGAATATATGAACTATTACACAGTGCAACACATAAATTGGTTCCTCTTTCGTACCCGGTTTTTTTTGAAGTGTATATCGAAACTAAAAAAAATCCGCAACGGACTTGGCCAGATTACATCGAAATTTTTTTTTTTGGACACCCTAAGTTTTTGCACCCAAACAATATTTTTTTAAAAAAGGAAAATTTTTATGGAATCCATATATCATAAACCGTTCGGAATTTTGTTTTTCTGTCTTTGGCAAAGTTGTAGATCCAAACCAAAGCAAAAAAAATCTCACATGGACCGACCCAAAAAAATTGCATCCACTGCATCAAAATTGCAAAAAATTGGGAAAAAAATGCTATTTTTTTATGATTTTTTCATGTATTTGTCCTGAAATGGCTTAAATACTGGGAATTTAAAGAATCTTTCTTCAGCTAAATTATATCTAACAACAATATAAACAACTCTCTAGTACATGTCATCTTAATACGAATATTCCTTAATCCTAGAAAGCACATCTTTTTGCTCACACTTATTTTGCATAGCCAATGTTTGTCGTTTCGACAAAGAAAGACTATATAGGTTAATGCCGTTTTTGTTGTTACTTGTTTTCAAATTTACTATTTAAACATTTTATTGTTGTAATGCTGATATGTTTTTGAAAAAATGAATATATTTTATTAATAAAAAGTAATTATTTTATAACGCAATTAACAATTTCATAATTTTTTTTTATTTTTTGTTTAAGTTTTTTTGTTTATTTATACAAATGCAAAACATGTGTATTATTAACTGCCGATGATTTTATTCTGCTACGATTTTACCCGAAAAAAGTATAGTAACTTCTGGTAAAATGAGAAACACAATTACTTTCTTATCACGCTCTCATTTACCGAATTTTTGTTAAAAAAAACGCTTTTTGGTAAGATGGAGTCAAAGCGGGTTCGCGAGGTAACGTTTGTCGAACAGAACTAAAATAAGAAAATATATAATTTTAACAGAATAAATAAATAACATACCATTGCTACTCACGCCTGTTAAGGTTTAAATATTTTTGGTGGTGGTTCAAGGTCATGATCTGACTCTGCACTACTACAAGAAGAAAGAGGATCCAAAGGCACATCTCTAAATCCAGTGTCTCCTGGGTCTTCCATATCACCATCCTCACACAGGCACACCTTGTGGCTCCACCAACAAACCTCTGCAAGCATTGCGTCGAGCTTCTTGCCTTTGAATCTTTTTTCCGTTGGCATTGTGACCTGATGGAATCGCTCCCCTTGCTCATCTGATTCGGTGGGCAATTGTTTTAAAAAAACATCAATATGATGATGCAAAAAATGCAATTTCAGCGTCATCGATACATTTATATTTTTAAAATATTGCAGCATTGTTGCCACTAATTTCTTTGCTTTATCTGGCTCTGCTCGATCCTTTCCTAAAACATTCTGAATTACAGCTTTAAGAGCGTCCCATGCGTTTCGGAGATTAAAATTTACATTTGTAAGCACAGCTGTAAATGTATCGTTTTTCATTAACTTCCTGATATCTGGGCCGTTCACGACACCTGTTCAATGTAAACAAATTTATTACAAACGATTAAGATAGGTATAGATAAAGCGGGACCCGCGAAATCAGATATAAAAATAATTAAAATTACATAATTACCAGCTTTAATTTTTGCATCGCTGAGTTTCGGATATATAGTTTTCAAGCAATCAAAAACTTCATCACTACTTCCAACAGCAGTTTTGATGAACTTTGAAGCGATTCCTAGTTTTATGTGGAGCGGCGGAAGTAATATATCACTAGTCTCCCTTATGAACGGCTCATTTTTCAGTTTAAGTTGTTTTACGTTTTCGGCATCTCTTGCACTCCAGTTTGTGCGCTTATACTGATTGCCCGGGTATCGTGAGTTCCAATCGCAAATAAAGCAAAAGAAGCTAGGGAAGCCACCTTTTGAAATTATTCCTGAAAGAAGAGCACTTGAGAAAGGATACTACTAAATACAAATAGAAAATAGTACCTTGCATTATGTTCACGACTTTTAAATCGCAACAAATTTTCCATTTGTGCTCCTCATATTTGATTTTCTCCAATATATTACCTAAAGTTTCATAGCATTCCTTCATATTAGTGCCATATGCTAATGGAATTGAAGGCTTGTTGTTAGTTTTATGGAGCAGCACAGCTTTTAAACTTGATACTGAGCCATCAATAAACAATCGCCAGTCATCAGCAGCATACGCCATTCCCAACTGATTCACTAATCCTTCGATGTCAATGCAGTGGGTAAACGTGTTCGCTGCATCGACGGTGTAAAATGTTTGGAACTCTGTTTGACGGCTCCGGTATGATGAGGCACTAACGGTATGCTCTGTAAGCTTTCGGCGCTTCAAAAATGAGGTTAGAAATTCTGCATTCCGCTGTGATAAGCCCATCTTAGCCACAACATAGTCCATTTCGTTTTGTACGAGCGGTTTTGGTTTATCGTCGTCAATATCAGGCTCGTAATCGGCATCTTGGAAATCTGATTGATTTGTGAAAGTCGTAGTGGATGACCGTGTGGACATAACATCCGGACTCGGAGGCTTAGGTGGTTTGACACCATCAGGCATTGACACCGGGAGTATGCCTGTATAAGCGGCCACATATGTTTATTTAACTTAGGGGAGTAATTGATACATGAGTAACACCGGGATTTGTCGTGTGAATTTGGGTCTTTTATCCACACCATTGGCTTCATGAAACTTAAATTTCTACCTCGTCGATGATACCAATCCAAAAGGCGGAAGTAACAAGTGCCACACACTGTATTTGAAGTGTAATCTTCACCGCTGGGATCAACCTCATCGAAATAAGATGCATAGGCTAACTTAAATTCCGGAGTAGACCTTTTCCATTGCACACTTGTAGGCACCATATGACCACAAACTAAACAAAAATAATCAATGTTTGGACACCGGCTATTTTCCATATTGCACAATAGTTGAATTGTAAAATTTTGCACAAAACACGGATATAATTAGACTTTTCACTTTCGAATACACTTGTTGAATGACAATGAAACGATACTTGAACTGTTATTTATACTGCGTGCTAGTCTGATTGTCAAGTTTGTTTTATCTTCGTGTTGCACATCACACCAATTTTAAAATCCTGTTTAGGAAGATGAGGTGTTGTAAAAACCCAGTTCCACCTAAAAACCGCAACACGAAGATAAAACACACATGACAATCACACCCACTCAGAAACATTTTTTAAGAAGTTTGGCTATTTCCATATTATCATGAAAAAATAGCATTTTTTCCCAATTTTTTGCAATTTTGATGCAGTGGATGCAATTTTTTTTGGGTCGGTCCATATGAGAATTTTTTTGCTTTGGTTTGGATCTACAACTTTGCTAAAGACATAAAAACAAAATTCCGAACGGTTTATGATATATGGATTCCATAAAAATTTTCCTTTTTTAAAAAAATCGTGTTTGGGTACAAAAACTTAGGGTGTCCATAAAAAAAAAAAATCGATGTAATCTGGCAAAGTCCTTTGCAGGGTTTTTTTAGTTTCGATACCCAGCAAAAAAGAATGGTAGTCATTCTGTGACTATAACTTCTTTCATTGCTTCCTAAACTTCAGTTGACATTCTTTTATGATTTTTTGGTGTTATTCTAAGGCACTACCAAAAGAATTCATGTGTTCATATTTCAAATGCAGTGATCTGGATATAAACCCGAAGCATATCTTTAAAAATCACTCTTCATTACTTCTAAAGCATATGTTATAGTATATCGTTTATTTTTTGAATCTAAAGCATTTATTCAAATTGAAAAAATAGTTGTGATGAAATTTTTTAATTTTCATTTTATCATTTTATATATTTTAGTTTAAAATTTCATGAGGGTTAGAATTTATGCAGTTTTGCAATTTTTATAAAAGTTTTGAAATATTGAGAAAAACAGATTTTTTTTAACCTTTAATTGAAAAGCCATGTCATTTGCATTATTTCAGCCTTAAATATTTATGACGACGCAATCTGTGCATTTTTGCATTATGTTTATTATTTAACACCACACCATTTCCAGTTTTAATTTACAATTTATCAAAATAATTTTAAAATTGTGTAAAAATTATTTCAAATTGCCCAAAAATGTTTTAAAATTGTCCAAAAATTATTTAAAATTGTTCAAATATATTTTAAAATTGCCTAAAAATGTTTCCAAATTGTACAACCAGTTTTTAAACTATCCAAAATTTGTCTAAAAATTCATTAAAATGTTTGAAAAATGTTTCAAAAATGCTTTTTCACTAATGAAGAATTATTTATTTGTTTTAATACATATTTGTATATCAATGCATAAATTTCGCTTCTTTAAACTTATTTTTTCTGCATTCTTATGAATTAAATTTTAATCAAAGCTTAAATGCTACAAAGTATATGAACATTTTCCACTCATGCATCAGAATACCTATTCATTGTATTATCATTGCTTCCTTAGATTAAAGTATGAGTAATGCTAGTAGCTCTATTTGAATACTTCCATCCTATGACACGCTAATGTTAAATTCATCGATGAAACCATTAGAAAAGAAGTGATACCTTTGCCATAGTAGTGATGCGTTTATTGCTTCTTTGGCAGCTTCATTTTTGCTGGGTATATACTTAAAAAAAAAAAACGGGTATGAAGGAGGAACCACACGATGACCTTAAAAATGCTGCACTGTGTTATCTAAGAAACAGCTTGGAGAATATGAGAATTTTAGTTTAAGAAAAAGTCCATAGAATCTATAAATGTTTTTATCAGATAAATTTATAAAAATATATTATTTTGTGTGAAAAATCTCTTCGTAAAAAAAGCATGGGTTCTACAGACTTTTTATTATAAAAAATATTTTATTAATATTTTTAGAACTTATTACAAGAAATGAATTTTTACAAGAAATAAATTGTACAGTTTTAGTAAAAAATATATAATTGTTTTTTTTTAATACATTTTGTAATAACTGATAAAATTTTGGTATTTATGAAAACAAGACAATATTATGACTGTTAATGTCAAAGTCAAGTTTTATTTGATGTATAATTATTTATTGATTGTTGCCAGCATTTTATCGTTGCATAATTATCATATTTTTTTCATAGTCAGAATTTTTGTTACCACAGTATGGTTGCAGCCAATCATGTTATAAAATATAAGGTGCCAATCATAAAATAGTAAAATATTTACTAAATAATTATGGTAGCGACCATGTTGATGGTTAGAAAACCAATAACATGGTTGTGACAACCATACCCGATTGCAGCAAGCACAATATAGCAGCAGTGATCATATTGCAACTATGTTTTTTCTGTGCGTGTACGCATTTTGTGTTTACAATTACTATTTGGTGCTCAAAAACAAATATTTTTTATGAAGTGTGTAAATGTACCAGCATTTAGTAGTAATTGTAAAACTGTCAGAAATGTAAATATTGTATTTGTGAAAAAAATATAATATAAAAAATTATAAGAAAAATTTAATTTATTAAAAAAATAACGTAATCATGTCAGTGTTATCATGGTATGTTATATTAGCTGATTCTTAAAGATAATTTTTAACTTTTAACGATTTTAAGATTCCTTATTTTTGCAGCCTGTAAAAATTGTAATTAGCATGAATATTTGTGAATTTGGTAGTTGCGTTAGATTTATTGGGATGCGCAGAAGCAACATCAACATCAACACTAGAGGTAATTTTATTTATTTTTAAAGGATTTTGGTTTGACAGGTTTCTTTCTTTCTTCCACCAGGGTTGTATAATTTGATGCCGGTGAATCGAGAATCACCCATTAATACACATACTAAAAATAATTTGGGCTTTTTAATTTTAAATATAGTGGTGGTAATAAAGCCATTTTTGGGAATTTTTACGCGTTTACAATGAATTTTTACACATGTTATGTGTACATTTACACATAAAACGTGCTTATTTACGCACAAAATTGGTAAATTTACTCCTTTATTTCAAAATTTCATTTAATTTTTACGCACTTTCAATGTAATTTTACTGATTTTGTGTTCACCAACTTACGCATAATCTGTGTATTTTTTTATTTACGCACACAGAGTAAATTTACCCAATTTATAGTAGAGTACAGTTTCCTACTATAAGTTGGGTAAATTTCAACAGAAATTAATAAGAGTGTATAATTACGCATATAGAAATGCATTTTAAGGCATTTAATGCGTATATTTACTCTTCAAATAGGTTTTTTACGCACAATTTTAGTAAATTTTTGAATTACTTTTAAAATTTAATTTAATTTTTAAGCACTTTCAATGTAAAATTACTCATTATGTGTGTACCAACTTACGCGTAATGTGTGTACTTTTTTTCGTTTACGCTCACAGAGTAAATTTACCCAGTTTATAGTAGGAGTACAGTTTCCTACTATAAGTTGGGTAAATTTCAACAGAAGTTTATAAGAGTGTATATAAAGGAATAACGTTACTGACTGACTGACACTGACTCACTCATTCATTCAACATTGCCCAGCCCAAACCGCAAGAGGTAGAAGGCTGAAATTCGGTATGTAGGTTCCCCCTCCGTCGTCGACATCCGCTAAGACAGGGTTTTTGGAAATTCCTTTAGGGAGCAAAAGTGGAAAAATTCTTACCATTTCCAAAATCACTGGAGCTTGGAAGTTGAAATTTGTTGCAGTTTCCTCCTTCGGTGTAGACATTCACCTAGGTCGAATTTTTGGAAATGTGTTCGGTGAGGGGCAAAAAGGTGAAACTCTCCTCCTTAACGGGCTGCCCCTACCGATTTAGCCAAAAAGCTGAAATTTTAAATATGTGAATTGGAGTAAGTGCTAACTTATTGATCAGCTAAATTTTTTTAATATTAGCCAGGTAAATGTTAAAAATGGGGGTTCAAAGGGAAAATATCTGAAATTTGAAACATGTGTTACATGGAGTATGGGCTAACTCATTATTGAGGTACACCCTAGAACTTTGATCTGGGACATGGTAAAAATTAAGGACTCCGGGTAATTATCTGGGAACTGCGTATACGCTAACGACGTAGCGGGCTTTGCTCACAATGGTGTATATGGGGAAATATTTGTAAGGTGAAATTGCAAATTGGAAGAGGACAGAAATGGAAAGGGTACGAAGTGGAATAAAACGGGGTACGAGTGGAATTAAAACACCTGACAAGGGGATTGAAATGTAATGAAATGAGGAACGAGTGAAATCGATACACGTGAAAGGGTAAAAAATAAAATGGAATGGGGAACGAATGTAATTGAAACATTAAACGAAAGAAAATTAATCATTAGACAAGTATAACGAAATGGGATGGAAAGAGGAACAAGTGATATTAAAACAGTTAACACTCGAATGACCTATAAACAAGAAATTCAAAACTTTAAATTTGAACATCCACTTCAAAAGATGAAACTAAATAATTTATATAGTAAAATCTTTTAAAAAAATAATAACATTTTCTTCTCAACATATTTCGATATTTAAAATTACCGATAACGAAGTATCGGGCTTTTAAGCTAGTTATATATATTTATATGTATATTACATTAGCTATTTTAAAAATATCTTATATTGTGCCCTACATAGCCACATCTAGTTATATATTGATCTTCATAAAATTAGATATGATTTATATGATAAGATATGGTATATGTTCTATCATATAAAATTATATATAATACTATATCTAATTATGTATGGCTTATACAGGATCATATATATATTATTCGGCCCTCCAGAGAAGCAAGCGGGTAAAATAACAAAACACAGTTTTCGTTCTTCGTGCATGTTTTTGTTATTTATTTTTCGCATTTTTTTTAACAAAAGGGAATTAAGAAAACTGCATGCAATCAATTGCATCGTATAAATTGGCTTTAATCTATATAATCTTTTTTCCATAAACGTACATACATATAATCCAAATTACGGGATTCCCATTGTTTGTGTAATAAGTCGTTTATACATATATTATCTGATTTACATATGTACATATTTATAAAAATAAAATGTTCAAATGTATTTTAAAAGATGTAAATACACATTTTCTCGTAAAAACTCTGTAGGAGGCCTGGGGTCAAGTGTCTTTAAGTCACCACTTTTGTATACTATTTCGGGAAACTTTTTGGTGACAAAATCAACAAAGCGGCTACACTTTTACATTCCTTTTTTTTGGTGACGTAGTCAACACAGCGTCTACTACACTTTTAACATTCCTTTCCTTGCATCTACAAAGCTGTGCTTCTTCTTGATTTTTTTGTTTCATTTTGGTAAAAATACATGCCCATAGCTGCTTGAAAAATTAATGTTTTTAATAAAAATATACAGAAAAGTGAATTTAAAAGGTAAATATACATATAATTTGAACAAAATATATAATGAGCAAAAACAATAACAAAAGACTTGTGAAAAAACAATAAATTTGGTATAAAAATAACGAGAAAGAGGCAACGATTTTAAGTGAAAGTTGTAACTCTAGACATTTTGTGGATCGTGATGAAAAGTTTACGGAGCTATGTATGTAAGATTTTGTACAGTCTTTTGAAGATTTGTCTATTTCAAAATTAAATTTGCGCGAAAAACTTATTTACTTTAATGAAATTTTTAAAAATATTTTCCGAAATAAATGCACCCATATAAACTTTTATTTTTCCTAGGCTAGAATTACTAAAATGTATTAGTGAATCTCTGGTTCCAATTTATACACCTAGTCAATACTTGTGTAGATTCGCGGTGACAACCACTTGTAAAATGTATATATATATGACAAAGTAAATAGTGAATCAGTACAGTTATCGACATTTCCTTCAGGGAAGTAATAAAATGCGTAATAAAATTAATGTACAATGTGTTTGTTATAAATAACGTATTTGAACCGTGTTTTTCGATTATCCGTGCTGATCTCTGTCCCAAGAAATCCGGATTTGAATTATAGAGACACATATATGGCTTATACAGAACCATATATATTTATATATGCTATCACATAGTTATATTGGGTTATCAGGAGCAAAGAAATTACAGTCCGTTTTACACTAATTGGCTAAAATTTACTCATTCGATCAGACTGAAATTTGCTTCACTTAAAGCAATTATTATTTATAATTGTATCATATAAATATACTTTGCCCTTTTTAACGTTAAAACAATCAGGCTAAAATATTTTACAGTGAGGGCAATTAACCGCTTCCATTAGAATCGTAACTGCGGTTAAAGAAAATCGCGGTTAAACGCAAACTCTATTTTAAACCTTGTGTCGTTAGTTTTAAATATTTCTACTAGGGGACGATGTGAAGAAACAAGATGCGGAATGATATTCGCTGTACATATGCAGCGTGTTCAAAACATTTGAAACTGAGATCGCATTTGAGCCATTTTTTTGTTTTATTTATTTGCAACTTTCATTTTTCTTACTTCTAACGAAGCAATTAACACCAAAAAATGCCTGGATTCTTTTTAATTCATTACATTCTTTTAAATTATTTTTAAAATATTGCATTTCATCAGTAAGTGTTTTCACTGTTGGTAGTAAAGTACAATTGTAATCATTGTAAATGGTGTAGATATAGTTAAAGTACTACTTAGGATCATTGTAAATGGTGTCGAAATAGTTAAAGTACTACCAAGGTTATATTGGATGTTTTGTTGCTGTGGTGTTTTAAATAGTAGTACCAAGGATACTACAAATATACAGGATGTTAAAAATTACGACCATCGAGCCAATAACCTAGCTTCCTAGCCTACTAGCCACTAGAACCTAATTCTTAGCTAAAACTAATAATACAACGAAATTCGTAGGCACAACAAGTAATTTCCTAGGCACTTTAGAGGCAACAAACACTACAAAGACCAAGGACTTTAGCAATATATATATAAATCTATCTATTTTTTTATCTTTCTATATATAAAGGAATAACGTTACTGACTGACTCACTCACTCACTCATTCAACATCGCCCAGCCCAAACCGCAAGAGGTAGGAAGCTGAAATTTTAGTATGCAGGTTCCCCCTCCGGCGTAGACATTCACTAAGACGGGGTTTTTGGAAATTTCTTCGAGGAGGGGCAAAAACTCTTTTTTGACGGCCTGCCTTAACCTAGAAACCTGAAATTTGAAATAGGAATTCCTGGGAATATGTGCTAACTCCTTGATAAAGTACGATATATTTTAGAATTTTGACCAGGGATGTGATAAAAATGGCGAAAAGTCTCCCCCTTTATGGACTTCCCAAGCTGTTGGACTGGGAAGTTGAAATTGGGTAAGACTTGATTTTTGAAAAATCAAACGGGAAGTTAAAATTTGGTACATTGTTTCCTCCTGTAAATGTGTAAGTGTGTAAATTTGTCAATATGTATTTAGAGGTAGGAAGCTGAAATTTGGTACGTAGGTTTCCCCTGTGGCGTAGAAATTCGCTAATACGAGGTTCTTGGAAATTCCCTTGGGGAAAAGCAAAACGGGGGAAAAAAAAGCAAAACGGTCTGCCCAAACTCCTATTAGAAATTTGAAATATGGTTTTCTTAAAGTATGTGCTAACTTTTCGAAGTCTCCCCCTTAACAGCCTGCAGAACACATTGCAATTATTTCTTACAGAGTTGATACAATTTATTTTATAAAAAAATACAACAAAATATGATAGGACAAACCAACAATCGTATCTAAGTGTAGTGTGTAAACAAACAGAGAGAAAATTCAACAGAAAATTGTTGTTATATTGAAAAAAAATTTTAACAATTTTGTTTTCACAACAATTTAATACTTAGTAACCTTCTAAAAATCCTTTATTAATTTAGAGAAACAATATTTTTGTCACCATTGTAACATATGAAATAATACATTTTATTCAACTCCGATTCGTACACTCAGAGAAAAAGTTAGTAGAAATCTTTGTAAACGGTTTTCAAACCCACTTTACTATTTTTGTACTGATTTTTAGTAAAAAAAACATAATTTACCAAATCTTTTTGCTATTTACATTTTATAAATTACAGAGTTTTTACAGAATATTTACAAATTTTTGTTGCTAATATCAGAAATCATTTTACAAATTTTTGAAACCCGATTTGCTGAAATTAGCAAAAAAAAAATACTAATTTAAAAAAAATGGATATTGAAGGAAATTTTGTTTCTAAAAATTAAAACTTATACTTACAAACTTAAATTGCCTTAAAATGCTTCACAGGTTAAAAAATGGATCGGAAGTGAAAATACTTTTCAAAAAAAAAATTAATGTAAAATTTTCTACTAATATTCACAATAATTAATAATTAAAAAAAAATGCACTGTGATGTTCAATGAAACAAAAAATTCAAATACAAACTTTTAAATTTTTTTTTGCTGTTTTTAGCAAACAGACTTTTAATTCCACTTTACAAAAAGTTAACTAAAATTTAGTAGCGGCTACTAAGTTTTCTACTAATTTCATTGTACTACACGTCAGCAGACATGTGTTGCTAAGATTAGCAAAAAATACCGCTGGGTTCAAATTAGCAAAATTTCCCGTAATAACAGCAAAATTTTCAGTTGCCATTACAGACTTTTTTTGGTGAGTGTAGTGGAATAATCCTAGCTGTAGTTGTACTGTAACTTTTGTATATTAAACACTTTCGTGCAAACAAAAGGAACAATACAATAATACAGGTTGGTTGAAAAGTTCCTGCGCTCGAAATGAAAGAATACTATTTTTGTTACGAAATATATTTTTTTATTCAATATAATCTCCTAGAAGCTCAATTCACTTGTTCCAATGATCTTCCAATAATTTTATCCCATCCTTATAATGGTTTTCCGGAAGCTCTGCAAAATAACAGTCTACGGCTGCTATGGCCTCTTCATTCGACGAAAAATGCTTTCCACGAAGGAATTGTTTGGGATTTCTGAAGAGATAGTAGTCACTGGGAGCCAAATCTTTTGAATACGGTGGATGTTCAAGCAATTCGTACTTTAATTCTTTGAATTTAGCCATCGTCAAAACACTTTTGTGAGCAGGTGCATTGTCTTGATGAAAAATGATTTTTTTCTTCTTTAAACCAGGTCTTTTCGCACGAATTTTTTCATCCAGCTGATCTAAAAGACTGCAATGATATTCAGAGTTGATTGTTTTACCTTTCTTTCTTTTGCATCCCAAAAAACTGATGCCATAACCTTCTTTGCTAATCGTTGTGACTTCACCTGCTTTGGATCTGAACAACCAGCTTCAGTCCACTGTAAACGTTCTTGTTTCAATTTAGGATCATGGTGGTAGATTCAAGTCTCATCCATAGTTATAAAACTACGCAAGAAGTCGGTTTTATTCGGCTTAAAACGCTCCAAATTACGCTGAGAAATTTGTTTTCGATCCAGTTTTTGTTGAATTGTTAATGTGTGCGGCACTAACTTCCCAAACAGTTTTTTCATACGTAATTCTTCATGTATAATATGGAGTACTCATTCGCCTGAGATGCCTATGGCATTAGCAATTTTACCCTTAGTCAAACTTGGATCTTCACTAACCATATTATGTACCTGCTCAATGATTTCTGCTGTGGTTGCAGTTTTTGGTCGTCCTTCGCGTGGATCGTCTTTAAGGCTGGTACGACCACGTTTAAATTCACCAGCCCAAAATTCAACGGTGCGTTTTAAAGGTGAGGACTCCTTTAACACTTCTAACAATTGTTCATAAATTTCCTTTGCTTTTAAACCCTTCAAAACAAAGAATCTAATGACTGCACGATATTCAATTTTTTCCATATTAAAAAAAATTAAATGACACGTCAACTTCAAATGGCTTGTAAACAAAGAAAGAATTGACAGAATGACTTGCAACTTTGCATGTGTTCTCAGGACAGTTATACCAACTTGAGAAAAAAAAAGTTTGGAGCTAGCAGTGCCATCTCTTGGTGAGCGCAGGAACTTTTCAACCAACCTGTGGTGTTCAAGCAAGCACGATGAGAAGTATATATGAATGACAAAATGACATTCAAGTTCTTTTTTTAAGCCATGGAAGCATAAAACCGATTTACTTCAATTGTATTGAGTGATAATGCCAAAAATAACCAAAAACTTACATTCAACATCCTTGAAATGTTGCCATAACACAATATTGAAACGCAAACACACATATACACACTTGCAATACCACAACCAAAATCTTAAATGGTGGGTGAATATGGATTGTAGATGATGACACAACATTACATTTTTGTATAAGAATTCATTGAATCCGTAACTGAAGAACAAACAGTTCTTAACCCTTCCGTCTTGTCAAATTTTTAAATTATAGAAAGTCGTCATTATTTTAATTTAGTTGTATTTGATTTTTTCTTTTGTATTTATTAAATTAGGAAATTTTCAAGTGAAAATAGTAAAAAATATCAACACTCCCGTGCAAGCTAGCGAAAAAATAAAGAATAATGGGTTACGAGTATGCATATTAATAATTGATTACTAAAAACCAATTATTATTTAATTTTCCGTAATTATTTGAGTAACATATTATTTTTTAACTCCTACCAATTATAATTTAACAATGATGTGTTGTGAATTCAAATCTCTAATCCGCTTTTACTTTTTTTTATAGAAATATATAAATTATCCCTTAGACGGGCAAAAGATTATAAATGTCCGATTTTCCTAAATGAGGCATTTCGATCAATATGGTTTGAGATCCAATAGGATCACCCCAAATTAAAAAAAAAATAAATATTTTACATAATTGTTGGTACAATTTTCTCATAGGGGATAAAAGTTTTGGTAGCACATGGGTCATTCCTTTAAGTTTTCAGAAACTTCGAGATATTTGGAATTGGTTCATTCCATAGTTGACAGAATACTGTTAGAATTTAAGACATATGTATCCCATTGGTCGTCAAAGTTCAAAAAGGTCGTATTCGTAATCTGAATAACAAAATTAATTATAAAAGATGGTCATAACACAAACAAGTTAAAAGAAATTAATTCGACACAATCTAAACTAAATTGTGGGATTTTTCCTGTTAATTCGCATCTATTAACAATGACTCATTATTATTGAAATAATAGTTAACATTATTGTTATTCAAAATAATAAAATAAATAACATATAGGTAATACTGAATGCAAGGCGTACTCATTAAAAAGTAATCTATAAACTAAAGATATGTCATTACTATGTTTTTGCTGGGATAATAATATAATCCATTGAATCCGTTACCGAAGACAAACAGTTCTTCAACCTTTCGTCTCATTTAAATCTTTAAAAATCATCAATACTTTAATATTTTTGTATTTGATTTTTTCTTTTGTATTTACTAAATTAGGAGACTTTTAAGCAGGGACTGAAACCCTGAAAAAATGGGTTCAGGTTCGGGTTAATCGAAATAAAAATTTCAGACTCGGTTCGGTTCAGAGTTCGGGTTCAACATTAAAAAAATGTATAAATGTTTTATTAATAGGAAATTTATTTATTTTTCAAAGAATTTTTCGTTTAATTTTATAATTAATATATTTGTTAAGTTTTCTTCTTTTAAATTTGATCTTTGATTTAGAAAACCGTTCCTTGTTCTGAAGAACAATATTTTGATTCTCTCAAAAATTTCTCTTCTTTTTCTATTTGCAAATTTTTGTAAATTTAAATTGTTTGTAAAATATATTTTTTAGCACTTTTAATATCTTCAGGACTTAACATTAGCTTAAATCTGCTATCTAGATATAATGCTGCAATCAATGCTGCAAATAAAGTGGTTTTCTCTTTTTATAATATTTAAATATAATTCTTATGAAAATGTTTTTGTTTTGTCATCCTTTGTTAGTTCTAATTTAAAACCAAGCCACCCTCTTCTTGTAGTTTCAGAGTTAATTTTTTAACAGGTGCAAAAACTTCTACGAATTCTTTACAATTATTCAAAATATTATCATTTATATTTAATGCAGCATCCAGTAATTCCGAACAAAAGCTTCTGTATTCCAATAAGGCTTGAACCATGTCATAACTGGAATTCCATCTACCTTGACTAGCTTTTTTCAAGTTAAGCTTTTTAGCTAAAGAAAAAATTTTTGGTGTTCGCAAATAGCTCTGCATTGATCATGTATTTGCTTAAAATAAGGACTAGATATAGTGTCAAGCACTGCAAACTGGAATGCAAGAAATGTAATGATTTTTCTTTCAAACATTATTGAATTTGAATTTTTGATTTTTTATGATTTTTCTTTCAAACATTTCTCACGCCATGAACAGCAAGAATATTTTTTTATATTTTGAACCCGAACCTGGTTAATTTTTTGGGTTCAGCGTTCGGGTTTCAAGTTTTTATAAACAGCGAACCTGAACCCGTTTAGGTTCGGGTTCGGTTTCCCTGCTTTTAAGTGAAAATAGTAAAAAAAACTATATATTTATTTGCTAGTGATCAAAATCTCAATATGGACTGTGTATTCTGTTTATAGTTTGCCTTCAAACTCTTAATAGTTTGTTGCTCCGTGAATGTTTTAAATATATTTTTCTTTACAATTTCATGTAGAAAAAGTAAAATTGACAGCGAATTTATATTACATTCGAAGGAAATCTAATAAAAATGGGATTTCGAACAGATTCCCCATACAAAGTGAAATCCAAATTAAAGTTAGAAAGCAGAACGAAGTCCAATAAATTTCAGACTTTTGTGATATCAACAGTGTAAAATATAAGTGTAGAGTTACCTTAATCGAATACAACTCTGAATTTGTCCAGAAATTGTAATTGTGGTTGGCAACGCTGGAATTTTGACAATTGTTTGTCGTTTAATTAAAGCGCAAAACACTTGGCCAGTTACATAATACATTTATATGTGTTTTTGGTATACCGATGCTTGCGTCATTTCCTTTGCAATAAATTTATTTCTGAATAAGTTAAATTTTAATACTGGATGCAAAAGAAGCTAAAGTTTCCATATTAAAAAAAAATACATAATTTTGTTGGAGATTTAATCAGCTGTTTTTTTGTATTATTGAATTGAAATAAATTTTAAATTAAATTCTTCCAAAAAGAGATCTAATGTAAATTCATTATTATATATAAACAAATTAAATTCTAGCATTTTACGTTGTTTGTTCATGTGGGTCTAACAGAAAATATGAACTAGTAATTTAAAATTATTTGCTAATTTATATGACAAATTAATCAAAAACAAATGAAAGTTTAATTTTCAACGAATTGCATGATTTTTACATCCACCGTAATAATAAAAGTCCTCTAGTGATTAATACTTTGATAAAAGTATCGTATTAAAATATTTTTATTTTATATTTTAAAATACTAGATAATAAATAATCAAAACAAATTCAGTTGTAAAAATTAATAGATTGCATTTTGTCACATTGATCTAAGCATAGCAGGTTTTTCTAAAAGATAAATTCACTCATGGGCAATTCCAGCTCAAACCGCACAGCATTCGGATTCGTCATCTCCGATTTTAATGAAATTCTCCCCAAATATAGTAAAAGGGTAGTGTTTATCAAATCATTAACCTTTCGACCCCAAGCCCTTTCGGTGTTCGAAATATGACGTCATGGAAATTGGCAAAAACTTCTAAATATTAAAAAAGTATCCATACAAAGTCGCCCATAACTTCTAAACTAAGGTATACTAACTTACACAACAAAATTTTAATTTAAAGGAGTTTATTGTAGTCTCGTCGTATTTTACAGGGTTGTTAAAATTGTGATTTCTCTATAATGACGATTATTTGTTGGGTTTTCTTTTTGTAAGCACAGGAAAAGGTATTTCAGAGGTCTTTTTAACGATATAAATTTAATAATAATCAGTTGCGTGGTTTTTCAGATATTCGCAGAAACAATTTCAACTTAAGAGGTGAAAGCATGGCAAAACAATTAATTTCTAGGATTTTTTGTTTACTTTTATATAGTTTTAGTACTTACTTTTATATAGTTTTTATAGTTCAAAAGAATTGTAATTAGCTGTTTTCTTGGAAGTAAATTGAAACACTCAACTTAAAAGAGAAATTGAAAGCAAAATTATGAGTGTATTAGTAAAAAGTATGAGTGTATTTAAACTTGAAAGGTAAAACTTGATCTTCTAACCCCCAAGTTAGTCTATTTCAAACATTCAAAAAGAAACATTTTATTTTTATCTTCGATATTTATCATAAAAAAAAGGAACCGAAAATAAAACATTTTTCCGGTCCTTGGTTTTAAGTATGGATTTTTGCTTTTAATTCTACAATGGAGTCATTTTGACCTAAACGAGCCAGAAGAGTTAATCGGTCATTCATTTATTATGCAGTCACGTTTATTATTTTAACAGTTGGCCTCTTAATTCATTTATGTACTTTTCAAATAGTACTTTAAATTGTGTATTTATGTATGCGTGCATGTTTGGGTGGATTGTTGATTCTGTAAGAGCTTTACTTGTACTATAATACAACAGATATACACTTGTAAATTTCCAAAATATGTTGAAATGGTTACAACTTTTTTTTTTTTGTAAAAAAACTGTAATAAAACTTTACAAACTAAAATGACAACAATTAAAATTGTTAATCCATTTAACGGTTTGAACTTTGTATTCTATGTTGTTCCTTTTCATAAGCAGTGGCTCGGAAACATGAAACAATAGGTCTGTACAAGGTAATTTTGGGTAAAGTCTGGTAAAATGAGAGTAAGCACAAAATTCTCTTACAAAACCATAAAAATGCCCAAAATACTGCGAACGCACAAAACCACATTTCATACCCAAAAATAAACGTCAAATTTATTGATATTAAAAAACAACTTAATTAATAAATATATTTGTAATGGCAAATATCTATTTACATTTTCAAATGTAATTTTCATTATTAAGAAGGAAAAGTTCTTTATAATAAATTTTTATTTAACTTTAATTTTTTTCAAAAATGCAAAACAGAAAATTTATTAGCAACAGCTGATGATTTGATAATTTTACCATTTTACCCAAACAAAAAGTACGGGTAAGTTCTGGTAAAATGAGAAACACAATTACTCTCTCATGAACGCTCTCATTTACCCAATTTTTGTTACAAGAAACGCTTTCTGGTAAGATTGGGTTCCCGCGGGCACCCGCGGTAACGTACGTCGAACACACCTAATATATTTATAATTGCTCGTTTTTTTTTAAATAAATTTAAAATATTTATTTTTAATTAAAAAAATAAATTATCTTACCTTTGGTTTTTTGTTCTTTAACTTTAGATCAACACTCACAATATATTTTCCGTTACCGACTGTAGTTTATTTAAAAAGTAATACGTAGAGTTTGTTTTTAAATGAAGAATCAATTGAAATTCGTAGAAATATATTTTTTAACTACCCAGCAAAACTTTGGTAATGGGTGCGATATTCTCATGCATTACCTTGTAATGATAGCTCGTTACCTTTTTCATTATTTGCAAGCATAAAGTAATAAGTTACTGATTATTGATTACGTAATATATGATTTATAAATGTAAAGTAACAATTGAAATATTTTTGAAAATAATGTAAAAAAAAGCAAAAGGGTAATGTATGTTTGTTTTGACAACACGAAGCGCAACATTTCATTTAAGTTTAATGCAATCAAATACTATATGCGTCGATAGCTCAGTGGGTAGAGTTCTTGGCTGGCAACCAGAGTTCCCTGGTTCGATTCCCACCATGACCACATTATTTTTAAGAACGTTTAAAATATTTGTAATAATTTTTTTTAATAAAAATTCCTCTTCTTTAAAAATCTGTTATAAGTAACCCCTTACATTATCACCTCTAAAGTAATGGGCATATACATTACTTTGAGGCTCATCGCCTGTAAAATTCATCAGTGAAGTAAGGTGTAAAGTAATCAATGAGCCCCTATGGCTACACATTACTTTACACATTATTTGGTAATGTGTGGTTTTGCTGGGTATTTCAATCAGTCATTCAAAAAACAAACTATACAAATTTACAGACATTCAGTAGGAGTTGATATTTTCTGCTAAATGTAAAATTTTATGTGTTCTGTTTCTAAAAAAAAATTTAATTCCTTTTTGTTTTTTTTATCAAAAAAGTTTATATACAAAATTATTTCAATATGAATTACAATAAATTATTCAAATATACATACACACAGAAAATAAAAATACGACTTTCGATTGCTTTTACTACTTTTGTGGATTATTAAACAATGATTGAAAATATACAACAAAATGGGCTTCAATATAATGAAATATCAGTAGTCCTCTTTTTGAATGTATTTATTTTCGATTAATTTAATATATATTTTGGATTGTTTTTAAGGAAATAATATTGTGAATGTATAAAATTATAAAAATATATAAGATATTAATTAGTTTATAATAATCTAGGTACATTAAGGTGGTCCAAAAGAAATTGGAGTTCACTTGTTCCACAGCCTTACAAATATGCCATTATGGAAAAAAAATATGGTCTGCCGAAAAAAATATCAAAAAAGGTTTTATTTAGTGGTAGCACATCGCCATTGAAGTTTCAAAGTTGTTCTGGTTCTATAATTTTAAATTTATTAAAAGTAAAGAAAAATTAAATATAATTATTAAAATTGAATTCAGAGTAGCGTATTTCCCGAAAATTTTATACAAAAAATCTTTCACTTTGATCAAGAAGTTTGCTTATATTTGCCTGTGCGCAAAATTATTTTTTGATTTATTATATGTCCACGGAATGTTTTTTTTTGTGAGACAAGATTTAATTTTAATACGCTAAAACAAAAATAAGTCAAATTTAACTATTATGCTTTTAAAAATCAAAAACAATATCATTTCTAATGAAAGCCCTTGGTAAGTAGATTGCAAAAGTACAAGAAGTTCGATTTTTTGACAAAAAAATTTTTTAGATTGGAAATTACCATGCTCTGCTTCTTTTACAGGCTCTAGCTTGTCTAAAACTTTCGGTTCTGAAGAGATCTTTTGCCGGATCGAAGCACCTGTATCAACCCAGCTAAATATCGTTAATTTGCTTTGTTTTTGTTACATATGGAGGTTGAAAGCTCGCTTTAAACTAGAAATAGTAACAAAAAAAAAAAAAAAAAGACAAATTTGTTTTTAATTTTGATTGTAGATTCGTAATTTTCATAAAAATTAAGATCAGATTTGAGAAATTTAATGATATAAGAAGTTAGTTAGATATAAGAAGTTAGTTAGAATTTGAAATTTTACTAACATCTTTTTAGAAAGTTTTGATATTTTCACTTATATATGTATTTTTATGTATAAGCTTAAAAAAAATCGCGAACTTCTTAAAGGTTAGAGAATTTTTTAAATATTGTTCTCATATTCCCATTATGTACATTAATTAAGACTATATTAGAAAATTTTGTTAAATTATAACGTATAGTTTAAAGAATAATTCAATTAAAAATCAACCCTACTTTTTGTATAAATTACTCTAACGACAAAATACTAATTCTTAAAAGGTAACATTTTGTGCTACCTCTAAATATAAAGGAATTTTGCTGAAACTCGGCACAGAGTTTTTAGACATTAAGAACTAGGGGCAACATTGTGGAGATTGCTAATTAAAACTTTGATGTTTTTTTTGTTTAAATATACACTCACAATATTGTTTCGTTAAAAACAATCTGAAATACCCATTAAATTATTCGAAAATTCAATTCAAAAGAGGACTACTGATTTTTTATTATATTTAGCCAAATTTGTTGTTTATTTTAGCCATTGTTTAATAATCGACAAAAGTAGTAAAAAAAACTACAAAAATATGCAATATATTATCATATATTGCCATATATGGTATCATATATTACAATATATGAACTTTTTATTTAAATGTATTTTCCCATATACATATGCTTACATACATAACATTCATATATATGCTCATACATGACACCATATATAACGATATATAAATATATACTATGTAAAAGTACTATTTTCAAAAAAGAACTGTTTTAAAAAAAGTACTCTGTTTTGAAAAAATTGGCAAACAAATTCTAAAAATTAATTGCTTTAAATGACTGCATTTTTTTGTAATAAAAAAACTACAATATGGTAAATTTTCGTATGAAAATATCACGGGTAGTAGAACAGTACAACGAACTCCAAATGGATTAAAACTTTAAAGAAAAAGTCTAGACAAAAATTCGAAACTATAGAAATTTTTGCAGGTCGTGGCACAAAAATGTTCCGAAAAACACAATGCAACTCAGAAAGTATTGTGTTTTCCATATATTTACATGAAAATGTCACAGTCGAGTAGTAGAACGGTGTTTTTACACGAAGCTACAAATAGAGATTTACTTCTTAAAATATATTCAAACAGCATCAAAGGTTAGCTAGTCTGACTCAAATAAAGTTTTATTATTTGATGTGTCCAAGGTCACTCAAGGAATAAAGGTTGGAGCAATTTTTGTATGCCAAAGGGAAAAGACTAGACCATTCATGCAAGCCTCCAGAAGGTAGCCTCTTAGCCCAGCCGAGACATTTTTTGTTAGCTGTGTCTACAACCGATGCTATCGGTTTCAAACGGCTGGGGGTAGGGAGTTTGACATATAAAAACACGTTTTAAAGCAGTACTAAAAAAATAAATATCCTATACGCTATTGTTACGATTTTACGTTTTAAAATCGTTCATTTATTTCCTTTAAATAAATTGAGTTCTTTTTATATTGCAAATAATAAACATAGTTTAAATTTTCAAAAGTAACACTTTATGTACACAAACTTAAAAACAATTGCACAAAAGACTTTATTGAAACTCTATTAAGTTACACTTAACAACTGTTTTACATTTCAGGGCTGGAAAATGGGAATTTATGTAAATGGAAATTGATGAATAAAATTGCCGTTACACTGCCGCCCACTTAACATTTAACTGTTAAGTCTGTTCGTCCCGAACAGATATAGTTTTATCCTTACGTAGTCAGGTAGTCGTTCAAGATCCAAGATCTTAGTTCATGTGCTTTGATATTTCTGTATTCAAATCATTTAACCTTTTAAATACCCTGTAGGGTCCGTCCCAATGCGTTTGTAGTTTGGGAGATAATCCTCTTTTTCTTTGCGGGTTTAATAGCAGAACCAGCTAGCTTTCATTAAATCCTTCAGAATTCGTTGCTTGATCGTACCTCATCTTATCGCTGACCATTTTAATTCGACGACGCATGAACTTATAAAGTTCGTTGTGGTCTGCTTGTTCCAAGGAAGTGTTGTCCTGGTCTTTATCTGTTGCGTCGGTCTTAACACCAAATTCTAAATCACCAGGCAATTCGAGTTATGGTGTTATGGAGTCGTGAACGGCCGATCGGTGTAACAGCAGAAATTTAGGGATATGTTCGTCCCAGTCCCTCTGATATGTACTAAACACTTGTTTTAGGTACTTCTCTAGATTGCGATAAAATCTCTCGAACCATGTCTTCAGATTGCGGATGCAGTGGCGAAGCTCTAGTTTTTCTTATTCCATATAACTCGCACATTTTCATGAATACGACAGATTCAAAATTTCTCCCTGGCCAAAGAGTAATTCCAACAGAACACCGTAGCGGCGCACCCAGTTGTTTATAAATGCGCTTATTACCGTTATGGCTTCCTGGTTCAGTATGGCATATACCACAGGTCATTTGCAGAGATAATCAATTATCAAGAGAACTTAACGGTTTCTGACCTAGCTGACAAGGAAAAATCCTGCTACATCCAATGGTATTCGCTCAAATGGGGCACCCGAGTTGTACTGCTGAAGTTGTTCACAACTTCTCCTAACTGGTCCTTTGGCTACGATGCATTTCGCGCAGTTTGTTATCCAATCACCTCCAGCTTGCTGACAACCGACACAGCTGTTTTAACTTCTCTGGGGACAGTCATGGAACTCATACAATACTTCGTTTATTCTTGATGACGGGCACCAGAATTAAAATAGTCACAGTCATGCCTTCAGCAGTTTCGCATGTACGAAAAGCAAGCATTCATTTAACACATATTGCCTATTCCACTGGACCCAATATGCCTTCAGCAGCAGACTTTCGGCTGATATTTGCTTTCGGGTAGTCAACCTGTTTGATAATATAGGGTCATCCCGTTGCGCCACTGACCAGTCTTCACACAAATCGATATGGGTTAGTCGTATATCAACCCTGCGCTCCTTTCCCTCGGCCCTCAAACAATGCTTGCACTCTAAGTTGCAGGGCGTCCGCATTGCAATTCTGTCTACATTTCCTGTGCTCGATGCTAAAGTCATAGCTCTGAAGCCATTCAATCCAACGAGCTAGCTGCCCTTCTGGTTGTTTAAACTGTAGCAGACACTAAAGTGCAGAATGTTCGGTTCTCAGTTAAAGGTGTACCATACAGATATTTGTAACAATGTTTTACGCAATCTACTGCTGCCAAAAGTTTCCGTACCGTTACGCAGTATTTTTTTGGGCTTCGAAAGTACCCGGCTGTCGTATCCTATGACTTTTTGGGTTCCATTGGTCACCTCTGAAAGCACACCTATTCCATATACACTTGCATCACTATCCAGCACAAATTTTTCCCCAGCAATAGAATAACGCATAATAGGTACCGTACAAAATAACTCCTTGAGCTTCAGGAATGCTTGTTCTTAAGCTTCATCCCAATGAAATGCTTGCGCTATAAGTACGTGATTGACGCTTATGTTGGCAATTGTTAGTTCACTCAGAAAAGTGCCTACCGAATTTGTTGCTAATCGAATTCTAGTGGTTACGACAATTGTCTTCATAATAAAGTATATTTTCAGTTGGGTTCTACTGAAACCCTAATTTAATGGTACATTTGATCAGGATAATGTATTTGTTGTAACCACTTTTGAATATCAGAAATTTTTTATTCCATTTTATAGACTGTACTTACTTTCAAGTACATTCACTTAATAAATGTTTGGTTCTACTGTTCACAATTACTAAACGAAATTTATCTGAAAGTTGGTTTGAACTACCAATAATTGGATAATAGGATTCTTTTTAAGATAATATTCGATTTTTTTAATTCCCAATACAAAAGTGTTGTTTTATTAATGTGTTATAGGTAGTTCCAAATAAAATAACTCCCTAACATATATATTTTTATGTTTTTTACCTTAACATAGAATGAACCAGTCTCTTCAGTAGCTTTGCGCAGTTTCGCCCCGTATAATGGTTCAAATACCTCCTTAACTAAATCAAATCTGATGACGGACTGTTACGCAGACACAGAACTAAAGTCAAATTGAACTTTCGCCCGTTGATGCACCCACAGGATGAATGGAGATTGTAGGGCCCTCTGTTTTGTCAGAAAGCTTGTGCCCCGTGGTGTTAGCTCTTTTGAGATTAACGGCGACTCTTGTGCTGACTGATGATCGGCCCGGAGGCTTTTCTTTGGCGCTTTGCAGTTTCTCTGAAAATGTTTCACTCTACACGTAAGTTATAGTATTTAACTTTGGGTTTGACTTGCTTCTCCCCTAATGCCTCTTTGAACTCTGTGAGCATCTATTTGAACCCCTCTGTTAACTTTGTGGTCATATCTTTCTCTCTTTCAGTAGTTACTTCGAGCTTACGCACCTTAAATATTTGCAGCTTAGAAATTACCTTCGCAGTTTCTGCAAAAGAAGTTTTTGGGTAGCACACACCGCATGGTTTTTTATCAGTATCAAGAACTCCATTTACAAATGCTTCAATATTAAATTGATCTAAGAATGGATGATTTTCTTCTGGTCAGCTCTCAATTTCTATTGCAAAGTCTTGCATTTGCTTTTTGCAAGACTTTCTTTTTGTTCGCCACAGTACTTTCGTTGCAGTGCCACCATTATGTCATCATAATTATTTCTGCAGGTGATTCCAGAATTTCTGCTGCCCTCCCTTTTAAGGCCCGAATCAATTCAATAGCTTTTTCGTCGCTGTTCCACGCGGTAAATTGTATGCTGCGATCGAAAGTAGGGGTCTTTGCTCTACCAGAAGTTTCTGAAATAATTCGTACTTTGCCCTCTTGGCTTTGAAGATCATTCATTTTACTTTCTAGATCTTGTAGCTATTTCTAAAAATCTTCCTCTAAGTCAGACAACTTTTTTGTCATATATATCCATTTTCTCATTGGCGGCTCTAGAAGTTTCTTGACGTTTTTTTCCATTTTACCAGAGTTTCTCGTTATCCGCTCTAGAAGTTTCTCGAAGCTTATCTAACAATTTCTTGTTGTCTGCTCTATAAGTTTCTAACAGTTTTCTCTTGTCTAACAGTTTCATGTTGTATGCTCTAGAGATTTTTAACAGTTTTATGTCGTCTGATCTAGAAGTTTCTCATTTCTTACATCTTTTCTATCATAGCAGCCAACATTGCGCCTCACTGCATACTGTTGCACGGGTAGTAAACTCCATTTCTTGTTTTTCGTCAAATTCATAAGTCCCGATGTCAATATTACGCTCCTCGAGTTCCTCTATCAGCCTCTTTTCCACTTTTTCACTACAGCTTACTCAGTTTCTTTTTGAGCTGTTCCGCTTTAACCTTCTCCAATTCCATGATGGCTTTTTATATTGCAATCCCGCTTCTGACACCAATTGTTACGATTTTACCTTTTAAAATCGATGATTTATTTCCTTTAAATAAATTGGGTTCTTTTTATAATATTTGCATTATAATATTTGCATTATAAAAACAATTGAAATTTTCTCCTCTTTATTTACACAAACTTAAAAACACTAACACTTTATTGAAACTCTATAAACTTTAACAGATTACATTACTTATTCAATTAATTACCAGTGTTTTATTACCAACTAAACTGATATGCGACATTGGTCGCGTATTTGTATATGTGGCGAGCATTGTCGGGAAGTTGTATACCGGAAACGTCGAGTATGTTCTTTGAAGTTTGACAGAAAAACACTAATGCAAAATTAGTTGTGGCGAAGAGTTGTAAGAGATGGCAATTGTTTTATATTTCAGGACTAGCATATGGGAATTTATGTTTCTACCAAGAAATGGGAATTGATGAATATAATTTCCGTAACAATATTGAACCCTAAAATATGATTCCCTACACTCACAATATATTTTCCGTTACCGACTGTAGTTTATTTAAAAAGTAATACGTAAAATTTGTTTTTAAATGAAGAATCAATTGAAATTCATAGAAATATATTTTTTAACTATTTGAATCAGTCATTCAAAAAACAAACTATAAAAATTTACAGACATTCGGTAGCAGTTGATATTTTCTGTTAAATGTAAAATTCTATGTTTACTGTTTCAAAAAATATAAATTCATATAATTCCTTTTTGTTTTTTTACCAAAATAGTTTGTATATATACAAAATTATTTCAATAAAAATTACAAGAAATTATTCACACAAAGCCAATAAAAATATATACATCTGCGTGTGTTGTGTTCTGTTTTGTAATTACATACAAATAATACATCTTTCAATTTGAAAATCAAACCACAAAAGTAGTTTTTTCTAACTTTTTGTCAGTAAAAATTTGATGGTTATTTTAAACGACTTTCTATTGTTTTTATTTTTGTATATTATTAAACAGTGATTTTAAATAAAAAATAAAACGGATTGAATATAATGAAAAATCAGTAGTCCTCTTTTTGATTGTATTTTCGATTAATTTAATATGTATTTTAAGTTGTTTTTAACGAAACAATATTGTGAGTGTATGGTAAAAAATTATAATGTTTTGCCAATATCATAAAAATGAACAATGAAATATTTCCTGGTTTTTTGTGAAGTTTAGCTATGAAGTTTAGCATCTTCAAATTATCAAAATAATAAAAAGTTATCCATTTTTATTAAACTTAATATTTTACTTCTTTACTACAATAAAGTTGGAAAAAATTTACTTTTTAAAGTTTCCAATATATTGTCACCCACTAGAATGCCGTCAAAAAATATGTACAAAATCGAGTTGTCTCTCTTTGGTTACCATAATTTTTAAATTTTCTGCAATACATATCAACATATTTATATTAGTTCTAGACGGTGGATAAATGGCAAAAGTAATAACATTATGAAGAATTATATCTACCCCATAGGGTAAATTGGTACACAGCTTCAACATGAGTGACTGAATAAATAAAGTACAAGATTCATAGCGTAAAAGTTTTATTTCTGTTTTTTTTCCTTAACGACTCAAAAGTTTTATGTCAAATTAGTTTTATGCGTTGTTTGTTATTATTTAAGTCGGTTTTGTTGTTGTTCGTAAATAGCAAGCAATACTCAATGGTCCTATTCAATTGTTTTGTTAAGTGATTGTGTAATATAATTTAGAAATAATATGAATGTATGTGTACGTTTCTGTGTTAACAATGTGAAAGAAAAGGCCTGATTATGCCCCAGCAAAAACATGGTAATGACAAGTCATTACTGTGTAGATTACCACGTAATGATAGGTCGCTACCTTTTGCATTACTTTAAAATACAAAATAGTAGAAATCAAAAATAGAAAATTATCTGCTGTAAAAAGTGATTTTCAAAAAATTTAAGATTTTAAAGGGTTGCTTATGTGAAATAGCATTACATATACATAAACTTAAATTTTTGAATACAAAAGGTAGATATTTTAAATATTCTTTTTAAAACTCAAATTATTCTTATCAATTTCATTAAGCCCTTATCATTAAGTTCTTATCAATTTCATTAGGGTCCACTATTATTTTATTAAGAGTAACTACTTACTTTACTATTGCAGAAATATTTACCAAGCAAAAACAGACATTGTCAAGTAATAAAGAGAGTAAGTAGCAGACAAGGGGTTTCACTAGTTACAAGGATATTTACTCGCTTAATTACTTTTGTTCGCGATGTCCCAAAATCTATGGATTGTCATTACCATCTCACTTACTTAAAAGCGAGAATAATGAGTTACCAGCATGGTTACTCCTTTTAAAAAAATAAGTGGTTACTTACAATAATAGAGCAAGTAACCAATAAACATTTTTGCTGGAAATAAAGCTAAAATCAAGTGTAGTTCAAGTCATATTTTTCAATTTCAAGCCTTTATTTATACTTTAAAGAGACTTTACTTAAATAGCATATTCCAGCAAAATGGACACTGGAATTCAAGTCGAACATTACAGTGAGAACATACTTTAATTCAAGCCTTGAATCACAGTTCAATTCAAGTTCAAACAACATAATAATAAGATTTATTTTCAAGCTCTAACGTCTAGTCTAAACAAAGCCATAAAAACACGGTAATGATTGCTTTTGGTACAATTTTTAACAGTGGCATTTTCTTTTTAACATACATACATGTTTATAACTTTGGTTTTGTATGCGAGGGCGGATCAATAAGTCCATGACTTTTTAAATAAAACACAGTTTTTTTAGCAAAAAAAAAATATTTTTTAACATAATCTCCTTTTAGCTCAATACACTTCCAACGTCAGCTCAATACACGTCCAACGTTTCTCCAATTTTTGTATCCCTTCCAAAAAATATGATTTATCGAGGTCCATAAATAGGCATTGGTCTGATCAATAATTTCATCGTTGGAGCTAAATCTCTTTCCATCGATCCATTTCTTTAGGTTTGGAAATAGTCACTGGGGGCTTAATCCGGAGAATATGGTGGATGAGGTACCAATTCGTAGCCCAATTCATGGAATTTCGCCATTAAGACTATACATGCCACACGATTACGTTTATGCTCAATTGAGAGCAAACGCGGCACCAATCTTGCAAACAGCTTTCTTAAATCCAACTGATCATTTAAAATCGAAACCACACTGCCATATGAAATGCCTATGGCATCAACAATCTCACGCACTTTTACTCTTCGATCGGCTAACAGCATATTCTGAATTTTTTCGACACTTTCGGGTGTATTGATCTTAAATGGCCGTCCAGAACGTTCAGCGTCATTTGTACTTGTGCGACCACATCGAAAGTCAGTAAACCACTTTTTACCATTGAAATCGATGGTGCAGAGTCCCCATAGTATTCTTCAAGCTTTTTCTTGGTTTGATTGACGGTTTGTTTTAGCAAAAAATAATGTTAAATGAGCACTAGAAATTTACTTTTTTCCATTGTTAAAAAAATCCACGAGGTTGTATGTTTTGAACAGCTGTTAAACGCAAAGTAAATGACAGAACTTGCTCAAAATTTGGCAGTAGTCTATTAACAGGTGGTACTTGATTGGAGCATTTCATATAACATATGACTACGAGGCAAGTTCGAAAAGTCACGGACTTATTGATCCGCTCTCGTATTTGATCTTGATTTTTGATGTTTTCTTCATTAATGCTTTTTCATCTAGAAGCGTTGAGATTTGTAGAACATTTCTGAAATAAGAAAAAAAAAATATAATGTAAGGACGGAGCTTAGCTTCAAATGCCTTTTCGTTAAAATCCATGAAAATTCTGATTTTATAAAAATCTTCACAGGAAAATTGTTAATTTGGGCAAATGTTTAAAATATTGACAAAAAGAGGAAAAACATAAAACAAAACATTTTTATTTGTATGAACTTGATTTTGACTGTAAAAAACACTTAAAATATAGGACAAAACGAACAATATTTAAGCACTTGAATTTTTAACTTTTCAATTTTTATTAGGTAGTTACTAATAATAAAACAATAGCGTACCACACTCTACTAAAAATTTATTAATCAAAGAAATCCATAAGAATAATTTGTATTCAAATTTGTAAAACAAACCTTTATGGTTATGGCGTTATGGTATGTCACCAATAATAGAATACATTGGTTCAAACATATAGGTTATGGCACGTCTAGTTGAACCTTTAGGCTTCCAGTGTAGTTGAAATTACCTACTCAATATTTACAGAGTTATATTTTTCTATTTATAAGCTTAGTTTTGCAAAAAAAAAAAACTATGAAAATACAACCATATTTATTTTTGAAAATCTTGCGCTGTTTTTTGTAGGAAAAATAATGTATTGAGAAGTATAGAGTCAAATCTTGAAAAGTTTTGAGTAGTATAGTGTATTCAAAAGTATCATTATTTTACAAAAAAATCCAAAACAATTTAATATCAGTAATTATAGGTTTACAGGAAAAAAATTAAAAATATTTGAGATATTATAACAATTATTTCTTGTTTGGCCTTAAAGATAATATATATTTCAAAGGAACAAAAGGATTTTTGGAAGTATTTTTAAAGTTATGTGTGTTTCCTTATTTTATATTTGAGCTTTTTAAAACAAAATTACAAAATTTTTCTTTGTATATAGTTGCAGCCGAATTATTTGCTCACCGAATTTTTATTCATTTTTAATACTGTATTTTTATTTTATCGATTTTTTTCTACTTTCTACATGTAATGTAGCCTGTTGTTTTCTTTAAGTGTTACGTAGAGTTTCCATTTTGGTTTTAACTATAGGCGCGGTTAACCGCACTATTTAACTGTAACCGTAACCGCATAAAATAATCGTGGATTAAGGTTAAAAATAAATTCTTTAAAATCCAGCTTTTGTAAAGATTTCAATAAAAAAATGATGTAAATAATTAAAATATTTTAAATTATTATGAAAAATACAATTATTTTATGTTTCGGTGTGAATAAACTATTAGCTAACCCCAAATAAAGCTGTGGGTTTGTATGCAACTTTTTGGCATTTTATTTTATAGTTAACTCTAGTTTCAGTATGAAATTTAGCTAAATTTGTGTTATAAATTCTGAAATTTTTATGAATTGTAATGCTTACATAGTTTTAATTAAAATTTAGGCTGTTAAAATGTGGGATATTAGAGGCAAACAAATTACCGTCCGCTTAAACGGACACTGTTCACTAATTGGCTAAAATTTACTAATTCGATCAGACTGGCATTTGCCATAAATTTAAGCAGTTATTATTCATAATTATATCATATAAAAGTACCCAGCGAAACTTGAATTAGTTCCACAACTAAATCTTTTGAGCCAGCACTAGTTCTAATTTGGCATTGTCACCCATACTTTTTATTTGTCACCCTAGGCACAAACTAGTTCTATGAAATAGTTTGATTAACAGGTACTAGTCAGCCGAACGATTCTAGAGCTTATCCTTGTTTCCATGATTTTTCTATGAAATGATCACGCTCAGAACGCAAGAAGCATAAATCAAGGAGCATTAATCCCTAAGGTAAATCGATTTAAAAACTCATATTTTTTCAAAGTGGAACATTGAAAAATAACTATTAGTTCAAATGTTTTGCAAAATATTTTTTTTAAAGGAATATTATAAGTAGGATTTTAGATCATATAATCATATTATTTTTTATAAATTGTTTTATTGCTTAGAAACATGAACATTTTATTAGTAAATTATAGAGAATAAAAATTGCAAAATAATTTGGATTAACGGCTTCATATAGGCTTTGTTATTGGATACTTTAAGAATTAAAGTTCATAACAATAACTGTAAAATATAGAGGATAAATATAAATTGTTAAATTAAGTTGATGTTAGTCTAATTGTGTGTTGTTTTCGAGTTTGTTAATTTGTTTCCAAACACTCAATATAAAATAGACATTTATTTGTAAGGATTTTATTTTATTAGGAATAACCTATAATCCATTATTATCCATTATTGTGAATTAAAAATAGGGAAAAGGAACCAAAAAAAGGATAGTATTATCTAATTATTGGTATTTTCAATCAACTTTACGAATAAAATTAGTTTAGAAATTTCGTACAGCAGAAGCAACGATTTATTTAGTGAATGTACAAGAAAATTAGTACAATCTATCAAATTTATTAAAAAATTGTTAATATTAAAAAGTGGTAACTACAAATACGGTTATCCTGAACAAATATATCATTTAATTAGGGTTTCAGTTGAACCAACCGAATTGTTGATTGTATTGATTATAGAAGCCACTAAAGATTGGTATTTGTAAACGAATTTTCCGCTATATTTATTTTCCTAAAAAAATATTTAAATTCAAAATTAATCATTAAAATTTAAAAGTGTTTGTGGGCTATTGGGTAGAGAGCTAGCCTAGTACTCCTAATTTCCGAGTTAAAATCCCGGTAAAGGCAAACATTTAAAAAAATACTTTTTTTAATTAAAAAAATATTCCAATGCTTAAATAACATATATATCAAAGACAAATAAATTATGGTGCAGTAAGCAAGGGTGTGAACTATGAATCTGAATGCCCAGGTTCGATACCGGAAAAATATACAAAGAATTTTTTTAAATATTTTGTGGAACGTAATAATATTTATGTGGAATATAAATATTAAATTGGACAATTGGCTTTCACAACTAAAAATATAATTTAATATGAAGATAGTTGTCGTAACCGCCAGAATTCGATTGGCAACAAAATCGGTGGCCACAACTGATACTGGGTGCACTAACATAAAAATCTTATATAAATATAAAACGTTTTGTAGGGACTACTATTTGTTATATAATTTTGTATTAAAATAATTTGATAAATCACATTTTCATGGAATTGATATTGACATATTTTTGTTTTCTAGAAAAATAGACAATCATTATTTTTTCTTTATTAAGCAGACGTTAGAGCAGACGTTTAATTTTTAATAAAATATTTGTATAAAAAATTAAACTTTGTGTCTTTCATCATTGGTGACCCCGACGACTTTTAATTGCAAACAAGATGACGATTCATTCTCATTCATGAAATTCATTCTCCTCCAACTTCACCACCCCTCAGTAAAAGTTCCGCCGTTTTGGAAGAATAACCCAAAATTGTGGTTCAGTCCGATCGAGAGTCAAATTTTCAATGAGGGTATTTCTTAAGACGCCACGAAATACCACACGCTAGTTGGAGCAGTGGAGTGGCTGCAAGTCACTTTATTAAAAATCGTCCCGAAAAAGACATGTATGCTACTGTAAAGGCTTCATTGCTTGCTGAGCTTCAAGATTCCGAAGAAAAAAGGCTCAAGAGGTTGTTAAAAAATGTTAACATGGGTGACAGACGTCCATCTGCAATGCTACGTGAAATTCGGCAATTATCATCCGGTAAAGTATCTGATGACATGCTTAAATCTTTGTGGTTCCAACGACTACCATCAGCAATAAAAACAGTTTTTTCTGTGAGGTCAGATAGCCTTAACAAACTTGCGGAAATGGCAGATAAAATTAACGATCAATTGGATACTTCTTCTCTATGTCAAGTAAGTATAACAAATCCGAACTCACGTTTCGAACAATGGGAAAGTCAAATTGGTGATATCCTAAAACGAATCGAAGGAATCACTACATCACAACAATAGTATCGTAATAGAAATAACAGCCGTGTCAGAAACAGGAGTAATAGCAGAACCCGTGGTGCATCCATTCATATGTGTTGGTATCATATAACATTTGGTGGGAATGCTACTAAATGCCGTCCTCCATGCTCATATCAATCGAAAAACTAGTAGCTCCCTCGCATAAGGTGCATTAGTTTTTAATAGACACGGGTGCCGACGTTTCAGTTATTCCTGCAACAATTCACCATAAATGTACAAAGCAACAGCCATTGGAGCTTCAAGCTGCAAACAATACAAAAATTAAAACATACGGCGAAAAATTCTACACTTAAGCCTTGGCTTACGAAGAGATTTTATTTGGCCATTTATAATTGCGGATGTTCCACAAGTAATTATTTGGTTTGATTTCTTGGAGCATTTTGATTTATTAGTTGACGTAAAAAAAGGTAGTATCATTGACTAGAAAACTAGCTCCAGTACAGTTATTTCTATATCGTATAATGTTACCGAATCTAGAGTAAAGAGTACTTTAGAAATTCCAGGGCAATTTGTTACGGAAAAATCATACCATGCACATAATGAATGGATTTAAAGTTTTTGTGAACATATGCAAAACATTGAAGCAACTGAAGTTAAGCGACATGAAAAAAAAAACAATTTATATTCCCCAGGAGCTTGCAACATGTACTTAAGCCATTGCAACAACCCTACACTGGTCCATATCTCGTTATTCGTCGTACTGATAAAACATTTACCATTAAAATTAATAATTCAGAAAAGGTACTGTCAGCAGAAGCCTGCAAAAATTTTATGAAATCCTGAAGATGTCGAAACTTTGGATACCACTAAAATTAACCAAGAAAAAAAATCACGACTTACCAAAAGGGTTCGTTTTTGCCAGAGTTGAAACTGGAAGGGGGTATTGTAGGGACTACATTCATCACATTTTCATTGAATTGATATTGACATATTTTTGTTTTCTAGAAAAATAGACAATCATTATTTTTTCTGTAATTATATTTAATAAAATATTTTTATTGGAAAAAAATTATGTAGCTAACATGACAATTTTTTTCATACAGTGTAAGAGGGGAGTTGGTATAAAATGTCCCATATATTTAACATATACATATGTATTTATAGAGGGAAAAGGGACATATTTACTAATTTCTAAAATAACCGTTCGTTTTTTGTTTAATTGTTTCAGTGCTGAAAGGTAGTCATGCAACTATCGCTCATATTTCGTGGTTAAAGTTGTTTATACATAATTTTTGTTTCATTCATTAACCCGACCAGGACATTTTTGTTTCGAATTTAATGCTTAATTTTGGTGGAGGAGTTTGATAGGAAGTCCGGAATCCAAATCCGGTTTAAAATAATTTTCTTTAAGTGGGCGGGAACAATGCCACTAGAGAAAGATTTAAGAAGTAGGGTTGGTTAAACACTTCCCAAGCTATATCTCTTAAGTATGGACCTAAAACAGGATCCCGACATGTTCGCGTTTGTTTATAGGACGCGGCCGAACTAAAAATTTAACGTAATGTACGCTATGCCATATGGCAGGGGTGGGACGAATTGGTCACCGAGGGCCATATTGTAAATTTTATAATTTATAAAGGCCGCAGGATACATATAAAGTTTTTTTTTCTAACGAAGAAGCAAGAAATGTAAATATGGGGTTTTAAAACTTTCCTTTGGAAATGATTAACTATATTTAACTATCTAAAATAGTTCCACGGAACTTAAATGTAAGATAACTGACAGAGATCTAGTTGCTGAAGTGATTTAAGGATAACCCTTTCCATTTTTTTACAATAGAACTGGTTTCCTTTAAGGACAGTTTCAGAATAACCCATTAGTATTGTAACTTACAGTAGAACGGCAGTAAAAAGAGAACTGTCCGCTTTTTGGAAGAGAATATTTTTTTGGATTCTAAATATAGGTCTATTAAGCGATTTTAATATAAATATTTATTTATTTTTCAATACTGGATTACAGATTACAAATTAGGATCAACTTTTGTAGCCGGGAAAAAGACAGCATTTTTTAACGTGTTTTTGAGCGCTATATTGAAATCCGTAGTCAGATTTATGCTAGGTCATCAGAAATTTGAAATTTTGCAGCATTTGCCAACCGTTGCCATGTGACATCATTGGCCGGTAATGGGTTAAAGATTATTTTCATTGTTTATTTTGCTGTTTAGTGAACTAATTGTAAACAACATTTCTTAAAAAGCGTGTTTTTATTTCATAATTAAAATATAAGTACACATAACAAATTTACTAAAAAAGAGTAATTTCTGCGAATTCTACAGTTTTCCGCATATGACTGATGTCAGTCATATTTTAAAATAAGAAATAAAATGTATTTAAAATACAGCCACATGCTATTTCATACATTGATGTAGCCACCTTACAAATGTAATGAAATTCATAAATTAAAGTTAGATAGACATACAAGAATGCCACGTTAAGTGGCAGCATAAATTGTTTGAAATAATTATTCAAATGAAGCCTTAGAGTTTTAATTAATTGCTATACTTCTATGTAATGCATGTACATTAGAGTCGTCCAAAAAACATCAAACATTGAATTCTCAATCTCAACAATGTTTATCTGTATTCCTTAATGTCTAAAAACTCTATGTGACAAGTTTCAGCTAAATTCGATTATATTTAGAGGTAGCACAAAAGTTAATTTTTTGGTTTTTAAATTATCCGCGGCTGTTGAAAAATCAACAAAATTCGATTTTTTTGTGGTATTTTCCTATCTAAAACGTTGTCATCGTAAAATCCAACTTATTGGATAATTTTTGTATAAAATTTTCGCGATGTTCGCGACTACGAATTATATTTTGATTTTATATTTGCAATGTCCACCCAAAAATATATTTGATTTGATGAGTCGCGACCCTAATAATTATATAAAATTTTTATCAATTTTTAATTTATTTAAAATAATACAACAAGTACAAGTTTGAAACTTCAATGGCGATGCGCTATTGTAGGGTTGTGGAGCTCGTGAATTCCAACTTTTTCTATTTGAACAACCTTAATGTACATATATACTGTACTTATACTCTTACATGAGTAAATTTATAATTCATTAGAACTATAAACTCAATTAAACGGTTGAAATAATAAAACTGATTTTGTTTCCAATCACATGCTAAAATGTTGCAAACACTGTTGTCAAATGCAACCCTGTCTAAAAAGACTGTGGTAGTCGGACCGAATAGCGGCCAAAACAATAATAGGACTATCACACAACTGATCGAAAAGTGGTAGTATGAAAGCCCCTAAAATTACTTTTTTTTTACGAAACCTCCTTGATTTTTAAATTTTTTTTTTCTTATTTTTTGTATAGTGCACAGCTACTTATTTGACGATTAATCGTCATTTTGACGATTTGGCGATTTTTGCTCCAAAAATTACGATTTTTTATACTTAACTAAAAGCCAATTTCGACTGTGACTTTTTTGCATACAATTCTTGTTTGTGGCGAACGGGGTAGAGAAGCAAGTGAGGTAACAAAAATGTAATTGAAAAACAAGCATGCAATCAATTGCATTGTATTAATTGGCTCTAAGTTTTGAAATTCTCTAGGGAGGGTAAATATTACCTAAGACTAAATAATTCAAAATGTTATGATACTTTAATTTAACCTGACTTATTGAAAAAAAAAATCGGTAGTAATAAGTATATATTATTTGTCTTTATGGATTTTAATGAAAATTCATAAATATTTAAAAACTTAGTTTTTTATTTTAACGGTTTTTTTTGACAATTATTTGAAATCAATTTGACGATTAAAAAAAAATCCTGAAATTTGACAATATTTTATAAAAGTTATCTGGCAGCTGTGATTGAGAGCCGTATTTATAACCAGATCGTTATCTGCGATGTATAGACTGTGGCTGACTTTTCGTTATAAATACGGCTGTGAATCTTCACTTAATAAAATGTGAACTAAATAATGACACAGTATCCTACACCATTTTAAGACAAATTTTATGAATAGGTGTGACGACTTATAATTTCTAATACACTTTCAGATACAGATCACGAATGTGGTGTTAGAGTTTCAAACTTAGTTTATGAATTATTTGTAAAACGGTTTTAGTAGGAAAGCCAAATTTTATAAACCCTTTACAAATAAATTGCAAAATTGACATTAATACCCAGCAAAAACTAGTTACCAGGCTATTTACTCGCTTAATTACTTTTGTTTGCGATGTCACAAAATTCATGGATGGTCATTACCCTCTCGCTTACAAAAAAGTGAGAATAATGAGTTACCATCATGGTTACTAATAGTGAAGAAATAAGTGGTTACTTACAATAGGAAAGTAAGTACAATAGTTAGTAAAATAATAGTGGACCTTTGTCGAGTAAAACTTTCTTACTTAAAGAAATCGATAAAAAATAATTTGTATTTGAAATTATAAAAAAAATATTTTATTATATTATTCTTTATAATTGAGTTTAAGATCTTTTTACAAAAATAATGATTATTTATTTTTTTCTTCCAATATTTCGTCTGCACATTGGGTAACTTCTTCAGGGAGATTTTTTTTTTATTTCCCTGAAGAAGTCACCAAATGTGGAGACGAAATATTGGAAGAAAAAAATAAATAATCATTATTTTTGTAAGAAAAATATAATATAATATTGAAGATCGAATAAAAGAAAATAAATATAAAAAAATATTTTAAATATCTACCTTTGCATTCAAAAATTTAAGTTTATATAGGAGCAATGCTATTTCACATTAGAAACTTAAAATTTTTGCAAAATCACCCTTTAAGCAGATAATTTTCTATTTTGTTGTATAGTTTTTTAAAACAAATTAATCAATAAATATTAAAATACGAAATTCGGTACTTATTTCAGTACCTACCAGTATAACATTATTTTGCATGTACATATAAGTACTTCTACCATCCATTATCCATTTTTTCTTAATTTGTGCGATGAATAAAAAAATTTATAATGTCATGTAGAGTTTTGAAACGAAAAAACAAAATTTAAATTTTAGAATAATCTTAACAAGTTTGGATGAAATCAAAAATTGACAAGAAAATACTTAACAAAGGTACGGAGTTTTAAAGCACCTTGGTCTATAGTTGTAAAATTCTGAACACTCTATACTTGTACAACTCTACCTTTTTCCCACTTTTAAATAAAAATATTAAAAAAATTGTAGGATCAATTTACGGGTTCCCCTTATTTTTATCCCACAAAAAAAAATCTTTGTAGAGTTTAAATGATGACAGTTTAAAGTTACGGGCTTTTAAAAAAATTTAAATTCTTTGTCTTCTTAATTCTTAACCCAATTTAAAAAAAAAATTAAAACAAGGTGCTTTAAAACCCTATACAACTTACCAATTAATTTCAAACCATGTGTGGTTCATTATGTAAAAATGTTTGTGTTAGTTATAAATATTTCTGCAAAGGGCCGCTGTGAAGTAACAAGATTCAAAAATATATTCGCTGTACATACATACATATATCTATCATCCAAAAGTCTGATCATGATGGGGTCAAATATATCGGTGTGCATTGAAACTACTGTTATAGGTTTTTTCCACTCACCTACATCTTACATCTTTCATCAATTTGCAAAGATGCTAACATCTTCTTATAAGAATTATATGTACAGGCCAAAAGAAGATCCTTTCTCATTTAGTTCCAACTTACATCTTTCGTTATTTTAAGTTTCATCAATAAGAAATGGCAATAAAATCGATTTTCTTTGTGCCATCGCTAGCAACCTGACTGCAGAAAATCTTCATGATCACCTTTTTCCAGAATGGCCTTCAATACTTCAATGTACTGCATTAAAATTCCGGTTGGTTCTTGCAAAGCAATAACTCCTCCAATGATTAATGCTTTCTCTAAATCTATTTTTTAATATTTTTTATTTTTTACAAAAATTATGCGTCATTTTCTTTTATTTTTTTGACAGCTAAATAAATGGAAGATGTTGCCAATGTAAATTCATGTTTCACATTTTCAGTATCTTCCATTCGTTTCACAGCGATGTTGTTCAGTGTAAAAGGCCTATTATCATTAAAATACTGATACCGCAATAACTTAGTTAACGTTACCTTGAAAATATCGTTACCGAAATAACTAAAATAAAAAATTTCTAGTAGAATATCGTTTTTGGTAAGGAGACTGAATTTGTATTTGCCTCTTTCTATGAAACAGAAAATTGCTAAGTCTTTACTTATGTCACATATTTTATATTGTGTTGAGGTATTTTCTAGTACTACGAAACACATGATTAGGAAGTGCACTGTAATTTTCAATACAATTATTAGATATGCGTTGGGTTTAGTAGCGAGGAAACATGTATCCCTATTTGTGAACAGATTTCTTGGGTGCTCTTTTTTTAACTTTATTTGTACACGTTTATTATTATTTTTTTTTTTACAAATTTATGAAAAATAGATTCCGTTCAACTAGAAACAGGCAAATACAATACCCTCAGATTAATACTGTCTCTTTTCGAAGATCTTAGCGTTTTAGAATGTCCAAAATTTGGAACGGGCTTCCTAGAGATTTAAAAAGTTTTTCTTTCTCTATTAGAGTTTTCAAACATAGGATAGCAGATTATGCGATGTCTCATCAATTTTTATGAACTTTCGATTATTTATTTCTCACTGACTGAACTATTTTATGTTTTATTGCTACATTCATTGTTTTATTTTAGTTCTTCTAAATTTATAGTGTTTTAAATGTATTTTTTTTAATATTTTTAATTAATCTATTTTAATATTTTTAATTAATCTACTATTATTTTTTGTATAAATGTTTTTAGTAGTTTTTTGAACCATATATGGCCTCATGGACTCGTTTATAAACTTATTGAAATAAAAAAATACCGTTATCGCTAAAACACCGTTACCGAAATAGTAGAAAATAGCGTTATCGAAACCGAATCAAGCAAAATATCGTTATCGTTAAAATACAGTTACCGAAATAATAGAAAATAGCGTTACCCTTAAAATAACGTTACCGAAATACTTGAAAATAGCGTTACCCTTACCGATAACCTTGTTTGTTTTGGTTACCATCCATGAAATAACAATATGTTAAAAAAAAAATCAAAACAGAAACGTTGTAAGAATTTCGAATAAATAAATTTAATAAATAAAGCCCGATTACTTATTGGCTTAAATCGATTACCATGGATCAATTAAGTTATGTCTCTAGAAAAACGATCATTAATTTAAAAATGGTAAGGAAAATAATTTCATTAAAATTAAAATTAAAAATCAATACAATCCTGTTGAAATCATGATTAAATCAGTTTACTCAATTAATTAGTCCCATATATGTACAAAAATAATAAAGTTATATAATATTTTTGATAAGACTATTGGGTATAATAAAGATTAGGGTATCGATTTTAAAATATGTAATTTATTATCATTATATTTAAATGAGTGAAAAGTATTTTTCATCGCCTCACAGCTTCGCAAATCATTTAGAATCGGTACTCAGATCATAAACGCATATGATATTATAATCAAAATAAAAATTTACAAATCCATGTGTACAAATCACATCACATGTCTATGTACTCGTATGTATTTGACAACATCTTGATGGCTTTCTTATGAATATTGTATGTTTGATTAAGTAGCGAACATACATTTTATTAACTTTTATCATCCAAGTTCATATATACCTGTTTCTTGGTATTTTCTTTTTAAAAATTAATACTCATTTCATTTTAATATATTGACTTACTTATTGACTGCATTTTGTTTGACTACAAATCGCTTTCAAGAGGCAATAGCAAAAATATTGCCAATGTATGTAAAAGCAAATCACAAAGTCACATACAGAAAACGTGTACGTGAGCACAAATGTTCCTAAAATAGGGTTTCTAATTTTTAGATTTTTAAGGAATTTTTGCCAACATTACTTCACTAAAGTTTTAGACAATTTCTATGTGATACATACACAGAATAAAATAACAAAATTCTATTTGTAATATTGAACATCTCTCATAGAATATTTTTGTAAATAAAAAAAAATATTTTTTAAAAAGGCACCAACAATGGATTTTTAAATACAAAAAACTTTTTATTATTTTTTTGTAACTTAAATTTTTATTTTTAAAGAATTTTTATATGAAAAATAACAATTTACAATTATTTCAAACAAAAATTTGTTAGAAATTAAATTTGAATTTTAACAAATAGTTCTAATTACTTAACATTTTATGATACTTTTTTCTGTGTACACACAGAAATTTTTTGTTTGAATTGTTGGTAAATTGTTACTTTTCATATAAAAATTCTTTGAAAAAAAAATTTTAAGTTACAAAACAATAACAAAAAGTTTTTTGTATTTACAAATTCCATTGTAAGTGCCTTTTTAAAAAATATTGGCGCATAATCATAGTTAAAATAAAGTATACTTTAAGAGTTCTAAAGTCGACTTTTCTTAAAAGTATACTTTAGGCATACTATAGACAAGTAAAAGTATACTTTAATCGCTAAAGTCTGCTTTAAAATTAAAACTAGCTGAAGTTGACTCTATCCAATTTAACAACACAACAGCTGTTTTCCGCCAAGAAAATTTTTGTGAAAAAAAAAATGTTTGAATTGCAAATTATTAAATGGAAAATTATATCAATAAATACGATATTTTGCATAACATTTATTAAGTTAATAAACTTTTATTAATAAAAATACATTTTTCAATCCTTTTTTATAAAGTTTTTTCCTTTTTACATTTTGCAATTGCAAATCTTTTATTTACACACTTTTAATTTTTTCGGCAAATATAAAATCAGCTGATCAATGTTGCCACCTGCTTGTTTTTTAGCACAAAATGTATGCGGCCATTTGGTACATTTGATGTGATACCCATTTAAAGCCGGTTCAACTTAAAACTGGCATTAATGTTTTTAATTTAAAGTTGTTTTAAAAAAAAGCCGACTTTAGTGCGGGACTATGATTACGGGCCATTTTTTTTGTATTTACAAAAATGTTCTATGGAAGATGTTCAATATTGCAAACAGAATTTTGTAATTTTATTCTGTGTAGGACAAAACCCAGCAAAAATGAAGCTGCCAAAGAAGCAATAAAAGCATCACTACTATGGCAAAGGCATCACTTCTTTTCTAATGGTTTCATCGATGAATTTAACACTAGCGTGTCATAGGATGGAAGTATTCAAATGAAGCTACTAGCATTACTCATACTTTACTCTAAGGAATCAATGATAATACAATGATTAGATATTCTGATGCATGAGTGGAAAATGTTCATATACTTTGTGGTATTTAAGCTTTGATGAAAATTTAATTCATAAGAATGCAGAAAAATAAGTTTAAAGAAGCGAAATTTATGCATTGATTTACAAACACTTTTTATTAAAACAAATAAATAATTCTGCATTAGTGAAAAAGCATTTTTGAAACATTTTTCAAAAATTTTAATGCATTTTGAGACAAGTTTTAAAATATTTTTTGATAATTTAAAAACTGGCTGTACAATTTTGAAACACTTTTAGACAAATATTAAATATTAAATATTTTTGAACAATTTGAAATAATTTTTGCACAATTTTAAAACCTTTTTGGCAATTTGAAATAATTTTAACACAATTTTAAAATTATTTTGATAAATTCTGAAATGGTGTTATGCAAAAATGCACAGATTGCGTCTTCATAAATATTAAAGGCTGTACAAATGCAAATGACAGATAGTTTCAATTAAAGGTTAAAAAATTTTGTTTTTCTTGATATTTCAAAACTTTATGAAAATTGCAAAACTGCATAAATTCTAACCCTAATGAAATTTTAAACTAAAATATAAAAAATGGTTTAATAAAAAAATTAAAGAATTTCATCAGAAAAGTTTTTTCAATTTGAATAAATGCTTTAGATTCAAAAAATATACGAAATACTATAACTTATGCTTTAGAAGTAATGAAGAGTGATATTTTAAGATATGCATCGGGTTTATATCCAGATCACTGCATTTGAAATATGAACACATGAATTCTTTTGGAAGTGCCTTAGAATAACACCAAAAAATCATAAAAGAATGTCAACTGAAGTTTAGGAAGCAATGAAAGAAGTTATAGTCACAGAATGACTACCATTTTTTTTTGCTGGGAAGTTAAAAGCATTGAGTAATTGTTTTATATATGCCCTGCGGGAAAAAAGGGGTCAGTTGAGATTTGGGACCTGTCCGGGATAGGTGAAAATTGAACCGGTTTCGAAAAAATATATCACGAGATAGGTGAAAAGAGAACCGGTTCCCAAAGTACCTATTATGTGACCGGTTTAAAAGTCACGACATGTCTTTTTAGACCAGTCCTGTGACATGTCACAGAGGGCAATTGACCCCCTCCTAGGACAAGCCCATGTTAAAGTGATCGGTCTATCATGACCGATCCCTATCGCAATGAACCGGTCATGTGACGTGTCCTGGGATAAGTCCCTTTCCCGCAGGGTGTATATAAAGAGAAGCAACACTCATGAAACTATTTATATTAATTAATGTGTTGCTCTCTTTGGAAAGGGGATAGAAGAGAGATGAAAGGAGTTGATTTATGAAGAGCTTAAATATGGTAAAAGTCGTTTAAAATAGCCATCACTTTTTAACTGACAAAACATTTAAAAAACTATTTTTGTGGTTTTGTTTTTTTTTTAATTACAAAACACAACACACACAGATAAATTTTTATTTATATGTGTGTATGTATATTTGAATAATTTCTTATAATTTTTCTGTAGGAAGCCTGGCGTAAAGTGTCTCCAAGTCACCACTTTTGTCGACTATTTTGGGTGACTTTTTAGTGACATAGTCAACAAAGCGTCTGCACTTCTTATATTCCTTTTTTGCAGCTGCAAAACTGTGCTTCTTCTTGATTTTTACATTGTTTAATTTTTTTAAAACACATGTACATAGCTGCGTGCAAAATTAAAGTTTTTTATAAAAATTAACAGAAAAGTGAATTTAAAAGGTAAATATACCAAAAATTTTAACAAAATATATAATGAGCAAAAGCAATTAGAAAAGACTTGTGAAAAAACAATCAGTTTTGTATAAAAATAACGAGAAAGAGGTAACAACTTTTAGTGAAAGTTGTAACTATAGATATTTTGTGGAGCCTGATGAAGATTTTACGGAGCCTATGAAAGATTTTGTACAGTCTTTTAAATATTTGTCTACTTCAAAATTAAATTTGAGAGAAAAACTTATTTACGGGGGCGGACCAATAAGTCCGTGGCTTTTCGAACTTCCCTCGTAGTTATATGAAATGCAACACTGTTCCCATCAAGTACCACCTGTTAGTAGGGTACTGTCAATATTTGAGTAAGTTCCGTCATTTACTTTGCGTTTAACAGCTGTTCAAAACATACAACCTTTTGGATTATTTTAAAAATGGAAAAAAAGTGAATTTCAATTGCTCATTAAACATATTTTTTTGCGAAAAAAACAGTCAATCAAACCAAGGGACTCTGCATCATCGATTTCGATGCTAAAAAAGTGGTTCACTGAGTTTCCTTGTGGCCTTACAAGCACGGAGGATGCCGAACGTTCTGGACGCCCAGTTGAGGTCTCTACACCCAAAACAATTGAAAATATGCACGATATGGTATAGGCCGTTCGGAGATTGAATGTGCGATAGATTGTGGAAGCCATAGGCATCTTACATGGCTCAGTGAAAGCTTTCCGCAAAATGGCTGCCGCGTTTGCTCATAATTGACCAACGGAATCGTGTTACAGCTTAGTTTCCATAGAAAAAATCCATGAAGTAGACTACGAATTGCCCCCTCATTCGCCTTATTCTCCGGATTTAGCCCCCAGTCACTATTTCCTATTTCCAAACCTAAAGAAATGGCTCAGTGGAAAGAGATTTAGCTCCAACGATGAAATTATTGATCAAACAAATGCCTATTTTATGGACCTCGAAAAATCCTATTTTTTGGAAGGGATAACAAAATTGGAGGAACGTTGGAATAAGTGTATTGAGCTAAAAGGAAATTATGTTGAAAAATATTTTTTTTTTTGCAAAAAAAAACTGTGTTTCATTCAAAAAATCACGGACTTATTGACCCACCCTCGTACTGTAATGAAATGCATAAAAAAATATATTAATAAAATATCTAATTTTCCGAAATAAATGCACCTGTTTAAACTTATTTTTTTCCTAAAATGTACAAGTAAATCTCTGGATCCAATGTCTACACCTAGTCAATAGTTGTGTAGATTTGCAATGACAAGCACATGTTAAATGTCTGCAGCAGAGATCGTTGGCTGAGAAATAATTAGTCAGAAGTACTGGTGACAAAATCAATAGTGAATCACTGTAGTTAAACTATCGACATTTCCTTCAGGATTTGATTGAAAAAATTTTGTATTTAAGCAAACTATTTTGATAAAAAAAAAAACAAAAAGGAATTTTTTGAATTTCTATTTTTAGAAACAGAAAACATAAATTTTTTACATTTAACAGACAGTATATCAACTCTTACTGAAAGTCTGTATTTTTAATAGTTTGCTTTGTGAATGACTGTTTCAAATAGTTAAAAATATATTTCTATGAAATTCAATTGATTCTTCATTTAAAAACAAAATCTACGTATTACTTATTAAATAATTACAGTCGGGAATGTAAAGTATATTTTGAGTGTTTTTATCCATCGATTAATTGATTAACCGAATTGAAAACACCAGCTTCACGTGAAAAAATTATCCTAATGGTGTTCAAAATTCCTAAAAGGAATAATCCAAAAATACGATGTTTGTAACAAAATAAAAACACAAAGATCTAATTTTGGGTTATTTTTAATTTCAGAAACTCTGAAAAAGTAAACAGTCTAATAAGATGATAGAATCTTTGAGTAACATTTACACAAAATGAACTGAATGTATGTAGTTTTACTTGTAACGTACTTACAGAAGTTCACTCAAAACAAAGTATTTGTAATTTAACATAACAAATTTTTGGTGATGTTTTTGCGTTTCTGTTAAAATTTTGTAGTATATTGAAAAACAAAATATTATTAATTTCAGCAGATTTTTATTTGTGTCATAAGTATTTGGGTTCAATAACAGATATATTGTTTTGAGTGTACACATGAACTCCAAGATGAAATGAAACCATCAACACACGATTACACGAATAAAAACAGCCATGTTAAAATATATCCCTAAGCATGATGTAAGCATATTCACAAAGACATTTGCTCCTTAAACAACCCAGTAAACAATTTAAAATATTTGGTTTAATTTTTATTTGCACCCATACAATAATTTCAATGACACTTAAAAGTTGTAAATTGAAGCTGTAACATTTGTAAAGAGATTTGCAAACGCAAGCTGTATTATTTGTTTGCTGGGAAAACACTCCTAGAATAACATTTGTAGAAATCTATTTCAAAATGGGAGCTTAATGCGCTAAAACAGACAAACAAACATTAACATTTGCGTAACAGTAATAACATGGTAATTTTCGTTTTAATATTATATAATGAATCAATTTTTTACGATCTAAAGGTATATAATTGAATCCAATGCTTGTACTGCTGCATTTGATGCATAACTGCGTCAACAATTATGATTATAAGTTCCGGAAGTATGAGGTATTTAAAATTTTTTGCAGATACTTGATTTAAAAATGGAAATAATTGTTATTTTAATTCTAAAAAATATGTCGGCTGTTCTATTTATAACCAGGAGACACAGTTCAAAAGAAACAAAAAGTATATAATTGTCAAGAGTATTATTTTTTAGTTTTCTCTTAGAACTCGCCCATAGTTTGAGGCTATAAAGGTGAGTTTTGTCTGGCAACTTTAAGTAGTATCAAGAGGCAGCACTGCTGCCAATTTGAGCAGTTTTTTCCGTTTTTTTGGTAGTATCAAGAGGCAGCACTGCTGCCAATTTGAGCAGTTTTTTCCGTTTTTTTGGGATGCTTAAGATTTTCAGATTTTTTCATAAAAAACTATTTTTTTTTTATTTATTATTTATTATCTCTGTCTATTCATATCCATTATTTCCCATTTCTATGGTAAAAATATATAATAAAGAGAAAAAATATGCTATTAATTCTTACAACATATAATAAAAACTATAAATAATGCATCAGTTTTAAAAACAGTTGTTTTCATTAAAAAACTGGAAAACAGTTAAGAATCCCAAAATTAAAATGTTTATATGCCAACACTGCATTAACCAAATTAAATGATTTTCAACACATTAGCAACTTTCAAAATGTTGCCCACTTACATAAACATGATACCGCTGAACGCTGTTACATGTTAAATTTCTCGAAGATTAGTTCTGACACTCTGTACCTTTGTATGCTCTTCGATAGAAATAAAAGCTCAATCCACATAAACACCATGTTAGTGGACAGTGGCAGTTCTGTTAAATTTTGTTTATGAATTTCGCGAAAAACCGTTCTTTTTATTCAGAAAATTTTTCAACATAGCCAAATAAAGAAAATAAAAAACAGCTTGAACAACAAACTGTCTCACTGCGGTTAAAAACTGTCGACACTGCGTTTATCACGTTGGGGCTCACGAATTAAATCTTTTATTTTTCGACTTGATTTGATAAAGCTGTTTTTTTTATTTATTACTGTCGGAAAATTAGAAAATGTACTCATAAAAAGGAACTGTTTATTTTTTCGAATTTTATATCTATATCTAACAAACACAAAAAATTTTTTGTAACTTTTGTTGTTTTTAATATTTTATCAAATAAAAAATACAAAAATTTCAAATATTTTTATGAAAAATGTTTTTGTTTACATTTAAAAGACAAAAGCGAAGAATTTCCAAGTCTTGGCAGCATTATTAGAAATTCTTAATTTTTAAGTAGCTATTTCCATAACTACTTAACCTATATCTACTTAAATTTCTATCGAACTGCTACTTTTACTTTTGTCAATAAACAGGGTGTGCCAACTTTCATACCGGTATGTAAATATTGAATAATTTAAAATAAACAACCGATTTGTATATGAGTGATATTTTTATTTCATTTGATCCTTTTAAATACATTTGGACTACATTTTGAATGCAACATCAATCAAATGAACGACTCTATTTGCCACGGAAAAATGTGCCCTTTCTGGTACATCTTCGATAACTATTTCCCCACGAATGTTTTTCTTGAGCTCGTCAATGATCTGAGACTTGTTGGAGTATGCATACTTTGCTTTTCAAATAACCCCATAAACAGCAGTCCGGAGGGGTAAGATCTGACAAGTCAATATCTCCTTTTTTTAAAATGACACGTACATATTTGGACCAACGGTTAGGGGATACCCTACTAATGCAGCGATAGCTTATAAACGCTGAGTTTTCAACGTTTATGTATAATTTGAAAGTTAATGTACATAAGAAAAGTAATGTTTGACTGTTCGCATTAAAAACATTTGTGTGTACTTTGAGTTCTTTTATGAGAAAACGAAAACGAAAACACAACTATAGTTACATTAATTGATGACTCTATCCGAATTCAAAACATCACGCTTATAGTAACATTGTCTATGTAGTCCAAAATATGTGTGCAAATAAATGTTATAGCTGGATGGAAAAAGTACTGTACATTCTTTCTTAAAACCTTAAAATGTTTAACAAAAATTTTTAAAAATCAAATTTTCCCGGTTGCTTGCTGACCTCGTATTTGCCATTTTTCTCGCTGACGTGTGATTATCTTCGATATTTACAATAAGTATTCTAACTAACTATATCTAGGCACATAAAAAACTAATTTTATCCATTGAAAATAAATTGGATTATCACAATGCTTCTCTGAACGTATTGCCCTCAAAGCTTCAAATCATTTTATAGTAAACATGAATAAATAACCAAAGATTAATGTATGTTGCTTTGCGTGTTTATATGTATACACTAGTAAAAAAACACTTAAAAATATTTGAAAAATTCTGCTAAGATAACATAAAATATTACCAATATTTGCTAAAATTTCCTTTACAATATTGATTTTTCTGATAGGAATATATTTTTTATTAAAAATATCGCTGGTTTATAAGTAACAAATATAGCTACGGAGTAACGAATATTTGTTTATTTTGCTCAATCTCGCTTAGTTTCCAAGACATTGGCTCTTTTATGAAGATACATATAGTACAAAGAATATGGAGACTGATAGCGGAGATATAAAAATATAATGAATTGAAAACAATTGTGGTTTAAAATAACACTGTGCTTGAATCGAACACATTTTTGGTAACAAGCCGGCAACCAGTGGGTTACCCTAATTTGTTTACGCTGAATTTAGTGTTGGTAACGGGTTTTCTAGGTTAACTCTAATTTTCTAAATATTCCGTAAATAAGATTGAAAAGTTTTTTAATTTTTCTACAATTATTGAATAAAAATCGTCGTATATCGATAAAACATTTTACCGGTAAACATGTATCCAAGCGAAAATTTAAAAATTATGAAAAATTTAGATTTTTACAAAAAAAAAAAATATATATATATATTTGACCTTCTCCGAGAAAAGGGACCTAGTGTGTGAAAATAACGCATTATCACTGTGAACACACCTTCAGTTGGGAGATGCGATTTGGTATGGTTAGTTATGATTAGGTGCCGACTTTGGTGACGTCATGCCTATGTGGTGACGTATTTTTTTCGCTTTTAGTGTGCAAATACCTTTTATGGGGTTAGTACATTTTTATCAGAAATCTATCCCATTTCATCTTTTTCTACACTCTTTTAGGTACCAGAATCCACTTTAAACTCCAAACCCGTCTTTTGACACACTAGGTCCCTTTTCTCGGAGAAGGTCACATATATAAATCACCTTCAAATTGTTTCAGTAAATTTAATTTTTTTCAACCATTTATTGATTTTACATCAATATATGTTATACGAGGGCAAATCAATAAGTCCGTGACTTTTCCACAAGTACCACATGTTAATAGACTACTGTCAAATTTTGAGAAAGTTCCGTAATTTACTTTGCGTTTAACAGCTGTTCAAAACATACAACATCGTAGATTTTTTTAAAAATGGAAAAAAGTGAATTTCGAGCGCTCAACCAAGGAAAAGTTTGATAAACACTATGGGGACTCTGCACCATCGATTTCAATGGTAAAAAAGTGGTTTACTGACTTTCGTTGTGGTCGCGCAAGTAAAAATGACGCTGAACGTTCTGGACGGTCAATAGACCCGAAAATGTCGAAAAAATCAACGATATGGTGTTGGCCGATCGAAAAGTAAAAGTGCGTGAGATTGTTGATGCCATAGGCATTTAATATAGCTGTGTGGTTTCGATTTTAAATGATCAGTAGGATTTAAGAAAGCTGTCTGCAAGATGGGTGTCGCATTTGCTCTCAATTGACCATAATGCGGGTGCACACGTTTGTAGTCCCAATGGCTAAATTCCATGAATTGGGCTACGAATTGGTTCCTCATCCGCCAGCACCCAGTGACTATTTCCTATTTTCGAACCTAAAGAAATAGCTCGGTGGAAAAAGATTTAGTTCTAACGATGAAATTATTGATCAAACAAATGCCTATTTATGGACCTCGAAAAATCCTATTTTTTGGAAGGGATGCAAAAATTGGAGAAACGTTGGACTAAGTGTATTGAGATAAAAGGAGGTTATGTTGAAAAATATTTTTTTTTGCAAAAAAAAACTGTGTTTCATTCAAAAAGTCACGGACTTATTAATCCGCCCTCGCATCAAAAAAAAAACTTCTTCAAAGAAAAAAAAATAATTGATTTTTCATATATTTTTTTCGCAAAAATGACCTTTCATTTATCTTTTTTAATTTTTTGATGTTAAGATCATTTTAATTAAAATTAATGTGTATGAAACTACATTAAAAATAAACTATAATGCAAAAATTAAATTGGTTTAAGTAATTATAAAGTGATTAATCTTTTTTTTTGCCAAAAATATAAATTTTCCCAATTTTTTTAATTTTTGTTTGGATGAATGTTCATCAATATGATGTTTTATCGATCTATATCGATTTAAATCAAAACAATTATTGAAATATTACAAAAAAAAAAAACGGGTGCCCCGCTTCTTTCGTGTACTAGGCAAAATTTAAATATTGAGAATTGACTAATTACTAAACATTTGCATGTAAAATTAGACAAAATACAGTTGAAATTAATCTTAATGATAAATTGGAATTAAAAAAAATGGTTAAGTGCTAAGCTTTAAGACAATATAGAAAAAAGAATAGTTCAATTAAATCAGCACAGGTTTAACAGGCTTTTGTACAAACTTTTTTATTAGTGTAGTGCATATATATGTAGTATGTACACACAGATATAGGAAAAGAAAATTATATAATGCAAATTAGGTGTATAAAATGACATCCCAGTGGATTAATAAACATATGACTATCGCCACTAAAGTTTAATCTCACTAGCAATACATTTGTTTCACAGCTCCCTTGTTTATATAAAAAATTTAATCACATTCACACAAACACACATACAAGCACTCACTTATCCAAACACAAACTTACGCACACACAAATTGAAGCACGTAACGTTTAGAATTCATCTAATTTATAGGTTCCGATGACACCGTAAGTGTGAATAGGCATTTACCTTTGTGTGCGTATGCTAAAATTTTATTATATTACACTACAAACCGGAAGGATATTATACTACTATATAATACGATGAGATAAAACATGCATACGTACACAAAGCAAAAGCCAAAAGTGAATAAGTGTGCGTTGGAGTATAGTGACTGATTTTCATCATTGACGGGAAATAGGTAATAAACAATTTGGAAATTATTGTGTCCCTGAGTTTAGCAACAGTAAACGAGTTGCCATTCTACTACAAGTATTTTATATTTTATTCTCCTACTATTATAATTTATATCTCATTTAATTCTGTTGTTTTTCTGCCCTCAATATTTTATTTTATAGGTTTTGTGTTTATTTGACAATAATTTAAAAATAATATATTTCCAACTAATTACACTATTCAACAACAAATTTGCGACTGAAACAATAATTTTCATTTCCGATATGTTTAATCATGACAAATGCGAATCTGTTCTTTGAAGTTTTTCTTCTATTTATTCTTCAATTGCATAAGCGATTATATATGGCAAAGGCATAACTACTATGATGTCAACTCGCAGCAAAACCTTTCTAACGTGTTGGTATTACCATGCTTCATGCAAGGGTTTCTTACATAACAACCTTAACCTTGCATTACTTCACATTTCAAGTTTGACCGTTACTGCTACATTATAGCTGTTGGTTTTGTTTTCAACTATAATTATAGTTGTTTTTCTATGGAAAATAGAAAATAACTAAAAAAACAAATAAAAAATACTTAATTCGGCTTTGCCGCATCTTTGAATACTCTCCATCAAATCAATGATTTATCAAACCACAGATAATTCATTACACATGTCAAAAAAATATTAATTTATTTATTTTATTTATTTATTTATTTATTCGTAATACAGTAAGCATATAAGGCAAAAAACGTATTACTAAGTAGTACATAATATTAAAATAATTGTTAATAATAAATAAATAAAATTTAATCGATATTTTTGCTATAACTATATTGTAACTTTAGTTTTTCGCTCCTAAATTGAATTTAATCATATTTAAAAGACCGAAAATAATAATTAGAATTTCGAAATGCTAACTAATAAATGTCTCATCTAGTGTCCCACAAGGAAGTCATTTAAGTCCATTCTTATTTACTCTTTTCATCAACGATCTCTCAAACTTTAATGTATGCATAGGATGTAAAAATATTCCTTTTGTTCAATCATCCCAACGATCAAGTTTCACTACAGATCCATATTATAAATTTTGCTTCATGGTGTGAGGACAATTTAATGGATCTTAATATATGATTTTTTTAAGATCAACTCCTTTTAACAGCTCTTATTTAATAAATAATGAAAATATGTAATTGGTACAATCATTTATTGACTGCGATACTACTAGATCAACAATTGGATTTCCGAGCTCATGTTTTAACTACAATAAAATATTTTTTTTTTTATTTTTTTTTTTAAATCTGATAATTTCAAAACCAAAATTTTATTTAAAACGTATGTATCATATTGACTGACATCTAATGTATACACTTAATATTGAACTTAAAAATCAATGCGACGATTTTTCACGATATACAGATATTCAAGTCAATGCAGAAAGTCTTACTTCGCCCATTGAATTTCTTAAGTACGTTTTGATTCTCTTTGTGTTGTATAGCTTTTCTCCGCTTTTAGATCATTTCAATAAAACTCTATGAAGCTACAAAATTCTTTTTACGAAACGTCAACACCTTGGCTTGGGACATTATTGTATACATTCTCAGCAAAAACAGGGTTTCAACTACTTACCAGCCTATTTACCCGCTTAATTACTTTTGTTCGCGATGTCCCATAAGTAATGACTGTTCAATATCTTCTCACTTATAAAGAACACAAAGTAATGGGTGGTCATTATACTCTCGCCAAAAAATAATGAGCATCGCGAACAAAATTAATTTTGCGAGTAAATAGGCTGGTAAGTAGATGATACAATATTTTTTCTGGGTTCTTTACTACATTTCCATGACCCAATAATATATTTGCCGTGAATATTTCATCTTAATATGGAATGAATAAAACGGATCGGTAATATTTCGTTGAATCATCTGTTTGTAAATTGATTGAGATTTTTGCGTTCCTACCCGTCTTGGTAACTTTGGCTCTATGCCATACAACATTTCTACGCATCGAATTCAACATATCAATTTTTAAATTGATATGTTAATAGTAATTAATTAATTATTAATTGATTTTAAGAACAGCATTTTAATTTAAATCTCATTTTAAATTTAAAAAATATTCCCAAGAAATAATTTAACGAACTCTCCAACCCGTACGGATTGATGAATCCAGCTTCTACTGCAGGTTTACGGTAAATACATATCCGTCAAAAAAATATTTTTTTAAAAGGCACCAACAATGGAATTTGTAAATACAAAAAACTTTTTGTTAGTTTTTTGTTACTTAAATTTTTATTTTCAAAGAATTTTTATATGAGAAGTGACAATTTACAAATATTTCAAACAAAGAATTGTTAGAAATCGAGTTTAAATTTTAACAAATATTTTTAATTACTTTAAATTTTGTGATACTTTTTTCTGTGAACAAACAGAATTTTGTAATTTTATTCTGTATAAATTTAAGTTTCGAAATTTCTAAGAAATTTAAATTTGTATTTTCAAAGAAGTTTTAAAGCCTTTTGTCAATTTGTATTTAGTTCAAAGTTATTTCTGTGTATTATAATATCTAGATCAAATTGAACCTTATTATATACAGTCCCAACTAGAGCCCCCTATTACCCGGTTTTAATGTCGACCGCTCTACCCGGTCAGACCCGTTTTAAAACCGATCGTGACTGTAAAGGCCGGGTAGAACGTAAAAACCGGTTGACGGGTTTTAAAGACCAGTCTTACCGGTTTTTCGGTCTCTTACTAGAGTTTCCGCATTTTAAAAATTTTTCAAAAAAAAAAAACATATGATGAGTAAAATTAACATACGATATTATATGGCTCTCATGTTCTCGTTGTGTAATAGCGAATGAACAACGTACCATATAACAACTTAGTATGTTCGCTGCTAAATTTTTGTTATAATAATAATGTTTTTCTAAAATTAAAATGTAATCAAAGAATCTGTTTACACTAAAATAAATATTACAGTTTTTGCAGTCACCGTCGTACATTGTTATTTTGGGCACAAAACGTAATTTTTAATACAAAATGTTATCGATGAATCAGTAATTTTTATGGGAAACTGTTAAAAGAATTTAAAATGACATTTGCTGCTTTATTTATTGACACTGATGTCAATTTCCACAGATTTCCTTTGTTTGTAGCGCTTTTTATTACTGGCAGCGATATTTAATAATTGTTCAGCAAGTTTATGTGGGAAAAAAGTATGCGTCACTGTTTATATGTTGACGTTTTATTTATGAAAACAAAAATTTTTTTTGTTTACAAAATTGTATTGATTATTCTCTCTAACATATGTTCATTCCATCAATTCTTATCAATTTAATACGAAAAAAGCAGATGTAATACGGGCTTTAATGAGGTAGACAGATTTCAACCCTTCTTTCTCAAGAAAATAGTCAAATTATCATATCTTACAGATACAAAAAGGGAATTTAAGATAAACCACGCTTTAAACATTCATCCATTTATATGCAAAGCAATGTTTCCGGGTTTTTAGTCTTTTTCTTAAAAAATTGCAAATAAAAAAACGAAGAAAACAATTCTTAATTCGAACTTAAAAACATTAAAATTCTGTAAAGGGATTTATCAAATCCACTTCTATGGATAAAATTCAGTAAATTTCAAATACACCCCAGCAAAATTTCAATAATGAGTGCTCAATACTAATACTATCTAAGCCAAACAAAAATAAAGAGCAATTTACGATATATATATTTGTTAGAGCTTTGTTTTGCTTGTTTTGTTGAACTTTGCTAGGTCTTGCTAACTTTGCTTATATTTGCTTTTTATTTTAAAAATTTATCTTATTTCATGGAGAATATAGCATATTTTTGCTTTTTTTGATTTGAAATTGGTTGACTTTATTAGACTACATTGCTCGTATAATGATGTTATTTATAATTATATATTCGGTAATTTGAAAAAAAGTGCTACATATCATGAATGAATTATTGAAACTTAAATGTTTCTGTACTTATCTGATTTTATATAATTATATAATATGTTATAAATAATTATATTTAATAGTTATATGTAATCGTATCTCATGGATAAAAAAAAATGTCCCACCAAAAAAAAAATGGTAGTCATTCTGTGGCTATTACTTCTTTCATTGCTGCCTAAACTTTAGTTAAAATTCTTTTAAAGTTGTTTTGTGTTATTCTAAGGAACTTCCAAAAGAAGTCATATGTTCATATTTCAAATATAGTGATTTGGGTATAAACCCGATGCATATCTTAAAGAATCGAATAAAATAAGATTATTATTTTAAGACCTAGGAAAGTAATATCAAGCAGTTTCATTAATATCTGTTATATTAATATCTGTTATATTAATATGTTATAAAAAAATTAAAATTTCCTAAAATTTGACCTTTGACTTTAAACAGTGGCAATATTCAGGTCTAAAACCTATGGAAATTGTAAAAAGGAATGAAAACTTTTCTAAATGCCAAATAAGTGGCAAAAATCACTGTTTTCTCGAAATCCGCATTTTTAATCCCTTATATGTGCTTAATAAAACCTTAAAGTATAATCGGTGATTTTTTTAAAATTTCTTTAAAATTTTTTTTAAATTTTAAATTGGAGATTTGAAACCATTATGATCTAAATGGAATTAATTTAAAACAAGTTAGCAAAACACATGATTAAAAGTACTTTTCACCTAAGTACATTGGAATAAAAAGAATACAAAAATGTTATTGTAATAGATTATTTCAATAAATTTTGAAATTTGTGATCGAATTTGTTGACGCATTAATTGCCGATTTTAGTTTTTATTGCCTTCCCAGGTGAAAATGTTCATATATGTTTATATATTATCATATATAATTACATGTATGAGTATATATGGTTTCATGTATTAGCATATATGAACATATATGCCATGTATGTAAGCATATATGGGCAAAAAAATTCAAAGATAAAGTTCATATATGGTAATATATGATATCATATATGGCAATATATGATAATATATTGCATATATTGAACCATATATGTTCATGTATGACTACATATATTATTCCATATATTGGTAATGTGTTTCCTTTTTTTTATGAGATATGGCCATATATGAAGGCAAACTTTTTTCAATTGTTACAATGGTTACATGTACTATTTTAAAAATATGGTATATAAATTTAATAAAAAAAATTGGTATATAAATTTAATAAAAAAAATTCAATTCAAAAAAAAGACAATAATATTTGTTTTTAAATAAATACAACCGAAAAACGTTCGTGTTCTTAATTGTCAAAATTAAAAACTCAAAATATATTTATGAAAAAAAAAACTAAAAATTTAAGACATATTGTAAAATATAAAAAAAATAAAGGAATAAAATAAGAAATTTAAAATTGTTTTGAATAGGATTCTGCCGCTGCAATAAATTAAAGGTAATTGAGATAAAACTATTTTGTACACTCTAAATTTTTATTGGTACAAGAGCGTTTGTCCACATCACTAACATCTTTGTTTTCTTTTTTGAAAATTTCAGTACACCTTTCTCAGCAAGTTTCAATTATCAAGTGACACTTGTGAAGCAAATTATCATATTACGTGGAGTTGTATAAGGTAGCATGAAAAAAATCCTCCGATTCTTGCCGCCAGCTCTCAAAATGGTACAATAAATGGTAAATAATTTGTTAAAGAAATAAAGCAGTGAAATTGTGTCGGATTTTACTATACAACAAAAAAAAAACACTTACAACAGGGGTTGCTGGGTCTGTTCCTCATATCGGGTTTGCTGTAGAGGAGAACAAATAAGCGACGTTTATATGTACATATATAGTTTAGGTACACAAACTCATATTTAGGGGTTTAATTTTGGCCACATATTTTGTGTATTGCGTTTCCTTCATGTGGATTTCCTTCGGTGAATTTTTATTATAGAAAAGCCTTCAGATTCTGCTATCTCAAAAATCACTCAAATTGTGAGCAGATTTCTTAAAAATTTCTTCAGATTTTGAGGCTGTTTTTCTTAAAAAATTACTTTTTAGTATGAAAAATATCTAAGAATCACCGTTGTTTATAAAGTATTGTCCACAGAATCTAAAGAATTTTTTTTATAGAAAACTTCCCTAAAATTTTTAGGGAAGTCTTTAATATCTCAGAATCAGAATCTATTGAGTTCTCTAAAGATAAAAGTCATTAGGATCGAAGAGTTTTGTCTAGTAAAAGTCCTCAGATTTTGAGTTTCGCTCTAAAAAAACATCCTCAGAAACTGTTTTAAGTTTTTCTATATAAAAAAATCCCCAAAATATGAGGCTTTTTCTGTAGAAAAAAGTTTGAAGTCTTTTTTCTTGTGATAATTTAATGGGAGAAAATACTCAGAATTAGAGGGTATTTCTATAGGTAAAGGCTGTTTCTTTAAGTAAAGTTTTTGAATATTTTTCTACACGAAAATTCTCTCAGGATCCGAATTATGTTTTGTGTAGGAATAAGTTCTCAGATCTAAACGTTTTTTAAGGAAAACTACTTAGAATCGAAGAGGCTATCTTTATGAAATAGTTTTCAGAATCAGAGGGTTTTACTTTAGATAATGTCCAGAGAAATGTGAATTCAGAGTCAGATGCAGCAGTTCCTTAATTTGTCACGATATATAATTTATCTTTACTCTTGTAAAAAATATCTTTATTATCTTACTTGAGTATTTCTTTTTTTACTTTTTTTGTAATATGTATCTATCTATATTGTATTCTCCTCAAATTAATAAAAACTTCAAATGGAAACAGTGTTTTACTTGTATTTAATTTAATAGAAAGTTCAAAAAAAAATCGCTAAGGTCTACTGAATGTTCAATTTAATTGATTTCTTCAGAATGTATGAATTCATTAGCATCATGTAAATACGAGTAGAAGTATAATTAAATAAAAAACAAATTAATTTAAATAAAAAACAATTTTTTTGTGAATAATAAAAAATTAATATAGGAAAAGTACTCATATATGACCAGATATGAACATTCATATATGGCCATATATGAGCATATATGGCCATATACCCTCAAATTACGGATCCAAGCATATATGGAATAATATATGTACCCATATATGACCATATATGAACATTTTCACCTGGGTTATTAGAAATATAATTTACTAGAAATTACAATTATTTAATCACTTTAATTCAAACTCTTTTTAAGATATAAAAATTCTTGAGAAAATCAATAAAAAGTCATATTTTCCCCTAATGATTATATATAAACTTTTTCACTCGGTTAGTCAAGAAAATAAATAGATGTTCGTGTGCTGATAAGCACCTAAAAAAATGGTTACAGGTTTGTAAAGAATAAGGCTTAAGGGCCATTCCATGTCAAACCGCACAGAAAACTGTCATTTTCGGATTTGTCATCTCCGATTTTAAAATATTTTAAATGGGTAGTGTTTATCAAATCATTAAACCTATCGACCCCAAACCCTATCGGTTTTCGAAATGTGACGTCATGAAAATTGGCAAAAACGTCAAAATATTGAAAAAGTGTCCATAAAAAATCGCCCATAACTTCTAACTATAAAACCTCTGTTGGTACCATTTTAAAGGTGAAAACATTACCTTCAAAATGGCGTCCCAAAAGTTTTTTTGTATTAAAAGGTTAAAGGTAATTTTTTAAGTTTAATCTTCAAAGACCCATATCTCAAGATCCAACTTTTTTTAAATTTTGAAAAAAATATATGTTAAAAATTAAGGCCTCTCTACATTTGTGGCAATTTTAAGGTGAAGACTCATTTGAATGAAAACGTGGTCGTAAGCAAACTTTCGTCGTCGAGTTCATATGCAAACGCCTACAATATTCTATTTGTACCATTGTGCGGTAATATTTTCACCTTTACAATGATACAAATAGAAAAATTTTAGGTTGTATAGTTTAAGAGTTATGGGAATGAGTTGGTTTAAATTCTTTGTAACTTTTTTATTAAAACGATTATTATTTTGTACTTTTATTTAACCTTTTTTTATTTTTAACTTCTTAAGTTTTTGAGCTTAAGGTTGGTGTTTTTCTAAATAAAAAATATTATATATTTTTAATATTTTTATTTATAAAAAACCAACCTTAAGCTCAAAAATTTAAGAAGTTAAGTTATAAATAAAAATATTATATATTTTTAAAAATTTTTATTAATAAATGATAAGTTAAAACGATTATTATTATTATTTTTAAATACAGTATATTATTGTAAATTTTATTAGATTAACTGGAAAATTATATCCTGTAACCTTTTCGTAAAATTTCGGGTGTAATGTCCACGATTTCATTACGAATGTTTTTAGTTGGGTTATGGTTCTTGGCTTGTTAACATACACTCTTTTTATCAAATATAACCAAGGAAAACAGCCAGGAGCCAGTTAAAATCGATTGTGCCCGAAATAATGTATTCGTCCTTATTGAAAAATAAAATTTAATTATTGTGGTATTTTATTCGATAGTGTGGACTTCCATATAAAATTCCCCGAGGCTTCTTTACAAAATGATAAAATATAATAATTAAAAAAAAAATTATAAAAAATTCGAATGATATTAATACCGCGCCAACCTTTAACATATAACCACTTCTTTGATAATGAAAGATTTTGCGGGGATGGTATTCAAACTCTTTCAAACTAAAATTACAAATCACATAAAAAATAAAGTAAAAACAAAAAGCGATAGAAACGATAACAAAAACACATTGACACAAACTCACATACACACGCACACATAGAATGGCAGAGAGAAGCCTAAAAGTAGACAATATAATTATTAAAATTCACCTCACACATAAGAAAAATGCAAACAAAGGACACAACACATACTAGGCAAGCGTTTTATTCTTGAAAGCCTATAAAACTCATACGTTATGCATAAGCATACATGGATGTGTGTATGAAAAGAAAAATTTCCCTCTTCTTGCTACTTCTACTACTATTTATTCCAATGGCAACAATGTAAGGCAACCATCAAACCAACAAACCATTTAACAATCATATTGATGTTACAAGATATCATGCTTTGCTAAACGTTTTAAATATCGTAAACTTCAATTACAATTGTTCACAAGAAAAACTCCAAATTGCAGGATGTTCTAAGCAAGATAGATATGACTGGTATTTAACAATAAGCACGAACGTTTGTTCATTTCATTTGGCCGTTACAATGAAATTGAATAGGAATTATAACCAAGCAATAGCATCGCTATTCGTATAACAACCAGTGTTTAAAGACATAAATTCTTTTATAAATAATTTGTGTCTTTTTAATGGGAAAACTATAATTGTAGGAAAGTTCAATCTTCTAGATATAGATGCGACATTATTATTTTTGCCGATGCACTTAATATATTTTAAAATACGTATTTGTATTATTAATCGTATATATGGCCGATTCGAACTTTTGAGTGCAATTTTCCGACAATATAAACTTAAAACAGTAAAAGTTTAATACGTAATGAATATTAAGCTATTACTGTTTTAAGTCTAGATAAAAAGTGAAATTGAACGAACAATATAATAAACTTCCAACAATAAAATCGAATCAATAAATTTTAAATAAATTTTATTAAAATATATATACCCAAGGAACATTTTTACGGACTCTCCGACAGGTACGGATTCATGAATCCGGTTCTACTGCACGTTTACGGACCGTAAATACGTATCCGTCAAAGCATGTACGTATACGGATCATTAACGGTCCGTATAATTGAATTTTCGAAAACAGCACGTTTTGACTCCGTTTCGGTGCATCCGTTTCTGTATCGTCAAATACGGACGAATTTCATTAGTTTTTCTTCCGTTGCTTTTGAATTCGTTTTGGTGTAACAACGAATAATTGAAACATGTCTGTGATCATTACACGGGTCGCGCGCTAACGTTTAGAACAGATACACGGAAAATAAATTTAATATATTTAATTTGAGGCAAATATATATGAAATTTAAAACAAGTTTTATAGTGACGTGCGCAAATTTATGCAATTTTGCAAATCAAAATATTGTCTGCCAATTCATAATTAGAGTATTCAAAAAACCGGCCTTTTGGAAAAAACCGGTCAACCGGTTTTTTTTTAATTTGAATAAAAAGCTTATATAATTATTTAATTGTTTTAATTACAAACAAAAAAAAAGAAATTTAATATATAAAGTAATAAATATAAAAAAATACATTCTTTGAAAAAAATTTTTATAATATTTTTTTATTGTATTTCATTTTAACATTTTATTTATTGGTTTTAATATTTTTTATTATAATATCTTAAAAATTAATATTATAAAACTATATTCATATCAAATGAATAGAGATTATTAAGTTTGTAAATTGGTAAAATTAGGTACGTTAGTAATTTGAACGTTAAAAACGTTTTTCATTAAATAATTTTTTTTTAATATTACATTTTAAATATGTAAAAAGAAAATCTATTTTTCACTTCTAAAATAATATTTTAGAAATAATATTCAATTACAATGTTTAGTTTTAAGACGATGTTTTTGTTTGCTTTTGATAGTAGATGTTGGACAAATAGTCAAAAGACAATCAATTTTCCAAGTTTTAAGTTCGTTTGTCGCATTTATCAAGATATATGAAATCATCATATAATGATGAATTATTTTGTCTCTTTTTAAGGATTTTGACTGTTTGACTGTTTGTTGTGTTATTTAGATCAGGAATTAAACTGTTTGAATTTGAAATATCCAAAGTTAGGTCTTCATCGCATTCTATCAGACTTTCATCTGAATCTTCATAACCAAAAAACGATTTTAAAAGTGTTTGGAAAAAATAAAAGAGACCAAGTAACCCAGTTGGTGATGTAATTAAAAAACCGGTCAACCGAACAAAAAAGACCGGTTTTCGGTTTTCTTCGAATTTACAAAATATTCGAAACCGATCGGTTTAAAAAAAAAAAAGAAACCGGTTGACCGGTTTTCGGTTTTTGAATACTCTATTCATAATAGATTTTGTTAAAAAATGTGCAAATTTGCATTGTATGCTACATCATTTTGTTAACGCCACTAATTAAACCAAAATTAAAATTTTGTTTTTTTTTTACATGATATTCAATGGGCCATAACCGCAGTGATGGATAGAGATGCTAGTTATGCTGGAGATGAATATTTCATTTAATTAAATTTTTAAAAGTTTTATTTTGTTATTTTATTATAAAAATAAATTTAAAGAAAAAAACTATAATTTGTTATTCCAAATTAGAAAATTTAGGCATTTACATAAATCCGTTTTTATGTTGAAAAAACTGTAGAAATACGGATCCGAAAACGGTCCGCCATTGACGGACTTTCAACGGACAACTCCGTTTTTCATCCGATATATCCGGTCCGTAAACGGTCCGTCATTGACGGACTTTTAACGGACAACTCCGTTTTTCATCCGATATATCCGGTCCGTAAATGGTCCGTCATTGCCGGTTTTTAACGGATTCGAATCAGTTTCGATGTTTCTTAAAATCCGTTTTCTGGTCCGTATACGGATCCAGAAAACGGTACGTAAATGGAGTTGGATTCCGTTTATGACGGACCGAAAGCGGTACGTAAACGGAACGTATTGTTTGTTGGGTAAGTTTTGCGAATATGTTTAAAATGGAGAAAAATCATTGAAATAGTAAAAAGTCGGTAATATCGGAAAAAATGCGTTAAAATTGATGATACATGAACAAATTATGAATTATAACTTCCAAGACCAAATCCGTTGTCCGTTTCATTTACAAAAATTTGCTTGTAAACAAATTTTGTTTAAACAATTGCTATTAGTTTTTTATTCTATTTCATTTTTTAGTGCTATTTCATTACCAAAGTAATGTAATTTTTAATTGAAAAAATTTCTATATTTTTAAATGAACATGATTTTTTTTTTATTTGCATTAATTCCTCGTCATGTAGTGGTGTGAGGTATAATAACATAACTCCAAATAAGAAAATAATCCTTTTGGTGCTCTGCATGTACGACCCTGTTTCAGTGGTTATCTTTGTATGAATGTATTAATAAATATTTGTATCATCGATTCGTGTTGGGTTGTAATGTCGTGCAACAAAGTGTTTTATTTGTTATTCAGTAAAGCAACAAACAGAATTTAAATTGTTATTGGTTCTGTATGAATGCTTAAGAGTTTGCATACCCAGCAAAAATAAATGAAAGTGATTTTTAAGGAATTAAGTTTTCATTGATTCCAAAATAACATTTAGTTCTGATTTTCCTCTTTTAAAGCAATTCTTTTTCACAACATCAAAAAATGGGATTTTGAATGAAATTAACTAACTTAAATTTATATATAAATTTGACATTTGTAATTGTGGTTAAGCACTAAACTTTGGTTATTTTGAAACCTGATAAGTGATTTGTATCAATTTTAAACTTATTTTTTACCAGGTTTTAAATCTTTAAATCGAAGTTAATAATACAAAAAGTAAAAAATGTATTTTTGTAAAAATTGCAAGAATTTAAAATAAAGTAATTAAAACTCAAACTTTATATGGGAAACAACAGCGAATGTGTCAGTTTAATTCCCAGGTGAAAGCTAACGGGACATTGTGAAAATAAGGCTAATGCAATTGATATGTACCAGTGCTTAGATACCTGTCGTGTATATGAACAAAAACTCATAGATATCTAAGCACGAGAAGGTATCTTTTGCTTGAAATTACGGGAATAAGGCCCAAATACTGATGTCCTGTTAAAATATAAACTACAAATTAAAAATTTATTGGGATCACCAAAGGATCTCGAGTTTCACTAAACAGTAAGGACTGCTGACAAGCCAATGTAAAAATCATTGGTTTCGATTCAAATTTTAACAACACCGGAATTAGATTCAGAGCTTCTTTTGCTCTTCTTTGGCTGCTTTTTTTGCTGGGTATGGATGTAAGTGTTTGGCTGTTTACACAAACCAACGTACACATGTATGTATGGTGTAGTGGATTAGAGCATAAAATTGGTTAAAATATAACAATTCCTTGTAAATGAAATATATTTTAAATTTTTTTACAATGTTGTGAGAAAAAAAGAGAAAGAAAAACAAAAATAAACTGAACTGAACACCATCATTTGTATCCATGCTGTAAACCCTCAGACGAGTGTACAAATATTCTACAAAATGACGACCCTTATTTCAAAATATAAAAAAATTAAAATTTTGTATGAATGTGTTTATACTTTTATATAAGACTTCAATAAAAATGTGCAAATAACATCTTGTGTTAAAAAAATAATATTTTTTTAAGAAAAATAAAAACAGTAACTGCAACCACAGCAAAAAGTAATAATATTTTTTTATTGCACTTGAATTAGGAGATACCCAGCAACAATTTAGCAATGGGTGAGTCTAAATCAGTTGCGCCCAACTCATATGCACAATGTGCAAGCTTTTACAAAAGAGCTTTTTCACCTACAGCGAGCTTCGACGAGAGCTTTTACATTAATGAGGGCATAATACAAGGGTGGAAATTTTGAATTTCGAAATGTTATAAGTTGTATAATTTATTTAAGCCAAAACACTTTAATACTTCTTTTAAAAGATCTTTAAAAAAACGCCATCTTCAAAAGGCTTGCTGTGCTTTGCTAAGGATAGAGCAACAACAAAAGGAATCTTTTTTTTTTTAATTTTTTCATATTGAAATTGGTCGATTTTCAAATTTTTCTTTTGAAACTTTAATTTCAGTTCATCTACTAATTTGGCCCTATCTAAATTTTTATTCAAAAATCTCTTTTGGCATGTATTATAATGCCTCTCAATGGTATGCTTATGATTGCGTTTAGCATTATAACCACAAACCAAACATACGGGATCGCCGTAATTGTATTCAATAAACAAAAACAACTGTTCCCACGCTTTATTAAAGGTATTTTTTTTACTGAAGATAGACTGATCCCTGTGTGTTTGAAAAGTTATTTTCAAGTTGATGGAAAAGTACTAACAATTTGAATTTTCCGTCCCTGAAAAAAGCACTTAACTACAAACGCAAATATCATAGTATTAGTGTTTGGACGCTACTGGTCTAAATATATTTTAATTATAACTACGTTTATAAATCATCCAATACGTTATCAAAGATTGATAACTTATTAAGTTATACTTACAAATAATGCAAAAGGTGACGAGCTATCATTACAAGGTAACGCATGAGTATATCGCACCCTTTACCAAAGTTTTGTTGGGTAGTAACACATACATACTTATTGGGTTTAAATTTATTTTTTTTTTAATAATTATCTTGTGATATTTTTTGGTTATTTTTTATCAGCAATTCTTCAAAGTATACAAAATAAGCATTTGCCATTATAAAGTAGGACCCCTTTAAGTTTAGAAGCCATCTATGAAAAGTCGTAAAAGTGGCCAATTCCATCAAAAAGTCTCTTGCGTGTGAAATGCCGGTTTCGGCATCTACCACAAAACATTAATCGAATGAACGCACCTTCGAATGCTTTCGCGAAGATTAACACGAAATTCCGGAATGACTAAATTTCAATGCTGTAAACGAGATCTTGATAGTTCAGCTTTTTCCTTAGATATTCTTAATTGTCAATTTGTATGGCAAAATACGGCACGTGCTTGTTCTAGGCTGTCACTAAAAATATTATAATCGGTCAGTATTTAAATTATACTATTTTTTATACCCTCCACCATATATGGTGAGGGTATATATCAGTTTGTCATTCGGTTTGTAACATGTCGAAATATAGATTTAATACCCCATAAAGTATATATATATATATATATATATATATATATATATATATATATATATATATATATATATATATATATATATATATATATATACATATATATTCATTTCGCATACTTTGAAGACATCTGTATATACAGCCAAAAAAGTCCCTATAATATGCGCCGTATCCAGTAAAATGTCTTCAATGTAAACAGTAGAACAATTAAAAGTTTGAGGACGGTCCCCAAAGTACCAAAATGTCTTCATAGTAACTTGTGGAACGAAAACCAGTCCCCGCAACATGCGCTGTGCACATATATATATATATATATATATATTTATTTATTTATTTTATATTAATCATATAATTACAAATTATATCCTAATACCCTAACCGAGCACTGGCAACAAAGGCCATCGGCTCGTTGTAGCGAAAACAGACCAGAGCCTCTGGTGGGAATCGAACCCACGACCCCCGCACTGATAAGCTAGCATGCTACCAACTAGCCTACCGGGGCGCTCTATATATATATATATATATATATATATATATATGTGCACAGAGCATTTTGCGGGGACGGGTTTTCGTTCCACAAGTTACTATGAAGACATTTTGGTACTTTGGGGACCGTCCTCAAACTTTTAATTATTCTACTGGTTACACTGAAGACATTTTACTGGATACGGCGCATATTATAGGGACTTTTTTGGCTGTATATACAGATGTCTTCAAAGTATGCAAAATGAATACATATATATATATATATATATATATATATATATATATATATATATATATGTGTGATCCTTATAAAATTTTAAGCCGATGTCTGTCTTTTTATCCGTTAGGTTAAATGAGCGAAATCGGCCCAGCGGTTAAAAAGTTATGAGTGGAAATGTGAAGGTACCTCTAAATTTTCCATACAAATGGGGTGTATTTTAGTACGATTTCATAGTAGCGTCTGGCAAGTAAAATATTTTCTTTTATTTTTTTAACCAGTCGCTTAGAATTGAATAATATTTTATATTCAGCTCAAATATTTCCACCTCAAATTTTTTTCACCACTAAAACTTTTGTTCGGCACAAAAAATCTTTTCACCTCCCTAATCCTACTTCTAAGGTTTTTTTTACATTATTTGTATCAAAAACAGTGCAAACACTTTTTTTGGGACATTGGTGGTGGGTATACTAAGATTTAAGCCTTTGTATACCCTCCACCATATATGGTGAGGGTATATATCAGTTTGTCATTCCGTTTGTTACATGTCGAAATATAGGTTTAAGACCCCAAAAAGTGTATATATTCGTGATCCTTATGTAATTTTTAGTTAATTTAGCAATGTCCGTCTGTCTGTCTGTCCATCCGTCTGTTGAAATGGCGATCACGACGCGAAGACGCGGGGTCGTCTATTTTTACCCAGATTATTGAACATCTTCCCGAGCAGTTTGGTATTGAAAATTAGTAAAATCGGTCCAGCGGTTGAAAAGTTATGAGTAAAAATGTGAAGGTACCTCTAAAATATCCATACAAATTGGTACAATTTTTCTATATCTATAGCCTTGGATTAAGCTTTCAATTAATTTATTTACCAAAAATATTAAATTAACTACATACTTTAAATTATAATACATTCAGATGTTACTAGTAGACTTATTACATAATTTTAAAGTCAATTAAATAATTATTTGACGTAATAAAAGTAATTGTTTCACATTTTTATGTTAAAGAAGAAATTTTCATAGAGGAAAATAGTATTTTCTTTTATTCCATTTGTATTTGTATTTTTGAGAATTGAGGGATTGGCCAATGTATATTTATGTTAATTTTTTCTTTCATAAAAAACCAAATGAATAAAGTGCAATATTGTGCTCTTAAACATCTAAATGAATATTTATCAGCTAATATAAAATTAGCTGAGCAATGTTGCCACTTGTTTATTTTGTAGTACAAAATGTATACGGGTATTTGGTACACTTGATGTGATACACGTTTAAAGCTCGTTCAACTTTAAACTGGCTTTAATTCTGACTAAATAGCAAGATAGATAATAATAATAGGTTTTTAATTTAAAGTCGTTTTTAAAAAGAGCCGACATTAGAGTGGGACTATGATTACAGGCTGTTGTTTAAATTGTTTGGCTCTATAGTTTTAAATTACAACAACAACCTTCACCATACGGTTTTTGATTACTTGTTTGACAGCTGTCTCTTCTCGCAATGCTGGTATACCTTGTAACTGTGGTTATCAGGCAGCTGGTGGGGAAAAATGCAGAGCAGCACAATAAGAACTACATTCCTACTAGCTAAATGGTGATGCCACATCGCCGTGAGTACAATGAGGCCGTATCACGCCGCTGCTAAGCTGCACTTGTGTCGCGTGAACAATATTTAACAGAGTTTATCCTACGTAAAGGTCAGAAAATTAAATTGTTATATAAGACTGATCAAATTTTTCTGAACTTCGCGGTTTATTTTAATTTAAAACTATTGTTTCCTCAAAAATCTTCTATTTTTGGTTGGACTGAAATTTTTCGCAAATCATGATATGACTACCTATTTTTTTTAGGGAGCTTTTTATATAGAGCTTATCAATTATCATATTTGTTCCAGCTGTTATTGTATCTTGTGTGAGAAAGATATTTCGAGTTTTTTTTTAAATTATTTTAGAATTTTCATTAAATGACTTTTTTTTCTAGCGAAAAAAATTATTTATTTACTTATCTTGTAATTTTAGGATTTAATTTTAAATTAGACTTATGAACCATAATTAATTCGTACGATAATTAATTCGTACGGATCACATCGAACGAATTAATTATAGTTGGGGTAGTATAATAAAGCGTTATTCCCAAAATGTGGACTCCATACCCTAATTGGTGTCCACTCTTTAGATTTTTTTAAATAACCGATTTAGCCAATGCAACTACAGAGCCAGTAAATCTCAAAATCTAAAATTAAAAGGAACATTTATAACTAAGTTATTAAATTTTATCCAAAACACTACTTACCGCTGTTAGAGCTGGTAACGATGGAGCAAAAAATGGTACCCTCACAATAATAGTGCGTTGGGCTCGTACAATTATCAATAATATTATTTTTTGGATTTTAGCGCTGTATTTGTACCATTCACTGCTATAAGCCTTAGTAGCAAGTTCTTCACTCTAAAATGACGGCAAGAATTGTAAGACGATATTGTTAAAATGGTGTTCAAATTAGCCTACAAATGTTAGTAGGTGTCAAAAATATATGGGTTGTTCACAAGGGGTGTGCAATGTATTGGAAACACAGTTATTAAAATTTAGTTTTAAAAAATGCAAGCTTTGATGATAGGACTATAGTATCGTCCAAACTAGTAACTTTTAAAAATTGAACGTCATTTGGAAAAAAAATTTAAGCAAAATTTGGAAATAATAGGAATTAGCTACATTTTACGAACAGACGGAAAATTAACAAAAATAAATCATATCAGGCAAAGTAAGCTATTTTTCACATAATAATTTAAAAAATTTGCAAATGAAAAATATTTATTTTTCTTTTGCCTCAGAGGATCCGCCTTATCTCTATAAGTAGAGTTGTACAAAAAAATTCGAATTTCCGAACTCCACAACCCTACAAATACATCATTATGGAAAAATATCGTCTGTCAAAATAATTTTAAAAAAGCTCTAAGTAGTAGATCGCCATTGAAGTTTTAAAGTTTTACTTGTGCTATTATATTAAATTTATTAAAAAATGAGAAAAATTAAATATAATTTAATTTGCATAATTACATGCCCCGGAATGTCTTCTTATGAGAGACAGAATTTTTGTTAACATTTAAATTAAAATACGTTAAAAAAATCTAAAAAGACAAATTTTAAGTTTTGTTTCCAGGATAATTATTATCCTTTCAAAAATTAAAAACAATGACATGCCGAATGAAAGTAGATTGCAAAAGAATAACATGTGGTATTTTTAGATGACAAAAACTAATTAAAAACTAAGATTTTTTTTATAATTTTTAAAAGTTATTATCAGATTTGAACAACTTGTTCATATAAGGAGTTAGTAAGTTGGATTTTTATTTAAAAAAATATTGTTATTTTGACTGAAATACTTCATTTTAATATTTTGATTTTTATGCACATTAATTAGGACTACTGGTTTGTTTTTTCGACTTTTATATCTATATCTATAACTACTTTTTAAAAAACGACTATCCTTACTTACCTGGTTTTTATATATTTTTTATAAATAAATTCAATTTGAACATTAGGGCCGCGGGACCGCGAAATAGAGCAATTATATTGTTTGCCTTGCTCTTCCTTTACTTACAAACACAAACACAAAAGCTAACAAATAAATTATTTGTTAGCTTTTGTCGTTTTTAATATTTTATCAAATTAAAAATACAAAAATTTCAAATATTTTGATGGCAAATATTTGTGTTTACATTTAAAAGAGAAAAACCAATAATTTCTAAGACTAGGCATTTTGATACATTCTTAATTTTAAAGTAGCTATAGCTATAACTACTTAGCAAGTCTATACCTACTAAAATTTGTATGGACTATTTATATAAAATTCCAAAAAAAAAAATGTATATTGGAAAATTTTGTTAAAGTATAGCGAATAGTTTAAATACATTATTCATTTTGTAGTTTAAAAAAATATTCAATTTAACTGTTTGCCAATTTTTTCTGCTACCTCTGAATAAAGTGTGATTTTTTAACCGTTTGGGTTTTGAAAATTAAAAAAACACAGACAATTTTCAAAAGAAAATGATATATTAATTTGGGGCGATAAATGAATGCCTGCCATGTAAATGTTGCCCGCGGCTACCCCGTAGGTGGTCCATCCGTGAGCTCTACTTTTGGCATACTTTTTCCAAAAATTTTGACCGGTGTCCCACCAAAAGCAGCTGTAATGTTGCCTTAAGGGGCTGGAATTGTCGCTGTAGACGATAGACTTCAGGTATTCCCACAGATCGCATGATCTTGGCGGCCAATCGACTGCTTCAAAACGCGAGATTAATTGCTCACTTAAATGGCCTCTAAATAGGTTCATGGTGTAGCGTGCCATGTGGCACCGTCTTGTTGAAAACACATGTCAACCAAGCCCAATTCTTCCAATTTGAGCACGTTACCTTGCTCTATTAACTGTAACGTTTTAATTTTCTTCATTTTTGAAGATGTAGCGTCCAATGATGCCGTCGGCCCACAAACCGCACCAAACGGTGCATCTTTCAGGGTACATTGGCAGCTCTTGAACTGCCTCTGACTGCTCTTCACACCAAATTCAGAAATTATGTCTGTTGACGTACCTATTGAGGCAAAAATGAGCTTCGTCGCTGAAGACAATTCTTCGATAGAAAAATGGATCTTCATCCAACTTTTCTAACGCCCATTCACCAAACAAACGACGTTATGGTACTTTACCTGGCTTCAGTTATTGCAGCAGCTGTCTTTTGTATGGTTTTCTACCGAGATCCCTACGTAAAACCTTGCAGGTGGCCGAATACCACAAGCCAAGTTGTGGACAATGGCGACGAATTGACATACCGCGATCTTCATTGACAATGGCCGATTTTTTCCTCGGTACGTAATCTTGGCATATGGGTGGTGGATTGATGTCCAATAAAGTGAAACTGGTGCGCAATTTGGCCACAACAGCTTGAATAGCCTGTTCGGTGGGTCGATTATGACGAAACGCATTTTACGAAACACATTTCTTACACAGCACGAATTTTGATAATAAAATCCAATGATTTGCAAGGGTTTGTTAGTCTATTTATGCTGAAATGGCAAACCTTACTGACCATTTTTGACAATGCCACATATCACAAATCGTTTTTTATACTGAAAAACCAAAGTGCAAAAAATCACCTTTAATAAAGGAAGTTAGCTAAAACTTGACACAGTTAGTTTTAGACATTAGGAAATAGGGAGGGGCAACATTGAAAATACGCACATCATCCAATGTTTCTAGATCAATTCGTTTAGGTGCGTTAATCGCACGTAACTTTTGACAAATTCGTATAAACCTACGAACCTTCATATTTTCTAAATTTGATGTTTGATACCCATGTTCTCTATGTACTGCAAACAGAGTTGCCACTAAATGATACTTCGGAAATTGAAACGTTTGAAAATTATTTTTGCACAGCGTTCACGTAACCTTCAAGTTATGAAGTTTGACACCCATATAGTCTACATTTTGTTAACAGAACCGCCACCATTCAAAGAAAAGTGCTTCGGAAACTCTAAATCCAAAACATAGTTTATATGGGTATAAGAATTCCTATTTTTATGAATTCTTTCAGAATATATAGTATTTAATCATCGTTTCAACCAAAAGTTGAAATTTGCCAAAAGATGTTGCCAAAATTTCTTTATTTCTATATAATATAATAAATTAAAAAAAAAAAAACTCCACGGCGTTTGATGCATACATTTTTTTAACAACGACTTAAAAAAGATCATGTTTATTCATACTATTTTTGCTCTATTTGATTATGACATGCCATTTTGATTTTATTGCGCACATGTTACACACACATGTTAATACTTACACTTTCCATTAGAGTATTTCCACCCAAACAATATAGGAATATTTCAGATAAAACGGCACACGTATAGACAACATACACCACAACACCATAGCCAGAAAACTAAAAAGAATCATGAAAAAAAATTTAAGTCGTCTAAGACCTTATTTAGTTAAACCGAAAACCAATTTTAAAATCCATTTATTAACAAAAATTTTGCGAGAACAGTATTTTTTTAATTTTGATCTTAATTGATATAAGTTAGTAAGTCAGTTAGATAATGAATATTTAACAGCTTATAATTCGGCGTCAGTAGTACATACGCATCTACAACATTTCTGCATGCTTAAAAATTATGACTTTTATTTTGAAAGCGGTCAAAGCTTACATAAACGTAGGCGTTTCCTTAAAAACTCCTGTCACATAATTGATAAAATGTATTGAGCTTTTATTTCGTGAGTTTTTATTGAAAGCGCGAAAAATTGGTGAGTGGCAAACGCGTTAATGTTATAAATAAAACAAAATTCACTCTTATTTTTGAGCTTATTTGAAAACTTTTAAAACATACACAAATGGCTCAAAAGTGGATCATAAATGAACTCAGGAATTTAGAAAATTTTCATTAATGCTCATGATGTTGTTAAATATTTATATTTAAAACAAAAATATATAAAAATGTTCACCACTTAAAGAACTTTTGTCCCCATGAGTTAAAATTTTAAAGTTTTGTAAAAAAAATATTAATATAAAGAAAATTAAAAAACACTAAATAAATTGATCTCACTGACTGCGATTCGAAACCATTGTCATGGAACCACATATAATTATATCTACTTATATCTTATATCATATCAAAAATAATCTAGATATTGAACTATTGCAAATATTGTACCATATATAATTATATCTTATACCCTATCAAAAAATTTTCATATACATATTGAAAAATATTTTTGATAATGGACCATATATTATTATATCTCAAATATTAGGTAGCATATATAATTATGTATATTATCTGAATAATTTTTGGTATATATTTTTCTGTATAAGTCTTATAAAAGTAAATATCCCGCGAAAGCTATATATAATACATAGTGTCATATAAAATTTTATATGATAAAATATATCTATATATAACTAGATGTGCTTATATATGGCACAATGTATGTTAATTTTTAAAAAATTAATCTATATATATAAAAAATTGTTGCAAGTGTGTTGACACTTTATAACTCACGAACGGTCAACCCGAATTCGATAAAATTTTTAAGGTTCATTCGTATGGTCGTGAAGATGGTTTCCACGAAATCGGTCGACGAGTTCGCGAGTTATGACTTTTCATGTCAACATGTGATTTTGTCCTTATAAAAAAAAAACAATAACAAATACGTAGGCGCCCATGAGCGTGTGCGTTATGTATACTGTGTGCTGACTTCATACACACGGTAAATACACGTTGTAGCGCATACACGCATACACATTGACAGCTGTCAGTGAGTGATCATTTTAAGGTTCTTTTTCATCGAACTAGCGGATCGAGAAACCAATGAACCACTGAATTTGATTCAATGTTAATATTCATGCGTAGCGAAGCACGCCGTGATCCGCCAGTGCAATATATAATTATACATGGTAATATATTACATATGATATTATACTACACTCAGAAAAAAAAGTTAGTAGAAAATTTTGTAAACGGTTTTCAATCCCACTTTACTGTTTTTGTACTGATTTTTAGTAAAAAAATTATTATTTAGCAAATCTTTTTGCTATTTACATTTTACAAATTACAGAATTTTTACAGAATATCTACAAACTTCGTTGCTAATTTTAGGAATCATTTTACAAATTTTTGAAAACCGATTTGCTAAAATTAGCAAAAAAAATTACTAATTTTAAAAAAGTCGATATTGAAGGAAATGTTATTTTTTATAATTCAAACTTATACATACAAACTTAAATTGCGCTAAAATGTTACATAGGATTAAAAAAAGGATCGGAAGTGAAGATACCGACTCATGTCTAAAAAGAGGACATCCACTTAAAATAGCACTAAAAAGGTTTTTTAGTTCTAAAAATCAGCCCTAAAAACAATTAAATTTAACCTTAAAAGTAAAAAAAATTGACTAAAATATTTTTCAAAACAGAAATTACCATATTAAAACAAAATGATAAATTCGTTTATGTTTTAACAATTTTTAACATTTTTAAGCCTTTGATTTTTTTTCATTTTGTATAAAACATCTTTTAAAAAATATCAAAATTTTTGATGCTCGATAAAAAAAATCTAAAATGTTGTACTAATAGTTTTTGCTGATTTTAGCAAACAGATTTTAAATTCCACTTTACAAAAAGTCTACTAAAATTTAGTAGCGGCTACTAATTTTTCTACTAATTTCATTGTACTACACGTCAGCAGACATGTGTTGCTAAGATTAGCAAAACATACCGCTGGGCTCAAATTAGCAGAATTTCCCGTAATAATAGCTAAATTTTCAGTTGCCATTACAGACTTTTTTTGGTGAGTGTATTACACATATGATTATGTCTAAACTTTTTACTATGGTAGAGTATTTTTGATATATATATCATATAATTATATGTGGTTTCAACCAGGAGATACTTTTTGTTTGTGTTTTTTATTTTATATTTATTTTCTTACTAATAGTTTTTACAAAGACTTCAAATTTTAACCCTTTTCGGGACAATAAGACCTAGAAACTTTTGTTAGGATATAATATATAATTGGTTTATAATATAATTGTATATGACTTTTTTTTTTCCAAAAGTATTAAAGTGATAAAAATGTATATTTTTTATTATGAAGTTTTTTATTTTATAGTTGATCTTAAATTGTGGCCGCTTTCTTTTCTGAGTTTAGTTGAAATTTATTTACTATTTTTGTGTTTTTTAGATTCTCCTTTATTACTGTATGTTCAAATCAGCTAATATAAATGACATGAGTTTAACTTGTTTTTATATATGTTCAAACAATTTTTTTACCATACCAATTATTATTTAATAGTGTAGTTATGTATACTTTTTTGGATATCAAATCCAACATATTACCAAATTTACTGCATACAAGTAATTATTATGAGACTTTTTGCTAAGTGTTTTTTATATGTATTGAAATGCTATAAACTGTATAGATAAGAACTTTTTAAACTGCTTGGTTTCATTTGGAATGCATTTTCTATGACTGTATGTAGACTTTATTGTCCAACTCTACTTCTAAATCCATAAACATATTGTTGGATCTAATTTGATCTGCTATTTGTCGGATCAATTTAGATCCTTCTAAATCCACAAATATATTGTTGGATCTAACTTGATCTGTCATTTTTCGGATTAATGTTGATTCTTCTAAATTCCCAAATATATTGATGGATCTAATTTTATCTGCAGTTTTCAGATCATACAAGATCCGCTTGACATTACAGCAGATATTAAAGAATATTAAACAAGATATGATTAAAAATTGCGCCTGATATTTTTTATTCGGGTACAAATAATTTCAATTGGTTAGTCTGCTTTTTTTTAATAAAAGTTCCACACTTCTATACTTCATCCAAAAATTTCTGCACCCAGCCAGAAAAATACGAACGGCAAAGCGTCGGCCCAAGGCTTTCAGAATGAAAGATTTTGAAAATCATAGTGGTTTACCAACCCCCAAAATGATATCTCTGGGCTAGACTTGGCCATTCCTGTTTTAAAGCGTTGGCAAAGTACTGGCGAAACAATCAAAAAGTTGTTTTTTGAAAGACGTTCGTCAAGAGATGAATGAGTGAATAAATGCATATTTTTTTTTTGTATTGCATGTATTATTTTTCTTATATTTTTTGAGTCTACTTATATTCAATAGGCAATCGAGAGCACAAATTTTGCTGACTTTACAATTTTTGTCTAAAAATGAGCTAGCTGATTTTTAGTCAAACGATTTTGTTGACATTGCCAATTTTAAAGCAAGGGCCCTACTAACAAAAAATTTGCTGAATTAGCAAAATATTTTACTGAAAAAATCAGCGATTTTCCTTGAAAAATTCGCACGACATCTTAATTCAGGAGAATATGGAGCAAGTTTTATTTTTGGGTGCAACTTTATTTCAATTATTTCTATTAAAGTTTTTTTTTTTTTTTTACCACCGGAGTAAAAAAGTTGATGTGACGCAATATTTTATCATATCCAATTTGATATTCTTTAATGTCTGCTCTAATATCTAGTTGATCTTATTTAATCTGAAAAATGGCAGATCAAATTATAATTAGAATATCTATTTAATTTGGTATACCACGTTCTATGGTATTAAAAATTATTTTAATTCTATTATAAAAATTAGAAATTTTTTAAACTTTAACCTATAATTTTAGCCTTTAGCTACCTATAAATACTTAATATCTTCTTAATTATTTATTTTTGTAAAAGCTTCTAATAAGCGCTTGCATCGACTGAGGGCTTGTTACGTTTACCCTATTATGAACCTACCATATTTATGAACCTTGGGGCTCTCACCAATCCCGGGCAGAATGACAGCCTATCTACGCTAATGACGTAGCAGGCCTGACCAATATTATTATAATATTTGAGATCATATATTCAGCCAACCACTTACTTCCTGTAAGATTAATTGCTGAGGGAATATTTTCGTTCACTCACTATAAAATAACGAATTTCATACAAAATAACAGTCTTCATATAAAAAGTCAAATAATGGATTATACCTGCAGAATGGTACAATAGATAATTTGACTTTTTACGACTGTTTTGTTTTATAATATTCGAAAAGTCGAAATATAGCTTCCCGGTTGAAATGCTTTTATCTCTTACCAGTAATATATCCACAACACTGGTTGCTATAATCAGACTTGATGTAATAAAATGACTTAAGGTGATTTCGACCATAATTGATGAAAACTTAGCTGTTAATCTGGCGATTTCATTGTGACGTTCTACAATACTTGTCAATGCTAAGCACACTTCTTCCTCCGAATCAGTATTAGAACGTTTTTTGTTACCAACGTCTGCTAAAATATATTGTAAATCCTCTTGTAATGCCTTTAGGAGTGTTGCAAAATAAAAAGAAAATCCCAAAAAGAAACCATCAGCACCGACAAATGATAGAACTGTTATATAGCCATGCCAGTGGACAAGTATATAAGTCAATGGATATAAAGGCATTGAGAGTAATGGCTCTGGAAACCTTTAAGTTAGACAAATGTTTAGAAATTATGACATAAATCAAATAAAAAACATATACTTGCATCATTTTGAATGGTGTGTCATATACTATACTTTTTCCATCTAAATATAGCATAGTGTTGGACAGAATCGGTCGTATAGTATACGATGTGCTGGTGCATATTCCAAAAAATAGTACTAATGCATTTAGGCGAGTTGCTATTGTATAATATTTGCGCTTGACCCTCATTTTTGTAATTGATGTTTGTGCTTCCGTCAGCCGTCTAACATCTTCGATGAGGATTTTATATTCCCCTCGATACCACCATATAAAAAATATCTTAATAAAAGACATAATACTTGAAGCCACCGGACATAGGGCGTCTAAGGCAGTTGGTACATCGATCTTTAAATAATATATACCATAATAGAATTCAGCATAGCAGCCATAACCCAAAATCGCAATATTGACAAATGCCCATAATTGTACCCATCTTGTCCATATCGATTCGGGATAAAAACCAATTAGACGCAAAGCAAAGCGTGGTATTAAAAATAAATGTTTTTCAACTGGATAATTTTCCGTTAGAAATTTTGGTAACATTTCTCAACTGTCGATGATTGTAACAACAAACGCAAAGTGATTGTGGTTTGAAAAATTAAACCCTTATTAAAGGATTTTTAAGTGGGAGTAGCCATTTAAAATTACTCATTGTCAGTTGTAAGGGTGTTACTTTTTGTGGGAAAACTTTTTGGTTTTCAAAAACTATTTAATACTTTTTCAAATAAGTATGTAATTAAACACCCACAAAACAGTATCAGTTGTTGCCAATCGAATTCCGGCGGTTACAACAACTATCTTCATATTTAATTATGTTTTTATAATTTATAAGTGTTGAATTATAACATATTTAACACTTATAAACGGTGATGGCTAATTTTAAATTTAAATAATTTGTTAGGAAAATAAATATAGTTTGAAATTCGTTTACCAATACCAATCATTAGTGGCGTCTATAAAATCAATACAATCCACAATTCGGTAGTTTCTACTGAAACCCTTATTTAATTGTATATTTGATCAGGATAACAATATTTGTAATTACCATTTTTGAATATAGATAATTTTTAAATAAATTTGATAGATTGTACTATTTTTGTAATACATTCACTAATTAAATGGTTAGTTCTACTGTATACAATTAATAAACGAATTTTATTTTTAAAGTTGATTGGAAATATCAATAATTCGATAATAGGATTGTTTTTCAGTAGCTTTTCCCTACTTCTAATTCCCAATACAATATTTTTGTTTATTAATGGAATATACGAATTCTAAATAAAATAACGTTCTTATAAATATATTTTATTAGTTTTGATCGAATCGCAACCAATCTGTTCTCTGCGTAATGATTATACCCTTCACCATAGGTGTAAGGTAATATATAAGTTTGTCATTCCGTTTGTAATTTCTACAATATTGATCTTAGGCCCTATAAAGTATATATATTCTGGGTCCTTATGAAGAGCGAAGTTGATTTAACGACGTCCGTCTGTGTGTTGAAATGGGGTTTCCGAAGAACCCAGACATGATGTTACATGTAATCCATTTCTGTTTGCTATTAAAAATCAGACAGATCGGTTAATAAATGGCTGAGATATTAGCAAAAAACCAGGACTACCTCTAATTTTTCCAGTAAAATCCCTTTGTTTAATATGTATGTAGAATTTTGAGCATAACAACACATCCATGTGTTAAAATTCTTTTCTTTCATCTCCACCTTTTATACACAAACAACACACATATAAAGATTTGTCATTTAAATAAAAACTAAACAAATCTCTAATGAACGAAGACTTTTATATATGTACCTCTATTGACGATGATTTTGTGTGAGCTTCAATAGCTCAGTTGTCTAGACGCTGTGTCACATATACTTTTTTTTTCTCTAAGGCCGCCGAGTTCGAGGTTCAAATCTCGGTCAGGTCAATTCACTTTTTTTTTGTACATTTTTTTTTATTATTTTGTTAAGACTTTTTTTTTTCTTTTTTTGGCTTATTTTTGTTTTTTTTTTAACATTTAATAATTAATTTATATAAAATTTTATATTAATAATTAAAATTCTTTTCTTTCATCTCCACCTTTTATACACAAACAACACACATATAAAGATTTGTCATTTAAATAAAAACTAAACAAATCTCTAATGAACGAAGACTTTTATATATGTACCTCTATTGACGATGATTTTGTGTGAGCTTCAATAGCTCAGTTGTCTAGACGCTGTGTCACAAATACTTTTTTTTCTCTAAGGCCGCGGGGTTCGAGGTTCAAATCTCGGTCAGGTCAATTCACTTTTTTTTGTACATTTTTTTTTATTATTTTCTTAAGACTTTTTTTTTTTGCTTATTTTTGGTTTTTTTAACATTTAATAATTAATTTATATAAAATTTTATATTAATAATTAAATAATCCATAAATAGGCTAAAAACATCAACATTTTTATAAAAACCCTCTGATACAAACAAAATACAAACGTTTTTATACCTTTCACCACAGGTGGAAGGGTCGCGGGTTCGTTAAGATTTTTTTTGTTTATTTTTTGTTTTTTTTTACATTTAACAATTAATTTAAATAAATTTTTATATTAATAATTAAATAATCCATAAATAGGCTAAAAACATCAAAATTTGTATAAAAACCCTCTGATACAAACAAAATACAAACAGTTTTATTTCTATTTTTTGCTCCGATTTAAAAGAATTTATAAAAAGATTTTTAAACCATTTTATTTCTCACATATTAAGAAAATTTTATACATAATTTACCTTTGAGTGCAACTATTTTAGGTCATAACTTATAATAATTTATAAAAAAAATAAACTATTTTCCTTCAAATTTTTAAAATTAAGCTAAAGAAATTACAAATATTTCTAATAAAAAAGCGAAATAAAATCCCAAATGCAAATTTGCCAGCTAAATCAAACTATTTTGTAGAAATAAAACACATGCAGTTCTAGTGATTTCTTTCAACGATTTGTTGAAATTCTTTTCTTTCACCTCTTCACCTTTTATACACAAACAACAAACACTATTCTAGAGCTGTATTATGACCTATGGATACGTCTTATATAGCAAAAGATCGAAAATCTTTAGTATAACATATTTGCTGAAAAACTCGGAAATATCGGTTCAGATACAAAAAAGTTATGCCCAAAACATACATTTTTTTAAAATACCTATTTTCTGGAACCATAAATCTTCCCGAGTCCAAGTTTTATCTCCAAACTAAATGGTTAATTTCCTCTTAAAGGCGTCCGTATATTAATCTGTCCATTTCATATATGTCCATATATAAAGTTCAGTTTTTTCCCAACAATGGTGAAGGGTATATAAGATTCGGCATAGCCGAATTTAGCCGCTCTTACTTGTTTTAATTAAAATTAATTCACTACAGAACCGATATTTAAAGACATAAAATTTGTGCACCCAGAAAATATTTTCTGTTATTAAACAATATCAGTGGTATTCATAAAAATTTTAAACAGTATTTCAAACCAATTTTAAGCAAAATTTGATAAAATTGTATTAATAAACGAATTTTAGCTTAAAATACCATTTTTAAACCTTGTGTAAATAAACGAATTTTAAAATTGGTTCGACCCTTTTTTAAACCTATTTTAAAATGACATTTTTGCTTTGTGTTTATTTTCATTTAAACATTTTTGCAAAAAATTGTCATTTAATCAAAGCAATTTATTTGTTTTTGTTTAATAAATAATGAACATTCTATATTTGATTAAAAGAATTGGTAAGAACCATTTTTATTTGAAAAACGTGATATTTTTAATTTTATTTTGTTCATAATAGAAAGTATGGCCAAAATTTAAAAAAATCGTCAGACGAAAATTTACAAAAAAAAGGAGCGACCCGTTTTCAATTCCAGATAAAGGATTTAAGCAGAAATAATAATATTTTTTTATATTATTTACTGAAAGTAAACTAATGCTGTGTTGTTTAATCAAAACATAGAAAATAAAATCGGTTATTTGAATACTTTTTTATCTACAATAAAGTCATTATCTATGTAACACTTTTACTGGGCATTTTGTTTTGACTCTTTTTCTTTTTTAAATTAATAAAAACAAGTTTTCATAAATTTTTTATTTTATAAAACAATATTTTTCTGAAAAATTACAAAAAAAAAAAAATATAGAAACGATTACGATTAATGTGACAAATAAAAAAATACAGTGTTGCCATCCTCAAGTTAAAAAAAACATTAAATCGTTTTTTAGTTAAAATACTGATTATAAATACGAATTTTTAATAAACCTTTTTTAGGCTTAAAATGTTTTTTAACTAAAATGCATTTGAAACTTGAATTGTGTTTTTTTTATGAGCCGCTGTATTTGTTTATGTTTTTTTTTTAAAGTGCTATTTATGGAGTGTGTACAGACTAAATTATTTAAAAATCTAAACTAAATGTGTTGTAAGTTTTTGAAAATTTGAAATTATTTTGTTTTTAGATTTAAGAAATGAAAATTAGTATAAATATTTTGTGTTTAAAATTCGATGTAGCGTTTTATTTAAATATTCAAGAATTACCGTTTTACATTTTTGTAATATTTCTGTAAAGAAACCGCTTATTTTCGAAATATTTATCTAAAAGTAGAAGATCAAAACTTTTATATGAGATACGATTTGTATAAAGAAAATTGCTTAAAAAGTTAGATTAAACTAACATGAGGTATTTATTCCACTTTAAGCCACTAAAAGTATCTAACTTTTAGAAACGATACATCGTGAATTTTGAAAAACCAAAAGAACACAGATATCACAGGAACGTAGAATATCCATGCCCAATATTTCAGTAATATCCACAAAATGGCTCTGTTTTCTTTTAATAGCATTTCATATTTTTTTTATTTCAGTTGATATTTTTTAAATTTCAAATGATGTTCTTTAATTTTAAATAATTACAATTGCTATTTTATAAATGAAAATGCTGTTTTTTAAATAAATGTTTCCATTAAAATTGCTTATTAATTAGTCAGTAAATCCCAATAAAAAAGGCTTATAAGCATATAAGCATATCAATTTAGTAGTTGATATGTTGAATTCAATGGGTAGAGTTTGTTATTATTTATGTATATGGAGATTACTAAAATCTTAAAGCTCTATATTATAGAGCCAGAGTTACCAAGAAGGGTAGGAACACAAAAATACCGTAAAAAATTTACAAACAGATGATCCAACGGAATATTACAGATCAGTCTTATTTGTTCCATATTTTGATCTAATAATCTTAAGTATAACATATGATATTCCGGTCATGAAAATGTGGTAAAGAATATTGTACCAAGCCAAGTCGTTCACGTTTCATCAAAACAATTTTGTAGCTTAATGGAATTTTTATGAAAATAGTCTAAAAGCGGAAAGAAATTTTCTTCATTGGCTCTAAGGTCTGTGTGTCGTCGGTATTTATTTTTAAGTTCAATATTAAATGTATACATTAGATCTCAGTCGCTTACAGTTTCCTGGTATCCGACCCAGTAGAATCGTTGTTTTAACTTCTTTAGGATTTTCGTGACACCGAGATGACCACCACTGGGATCGTCATGGAACTCTTTTAATACTTCGTCTATTTCGCTTGACGCCACCACAATTAGTTTGTCCCAGTTTTGCCGTCCGAACTTTCCCATATGCGGTATAAGCAGTGATTAATTACCCGTAGACTGTTCCACTGGGCCTAATACGCCTTTATTAGCGGACTTTCAGCTGATATTTGCTCACGGGTGGGCTCTCTGCCTTGGCTGACATAATTTTTGATAGTATGGGGTCATTCTGTTGCGCCGCTGGCCAGATTTCACCTGACGCAATATGCGTTAGTCTTATATCAACGATGCATTCTTTTCCTTCAGCCCTCGAACAATGTTTGCACTCTAAGTTACAGGAGCGTCTGTTCGATGTTTTCTGTGCTCGATGTTTCCTTTGCTAGATATTGAAATCATATCTTTAAAGCCGTTAAATCCAACGAGCTGGCTGCCCTTTTGGTTGTTTAAATTGTAGCAGCCACCTGAGTGCAGAATGGTCGGTTCTTAGTTGAAAGTGCTGACAGTACAGATACTTGTAGTAGTGCTTTACACATTCTACCGCCGCCAAGAGTTCCCGTCGCGTTACGCATTAGTTCCTTTCAGGCATTAAAAGTACTCGAATGTAATAGCCTATGACTTTTTCGATTCCATTGATCACCTGCGAAAGCACACCTCCTATTCCGTATCCGCTTGCATTGCTATCCAGCACACATTTTTCTCCGGCCACAGGATATCCAAGAATCGGTGCCGTACATAATAACTCCTTGAGCCTTAGGAATGCTTGTTCTTGGGCTTCTTCCCAATTAAATGGTTGCGCCTTTTTAGTCAGCTCATGTAGACTCGCAGCCACACTGGCAAGATTTAGTTCAAATCGTCAGTAGTATGTGCAGAGGCCTAAACAGCTGCGAAACTCGTGCAGATTTTTCGGACGAGGCTAATCTTATCTTCATCGGTTTATATACACTCTACAGTTGCGCGGTGCCCCAAATAGTTGATTTCCCTCTGGAACAGTGTACATTTCTTAGTGCTTAGCTTGAGTCCAGCCGCAGATATTCGCCTTAAGACTTCTGCTAAGCTCTTCAGGTGTACATCGAAAGTTTTTCCCATGTCAATTATTTCGTCAATGTACACTAGGCAAGTTTTAGAGTGGAGTCCTTTCAGCACATTTTCCATTAAACGCTCGAATGTTTTTAGAGCATTGCAGAGTCCAAAGGGCATCACATTAAACTGCCATAATCTGTCACCTGTGCTAAAGGCAGTTTTTTTCTTGTCTTGGTCAAAAATTTCTACTTGCCAATAACCACTTTGTACAATGTGGAGAACCATTTGGTTTCTGCTAGCGTGTCGACAATTCTCGGTGGAGGATAGCTGTCCTTTTTGGTGATGTCGTTTAGTTTTCTGTAATCAACACATTATTGGGTGCTAGAGGAATACTTCTGGGCACCTGCTTAATTGGCTTCACTTCACCAGTATTTATTCGGTGTCTTACAATCGCCGTTCTTCCTTGACTTTGGTTATTCATGGCGAAGACAGAGCCGTAATTCCTGAATAACTATTTGGCTTTATTTCTATCAGGCGGCGCCAGCACTTTTACCCATTTGTCCACATCTGTCAGCATATCTCGATCTTCATCGGACGCATTGAAAGGTTCCAAGTTCTTGTCGCAACTGATTATTGCTTCTGGCGCAGTACATTTGGCTATTTCAGAGTTCGCTCTGACAACTTTTTAACAATTTGATAGGTTCAGTACTCTTACAGGAACTCTTTTGTCTTTACTAGTTTTCACAAGGGCTTTCGCTGTTATAATGTCACTTTTTATTTACCACCCATAAGCTGCTGTTCTCACAATCTCCCTCCATACGCACCCATACTAAAGTTTCTGCCCGTGCTGGTAGTTTTTGGTGGCTGATAGTAACTAGCTTTCTATCCTGATTCTCGCGCTCATATCCAACACAAGAGGGTATTTCAAATCCCATATGCAGATTAATGCCGTGACTTATCATAAAATCTGCACCAATGATTACTTCGTCCACAATATCGGCAACAATAAATACGTGATTGACGCTTATGTTGGCAATTGTTAGTTTTACATTTATTTTACCATAGATGATGCTCCCGTTGATGTAGCCATAAGCAGTAAGATTGCTTTTCTCTTGCTGTATTACTGATATGGAGATAGTGTGGGCCCTTGATTGTGGGAGCTAGCTCGTGTCCGTAGTGCTAGCTCTTTTTAGTTTAAAGGTGATTCCTGTGTTGATTGGGACTTTGCCCGGAGGCTTTTCCTTGGTACTTTGGAATTTAGCTGGAAATGTCCCACTCTACCGCAGTTGTAGCACTAATCCTTGGCCTTGCTTCTCCCCTAATGCCTGCTTAAATGCATCTTTCAACTCCGTGAGCACCTCTCTGAACCCTTCTGTTAACTTTATGCTTATATCTTGCAGTCACTTCGAGGTTACGCAGTCCATTGGGCGAGCGCGAATGAGACAGTTTCAGCAAAAGTCGCTTTCCATTATCTCATTAGTGGCTCTAGAAGATTCTTGAAGCTTTTCTTCCACCTTAGCTAACAATTTCTCGTTGACTGCTCTCGATGTTTCTAGCAGTTTCGTTTCCATCTTAGCTAACAGTTTCTCCTTGTCTGCTCTCGAAATTTCTAACATTTTCATGTTGTATGCTCTAGAAGTTTTTAATAGTTTCTTGTTGTCTGCTTTCGAGGTTTCCTGAAGTTTAGCTAACAATTTTTCGTTGTCTGCTCTAGAAGTTGCAATGTCAATGTTACGCCGCTCAAATTCCTCTATGAGCCTCTTTTGCAATTCGACCTTATTTCCTGCTGTCGGTAGCGCTAATTTGTTCAATTCCTTCTTAAACTGTTCTACCTTAAGCTCCTCCAATTTCATGACTGCTTATTATTTTGCAATCCCACTTCTGACACCAATTGCTACCCTTTATAAAATCGTTGATTTATATACCTTTTAAATAAATCGAGTTCTTTCTATATTGTAAATAATAAACACCGTTTGAAATTATTTATAGCTCTATTTATTTATAACAGGCACTAAAATTACAGAAACACTTTAATAGCACATTTTATTAACACGATGTAAATAGACTAAACTTTAGCGACACTTTAGTTCTTAATACTTCAGCGCTTTATTTTAAACTAAACGTATTTATATGAGTAGTCAGGTATTCTAGTTATTTCCAGCTATTACTACACTAGATTTTTTCAGCTGTCAAAGATGAAATTTCTGTAACAATATGTAAAAAAAAGGATTTTTAGCTTAAAAAAATTTAATAAAAGGTTATAAATTTGGAGAAAACAGTACAGGCACAGCACTTTTCGAATAGAACTGGAAAAATAAAAAACACAGCGCCCTCCCAGTACGGTTTTTTCGTACCGTTAGCAATTTCTACCTGTGTAGGTGTACCTTGGTGTGTTGGTTTGTGCATGTTGTGCAATATGGAACATAGTAACAATTTATACACACTTATTTATAGATTCATGTAACATTTGTTTGTAGTTTGTAACTATCTCCACCAAGCTCTATTGTCATTTTAATGTAACAAATCCTAACAAATAATATAAAGGCTGATTTTTTAAACGTTTCGGTTTTGCCGTAGGCCTCGGCTACGCCATAGGTAGTCCATCCGTGAGCTCCAATTTTGATATGTTTTTTTCCAGCATTTTAATGTTATCTTCCAGGGCAGGAATTGTGGCTGGCTTTTCCTTGTACACAAAAATTGTCTAGTGGGGTCAAATCGCATGATTTTAGCGGCCAATGGACTTCTTGAAAACGTGAAATTATTTGCTCGCCTCTCAATAGATTTATAGCGTGCCATGTGGCATGTGGGACCGTCTTGTTGAAACCATATGTCAACCAAGTCGAATTCCTTTTTTTTTGGGCAAACAAAAGTCGGTAATCATCGCACGGTACTTTGCTCCATTGACTATAACTTTTGCGATTTTCATCGTTACAAAGATAACGCCGGCCTACAAGCCGCACCAAACAGTGTATATTTTAGGGTGCATTGGCAGCTCTTGAACTGCCTCTGACTGCTTTTCACACCAAGTTCGGCAATTCCGTTTGTTGACGTACCCATTGAGCCAAAAATGATTTTTGTCGCTGCAGACAATTTTTCGATATAAACACATATCTCACACGTCACGAATCTTAATAATAAAATTCAATGGTTTCCAAGCGTTGTTAGTCTGTTAGTCTATTCATGGAGAAATGGCAAACCTTGCTGATCATTTTTGATATTGCCAATGTCACGAAAAACTAAATAGCAAAAAAAAAAAAATCACCTTTTATTTACACTATGTAGAAAAATTATTTGTATACTCAGAGAATCTTGATACATAGTTACAACTTAAATAACTCAACTTACATGATCCAACTGTAATTTAAAATAAGTATTATTGTAGTTATTTTACTCTGATACTGTTTACTTTTATCTTCAACCCATTCTAAAAGACCTACACATTACTTTCTTGGAGATATACTATGCATCTTCGATATAATCAGGTTGTTCACAAGGACTGTGCTAAGTGTGTACTCTGCTATTGGAAACAGACTTGTTATAATTTAATTTTAAAAAATACAAAAATATGACAAAACAACTTTTTAACACATGTTTAGTGTGCTACCCAGTAAAATTATCGTATATGTAGTTTGGTTCGAGATCATAGAAAATTTTTTCCCAAATGAAAAACTTTTTTTAAAAAAAGGAGAATATAAATAACACATAAATACTAAGTAAATTTCGTCTAAACTCAATAATAAAAACCAACTGTACATATGTTAGCATAAATAGCTTTTTCCGTTGATTTGTGAGTTAAATAGAAATATTTTTAATTGGCTTTTCGGCACAATGAATGTTGATGAAAGTCGTAGCGGACTAGAAAATGCATTCCATTCAGCTTATGTCTAATAACTTTTTCTGTGTATTCTCCATGATGACTACAACAAAAATAAGAAAAAAATTGTTTATTTGGAAAAAAATTTCTATGATCTCGAACCAAACTAAAAATACATTTTCATACATATAGGTAAGGTTAGGTGGAAAGGAGGATAAAGCATCGAAATGCAACCTCATATCGTTACGATATACACCTAGGCCTCTGCTGTGCGCTCCTTAAGAACATGGAGATTCATTGTCAACGTCCGGTATTCAGAAACCTGTTTTCCCGGACGTAACTCCTCAAGGTTTTCCAGTCGACGTTCCTCATGGATTCTAGGTCCGATATAATATCGCTCCCGAGGTGCCTGGATCTTAATTCTGCAAATGCCTGACAGTGGCAGAAAAAGTGCTCCAGCGTCTCGCTCCCCTCGTCAGAATCTGCCGGTACAGTTGTGCACGTAATCCTGCATGCCAGTCAGGATACGTACCATCATACTGACCTCGGACTTTCCCTTAGGCCTCTAGTCCTCTTTCCATCTGGGTTACCCCACAGAATCCTAGTGGTCCTGGCCACCGTCCTATTGTTTCAACAGGCCATGTGGGTTTCCCTTGTCCACGCCTTTAATTCCGCATTCGTTGCCTCAAACGGTTTTGCGTTCGCCAAGTTAACTGCCCCGAGTTCTCTTCCCCCGATGGCTAGTGTATTGGCCCTTTCGTTCCCGGCAATCAGCGAGTGGCCCGGTACCCATATAATATGGATCCTGCCCCCAGAGGAAAACTCAGTAATGGCTCTTCTACAGTCTAGTAAAGTTCTGGACTTAACCCTACTAGCTGATATCGCCCTAATCGCCCTTTGGCTATCGGTGAATATGTTAGCGTCTACTCGCCCCATATCCGATTTAATCCATCCCACACACTCCGTAATAGCACAGACTTCCGCTTGGAAGCTGGTGTTGTGATCAGGATATCTCGGTCTCCGGGTTCTCAATATAGACCCCATACCCGTTCTATTCCTCAACTTAGATCCGTCTGTGTAGCAACAGATCCCCACGGGCATCTACTCCAGAGTTCCGCTCGAAGAATATAGTCACAACTTAAGTCGCAGTATTTTTTTTAAAAATAGACACGTAATTTGTGTGGACACAAAAATATTGCGCTTCCTCTAATGTATTAAATTTTTTACCTGCTCAACAGGGATATTTTTTTGGATTTGATAATTTTTAATGATTTGATCTTTTAAATTGGTTTATTTATCAAAAACAACTTATGGCGGATAACTTATGAAAAAAATAACCAGAGTTAAACCTCAATCATTGATAATAATATACAAATTTGACATTTACAACCGTTGTTGAGCACCAAGCTCTAATAAGATAGCAGGTCTTAAACTAGTTAAAAATAATCAAAATAAACAATTTTTACCAAAAAATAACAAATTTAGATAATATCTTTTAGTTTTCCTATATAAAAAAAATTTTTGTTTCCCGGCAAAGTAAAAAGTCCGAGAAATACCACAAACACTAGTTAAGTGTAAAAATACTATAATACATATGAAATTTTGTATATTTTTTTACCATAGTATAAACAATGTTGGCTAGCACCGAGAGACATTATTATTGCATGGCTAGTTCGGGGTAATACACAAAGGAACAACCTGTTATCACAGTAAGTGCTGCAGAAGAGGATAATGACTATAAAAACTAATACTAGTAATAATAAAAACAGAGAAAAAAACACAACACAACAAGTAACTACATTCGTGGTTAAATATACCAAACATTGTAGTTGCTTACACATATTATGTCACCAACATAAACATTTGTTGCAACAAACAACATCCGTAAATAAGAACATGAGTGGTTTTTATATTTTTATTTTAAATTGCAATATATAACAATTATACTACAGAGAAGGGTTTAACCGCTCACAAAATTCTGTTTTACTTTAGAAATATGTTAAAGTAATTGACGAAAGTAATTCTAATATTTAATAAGATATATTTTTGTTGACTATTTCTTGGTTTTATCTTAATTTTTTTCTCTTTTTAATGTAACAAATCAATTATTTTAATAAATTAAAGAGATATAATATTAAAACCTAAATACATGGAACTAAAACCAATAAGGCTATAAGATTAGGAGTCCCAACCCTTATCGGAATGGATGTTGGGCAGAACATTCATAACGATAGCACACATTAAGAAAAAACACAATACAAATAAACAAATATGTTAAAAAAAAATTAATTAAAAAGAAATATAAAACTGGAAGAAATATAAAACTGGAATATCCTATGTCTCGTCCGATGCGAGGTAAATAAGAGATATTTACAGTTGCCACTATAATAAGCGAAGAATGTTGATGAATGACGTATCTGGCCAGAAAGTACTCATAACGTTTTTTCTAATCAACCAAATGTAATGCAAGTTTTACTAAAGGCTGCATAAGTTTGGTACTACTGAAAAATTTAAAAACCTTAGCACTAAGACAGGTATACCAAAAATTAGGAATATTTAACTTTTTTGAGTTAATTAGTTTTGAGTTAGTTCTACAGCTTGCAGTTTGTTTCAAATGCTTCAAATAGGTGGAAAAATTAGATTTTGAAATGACCAGCTTTTTAATCATATTTTATAGAAAAGATATATTGCCCATCCCCAACCGAAAAAATCCTGGGCACTCCACTGATAACATTTATTTTTATAAATACATAATTATTTTAAATAAAAAAATTTGTTTATGTAATAAAAAAAATCGATTTTCCCATTACAAAACAATTTTTTCCCATAAAAATATGATTTTTGTAATAGTACCGTACTTAGGATAATAAAATGTACTTCGTAATATCATTACAAATAAGTTTTACAATAAAGGCAACATCAAAAATTGATTTTCAGCCTCAATAAAAGAAAAACACCGTTTTTTGTATGAAAATTTACAAGAAATAGCAAAACTTGTATGACTGCGCCAATTCGCGTGGGTTTTATATCAAAACTTTCCAGGAAAATAAAAATAAATAAGCATTATTTGGTCAAATTCTTAATGATTTTTTCTTGTAAGACGGCGTTCGATCAACGGTCGAATTTTTATTTTGTTTTGTGTAAACAAATTTAGTTTGAAATAGTGCCTCTTATTTTTAATAAAACATATTGCAACATTGGACAAATACGCTCTACGTTCATAATTGAACTTCGTTTTTTCTTTAGATTTTTTACAAATGTTTTTACGTCAAAATTGTTTCTTAAATTTTTGTATTCGAAATTTATTCCTTACAATATAAGATTAACTGATCTAATGGGAAATACAGACATGATATAAAATGAGTTGATTTAATTTTATTTATTTTGATTGCTTAAAATTATTTTGTTACGTGCGCTACTGTTACCAACAAAATTCTAAATATTTTGAAAAAACTAAAAAAAGATTTTACTTAAAATTTTCCGAAAAATTGCAAAATTTTATAATAATATTGACAATTTAACAATATTGCCAAATAAAGAAATCGCTAGAGTTGCAGCTTATGATTAGATCACATTTTATAACGCTAGATGGAAGTGTTCGACCGAACACTTCAGTCAAAAGCAATATTTGATATTGTTAGGCAAACCGTGAATTTGTTTCTTAAATTCGGAATTTTCTATAAATCTGAAACCCAAACTCGCATCAAATTGCTTCAAAAAACATTTATATTGCCAAAATATGTCTATAATGCTTCAAAATATGGAACCAAATTCATTTTCTGAAGATTCCCTAAATTTTACGATAAAATATTTTAAGCAGCAACAGTAACTTCTGCATTATTACATAATCAAAAGTTTCATCAGCCATTTTCTGTCAAAACTCCGATTAAATCCCCAGCAAAAACACACTTTACCAAATAATGGGTATTTGTATGACAAATTGTAAACAAAACAAAAGTTTTTTACAAATTTTTTTCCAAAAAAAACTTCATTTTGTTAAAAATTTGTCATAATTATTATTTCCTGAAGATGCTACACAATGGAGTAGCGAAATATTGAAATATTAATAATTTTTTTGGTAAAAAACGAACCTTAAGCTCAAAGAATAAATTATTTATTAAAAAGAAAAGAAAAAGTTTAAAAAAAGATAAAAATTAAAAAAACTTTACTGACTTTTTTAATATTTCTATATTTTAAATGCTTTCCATGAGAAATAGCAATGAGCTGAAACTTTTGAATGCAAAAAGTAGGAATTTTAAAGATTTTTTTTATTAATTTAAATACAATAAGGTAAACTCTTGTTTTATTAACTACTTATTTTATTATTTTAGGTAATTCGACACTACTCTAAACTCAATTGTACATGTTTATTTGCTAATTAAACTTTTTGAATTCATAAATTAATAATATACACATTATTAAATAAAGTTATTTAAAATATTAACAATGACTCAATATTTTATTATGTTAAAATAATAGGTAAGTCATTACAGGTAACTTATTCAATTCCATATAATAAAATAGGCATCGTATTATAGGTAACACATTATTTTTATTTTGAAAATAATGCTGAATGTAAGGAGTACAAAGTAATCTATAAAGTAACGATATGTCATTACCATGTTTTTGCTGGGTGTAGAACTCCGTTAATAAAGGAAATTCTCTCGGTATGTGATGATCATCAAAATACATGTTTTCACAACATTTTAGTCTACTGCAATAAACAACAAACTACCAATCCCTGACTCCAATAACATCCAACAACATGCCTTATCGAGTAAAAATATTTATCCGAAAAAGGGTACATCCAGAAATATAGTTGGGGATTTAGAAGGATCTAAACTGATCCCAAAAATGGCAGATCTAAAATGACAGATTAGATCCAGCGATTTTTTAGGCAATAAGTAAGATCCAAATGTATCCGCAAAATATCAGATCAAATTGAATCAGATTAGATCCAACAATATAATATATATACAATCTAGTTTATTAAAAAACATATAAAAACAATAAACCAATACCGTTATAAAATTTCGTGTGTCACTAAAAAATGCAAATTTAATGAAAATAAAAAATAGAAAAAAACCCCAGGTAAAAATGATAGTAAATGATAATTTTTACATGGGTGACTGAACTGATCAATCATGAAATAATAAAATATTTAGTATAATAATAATAACATAAATGGGGACCGTTTTTCATTTCCAAAAATTGGGGCTAAAATTCATAATTAAATTCCCCAAATTCTTTGGGTAATTTTTCTTTTGTTTTTTTTTTGTTTCCTTTTTTGGGCGATTTTTTATATCACTTTTGCAAATTTTTATTTTTTAAAACCCAATCGTTTAAAAAATCACCCTTTAGTAGAAATATTCTTAGATTTTTAGGACTTTTTAAAAGAAAAATTCTAAAACTCTCAGGACTATCTGGACTATTGGAAAAATGCCATAGAATCTGTTTATTTATTAAAAAAGTCCTTAGAATTTAAATATTGTTGGTATTACTTTTCTTTAAATATGTTATGTCCATAGAACCAAAGAAGTGTTCTTGAAATATTCAAGGAATATTCATAAATTTAAAGAACTTTATTATAATTTCGAATCATAACATAACAGTGGGGACCATTATGGCTACTGCATTATCATAATAAGATAACTATGTTATAGTACGACCATGGTTGGCACAATTATAATCCCAAAAATATATGATGCTGTTCGAATATGATTGCCCCAACCATGGTTTTTCTCTGCGTGGACTGTATAGTTTTATTTTTGGTAGTTTCAAACCTAAATACAATTCCCTTGTACCCTTTCACGTAATGCCATAGTAATACTGGTATATCTTTCCACAGCTGACAACTTTCACTACCTACACACTCTAGAAAACAAAAGCAAAACACAATTTTCTAAGACTTCCAAAATTTTATTTGGTTACTGCAATGAGACATTAATGCATTAGGATGCCTCGTTTTCTCTTTGAGAACGATATGTAATAGCGGGTAAAGTTGTGGACCCCAATACACAGGTATTCTGTTACAATTTTTGCCTAACCTGATCAATCCGGAAATAATAAAATATTTAGTATAATAATAGTGGTAGGGATGGTCCCTAAAACCTATTTATAAACCAATAAATTCATTGCGACAACCATACACGAATGCATCAAACATAATATAGCAACTGTGGTCATGTTGCAAACATGTTCTGTTTTTGCGTGTTCCTTTTCCCAAAAATTTATTTTTACACAATTATTTAAATCCGAAAGGATGAAAAATTCGCTATTCATTGAAAACCAATGAATATGAAATCGTTCATACATAAACTTGTATATAACATACTAGCAGTTTTTATAATTTAATGTTTATTTAATAATAACAGAAGTGCAAATGTGAGGCACCCTATTCTTGCATTGGCTAATAGAGAAGGAGGATATGATACACGCAGGAAAATAACATGGTTAGGTCAATCATATTCGAAAACATCATATATATTTGGGTTTATGCTTGTGTCATCCATAGTAGTATCATATTATTATAATAAACTTACGATTATTTTAAAGTTATATGATACGGAAATATAAAGTATCATGTAATGGTTGAAATGATCATATTGTTATCACTGTAATAATATGCTCTTAAGTCATGTTAAATTCATCCTCAGTAATCATAATATAACCAGTAAGAGTCACATTGTTATTAGGATTATAGTATAATAATTTCGAATCCGCAATCCTGTTCCACTACATTTTTTCGTCGTGTTAGCGGAATAATTAATATGTTATAAACCTCCATAATTACCCGTATGATATTTTTAAAAAATATATTTTTTATTTATTGAATAAACTTGACTAAAACTGATACAAAACATTATACATTTAACTTCTGTGCGTTAGGTCGTAAATATTTTTGCTTACATACACACGTTCGATTATATCGCCAATATTATAAATATTAACAGTATAACATTGTTTTAACTTTAACGTTGGTTAGCTTTAAAAACTTACATGGGGTTTCCCATGAAGCAAAACATGATCTGGAAACAACACCTTAAGTTGATGGCTACGAACAAAAGTAAAACTTATATTCGAATGCAGCGAGCATAACTTAAAAGCAGCGATCATATTACAACCATTATTTTTCTCTGCGTGTAGCTTAGTTGCAATAAAAGTTCTTAAGATTTCGTCATTAGGGTGTCCTGAATTCTGAACTGCCTTAACTAATAGCACCATCGTTCGTAGAAATTGCTTGTTTATTGCAAAATAAGTCTTAATCATTTTGTGAAATAAATCTTATTACCGTGTATATAGTTTATTTATTTTATTTGGAATAAAGTACCTCAACCGACAGTAAATAAACATAGTAAAATAATAATTTTAGACACAATAATTATAATAATAAGTTCATAATACATACAAATCGGATTTAATAAACCTAAATTAAAAACTGAATTTCAAATAAATTAATAATATAAAGCAATAAGACGCAAAAGGCAGCTAAACTTGATAATTAATTATTGAAAATAATTTACGTCGAATCAAGATCGCCGGATACAATAGCGCCATATGTTATTATGTCTTCACAAGTTAAAGCTTGATATCACTCGAAATATATGTAGAAAAACACCGAAGCCTTCGAAGAACCTTGTAAATTCTCATTATAGTGTAATTAATGTGATCCTTACATTTAAAATCAGAATTAAGTACAAATTCAAGACTTTTCATAACATTCACATATTTTACAGATTGATTTTGCATTAAAATTTTGGGTAAAATGCTATATTTGCAACCCCAAATTTTTATGGCAAGAGCTTCCATTTTCGAGGCTTTAATTGAAAGGTTATTAGCTATAGACCATCGGCAAATTTCTTGCAAATCTTTATTTAGACGGTAAACTAAGTCCTCAACCAATCCAATAGGGCGAGATAAATATATTTAAGCATCATCAGCATGAAGATGAATTATTTAACTATTTCAGCAGTATACAATATCATTTATAAATATACTAAAGAGTATTGGACCAAGAATTGAACCATGTGGTACACCCGAAAAAATCAGTTTCAAGGAAGAAAAGGAATTTTTAGAGATAACTCTCTGAATGCGATTTGAAAGATACGACCCAATAAATTCAGAAGCACAGTTGTATCAAATGCCTTTGAAAATCAATAAGAACAACGATCGTGAGTTTACCTATGCCAAACGACGGACGATTATCTTCTAAATCCTTCAATAAGGCTGTACTACAGCTCATAGCAGGGCGATAACCGGATTGGAAGTCAGTAAAAAGATTGTTGGGTATCATATATTCCACAATTTAGTTCGAGAGAGACGTTCGAATGATTAAGATATAGCTGGAAGAATACTAATAGATCGATAATCTTCCGGTAAATTAGAATGATTTTTCTTAACGACAGGAATAATATTAGCGATCTTCCAACAAGAAGGAAATGTGGATGTGGTAACAATATGGTTGAAAATGTGAGTTAACATTGGGAGTACAAATGGTAGTTAAAGTTTAATAAACTTAATACTTATGCCATCATCATTAAAATAGAAATTTAAATAAAAAGTCAATTGTACTAAAGAAAAAATACTTAAAATTTAAGACGATTAAAGTCGCGGGTGGCAGTACAATAATTTTTCAAAATACAAAATTACCATTTGTCCAATAATATACTTGACAATATCATCATACTTCAATGCTAATTTCAAAAAATTTGATTTTAGTATTTAAAACGGAGAAAACATATTTCTAAACAATATTTTGAAATTTATACACCATTTTTTTAATTTTTTGTCTATTTTTAGCAAAATGTTTGAAGCGTATTTTCAAAAAAAAAGCTAATCCACAAATGATTATCTAAAGTAAATTTTTCAATTATTTTCGCAAAATTTCGCATAATAGCTAACACGATTCGTAAATTTGCAGGACACCCTATTGGACTTATACGAGAACATATATACACATTTGATATAACAATGTGATGGTGTTATTTATGGTTAGAATTTGGTTTAATGACTGCGCACTAAAATATTACTTCCGTAATGCTAAGACATCCATGTGCGACATCCAGACGTAAATATTGCAGAGATTGGAAGGACGATGAGAGGATATACAAACGTAATTTCAATGCAAGCATGTGCTGGTAAAAATATTTGTTCCCTTTCTTTATTTGTGTCGATAATAAATTGTCTAAACGTTAAAGAAATCCTTTAAATGAAATCAATAAAAGTCAACAGTTTGCACATGGACGATGTGGCTGTGCAAGTGTATAATGTCTGTATGGGTGGATAAGAATGTATATGTTTGTGTGTATCAAAATGAAAAAGGACTATAGCCTTATAAAGACAACAACAACTATAACTATCTATAAACAGTTGTTTGTCCTTTACATTTACTGTACACAGAGAGAATTTTCTTGCACGAGGATTTTCATCAATGAAGTTTTCCACACAAAATGAATACAAATTTTCTCAAATTTAACGAGCTTTATATATTTTATGAAATTTCCTCCTTTATAAAACTAAAAGAAAAATGCATTTATTAATTAAAAGTTTCAATGCACGAGTTCCAGTGCAATTTCGTTGCTTTCATTCTCTCAGTGCAGCCACTTTTGCATGCAGATGATACTTTTTCTCTTCAGTCATATCAATTTATATTAGTAAGTAGGTGGTCCTGGTTGTATTAAAAAGCTTTGTTGGCTTATGAAGGACATTGGCTTTATAAATTACATAGACAACAATAATAATGAAAATGAAATGATACTTTAGTAGTCCTTATAGACAGAACATCCGTATTGATTGTAAAATTATTTAATATTGGCCACATTATTTATACACTGAGCTTAATAAAAAAACACATTTAATTTGACCGCTTTAACCGTATGTCAAAGTTTAATTTTATTCCTAAGCAGATCTGGGGTATTTCAATTGCATTTTTTAACTATTATACTCTATCAGACGCTTACTTTAGTAGGCTTATATGCTGGAAATGGAATATAAAATTAACATTTTGCATTGAAATACTAATGTAAAGAGCGCCTCAAATTCACACAAGATTTCAATTAAATAAAAACACAGTTTTTAGGGTAAACTGGGTAGGGCTTTGCTGGCACAGACACACAATTTCTGGTCAGCGAAACTAATTTTCTTAATTCCCTTTTAAAAGTTGCTTCCAAAGCTATGTCTATTTATACGGTGACTTTATTTGCACGAAAACTGAATGTGAATGAAGTAACAAAATAAGAATACATATGAGTGTAAAAGAGAGATAACAGAAACATGCACGAAAAACGAAAACTATGCCTTTTTTGTTACCCCGCTTGCTTCTCTATCCCGTTCGACAACAATCAAATAAAGTCGCCGTCTTAATTGGATCTAATATAAAAGATATTTACAAGGATGTGACTGCAAAAATGAGATGCCAAGAAAATACAGTTTGGTGCAAAAGTGAGACAATGGTTAAAATATTATTTATTAAATAAACTAAAAACTATTTACTTAAACGAAAATATAGATCATTAAAAAATAAAAGAACTAAAATATAAACATGTAATCCAAACTTAAGCATCTGAAAACCATAATACTTTGAAATTCAGGCCATTGGCTCGCTTTTGCACCAAGGGTTTTCTAATCTAAATTTAATACTTTCCAACTGATTCATTCTCCTTAGCATGGATTTATATAGTTTCGATATATAATCCACAGAAATTTTCTTCCATTCAGCCTGTATCCAGCTCACTAATACTCTTTGGAGGCTCTTCGTAATCTGCCAAACGAAATTTTATGTAAGCCCAAGCATTTTCAATCGGGTTAAGATCGGGGCCACTCCATGAGCCCAAACACCTGAGAACTAAGCCATTCCTTAACCATTTTCGCAGAATGATTGGTTTCGTCGTCATGCTGAAAGATAACATTTTCAAGTCTATCTGGCATTTTAGCGAGAGCTAAAGGCAAATTCTCTTGTATTAGGGGAAGATAGTCCTCCTTTCGCATAATACCTTCAACCCGTATAAGTGGGCCCGCACCATATGGTGTTATACGTCCCCAAACCATAAGAGAACCACCTCTGTGCTTATGGTTTGAGTTACATGGGCTGGACCATATTGTCTACAAAATAAAGAAAACTGCCACATATATGACAAAATATGCTAGTAAAATAATCATACCTTTTACCAATCAAAAACTGTCCAAAATTTATATTTTTCTAAAAATAATTTTCGCGCTTTTACGTTTTTTAGTGATAGTTTTGTATTTTTCTTTTAAATACTGGTTTTGTATCCAACGCTTTTGAGAGCCCTTGGGACTGTCCATCTGCTAACATTGACCGAACATTTTGAAACTTCCTCTCTTGTGCTCTTGATTTTGCCCGAAGTGAAAAGACGTCCAATGGCTCTAGCTTCAGTGTCACTAATACTGATCTGGACTAATTTTTTTATCTCTTGCAATAATACTTGCCACTGTTCGCTGACCCATTTTAAAGAAATTGGAGATTTTACGTGTGGAATCACCATTTTTAGCTTTTTCCAGCATCTCTTTTTCACGTTATCGGCTGTTGGTTTCATCGAATTTTTTTTATTATTATTTTTGACATTATTATGCACAAAATTAAAAAAAAATCAAACTAATAATAAGTTTAAACAATTTTAGTACACTTAATTGAGTTTTTTTTTGTTGGTGCAAAAGTGAGCCAATTGCCTTGAGTTAAAGAGATCGATTTTTTGATAATCTAACTAAGGAAAAAGTTTTGTTTTTGTAAAGCAAACAGAAAAATTACAGATTATTTACAAATATTTTACCAACTTTCGCATCCATGCGCAGAATTCATCATCTTATTAATGATTTTTAAGCCGTGTTCACATTAATGAAGTTACTCTACACTGGAGTACAGTGGAGTTACTTCAAAACATATTGGACATTTTAAAACTTTCTCCGTATTGTCATTATTTATTAAGCTAATTTTAAGTACTTTCCGCGATAAATTTTTATAAATCGCTCATTTGAGAAGACCGGCATAACTAAAAAAAGAATTTAAAATTTTCAATTTAACGTAACTGCTGAGTAATATACAAAATGAGAGAAAGATATATCAATACCATTTTTTGGTATGTTTTAGATTATGGTGTGACCCACATATCTGCATAAATAACTAAAAATCTTTTTTTTTAGATATGCCGGTCTTCTCGCAAATGAGGGAAATAATATTTCAAAAATCACCAGATTAGTATTAATATTGGGTACTTGAATTAATAATGAGCGTTCTTTTACGAATTTTAATCAAAATATTGTTTATCGCTGGCCACAACTTTTTGAATTTTTCTGGCAATTTTCGGATGCCAGCTCGGAAGAACGACTCGTCTTTTGAGGCTATCCAATCATCGACCCATTTTTTGAATTGTTCAAGTGTTGAAGTGAACTTCAGCTGGAACATTCCACATGTCATCGGCCGGAACAAGTTGTGGTCGGAAGAAGCGAGTGAGGTAAAACTTCTTATCTTCAATATATTTTAGATACAAGATATTGGAAACTAGAATATTGACTCGTGGCGGCTTCTTGTGCGAAACGCTCATTATTAATTCAAGGTACCAATATATTTTTTTAATTTGTTTTTATGTAATAAAGTGTGTGTTTTTAATGGTTGAGAACTTTTATTTAAAATGAATAAACTGTCAAATGGAAGTCATTTTTATGAATTTAATTACTTTTTGTTCAAGATTATCTAAAAAATCAAAATGAAAAGGTTATTTTATCATGATGGAAAAACTAAATTTTTGGCTGTCACTTTTAGCCGAAATAAAAAATTTTAAATTGGTCCTTCCGAATGCGCTTTTAAAAAGGTGGTTGCGGTACACATGTGTCCAAAATTCTTTTTCAACACTAAATTCCAAATAATAAGCTACCAAATAAAAATTTGAAATAAATTATTTAGTATGTCTGTTTGCGTTTTATTTTTAATAGAATTTCTGAACCTCTAAAAAACACCCTTTACTTGTCATGTTGAACAGCTAAAAGAGTAATGCCAACTGTGGAGTCAAAAAACTCTGCGCTCTAAGTCAAATTTTTTTGACTCTGTCGTGGCTTAAAAAAGATAGTCTAATACAAAAATATACTTAAAAGAAAGAAAAAAAAAATATTTGCTACAGTGTGGAATACACCAAAGTTTTAAACTCACCTTTATTATTAAAAATAGCCAAATAATGGTGCATCCACAAAAGTGAAAATAAAATGTTTTTCTTTTTCTCTCTAATATCTCTATATAAAAACAATCAAAAATGTTGGCGTTTGGCTGCCAATATTTTGTTAAAATTATATTGTAAAATATGTGATAATTATTGGTTGTTGGTATTAAAGATGTCGTGGTAAAATATTTCCAATATTGATCAGAAAAACAAATATTTTAGATAATGGGACAGTGTTTTGGTTAATTTTGTATATTTTCTTTTTATAATTAACTTTAAATACTCTGATGAAGAAATTTAAGTACTTGCAATTTAAAGTTTTTAACAACGATAGAATTTTGATTGTACCGATGGAATTCCAACCAATTTATTTTCTGCTTATGCCTGGTTTTCATTATGTCATATGAACTGACAACAAAAACTGACTCAAATGAATTCTCGTCATTTTGTGTCATATGCGTTTTCATTACATCTTAAAAACTGACAATAAGTCGATAAAGCAGAGCGTGTCAAAGACTTATGTCAAATTTTGGTGTCAGTTGACTGACACGCCTGAGACGAGCGAACAGCTGATTAGAAAATATTAATTTGTGTTCAATAAAAAGTGGAAAAAATTTAAAAATGATAAAAAAGAAACAAATGGCTATAGCTACCCGACGGTAAATGGACCAGTCACAGAGTTAGTCACGTGACCGGAACTTTGTGGCAGAAACCGGTCCTCGAGTTGGTTCTCCCTACATTTCCAGTAGGGTAGTGTGTTATTACATTACCATTTCTTTCTTTATTTAAAAAATTTCCAATGCAATTAATTTTTTCAGCAAAAAAACCAGCTTTGCGATCGTCAAACAAAAAAAAAAATTGACAACTTGTTGTCAATTTTATTTTAGATAAAAAATGCTGATATATCTGTTGACAAACTGAAATTTGACGTTTTCACTTGTCTGTCATTTTAGACGGCAGTTCGTGTGCATAACTGACTGCAAACTCAGATGACACCATATGACAACCCGTTTTCATACAATTGCCAATAATTTGGACAAATTCACATTAAAAATGACGTGGTGAAAACCATGCATTACACGGGACTATATTTACTTATATATGACCATATATTCAAAACCATATATTATTATATATGCTATATATATGTCTAATATTTGAGATATAATATTATATGGTCCATATCAAAAATATTTTTCAATATGATATGGGATATATGGTACAATATTTGCAAAGAGTATTTTTGATATTATATGTGGTTCCACGTCATTGGCTTCGAAACCTAGACAGGGAGATACATTTTTTTCTGGTTTTAAATTTATTTTCTTAAATTTTTTTTTAAAAAATTTTAATTTTTAACTCAGTTTTGGACAACAAGACCTAGAAACTTTTGATATATAATTTTTGAGATATTTTATATGATCTTTGTTTCCAAAAGGTTATATGTGTTGAAATTTTATATTTTTTTGTGTTAAATATTAAATATAAGATCTGTCATACTCTCTTGGTCTCTTGTCACACTCTATTTGGTCCGGAATATTGTTCCATTCTTTTTGTATTCTCAGCCAGTGTCTATTCATGTTATTTGAAGCAAGGGCAATGGTTGGCAGGAAACACCGCTAAAATACCGTTATCGATCTAATACCCTTTCAACTGACTATCGTTACTGAATACCATTGCCGAAATAACTGAAAAAATTGTTACAATTAAAAAAACGTTACCGAAAAAATAGAAAATAGTGTTACCCTTAAAATACCGTTACCGAAATAATTGAAAATAACTTTACCCTTAAAATACCGATACGTTTTTTTTTGTTACTTTAAGTCGTACTCACTTTGCTTACGCTTTTTGTATTGTCTACACAAGTTATGATCTTGTTTACCAGATGCCTTCAAATTCAATAAAATTTGCAGTGATATTGGAAAATTACACAAAAAACAACAATAAAATTCTTTTCGTTGTTGTTTTGTGTGTAATTTTCAAATTTCATGGCTAACCAATATCCTAAAAAGATGTTCTCTACTGTTTTTGATACAAATAATATAAGAAAACTTTTGAACTAAAATTATGTAGGTGAAAAAATTTTTTGAGGTGAAAAGCTTTTTTAGATGTAAAAAGAACTTTTTTGGAAGAAAAAAAATTTAGAGGTGAAAAAAAATTTTTGAGGTGAAAAAATTTTTTGTTGTGAAAGAAAATTTTAGTGGTGAAAAAATGTTTGAGGTGAATGCAAAATATTTACAGCTAAGCGACTGGTGAAAAAAATATGAGAAAATATGTTATTTACTAGTCGCTACTATGAAATTGTAATAAATTTGTATGGGCAACTTAGAGGCACCTTTACACTTTCACTAGTTTTTTAACCATGGACTGCACAAAAAAACATTTTAAAGCATAGTTTTTGTCAAATACTCAATTTTGTTCCGGCTAATGGGGACTAGCTCTGCAGCTGAATAAGCCTTTTGGAGAGAATGTACTTTCTGATGCGCCACGCATTGATAAATAAATTGAAGTGTTTTTGTCTAATGGAGAGAATACAGCAAAGAAATTAATTTGTTAAAGAAAGAACATGAGTTGTAACTATTTGTCAATAGATGGCCCATCAGAAGGTGCATTCTCTCCATTAGGCATATTGCAGAGCTAGTCTCTATTAGCCTTGTGCTACAATGTGCAGTAGAGTATTATTGATTTTTTATTTTCTTCGTAACATAAATTAATATTTGCCAAAAACTATGAAAAATATATGTTTTATGTGCATATTATACCTTAATTTTTTAAATCAATATTCATTTAGATGTTTAAGAGCACAATATTGCACTTTATTCATTTGGTTTTTTATGAAAGAAAACATTAACATAAAAATACATTTGCCAATCCCTCAATTCTCAAAAATACAAATTAAACAAAAGAAATACTATTTTATTACGTCAAACATTTGAAAATTTGACTTTAAAATTATGTAATTAGTCTACCAGTAACATCTTAATGCATTAGAATTTGACGTTTGTAGTTAATTTAATATTTTTGGTAAATAAATTAATTGAAAGCCTAATCCAAGGCTATATCGCCATGGGGTGCCACCAATTCAAAAGAAGCGGCACTAAAGCAATTATGCATTTTGCTCTTTCTTTATATAACAATTTCTTTGAACCTAGCCATGGGGCAGGGTATTGTTTTAGTTAATTCAGCGATACCTATTCAAAAGAAGCGGCACTAAAGCAATTATGTATTTTGCTCTTTCTTTAGATATAAATTTCTTTGGTTACAAAAACAAAATATACATTTTATGGAATGAAACGAAAAACCAACAAAGCTTAACAGAAAAACCCAATCAGGTTTACTATATCTCCTATAGTAGCCAAAGAATTGGAAATATTTTAAATGGAAAATCCTAAGAAAATGCATCGGGAAAAATTATGAAAATTTCATAAAACGATTTTTAAATAGTTACGTCAAGAAAATGCCGATGTTCTACCCTTCTGTAGGTACGCCATGTCGTTTCAAGCCAGATTTGTTGAGAAACTTGAGCTACACGATAATTTGCTTGTCAGCCAAATATACGAAAACGAGAAAAACACCATCAATGGACGTATTAACGACAATCCAGCTCCTCTGGACTTTACCTCATTCTATATGAGCCCATCCTCCAGCAATCGTAGGGGCTGAATATGATATACGTATATACTAAATTTTGGATGAACTGTACATATGTAATATGAATATGTTTTGTCAATTTATGTAACAAAACTTTTGTTATTTAGTTTTAGTAATGTTATTTATTTAGTTTAAGTAATGTTATTTACAGAGGTCTGCTCTGTTAGCGACTTTAACAATGTTGCTTTTTACGTTAACTTATTTATTGCAGTAACACACATATAGCTCTAAGAATGTTATTATTCTCATAGTATGAAATACAATAAATGTAGTCGAACAAGAAGAAGACTTTTACTTACTTAACAGAAAATTAAAATAGATACAGAAAAATTGTACAAATTTGTATCGAAAATTTAGAGGTACCTTCACATTTTCACTCATAACTTTTGAACCGCTAAACCGATTTCGCTCATTTTAAATACCAAACTGCTGGGGAGGATGTTCAATAATCTGGGTAAAAATTGGCACCCCCGCTTAAGTCTTCGCGTCGTGATCGCCATTTAAACAGACAGACAGACGAACATCGCTAAATCGACTTAAAATTGCATAAGGATCACGAATATATATACTTTATGGGGTCTTAAACCTATATTACGACATATTACAAAGAGAATGACAAACTAATATATACTCTCACTATATATTGTGGAGGGTATAATAACAATTTCTCGTGTAGAAGGAAGTAGCAAGAAAGAAACAAAGACGCTGCCATAAACGCGCAAATAAAAAAAAGAAAAATTGATTTGTGTGGAAATAATTAAACCCTTCAAAGATCGTTACCGAAAAAAACTAAAATACCGTTACCGAAATAATATAAGATACCGTTATCGCTAAAATGCCGATACCGAATCAACCGAAATATCGTTATCGTTAAAATACTGTTACCGAAATAACTAAAATATCGTTACCCTTAAAATAACGTTACCGAAATAATAGAAAATAGCGTTACCCATAATATACCGTTACCGAAATAACTAAACTATAGTTACCCTTAAAATAACGTTACCGAAATAATAGAAAATAGCCTTACCCTTACCGATAACCGCATCCGTTTCGGTTACCATCAATGAAAAGGGCCCATACATTTTCAGTAGGATTAAGGTCCGGGTTTTGCACTGGCCACTTGATCAATTGACATATTTGATTTGACAAACAATTTTGGAGGTATGTTTTGGATCACATATACATATGTTTTGGATCATACACATTCAGGCAAGTTGGTTTGAAGAATACTTAGGTAGTCTTCTTTCTTCAGTATGCTTTCTGTTTTAACTAATGGACCAACGTTCCACCATGTTTCACAGTTTGCTTAACCTGATGCCGCTGAAGATTTTCATGTGGTCGGTGCCTGTAATATTCTTTCCCATCTGACTGGAATAGGTTAGTTTTTGCGTCATCAGACCAAGTCACACGTTTCCAATCTTCAACTGTCCGTTTACCACAATCTTTACGAAACTGTAGACGTGCCTTGACATTTTTATTTGACGCCGTTTTTTTTTTTGATATGTAGTGCATCTACGTCTTTACGTTGCTTTGACCGACCATGGGAAAGTTTTTTAGAATTTTAATATTTTTTTAATTTAAAATTTATTTAATTTTTTTTACAAGTTTTTTAATAATCTGATACAAATCGATCTGCATTTTTCGGATTAATTTGGATCTTACTTAATCCCCAAATATATAGCTGGATCCGCCAATTATTGGATCAAATAAGAATTATTGGCTCTTTTTTTTTTACTCGGGTTAACTATAGTTAGAAATATCAAATTTGTATAGAAATATTTAAAGGAACAGTTTAAATCATGCTGTTGTTTAGATAAGTTACTCGATATGAATGTATTACAGACTGCCTAATCTAGACCTAACTTTGTAAAATGTAAAACATAGACGATGAGAACAGAAAACTCGAAATTCTCACTTAACCGAATAGTATGTTTCAATAGGATATGCAGAATTAAAAATAAAAATTCAATATGAAAACCACGAAGCCAAAAGCCAAGTTAGGGTGCTCGAGCTTCTGATAATCGAGTTGAGTCACTTTAAATACGTTGATTTTCGTAATGACTATGAAGCTTTCAGCAAGGCCTGAAAGTTTTTACATCGTGAAAGTTTCAAAATTCTTTCTAAAAACAATGTTTTAGAAATAATTCAACTCGAGCATCAAAAGCTTCTCAATACGAGAATGTGAACAGGCTTTTTGGCTTAGTCGCTTTCTGAATGGCTTTTGATTTTTAATTATTCACAACCTATTAATACATAGTCCTTGAAAAAGCACGATCTAAATTATTACAATTTTTATGCATATGAATATTTAAAGTATTACTGAACACATTTGTGCTTCCTTTTTTAATTGAAATTATTAAAACAACAAAATATAAGCCTACCTTTCTGGTATTTGCTTAAATTAACTTAACCCATTATATGCCACTGGTAGATTTTTCGACTAGTAACTTTATGAGAGCATATCTCAAAAGTTTACTATAATTTTTTGATCTGTTTTCACAAAAATAAAATCTGAACTAATTTTTAAAATATCTGTAGTGAAAAGATTTTTTAAAGAGTTTGAAAAAAGGTAAGAGGATTTAAAAAATAACATTTTTAACACTTTTTTCCAATTAAAAAATATATGAAATAATTGAAATTTTTGTTCCTTGTTTTTCATTATTTTTAGAGCCTAAATACTGTATTATAAGAATCGATGAAAATCAATTTGCATATGACACATTTTCTTATTCTTAAATCACAAAAATCTTTCGTGGTCGAAAAATCTACCAGTGGCCGGAGGCCCTGCAATAGAATATACAAATTGTTTTGAATTTCAAAACTGTTATTACCATTATAAATCTGGCAATACTTCCTTAAAGTTTTTCTGTATGTCGCCCTGTAGTTTTCTCGTGCTAAGTAATATATCGCGTATTTTAGTCAGGAGAACCTCAGATTATTTTGATTTACTTTAGTTAAAGAAATATTTGTGGTAAAATGTCAGTAAGTGTACGAAGGTGAATGCAAACAGTTGTGCTGAAAACTAATTTTACAATACTTTACAATGTCTAGATGGATTCAATATACAAAAATTGAAGAGCCGCCAACATCCAACTCACGCAACAATGGTATGGAAAGAACAAGCATTATGTACCTATGTGGCGAAAGCCAAGACATATAGACCATTTTTGTTCTACTAAGCCCGACATGGGAGTTCCAATGGCAAAGCAAGCCATGAGCCGCAATCGGCTCAGAACAATGAAAAGGTATTTACATTTATCAGATAATAGCCGCTTAGACAAAACAGATCGATTTGCCAAAGTTCGCCCACCAGTTAATGCTCTCAATAACAACTTTATGTATATTGGAATTTTTAGCCATATTGTATCAATTGATGAGCAGATGATTTCGTATTTTGGGCGACACTCGTAAAATGTTCATTAAGGGGAAACCAATCCGTTTTGGATTTAAATCATGGTGCATGTCCTCTGAAAGTGGATATTTATTCTACAGTATAAAATGGTGGTTCAGCCACGCCACACGATAAGGACATTGATCTTATTGCTCAAACTGTTTTGCACTTACTGGCTAACGTACCTGATCCCGATTACCACATAGTTTTTTTTACGATTTCTTTTCTTCTTATCATCTCATGTGTCTATTAAATGAACGTAAATTTTATGCTACGGGTACTATACAAGAAAATCGAACGGCGAAAGCTCCGTTAAAGAATCTAAAAAAAGCAATCGCGGAGAATTTGACCAGTTGCTCGATAGTCAACAAGAAATATTGTTGGTGCGCTGGAATGACAATTCTGTTGACAACGTAATTACCAATAACTCAACAGTCGAACCAATGGCTATGTTAAACGTTATTGCCGAAAGCAAAAAAAAAACTATTACTATTCCACAGCCAAAAGCAATTCAGGAGTATAATCATGGTATTGGTGGTGTCAACCTTCATGATAATGCCGTGGCCAATTATCGTATCTGTATAAAGGGAAAGAAATGGTGGTGGCCAATATGGACTAATGCGCTTGGTAACGCAATGGTCAACTCGTAGAAGATGCACTGCATGTTGGCAAAAATCCAAAAGACAAAACCCCCTTCACAAGTTGTTCTGAAGTCACAATACAACTTCTAAAATACGACAGTGAAGATTTTGATATAATCCTCAATCAACCCCGAGTCAAAGAAAAAGTACACTCAATTATAAGAAGCGTTGAAAATAAAAATCGGCGCTGCAAATTGTGTAATATATTTACATACAATTTTTTTTTTATGAATACCATACAAATTTTTAATAAATTCATTTGAATAAAGCCTAAGGCAATATTTTTCTTTCAAAAATATCAAATAAATTTTTATGTTTTTTATTGTTTTCGGCCAGTGGTCGATTTTTCGACCAGTCCATGTAAAGAAGAGAGGGAAAATTTTGCGAAAAATATTCTTCATTAATAACAACCTCCTGCAAGAGATTAAAAAAATTCCCACGTTTTAGGGTACCGGTCAATAATGGGTTAATAATATTTATTCGAAATTTGATACATAAGTCTCTATTGGCCCAGAAATTTCGATTGAAATTTGGATTGAAAATTTTATTTGGACAGTAAATCAAACTCTAAAATTTGCACAAAAATTTACAAGATATGGATCTAAGTCTATATTTTGTGCCTTGACTTATGCCGGAATTAGAACCGCTTCTCAGAATAGGATCCAAACTATACTTGGAGCAGGGTATCATATAGTAGTCATGCCCGACTTTAATTTTTGTTCTGGCTTATAATTGGTGCTTTAATGTACGGACGGTAAATAAAACGATTTTTAATAAAGCGAACACTGGTTTTTAAATGACTGGTTTTTAAATTCTCGAATAAATACTTCATATTGAAACCCAAAATACGTAAAGGGTATTTTTTAAGCCCCATAGAACTTTCGAAAGGGTTAACTGTCAAACGAACTGTCATACTGCGCTTACTCAGTGTATTCTGGCAAATTATCATTAATAGATTGACGCTTGAACAAAACTACCAAATTATCAAGAGTTTCTTTAAATATTAGTCATTAATTCGCGCAGCTTATAGTCGACGAAAGGTTGTTTAGCGATGAGGCTCCCCAGTAGAAATCGGTGCTTTCCAGCAAGCAAGCTTGTTAGGAGAAAACGTTACAAACCTACTTACGAAGGCATAATTTTTATATGGCGAATTTTCACTTAGAAGCACTAATTTATAGGAAAATAGGCGCTCTTTCGACGCTTATATAGAGCATTGATTTCATGGCTGTCATGCACATTCTTTATAGCAACTGTCATGCATTCTAGTCACGTATGATATTACCTTTTGCTTACATGAAGCGCTACTTTCATGCCTATTTTTATATTATGACTGGCTGACATGAAGCTATTTCCTTAGTGCTTACATGAAGTGCTATAATCATGCGTATTAAGAAACTCGACAATAATGGCTACTTTATTATATTTTTTTTAACTTTGTATTTTTTAACAAGATATGTACCCAAAGTAGCATTAAAAACTTATAAAAAGTAAAAGAAAAATGTAATTTAAATTTTAGAAATTTAAATTAATAATTAAGTCAACGATCCAATATATAATAATATATAATCCAATTCAATTTTAGAAACTTCAAAAAATACGTTTTCGTGGGTTGTAGTTATATAAAAATAAAATATAAATGAAACTGTGTAAATTTAAGGTTTTAACGGGGCACTATTTTCTGCGACAGCTTCTCCTTTTTGGTCATTCTAACGGCCACGCGTAAGTCACGTAGAAGCAATTTTTTTTTTGACAAGATATCAGCTTTTATTGCTTCTATAAGATATGAAAGACATTATTAATGTGTATGTTAAATATTTTACATATACCCAAAAAAAACTTACTATCCCAGCAAAACCATGGTACTTACCAGCCTATTTACTCGCTTAATTACTTTTGTTCGCGATCAAAAAACACAAAGTAATGGGTGATCGTTACCCTCTCGCGTACGAACAGCCAAAAAATAATGTTTGCATTTCAGTCAAATGGTCATAACTTTGGAACGGTAAGACCTTTGGGCTTCCTTTAGGGCATTTTGGAGAGGTAAGAGGTAGAGATATCATAAGTTACCTGCCATCTGGCCGACCACTGGTTCAGAAGTTAGCAATATTACCCTACTACCCTCCAAACCGCTACTACCTTTCAAACCGCTGCCATTTCACGCACTTGCATTTTCGGGGATGGTCGTAATGGATATATTTTCATGAAATGAGCCAAGGAATACGCTAGTGAAATTCGATCTGCCATTTTTCGAATCAATTTAGTTCATTCTAAATTCCTAAATATATTGCTGGATCCAGTTTAATCTGCCATTTTTCGGATCAAATAAGTTATTAAGGAATATAAAATTGGATATGATTAAATATTGTGCCAGATTAATTTTGTTTACTCAGGTATACTTCCTCTAGAATTCACTTTCTTCAGCGCAACGTAAGTTTTTTTCTTATGTTACATAGTCTAACATATCAAATGCAATCGGCAATAACACGGTAAAACTCATTAAAAATTCATAAAAACAACAATTGCAAATTGCTTTCATACAGCCTGATTCCATGTAAGAAATAAGGATAATTTTAATTGTATGCTTATATCCAGCTTCTGTGTAAGGGACCATAGTAAGCTCTTAAATTTAACACATTTATTTTTATACGAATATTATATGAAATATTTTAGCTTACTAATCTGCTTCTCAATATGATATAATTGTAAGCGCTTACATAAGCACTTCTGTTTTATCCTGCTTCCAGAATTATAAAACATTTTTATTGGGTCATTTTTAGCTTAACGTGTTTGTTAATAAACAAAATTGTCGCATAGGAAGTGCAACCAATCTATAACATACTTTACAGACTCCATTACATCCAGAAATACTAACCGTTTGGTGCGGTTTCAACGCTGGTGGCATCATTGTACCATTTTCTCAAAAAATTTATAAATAATGATAAACCAGCAACAATTGACTCCTTAAAGGACAACATTGTTCGCGTTGTTCGTGACATACGGTATTGATGTTTTACAATTCAAAGTTCTATCCCATTATTTTCGTTTTTTTACAAGTTTTTGACTTGCAAAGTCCATACAAATTTGAAATCGAATGGGTATATCTAAAGAATTTTAATATAACGCATATTTTAGATAATTAAAAATTAACCCTCGGACATACATATAAATAAAAAAGACATGCTATGGCAAATAAATCTTTTCCTCATCTTATATCGCACTACATGTATTCACACATACATCAATATCAGTGCAAATACATAGATAATAAAGTTTACGAAGTTCATGACTGCTGGATAAAGCGCTGAGGCACGTAATGATGTAATAAAATCATTTCACACCTCATGAAATGTTGGCAATTTCCGGCAAAACTCTCTTCAAGTTCCGGACAAGTTTGTTTTTTACCATAGATTTATCTATGTACGGCTGGTTACTACTGTACTGCCTCGTTCATCAGTCTATCTAAACTTTAGTTATTCGTTTGCGTTTTTTTTGTTTCGGTTTAGAGTCAATGTAATGGTCTGTCTACAAATGCTGACGTATTAATTTGTATCCTGCCGCAATCAATACTTGGTCATCATCTAATAAATGTACACTATAGAATATTTAGTAGGCTGTTTAGTACTATTCGTACAAATCCACAACTACATTGTGTACCTGCTATGCACTACTAATATATATATATTGTGTTTTGTTTTAAATACCCAATAGCTAAAACTCATACTTGGGAATTTTTCATTACCATTAGTTGATACTAATGCAAATGAAAAAATTTCATTATTAATTGTAATGAAATAGCATAAATGCATAAAAAACCAATTATAATTGATTGAAAAATCATTTGTTTACAAAAAAGTTTATACGATATAAAAATAATCAAAGTAGCTTTATACAGAAAATAAAACACAAATATTAACCCGCATAAATAAATATGAACATAAATATTAATACATAAAATGACGGTTAATAATGCTAATGGTTTCTTTTTTTTTCTTTCTTTGATCAATGAAATCAGATCCTTAAATCATTATCGTTAATTTAAACAATGGAAATGAAATTTGATTATATACATATTTTTAATTTTATCAGGCTCGAGATCATAATTTAATGTTACTAACGAATAGTAAACACTAATTATTTATTATATGGAACAAATTTTAAAAATTGCTAGAGGGAGTGCACACTTTCGACCCGAGCGACCAGCTCATCTTCAGCCACCTTATAAACCACCCAACCCACAAATAACTCATGGTTTTAGTTAGTGAATGAATAAATGGAATTTCGCATAGTAATTTTCCTTAGAGTGTGTGATATATAAGCCTGTTCAAAAACCATGATTAAAAGATCTTATATATTTAAAAATCAATTCTAGTAAATATCACAGATTAGAGTAAATAATCAAGAGTACTTAAATTAAAAAGTGCTTAGAATATTCACTCCACTAAATTTCTTATAGTATCAAAGATGGACTATTTGCATTTTTCGGTAAACGAGTGTGTCAAATATTTACAGAAATTTGTCAACTGTTTCGTGACCAAAACGGCTGTGCAGGTCCGATGTGGGATACCTTCTTCTAAGATTGTAAATGATTTTGAGGTTCTTATTTTGAATGATTTGTAGTTTTTTCGTATGAGATTTTGTAGTTCTTTTATACCATACTTGGCAAGCATAAGACATTATAGGTCGTATACACATTTTATACAATAAGATCTTGTTTTTACTATTTAACGTTGACTCTCTATTAGGTAAGGGAAATAGGCCCCGACCACATCTTATAGCTTTATAAGATATTGAATCAACGTGGCTTTTAAAGATTAATTTTGTATCTTAATTTTCTTGATATTGATAAAATTGTTGTGAGTTGTAAGTGGTATCGTAGGTATATGCTTTAGTGACTTATTAATTCCAAACATAATTAATTTGTATATAAGTCCATAGTGCCAAATAGAATAAAAGGCCTTTTTGATGTCGAGAAGTACCATACCAGTACTCTTACGGTTTCTTTTATTTGAATCAATAATATTCGTTACTCTTTTGAGCTGGTGTACGGTCGAATGGTGCTTGCGCAAGCCAAACTGTTCTTTATTGACAATATTATTAGTATCAGTAAATATTAGTAATCGTTTTAAAATTATTTTTTCGAAGACATTGCCTATCAAACTTAAGATACTTATTGGACGATAACTATCTGGAAGACGCGGATCTTTGCCTTTTTTTTTGGAATAGGAATAACTTTTGCTGTTTTGAAAATGGAGGGAAAATAGCCATTTCGAATACAGAAATTAAAAATGTTGGTAAGAATTTTAAAAATTAGGTCAGGCATAATATAAGTGTATATATATATAACTTACGGGAAAAGAAGGGTCGATTGATTCAAGGTGATAAATCTGGTAAAGCTGGATAAGAAAATGCCACAAAGCTGATGTAACATAAAATTCTGTGTCTGAAAAATTGGTTATTGCTCTAAAATTGCCAGTGCCCCCACTATTAAAAGGTCTGTAGGAGGTAATTAGTGTAAATTAGCTACGAATATAAAATTTTGACCACTAATAACTCTGTTGTTTGTTGATCTACGGCAATTAATTTATTAGTGGAAATTATACTGATATATATACGCAATTTTCTGAAATAAAATGCAGTTTTCAACAACCTTATACAAATGACAAATTATATTTTTGGACCGGATCGGAGAATTGGACCTTAGTTCAACTTTAATCTGTTAAAGTCTCTATATACAAAGTAATAGCCTTACTGACTGACTAATTCATTCAACATCGCCCAGGCCAAACCGCTGGAGCTAGGAAGCTGCAATTTATTATGTAGGAGAAAAATCCAACGAAGAGGGGCAGGAAATGAGAAATTCTCACCCTTGACGTTTACCCAAAACCGCTGGAGCTGGGAAGTTAAAATTTGGTGCATAGGTTCCTAATCCGTTATCTAGGTCGGATTTGTGGAAATGTCTACCGGAGGTGCAAAAAGGTGAAAAAAAACTGGAGTATGGGCTAATTTATTGATCAGCTACATTTTATAATTTTAGCCAGGTACATGATAAAAATGGAGGTTCAAAGCGAAAAAATCTAAAAATTGAAATATGTGTTACCAGGAGTATGAGCTAATTCCTTGTTGCGGTACATCCTAGAATTTTGGCCAGGAACATGGTAAAAATTAGGACTCTAAGTAATTATCTGGAAACTCTCTGTGCACCCGGGCAACTTTTTTCTACGATAACAGAGCTGTAAATGAATCGTTCATTTTTAATTTAATTCGCGAATCATTCATGCAAACTTTGAATTAATTCTTTTCACAAAAAAAAAAAAACGAATTGAATGGAAATAAATTCAATTCATTTGACTTGAATTGATTAAAATTTCATTCAATTCGTAATGAATTGATATCAAAAATGATTGATTCATTTACAGCTCTGAAATTAACAAACATTTTTTGAGTGTACTTTTTGAGTTGTCAAAGTAAAATATGCAAAAAAACAAAAAAAAAAAAGATTTCGTAAGAAGGAGAGTAGATAAGTGATAACTGATAATGCAGATAATTACACTATGCAGCCTGTTAAAATTGTAATTTTGGAAAATTAAAACAAAAACAATTTTTTTAAATAACAAATTCAATAATTCTTTACTACGTGAAAATCGGTTGAGTATTAATCAAGTTATGATGAAATAACTGATATTTTTAGAAAGTAAAAAACGGTTAAAAAACTGAAGAATAATAAAAAGGTTTATTTTCCATTTTTTGCTAATTTCATAATTGTTGATTTTCTCAAAAAAAAAAAAAATTCTAAAATATAAAAAAAACAATAATACCCAGCCTTGTTGTTTACCTTTTTTGTAAAATTTGAATTTGCTATACTAAATTTTTTTAAATATTTCATGCAAGTTTATTGTCAAGTGTTGATGAAGAAATTGGTTTTGTTTTTTAACTTTCTTTTGTCTATTTACACAAAACCTGTTTTGTTTATCAATGCTATAATTTTATATTTATAATAACTTGTACTTTTATTTGTAATATTCTTTTAAAAATAATTTAGCACAGAAGAACAAAGTTAACCCAGCAAACAAATAAGAATCGTGTAGAGGCATCAGCATTATACATTTGTAGTGTTAATGAATGTAAGTTTTGCATACGATTAACTTATATTATTTATGTTACCTTTAATTTTCGTTTTATATTACAATATTATTAGTTGTTATACTTTCTTCCATATAATCAGACCGGAGCATATTTAAAGCACTTGAATTTTTAACTTTTCAATGTTTATTGGGATAGATTTATTTTTATAGTTAAATAAGAGCCAACTAAAAGGTAGTGAAGGTAGTTAGGGCAGATTATCTCTAAGAACCCAAAGATCGAATAACGTAGTATGCAGTGAAGAAAATATTTGTTTTATTAAATACTGTTTGAATTCAAATGTATATCGTCGGTCTGTTTAAAATATATATTTATTCTAAATTTAAATAATTTTACATGAGCACATTCAAACTTTGAACCTACTATAACAAGTTCCATAATTAGCATATTTTTTTCATAGTCAGAATTTTCGTTACCACAGTATGGTTATGGCCAATCATGTTATTAAATAGAAAGTGGGAATCATTAAATCATAAAATATTTACTATAATGCCTGGTTTTCATTATGTCATATGGACTGACAACAAAAACTGACTCAAATGAATTCTCGTCATTTTGTGTCATATGCGTTTTCATTACATCTTAAAAACTGACAATAAGTCGATAAAGCAGAGCGTGTTAAAGAATTTTGGTGTCAGTTGACTGACACGCCGTTTTCATTACAAAGGTCAAATATGATGAGGCGAGCGAACAGCTGATTAGAAAATATTAATTTGTGTTTAATAAAAAGTGGAAAAAATTTAAAAATGATAAAAAATAAACAAATGGCTATAGCTAGTGCGTTTTGTGTTATTACATTATCATTTTGTTCTTTATTTAAAAAATTTCTATTGCAATTAATTTTTCCAGCAAAAAAGAAAAAAATAACAGCTTTGCGATCGTCAAACAAAAAACAAAAAAAAAATTGACAACTTGTTGTCAAAAATTCAATTTTTATTATAATCTACTACTACTACTATATAATCTAAAATGAAGGTGAACATATTACGAATGCTAGTATGTAAACCTGTGAAAAAGAAAAATAAGGTAATTTCTGTACAAAGCATATACATATTACATATATATTTAGTATAAATAACAAAAAAAAAACTCATTGCAAACTTTTATTTATAAATTGTTAGTTCTCCAACAAATAATAAACAAGTACTTAGCATGCAACAATAATTTCATAACTTATTACCATACATGCAAATGTTTAGTAGAATTATTTAAATTTCACCCTTTTCAAATAGTTTATTTTTTCTAAACTTTTTGTTTTTGTTTATTCCATAATGGAAATTTAAACATTTAAAAAGTTTTCATAAAACATATGAAGGTACAGGTAAACACTGTACGTACGTTCATACATACATGTATGTCGGCATACGCAAGTATATAATAAAGTAGCCAAACCAAAGCAGTTTAGACTGTCCAGCCCTTATACAGAAACAGCATCGCATAAATCTTAAACTAAAGGTGACATCTTGGTGACTAAAAGAGTTGCAGGCTAATAAATTGTAAATTGCCTGGTATAAATAGTATATAAAACCTAACCACAAGTAAACATTAGTATATATAAACATATGTGTATTGTACTGGTAGTAGTAGTATTTTGAATTAGAAGGACAGTACTGATGATAAGAATCTTTAACAGTTTTGCACATGACCATTTGGCTTACATTAAGGCAATGTTGTGCAATATATATAAATACACAAGCGAGTCTTACTAAATATACGAATCTAATTATTTATGAATGTTAGTATGCCTATTAAGGTGCCCCTTGTATTACGAATAGTAAAATTTTCATGCTAAATTCTAAAAAAACAATGCCCTCTTTATTATTTGAACCCGGTCTATGGTTGTAGTCGACCAATTAACTTATTCAGCCACATATTGCTATACATAATGGCTGACCTTATTATAGAACATTTTTGGTATACGAGTATTTATATATTATAATTGAAAATTTTGTTTAGTTTTCTTCGATCTTCTTGATTTTTATTTTTATTTAAAATTGATTTTATTTTTTTTTATTTATAACAAAAAAAATAGTGCACTCCGTTTTTTAAGATCGTCATTAAGATGTAGGCGCTTTCTTTGCTTGTCGCTAGTATTACCTACCAGAAAAAAAAATCAAGATGGTAATGAAGAAAATGTACTTTGAGAGACATTCGGGCTCCAATCTTGCGATAATTTTGCAAAAAACTGTCGGATATTTGCTTGAAATCCGGGGATTTGTGGTTACCGAGGAAGTTGTGAACATGCTGCTCCTTCATTGCGTGTTTAACATTTTTATAAAATTTTCTTCGCCCATTCATTTTAGAATGTCAGGTCCAACAAATATTCCCTCTTTGATTTTGGCGTATGACAATTTTGAAAACAACTTGGTCAAGTACTTAAAAGCCAGTCGTCAATTGTACGACTATCCCACAGGCACAAAAAACAGCAAAATTTCGTAAAACCATATTGCAGCCCCATTAAGAGAAAAATAACCTGTATGAATAGTATGTAAATAATTTAATCTTGAAAATTGAATTTGATTTTATTTTCAAACCTTTAAAGCGCCACAAATTTTCCATTGATGCTTGTTGTATTTGATCTTGGTAAAAATATGACATATTGTATCGTAACATTCCTTCGTTTGTACTACGTGAGCAACCAGAATGGATGGTTTTATGTTTCCAGTGTGGAGCAGTCCAGCCTTCAGGTTGTATCTTGAACCATCTATTAAAAAACGCCATTCATTTACACACGTACGGTATATTCAACGCATCAAATATAGCATTGATGTCATCGCAGAAACAAATGTTCTCGTCTTTTTCGAAGCGCCTTATTTCTGGTACTCTAAACAGTGACTTTTATTTGAGTGTCAACACATTTTCACTCCTGCAACCGTGACGCGACCACTCCTGCAACAGCGATGCTTTTTGCTTCGAAAATTTCAAATCACGAATTAAGTCAATCAGTTGACTTTGCGAAATTAAATGTTTTTCTTCCATGTTAAAATCTTTGGTCGATGATGAACTCTTCACCGGTGATGAGCTGAAAGTTCCCATTAAATTTGCACTCATACCAGGACAAATAGACAAATAGTCATTGCTCGTACTAGCTTGGACACTGATGATGCTTCGGGATATTTATAGTTTGCTATTTTTTAGACCGACCACATTCAACAAGCAAAAATAACAATTATCTACATGATTTTTCTGCTCTCTCCATAACATTGGCATTTAAATCGGAAAGTATACTTCTTGACCAAGTAACCACTTGTACAGTTATGTAAGTGATACATGCGTTACAAAATAATTTCGGTACAAATGAATTGTTAGTGTTTGCTACAGAGAAACCAAAATAATGAAAATATGTATCTCTCTAAAATGCTGTTTCTAGCGATGGCAGCAGCTGATTGTCGTTATAACAGTGCTGCCATCATGCGAGAACTCGATAACTAAAACCAATCTTTAAAAACTAAATCGGATTCGAACTCAGCTCCTCAAATACTGTTAAGATTTGTTTTCATCGGCTCTAGTCCAAATGGAAAACTTACACATATATAATTTTTTTTTAAAAAAAGGCTGGAAATCAGTATTAAAAAATAGAAACACAGATTACCCAAACAGTAAACGGCGACTAGAAAATGAGTAGAAGCAAATGTCAAAATTGCAGTGATACACAGAAAGGGATAGATATACAAAACAATATGTACCATACAATTTATATGGAGTACACTCCATCAAAATAAACATACGGTTCGAGAATTCCTGTTTGGCATATGTCATTGGTAACCCGTCTGTGTATTCTGTGAATGAAAATTACACTGAAAACAAAATAACAATATTTGAAATTTAAAAAATTACATAAACAAAAATGATGAAATTTTTATTATGTATTGTTGATCTATTATTTTGTAAATAAATAGTATTAGTAGGATTTTAGATCATATTATCATATTCTTTTTTATAAATTGTTTTTATTGCATAGAAACATGAGAACATGAAACAAAAATATTTGAAACACATAATAATATTCATCCGAGTTTTTATTAACTAAATGTCTAAAATTATGAGCAATATTTGCTATGTCTGTTTTATAATAATTTCGTTGTAGATGGTGCCTTCATAATTTGTAACATTTCTAACATATCGCTCATTTACATCAAGACTGACATAAGTCAAAAAACGTGATTTTTGAGTTAATGTTGCAGAATTGCTAAATTGAAAACTTTAAACGCGATTTCTGCAAAATCGATTTTTTTGAGTTATGAAAGTCTTGAAGTTAATGAGCGACATGTATATCCGCGTCTGTAATTATGCTCTGTGTTTTAAATTGACGTATTATCAAAATCAGAATAATCGTTAGAATTAGTGATGAGATATATGTCCTGTAATTTCAGTCTTTATTTTATTCCTTGTTGTACGTACCCTGCGGAAAAATAACCAATCCCAGGACACGTTACGGGACCGGTTCATAGTGTTAGCCTCAGAATTTATTTTTTACAATTATATTTTAAACAAAAGCAGTTTTCGAATAACGAATATTTAAAAAAATGGACTTGTTTTGGAATCGCTATTCGCAGTTACCTGGCCTGAGTCGGACCAAATTTAGAATTTTACATTCTCAACTTGGAATATCTCAAGCACTATGAGAAAATCAAATGAGAAAAAAAATCAAGCACTTTAAATTTTTTTGGCAAAAAGTTGAAGGATCTATGAGTTCCAGCGCCAAAACGTCACTATGCCTGTAGTGCAATTCTCTAAATTTTTTTTTAACGATTTTACCGATTTCGATAACAATTATAATTGCCAGTTGAGTTACTGATAAAGCTATTCTGTGTTTTTTGAAATTATTGACAGGATATACGGACAGTATTCGTTAATTTAAAATTTATTTGCTTTGAAATTTTATGAAGTAACGACAAAAATCGTAAAATTGAACTTAAAAAAAATTTCTTTAGTTAAGTTAACAATTTCTCTTTTATCTGCAAGTATTGGTATAAAAATGTTAGAGAATAACTTTTAATTTTGTTGTTAATTACCGAATTTTGACAATGTAATTACCGAACTGTTCCTGTTTTCTTCGTAATTAGACCACTAAGTAGGAAATGATCGTCTTATTTCCTAAAATTAAGTCAATAATTTTGTATTAAGTGAATATGCTGAAAAGTAGCGGTTAGAAATGAGCCCCCAATGCGCACAAGGTGACTCGGGTGTGGACAGAACATAGGTTATTTAAAGACTGTGGAACAGGAACTGGCCAACCAGATGGGAATTATCACAGGATACTCAACACTACGATCACACATTTTGAAATTGGGATGGAGTGACTCTGTGGTGTGTGAGGCATGTGGGGAGGATGATGAGACCCTGGAGTACTGTCTTTGTTTTTTCCCGGCTTTCGGAAAGAGTGGGGTAAGACACTAGCACGGCAGTTATACCGTCTTTGGAGTGCCTACGCAAAATGAAGGGATACTGAATTCTTCAGGTAGACTGGAATGTTTATTCTCCCAGTTCAGAGATCGCACAATACAGGTGCATGTCACCCATTGTTAGGTGATCATGAAAGGCGAATGGGCCTTCCTCTAGCGCTGATCCTCACAATTTTTTCTCTTACATTTATAAATAAGTGCTTACTATCTCTTAGTAACATTTAATTATGATCTCGAGCCTGATTAAAGTTGAATTTAAAGGTCAAACTCGTTACAACATTTCACTTTTGTGCTGAAATTAAAAAAAAAACACGAGGAATAAAAGTGAAACCCTTTAAAAATAGAAGAATAAGTGACTGCATGTATTTCGTTATTTTATAAAGTGTGTTTTCTTATTGTATATTCGTTCGTCTGAAGCAAAATGTGATCTAAAAGATGAAGCTAAACGAATCTCGCTGACTGCACACGAAGAAGATACCACGAAAAAATGTATACATGTATCGAGTAAGTTTTAAGGCATGCAAACAATTGTCGCATTAACTGTATTGTATAAAGGTGTGTTATAGTTGTGTATTTAGGTGTTACTACATACACACATTTGCATAATTTTAGAAATGCAGAATGTAGTGTCCATTTTTTTCTTAACATGTGTGGTTTCTAGTTGGATGTAAGCACAAAAAAATCTGCGTGCAACAATGTTGACGAAAACTTTTACGGAAATGACTATAACGATATGTAAATATATTGTACATTTATACGTTAAAATGTTTTTTGTATTTGTGTCTGCAAAGAATATGGTTACTTTTTTGGTTTCTTTCGCTGTATGGATTTTCTTACATCTTTGGTATGTGTAGTGGTGACATTCTCATTAAATATGAGTGCAGTTGAATTCCTCACCAAAATTCCTTCAAAACATTTCACGACAATAAATTAATACGATTTATTGCTGACGATAAGAGTGCGCTTGTATACTATAATATATGAATACTAGACGACTTTGTACTGCTTGCTGTATATACACGTTTGCAAATACATAACATATAACTTTCTAATCTACCAACCTACGAAAAGTTGTCTGTCAAAATTAGATTTATAACTACCAAAAGACTTTTTAGCTTTGGAGTTTTGAATTCACCTTTTTCGTAGTTGCTGTTGTCATTATTACTTATACATATTGTTATCAAGAGCTTACACCATGCAACGGTTATTCCCATCCATGGAAAAATCGATATACACGTGAATAGTAAAACTGCACCGTGGAAAATGGAATTGTCTCAGGACACGTCAATTAGATCCAGCAATATATTTGGCGATTAAGTAAGATCCACATTTATCAAAAAACTGTATTAGATTAGATCCAACAATATATTATATGTACAGAATCTAGTTTATTGAAAAACGAATAAAAATAGATTTAAAATATTTTTTAAATTAATAATAAGAATTGAAAATTTAAAAAAGAAAAACAATGTCTTCGCCAGGATTTGAACTTGATCTGATTCAGCCACACACTGTTATACATATTGCCTGACGTTATATAAATATACTAGCGGGTAAAGCCCGCTAGGTTGTTAGCGTTGCCCGGGATAACACCCGGGAATATACGGAGTTTCCAGATAATTACCCGGAGCCCCTAATTTGTACCATGCCCCAGACAAAAATCTAAAATGTACCTCAATAATAGGTTAGCCCATACTCCAGGTAGCAAATATTTAAAATTTCAGGTTTTTCCCTTTGAACCATCATTTTTACTATGTAGCTGGCTTAAATTCTAAAATGTATTTGATCAGTGAGTTAGCACATACTCCAGTTCACATATATAAAATTTCATGTTTTTGCCTAATTCGGTCTGGGCAGCCCGTTAAGGAGGAGACTGTTTACCTTTTTCCCCCTCGCCGTGCAAATTTCCAAAAATCCAACCTAGGTGAATGTCTACACTGCAGGAGGAACCTTTGCACCAAATTTCAACTTACCAGCTCCAGCGGTTTGGAAAGACGTCAAGTGTGAGAATTTTTCACTTTTCTGCCCCTCCCGGTTGACTTTTCCAAAAATTACGTCTTAACTGTTATCTACACTGTTGATGGAGCCTGCATATTAAATTTCAACTTCCTAGGTCCAGCGGCTTGTGCAGGCTGTTAAGGGGAAGACTTCATATATGAGTTAGCACATACTCCAAGAATAGCATATTTCAAATTTTAGGTTTCTAGCTACAGGGGTTTGAGCAGGCCGTGAAAGGGGTTTTTACTCGTTTTGCTCTTCCCCGTTTTAGCGAATGTCTACGCCGCAGGGGGAACCTACCTACCAAATTTTAGCGTCCTACTTCCTGCGGTTTGGGCTAGGAGATTTTGAATGAAATTAATAAATATTTACATATGTACCGATTTGCACATTTTCTTATTTACACATTTGCAAATGTGCATATTTACACATTTGCACAAGTGCATATTTACACATTTGCACATTTACATTACCATCAAACCATCGATACATCAAACCAACAATCTATCAAACCATCAAACAATAAAATGTTCACTTTTGCACATTTGCATATTTTCACATTAGAACTTTTGCAAATTTGCATTTTTGCTAATTTGCACATTTACATTGGAGGAGCTATCTATGTACCAAATTTTAACTTCCCAGCTTAAGCGGTTTTTGCAGGCCGTCAAGGGGGAGAATTTTCGATTTTTTGCCCCTCCGCGTTAGATTTTCCAAAAGCCACGTCTTATCTGTTATCTACACTGAAGAAGGAATCTGCACACCAAATTTTAACTTTCTAGTTTCTGCGGTTTTGGGCAGGCCGTACGGGGGATACTTTTCCCCTTATTGCTCCTTCCGGTGGGAATTCACAAAAATCCTACCTAGGTGGCACGATTTTGGCAGGCCGTCGACGGGGAGAATTTAACCCTTTTCTGCCCCTCTCCGTTTGATTTTTCAAAAATCACGTCTTGTCTGTTATCTACACTGGAGAAGGAGCCTGCATACCAAATATCACCTTCCCATGTCGAACGGTTTGGAAAGGCCGTCGAGGGGGAGAACTTCGCCCTATTCTGTCCCTCCCCGTTGGATTTTTCAAAAATCAGATCTTGGCTGTTAGCTACTCCGGAGAAGAAGCCTGCATACCAAATGTCAACTTGTTAGGTCCAACGGTTTGGTGAGGCCATAAATGGGGAGACTTTCCGCCCTTTAACCCCCATTTTTACAACGTTACTGGCCAAAAATCAGGTTTCTAGCTAAAAGGGTTTGGGCAGGCCGTGAAAGGGGAGCTTTTCCCCGTAGGAATTTACAAAAACCCCGTCTTAGCGGATGTCTACGCCGGAGGGGGAACCTGCATACCAAATTTCAGCCTCATACCTCTTGCGGTTTGGGCTGGGCGATGTTGAATGAGTCAGCAACGTTATTCCTTATATAGAGATAATCAACCGATTTCAATAATGTTTACACTGTTTTAAAGGCATTTATCATATCATATTGCAAAATCGTGCAAAAACTCGCCAAGATATATAATATATATATTATTATGTATTTTAGATCATTTATAGAAAGTTTTTCTTTAAAAAATATATACAAAAATTAAAGAAAAACTCTATAATTTAACTAAAATATATATAACTTGGCGATATTTTGCGCGATTTTGCAATATTATATGTCGTTTAAAATGAATTTTGAATGCCTTTAAAATGCATTTAGAACAAATTTTCGTTCCATGCTGTGTGGCATGTGAGGTACGAAAAAATATCGAATCATGTTAATATACCGTTCACCATTGACTGTAACATTCTCACCATCATCGTTTTTGAAGACATATGGGCCAATGACTCCGCCAGCCCATAAAGCGCACCAAACAGTAATTGTCTGTGGATGTAATGGTGCTTAGACAAAAGCTTGTGGATTGTCCTCACTCCGAAAACGATCTGCTGTTTTACGCCATAAAATGGAATAAGTCCACGATGAGTTTGACGAATAGAACAATTATTTTGATTAAAAATTTCAACAATTTGCACGTGTTGCTCCGGTGTAAGTCGATTCATAATGAAATTTCAGAGCAAACTAAACAAAAAGTAACTATCAGCTGTTAAATTGGCTGTCAAATAAAGCAGTGATGCCAACTCAAAGTTGTGACACTCTAAAAGAAGCAAGCTTTATTTATACAATTTTCATTTAAAACTTTTTTTATCAGTTTGAGATCTAATGTATACTTTTAATGTTGAACGTCAAGATTAATGTAATGGTTTTTCGACATAACACTGTCAAATATTTTGTCTGAGTCTACCTCTTCACGATATACAGTCATTAGGCTATGCAGAAAGACTTAGTTCGCCCATTGAATTTCTTAATTACGGTTTAATTCTTTTTGTGTTGTAAAGTAAATCTCCGCTTTTAGATCATTTTGGTAAAGTTATTTTGACGGAACATCAACAACTCTGCTTGGTACTATCTCTATATATAAAGGACTCGCTCATTCAACCCAGCCCAAACCGCAAGAGCTAGGAGGCTGAAATTTGGTATGCAGGTTCTGCCTCCGGCGTAGACGTTCGCTAAGACGGAGTTTATGGAAATTCCTTCGGAGAGGGTCAAAAAGGGTGTAAAACTCTCCTTTCACAGCCTGCCCAAGCCCCTTTATCTGTAGCATGTAACGTTTACAAAATATGACCACAAACCTGAAATTTGAAATATGCCTTCCTGGGAGTATGTGCTAACCCAATATAAGGTACATTTTAGAATTTTGCCCAGGGATGTGGTAAAATGGGGGCCCAGGGATGTGGTAAAAATGGGGGCTTAAAGGCGAAAAGTCTCCCCCTTTACGGCATTCCCGAACCGTTGGACCTAGGAAGTTTAAATTTGGTAGTCAGAGTCCTTCTCCAGTATAGACAACAGCAATGACGTGATTTTTGAAAAATCCAACGGGGAGGGCAGAAAAAGGCGAAATTGTCTCCCTCGACGGCCTTCCCAAATATTTGCACATGGGAAGTTGATATTTGGTATGCAGGCATCCTTTCCAGTGTAGATATACAGATATAACGTGATTATTGAAAAATCAAACGGAGATGGGCAGAAACGGGTGAAATTCTTCCCCTCGACGGCCTGCCAAAACCGTTAGAGCTCGAAGGTTGACATTGTGTATATTGGTTTCACCTGAGGTGTAGACATCCACCCAGGTAGGATTTTTGTAAATTCCTACGGGGAGAAAGGGGATAAATCTCCCCCTTAACGGCAAACCCACACCGAAATAGCAAGATACCCAAAATTTTAAACATGTATTACCTGTAGTATGGATTAACTGACTAATAAGCTACATTTTAGAATTTTAGCAAGGGACGTGGTAAAAATGGGGCTTAAAAGGATGAAATGTCTCCCTTTTAACAGCTTGGCGAATACACCGGACCTAGGAAGTTAAAATTTGGTAGGCAGGCTCCTTTGCCAGTGTAGATAACAGCTAAGATGTCAATTTTGGAAAATCCTTCGGGAAGGGCAAAAAAGGAGAAAATTCTACCCCTTGATGAATTGCCAACACCGCTAGAGCTGGGAAGTTAAAATTTGGTACATAGGTTCCCACTCCAGCGTAGACATCCACACAAGTCGAACTTTTCTACTGGGAGGTGCAATAAGGGGAAAAGTCTCCTCCAAACGGCGTCCCCAAACCGTTGAAACTAGAAAGTTAAAATTTGCTATACAGGCTCCTTCTTCAGTGTAGATAACAGATAAGAAAAATTGAAAAATCTAACGGGGAGGGGCAAAAATTCTCCCCCTTGACGGCCTGCCGAAACCGCTTGAGCTGGGAAGTTAAAATTTGGTACATAGATTCCTCCTCCAATGTAAATTTGCAAAAGTGGAAATGTGCTAATTTCAAAATGTGCATATATGCAAATTTGCCTATTCGCACAAATGCACATTTTGCAAAACGCAAATGTGCAAAAGAGCAAATGTGCGAATTTGAAAAAGTGTAAATTTGTAAATTTGCAAGAGTGAAAATTGCAAATTTGCACAATGCAGATGTGCAAATTTTCAAAAGTGCAAATGTGCGAATTTTGCAAATGTGCAAAATTTGCAAAAGTGCAAATGAGCAAAAGTGAAAATTTGATTGTTTGATGGTAATGTAAATGTGCAAATGTGTAAATATAAAAATGTGTAAGTGTCTAAATATGTAAATATTTATTTCTTTCAACATCGCCCAGCCGCAGGAGGTAGGACGCTGAAATTTGGTATGTAGGTTTCGCATGCGGTGTAGACATTCAAGTTATTGGAAATTGCTTTGGGAAAGTGCAAATGTGCGAATTTGCAAAAGTGCATATGTGCAAATGTGCGAATTTGCAAATGTGTAAATGTGCAAATTTGCAAAAGTGGAAATGAGCAAAAGTGAAAATTTGATTGTTTGATGGTTTGATGGTAATGTAAATGTGCAAATGTGTAGATGTAAAAATGTGTAAATGTCTAAATATGTAAATATTTATTTATTTCTTTCAACATCGCCCAGCCGCAGGAGGTAGGACGCTGAAATTTGGTATGTAGATTCCGCATGCGGCGTAGACATTCACTACTACGAGGTTATTGGAAATTGCTTTGGAAAAGAGCAAAACGGGAAAACCCCTTTCACGGTCTGCCCAAACTCCTATAGCTAGAAATCTAAAATTTGAGATATGTTTTTCTTGGAGTAACAGCCTGCACAAATGGTTGAACCTAGGAAGTTGAAATTTTACAAGTAAGAAATAATATTATTCACATTAAAAGTTAAAAAATACGAAAATTCAACAAAAACTTAAAAAAATGTTTTGGTATAATTTGTAAATAGAACTTTAGTTTATTACTTCTTTCACACCATGACGATGCCGCTCACGTAGTAAAAAACGTTCTCTTGGTTTTATATGGGCAAATTACAAAGGTTCAGCATCTTTTCAAATTGGTTTTTTTGCAATTCCAATTGAATTCCTTTGCAAATCCAATTAGTTTTTAGCAGATTTCCCAATTGAATTTGAAAAAAGGTTTAAAAACAGGGAAATTTACTCAAACTTTTTCCAGAAATCAGGGAAATTTGCTCACATTTCCCCTGTTTTCTCAAAGTTTCTGAACCTTTGTATTCTGTATAAAATTTTATTTGGCCGCTGTCGGCGTTGCATCCTCTATACTATTCTTCCTCTATGCTTCTTTCAAGTTCATTGTTTTTATCAATATTTTGTTTACTATTGTGCATCTCTTCCTTTCTATTCTCTGTTTATCTTATATTTTGAATTTTGCAAAATCAGCTGTGTGCCCAGTGTTTAACATGTTTTGAGATAAAGCTGTTGACTCCTTTTGTTAAGCAATATCATTTAAGTGTTCACTCAATCTCCTATCTAAAGTTCTTTTTGTCGTTCCAATATGCAGTAAATCGCCGTCTTGTTTGTCATTTCCTTTACATCTTATTTCATTAGTTTGTTGTTGTTTATCTACTGGTGTCTAAACGTTAGTAATTATTGTATTGAGTGTTGTGTTTAGTATATATGCGAAACTTATATTATTTAATTATATTGCAGTTCTTATATTTTTGTTGTCAGTTAAGCCAGAAATGTATTTTACACTCTAAAAAATTGTTTCTTTTCTTTTAGCTGTAGGTCTTGATTTGGTGTAGTAGTATTTTTTAATTTGTTCCGTGTTTGTATTATTAGTAAATTTATAACCTTAAAATTGTAGTGATTTTTTGAATATTTTTGATGTGAAATTGTTTGTCACTGATGTTAAAAACTCTAAAAATTAAATTTCTGGCAGTATTTATGATTTAACTTTTTTGTTGAGTTGCATGGTAGTTGATTACTCTCCCGGACGATGAATCTTTAGTGTGCCAATCAAACGTTATTTTGTTGTTTTCTCTGTAAAGTTTTGTGTCTAAATACGAGATATTTTCTTCTTCTTCTATCTCGATGGTAAATTGATGGTAACTATTGAAGACCGTGAGAATTTTATCTTTGTGGTTAAATTTAATTATTGCTAGAATGTCGTCTACATATTTAGCTATGTATATCGGATGAACATTTTTTCTATTTAATTCCGCCAATGCGACATCTAACACTATATCCGCAATAGTGGGAGAAAGTGGGTTGCCCACTGGCATTCCAAAAATTTGGCTATATATAATTTTTTCCTATACAAAATAACTGTTGTCTGTGAGATAAAATTGTAGAATTTTTAAGAATTTTGATTTATGAATTTTCGTATGTTGTTTTATTGTGTCCCATTTTCCCACTATATTCTTGATTGCCGTGTATACCGGAATATTGGTAAATAAAGAAATTACATCAAATAAAATTAAAACTTCATTTTGATCCAGTTATATTTGCATAAGTTGTTCTTTTATTTCGAATTTTATTAATTTCAATTAGAATTTTTAAGCAATTTTGTTTTTCCTCCAGTGCCTACTTCCCTTACAAAAGACCCAATTTTTTGGTTTTTTTATTTTAATTTTATAACAACAATAAAAAGAAATAATTATTTTATTAAGAATTTATGGTACTGTTAAAACATAAACGAATTTATCATTTTGTTTTATTTTTCTAATTTTTCTAAATAGAATTTTGTTTGCTAATTTTTGCAAATCGGTATTCAAAAATTTCTAAAATGATTTCTGAAGTTAGCAACAAAAATTTGTAAATATTCTGTAAAAATTCTGTAAATTATAAAATGTAAATAAAAAAATCACTAAATAATAATTTTTTACTAAAAGTCAGTAAAAAAAATAGTAAATTGGAATTGAAAACCATTTACAAGTATTTCTACTAACTTTTTTTTCTGAGTGCACATATAAGAATTCGCGCGCAATATGGAATGTCAGATCAGTTTGTAATAATATGCTGAAAGAGTAACATTGGTGATTAATTGAATGAAGTGTGTAATCTATTAAAGTTTAACTTAATAGATTTTCAATAGTCTCTTGTGTAACTGTTTTTATATTTGAGTGTAAATATAAAGTTCTTATAGGATATTTCAACTGTGTTTTTATTTGCAATATAAAAATAACTCGATTTATTTAAAGGAAATATATCAACGATTTTTAAAGCTGAAATCGTAACAATTGGTGTCAGAATAATATAATAAGCTGTAATGAAATTGGAGAGGTTAATGGAGAAGAACTCAAGAAGGAATTGAGTTGGAGTTACCGACAGCAGGTAATAAGACGAAATTCCAAAAGAAGCTGGTAGAGGAATTCGAGCGGCGTAACATTGACATTGAAGAAAAATATAGAAAGGTCTATAGTGGACAACGAACAATTGTTAGCTAAATTTCAACAAACTTCAAGAGCAGACAACATGAAAATGTTATAAGCTTTAGGAGCAGACCACGAGAATCTGTAACTAAGATGTAAACGAAACTTCGAGAGAAGACAACGAGAAACTGTTAGCAAAGGTGAAAGAAAAATTTCAAGAAAATTTCTGATGTTGCGAAAAGAGTTTCCGGCTAAGAGAACTGCAAAATCTACAAAATCTAGAAAGTAAAGTGAATAATCTTCAGTGTCAAGAGGCCCTGGAACGAATTATTTCGGAAACTTCTGGTAGAGCAAAGGCTCCCACATTTGATGGCAGCATACCATTTAATGCATTCAAGTTCCAGTTCGAGAAAGTTACCGCCAAAAATGTATGGAACAACGAAGAAAAAGCCATAAAATTTATTCTGACCTTAAAAGGGAATGCAGCAGAAATTGTGGAAACCGTGCCAATTACCTGCAAAAATAATTACTATGGTGTCATTGCAACCGAATGTAGTTAAACACTGCATCTACTGAACCCGAAGTTGTGAAAATTTCGGTGAATCATTAATGATTTTAACATTGGCGTGTCTTTGGGAGGAAGTAGTTTGTTTCGGTGCTATGAAAAATCGATGATCAGATGGACTTTTCCATTAGTTTACGGAAGTTGTTAAATATAGGGAATACAAAATAAATATAAGGAGTGGCTTTGTTTAAAGTTAAAAATGTGATTTTGAACACACCATGAATTATTATTTCGACCAGGACAAAGTGGATATCACTGGTATGCAAAATATGTTTCAATAAGCCATTAAATGACTGCAGGTGTTGAATAAAAAAACCAGGCTTTAATGGCTAACTTTTCGTTGCTTTAAAATTCTGAAAGCAACATTTTTTATTAATACAATAAATTCAAATTATCTTCACATTACCTTAGTTTTCTAATTATATTTCAATATTTTTGTAATAGTGCAATTCAATTGCAAATGGCGAATTTTTACAATAATAAAAAAAATTATTACTAAATGTGTTAAAATTTGACAAGTAATTACACAGTTGTAACATCATATGCAGATGTAAAAAAAGGTACTTCCGATAACTGTGTTAACCCTTAAACTGTCGGTAACAGCAGGAATTAACCATTTATGGACCAACTAAATAATTGTTTTTTTTTGCTATAATTATAAATTGTTATAAATAAATATTAAAATTAAAAGACTAATATGCTTTTCAATGGAATTGTTAGAAAAAATATTGTTCTTATGACTTCATAAGTAATATCAACATATTGGAAGTTGTTTAAAATGACTTCTTACATATCGAAAAATTTGCACTTTTGACATCTTTGGATGCTCTGAAAAAGAGATTCGTAAAGAATAACATCCATTTTATTTTGCTGGGTATGTTTGGTATAAAAATAAACTCATACTTCTGAAATGTGGTATATGAATTTCAGATTTTTAATTTAAAAAAAAAATAATACAATTGAAAACACGATTTTTTTGTTTTAAAATTTAAATAATTCCATACAGGACCTCTGCGAGGTAGCTAAATAAATTCTAAACTAAATAAAAATTGACAAAAGATTTTAAAATGTCTTTGACAAAATCTTTGAACAATTTTTAAAATATAATAGAAATTTAGATGCCTGAATTTAGTTTAGATTTAATTTAGGCAGCTTACACCCAAACAAAATACAACATTTAAAAACAATAAACTACATATATTTTTTCTAACGTTTTTATTGTTTTGTTTTGCTGATTTTTGAACCTAATACTGAATAATAGCAAATAAGGATAGTCGACGTGTAAATCAACCTTTAATAACTCCTTTTTTTGAAAACGTTATCAAAAATACAAAACGCCCCCAAAATACAAACGCACGCCACTGAGTCACGGCATTAACCTGCTTATGGAGCAAAATGTTGTGATTTGGCAGAATGTTAAAGTAACATACCACTTCATGCTGGGTATGAACGCAGGGCTTAAGTGAGAAAGCCAGGTACCATTGAGCATAGTAATAATCTTTTTCAACTGACCTACATCTTACATGCTAACATCTTCCATTAAGAATTATATAGGGCAAATATTCTACATCTTTGTACATCTGCAAAAGAGAATCCTTTCTCATTTAGTTCCATCTTACACCTTTCGTCGTTTTAAGTGTAATCACTAAATAAATGACAAAAAATCTATTTTATTTGTGCCATCACTATCAAACTGACATTGCAGAAAATAAACAAAACAAATTTATTCAAAATACTGCATTAAAATTCGGGTTTGTTCTTGCAACAACTAATGATTAATCTTTTCTCAAAATCCATTTTTTAATATTTTTTTATTTGAAACAAAAATTATGCGTCTTTTTCTTTTATGTTTTGATAGCTGAATAAATTACAGATGAAAGATGTTGCAAATGTTAGTTCATGTTTCACGTTTTCAATACCTTCCATGCGTTTCACTAAGATGTTGTTCAGTGTAAAAAGCTTATAAAGATATCGTAAACATGGAGTCATGTTACCAAATGACCCCATGTTATCAAGAATTATATCAGCCAAAGAAGAAAACAGGAGGCCTATCAGCGAGCAGATGAAAGTCCACTGATGAGAGCATATTGGGCCCAGTGAAATAGCCTGCAGGTGTTGTATCATTGCTTATACTGTATATGGGATGTGCAGACGCAAAACGAAATTGATTGTGGTCATCTTGGTGTCACAAAAGCCATGGAGAAGTTAAAATAAAATTTTTACTGGGTCGGCTGCCAACGAGCTCTTGGAAAGAAAATTGGCAACAATGCATCACAACTTCAGGAATGCAGATCGGCCATTTACGACTGCACCTCTGGGACACCTTCAAAAATTATCTTCGGAACCGAGCTCAAATTGCCTGGCGATGTAGAATTTGGTGTTAAGCCCACCGCAACAAATAAGGACAACGACAGCCCTTCCCAAACTTCATGAATTCGTACGAAATCGAATTAAAATGGTTAGCAATAGGATGAAGGGGAGGTACGATCGGGCAGCGAATTCTGAAAGATTTAATGAGGGCCACCTGGTTCTGCTATTTAACCCGCAATGAAAGAAAGGTTTATCTGCCAAAATACAAACGCATTGGGACGGACCCTACAGGGTGATTAAAAGGTTAAGTGATGTGGTTTAAAGAATAGAGAAATATTAGACGCCAAGGCATCGGATGAAGGTTGTGCATCTCTAACGACTAGCTGACTATGGAAAGAGGAAAACTATGTCTATTCGGGACGAACAGACTTAAGTGAGCGGCGGTGTTACGGAAATTATATTTACCAATTTCCGTTTACTGAAAAAAATTTCTATCTCCTTTTGTACAAAAATATATCTGTGGACTTTTAATGAAGCAAGTTAATTCAAATTAACAAAATTTTATCGCCAATAAGATTATTTACAAGGGGTGTGCTAAGTGTTGTATTATCGTATTAAAAACAGGTTTATTAAAATTTAATTTTAATAACACAAGATCGCACAAAAAGCAAACTTTCGGGCTAAGTGTACGTTTTGATTGTTTAAACTAATAATAATAAAACCAGTCTAGTTTGAGACTTGCTTGATACTTAAGTAAACCAAATGTTTTCTTAAGAAATCACGTCTTAAGTCAGCCGATCAGAAGCCTAGGTAAAATGATAAGTGTTTGACGTAAAGGAGTGGTCCTCAATGAAAATGAGGGTTTTTATGGCCAAGTCATTACAAAATTGTTGTTAAAATATCTCTTCAATATTCAGTAGTCCTTGATGGACTATATTATTTTTTTTGCTTGTTGTATAATTATGAGAGTCAAATATATCGAGAATTAAGTACTTAATGGGGTTAATGTATATCCTATTTTTTGAATAATACAAACAAATAATTTAAATTTTCATATAAAACTTTTTGGCTGAATTATAGTTTTTGCTTTCTCAATGTGCCCGAGCAGGTAGCGAAAAGCAGCAAAGTCGATAAGCCTACTTTATTTTGAATGTATATTTCATAAAGGACAATTTGGATATAATGTTTAATATATGTGGCTGTATACATCAGATTATTAAATCTCTTATAATACAGTTTCAATATTAAAATGGTTCATATGATTCATTATATAAAAATAATAAAATCATTTATAAATCTTTTTTATATATGATTTTCTTTTATTTGACGATGAATCATGCTACTTGTTATATCTTATTATTTATTTTATTGACATGACAACAGTATCCTCCTACAGCATGAAAATAAAAAGGGAGTTTAAAATTGTTGCACGTGTTTCAAAAAATGTAAATAATTTTATGTTTCTCCCTTTTCTCTTCAGCTACTGATGCCTCTTTGTCAATTCTTTTTCGTTTATTGAAAATTGAATTGTTCGTTAAATCAGTATTTGTTTAAGAACGCAGGGTGGAAAATAATCGCATCCTTGTTACTTTGAAATGTACAATTATTATAGAAGTTACTGTTGGTTTTATTTGCTGTAACATGAAATGATGACAAGTATGTACACTTTTACTGACAACCTCCCATCCTTTTTATATACATAATATGCATATATATCTATAAATCATAGTGAAATTTATGCACCCTCTTTGTATTTGGAAAGTTTATGTAAGTGAATAGTGTGTATTTTTCTGTATGTATGTCGGCGGAAATGTTTCAACAGTATGTAATTAAGTTTATTTTTTTTTGCATTTTTCTAACCATCCCTTATGCAATTTGCGTTTTCTTAAATGTATGAATTTTATAAGATTTTAATAGAATTTTCCGCCCGTTTGTATGCATGCCCACCTGCCCCCAATGTGCTCAAACAACAATTACTGCGTAATTGCAACAATTTCAAGAAAAACAAAGAACTGTGGAACAATAGGATGCGAAGAAGCTACAGATGCACGAGTTGCGAAATTTATAATACGTTGACTTTACCAAGGAACATATCGAAATACTGGCCTAAGACCACATAATGTACGGGTTGGGACAGAATGAGCTACATGGTTCGGAAACTTTATAACTTTTTTAATAATTGTTTTTGCTTTGTTTTTTTCCAGCATTTGCAAAGAAAACTTGAAGAATTTGATGTGGAACATTACACTATCGAACAACAATTAGGGTATAAAATTTTTCGCATTTAATTAAAAATGCCCAATAACAGACTACAATAAAACAAGTAAAAAATTACTAAATTCGGCTGTGACGTATATTTACACTACATACTTAGAAAGCAATTGTACATAAAACATGCAAAAAAATACTAAATGCGGATATACCCAATCTTTTAAAAAAAGTTTGTAATGGTAACTGAAAATTTTGCTAATTTGAGCCCATGTCTGCTGACGTGTAGTGCAATAGAATGTGTAGAAAAAAATAGTAGATTCTACTAAATTTTACTAAAGTTTTTGTAAGGTAGAATTCAAAAACGGTTTGCTAAAATCAGCAAAAAAAATTACTAAATATTATTGATATTAGTACAATGAAATTAGTATAAAAATTCGTAAGAGTTACTATATTTCAGTAAATTGCTGTAAACTGCAAATTACAAAACAATCTGCTGAAATTAGTAACAAATTTTACAAATTTTACTAAACATTAACAGCAGAAAGGTTAATAACCGCTACTAAACATTAACAGCAGAAAGGTTAATAACCGCTACTAAACATTAGTAAAATTCTGTTTAAGCTTTATAAAATAGATATAATCGACAACATTTTTTTTATTAATATTGATGAACTGTACTAAAAAAATTTTCTACTAAAAATTTTAATTTATAAAATAAAATTATTAAAAATGCACAAATTTAGATGAAAAAGTTATGGTTTATTGTGTTGTAGCTCATATTTTATGTTATCAATATCAAACTGACGCTTGCAGAGTAGAAAAATAAACACCAACTAACAACACCGAGTAAAGTACACAAATGCATTCCTTACAAAAAAGCACACACATACCCAATGGAAACGAAAAAATTTCTTTGGATGTATGTAAGCGTACTGCCTTTTTTGATTTTCTGAAAACAGTTCTGAAGGGATTTCTGTGAACTTTGGATAGGATTACATCTCTCGGGGAGACCTATAAGAAGGACCCAATTTTTAAGAAAAAATTAATTTTTGCTCTTTTTGGTTTTTTGCTCTCCTATGAATAGTTTCAAAGTGACTCCCGAGAACTTTAGACGGGATTATATCCCTCAGGGAGACCTGTAAAACGGACCGACTTTCCTCTCATGGAGGTCCCCCATATGGAAAAACATTTATTTTTCATCAGTACGGAAACTTATATAACCGATCATATACATAAAGTCAAAATATAAACGTTTTTTTCTTATTTAAAGGAACCCCATTGGAGTAAGAACTTGCAAAGCCTGTTCGTCGTGCAGGTTTTTCTGAGAGCTATAATTTTGTCCAAAGTTCTCGGGATTCCCATTGCAACTGTATACAAAAGAGCAAAAAAAACAGTAAGATTTAAAAATTGTTTTGTTCTATTTACAGGACTCCCCGAGCGCTACAATCATCTTTCTAAGTTATCGATAATCCATTCTGAACAAACAACGAAAAATTATATTTTTTTCATTTCGATATGCCTTTCCGGGAGGAATTGTTCCCAGGACAGCAAAAATCCAAAAAGGAGCAAACATTTTCTTTTCTTTTGCATTTACAGGACCACCATGAGCCCTGAGAAATTTATCCTATCTAAAGTTATAAAGTGGCGCTGTATATTAAGGCAATTTAAGTTTTAATTATTAGAAATAAAATTTTCTTCAATATCCACTTTTTTTAAAATTAGAAAATTTTTTGGATAATTTTCAGAAAATCGAAAAATGATTTCTGAAACTAGCAACAAACATTTGTAAATATTCTGTAATTTGTAAGATGTAAATAACAAAAAATTACTTAACATTATTTTTTTACTAAAAATCTGTAAAAAAATATTAAAGGACTGAAAACCATTTAAAATTATTTCTTAATTCAATTTCGATTAATAAAGTTTATGTGTTATGGCTGTTTTTCAGTCATAACAATTCCTGTGAATAGGCATGTAAATTTTTTTCTTTAAAATTTATATTTTTAGTTTTTAAAATGTATAAATTTTTAGATTGTTCACAAGGGGTCTGCTATGTGTTGAATGTGTTGTATTATACTATGAACTAGAAACAGGGTTATTAAAATTAAAAGTACGACAATAAAAGACATTACGATTCAACTTGTGTATCTATGTATGTTTACAGACAAAAAGAAAACGCACCAGAAAATCGTCACCATAGTAAAATAAAATTATTAATAACCACTTAACTGGAACTTTTGTTACATTTTTTTCTAACATGCAAAAGTTTCTTGTCATCCTTATCCCAAGTTGCAAAAAATAATGAGGTAAGAAATGTTGCCTTCTGGGTAAAAATGCGACCTTTCTTTATCAAAATCTAATTGCATTTCAAAGAAAATAGTAAATACATGTCAAAATCTTTTTTTTTCTAATATAAAATTCAATAAATATCTCATTATTGCATTCGTAGTATCAATAAACAACTTTTAAAGAGCGCAGATGTTGCAAAATTATTAATTACCTGCGGTTGTAAAAACATAATCTACGTATGGAGAATAATTTTATATGTGTATTTTGTTTACATACCGTGAACATGTGTATATCGTCAGTTAAAACGTAAAACAACGTAACATCATTTTACTTTGGGTTACGGAGAATCGGAAAATATAAAAAAATGACATATCATCAATAAAAATGTTTGTATATCGTGAAACAAATACTTGCGTAAAAATTTATATGGCGCAATCTTTAATCGTATTCTTATTATTTTAACACAGTGATGTTATTGGAGGTGGCTAGTATAGTAGTCTCCAAGCTTACGAGTAGGGAGTAAAATAAACTAGTTATAAGTAAGACAAAAATAACTGGTTATAATTTATATAATAAAAAATTGTTGGCTTGAATCAAAAACTATTTTGTATTATGTTTCAAATTTTTTCTATTGTTTTTTTATTTGCTTTTAATTTTAATTGATTTTTATAAATAAGTAGTTATAACACATTATTGATAACTCATTATATTCACTTTGAAAGTAATGCAGTATGCAAGCAGCTGACATGTAATATAAGCAACCGTATAACAAATTATTACTAACTTATTATTTTCACTTTAGAAGTAATACAGTGGGAAAGAGTAGGCCATTATTGGTAATGCAAAAATAAAAAAGCTGCTATTACTAAATTTTTGCAGGGGTCTGCTATAAAATTCAGCTGTTCTTATTTGATCTCAAAAATGGTTTATCGAATTACATCTAGCACTATATTTTGAACACTATGTAATATCTTAACTGATCCGAAAAATGGCAGATGAAATTGGATCCAGCCATTTATTTAGTAAGATCTAAATTAATAACAAAAATGGCAGATCAAATTAGATCCAGGAATATAATGAGAGATTTGGAAGGATCTAAATTGATCCAAAAAATAAAAAGATAAAATTGTAGATTAGATCCAAGACTATATTGTATAGAATCTAGTTTATCATATAATGTATTGGATATCTTATTATAAAAAGTAGAGCCTCCCTTTACTCGGTCTTACGGTCGACCAGTCTATCCGATCTTTACGGTCTAGACCGGTCGATCAGACGATGGGGTAGACCGGTTTATCCGGTTAGCCGGGTTGTAGTACTTTTTCCAAAGGTACGTTTTGGATACTTTTTTCTTTTAGTTAAATAATAGAAAAGTTGCTACAATTTATATAAATTTGATGTGAGAATTATGCAGATTATTTTAGCAAAAAGACATTGCCATTTTCTTATAAATGTATGACAGGTACAGGACTTTCTAAATTTAAGAGCCAGTATCGGAATATTTATGATCCAAAACATCTACATTATTTCTGCAGAGTTTTACTCTATTGCAAAAAAAGTTATAAGACTGAAAAATACTGTGCACTCAGGTTTTCAATCCCACTTTACTATTTTTGTACTGATTCTTAGTAAAAAGATTATTATTTAGTAATTTTTTGCTATTTACATATTACAAATTACAGAATTTTTACAGAATATTTACAAATTTTTGTTGCTTAATTCAGAAATAATTCAACGAATTTTTGAAAACCGATTTGATAAAATTAGCAAAAAAATTACTAATTTTAAATAAGTGAATATTGGAGGAAATTTTATTTCAAATAATTAAAACTAATACTTACAAACTAAAATTGCCTTAAAATGCGGAGAAAAGGGAGCGGAAGTGAAAATACTTTTCACAACGCACTCATGTCCCAAAATAGGACATCCGCTTCAAATAGCACTAAAACCTTTTTTAGTTCTAAAAATCAACCATTAAAACAATTAAAATTTTTCTTTAAAATATAAAAAAAAAATACTAAAAATATTATTCAAAACGAAAATTAGCAAATTAAAACAAAATGATAAAAATGTTGCTTGATAAAAGAAATATAAATTTGTACATTCGAATGCGTAAGGCAATTTCAAAAGGAATTAGCAGCTTTAAAGTGTAACAAGTGTATCTAAAAATAAAATAATAAACTTCACCATTAAAATATATCTTGGCACGGTTAAAAAAGAATTGTTTAACATATGTAATAAAACAATTTTAAAAAGTAAATGTCTTTAATATTAGCTAATAGCTAATTTGGACATGCGGTAAAAAAAGGATGTTTAATGGCAATTTAAAATTTTTAAAGCGCCTTCACTAAAATTGAATTCATAATATTAAACAAGTGCAAAAATCAATAAAAGATGCGTATTATTATTTTGAATGCAAATTTTTCAATTTGTAATAAATATTTTATATACATATATAAAAGACGATTATAAATATACCAGGGTTGGCAGGCAATACTCTTAAAATACCGTTAACGAAATAACTAAAAATATCGTTATCCTTAAAATGCTGTTACCCAAATAATATAAAATAGCGCTATGCTTAAAATACCGTTACAGAAATAATAGAAAATATCGTTATCGTTAAAATACCATTACCGAAATAATAGAAAATATCGTTACACTTTAAATAACGTTGCCGAAATAATAGAAAATAGCGTTACCCTTACCGATAACCGCATTCGTTTCGGTTACCATCCATAATTTACACGAACTTCCTTCTCCTTTAATCACTAAGTTGTCAGTTTGCTTTTACTAAACACGTGCAAAATTTAAAGTGAGTACCGATAAATCGCTATACGCCTTAAGGCTTCATTACTCGAGCGTAACATTTCGTAAACGTAATAGTGGAATTTCCATGTATAAACGTACTTAACCTACGTAACAGCATCACATGTTTTGACGACATATAAAATTAAAAATACACTTCTTCGTGATGAATGTGAAAGAAAATGTACAAAAATGTAAAATGTAACATGTAATTTTTATTTTTTTTTTGTTATAAATTACCAACATATTAATTTTTAATCATCTATTGTTTTTTTAATGTTTTTTAAAAATAGTTATTTTTCTTCTTTTCTGCTTCTATTTTTCTACCATACTCTATACTCTCACGCAAAAACGGAAACAAAACCTTTTTTTTAACAGAATTGTCCGCAACGTTACGAATCCTACACATTCGAGTATTTATTACTACATTCCTTTTATAAAGATAACGGATCATCGGATTTAGCCTCTAGATTTTGGAACACAACTACGAAGTGGGTGATTTTCCATCAAACTGGATTATGAGCGACAAGGGTTTTTTTTATCTCAGCGGCCACGTCAATAAGAAAAATCTTAGTTTTGGGGGACGGAAAATCCACGTATAATTCTTAAAGCACCATTGCACCCCCTCAAAGTCATGTTTGGTGACATTTACGTCGGATTATATGATTGGAGTTAAAGCTGTATTAGCCAGATAAAACATATCTCTATATAGCAAATTTAATTTGTTAAATAATAATTAAATGACACAAGAAACACAACATCTTCTATTCTTATTTAACTCATTAAATTTGCTATACAGCGATATTTTTCGTATGTGTAATCCAGTTTTTAATTATTACGGTGAATGGTGTAGTTGACGATTTAAATGTGTTAGAAATGTATCTCCAACAAGACGGGGCCACTTGTCATACCACACACGACACAATTCGTGTTTTGAAGGATGCCTTCAAAACGCGTGTAATCTCGCGTTTCGGTGATTTGGCTTGGCCAGCCAGATCTACTGATTTGATTGTCCCTGACTTCTTCCACTAATTATTCTAACTCTTGCACATTAAAAGAGTTGAAACAATAAACACAATCAGTTAAAAACCAAATGAGTTTTAAGTTTAAACAAAAGTTATAGCGAAAGGAAATCAGATGAGAGCTTTTGTCCACCCTGTAAAACCATGCACAGTTTTAGGGCAATTTTGAGGAGATTAATGCAAACAGCATGGGCGGGTGACAGCGCAGAATCCCAATTTTTCGCAGATCTTAATTTTTACACTCAACCTGCCGAAAATGCGCGTGGAGTTGGTAAATAACTCTTTTGCACATTCCAATTTTTGGGTGCACTAATACATATAAGTGTTCTATATAACTCATGTAAGTTTGTGTGTATGATTTGTTCGCCTAGAGCAATAACTTAACCAACATCGAAAGGTAAACACAGTCGATAATGTTTTTGTTTAATTTTGATTGAAGCAATAGAATTGTAGTCAAAGAGTTGGGCAATGTCCTTGGAATGTATGAATAGTATCATCATCACAATCATGATTACATTGGTGTGACTGTTAGTAGAGTGAAATTGTCAATAGGTATGTTTGAGTACACACAAATTTTTACAACCTCGTACAATTTTTTTACTGAATGCACAGAGAAAACAGATTCGTGCTGACAATCGAAATTGTAGCTAATCGAGTGGTTCCGTTGTGGTAACCGAATTTTCAGTTTTGACAACTGAAAACCAATTGAGACATGAGTATTTCGGTTGTCTCAATAACAATTCGGTAGTCACAACCAAATAATTCGGTTGCAACTGACCCTTCGATTAGCAACTTATTCTGTTGTCTGCACGAACCTGTTTTCTGGGTGTCGTATTTGCTTTCACATATACTCAGTACTCGATGCCAAAGAACTTACAAGTTTTTATCCAACGATGTGTCTCACGCTGCTAAAATCTTATGCATGTTACAAACACTCGATATTTTTCTAACAGGCTTTTTGCAATTTCAATTGGTTTTCTTTGCAAAACCAATTGCTTTTTATGCAAGAGCAATATATTTTGTAGCAAATTTTTCAATTGGTCAGATAAATTTACTCAAATGAGTTCGCTACCGAACCATCCTGAGCAAAGTTGTGAGTTTGATGGTATCTCTATAACTTATATTTTCACTATCCCAGCAAAAAAGAGGCAGGGATTCTTTTTTATCACTTCCTTCATTATTTCCTAAGTTTCACTTAGTGTTCTTTTATATAATTCATGTTTACATCTAAAAAAAATTATGATTTTGATATTAACCAGATGCTTATCTGAAAAATCACTCCTTTCCTACGCTGCGGGAAAAGAACCTATACCAGGATACGTCACGCGACCGCTTTATTGTGATAGAGACCGGTTTTTTTATATGAAAAGGACTGGCCACTGTAACATGTGTTTGTCCTAGGATGTGGTCAATTTCCCTCTGTGACATGTCACAGGACATATCACTGAGCCAACGCAAAAGAACAAACTGGCCACTTGGTATGTATTTTAGGAACCTTTTCACCTATCTTCTGATATGCATTTTCACCGATTTTAATATTTAAGGTAGCAACTTGTTTTAATGCATTCAGATAAAATAACTTTTCATCACAGCATAAATGCAACAAAAAATAAGAGTATTTTTAACTCATTCAAAAGAATATTTTAACATTGCATTTTCATTGCTTCTTTAGAGTAAAGTGAAAGTGGAGTTAAGTAGCTATATTTGAATACATCCGTCCTGTATCACGCCAATGTTAAATGAAACAGTAGTGATGTTTTTATTGCTTCAATGGTTGCACTATTTTTGATGGGTTGTTTTTATTGGATACATATGTAAGCAAATACAAACGGTGCCTTACATTAATAATGGGACATTATCCCAATTAATTATTTAGGATTTCACCACTAATTTTTAACTCTTTTAGTACACGAACCAATACGAGTGAGTTTTGGGTGACAACTTTTATAACTGTCTCCAGTTTTTTGTATGCTTAAAAATTTACATTTATTAAAATTCAGGAATTCAAACAAAAATTTCCTATTGCGATCAGGGATCCAATATCATTTACAAATGCGTCCTTTACATCAAATATATTCATGTTTAGCCGGATCCACTTAAGTCATAATACTTTTTTTCTCATTAATCGGTCCTCCAGCTATTTTTAAACTTTTTTCTATGGACTTTAAGGAGAGTCCACTCACTGACTCTATAACATTTTGGTGGTATTTCATATACATAGTTTATTAGAACGGCTTGTTGTAAAATAATTTTTAATTAAATTTAATGCTTGAAAAACAGGAATAATTATTAATTGCTCTGAACCAGTAGTTGGTGGCGGTGGTAGCTGTCGCAAGTCGTTGAACAAACTGGTTTGTTTCCATTATTTCCTTCATCTTTGCCATCTTTATGGTTAGAATTTGTGTAAACTTTTATCAAATTTCATTCCTTTCAGTACTTTACATTTTGTTTGTCAATTATATTTTGTAAAATAAAAGTAACATCCATTACGTTGTCTTAATTTTTGTACAAAAATCATAAAAAAGTAGAGAATTTTTTATGTTTTCCTTTTGCTTCTACAGGGCACAATTAATTGACGATGTCTATCGAGTAGGGGAGGAAGAAAAGTTTCAGAGCACAAGAAAAAACTGAATACATGTATTCAAGCATAACTGAAGTGTTGGTTTGAATTTAAATTTGGGATGATGAGGCAAAAGTTTATTGTAATTTACATAATGAAACTCTACTTGAAATAATTAATCAGACAAATTGTTAAAAATAAATATAAATATGATTATTAAAATTTTGTACGAGCAAGTATTTACTTAGCATGGTTTGTAATATTTGTGTATGAAGTGCCGCAAATATTTGAACCCCAAATACAATTCACATTTAGTGTCTGTGTATGAGCAGGATCTATGCAAGTCGCTCTACTACTGTTAAGCGCTCTCCCTCTGGCTCTGGTTGATATGTCTCAATAAGTTAAAATGTTATCAAGTTGTTAACTTTTTGAATTTTTATTGAATCAATTTTTAAAATTTATTAAAATTTAGCTACAGAACTTAGCATGTCACGTTTAAACTTCTTCAAATGTCGGTCAGAGACAGTTGACTGTGGTTGAGATGTATGCATACTCTTGATTATTTAAGCTCGTTGGTATGAAGAAAACAAAGTTATTAACAGTGGATTTTTATTCAATTTACAGTAATTTGTAAAATGTCCACTAAATAACCCAAAATATAGACAACAAGACAATATAGCCATTTTGGTTTATTATTGCAATTAGTTCAAAATAATTTTCACATAGGAAACGGTAATTAAAAAAGGGACTATTTTTAATCAATTGCAAATAACGTATTTGGTAATACATGCGACATTTACACAGCAAAACTCTATTAAATTATGTTTCCTTCTTGTATAGTCGACAACGGTATTGATTTCCACGTACGGTTCAGTTTCGGCATCCGACTCATCAACTTCAAGGTTTGGCTGATATGTTAGTTCGTCATTATCGTCAACCTCGACGTCAAATGCAACATCAGCATCATCATTGTCACTCTCCTCGTCATTCAAAAATTCTGCAAATTTATAATCGATAACATGTATCTCCTCCTCAGTCATTTGCTGGTAGCGTGAACTGTGACGTATTAGCATTTCTGTTCAATATATAAACCTTATATGAATTAGTTTATGAAACTTATGAAGCTGCCTGAAAATGTACACTGGTTTTCTTGCTCGTATACCTGTTCGCATAAATTTTAAGAGTAAGCATTCAGTTAAAAAATGAAATACTGGTAACAAAAACAAAAAAAAAAACCGTTTAACAAAACTTATTAGGTATTCTCACGAATAGAAGAGTTAATTTTGTTTAATTATATATATATAACACAATCATACGAAAAATGTAGTCTAATATAGTCAGTAACGCACTTCTAAGTGCGGCAGAACTATTTCAAGTGCATTTTCTTACCATTCTTATTAAATTAGATTATATTTTATATTGTTGGATACATATAATCTGATGCAATTCGTTCTGACATTTTTCCGATTATTATGTACAAATTCTCATTTTGGAAAAAGTTGGACAACAAAGGTCTTGTTATCATAGGTATATTTATGTATTACTTCCTTAACTTTTTGTATACTTTAGGTTTGTTTTTTCGAATTTTATATCTATATCTATAACTGCTTGTAAAGAAAACGATTATCTCTACTTACCTGACTTTTCTCTATTTTTTGTAAACAAATACAATTTGAACATTTTGAGCCGCCTTTGTACGAAGCTGTTTTCGTATATGGACTTCGCGGGAATGCAAAATAGAGCAATTATATTGTTTTCCCTGTTCTACCTTTACTTACAAATACATAATCAATTTGTTAGCACTTGTTGTTTTTAATATTTGATTAAATTAAAAATTTCAAATATTTTTGTTTACATTTAAAAGAGAGAATCAAATAATTTCTAAGACTTGGCAGCATTTTTTACATTCTTAATTTTAAGTAGCTATATCTAGAACTACTTAGCAAGTCTATATCTACTTAAATTTGTATGGAATATTTAAATTTGAAAAAAAACCTTTTATAAAAATTAAATTGTAATTATAAATTCTACATTTATGTTTTTTTTTTGTTTTTTTTTTATTTTTTGAAAAATAAACATAATTTAAAAATATTTAACTATGAATTCCACATTTATGTTTTTTATTTACTGAAAATATAAACTTATTTAAAAATATTTTTGTGACTGTTTCAATGTTTTTGGTAAGGGGGAATACCATTGCAGGACCTTATGGAATTATTCAGTAACGCCTTCTTAATATGACACATGCGGAAGAAATATTGGCGGGTTACATGCTAATTATTTATCGTTTGCTCTGTGACATGAGCACCTGCAGCAAATGATATTATATCACTATCCATTCCTTACAACTCCTGTGACGTATAACATTTCGATTGATATGCAACCATTTTTTTTATTAATTATTTGCCTTCAGTCCTGTCATATATACAATTAAACCAGCCACTTAAAGTTTCATTTTGCACTAGTTCTGATACACATCAAGTAATCTCCAGCATGAGACTATTTGCGAATACACTTACACCAATGCAGTGATATGGCACCGTAAACAAAGTTAGCGATAGACATTTCCACCTCCTATAACACGCCAATGTTAAAGTACCAGTTACTTTCATATAAGAGAACCAAATCAAGGACCGATTTTGCCACAAAGTTCCGGTCACTTGACAAACTCTGTGACTGGTCCATTTCCCGTAGGGCACAAACACAAAAAAAATTTTCTTCAGTTTTGTCCAATGTAATAATTTCATATTGTAAATATTTATCAAACATTTCATAAAAAATAATAATAATGACTATAAAACTGGTTTTATGACTGTTATTCTCTATGAAATGTATGACATCCTCATTTGGTTAATGTGGTAACATTACCTAAATGAATATGAATATTATGAAATATTTTTGAGTTTTAATGATATGTTTAATAAATACTGTGAAACTTTATCAATACATTATTTTGCGGATTTTCCCCAAAAAAAAAAAAATTCGGAAAGTAATACCGAAGTTTGAATTATATACCTTTAAATTCATTATACATATTCAGATCACAGTTTGTAATTGGCTTTTATTTTTGCTTCCATATTTGGGCATTCTGTCGGTTAATCGTTATTCGATTAATCGAAATTTTTTTTTTAAATAATTGTTCGAATAATTTAAAATGTTCACATTTCGAATAATTTTATACGATTAATTGATTAATTAAAATTGGTAAAAATATACAAAAATATTTCAAATATCCATATGCTTTTTAAAGATTTTTAAATATTAATATAAGACAAAAGCATTCGTATTATCCTCTAGAAAAGGATATTTCTTAACATACAAAGAAATCTACAAATAATTTATTTAGAACATTGTACTTCATCACACTTAATTTTTAATGGGAACTAAATAGATTTGCACACATATAAGCTTTCCAGAAGGCAATTGAGCCAACATTCTCAGAAGAAGTTTTAATAAAATTAATCAAGTTTTTTAAAAACCCCATACGAAATGTAACTTAAATTAATTATAGGGACGTAAACATGGAGAAATAATCGATACTCAACAGAATTTCTCTTCTCGTTTACGTTGTTTATGTGTTTAGTGTATATGAAAAAATAAAGAAAAACAATATTTTCAGTTCTCGTTTAACTCATTTAACCAAAATTTAATGCTTTACCATAGTAATGAATATCAAATCTGTTTGAAAATATTTGAAGCTGAGGCTTAACTCATGTTTTATTTTGACCGTGTTATAGACGTAGACGTACGTCTGTCTAAACCAGGCTTAACCTTATAAAATGTTAAAAATAGACGGAAGGCCTACGATGTGGTTCATTCCGATTTGAGGAGAGAAAAACTAAGGATGTTTACAAAACACAATCTAATACCATTTTTATGCATATGAATTTTAAAGTGTTACTGAACTTCTTTTTGTTCCCTTTTTCACAGCGGTCCTCAAGTGGTTTGAGGTTTACCTAAAATGACTACGAAAACGGCGAATTGGGTTTCACTCCTTATAACACCCGCAATAAGAATCTGTGATTTTTAAAATCCTATCAGATTTTGTTTTAAGTTATGACAAAACAAATTAAATAAAAATACAGATTTTTTTTAATATACGTTTTTTATTTGTTATATATTAAATATCAATAAAAAAGCTTTAAAGATCATTATATTTGATATTTTAAAAACCAAGTTATCAATAAAATGTTGTCACCAAATCTTTAAGATCTAATTTAAAAATATTATTGTGCTTATATAAATCAAATGCCTTAGCTCTCTTGAAGTTAAATATATCTAGATGAAAATTCTACAACAGCATTCTTAAGTCTAAAAGGGTAAGATGAATCGTTAATCTAATTAATTTTGTATTTATGCCAAAACTTTAAAAATTCGCGGTGAACTGACTCGCCAGCTTGTTCAGACCAAACGCCCACTCCATTCTGTTGTCCTAGAAACTTTAAGCATAGTTCAATGTGATCTAAGGGAACATGAACTTTTAAAGTTTTACTTATTTCCATTCTTTTGTAAACTTTGATAATCCTTTGATTTTGGAGTCCAAACGTGATCCAACTGTTTTGGTTTGGATACAACAGTGAACTATGTTGTCCATTTCTTTGAGCGCACTTACAAAAGTCTTAGTTGCCCAAACTCTTCACAAATATCTGAGTTCAGCAATTTATCAGCCTCCTTTAAGAGCTTTATGCATGCATTCCCTTCAAATATTTCTCCATGATAGTTTTTGGAATGATCTTTAATTTTTTGGGTCAGAATCGGAACTTAATCATTCCAAATTACATGATTTCCAAAGCCTTGTAAAATATGTAATCCTGGTATGATGCATTTTTCTAACACACACGTGCTATCATCTTCATCGAAGAGCGGAAAGTTTACAGTGCTGTTAGCAAACTTAGCATTTTTCTTGTCTTTTCGAATAGAACAAAATTAAGCAAAGTCTTTTTTAATATCGCCGTAAGTTTTCAAAGTCGTAGATTCGATACTTGAATCGCTCTCCTGCTCATCTTAAAACATTTCCTAAATCTCTTAAAGTCACAAAACAATAAGGGCAGGGATATGTTGATGTTGCTGTCTGCTGACCATTTAGAATCAAAAAGAGCTTAAAATCTGAAACAAACTTAAAAGGTATATTATTAATTTTCGTTAGTTTGAAAAGCACTTCAATATTATGATATGTTTCCGTTATATCAGGTACAACACATAACATTACAGGTTGTTTGAAAAGTTCCTGCGCTCGAAATGAAAGAATACTGTTTTTGTTACGAAATATATTTTTTTATTCAATATAATCTCCTAGAAGCTCAATACACTTGTTCCAATGATCTTCCAATAATTTTATCCCATCCTTATAATGGTTTTCCGGAAGCTCTGCAAAATAACCGTCTACGGCTGCTATGGCCTTCGACGAAAAATGCTTTCCACGAAGGAATTGTTTGAGATTTCTGAAGAGATAATAGTCACTGGGAGCCAAATCTGGCGACTACGGTGGATGTTCTTTGAATTTAGCCATCTTTGAATTTCTTTGAATTTAGCCATCGTCAAAACACTTTTGTGAGCAGGTGCATTGTCTTGATTGAAATTATTTTTTTCTTCTTTAAACCAGGTCTTTTCTCACGAATTTTTTCATCCAGCTGATCCAAAAGGCTGCAATAATATTCAGAGTTGATTGTTTTACCTTTCTGAAAAAAACTGATGCCATAACCTTCTTTGCTGATCGTTGTGGCTTTGCCTGCTTTGGAGCTGAACAACCAGCTTCAGTCCACTATAAACGTTCTTGTTTCAATTTAGGATCATTATGGTAGATCCAAGTCTCATCCATAGTTATAAAACGACGCAAGAAGTCGGTTTTATTCGGCTTGAAACGCTCCGAATTACGCTGAGAAATTTGTTTTCGATCCAGTTTTTGTTGAATTGTAAATGTGTGCGGCACTAACTTTCCAAACAGCTTTTTCATACGTAATTCTTCATGTAAAATATGGAGTACTCGTTCGTCTGAGATGCCTATGGCATTGGCAATTTCACGCTTAGTCAAACTTGGATCTTCACTAACCATATTATGTACCTGCTCAATGATTTCTGCTGTGGTTGCAGTTTTTGGTCGTCCTTCGCGTGGATCGTCTTTAAGGCTGGTACGACCACGTTTAAATTCACCAGCCCAAAATTCAACGGTGCGTTTTAAAGGTGAGGACTCCTTTTACACTTCTAACAATTGTTCATAAATTTCCTTTGCTTTTAAACCCTTCAAAACAAAGAATCTAATGACTGCACGATATTCAATTTTTTCCATATTAAAAAAAATTAAATGACACGTCAACTTCAAATGGCTTGTAAGCAAAGAAAGAATTGACAGAATGACTTGCAACTTTGCATGTGTTCTCAGGACAGTTATATCAACTTGAGGAAAAAAAGTTTGGAGCTAGCAGTGCCATCTCTTGGTGAGCGCAGGAACTTTTCAACCAACCTGTATTAGCCGATTCACGTTTGCTAATTTTGACCTATATTTCCACCTTTTTAATAGAGTTTTCTGTTAACCATTGGGAAAGTGAAATCCAAATCCTGTTCTGGGTCTATATAATTTTCTGGAAGGACGGTAATGCAAATCTTGAAAGATCCTTGGCCACCATCTGCCATAACTTTGATTTAATAATTGTCGACAAAATTTCGTTTCTTCAACATGGTATCTAGAAAATCTTCAGCATCTGCCCAGACTATAGGTATTTCTGGTTTTCGTCCACTTTTTGTAGTATCAAAATAAAACTCTGCACATTGATACAAATCTTTATGTATTTTTGACTCCTCAGAAGCATGTTCACGGTAATTCGATGGTACAGATCTTTTACCAGCATTGCACCTAATGAAATTTGTCAACTTGCACATATGACGTGACGATGATCCGGTATTGTTTTGAAAATTATCGAGACTTTCTGCTGAAAATATGACATCTTTCTTGTTGTTTCGACTTTCAAAAATAATAGTTTTATGCGCTCCTTTTGCGTTAAACTTTAAATCGATACTTCTACATGTGGGAAAATCTAAAGCATCTGATTTCCGCTTTAAGACCGAAAGTGCAATTGGCATTTGCTGTTTTTCCGGGAGCTTTTCAACAAGTTGAGAAATGTTCTGCGAAGCCAAAATATCAATTGCCCTTTGTATGTTGCCATATATGTATGTTGCTTTCCTTTAGACACTTCGTGATAACAACTTTTGCAAACTTTAATTGAGTTGTCGATGTTAATTTCAGCAGCTTTATTCGTGATTTGAGGTCCACTACTTTGATAAGCTCCATACATTTCATTCGATGGATCTATTTATTTCGGAAATCGGAAATTCGGCATCACTGGCAAAGGCCTCTTAAAAACAATTCGTTCATAGTCCGTTAGAGTTAGTCTACAAGTAACGCAGATATTTAGTGGGAACTTGTTATTAGAGAATTTCTTCATGACACAAATAGTAAGACATTTTGGTACAGCATGCAATCCCGAACCGATTTTTTTTTAATTGACACAAATTATATTTTTTGATAACCGATCAAATGTTGGTATGCAAAGTATAATGAGTCAGTATTCGAGCTAAGTAAGATTATAATAAAAAAGTCCAATACTTTTTAGACCAACCGATTTGATACGTCTTTTTTGTCATAACTTAAAAAAAAAATCTGATAGGATTTTAAAAATCACGAATTCTTATTGGGGGAGTTATAAGGAGTGAAACCTCATTCGCCATTTTTGTCGTCATTTTAGGTAAATCAAATTATTATTATTTTAAATCAAATTATTAATTAAAACAACAAAAAAATTTTATTATTCCACATATTTTTTTTGATTAGTCGATTAATTTTAAAATATTAAGTTAAAACCCGAATAATTATTTAAACGATTAATCGATTAAACAAATTCGATTAAACAAATTCTGAAATAAAATTTATATTTTATGAAATACATATTACTATTGCAATTCAATACCCGAGTCAAAACGTTTAGATATTCTCATATTTGGCCCTATATAACTATATATTATCATATAGATTTACATATGTCAGTAGGCATTACCATATATAAATATATATTTCATAAATTTTTTAAAATCACTTTGTATTGTGCCATATATAACCACATTTAGTTATAGCTTGATCTTTATAAAATTGGATATGATTTTTATGATAAAAAAATAATCTAAAGGCGTTAAGTCGCAAGGCGTTAAATCGCAAGGTCTAGGCGGCCAATTGACCAGCCCCAAACGTGAAATAAACTGTTAACCGAACTCGGCTATAAATTGGGCTATTGTTTCGCGTGCTGGGTGGCATGTGAAACCGTCTTGATGAAACCACATGTCAGCCAAGTCCAGCACTTCCATTTTGGGCAAAAAAAGTTTGTAATCATCGCACGGTAGCGTTCGCCATTCACAGTAACGTTCCTGTCTTCGTTGTCTTTGAAAAAGTACGGTCCAATGATGTTATCGGCCTATAATCCACACCAAACAGTAAATTTTTTTGTATACTTTGGCAGTTCTTGCTTCTGGCTGTTCTTCACACCAAATTATAAGCCAAACTGAACATGCTTTACAGTAACATGTTACACGAAAACAGTTGAGCTGCCAAACAGTGTTGCCAAAAAGAAAGTGGCTAAAAAATTACCCTTTAATTCGAATCCCAGCCATCCCAAATTTCCGAATATAAAATTATATATATGTCTCGAAGATATATATTTATATAAAACACAATTATACGAAAAATGTAGTATAATAAAGTCAACCTCACGCTGATGAGTGCTTAACTCACTACAACTCTGGCAGACCGAGTTAAAATCCTGGCAAAGGCAATTTTTTTTAGAATTTTAATTTTTTTTAACTTAAAATATTTTATACGTTTTTAATAAACTAGATTTCTTATATATTGTTGGATATGATCCCATACAATTCGATCTTACATTTTGCGGATAAATTTGGATCTTACTTAATCCCTAAAAATATATTGCTATGTCGAGATCTTTCTAAATCCCCAAATATATTGTTATATCAAATTAGATCTGCCATTTTTCTGATCAATTTAGATCTTTCTAAATCACCAAATACATTGCTGGATCTAATATGATCTGCCATTTTTCGGATCAATTGAGATCTTACTTAATCCCCAAATATATTGTGATCTGTTATTTTTCGGATCAAATAAGATCAGCAAAATATTACTGAAGATATTAAAGAATATCAAATTGGATATGATAGAATATTGTGCCAGATTAATCTTTTTACTCGGGTAGTTACTATGGCTGGGTGTATAAATTAAAAATTTGGGATTTTTGACAAATTAACGGCATTTATTGTAAAAAACGGTTAAAATATAAATTTTTTCAACTTATGGATTCCGCGCCAAAAGAACTGCTAATTTTTTAACCCAAAAACGAATAAAGCCAATTTCAGGTATCCTCTTCTGAAGTGAATCGTATTCCAGTTAGAGCATTCTGCATTGACCGAAACAAATGGTAGTCAAACGGGGTCTATAAGGCGGGTGATGCAAAACTTCCCAACCACTTTTTTCTAAATAGTTTTTAACTGGTTGTCATGATGGAATATTACGGCATTATGTCTCGGTATATGTCCATTGTGATCATTTTACTTATTTCAGCAGCTGATAATAGATGGAAACCTTCTGGTGACCTTAAATACAGAGCATTAGCCTGGCGCCTTACATATTCGGCTTTGGCGTTAATTTCGCTTTAATTTTTCATCCTCTGTAAGGATTTGATGCAAAAATGTTATCTTTTTATTGCGTTCAAGCAGCATTTCTGATATGCAGAGTCGTCTTTTAACGTATCTCGGCTTCAACTCATGTGGTACCCAATTTCTTTGCTTTTGGATGAATCCTACTGCTTGAAAATGTTCTGAAATTGCTGCTTGGGCGACTCTCAATGATTTTGCAAGTTCTTCGTGAGTTTGACGATAATTTTCATCGAGTAATGCCTCCAATTAATCATCTTTGAACTTTTTTGGCTCACTTGGTAGGTCTTTGTCTTTCGTGCTAAAATCACCACTTATGAACCGCACAAACCATCTCTCGCACGTTGAAATCGATGGGACATATTCATGATAAGCTTCGGTGAGCAATGCACTTCTGAACTGAAAAAGTAAAGTAAAACTTCCCGCACATAATGCTTTGTTGCCACAATATTCTACATTTTAGAAGCAAAAAAAAAAAAAAAAACAATATCACATTTTTCAATTCAAAGTGTTATTTTAAAAGCAATGTTATTACTGCCTATTGACGTTTGCTCTCTCTTAACACATGCGACAATAGATATTTACAATTCGCAATGGATATTTACAAATGACAGTAAAAATTAACAATTGGCATTTAACAAATGTCGACTTTTATTTTTCAGTATGCTGATTTTTATGTAACTATAATATTGGTTCTTGATGCCTTTGAGAATGCATTTAAATTTTCTCATTTAAATAAAATATTAGGTGAATACAAATTATATTAAAAAAATGTCGATCATAATTTTCAAATACATGTTACTAATCTGAATATGATATAACAATTGAAATGGTATAGATTTCGAAGTCTAGTTTAAACTAAGTAGTTTTTTTGCAAAAGATATTTAATAAATTTATTTTACTAAAATTTTAAAGTTAAATCTCTTTGTTTTTTTGTTTACAATGTTGTTTTTCTCATAGAAAAATTTTTCAAGACATTTACAATTAGTAAATGCATTATATATTGAATAAAAAAAAAGCAAGTAATAAATTGAAAAAATTCAATCATATTCAGTTGCAATTCAATATTTGGTTTCATAATTAATAAAGCTAATGTACAAGTAATAACATGTAATGCTTAATATTGAATGGCACAAACATATACAGAAACGTTAAGCATTGCAAATACATATGTATAAGTCAAGTAGAAAGAAAAATAAATCATCAAATAATGTATGAAATAAATGTTCAGTCAAAATCAACGTGAATTTTCTTATGGTATTTGTATGTTTCTATATTTTGCACTGAGAGAATTCTCTTCATGATACTATTTACTGAATGTTTGCTAAAATATATGAAGTTTCGTTGGATTTCGGTCAGTGACATTTTTTATAAAATTAATGGAAATTTTTGTCAAATTTTATTTATTAGAAGTTATTTAAAGTCTCCTTTCCAGTAGCAAAATAATACTAGTACAGAACAATATTAGAATTTAACATGAAAATTTCATAGGGATAAGGAAAATTGTCCCCAAACTCCCTGTTTGGAACGAATTGTAGAACTAGTTTCAAAATTACAATTTAAAGGCGAAATATAGGAAGCAAAACTGGTCTATTGTGGTACTCGCGGATCTTGATCTAAAGTGACTCTTTATTAATAGTACTGTACCAATAGTACTGTACCAAAACAAAAGCTCCTCTTATTTAGGTAATTAGGGGCATTATGGGCAAACTCATACTATATTATTAAAACAAAATCAGAATTTCAAAACTCTATTAAATTGAATCTTTTAAAACAGTCTCTACATATTTTCTATGAAATTAATACACAACTGGTTCAAAATTATTATTTTAGGAAGAAAAATTTGAAGTCAAACTGGTACTAAAGAAACATTTGAGAAACTAGTTATGTTTTAAATCTTTGGCATTAGTAACATACTGTACCACTCAATTTTTACCTTAATTCACAATAATAAAAATCATTAAGGTTTTAATTATTAAAAACAAACATAAACAAAATCAGGTTTTGAAAACTTGTATTAAAATTTAAGCAATTTTTTTTAAAGTGCCTATATCAATATTATTAAACAAGTACACAACTGGTTCAAAATGATTATTTTGAGATTTCGTTTTGTAATTACTGGTCCAAAAACTAGTACATTTTGAAACTGGATAAATTCAATGAAAAAGTATAACAAGTGATAGCATTAAATTCGGTTTTACCGAAATCTTTTATACCTCCCACAGTGGTTCCATTACAAGGAATAAAAAAAAAAAATTAAATGAAAAACTATTATAAAGGGAACACAATAATTTCGAGTTGAACAACGTTTTTAAGATATGCAAAAACGTTTTGAGGTAAAAAAATGTTTAATGGCGAAAAAAATTGAGAGAAATCTAAAAGATGTCTGGTGAAAAGAAATGACTATTTATTTTATGTACTGGACGATACTATGAAATTACAATAAAATACATCAATTTGTGTTACCTGATAGCTCGTTCCCTTTTGCATTATTATTGTTTACGTTTTAGATGATTTATAAATGTAAAGTAATAATTGAAATACATTTGAAATTTTTTTTGGATACATTACCCTGTATTTTTTGTAAACAAAAGGGTAATTTATGTATGTTTTAACAACACTAACTTTCACAAATTCGCACAAATTCATTTAGGTTACGAGTTTTTTCTTTGTGTATTAATTCGGTCTTATATGAATTAAAAAGAACTAATATGCTCCATATATGAGCATGTGTAAGATATGCCATCAGGGTTTCGAATTTCATGCATTAAAAAATCGAAAATATGTGATTAAAATATGCAGCAAAAATACAAAATATGCACAGAAATATACATATAAAAGAAAATATACTCTATAAATTCAAAAATATGCACTAACAAGCAAACAAATTTCTACTTAAAATTTGCTTATTTTTGTATATCATATTAATTACTCGAGAGCGTTTCTTTAAAACTGAAATCAAATATAATTTTCTAAATATATGATAACAGGACGGACGATTTTTATTTATATATATTTTTTTTTAATTAAAACATAATTTATATTTAAAGGAAATATGTCAAAATATGCAATAAAAATTTAAAAGACACATAAGAAAAATATGTATTCATAACAAAATATGCAACAAAACAAATCGATGTCATTTTGTTGCAAATTCTTTGATTCGGAAAAGTATTTGGTCAAAATCGATTTTGGACTAATGGCTACAAACTATTCGTATATAAAGATGAACGCCATATATGGAACATTATACGCATTGTATTATACAGGGTGGGGCAAAAACCATTATCTGACTTCTTTCTTTATAAATTTTGTTTAAAGTGAAAACTAATTTTGTTTTCAACTGATTATGTTTATTTGGAGTAATTCGCGTTGGGAAGGCATCTTTAAAAATAAGCAATGCGTCGCGTACAGTATGACAAGTGTAACCGTCCTGTTTGAACCACATGTCCTCCAAATCCAAATTGTGAACTTTTGGTAAATAAATTTTAGCCAGCAAAGCTCTTTAGCGGTCGCCGTTCACTGTAATAGCGCTATTGTCGGCTTATTCAAAAAAATAAGATCTAATCCTATGAGAGGGAGTAATGGGGCTTCATTAACTAGGTGTGGATTTTGCATGCCCCAGAACTAAGAATTTTGCTTATTGACGTGACCGCTGGGATAGAACTGAGTCATGTCGCTCATGATCAATATTGATGAAAAATCATATACTTTGTTGTTGAATTCCAACACCTTGCAGTTTAGGCATATAGCGATTCATTGTTATGCACTATAAATTTCGCACGTGCTTACTTCACTTTCCTAGTGCAAAAATGGCAGCACTTTTCAGTAGGGTGATACTTATTGACCTACCTTGTATATGGTGTCAAACATTTCCATATATGACCATTTACTTTGAATGAACCCATATGTATATGGTCCCATGCTTGTCAGATATATTCATGTGTCATTGTGAGTGGGCCAAAGAAACATCATTCGCAATCTACAAAATTTTGCCCCTATGCTTAATAGCTCTGTGCCAAGTTTCAGCAAAATTCGTTTACATTTAGAGGTAGCAAAAAAAGTAAACTTTTTGGAATTAGTAATTTGTCATTAGAGTACTTCATACAAAAAATCGGGTTAATTCTAAATTGAATTAGTTTTTAAATTATCACATAATTTGTGTGCATAAAAGCAATAAGAAATCAAAATTTAAAAAAATCAGTAACTTTTACGTAGTTCGTGTTTTTTTTTTTGATTTATACATAAAAGTACACATATAAGTACAAATATCAAAATATTCTGAAAAGATGCAAGAAAAAATGCAACTTGCTAAAGTATATATATATGTTGTGTAAAAGCAAAGAAAATTTGCTTCGGTAAATGTCAGCCTGCATTTACAGTGTGAAAATTTTAAATTAGAGTGTGTTCTATTTTCATCTGACAAAGCACTTGACATCAGCTGTTTTGCAATTGTTTGTGGCGGCAATAATATTAATAACATTAAATTTTTAGCACGTTTTTTCTTTAACTTTTCTTGCTTAACTTTTTTATTTTTCAATTTTATGGTAGCTATTATTAAAATAATGCTGCAAATTGCAATTTTTGACTCCATTTTTTAAACTTTATTTTCACGAACACAAAAATCCCTCAAAAAATAAAAAAAGTCATAAAAAAACAGGTTTTATGAACTATTGTAGGTTATGTCAGATGAAACTAAAAACGTAAGTGTGAAAGCAAAAATTATAAACCGTCTGAAAACACTAGGTCACAAATAACAAACTTTTGTCTGTTATTTGTTTCTAGCATACTTTTTCTCATGGATTTGGACCTACTGAACACGAAAATGAATTTTAAAAATTTTTCTGTCGATTGGTTTGCGAGATACAAATTTTTTAATTTTTTTTTTTTAATTTTTGGAGGTACACTTACTATTTTGAGCATATCTTTAGTCTTCTTTGACCTATTTTATCCTACTACTACTCAAATTAAAGACAATTGAGCCGTCTACAACTTATTCTCAGAAAATTTTCAAATCGGGTTAGTAGTTTTGATGTTGGCGGCTTAAAAAGGTTAAAAAACTGCGTTTTTTTAGTAAAAATGTGGCTGAAAAATTCATATAAAAATTCATATAAAATGTAAAACGCGATGTTAACAGCGATTTTAATTTTTTTACGTATAGCTGACACTTTTCCAAAGAAAATAAGCCCTTACTTAACAAAATCTGATGACAAATGGCCGACTTATTATTTTTTTGGTAAACGACCGAAATTCCGCTATTTCACGATTTTTTGATTTTCATTATTTGCACAGCTTACCTACCCAACGCAAACGAATAAATACATTTGAACTTAATTTAAAATAAACAAATTAGTCTTCGTATATTATTTTTTAATTTATTTACAGCACTACATGCTCAATGTATCGCACAATTAGCTAAACTAACGAAATTAAACTAACTAATTAAATTAAGCAAATCAACGCACAAAAAAATGAGTAAAAACAAAGATATAAGTGTACATTTTATGCCATGTGGAAAAACTGCTGACTTCTTCTTTGTTTTTTGTATTCGCTGCAATCGGTCTCACGTATTAGGGTCCAAATATAGTCACCCATCATAGCCGTGTCATAGTTGCCCTGATAGCGTCGTTCCATAGCCTTCAATTCCTGATGAAAGCGCTCGCCGTGTTCGTCGCTCACGTCTCCTAAATTCTCAGGGAAAAAATCCAAATGAGAATCCAGAAAGTGTATTTTAAGTGACATGTGCACTCCCATGGCTTCATAGTTCTTTACCAGATCCTCAACTATGTCCTTATAATTCGGGCTTTTGTTGTTTCCTAAAAAGTTTTCCACAACAAGCCTGAAGGAATTCCATGCTGCGGCTTCGATGGGTGATAACAGCTTTGGGAATTTTTCATCTTTCAACATTTTTTTTATCTCGGGTCCTGCGAAGACTCCTTCTTTAATTTTTGCCAGCGAAAGGTAAGGGAAAATTGACCGTAAATAGGCAAAAGCTTCACCTTCTTTGTCTAATTTTTTGGCAAAATTTTTAATCAAACCCAATTTTATGTGCAGCGGCGGAAGTATTATATTTTCACGGTTCTCTATTAGTGGTTTGCGCTGAACATTCGCTTCTCCAACTACAGGTTTCGTTCGTACCGGCCATTTTTTTTTTATATAATGCTGATCATCAGCGCGGCTATTCCAAAGGCACAGAAAACAGCAATGTCGCGTATAGCCTCCTTGGAGTCCACACAGAATGGCCACAACTTTAAGGTCGGCGCATATTTTCCAATTGTATTTCCTATACTCTATGCATTTCAGCAAAATGTCCATAGTTTCATAGTTCTCCTTTGAATGAACCGCATGAGCAATAGGAACAGATGGCTTTTCATTCCCATTATGTAAGAGAACTGCCTTCAAGCTCTCTTTGTTGCTGTCAATAAACAACCTCCATTCGTTGGGGTTGTGAATTTGGTGAAGCTCTTGGAACAAGCCTGAAATGTCGCTGCAAAAACATATTTGGTCTTTCTTTGTATAAAATTTTGCATACTCCTTGTGACGGTTTCTGTACGCTGATACTTTCACTTCTGAAGCCGCAAATCCACACTGTATCATCCGAGACGCAAAAAGTTCGGATTTCTCCTTAGTGAGACCAAAATCGCGCACCCAATCGTTTAGTTCGGCCTGTGACAGTAATTTTCGCTTTGCACCCGGCTCAAATTCGCTTGCATTTGACTCAGACTCTTCTTCTGACGATTCTGCTTTTTGAAGAGATGCACCAGGGCACACTGGATATGGCACATCATGCGAATGTGGTACTGGAAGCGCAAACGATCCCACTTGAGCGTAGTTCCATTTAAAAAATCTTCCTACCCCACTGTTTGTGGTGAGGCAAAAATAACAGTCTGTGGAATGGCATAGCGGCTTTTTCCACATCATTGGTGTATCGAATTTCATATGGCGGCTAAAATTAAAATAAATTACTATATTCGCTATGTATAATGTGTTTAAATAAAAATTCTTACCTTCCGCCAGCTGCCCAGTTGGTTAAGATTATATAGCAAAGATCACACAGCGACTTAGGTGTCCATGGTTCTGTGATATTTGGTGAAATACCAAAATAATTCAAATAGTGCAATTGTACTGCTGGAGTAAACTTGTGTGCGTGATTTTTTTTTATAAACTGGCCACAAACATTGCAGAAATTGTCTGGATCGTTCAAACACTCGAACACACGTAGTCTTTTACTCATTGTCTTCCTTGCGTTTTCTAAATATTAACTTCTTTACACTTTCACAGACAGTTTTGAAATGCAATTGATAACCGTGTCTCCTTATGTTTAAATATGTATGAGCATGTAGTGCTGTAAATAAATTAAAAAAAAATATACGAAGACTACTTTGTTTATTTTAAATTAAGTTCAAATGTATTTATTCGTTTGCGTTGGGTAGGTAAGCTGTGCAAATAATGAAAATCAAAAAATCGTGAAATAGCGGAATTTCGGTCGTTTACCAAAAAAATAATAAGTCGGCCATTTGTCATCAGATTTTGTTAAGTAAGGGCTTATTTTCTTTGGAAAAGTGTCAGCTATACGTAAAAAAATTAAAATCGCTGTTAACATCGCGTTTTACATTTTATATGAATTTTTATATGAATTTTTCAGCCACATTTTTACTAAAAAAACGCAGTTTTTTAACCTTTTTAAGCCGCCAACATCAAAACTACTAACCCGATTTGAAAATTTTCTGAGAATAAGTTGTAGACGGCTCAATTGTCTTTAATTTGAGTAGTAGTAGGATAAAATAGGTCAAAGAAGACTAAAGATATGCTCAAAATAGTAAGTGTACCTCCAAAAATTAAAAAATTTGTATCTCGCAAACCAATCGACAGAAAAATTTTTAAAATTCATTTTCGTGTTCAGTAGGTCCAAATCCATGAGAAAAAGTATGCTAGAACCAAATAACAAAATGGCTGTTGCCTAGTGAAATTGACAATTTTGACTGACATGCGCAATTACAGATGGATCGTGCAGCTGACAAAGCCACTGTAAAACCACCTTAAGGTCTTATATGACCAAATTTACCAAATCTGATCTTAATTATTATACAATCAATCAAAATTAAAAACAAATTTGTGGTTCTAAAATTACTGCGGGTTTTGGAAACTCAACGAAATTAGACTTTTTTGTGGTGTTTTCTTATCTAAAAACATTGTCATCGAAAAATCCAACTTCTTTTACTTTTGCTATATACTTGCCAAGGGATTTCGCCTTTTTGAAAGAATAATAGTTATCCTTGTAACTGAACGTAAAATTTGACTTTTTTGTTTCTCGCTTTTATTTAGCGTATTAAAATTAAATTGTAAACAAAAACCCTGTCTCACATAAAACAACATTCCGTGGACATATACTTATTTAAAAAAGAATTTTGCGCAAAGGCAGATATAAGCATATTACTTGATCAAAGTGGAACATTTTTTGTATGAAATTTTCGCGAAAAACGCGACCCAGAATTTAATTTTGATTTCATATAATATGATGAGTCGGGGATTGTAATAATTATATTTAATTTCTCTCAACTTTCAATTAATTTAATATTATAGAACAAGTACAACTTTGAAACTTCAAATGCGATGTGCTAGCTTTAAATAAACCCTTTTTTAAATTTTTTGGCGGACCATTTTTTTTTCAATATTGGCATATTTGTAGGGTTGAGGAGCTGGTTAATTCGAACTTTTTTTGGACCACCTTAACGAGCATTCATGTAAGCATATGTATGACCATTTTTGTCCGCGCTGTGGAGCCCCAATTTTTTAAATTCTTGCCATTTCCTCGTAACAAAAAATGCTTTATTTTAAAAGTTACCGTTAATTTAAAAACGTAAGCTATTGTGTATTTGATTCAGATCGATGGCTTAATGTAAAAAGGCCCTAGCTCGATTTTTTGTTACTTGACGTGAGAAGGAAAAATTTAATAAAATACGTACAATTTTAGATACAAAAAAAGTTTTAATACACTTTTTAATAAAAAGAGGCAACACATTTTTGGAAATTGCATTAAAACTTTTTTTTTTATCAAAATTTAGTTTTTTCTTCCTCCTATCAAGTAACAAAAAATCGAGTTAAGGCCTTTTTATATTAAGCCATCGAGATATAGCTTTAAATTATTTAATAAAAAAAGTGTTTTTGTTACATAATGCGGTTTCTGTATACATTTTTATAACGCATCTATTTATAAAACAGCAGACATTTTGCACGTTTATTTATTTTCGAAGTGTTTATTGCTGTAAAAAACACTAAAATGAAAACCATTATAATTTAATTATAATAATTATATTATAACTTAATTTTGTTTTTTATCTTTTAAAATAGAATTTATTAATCTTGCCAATTGGTTTGTTTACTATATACATAGACATATTGAGTATTTTGGTACTGAGTACTCGATAACGTCTATTTTTTACGTACTTAATACTAAAAAATAAATAAAAAATTTTATAAGTGACGCATAACTTTTAACGTAATGTTTATGCATTTGAAGTTGCCATATTTTCTGCTCTGTAATGTAGTTGCTGTGTAGTTCTTACACCGTTTCCTTGTGTATGGTTTATTTCTGTATTCGGCTTTGACATTAAAAATGTTTTACAACAAACATTTTTATTTCTTACACAATTGGGAAAAATTTTATTTAACGTTTGTTTTTTTTGTCGAAGTAAATAAGTAAAAGTACGTCTTGCCACTACGTATGGTTCAGAACGATTTTATTTGTAAAATGTAATCGATTTTTGCTCTGGTAATGCCGAAAAAATTTTTTATTTTATAAGGAAGTTGTGATAAGAAAAAAATAGTTAATGGTCACTTTATTGCCTACTTTAGCTAAAGTTACTTCCCTGCGGGAAAAGGACCTATCCCAGGATACGTCACGTGATAGGTTCATTGTATGGGGACCGGTTTTTCATATGAAAATGCCCTCTGTGACATGTCACATGACAGGACTATAAGAACATATCACACAACTAACCCCAAAGAACATATTACAGGACTCGTATTTAAAACTCATCACGTGATGGAGTATTTAAAAACGAGCATTTGGTGAGTTTTTTGAGAACCGGTATGGCTTTTCATACCAATCACATTGTAGGTAATTTAGAAATCGATTTTTTTCACCTATCACAGGACTGGTGCTTTCAGATAAATCACGTGATATAGACTTTTAAACCTATCTCGTGATATGTTTTTTGGGAGCCGGTCCTGTTTTCACCAATTCTATTTTTAAAGACAGAAAATTCTCTCTGTGTGTTTAAATACAGTTCGAAACACTCAAACCAGCCAAAATTAAATGAAATTATTTTGAAAGATATCAGATTACATTACAGTTACAAACGACCATACCGCATCACAATAAGAGCTTTGAAAGAATTAATTCAATTTGTGCTTAATTCACAAAAATTTAATTTAGCAATAAAAATGATTATATAGCAATCCGTTGTACTATTTCTTAATAATCAAATCATTAGCTTTATTTCCAAAGCTTTAATGGGTATTGTATGTATTCGTAACTTATTTTATCATTTATTTATTACTGCAAAGTTTGACATAAACACACAATAATGAAGCATAACATGCAATTTATAGACAAATTTTAAGCATCTGTATTTTGTATTATCTTAATATTACAGTTTAGTAATGACAAATTTGGTATTTTATTTGATTTTTCAAATAACCTTTTACTATTATTCTATTCATTAAAAAAAGCTTAGAAAATTTGGAATCATTGAAATAATTCATTCATATGATTCAAAGCCGAGAATTAACCTTGTGAATTCATTCCATAACAATGACTCAAATTAAATTAATTTTAAAAAATGAATTAAAGAAATAAGTCTTCTAAAGCTTTGAATACAATATAGCTGCAACATTGAGTAAAAAATAAAAATTTCAATTGCTACTTTCTATAACAGAAACTACCAATATAATACAATGTAGGTTGCTCTTAATTCTGAACTTTGATTTTTTGACAAGATTAGTTTTTTTAATCGTAGCCTTTTTTGATAAGTTGACTCCTGCAGTCGGAAATATGGTGATTGAACTTGAATATTTTTTTAAGTAGCTCATAGCATATAAATGTCTTCCTAGCGTTATAAATGTATAGTAAAAATACATTACATGAAGTAACCGAGAAAGCATTTTTTTGAACATTTTAATCAAATTCCAGTTTTTTTTACACTGCTGCGCGAGCAAAAAGGCGGAATATGAGCTCATTTTCTGATCATAAACGATATTTTTGTTGGAAGAAAATAGTATCCTACATGTGACTGTTCTTGATGACCTATTTATGATTTGCTCTTTATTAGTTTAGAATCAAATTCAAACCCTTTTATAATGGTTTTTATACTCCTTTTCGAAACGTTTTTTAGTCATATATCAATTTTATTTCATTTTATTTGTGAGTATTCTTTCATTTTTTTACCAGTTATACTTAAAATCGCTTAAGAGTCTTTTTTGAGTCATTTTTTGGTCTGTTTAGGAGTCTTTTATAGTCTTTTATTAGTGGTTTTTCTATTCTTTTTTACATCATTTGTGATTGTTTTTCGAGCCATTTATCAGTCGTATAGCTAATCGTATTTGACACTTTTTCGAGCGTTTTTCATTACTTTTTTAAGAGTTTTCTGAATAAAATATTAAATTAATATTGATATTAATATTGACCGGGCTGTATAACTTTAAATGATTTTTCTTGTTTAATATCTTTTTTTTTTGGCTGGGGGGCCAATAAGTTAGTTGATGATGAGTATATTTTTGTTTTTTGGAAATATTAATTTCATTGAATATGTATAATTTTAGTTCTAAGTTTCTTATTCGGGATTGTATTGCTATGTAATACGTTTTTTGGCCTGGATGGCTTTTGTATTACAATATTAACAAATAAATAAATAAATAAATAAATAAATAAATAAATAAATAAAAAAATAAAAAAATAAAAAAATAAATAAATAAATAAATAAATAAATCAATAAATAAATAAATAAATAAATAAATAAATAAATAAATAAATAAATAAATAAATAAATAAATAAATAAATAAATAAATAAAATAAATCAAAATTAATTTCAAATAAAAAATTTACAAAAAAAATTATAAGAGATCCAGTTTAAAAAAAGATCTATTAATAAATTCAATGTTCAAAGAAAATAACATACATATTATTGGTTATGTTCAAATATAATAACACACAAATTCCTCCAACCTTCCAGTTTAACGGCATTAACTTCTTCTGTAAATTTTATAAAAGACCGCTTATTTACTTCTTTTAGATCTTTTTCTTCCTTTTTTAAGTCTACAACTTTAGTTTTTAACAAAAATATTTCATTGCGTAATTCAATTCTTTAGGTTGGAATATTATTGGATTGGGGTACGTACACATTTTGCACCGAAAAAAATGGATTTTCTGCGTGAAGATGAAAAATAAAATTAATCAATGTTTTACTTCGCATTACGCCTAAAGATACAACGTCCATATAATCTAGAGAGCACTGTAAAATAATGTCTATGTTTAGATTTTCTAATGGTGAAATAGACTACTTCAAATGATGTTAGGGCTGAAAACGATTTCTGAAGGTATTGTTGGTTTTTATTGTACACTCGCTTTCGGTTGGGAAAATAAGAAAATGTTTAACCGTTTGTCCTTTTTGTGTACAGAGCAGGGACAGAAAATAACTGTTATTTTTAAAAACTTACATCAAAAAAGCACACATAAAAAATGATCGTAGCATATTTTGGTTCTTATCATTATGATACATGGGTGATGTACATGCAAATTTTTGGATGACTTTTAAATTTGTGCCTTTTTTTATAAAAGTCAAAAAATAACTTTTAATTTTGACTTTTATTTTTTAAGGCAAAAATTAAAAGTTATTTTTGACTTTTATTATTTTACTCAAAAAATAAAAGTTATTTTTTAACTTTTAATATTTTAAGGCAAAAATAAAAGTCTCTATTTTATCATTCTTGATTTTAAAATTTAAAATTTTGTTTTCCTGAAGATGCTAACAAATTGTTAGCGAAATATCGAAAATAAAATAAGAAATTTTATAAAAAAAAGATCTTTAGCTTAAAAAAATTGAATATTTACACTCTTTAATTTACCTTTTGGAATATTTTGAATAATTTCACAATTTAGTTAAACTATGTTAACACTTCGATGTCACTTTCATAAATAAACAGAAATTGAACTTTTTGACATTTACTTAGCAATACGCAAAAAAAAAACAAAAAAACAAGCAGAGTTTAATCACATATCTGCGTAAAATATGATCATAAAAAACTGATAAAATACCCACGTTTTAAACGCCTGGATGATCAATTTGCAATTGCTATACAATTTTTAATCATAAGCGCAATTCATTTTCGAGACCTTTTTTAACGATCTTCCAAATGCTAGCTAGGAAGCTAAACAAAATGCACGTGTGGTGTAGTCGTTATCTGCGAAGTGGTTCACTCCCATTTTAATTAAATATTCCTTAATGTCTAAAAACTCCTTGTGTCAAATTTCAATTAAATTCGCTTCTATGTAGACGCCACAGAAACATTTAACTTGTAATAAATAATAAGTAATTTACCAAAAGTAGGGATGAATTTTAATTTAATTCTTTCTTAACCTATGTATAATTTTAAACACTGGTTTTAATTAATATGAAGAAAATGAATGTGAGATAAAAATTTAGAGAAATTATTCTAACTTTATATAATAAATTGAGTAATTTTTAAATTTACTTGTACCATATAATTTTATTATATTATTACCCAAAAGCGTTCCCGTAACAAAAGATAACAATATGACGTATAAAGATTGTTGCTGTGAGGGAAAATACTCCTAAACCTGCAGCAACAAGTTTTTCTTCGCACATACTGCTTGTCAAAATTCATTTGGAATTGACAGCTGTGACGTAGGCTGCACGCAACTTGAAAGCATTTTTATTTTCAAGATGCCATCGTCAAGAAAGGCCAAACTTGATCGTGTTATTCCCAAATAAAATAACGACGCACAGTGGCAAATTTTCAGAGTAAGCGGTCAAAATTCTATTACTTTTGAAGGAGTTATCATGTTTTAGTGCGGTTTTTTGTTAAATAGATAAGACATTTAGCTTTCATTTAGGATATCGACAATAAAAACCGATTAACAACAAGAATACATATTTATAAATAATTTCACTTTCATACCTCGTTTTTTATACCCTCCACCATATATGGTGAGGGTATATATCAGTTTGTCATTCCGTTTGTTACATGTCGAAGTATAAGTATATATATTCGGCATCCTTATGCAATTTTAAGTCGAAGACGCAAGCGGGGATGCCTATTTTTACCCAGATTATCGAACATCCTCCCGAGCAGTTTGGTATTGAAAATGAGCAAAATCGGTCCAGCGGTTAAAAAGTTATGAGTGAAAATGTGAAGGTACCTCTAAATTTTCCATACAAATTGGTACAGTTTTTCTGTATCTATTTTTTTCTGTTAAGCTTTGTTGGTTTTTCGTTTCATTCCATAATATATACTTTTTGTTTTTGTAACCAAAGACATTTATATATGAAGAAAGAGCAAAATACATAATTGCTTTAGTGCCGCTACTTTTAAATAGGTGGCGTTTAATTAACTAAAACAATACTCTGCCCCATGGCTAGGCCTTGGCTTAGGCTTTCAATTAATTTATTTACCAAGAATATTAAATTAACCACATAATTCAAATTCTAATGCATTCAAATGTTACTAGTTGACTTATTACATAATTTTAAAGTCAATTTTTTAAATGTTTCACATTTTTATGTCAAAAAAGAAATTTTCATAGAGGAAAATAGTATTTTTTTATTTTTATTCCATTTGTATTTTTGAGAATTGAGGGATTGGTAAATGTATATTTATGTTAATTTTTTCTTTTATAGACAAATACACATGAATAAAGTGCATTATTGTGCTCTTAAACATCTAAATGAATATTGATTAAAAAAATTAAGGTATAATATGCACATAAAACATATATTTTTCATAGTTCTTGGCAAATATTCATTTATGTTACAAAGAAAATAGAAAATCAATAATATTCTACTGCATATTGTAGCACAATATGGCTAATGGAGACTAGCTCTGCAGCAAAATATGCCTAATGGAGAGAATGCACCTTCTGGTGGGCCATCTATTGACAAATAGTTACAATTCATGTTCTTTTTTAACAAATAAATTTCTTTGCTGTATTCTCTCCATTAGACAAACACACTTCAATTTTTTAAGGAAAGAACATTCGTTGCAACTATTTATCAATACGTGACGCATCAGAAAGTGCATTCTCTCCATTAGGCATATTGCTGCTGCAGAGCTAGTCCCCATTAGCCAGTAACAAAATTGAGTATTTGCCAAAAACTATGCTTTAAAATGTGTTTTTTGTGCAGTCCATGGTTGAAAAAACTAGTGAAAATGTAAAAACTAGTGTAAACATATTTTCTTATATTTTTTTTCACCAGTCGATTAGCAGTAAATATTTGGTATTCACCTCAAATATTTTTTCACCACTAAAAATTTTTTCACCACAAAAACTTTGTTCACCTCAAAAAATTTTTTTCGCCGCTAAATTTTTTTTCCACCAAAAAAGTTCTTATCACATCTAAAAAAGTTTTTCACCTCAAAAAATTTTTTCACCTGCATAATTTTACTTCAAAACTTTTTTTATACTATTTGTATCAAAAACAGTAGAGAATTTTTTTTAGGATATTGGTGGAGGGATTTAAAGATTCGGCACAGCCGAATTTAGCCTTTTTTTTTTGTTTAATTTCAGCAAAAAACTGAAATTTTGTAACAAGATTGACCGTTAAATTTAACTTTAATCCCTTTTTGGATAACACGTACCTTAAAGGTTATTTTAGCTAAAGTGGGTAAATAAAGTGACATTTAAGTATTTTTGGATATCACAGTTTCCTTAAAAAATAAAATTGATTTTTTTTTAAATATGGCACTACTAGAGCAAAAAAAATAAAATTTCTTCGAATTGTGTAAAAAAAAATTAAAAAATTTTTTTTGTATAGAAGTAATAAAGTCGACGACGAACACATAAACAATCCAAAAAGCAAGGAAACGGGCAAAAACAACACGGCAACTACACTACAGAGCAGAAAAAGGCAACTTCAAATTCTTAAATCTTACATAAAAAGGTAAGATGAACTTACCATTACCTTAAAGTATACTTATAATAACGAAAAACTAATTATCTCTCCGTAACAGTTAGTGTCCGCCATCTGATGGAGAGTTGGTGAAATATTTGAAGCTCTTTAGTTCATAGATCTATTATGTTATTTTAATTCCGGGTTAAGTCGCTGGGGATCGAACCCGCAACGTTCTGTTTAACAGTCCAGCGCTCTAACCATTACATCACCCTCAAAGCATATATGGGTAATTCTCAATCTTTATTAATTTTTATTAAGACAGTGTTCTTGAATATTTTCCTTTTTCAAAAAAAGCATTTCTAGAATTTTACCTCTATATCTATAACTACTTGTAAATAAAATGACTATCACTTCATACCTGACTTTATTTTTTTTTTTTTAAATAATGGTTGGCATTCAATATCTTTTAATAATAACGGTAGTTGGCTACCGCAGCTACTTTAAGACCGATATGAAAATTTTAAAATGGTGATTCCATTAAAGGAAAGTGTCATTTTGTACAATAGGGGTTGTTCTCCTATTTTACTGGTTCTATTTTGAAATATCTTTAACTACCGTCATAATAACGCTATTTTGCAGATATAGAAAAATTTAACAGGTATTATTATGCACTAAACCCCGTAATAGTAAAAGACACATATCACTATTGCAATCGCAGTTTTAAAATTTTCGTATGGGTATTAATCAGAGCGTAATAGACAACTACCGTTATAATGAAAAGTTTTTGCTTGCCAACCATGAAAAAAGTACAATTTCAACATTTGGGGCTACCTTTGTACAAAAGCTGTTTTCGTATATGGACTTAGCCGGAATGCGAAATAGAGCAATTATATTGCATGCTCCCTTTGTTACAAACACATAGCTCATTTCTTAGCTTTTGTCCCAGCAAACATGGCAATACGAAGAAGATTTAATATGAGAATAATTTTTTCAGAAGATTAAATAGCAATATAAGTAATATGGTTGAATTATTGTCTGAAAGATAAAAATATGATTCGTCTCATAACCACCCAGAAGACAAATAAACAATTATTTTTATATAATTTTTAATAAATTTTGTTACATGGAATTCGCACAACAATTTACTTCATCATCCTCTGATGGGATTTATTATTCTTTTGAACGGTCTGTTTGAATTCTATTTTCTGCAGGGGAAAATAAACATTTTTCATATGCAATTTTATAAATTATTTCGAAAAGATTAGCTTACCTTGATCTTATATGATTTATTTTTGTTCCATCTGTCCGCTGATAAAATGTCGCTAATTCCATTATTTCCAAATTTTGTTTGATTTTTTTCAAAATGACATTCAGTTTTTAAAATTGGGTTTGTTTATCTTCTAAGGGTTATTAAAAAATATCTTCGCAATAAATTTTTCCTAATATCGTCTAAATATCTTTCAGCTGATAAAAATATGATAGTTCACAATACTACTTTGATAATTTTTTGATGGCGATCAAAGGGAGATATTTCCGTAATATCTTTTGACAATATTTCATCCAAATGTTTATTAGGTGTTTTTTTTTAATATTTCGTCGAATTACATATACAAAAATTTCAAATATTTTTATGACAAATATTTTTGTTTACATTTAAAAAAGAAAAGCCAAGAATCTCCAAGACTTGGCAACATTTTTATATATTTTTGATGTTTATGTAGATATATACATATATATAACTACTTAGCCAGTCTATATCTACTTTAATTTGTATGAAATATTTGTATATACAATTCTAAAAAACAACAAAAATAAAAGGTAAACAATAGAATGAGTGCAGCACGCGTTATTTATATGAAAGGACTGGCAACTGAAATAAAAAAATAATGGCATATTTTATTAAAACATAATTTTAATACACCCAAAAGTAAAAAGTGACTAGGTAATACATACTCGTAAAACAATACATTAATTTGTTGATTAAATATTTTAATTTTAAATATGTACATATGTTTTATATAAAAATAAACTCATAATTCTGAAAGATTTGGGGACTTTATGTGGTATTGGCATATCAGATCTTAATTCAAAAAATAAGTAATACAGTTAGAATCACGTATTTAATTGTTTTAAATGAATTATAAGCTACATACGAATTGACAAAAGTTTTGAAATTTTCTTTGAAAAATTTTTCAAATTTCATACAAATTTGGAAACCTGAATTTAGTTTAGATTTTATTTAGGCAGCTCGTACCTACACTTTATACAATATTTAAAAACAATAGACCGCATTTATTTTTTTTCTAAAGTTTTGTTTTTATACCCTCCACCATATATGTATTATGAGGGTATATATCAGTTTGTCATTCGAATATAGGTCTAAGACCCCATTGAGTATATATATTCGTGATCCTTATGCGATTTCAAGACGATTTAGCGATGTCTGTCTGTCCGTCTGTCTGTTGAAATGGTGATCTTCATTTTCACTTAGATTATTGGATACCCTCCCGAGCAGTTTGCTATTGAAAATGAGCAAAATCAGTCCAGTGGTTGAAAAGTAATGAGTGAAAAAGTGTAGGTACTTATAAATTTTCCGTACAAATTGGTGTATATTAGTACAATTTCATAGTAGCGACTGGTACATAATATATTTTCTCATATTTTTTCACCAGTCGCTTAGAAATTAATAATATTTTGTATTCACCTCAAAAAATTTTTTTCACCACTTAACTTTTTTCAGCTCAAAAATTTTTTATTCACAAAAAAAATGTGTGTTGATATCCAAAAAGATTTTACTTTTTTCACCTCCATAATTTTACTTCAAACGTTTTTTATATTATTTGTATCCAACCCAGTAGAGAAATTTATGATATTGGTGGAGGTTATTAAAGCCATTTTTACTTGATTATATTTATTTTGTTGTTTTGCCGATTTTAAATCCCAATGTCAAATAATAGTAGATAAGGGACGTCGACGTTTAAATCAACCTTTCATTTCTCCTTTTTTAGAAAAGCTCGAAAATAGATAAAAGGCTTAAAATTGACCTGGTTTTAATCACTTGAAAGTGTAGTTTTGGTTGTTTTTATACAAATAATAATATGAGTGCGGAATTTATTATTTAGATGTCGTCATAGAGGAAGCTAGAGTTGTATATATTATATTGTTGGATCTAATTTGATACAACTCGATCATGCATTTTTCGGATAAATTTGGATTTTACTTAATCCCTAAATATATTTCTGGACCTAATTTGAAAAGCATTTTTCTACATTCTTAATTTTTAGCAGCTATATATATTACTATTTAGCTAGTATATACATATCTACTTAAATTTGAACATTTATAAGAACATTTATTTAAAATTCGAAAAAAACAAACCTCTTGTCTGGAACTTATTTTCCGTAGACGGAATAAATAAATATACTTATTGTACCTCGTAAGCGTAAAGGTGTACAAAACGTTCCGTTCCGTTTGCGTACCGTATTCGGTCCGTGATAAGCGTAATCCGTTTTCTCGATCCGTATACGGACCAGAAAACAGATGGACCGTTTGCGTACCATTGTGTCGTGTAATAAACAGAGTTGAGTTCGTTGAAAGTCAGTCATTGACAGACTGTTATGTAGTGCAAAAAAAACGACATTACTCCGTTTTCAGAATGCGGCATCAGGTCCGTATCTGTACCGCTTTTCTAAGCAAATAACGGATTTGAACATTTTCTTATATTTAGCCTATTTATTCAATTAATTATGAGTAGTACAAACATATTATGTGTGTTTGTAGATTTATGAAAATTAAATTTAATACCTAATAGAAAAGTACTAGTTTGTTTAGGGTCAGCTGATAGTAAAGGGTGATTTTTTTTGCTATTTGTTTTTACAGTATAACTTTTTTAGTGTAAAATTAAGATTCGTCAGATGAGGCAATTCCAAAAATGCTCTAAAGTCCGTTATTTCTTGTGTACAGGTACAAGCCAGCTACAATTCCAGCCCTGGCAGACAACATTACATTTGTCATTGGGGAGATACCAGCCAAAATGCTGGAAAAAGTATTGCTAAATTTCAGCTCACGGATTGAACATTTACATGAAATAATCTTTAAAAAGTAAATGGCAGGCATTCATGTATCTCCCCAAATAAATATAAATAAATATACCATTCACTTTTGGAAATTTTCTGTTTTTTTCCATTTTCAAACCCAAACGTTTAAAACTCAACCTATATTAACAATGAAATTTCTAATGATACAAATTGGCTTACCATAAAGTCATTTATGTTTTTCTGTTATATGTGGGTGGTAATGAGTTAATCAAGGTTTGTAATTGTAAAAAGTACCGCGTAAAATACTTCCAGTCACTACTTTTGCACTTTAGATTGCATTTATAAATTTTTAATATTACCGGAAGTGTCGCGCGATTTTAGCGATCTATTTTATTTAATTATTTTTTATTTTTCACTATATATTTATTTATATTTTGATAAGAACGATAACACCGATTGCTATGGAATCTAATCTGATGAAAAACGAAAAAGTCCGTTTTAACGGCACGAAACGGATACAGCACAACGGAGTCAAAATGTAATGTTTTCGGAAAACCGATTCTATGAATGATTGAATTCAAACAAAAGATTTTATTTTGATTGTTGTTTCTTATTCTTATTTAAATTACAATTCAGTAAAAATATTATTTTTGAATGCTATATTTCCATTAACACCAATATCATCATCGTCCTCTTCGTCATCCTCATCAACCAAAGGACTTTTCATACCATTCGAGTTAGATAACTTTATTGATTTTTTTCTTGATTTAGTTTTTGAATTTTGTCCAAATGCACCGCCATTACTTTGCGGACGTTTATAACTTGTAGTTATTGATGAAGTTTCCGCATCGCCGCTATTTTTATTATTAAAATGTATCATGTACCAGGCAACAGCACTGTCACCAAATCGTCGATAAACGGCACCTGCCGAAATTATAGTTACAACTACTATAAATGAATATAGTAAGAGAGAGGAACCTTTGTGCGCTGCTTCGGGTTTAGAGTTGTTTTCAATGATATATTCAGTCGATTTTTGAGTGGTTGTGATATCTAAAAAAAATTACTGCATTTAGAATTTTAAATAAATTTATGTTTAACATTAATAACTATAGACCTTCCAGTAAAAAGGAAGAAAAACCTACATTACATGTATGTTAGTATTTCTGTGCAATTCACTTGCAAACATTTTTCAAGTTATAACATATCTTACAGAGATCAGCCACATTGTGATCGATAAGCGCATTAAAGAATATAGTGTTTATTTTGTGGAAAGAATGCTAACAGCAACGTGGAATAGAAGTAAGCAAAGATTTAGCCCATAATCTAACTAGTAGGATGGAATGTTTGGAGTGAAAAGTCCCCCCTATAAAGGCCTGCCCAAACCCCTTTGATTAAATGTCTGAAATCTTAAATATGTTTGTGCTTCATGGAGTGTGGGCCAACTCATTGATAAGGTATATTTTAGAAATCTGAAATACGTGTTTGCTTGTTTTAGCCTTTAATCTAACTGGTATGACGGAAGTTTTGGACATCCACACTTGGAAAAGGCCTGCAAAAACCCATTTGGAAAGAAACCTGAACTTCTGATTTATCGATATTATTGCGAGAAAGGGAGGGAAAAGTCTCCAGCTTGATGTCCTGCTCAAATCCATTTTGTCCACTAACAAAATTGCAAGTATTGTACTTAACATTAAACTCCCAAAAAATTTTTCGTTACCGATTGTAGGTTATTTAAAAAATAATACGTAAAGTTTTCTTTTAAATGAAGAATCAATTAAAATTCATAGAAATAAATTTTTTAATTATTTGAATCAGTCATTCAAAAAACAAACTATAAAAAATACAGACTTTTAGTACACTCACAATATTATTTCGTTAAAACAACTTAAAATACATATTAAATTAATCGTAAAAAGAGGTCTACAGATTTTTCATTATATTCAAGCCACTTTCTTGTTTATTTTCAATCAAATTGAAAGTTTTTTTATTTGTATGTACCCTGTAAGAATTGTCGATAGTGAAACTGTACTGATTCACTATTGACTTTGTCACCAATACTACTGACTAATTATGCCCCAGCCAACGCTTTCTGCTGTAGACATTTAACATGTGCGTGTCATTGCGAATGTACACAACTATTGACTAGGTATTGACATTCGAACCAGAAATTCACTAGTACATTTTAGTAATTCTAGTCTACATTTTTGGAACTTTTTACTAGATTTCCACACTAGGAAGGAAATAAAATTAAACAGGTGCATTTATTTTGTTAAATTAAATATTTTATTAATAATTTTTTTTTATAAATTTCATTAAAGTAAAAAAAAAAATTCGTGCAAATTAAATTCAAATTTGTATATTTAACTTTTAAATTCTTCTTTATATTTTTATTAAAAACTTTAATTTTGCATGCAGCTATGCACATGTATTTTCAACAAAATAAAACAATAAAAAAATCAAGAACAAGCACAGCTTTGCAGCTGCAAAAAAGGATCGTAAAAAATATAGACGCTTTGTAGACATGTCACCAAAAAGTCACCCAAATTGGTCGACAAAAGTGGTGACTTGTAGACACTTGACCCCAGGCTTCCTACAGGGTAATTACAAAACGCAACACACACAGATGTATATATTTTTATTGGCTTTGTATGTATGTATATTTGAATAATTTCTTGTAATTTTTATTGAAATAATTTTATATATATACAAACTATTTTGGTAAAAAAAACCAAAAAGAATTATATGAATTTCAATTTTTAGAAACAAAAAACATAAAATATTACATATAACAGAAAATAAAAACTCCTACTGAATGTCTGTAAATTTTTATAGTTTGTTTTTTGAATGACTTATTCAAATAATTAAAAAATATATTTCTATGAATTTCAATTGATTCTTAATTTAAAAAAAACAAACTTTACGTATTACTTTTTAAATAAACTACAGTCGGTAACGGAAAATATATTGTCAGTGTAGTTGATATTTTCTGTTAAATGAAAAATTTTATGTTGTCGGTTTATAAAAATAGAAATTCAAATAATTCCTTTATGTTTTTTCAAAATAGTTTGTTTAAATTCATTATCATTTCAATAAAAGTTACAAGAAATTTTTCAAATATACATACACACATAGAAAAAAAATGAATGTAGATCTTTGTGTATGTTGTGTCTTGTAATAACATGCAAAAAAATTTCAATTTGAAAAACAAACCCATACAATGTTTATTTTTTTTCTAACGTTTTGTTGGTCAAAAATTGATGGTTCTTTTAAACGACTTTCGATTATTTTACTACTTTTGGCGATTATTAAACAATGATTGAAAATAAACAACAAAATGATTTCATTTCATTTAGATTAATTTAATATGTATTTTAGATTGTTTTTAATGAAATAATATTGTGAGTATATAAATTAATGACAGTTTCTTGCACACGATGCAAAAACGGCCAGCCAGTTATTTGAATTTTTCTCAGCCTAGAGTAGCATTCTGAATTTTTTTGCACCATCGTGAGTTCCCTTAATATCTAATTTTTGTATTCAATAACAAAAATTCGCATTGACAAATTCATAATCAATGAGTTAAACGAAAACTTGAGTTTTAATTAAAAAGCATTTCATTAAAATTCAGAGTGACCTTAAACAAACAACGTGTTCAATTTCAAAACATATCGAAAGTAGTCTGATCAACCCTGAATGGTGTCTATATAACTCTGTGTTATCCATTCATGGATAATCATAAGTTCAAAAAAAAATGACATAAATGACATTTGCATTTGACAAGTTTGAAAAAAATTTTAAGCGTCATTGAAGATGGTAGTAATAAATATAAAAAATTTAAAATATTATATACTGTTAAATTTAATCAGGCTCGAGATCATAATTTAATGTTACTAACGAATAGTAAACACTACTTTTTTTATTAAATGGAATAAATTGGGAGGATCAGCGCTAGAGGGAGGGCAGACTTTCGACCTGAGCGACCAGGTCATCGTCAGGCTCCTTATAAACCACCCAACCTACAAATGAGGTTTATATATCACACACTCTAAGGAAAATGACTTTGTGAAATTCCTTTTTTACAGTTAATCAATGAAAACATTTCAAAACACTTTTTTGGTAGTGGAAACAGTTTGAAATGTTTTCCTCACAACATGTTATTTTCGTCATAATGGAAATATGGTATGTCACAGCGAGGTTTTCTTTTATACGATTTTTATGAAAAGGTCATAATATCACTGTAATAAAATTTATATAAATTTCCATATATAATAACCGAAAAATTCGAATTGGATTAATCTTTTCACAATTAAAATCGTTTATATATATACTTGATTTGGTGTATCGCGTTTCATAATCTTAAAAAATATTCTAATTCGATAGAAAAATTGTGTATTTTTTAACATTTAACCTTTTCTCAGTTTTATCAGCATTTAGATACCTCTATTATTATTTATTTACATAAGCTTCTAATAAACATTGTAGAACCTTAATGGCCACCCTATTTATGAACCATTGGATCTGGGGACTCCGGGTAATTCAGGGGTTAGCCCGTTACGCTATTTTTTATTTGGCTACCAAATAAAAACTGGTCAAAATTAGTATACCAGTCATGGTAGAAACCCGTTTAAAGATTATATTTTGTTCTATAGTGGATTGGACACATTTAACAAAACCCAATGCAAATTATTTACTTTTAGGAATTTTGTTTTGAGTATGTAATTTTTTGCTAAAGTATAACCCCTCTTTAAGCTGCCTTTACATCATACAATAGTATACAGTACCATACGATCGAAATCTAGTCTAGATTTCAAGGGTTGCGCATACATAACTAATAACAATTTTTGGAATTGGTCGTAAAGAGGTTAGAATGAAACTTATTTGCAAAGAATCAACAACATAAACACTATGGAAACTGTAGCTATACAAAATCTGGCATATTTTACTTCTTTTTGATTTCTTTAAAAATAAAAATGGTAAACAATATCGGGAACTTTTTTTTTTCAAGAATTTGTAAGAAATGAAAACGGATTTGTGTAGATGGCTCCATAGAAGATTCAACTGGTGAATTTGAAGCAAATCGAAAGGGGCGAAGAATTGCAAATTTTAAGAATTTGTAATATGAAATATTGTTTCGATTTTACCATTTAAAATCGTTGATTAATTTCCTCCAAATAAATCTAGTTCTTTTTATACCGTAAGTAATAAACACAGTTCAAATTTTATTTACACAAACTTGAATGAACACAACTGAATCACCAATGGTGTCTTCAAATGCTGTAATCGCGACATCTAGTCGAAAGTAGTAATATCCAGTAATATTAAGGACATGATGTTTCTGGTCATAGAACATATAAAAGTTTCAAAGTTGCTAGTGAAGAGTTGTAACTAATTGTCGCTAGATGAAGCTTTGATGGATAGTTGCCATTGGTAGCAATTGTTTTAAATTTCAGTGTTGGAATATGGGAATTTTTGGTTTTTCGAGTAAATGGATAATGATTAATTTCAATTATTTTCTATTCAACTTTTTTTACATCTTAAATTTCGATTAATAGTAAAGTGCATTTATGATAATTTTTAGCTGTACCTTAAACTGTTGAACTTCAATGCTAACACTCCAAGGTTGAGTTAAGTTTTTTCGCGAGGATGTACTGATTGGTAAAAAAATTGTTATTGGACTAAAAATAATTGGGGTTCTTAGCATACTATACAAAAGCGCTGTATACTCTATGAAAGCGCTGTATAGTTAAAATTTACCAAGATTTTCATTTGATTTTATAATTTCAGAGGTTTTTGGGTAGGGTTGGTCGGAAAGAAGAAGGGCCATTCGCCCTTCAATATCACCCAAAAATGACTGACATAAATCTATGCCAGAGAATCGGTACGTTGTGCGCTCTCTAAAACTACGTGAATAAACATTTCAGTTTATGTGAATAATTAAGTATTCCTCATGTATGCCTTCAGTTTTTCCAAATTAACCCCCCGCAAGCACTCCAAAGACGGTATAACGTCCCCGTACCAGTGCCTTATCCTACTCCTTGCGAAAGCCGGACAGAAACGAAGCAAGTGTTCCAGGGAGTCCACAGTGTCACTCCATCCCAATTTGTAGTGGGGTCTATGAGAATTCTCACCATGGTGGTCAGTTCTCGTTTCCCCTGCCTTAAGATTACCCTTGTCCTGTCCACATCGGTGTCACCCTACAGGACTTTTGAGTTCGCACTAACTTAATCGCAATTCCAGATCTTCTTGTGCCCATTGTCCAAGCTCCGTTTTAGCTATCTGAAAAAAGGTCTCGGTCTCCAGTGTCCAGGTACCCATATCAACCTCAGACGAACCCTGCGAGAATAAGCGTTTATCATCTTATTGCAGTTCAAAGTCATACTGGATTTCACAGACTTCACTGACAGAGCCCTAGCCTCAGCCAGACTTTCAGTGAAGATGACTGCATCCTCAGAGTAATCAGTCGTAGTTAAAACCGAATGCACTTCGTAATAGCCATAACCTCCGCCAGAAAAACGGTGTTGTAGTCCGGAAGTCGGAAGTATATTTCCATTCCGCAAAGGAAAACTAAACTAGTTAAGACCTTTTGGTATGTGATGTTTTCAATATATAATAAAAAATTTATAAATAATAAATTTTTGTTAATTCATTGTCCCCGCACAGGTAAACTATATCGAATTTTGAAAATTTTAATTATGTTGCCTAGGTCTGTGCATTTCGTAAATTTTACTGTGCTACCGTAATTTCATACATTTTTCCCAATTTTACTATGGGCTTAGTTAGCTGTAGGCCATCTTACTCTAATCACTCAATGGCAACCATTGTATAGATTATTAAATAAAAATTCGAAACAAATTTATAATTTCAGAACGTTTTGTATGTTTTTGTATTTTGAAATTAAGCTATTGATGACTACATACGCCGAAAGTTTCACGATGGTACCACAATTTCTTATATTTTTGCAACTTAACTATAGGCTCAGTGCATTGTGGGAAGTAGTCAATATAGGGCTATTTTGCGATGTTAAATTTTTTTAAGTCGGCTACTAAACTAACTTTTAGCAGCCATTTAGGAAAATTTCTCTTAAAATTGTCGTTTTATTAGTATCAGGTGTGTCTGTAAGTGACATCATAACCGAAACTTTGGATACTCTTTTTGGATGGGCTTTATGTTAAGTAGTGGGCGATGTACTATTCGCTACGAAGTCGAAAATTCCAGTCTTCATATTTCTTTGTAAAGTATCTGGGTATCATCCTTAACTCGAAACTTTCATTAAAATTTAATATCGAATAGAGGGCAATTTGCAGAAAGTTGTTTGGTGCTAGCATCGTTTTATTACGACACTACTTCTAGGACTGATATACTCAAATCGATAATTGATATTATAGTGTAGAAATGGGCATAATTGATATTATAGTGCATAGTGTAAAAGTTTATCTATGTACAACCACAAATAAAAAAATTAAATTACCGATCCATTAATTTTAAAATATTAATATCATATTTTTTTAAAAAGGATCTAAAAAAATTAAAAATTTTTAATAATTAATTTAAATTTTTTTTGTTTTTTTAAAAACATCGGTATTATTAACAGAGATAAGAATTCAAAGAACAAATTAAAACATAATTTTGCAAAAAATTTGGATCCATTGAAGAATATCAGTCGGTCAACGTTTCGACTTTGGTTGCATATAAAGGGTGTCCCAAGAAGAACGCAATTTTTAAATCTGGCAACATTCGAAGTGTCATTGTTTGACATTTGAACAATTGTTATTGTTTGCTAGTAGAAGGTACGAGGTTAGTAAAAATGGAGCGCTACACGAATGAACAACGCATTCTCATTGTGAAATTGTTTTACCAAAATGGTGAAAGTTTTGCGGCTACAGTTCGCAAATTGCGATCAATTTGGGGTCACAATAATGCTCCAAAAGAGTCAACTGTAAAGAGATTAATGGATAAATTTGCCGAAACTGGGTCTGTTAGTGATGTAAAGACAACAACGCGCCATCCAACAAGACGGCGCCACATGTCATACAGCCAGAGAAACAATTCAATTGCTGCATCAGTCATTTCCCGGTCGTGTTATATCGCGTTTTGGAGATCAGAATTGGCCGTCTAGATCGTGCGATTTAACACCATTAGATTTTTTTCTTTGGGGTTTTTTGAAGTCGATGGTTTACGCGAATAAGCCGACGACGACTCAAGCCTTAAAAGAGGAAATTGGACGCTGCATTAATGAAATACCGCAGCATTCATGCAAAACAGTCATTGAAAATTTCATTAAAAGATCGCGTGCATGCCAGCAAAGCCGCGGCGGCCATCTGCACGATATATTGTTCCATACATAACCTCATTCTGTCTAAAAAATCGTGAAACTTTATTGTATCGTAAATACAATAAAGTTTCACGATTTTTTTTTAAATATCTGTGTTTTATTTAAAATTTAAAAATTGCGTTCTTTTTGGGACACCCTTTATATATTAAAGAGGGCGTAGTAGATCCAAAGTCTTTCTTTTATTCAGTAAATCAAAAACTAAATAGTCAACACAAAAAAAAAAAAAATATCATTACCAAAAACGGGTAACATTTTAATTGGCAAAGACTTTTAAAATAAAGTTTGCCAAAGTTAAACAAACAATTGAAAGAGTAAAGATCTTCAAGGTTTTGAATAATTTAATCCAAAAATTATGTCAAGTTGATATGTTAACAAAAAATTTTGAAAATTTTTTCTGTGGTATTTAATAAAATTATTTACCTTTAGGATAAGAAGTAACGTTAGTTGTAGGAACAGTTGGAATAATTTTTGTAGATTTTGCGGTTGAGGTTGCTGTAGTTCTAAAAGTCGTTGGAGTTGTAATAGAAGTTGAAGGCGTAGTTGTTATTGAAGTTTTGATTGTAGTAGTCGGTGGAGTTCTGCGTATGGTAGTTGTTGTAGAAGTTATTTTTGTGGTCATCGTTGGTGTAGTTCTCGTTGTTCTCGCTGTAGTTGATGTAGTTTTCATAGTTGTTGGTGTAGTTTTTACTGTTGTTGGTATTGTTTTAACTGTTGTTGGTGTAGTTTTGATAGTTGTTGGTGTAGTTTTGATAGTTGTTGGTGTAGTTTTGAAAGTAGTTCGTGTAGTTTTGATAGTTGTTGGTGTAGTTTTAAAAGTATTTCGTGTAGTTTTAATAGTTGTTGGTGTTGTTTTTACTAAAGTGGGAGTTGTCTGGACTGTTGTAGGTTTGACGGTCGTTGGTGTAGTCCTGGGTGTTGTTGGTGTACTTTTTAAAGTTGGTGTCATTATCGTAGAAGGTTTAGTAGTTGAGCTGGTTGTAGTGGCAGAAATAGTGGTTGGTTTTATAGTTGTTGTCGTCGTCCTAATTATTTGTTGCGAATTTTCCTGTGTTGATTCTTCAAAGATTGCATTTGAATATATCGTGGAAGATTCTGAGAATACATCTGTAATATAAAAAATGTACATATAGAAATTAAAACATATCTAATAGATAATTTTAAAATATATACTATTTAAACAAACGGTTTTGTAATCTGGACAACAGCTATCATTATCTTCACAATCTGGATCACAATTGCATAATCCCATGAGATGTCCATATATGCGCATTAATCCATTTCCGTGAGCATCAAAACAACGTCCTACACATGATTGTATATCATAAAGGGATTCGTCTGAAATTTGATAATGTTCGTAATACTATAAAAATTACTTGTGTGGTATTAGAACGCTTGCTAACATGTAGTTGTATCATACTCCTCTTGGGACATAAATTCATCTTCCTTCTTATCGAGTGCCTTACAATCCTCTCCTATCAATAGTCTGACATCATCAATAGCTATGTCGCTCAAATGACCTCGTCCAGATTTGGCCACAAATACAATTTGAAAGTCTTCACTTAATTCTTCTATATTGAAATGAGCCTCATTCCATATATTATTTTGATTGCCATACTTCTGAAATTTAATTAATCTTAAAGCGAAATATCATTATTATTAAGACCAACTCAATTGAGGTTTAATCATTAAAACCTACTCTTGGCGATTTTTAAATAATTCATCCAAACTTAATGAAACCGGTTTCACAACGACATATAAATCGCCAACTCCAGCTCCATACATAAAGTAGTAAAATTGAAAACAACATGCAGTCTTCAAACTAAGATTACGTTCGTATATTGGTGAGGTAAGTGTGACTGGATTGTTTTGACGTGCCAGACTCTCCATTAGCATATAATGCCCTCCATTAGCTGTGAATGTTGTATGATCGTGTCGCGGCCCAGTTTTAAATGTTGTAAAAACATTTGCTGCCATTACCCGTTTCCATTCTAGGCCATCTCTAGGCTCATATGTCCATCCGCAAATATCATCAGTTTCGAAATCACATGCATGCTGAATAATATTTTTACGCACTTGTGATAAATACAAGGAAGTCTCAGTTAAAAATTTGTATGTAATTTAAAATACACATAAAATGATTCCATTTTTAATAGCTAAAAATTGCATGAAGAAATTAGTGGATATAGTTCGGTTACAAACAACACTACTAAAAATGATTCTTCAATTGAGCTCAAAACACCTAATTTCAGGGTTAAAAGGGTTGGTATAGAATATAACATGATGCCTAGTAAGAACTGAAGTCCCAGGAAATTATTAAAGTGGATTTATTTTTATTGAAAATCCATTTATAACTTTTATGACCATTTTTAGAAAACTGTTTCAAAAAATCTAACAACACAACAACTAATAACATTTTTAATATGGCAACACTGCAAATGTCAGCTGTTCGAAAATGCACGTGATAGGCAACAAGAGCGAAACAAATGCCAAACGTGCATCACAAAAATGGCTGATGTAATGCAAGAGTAAGTATAAAATGTTTTATTAAAATATTTTTTTATTTAATTTAGTTTTGCTTACGAGGACACACAGTAGGGGAAAATTCTTCCCCTTGAAGGCCTGCCAAAACCGCTGAAGCTGGAAAGATGGAATTTGGTACATATGTTTCTCCTCCGGCGTAGAAATTATTTAAGATGGGATTTTTGGAAATTGCTACAGGGAGGGACTAAAGCAGGAAAAGTCTCCCGTTTTGGCCTTCCTAAAAAGCTGGAGATAGGAAGTTAAAATTTGTTATGAAGGTTTCTCCTCCGGTGTAGACATCAGATATGATGGGATATTTAAAAATATCGACGACGAGGGACAAAAAAGGACAAAATTCTTGCCCTTGAAGTTGAAATTTTGTACATAGGTTCCTACTACGGGGAGGGAAAAAAAAGTGAAAAGTCTCCCCCTTCAGGGCCTCCCCTCACGGCCTGCCCACACCGATTTAGCTATAAACCGGAATTTGAAGAATGGGCTAACTATATTTAGAATTTTATCCCGAAACATGGTAAAAAGGGGGGTTCAAAGTGGAAAATTTTCCCCCTTAAAAACTGCAGTAGTCGCTGGACAGTATTTTTGGAAAAGTGTAGGGGTAAAAATGGGAAAATTCTTCTTCTTGACGGCCTGCAAAAACCACTGGAGGTAGGAAGGTGAAATTGGGTACGAAGGGCCTTTATCCAGCGTAAACATCAGCTAAGATTGGAATTTTAGAAAATCCTACGGGAAGAAGAGGGGAAATTTAAGGCTTTGACGACCTGCCAAAACCGCTGAAACGAGGTAGTTGAAATTCGGTATATATGTAGGTGCCTTCTTCGACGATAATTCCGGTGTTAAGAGCTCTTAAACTGGATCTTTGAAAATTCTCATAACGGACTGTCAAAACCGCTTAACCTAGGAAATCTAAATTTAGTATATAGGGGCAAAAAGGCGAATAGTCTCCAACTGATGGCCTTCCCAAACCTTTCGAGCTAGGAAGCAAAAAAAATGTATAAAGGATCATCCTGCAACGTAGACATCAGCTAAGAGGGAGGCATCAGTTAAGAAAGGATATTTGGAAAAACCTACGAGGAGGTGGAAAAAAGGGGAAAATCCTACCCCTTGTCGGCCTGCCAAAATTACTAGAGCTATGAAGATGAAATCAGGTATGTAGGTTCTTCCTCGAGCGTATACATTCTCCCAGAGGCGCGTTAGCCCGGGCAACCTTTTTCTACGCTTACAACGTAGCCCGCTTGTTAGAAATATCTAATACGGTTTTTGTATAGTCGCAATTTTGTATGTTGCATTTTGCTACTGAATTTGATGAATTAATTCTTTTAATTATTAGATTTATGGAATAAATATTTTGTAACAAATTCCTCTCTTTATACACATATGAACTGCTGAGTAATAATTTACTTTGTCTAATATGCTAATTTAAGTTGGTTTATTCATACAAATAAAATTCTTTGCATGCATTGTATGGACACCCTATATTTTATACGATCAACAATAAAGTGTTTTTTTCCTTTTTTGCCTATTCTTTGCGTACAGTTTTAATACAAAAAGACTTAGATCGGATGACAATATTTTGTTAATAGGATCAATTGATCATCAAATAACTGGTGCTAACTGACCGGCAAAAAACAAATGCTACAAGTTTTATTTTATAATTGGAAATTGGATGATTTATTCGATATTGAATACACAGCCATTTTGAAATTAATAAAAATACAAGAAGAAAGAGAGTTTTTATTAAAAGGAAGACCAGGTTAAATGATAGGAACAGATAAAATTGCATGTATGTATTTTGTTATTGAACTTTCATTTGGCTGAGGCAAAACATTTTCTGGAAACTCCACCTAAATATATTTAAAATATTAAAGCCAGTTGACATGCAATATATTTTTTTTATTGGATTTTGAGTTTTTGTTCTGAAACGGGGGAACGTCGCCAATAACAAGTAATTTTTTAAAATGTTTCAGTTAATTATATATTTTTGAATTAACATGTTTCAATTAAATTTATATTTTGAATTTAATGTTGGAACTTATTATTATTGATAAATTGATAGAATTTCCGACGATGTTTTTCTTAAACTTAAAAACCTTTATTTTTTGATATCTACACAGAATAAAATTACAAAATTCTGTTTGTAATATTGAACATCGTCCATAGAACATTTTTGTAAATACAAAAAAAATATTTTTTAAAAAGGCACCAACAATGGAATTTGTAAATACAAAAAACTTTTTGTTATTTTTTTGTTAATTAAATTTTTATTTTCAAAGAATTTTTATATGAAAAGTGACAATTTACAAATATTTCAAACAAAAAATTGTTAGAAATCGAGTTTAAATTTTAACAAATATTTTTAATTACTTTAAATTTTGTGATACTTTTTTCTGTGTACAATAACATAGAAGGTAAATTATTATAAGAATTAAATTATGATTTTTTATAAAAAACATTATGAATTAATGCGTCTATTATAATTATTTTTAATTCTCATGATTTTTTTTGTTTGATAAATATTTTAATTTCTATTGTTTTCAATTGCTCTCAAAATTATCAGATTTTTAATAATTTGTTGTATTTTTTAACAAATAATTTTGGCACAATGTTTAAGAAACATCGAATAAATTTTTCGAGGAACTAATCATTATGTCGTAAAAATGAAATAACATTTAGTTTTTTTTATTACTTACCTCGACAATTGCCAATGGGACGATCCCAATCAGTACCATTACAATAGGAATAACGATTGCCAGCTAAACTATAATTATCCGAACAGTATAAAATGGCTTTTACTTCATTCTCAATTTGAATACGACCATTTTCTGGTTGCTCTATTGTCTTTAGACAACCTTTTTCTGAATTTAAAAAAAAGATAAAACACAATGTTTTCATATCGAAAAGAAAGTTTTTTTTTTTAATTTCCGTTATTAAAGAGAAACTCATGATGATGAATAACAGTTTAAACTTCCGTTTAGTTATTTATTTCATCACCATAATCGGATACATACTCGCACACACAGGTTTCTCTCCATCCCATTTCCCCCGTATACAATCGATTGTTTTTGGTCCTTGTAATTGATATCCCCAATTACAGGTAATTCTCATAACTCTATCACGTCTTAAACGATAGCTACCATTTGGTATATAATCAGGTCTTTCACATCGTGGCCGTACACGATCCATTTCAACTTCTCTGGCGACAAAACTTAATGTAATCAGTAGAAATGATAAAACAAACGGTGGTCGTTGAAATTTTATAAAAAACATATTTAATGGTTTAAATGTGGTAAAAGTATTTTGGATATTGTAATGAGTTTTTTTTTAATTTTTCTTCCGTTTGATGTTTACTCATGGATAACTTTATTCGAAATACTGGCGATACGGTTCAAAATATTTTCACAATTTGTATTGTATGTTTTGAACTCATGAGCCTTCTTATCAGCAATTGTTTTTATATTTTTTGTTTCTTATTAAATCATTTATTGTAGTTTTGCATAAATTTTACAAATATACTTATGTACATACAAAATAACTACAGTTAGTAAAAATGTGTTTCCTTTTGTTTTTCTTAGCGCCCGCTCGATAGCCATATGACTTTTTTTCTTTTCTTCACGCCTTCCATAATATTTTAAGATAAAATCCGTTGCGAACATAATTATTAAATAGTTATTTAATACACAATAGCGATATTGTAATCTTATATTCTACGAGTATAATACCAGTGATGGGTTTGGCGGGCAATTTATGGGAATTAAAATTTTGCAATTTAAATGGAAGTCTGTTGTGAATAGATTTTTGTCGTGTGTTTAGGTTTTCTATATGTTCGATGGATATCAATGAAACAAAAAGATAACCCAAGATCTTCTAGTTTTATTTTATTTATTAAATTTCCTATTCAGAGATTCGTATACGTTTACGTCTGGCTAATCCAGACTTAAAGGTGCATCTTCGTTACGCTCGAAGTCCAGTTCAAAATAGATTTCTATCATAAGGTAGTGCATAATATGATACAGTTTTAAATAAATTTCAATTATTTCTGTATCCCTTACACGATCAATAAAATAGTCAATACAAGTATAATTAGAGTTGGATATGAATTAAAAATTTAAAAAATATCGTGGGAAGATGATAGGCAATAAAAAACACCCATTATAGACGTAATTTAGATCATTTGACAAGAAATACCATTGACCGTCACAGGTGTATGTATGGTACACAGTGCAAAAAATATGTAATTTAAGATGCAGGGTATATTGTACCACATAAGCTGCATTAGATATATAAACTGGTAATACCTATTGCCAAGATTTTGCTAAGATGCATACAGTTTCTATGTCTTTTTTTATTTTCTATTAGTAATATTAAATATTATTCAGGGTTGGATATAACAATTATACTCAGGAAAAAAGTTTCATAAATATGAAATATGATGAAGAGTTTCATGGAAATGTATGACAAATGATTTATTATCAATATTTTCACAGTGTAATAGCGTGGGAGTGTCTTTGTGCTGCTCTGTTATAAGTTTTGAATTTGGCTATTTTTATTATCCTTAAAGGTCGATAAACAGTTTTAAAACATTCCCAAAGCTTTTATACGTAACACAGTCATAAAGTTTTTTCAGTGTGATGGTTTTTATCATAAAAAAACTCGTTTATTGCTTTCATTTGTTTTCTTTTATTGCCTCAAAATACTTTTTTTTATATTAATCAATACAATTGTGAAAACATTTGATGGATTTAATAACAATAAATACAACGGCGTATACTTTTGAAAAATATTACTATCTGCTCTTGTTAATACAACCCTACGATTTCGCTGCGTCATCTATTGCGAATTTATAATATTGATCTACCCAGCAAACAATTTTTTTAATTATTAGGTTTGTTTTTTTCGAATTTTATATAAATATTCCATACAAATTTAAGTAGATATATACTTGCTAAGTAGTTATAAATATAGCTACTTAAAAATAAAGAATGTATAAAAATGCTGCCTAGTCTTGGAAATTTTTTGCTTTTCTCTTTTAAATGTAAACTAAAATATTTGTCATAAAAATATTTATAATTTTTGTGTTTTTAATTTGATAAAATAATAAAAACTACAAAAGCTAACAAACGAATTATGTGCTTGTAAGTTAAGGTAGAGCAGGGCAAATAATATAAATGCTCTATTTCGCGTTCCCGCGCAGTCCATATACGAAAACAGCTTTCGTACAAAGGCGGCCCCAAATGTTCAAATTGTATTTGTTTACAAAAAATAAATAAAAGTCTGGTTAATAGGTATAGTCGTTTTTTTACAAGTAGTTATAGATATAAATATAAAATTCGAAAAAAACAAACCTATTATAAACTGCAACGTTTATGGAAATGATCGTTTGGTTTAGGTAACTACCACATGAAGTGATCTGGGCTTAAGGCATGTGACGTTAATGCGCTTGCTGTCCCTGGGAAATCTTTCAGTGGACTTGTAGTCACTGAAAAAACCCAAATACAGATTGTTAATTTTTTTTAAAAAGATTTAGAGGTGAATTTAATCAACTTAATGAAGGCTTTTTGTCTGCGCAAGCCAAACTATCAAAATTTGGTAAACTATTGAAAAATTTTCCAATTTTAGATAAATTTGACAATATGCATGATCTTTCTACCCCGAAGAGGAATAAAACGTTAAATATGTCTCCTGTAATACCATTAATTTCATATTCATCGGTGCCGGCTTCTGTAATTACTGTCGCAGTTTTTTGATAATAGCTCCTCCAACGCATTTTTATCACCGCCAATGTCTACAAGTAATCTAATTTCTTATCCTGTTACAGGAAATAGTCAGGTTGTTCATAATCCATTGCGTGCTACTCCACACAAAAAAACTGTTTTCATTTCTCGTTTCAGATGATGTGGATTTTGTCAACCGATGTCTATTGCATTTTTTAAAATTGCTATTTCTGCTGAATTTTATGAAAATGTTCTTGAGTCAAACTTCTGGCCTGAGTATACTATAGTTCGAGAATATATTTATAAAGAAAGACCAAGATCTAATAATGTTGGCGTTCTTTCACAATTTGAAACGTTTAACGAAACAAACTAAATAGTGTTTCTGTTGACACATGTCTTTCGTTTATCAAAATCTTCGTGGTTTAAAAACTAAACTGTCGAATTTGAATATTGAAAATTTTAACTTTAATCACCAAGTCATACACTCACAATATATTTTCCGTTACCGAATGTAGTTTATTAAAAAAGTAATACGTAAAGTTTTTTTTAATTCAAATTCATAGAAATATATTTTTTAAGTGTATGAATCAGTCATTCAAAAAACAAACTATACAAATTTTCAGATATTCAGTAGGAGTTGATATTTAAATGAAAAATTTTATGTTTTCTGTTTAAAAATAGAAACTCATGTAATTCCTTTTAATTTTTTTAACTTTTAACAAAATAGTTTATATACAAAATTATAATAAAAAAAATTCCAATTTGAAAAACAAACCACAAAAATCGTTTTTTCTACGTTTCGTCAGTTAAAAATTGATGGTTATTTTAAACGACTTTTGATTGCTTTTACTACTTTCGTTGATTATTAAACAATAACTGAAAATAAACAACAAAATGGGCTGAATAAAATGAAAAATCAGTTGTCCTCTTTTTGATTGTAGTATTTACCGAAACATGACTTTAAACTCAGTTTATCGTAGTTTTATGTCACGAAAAGTTGTTCAGACAAATTAATGTTAATAAACATGGAAATGGCAGACAAAATTTTTTTTCAGTTTAACTAAACCAAGTTTAACTCACATCCTAAAAACTCGGTCTTAATGATTAGTATCTTAACACAGAAATCTTTTGTAACAAATTTAACATTTTTCGTCGGTGGCGGTGTTCTTATTGCTGTATCCAATAGTTTGCCTTCTGAACATTTAATTACTCAATCATCCTTTGAAATCGAATTTATTTCTGTCATTATTAAACTGAAGCATAATAGCATCATCGTAACGTGTTCTTATCTTGCTCCAGCATCCCGCAGTCTTTAAATATTAAACATGGTGAAACTTTTATATCTGTTGCAAGTTCATTTAATAATAATGATTCTCATATAATAATGGACGATTTTAACATGCCTTCAATATCTTGGAATTTTTTGGATGATGATTAATATTACGTCCAAACCAATCTACATTATAATTAGAAAGATTTTTTAACATCGTATACGATACGAGTCTCTTTCGAATAAATGGCAAACTGAATTATTATTCTAGACTTCTTGATTTAGTATTTGTAAATGATAGAAAAAATTTTTTTGGAAAACGAACTCCACCAATTACAATTCCTGAAGACCGATATCACCCTACTATTGAATTAATTGTATCTATCCCATCAGGGCGTGTTTTACCACCAGTTTTCATTACCGAAAAAGCCTTTTGTTTTAAGCAAGCTAACTAATATGTGTTAAACGAGCGTATTACAAATACAAACTTATAACATTTTATAATTTTCTTAATGTTCAAATATTTATATGTCTCAGATGCTTGACGTTTTTTTTTTCACAAAAAAAAAAATTTTTTCTTTTATGGATTCATGTACAGAGAGGCGAAATCTATCAAAGGAGGCGATAAATTCAAAAGATGAACTTTAACTTTCACAAGCGTATTTGGGTTTGGGTGAAAGTAGATAAAATTCTACAACACAAGTTTCAAAAATAAAGTTTTTAAGTTGTTTACTTTATTCGCAGTGTGTATTGAAAGTTTAATAATTATTATTATTTTTGCGCGCATTGGTTGAAAGTGAAAATTTTGATATTTCAAGATTAATTTTTTTTATGAAGACTTCTGAAAGTAAAATTTTTATAATGGAACAGTCTACTTCAGATATTTGAGCATATAATGAATTATTTTTTGTAAATATATCAAATTGCTCAAAAAATGGGGTATTTTCGATAAATGTATAAAGTTTCAACAACTTTGTTTGTAAAACTGTGAAAACCCGCTTACACCTGTTAAAATATGACATTTTAGCTAATAAATCCTAAAATATATTTTTGCGTTTTTTTGCGGTTTTTGACTTATTAAAGTTTTTGTGAAAAAACTTCAGTTGCTAAAAATCTATGTCAAAAAACAAACAAAAATTCAAGTTGTTTTTATTATGTTTTGTCTATATATTCCGTATGGTATTTGTTATTGTAGCTAATGAGTGTGGTATTTATAAGAGATGGGTGCGTGAGTAATTTTAAATCACGTACACTTACGAAAAAAAAATAACTCTGGTTTATTCACAACGATTAGAATTTTTAACGGTAAAGTCTGTAATGCTATTAAAGTCCACACAAAAGTGCTACATATGTGGCGCCACAAGCAAAAAGTTCAACAATATTGATAAAATTATTGTAAGAGATGTAAATGTAGATACTCCATGATTCATAATTTACCTGGATAAGATTTTTTGAGTGTCTTATTCACTTGTAATATAAACTTCCGATTAAAAAATGACAAACTAGATGTGATGATGAAAAAAAAAAATTGCTGATACAAAAAATCGCATTCAAGGGAATTGATTGTTGACCAACCTAAACCAGGCTTTTTAAACTCAAACGATGACGTTTTTTTAAGAATGCTGAAGTATCTGCAGAAATTACAAAAATTGATTTACAGTTGATTAAAAATATGCACAATATTAATAGTTCTTTCTAGTGGTATTGAGGTCAATATTGAAAGATTTAAAAATTTCGCTAATGACACTGCCAGGCTATTTGTTAAAAATTATCCATGGTATTATATGCCTCCTACTCTGCATAAATACTTTATTCACGGGCCAAATTATATCGCTTTCACCATTGCCTATTGGTCAACTAAATGAAGAATCACAAGAAGCTAGAAATAAGTACTTCAGATTTTATAGGGAGCACTTTTCGCGTAAATGCAGTCGGGAAAATACAATAGAAGACATGTTTAAAGGATTTCTTTCAAGTTCTGATCCATTAATTTCAAGCATGAGAAATAGTTGTAAAAAGGAAATGGAGCAAATGCCACAGTCTGCATTGGAGTTATTTATTCTTCCCCACAATAAAAATGATAATGGAAACTATGATGATGAAGATTATTTTAATGAGTTTAATGATAATTATGAAGTAAATGATGATTATGAAGTAAATAATACGATTTAAGTTCATGAAATAAATTAAATCAAAAAGCCTTACAATTCTATTTTTTTTAATATATTTTTCCCATGGTTGGCAAGCAATACCTTTTCATTATAACGGTAGTTGTCTAACACGCTCTGATCAATACCGATACGAAAATTTTAAAACTGCGGTTGCAATAGAGACATATGTCTTCAAATATCACGGGGTCTGTTAAATTTCGTTATATTTGCAAAATACCGTTATAAATCGGTGTTTCGATAGTTTAGCATTAAAATAGCGTAATAAACCCGGTAATACAAAAACACACTTGACTTTAATAGAATAGCCATTTTAAAATTTTCATGTCGGTCTTTAAGTAGCTCTGGTAGCCAACTAACGTTATTAAGAAAATGTATTAAATGCCAACCATGATTTTTTCTGAAATTGTTGTTTGTCTTTTTATAAATATTAATCAATTAAAAATAATAATATTTCCTTATGTGACTTTATTGAGTTAAACTTCTGGAATTATGGAATTTGGAGAAAAAAATTGGATTTGATTTTTAAAATTTTACTAATATAAAAACATATTAAATATTTATTCCTTTTATTTCTTAAAAACACATTTTTTTTTCTAAAACTATATTAAGTAAGCCCTAATTTGCAATTTCATTTACTAATTTATCGTTTTTCATTCCAAAGTTACAGCGAAAATTATAAAATAATACAATTTCTTCCAAAATACAAAAATAGCCCATAAAAGGTTGAACAATTTTTTTCCACATTTTTTTTTAAATGCTGTTTTTATGTATTTATGAATATCCATCAATAAAAAATAACTATATTTTAAGATTACGACTTCCCTGAACTAATCGCCACTTTGCAGACCGTTCACCCCACTGTGCGCCGTTGAAAAACAAAGTACTTTCTCATGCTAAATATAAAAATAATGAATATTAATACAATTTTAAGCGAACTGGATCTTCTGCAGATCAGCTAAGATATTCTGTAAGCCGTGCAGAATATACAAGAATAAATAAAGTTTGTTATACAGTTTATTTAAATAAAATCAAGAGCAATCCAAGGTCCTTCTACAAATTTATTAACTCAAAGAAAAAGACGTCTGGTTATCCTGCTACGATGACAATCTAGGGATGATGCAGCTTTTAGTAACATGTTTACTGATTTTTTTCTACTACTTACTCTAATGCAACTTATGATAATTCAATTACGTATCCTATTCCTTTGGCTGAAAATCAATCTATATCATTACCGTTTCTTGATATGTTTACAGTCTTAAATGTATTAAAAAAACTTAAATTTTCGTTTGATTTTGAACTGTGCTGATGCCTTAGCCATCCCTCTTACACATATGTTAAACACATCAATAAAATATGGGTATTTTCCAAAAATTTGGAAAAAGTCATACATTGTCACTTTTCAAATCAGGCAACAAATCTGTTGTTAAAAATAACCGTGTTATTCCAAAGTATTATACCAAAACCTTTTGAAAAATTGTTCACAGAGCATGTATGTTATCAAGTCCCTAATCTAATATCTACTTTTGAACAAGGGGTCAAAAATATATTTTTTATGTTTATTTTGATCCTTCAGTAATAAGATTAACTTTTATTGTAAAAATAAGTTTTTTAAATATTTATACCGTTATTAAATTTTTTTTCGTCTATTTACTTTTATCTAAAAATTTAATAAACAAATTTTAAATTTTTTTATGAAAAATCACTTAAATATAACTTTTACTTCTGAGTCCGGCAGTATAACTTTTTTTAATCTATAACTTGCTATCAGATAAGAACATAGTCTGCACTAAAGGTTTCAAAAATAACCTTTTAATAAAATCTAAAGTAGGCCCTTGAAAAGGGTGCTTTTTTGGGGGTTATATTTGCAGTTTTAATTTTTTAATTTTGTATTTGGCTAACGTGGCAGCCACAAACTTATTTTTTCCATCATGATATAATAAGTTTTCCCTAATAATTTTCAGCTAATCTTGAACAAAAAAACAATACCTTCCTAAAAAAATTACTTCGATTTAACAGTAAATTCGTATTGCAAATGTGGGACAATAAAAAAAAATATACGCCTTTTACAGTCTAAAAAACATAAATTGGTCCATAGAAGAGAATGAATTTTATTGGTGAGACTTAAGTATTTAAATAATGAATTGCCATACTCTCAATTGGAAAATAATTTTTCTTTTTAATTTTGTCACTTGTTATTATTTTGACACTTGTTATTATTATTATTATTTTTTAATTTCGTAAGTTTGTTTTGTATATTAAATAAAAGTTCTCAACATCTTAACAAACACCCTTAATTAATCCATTGTAAACCAATTAATTTTTTTTTTATATTTTTAATTGGTATTTTTGTTAAAATCCCATTTATTTAAAGTTTTATATAAATAATAGAAATTTTATGTTATGTTTAGTTTTAAACTTATTCGAAATTTTGTTTTATTTTTTAAGTTATACCCCATCATACTGAGCCCCAAAATACTTATTTTCGTCATTTTCAAGTTTTTGATTTAAAATTTGTATGGAATTTGAAAGCTGAAAACTTGAAAAAAAACGAAAATACGTATTTTGGAGATCAGTGTGTATGGGATTTTACGGCCACTCAAAACTACTTCATCATATGAATAAAATGTTTTCACAAACTTTTGCATTTTATTTCATATATATGAATAAGCCCGTACATTTGGACTTCTATGAAACAGCTTCATCATATTAATTTAATTTATGAAGCTTTCCATCATAAGCAGTATTTTGACAACAAAATCTACAAGCAATATAAAAATAAATAAAGTTTTCAAGAATACGTTTCCACTCAGATTCTAGAATTTCAAAAATTTCGTTTCGATATCGGAATCATTCACCGGGAACACTTCTTTTCAATATTCCAAAGAGGTATTCAATGGGGATCAAGTCGTGGTGGTCGTGCCGGCTAATCAAGGACTTGAACTTCATTCTCTTCTTTAAACTTGTTGGCCAACCTCGATATATGCTTCGGGTCATTATCGTCTTGAAACACCCATCGAAGTGGCAAATTCCACTCAGCATATGGAATCATTTTTGTTTTAAGAATGTTTTTGTGTATAAAACAGTGAATATATTGGGACCTTTATTTAATAATGGGCGTTTTTTTAGAAATGTACTCATTTATTGTGCAAAAATTGTTACACATATATTATTCAAAGTATTGTCCATCGCTGGCCACAACTTTTTTCAGAGTCTTTTGAGACAATCCAATGATCGACCCATTTTTTGCATTGTTCATATGAAGTATGTCTTGGCTGTCCTTTAGGGCAGTCACCTCCTAGAATTAAAGATAATGTAAAGACGATCACGCCCCTTGACCCCGCGCTTTTAGTTTATTGTTTCCTGTGCCTCTATTTATAGTCCGATCGTAACGTTTGATATATCATATATGTATATATGAGATATATATTTGCGGATTCACTAACAACGCACAAAGCGTTCGGTATTTTGCGAATGATTATGGAAATTAGGGGGGTCGAAACCGATTTTTCAGAAGTCACTACTAGAACTTGACGTCGGAGTCAAAAGTGACCAAAATGTACAAAATGTGCAAAATTCTAAGAAAAATGGTATATCACACGTTTCGATCGGAGTAGAAATATAGGCACAGGAAACAAAAAACTAAAAGCGCGGGGTCAAGGGGCGTGGCAAAACAAAATTTTTTTTTGGATATCGTCTCCACATTACCTTTAATTCTAGGGGGTGACCGGCACAAGTTTTTTTTCGTATGGAGTGCGACCCACTCTACGAGTCTTGCAACATGTGGCCTTGCTGCAAAATCTCTTCTAAGGCAGTTCTTTTTCACGACTTTCAAAAATGTAATTTTTAATGAAATTTAACACTTTTCAAATGTATGAAGGGTAACTTATTTTAAAAACAACCAAAGCTAAACATTAATCATAGATATTTCAAAAAAAAATTTGACACTTATGGTTTAAGTTAAAGCGATTTGTTTCAATCTTTAACATACAACTTACGAGATTTTAAATTCTTAAAATAGTAGTTATTATTGCTACGAAAAGCAAAAAATTATTCTAGTAAAAATTGCAAGAATTTCGAATAAAGTAATAAAATAAATAAGGACCGATTACTGAATGACCCGTTACAATTAAAACAACAGTCAAATTCAATCTTTATATGGGAAACAACAACATATGTAACAGTTAAATTCCCAGGTCGAAGCTAACGGAAGATTGTAAAAATGAGGCTAAGGACCGATTACTGATGCTCTAAATTTCAAATTCAAAATTTGTTTGGGAACATCAAAAGATCTCATTATTCACTAAACCATAAGAAAGGCTTTAGAAGCAATGAAAAAGGATCATAAAAGAAAACTTCCACCCCATGACACCCCTATATAAAAATCATTGGTTCCGATCCAAATTTTCACAACACTGGAATCAAAATCACTGCTTCTTTTTCTACTTTTTTTTTGCTGAGATGTTGATGGCTGTCCGGGTAAACCCTTTTTGGGCTTAGGAATGTGGATCCACTTTTCATCACCAGTCACAATGCGGTGCAAGAACTCTTCATTTTTGGCCTTCGAGAATCTGTTCAGAAGCGCAAATTCGCCTTGCGACATCGAGCGGATACAACTCCTTCTTTCCCAGTTTTATTGCTTTTTAATCAATCCCATGGCTTTTGGGCGTTTGCTTCCTGTCGACTTATCGACTCCCAATGATTCTGACAACTACTGAAGCGTTTGGCATTCGTCCACGTAAAGCAACTCCAATTCATAATCATTAAAAATCACCACCTTTAAAGAGACCAAAGCACCTCCAACACAATTGTTAAGATAGAGCATGCTCGTCGTAAAACCAACTAAAATTCGATAACACTCAGCCGCATTTGTCTTCATTTTAAAATAACTCCTCGTAAAAAGATTTTATGTGGTACGAAATTCATATCAATACTAGTGACATTCTACCACGAAATAATAATTAGTTGGCAGACTATAAAATATCGTGTCGATTATGTTTCGTAAAAACCGAGAATATAAATATTTTAAAAAACCTCACCGCTAGTCCCCGCAAAAAAGGTATCCAAGGACATAACATATTTTAATTGCAAGTTTTCCGAAAACGTGATAGAAGTAACAAAGTCATTATTTGGGGGTATTCCGGAAAAGTAAATAAATTTGTTAATGGCTAGTGATATAAAATTCCAATAAATTATAACTTAGGTGGTGTTTTCAGATAACATTTTGCTTTATACGAACGGAAATACAATAACAAAAAAAAAAACGCATTACAAAAACAAAATACATGCAGCCACAGATTCGTTTAGCGACGTTAGTCTTGTGGAAACCCCATATTAGTTTGAAAATTTTTACCTAAAGGGCTTAAATATTATTTATATGTTTTTGGATATCTTAGCTTTTTTATTATTTAAATAGAAATAATAAACCATCGGCTAGTTCTGAATCACTATTTATTCACAATTAGAATACAAATTTTAAGTAACCATAACAAGACAGCACTTTCTCAGAATTCAACTTAGCGCTAAGTAATCAAATCGTCCATCAGATTAGTAGCAATTGAGTGTCTGGCCACACATTTATAAAATAACGAGTGGTCGATATTGTTAACATTATTACTACTGACATTTTTTATGTAGCGAGAATCGAATTGAAAAATGTATGGATATTTTCCTGTCAACTTTAATAGAACATCTCAAAATCACAGCGGTGTTAATGTTTATTCTTTTGTTTCATTAGGGGTTGATTATTTAACTACACGAATACTGCTTTTATTTATGTTCCCAGTGCAGAAAAACTAGTACTAGTTTGTTGTTCTCTACAACACATCAAAGTTTCATATTAATCTGCGGGTTACACCACTATGTAGTTTCCATGTGAGCTATCACGACATGTAGTTATTGGCAACGCATACTACCTCATTAGCATTTCTACACTGGGTACTTTGATCCGTTGCAACAATTACATTGTAAGGCTTTTTTCTGAAAGACGTATTGTTTGTTGGTATGCTCCTTACTTAGGACATATATTGTCTATTACAAATGCCTGTAGATAATCAGTCAATATTGACAAGTTCTTATTGGCACTTCCTGTGCTGACGGTTGCTGTTTCTATGACATCCATTCTACACTATTCATACATAGTCTGAGAACACTTTTAATGTGTATTGTTTGTGTGTGTGTTGGCGTGCATGTGTAGCTCATAATTCAGCATCGCAAAGCTTTGCAACAATACAACATGACACGTGACCCTTGCACATGGCTCTTATTTGGGCATACTATAGGCTTGAGCCCTAAATCATTGTCTGGCCGTCTGGTTGGTTAATGGGAAATTCATTTTGTTAAAGTCATCTATAATTACCATGATACACTATACCTTTGAATTGTGTCTGCGTACGTATTAACGTTTATAAATACGAGGGCGTATCAATAAGTCCGTGACTTTTCGAACTTATATGAAATGCAACACTGCTTCTATCAAGTACCAACTATTAATAGACTACTGTCAAATTTTGAGCAAGTTCCGTCATTTTCTTTGCTTTTGACAGCTGTTCAAAATATACATCCTAGTGGATTTTTTTAATAATGGAAAAAAAAAATGAATTTCGGGTGCTTATTAAACATTATTTTTTGCGAAAAAAAAACAAGGAAAAGTTTGATAAATACTAAAAAAGTGGTTTACTGACATTCGTTGTGGTCGCACAAGTACAAATGACGCTGAACGTTCTGGACGGCCAATACACCCGAAAATGTCGAAAAAATCCACTATATGGTGTTGGCCGATCGAAGAGTTGATGTTGATGTCATAGGCATTTAATATGGCAGTGTGGTTTCGATTTTAAATGATCAGTTTGATTTTAGAAAGCTGTCTGCAAGATGGGTGCCGCGTTTGCTCTCAATTGACCATAATGCACGGGTGCACACGTGTGTAGTCTCAATGGCAAAATTCCATGAATGGACCCCAGTGACTATTTCCTATTTCCAAACCTAAAGAAATGGCTCGGTGGAAAGAGATTTACTTCCAACGATGAAATTATTGATCAAACAAATGCCTATTTTGTGGACCTCGAAAAATCCTATTTTATGGAAGGGTTACAAAAATTGGAGAAACGTTTTTTTTTTTGCAAAAAAAAAGTCACTGACTTATTGAACTGCCCTCGTATTAGGGTGGTAGGTATTTAGATTTTCTTGAAAAAGAAAGTCAATAACCTAATGTGTGTCCACAGCAACAAAAAAATAAATTGTTGTGATACTTTGGTGATAGAAGTGATATTATTTCCTTTGCATTTTAAGTTTCAGTTAGTATTATTTTATTGCGTTTTTTTTGGATGTTATTCTAAAGAGCTTTCAAAAAATATTCTTGTGTATTTCTTCCAAATGTAGTGATTCGGATATTAACCCAATGCATATCTTGAAAATTCTCGTTTTTCCTTACCTCCCTAGCATAAGTTCTCGGCCAATTTTTGTATCTTAAGAAGATATTTAAAACATTATTATATTTATAATTGTCTTATCATTAAAAATTATCATTAAAATTTCCAAAAATTAATTTTAAAAATAAAAAACAAAAATCTTACGAGGTGTAAGGTTTTCAGACTATCAGAGTAAAATTTATAGGTATCCTTAAAAGATATATATTTCAGGAACCGATCACAACCAGTTTTACTTAAACCGTCCTGCAAGCTTTCCTAAAATAGCAAAAAGTTAAAGGGCCTAAAACACTATTTTACAATAATTTTTAAAAGTGACCTAGAGGGCAGGTTGTGGTACTTGTTAAGTAGATAAAACTACGACACAAATTTGATCTAATTGTCTCGGGGGGAAGAACTGTCAGACATGTTCGCAAATATCACGTATATTTTCCTGTAAATGAAATGCCTCTGCCCGCAAATATATGTACATATATGTTTGTTTTCATGTAAACACATGTAATATGTTAAGTTACAAAGCAATTATTAATAAAAGCCACTCAATGGAAAGACCTGGAAAATTAAATGAATACATCTATTGTTTGTCATTTATTAACTGCATTTAACTAAAAAAAATATTATAAGTCAAGACAAACAAAATGTGTAACACGCAATATTTTTATGAACAAATAATAATATTTTTTTTTATTTATATTAATCATTAATAACAAATTATATCCTAACACCCTAACCGAGCACTAGCAACAAAGGCTATCGGCTCGTAGTAGCGAAAACAGACCATAGCTTCTGGTGGGCATTGAACCCACGAGCCCCGCACTGATAAGCTAGCACGCTACCAACTAGCCTACCGGGGCGCTCCAAAAAATAATTATAATAGTTTTATTTATTATGAAATAAGTAATACACTTGAATACACTAATTTCAATTCCATAACTTTATGTAAAAGTAATTTTATTTTTTTTAAATTTCAAACACATTTTTGTTTCAATTATTCTTTCCATCACACACGAATATTTTTTTCAAATGACGCACTAAAACTAAAACGACATATTCAATTAATTGATCGATATAAAATATAGTTCACCATTGCTAGTCTTTTTGTTATTTTTATTAATTTCAATTCATTTTTATCTCTTTTTTGTTCCAAATTAAGAAAAAAAAAACACAATTATAATGAAAATAAAATTTTTTTCCACAACAAAAAATTTAAAGATTTTTATTTTAACTAAGGTTGCAGTTTTTCCTAATATAAATGAAAAAGTATGTAAAACATGAATAATAGTGTGCAAATTTCATCATACATAACTCGAACTGAACGATACAATTGAAATATTTGGTTTCAACCGAAATGGCAAAAATTCGGTTGTTACAATGCACCTGTTTTCTCTGTGTAAAATGATAAAATTAAAATTGCAAATAAGTATCTATGTTGGGATGGGAAAATATGACTGATATACAAACATTTCAACGTTTGCCTAGAAACATAAAATGTTTGGCAGTATACTTCAAACATATATATATTAGCTTGTACACATCATATAATTACCTATAAATATTATTAAAAAATGCCTTTATTCATGCGTGTAGCTTTCTAGCCACCACCTACACACACCAAAAAAAGTCTGTAATGGCAACTGAAAATTTTGCTGTTATTACGGGAAATTCTGCAAATTTGAGCCCAGCAGTATTTTTTGCTAATCATAGCAACACATGTCTGCTGACGTGTAGTACAATGAAATTAGTAGAAAAATTAGTAGCCGGTACTAAATTTTAGTAGACTTTTTACACGATCTGAATGTATTTTTATTGACAAAAGTACTGACTAATACACGCTTCTCTTTATTAAATATTAAACGTAGGTGTGGTTCATTCTGATTTGGATAAAATTCTAAAATGTGACCTGAATTAATAGTTTTTTATGCATTTAAATTTTTAAAGTGTTATTGAACTCATTTTTGTTCCCTTTTAAAATTAAATTATTAAAAAGAATATTATTCTACATAATTAAAAATTTAAGGTTAACATAAAGAAAAAAACCCGAATAATTATTTTAACCATTAGTCGATTAATAGATAACCCAAAAATTGTAAATGTACTTTTAGAATAGGTTTTGTGTTTGGAAGTCTATTATACAATTTTACAAGGAATATATTCAAATGAGCTTTCAACACATAGAAAAAAATTTTAAGTGGTGGCAGCAATACGGCGGACAAAAATTCTCGTAAATCATTTAATTTAATTTTTGTTAAAGCTGGGTGTAGATTTGGTGTCGGTGTCGCATCAAAAAGTGTCGGAAATGCACTAGTAAAAACAAAGGGCCCAATGTTGGTGTTTCATTCAGACGAGTTTTCATTCACAAGGAACCCTTATTGTAGACACTCATAAAAATTAATGCACATAAATACAAAATTATTGTCAAATCAATGAAAACATTTGTAAAGGGTGTCACAAGAAGAACGCAATTTTTAAATTTTAAATAAAACACAGATATTTAAAAAAAAATCGTGAAACTTTTTTATATGTATGGAACAATATATCGTGCAGATGGCCGCCGCGGCTTTGCTGGCATGCACGCGATCTTTTAATGACATTTTTAATGACCGTTTTGCATGAATGCTGCGGTATTTCATTAATGCAGCGTCCAATTTCCTCTTTTAAGGCTTGAGTTGTCGTCGGCTTATTCGCGTAAACCATCGACTTCAAAAAACCCCAAAGAAAAAAATCTAATGGTGTTAAATCGCACGATCTAGGCGGCCAATTCTGATCTCCAAAACGCGAAATAACACGACCGGGAAATGTCTGATGCAGCAATTGAATTGTTTCTCTGGCTGTATGACATGTGGCGCCGTCTTGTTGGAACCACATGCCCTCCACATTCATTTCTTCAATTCTAGGCAAGAAAAAACTGGTTATCATTTCACGATACCGAACACCATTGACTGTTTCCGCTTGACCTGCCTCATTTTCATAAAAAAAGGTCCAATGATTCCTCTAGCCCAAAAACCACACCACACAGTGACACGTTGAGGATGCATTTGCTTCTTGTGAATCACTCGAGGATTTTCCTCACCCCGAATGCGACAATTCTGCCTATTGACGAAGCCATCAAGATGAAAATGGGCCTCGTCACTGAAGATGATTTTATCGGCAAAATCAGCATTTTCATGTTGTCTCTCCAATACCCAATTAACGAACTCCCTTCGCTGTCCATGGTCAGCTGGCTTCAGTTCCTGAGTCAATTGAACTTTGAATGCATGAAGATGCAAATCTTTCGTCAAAATTCGCTGCAAAGTGGATTTGGAGACAATAATTTGCTGAGCTCGGTGTCGAATTGAGGTAGATGGAGTTTGAGCGACATCATCACGTACAGCTGCGACATTTTCGGTCGATCGACCTGGTCGATGGCGCGTTGTTGTCTTTACATCACTAACAGACCCAGTTTGGGCAAATTTATCCATTAATCTCTTTACAGTTGACTCTTTTGGAGCATTATTGTGACCCCAAATTGATCGCAATTTGCGAACTGTAGCCGCAAAACTTTCACCATTTTGGTAAAACAATTTCACAATGAGAATGCGTTGTTCATTCGTGTAGCGCTCCATTTTTACTAACCTCGTACCTTCTACTAGCAAACAATAACAAATGTCAAACAATGACACTTCGAATGTTGCCAGATTTAAAAATTGCGTTCTTCTTGGGACACCCTTTAAAATAAAATATATATTGTTGACTTTAAAAAATTTTGTTCTTTTGACATACATATGTCGTATTTTATTCAATTGGCTATTATTAGTGTGCCCACAATGCGAAGCACACGAAATCGATAACATTGTGAGTGCTTACATAATTTTCGAACCGAAAATTAAGAATTGTTTTTCCATAAAAAAAATAATAAAATTATTTCATAGAGAAAAAAAAAATATATATCAACAGGTTTAGTAACTGAATAATAATTTGTTCATCAGTACAGTACCAGTTTTGTTGTTTTTCGTTCGAATTAATTTACTTATGTTGATTCTTTACAAAAGATTCAGTTGCTATAGCATCTGCTTGTCGGTAGCCAAAATCACAGGCATAAAGGCGATGAACAAATAAAACATCATCAGGATGCCACCAACCAACGTTCTAACTAAACAAAATAAAAAAACAACCACCACATCAAATGTATTTAACGTTTCACCACTTTTTGCTAATAATGAGTAAATATTTACCAGTAACGTGATGTGATGTTATCATCGTGTACTACATGCTTATTTACGTTCAATCACACTGGCTTCAGGTTACCGCCACACAATTGGGACATGAAATACGAAGAGACCAATGAAGGCTTAAACAAAATTTATTCCGATTGTGATGAGATAATAAATGAAATATTTATATTGAGAAATATTTACCCGTAGGCACATTATTCTCACTAAACTATATCATTATTCTCTTGTCTATGCATGGGGTTTACTGGTCTTTTTTTGGTAAGAGGCTGAGGCTGGCATATGATGTTATAATTCGCCTCATAAAATAAATTATGAATAAATTTTTAATGTAAATAATGTTGCGAAATCAAAAGACAAGAAGAAATCTTGTAAGAGAAGTCTGCCTAGTGTAAATTCCCATTTCGTTGAAATTCAGACTCGTCAAAAGGGAAAGAAAATTAACGGACCTGTAGTATTTCTTTAAGGCTCACTGTCATATTTAGGGAGTAAATATTTTTTTTAATATTTTGTGCAAAACAACATAGGAAAATGGGATATCTAATAAAAGGTACTAGAGTTTTTAACACATACACATTCGAGGCTAAATTGTTCTGTTATTGTCCCAGCAAAAACATTGTATCAACTACCTACCAGCCTATTTACTTGCTTAATTACTTTTGTTCGCGATGTCCAAAAAGTTATGGGTGCTCATTTTTTTTTGGCTGTTTGTAAGCGAGAGGTAATGACAGCCCATTACCTTGTGTTTTTTGTGAGAGGATAATGACCACTCATTACTTTTGGGACATCGCGAACAAAAGTAATTAAGTGAGTTAATAGCCTGGTAAGTAGTTAAAATCCTGTTTTTGCTGGGGTATAAGTGAAGAAACCAAATTTATATATAAGCCATTTTAAAAATTATCGATATGTTTTTAGTCGTTTTTTGGAATGTTGTTATGTGTTTTGATTTTAATGCGACATAACTTATTATTCTTCCTCTATGCTTATGGGAAATAAAGACAATTTGACAGTTAAGCTTGTTTCTTTTGAATTGTCTCATATTATAATTATCTTACATATAAATATTCTACAATCTAGTATATTAAAGATACATACTAGGTCTGTACGAGGTAATTTTGGGTAAAGTCTGGTAAAATGAGAGTAAGCAAAAAATTCTCTCACAAAACCATAAAAATGCCAAAAATACTGCGAACGCACAAAACCACATTTCATACCCAAAAATAAACGCCAAATTTATTCATATTAAAAAACAGCTTAAATAATAAATATATTTGAAATGGCAAATATTTATTTACATTTTCAAATGTATTTTTCATTATTAGGAATGAAAAGTTCTTTATAGTTAATTTTTATTTAACTTTAATTTTTTCACAAATGCAAAACAGCTAATTTATTAGCAACAGCTGATGATTTGACAATTTTACTATTTTACCCAAACAAAAAGTACGGGTAAGTTTTGGTAAAATGAGAAACACAATTACTCTCTCATGAACGCTCTCATTTACCCAATTTTTGTTACAAGAAACGCTTTCTGGTAAGATTGGGTTCCCGCGGGCACCCGCGGTAATGTACGTCGAACACACCTACTATATATAAGCAAAAACTAAATAACGGCAAAAATAGCTTAGAGCCAATTTACACGATGCTTATTTTTGTATTAAATTATTGCTTGCATGTTTTGTTTGTAATGCCTGGTTTTCATTATGTCATATGAACTGACAACAAAAACTGACTTAAATGAATTCTCGTCATTTTGTGTTAAATGCGTTTGCATTACATCTTAAAAACTGACAATAAGCCGATAAAGCAGAGCGTGTCAAAGACATGTCAAATTTTGGTATCAGTTGACTGACACGCCGTTTTCATTACAAAGGTCAAATGTGATGCATAAACTTTTGGCGAGCGAACAGCTGATTAGAAAATATTAATTTGAGGTAAATAAAAAGTGGAAAAAAATTAAAAATAATAAAAAAGAAACAAATGGCTGTAGCTAGTGCGGCGCTTTGAGTTATTAAAACACTAAAGGGGTTGGAAAAATAAAAGAAAGCATTGAAATTTATTTTTCCAGGGAAAAAAATAACAGATTTGCGCTCGCCAAACAAAAAAAAATTGACAACTTGTTGTCGCCCAGGTCTGACAATTACTAAACGAATTTTTTTTAAGTTGATTGGAAGTACCAATAATTGGATAAGAGAATTTATTTAAGTTCCTCTTGCCATTTTTAATTCCCAATACAATTTGCTTGCTATTAATGAATTATAAGCTATACCAAATTAACTAATAAAATTTATAAACTTAATGATTTTCTTTTTCAAATTGCAACCAATCTTTTATCACAGCTATTATGTTTTTTTTTTTTTTTTGAATTCCTCTTGTGGCAACACTGATTATTGCAACTGATTATAGAAAGTAATATTAAAAAAAGTCAATCTTAAATCCTAAATCAAACCAATCCAACCAAACAGCTTATATTAAATTGTTGTTGCTAATGTTACGATTTTATCTTTTGAAGGAAATCATTAAAAGTAGAGAAATGCTATTTTAACATAGAGTCCCATTCACAATTAATCCAAATTAATTGTGTAATGGAATCCCTACATTGAAGTAGATAATCATTTGTAACATGCGACTTTAAATATTGTCCTACGCTCTGCGGTACATATTCTTTGATCTCTCAATCGTAAATCTCATTTTTGTTAATTTTTTTTTGTAATTGCACATTGATTTAAATATCAATTAATACTTGATAAGTGTAAAAGAGATCACTTGTTTCTTTCTTTAATACCGCTTATTTTTGGTCTTTTTTTTTATACATATTAAAATATGTTATAATCAATATATTAAAACAAAATTTGCCATTTTTATTAGGCATCACGCGATGTTCTTTAAACTTTGTCTGGTCATAAGTGATTTTAAAGTTGTCAAGTTAAGTCAAACATTGTAATTAAACTCTCGAATATAAAATTATAATTACCAATACCGCACTTTTCGGCATAAAATATTGTAAAAGCACCCAATACAATACAATATTTGGGAAGTAAAGGAAAATTACGTCGAAAATAAAAGAAAAAACTCCAATTTTCCTGGATTGGTGACGCGATATTCTTGATTAGTGACAACGTGTTTTGCAATCCACGTGATTTGTCTCGCAACGTACTTGGTCACTACACTTGCCCCACAACGTGTTTTGTTACCCAATATTTCATTGATTTTCCATATACCATCAGAGGCGTAATTTACATCAGGCAATACATTCTACTGGTGAAAAAGTTATTTCCAGAATTAACGCAGGAAGCGTACAACTTACTGACGTGCCTAGTAACACCGATCACACTTTGTTCTGAACGTGTTCTTTTAATACCACGTGGCTCATTAACCTTCCAAAAGGTCGTGACGTAACCCGGACCCGACATACTGGATATTTGCCTAAGAATCAGACTCGTTTCCATTCAACACAATCTGGAATTTCCTAGGATTCAACAACAATTTTCGACATACCGGATTAAACACGGTTTTATAATCTGCAAATATTAAGTATAAACCAAGCTTTTTTTTATGTTATAAAACCTCAAATTTACTAATTATTCAGTTAATTATTTTAATTTTTCTTAACTAAAATTAATTAAAAACATTAGGCATTAATATAGTTTTTATTAATAATAAGAATAAATTATGCCCATTTGAGAATTATCATTAAATTCCAAAATAAGTTAAAATCTACTTTTTCTAATTAATTAATACCAAATAAGTTTTTTTTTTATAAACCGAATTTCATAACCAATTAATTTAATTACAAAATTAATTAGTTAATTATATTCATTATTATTTAATTAAATCATGGTTTAAAACTTAAATCTTAATTACAACAAATTTTTCATGTTTACAAAAACTACAAAAACTTTTTCATATTTCATATGAAAACAAACCTGAATAAACAAACATTTTACTATTAGTTAAAACTCAAAATCTTAAAATTTTTAAAATTCATCATTCATTATTTAAAATTCTAAATTACTATTTCATCCACCTTTTTTTTTTTTTCATATTTCATATAAAAATGAACATAATAGTTTGAATCAAATTAAATGTTAAAAAAACACAACATTTTTCTATGGGTTAAAATTCAAGTCTTAAAATGTTTATACAAAAATTATGAATTAAAATTTCCAAATCAATATTAAAATAACCTTTTAATATTTCATGTGAAAAGTATTATAAGCCAACTAATATTTTTCTATTTTCGTATAAGTTTAAACTTATAAAATGTTAATATTTATAATATTTTCTGAATTAAAATTCTAAATCAAATTCAGAACGAACTTTTTACATTTCTTATAAAAAAGCCATGGTAGTTAAACCAGTTTAAGCATCACAACCTAACATTGAAATCTATTTTTATATAAAATTTAAACAACTAAACTAACTATATCAAAATTAAGCCGTATCTATAATTTTGCACTTTAGTGTATTTATAAAACATGTAAAGTATCTTAAACGAGAGTTTACGGTTATCATTTAATGATATTTAAAGATTTCTAGTTTTTTTTCTAAATAGCACAACAAACATTCCATCAATTCCTTTGCTGGGCCCATCTATGGAACAACATAATATGGAACAACAGACTTTGTAATAAAATAAAATTGTAAGTAATGATCATTCATTAAAAGACCCTTTACTCTCAATATTAATACTAATTATATTATAAAGTCAGTCCGATTCAAAACATTCCAAGTTCCCAAATAAGCTAATTTTTGTTTTCTTTTACTTTTAAATTTAATTCCACATATTATTATTTTAATGATACTCTTGTTATTATCGGTTAATATTAATTTCTGTCTCATTAATTTTATTAGTTTCTCTTAAAATTTATTCTACTCTTAAGACTATGAATTTTATAGTAATAAATTGTTTTTGCATTTAATATTAAAATCATGAAAAACTAAATCTTTTGTTTTGGGAATGGCAATCCATTTGAAATGTAAGTTACAGATTTAACAACAGTCATGTCTATATATAAGGGACAGTTTTAATTAAGGGTACTTTAACTGTCTAGGCGTCTGACATACGGTCAGTTGGGTGGGAAAATTGTACCCCTACATGGCACACCATCTTGCCATCGATCAATTTTTATTTCATATTCTTTAAGCCATCTTTTTATAATTTTGCCTACCCTGTGGTATTTACTGGCACGAAGGGTAGGTTATGTGTAGGGCGTTATGAAGTCAGGGTTAAGAACAAAAATCTGCCAGATGAATAGCTAGCTGGGAAAAATCGTATTTCGTGCCACTTGACCTTCATTTTCATGCTTGGGTTAATTTTATGTTTAGGGTAAATTTTGAACAATTTTTATTCTTTTAGAATGTATCCAGCGCCTTACATATATGGCGCCCAACGATAAAAAGCTCATACGAGCTAATTTAAATTTTTACATCTTGTTAAATTTGGGCATTTTAGTAATAATTTGTCCAACACTATTATTTTTGAATATAAAAAGATTTGTTTTTAGATGCGGAACATTGATTGTTATCATCGTGGTTAAATATAAAAATGTTAGTTTTATACTTGTAATACACCATCAAATACTAAATTCTAAGGGTTGTCCTATTAATTCGGACATTTGTTTTAAATCTGAATGTAGTTGTAACTCTTACTATTTTTGTATTCCATTTACTAAGACCACTAGGACAATAAGTCATTGTATCGGTTCTGTTAGTCCGAGTTCTAGAATATTAATTAGTTCATTTACTTTGTTGCTACGGATCCGGACATTGGCGTTGTTTTAAATATGCTAAACAAGCCCTTCGTAGATTTTTTTATATAAATCTGAAACGTTGTAGTTTTCATATTTATTTCATATATTTTTTTATTAAAGTTAATTTAAAATTAACTGCAGCGAAAAGGAGATCCGTTATTTAGTTAATTGTAAGACAGATTACGCTGCTCCTTTTCGTTTAGACAAAGACTGTTGTTTTGTGATTTCGTTTTGATGTGGTTTGTCATTCCCATAAATTTAAATGAAATTAAATTTTTTTAATTATTCTATGTAAAATTAAATTCTCATAATTATTATATTTTATTTACTCAAATTTGCATTGCTTTTGATTTTTATCTGATTTTGGAAAAACGGAAAAAAAGACATGGAAAATAATACATTTTATATACGCGGAATAGATTTTGTTTTGTATTAATATCAAACTTGCTTTGATACCTATTTTATTTGTTACATTGAAGTTATGAATACTAGGAGCTCTAATCGTAATACAGATTCTATAAATTCGGATAAGGGAAATAGTTTTACGGATTCATCAAATAATTCTAATTCAAAAAATTCTACTTCTGTTGGTGAATCAACTCGAGGTGCTATTTCAAAGAAATCTTCACATAACTCCCGGGATACGAATTCGGAAAATCCGAATACACCTAATTCTACCAAATCTGCTCCGGGGGGAAAACCTTCACATTTTAGTAGAGGAGGTATTCTTAAGAAAAGCTCTGTTATTCGTGTTGGTAGTGGCAATAATTCGTTCACTCGTGGTCGTGGTGGACGTTATTCAGCTTCTCAGAATAATATTTCTGTAGAATTACAAGATTCTATTAAAACTCCTGGCAAACCACCAGTAGCACATTCTCCTGTTATTAAAAGTACAGGAAAATCTCCTCAAAATCTAGGGACTCAGAGTATCGCAGGAAGACCGAGAGTTTTACATTCTCCTGTTAGCAAGAACCCGATATCTGCACAGAGCTTAAATAACATTTCTATTGAATTAATTGATACTGATAAAATTTCAAATTTACCATTGGTTACACATTCTCCTGTTCAAAGTAATACTGGAGCAACTACGCAAATAATTCTGACTCAAAGCCAACCTAATATTTCTATTGAATTAGAAAATACTAATATAAACTCCGAATCCGCGTCACAAAACATACAATCACTAGGCTTAGATAATATTTCCGTTGAAACAAACGATCCTGATAGATCTGCCAGCGGATCATTAGATAACTTGGGTACATCCCTACAAAATCTTCAAACTAAAAGTTTTTATAATATCTCATTTGATGTGGAAGATACTGTTGTACACTGGTTGAATAGCGAGAATTCTGAAAAGCGGGGTAATCAGACCAAGGGTCTTGGAGATTTAACTACCAGTTCACCTGTTGAAATAATCGATAAAATGGCTCAGAATAATTCAAACACACTAAATCCTAATTTAGGTGAAAACAATAATCCAAATAATCAATATGAGTTTCCCCCTCCATTGAACAATGTTTTTCCACCTAGGAATAATACTTCCGTACCGCTAAATAATATTCCTCCAATACCCAATAACAGTACAATTTCGACTACATCATTTGATTCTTTGGTTGCCATGATGGAGCAGACTATGCGAAATACTAGGGAAGAGTTTAAGAAAGAGCTCTCATCACTAAGGGAAAGCATCTCCCAAATTGGAAATGGTACTTCGACCAATTCACAGAGGCCAAATGATGTTTTGCCAAATTTAAACCACGTACATTTTTCTGGTAATTCTTTTGACACTCAGGGTAGTTCAATAGGGAACAGCGATTCAAATATTAATCTTGAGAAATGGAAAATTTCTTACGATGGATCGGGATCTGTATCCGACTTTATTTTTAAGGTAGAGACTCTTCGGGCACGGTCCAAATGTTCTGAAGATCATTTAATATCAAATTTTCATGTGCTTTTGGACGGAAAAGCTGAGAAATGGTATTGGCTTTTCTCGATGCAAAACCGTAATGTAAATTATTCTCAATTACGTACCGCTCTTACTAAAGAGTTTGGTCACTTGGAGGCGGATCACGATATCCTTTTAAAAATGTCTTCGCGAAAGCAACAGTATAAGGAAACGTATGATGATTTTCATACTGCCATCGTATCTATGAATTTAAGGCTCAGAAGTCCTTTACCTGATGGTACATTAATAGATATAATTAAAAGGAATATACATTCAAATTTAAGTTTCTTATTGTTTAGTTCAGATCCTAAATCTCTTAATGATTTTAGGGACACTGCACGAAAAGCGGAGAAGGTTCTTCGTGACAATAAATTTCCGAGTCATAGTTTAGGTCATCCCCGTAACGTTAGTGAGCTTGAAGCTCCCATTGGAGAGTTCGATGATTCGGAATCTGTCGATCCACAGCTTGAGGCCCTTCAAATCTCGAAGAGGAAGAATAGGTATGACTACTCTAACATCAAGTGCTGGAATTGCTTGTCATTAGGACATTCGTACATTTATTGTGCCAGGGAGATTAAAGAGCCATTTTGTTTTAAATGCGGACAAAAAGGTGTTATGACTCCTAGTTGTCCTAACAAACATGGTTACCAGGGAAACCACAAAATGGGCGAACTGGCTACCGGGGACACTCGTCCATCCCGCCAAACCCCGAGTTTGAATTAAAATCCGATTTAAGTACAAGTGTAGGAGTTTTTGATAATAATAAACTTCCAACCAAACCATTATTTTTAAATAAAAATTCGCTTAGAGAAATGTCTACACAGACTGAAGAATCCTTTGGCTCTTCTCCAAAACGAAAACCTTATTCCCTTCAATTATCCAATCAACCATATGCACCTTATGGAAAAACTTCTCTGAAAATATTAAAATGTCGACTACGTTACAAGGAGCGAAAATCTATTCGAAAGATTTTGGAATCTACAATTCTGCATGGGTCCGATGATAGGCCTTTTGCTAAAGTCCAAATTTTTGATGAATTTATAGTTGGCTTACTTGATTCGGGAGCAAATGTTTCCGTTTTAGGAAAAAACTGTATGTCTTTTGTTGAAAGAAACAACATTTCGTTTAGGTCGGTTAGGTCTTCAATAAGAGTCGCCAATGATTCTAAACAACGGGTAGTTGGGTTTTGTAATCTACCAGTATATTTTAAAAATGTGGCAAAAATCATTCGTTTTTATTTAGTTCCAACCTTTTGTCAGGAAGCATACTTTGGCACTGATTTTTGGCGCGAGTTCGCATTGGCCCCAGAGATTATACCTGTCGTATCTGAAATTAATTGTATTGATGTTACAAAAGACACACATGATAAATCGAATTTTCATAACCTTTCTTCGGAGCATAAGTTGATTTTAGAAAAAACTATCTTAGAATTTCCCTCTTTTGAGAAACTTGGACTAGGGTGCACTGACTTGTTAGAACATGATATCGACACAGGAGACGCGGTTCCGATTAAATGCAAACATTACCCATTATCACCTCCTAGGCAAGAAGAGGCGTATGAGGAAATTGAACGTCTGCTAAGGATGGGCGTAATCGAGGAATCGAATTCCCCTTGGTGTTCTCCTGCGGTTTTAGTTAGGAAACCTGGTAAGGTCCGGCTATGTATAGACTCAAGAAAATTAAACGCGGTAACAAAAAAGGATTCATATCCGTTACCCCATATAAATGGACTTTTGAGTAGGCTCAAAGACACCTTTTTCATTAGCGGAATAGATCTTAAAGACGCATTCCTGCAAATTCGGTTAACGCAATCCTCGAAGGAAAAAACTGCATTCGTAGTGCCCGGCAAACCTTTATTTCACTACAAATACATGCCATTTGGTCTATGTAATGGTCCACAAACCATGAGTAGACTTATGGACCGTGTAATACCTTCACGGTTGCGTGAAAACATTTTCATATATTTAGATGACTTGTTGGTCTGCAGTTCTGACTTTGAATCTCATATTAGGCTTTTAAGTGAAGTGGCTTCTTGTCTAAAAATGGCAAAATTAACTATAAACGTTGGAAAAAGTAAATTTTGTCAGAAGGAAAAAAGCTATCTAGGTTACATTGTGGGGAATGGTACCCTGAAAGTTGATCCCCAAAAGGTTGAATCGATTCAAAACTTTCCTCTTCCGAAAACACCAAAGCAGGTCCGAAGATTTATTGGCATGGCCAATTGGTATAGAGCTTTTATATCAAATTTTTCTGATCTTGCTGGCCCACTAACCGATTGCTTAAGAAAATCGTCAAAAACATTTGTTTTAACCGAGGAAGCAAAGATTTCGTTTCAAAAACTAAAGGACGCACTATCATCTGCTCCGGTATTAGCTCAGCCTAGTTTTGATCGTGAATTTATCATTCAGTGTGACGCTTCTAACATTGGTGTTGGCGGTGTACTACTCCAGTGCGATGACCAAGGGAAGGAGCATCCTATAGCCTATGTCTCACAAAAATTAAATAAATCTCAACGGAACTATACGGTTACCGAATTAGAGTGCATGGCAGCTATAGTATGTGTCAACCGATTCAGACCGTATATTGAGGGCTTACCATTTCGGATCATAACGGACCATTCATCTCTGAAATGGCTTATGTCTCAAAAAGACTTAAGCGGACGTTTGGCCCGTTGGAGCCTCCGGTTACAGCGTTATGATTTTGTAATAGAGCATAGGAAGGGTTCATTAAATGTGGTACCAGATTGTTTGTCCAGGATTGAGGTTAACGAATTAACCATGAAGGATATGCCTTTGGAGATAGATTTGTCTTCCCCTGATTTTGAAGGAGAGGAGTACCTTCAGCTGAGAAAGACCGCTTTGGATAACAAGGAATCCTTACCTGACCTTTGTGTTTCTGATAATTTGGTTTATAAACGCGTAAAATTTAGGCGAGGTGCAGAAGACGAAGAGGATAACTTGTGGCGTCTCTGGCTTCCTAGATCATTAGCTGAAGGGGTTATAAGATCTGCCCATGATTCTGCTCTTGCATGCCACGGTGGGTATGCGAAAACCTTGGCAAGACTGCGGCAAAAATATTTTTGGCCTGCAATGGTATCTGACATAAAAGCATACATTGGAAATTGCGATAAGTGTAAAATGATAAAATCCCCGAATCAGACTTCGAAACCCCCGATGGGTAATCAATTTGTTACTACTAGGCCATTTGAGCGGTTCTATTGTGACTTTTTGGGCCCATACCCGTTCACAAAAGTCAAAAATTCTGTTATTTTCATTTGTTTAGACCACTTGACAAAATTTATTTTTCTAAAGCCACTTAGGGCCGCAACGTCGGCAAACGTAATTCTATTTTTCCAAAATGAAGTTTTCCCCACATTTGGCGTGCCACGTTTTGTGCACAGTGATAATGCAAAACAGTTTGTTTCTCACGAGATGAAGCGATTTTTCGACTTATATGAAATTGTCCACATTAAAACTGGCTTCTATGCCCCACAATCAAATGCGTCCGAACGCGCAAACCGTGAAATCATAACTAAGATTCGATGCTTTTTGGATGATCATAAGGATCACAGGGATTGGGACAGATTTATACCGCAGATTCTTTCAATATTAAGAAGCGATTACCACTCATCGATCAAATGTTCACCCTATTACGCAACATTTGGACAGAATATGGTTCAGCATGGTAGCGCTTATAAGATTTTGGATAGGCTTGGTTGTATGAATGGTGAGGATGTTACTATTTTGGATAATATTGATAGATTAAATAGAATTAGGGAGAAACTTCGGAGCAATTTAGGCGTGGCACACGAGAAGGCCAAAAAAACTTACAATCTGAGAACAAGACCGATAACATTTGAAAAAGGCCAAATAGTTTATAGAAAAAATCATGTATTGAGTAACACGTCCAAAGCCATAAATCGGAAATTTTTACCAAAATTTATTAAATGTAGAATTCGAGATAAAATTGGTAGCAACTTGTACGACATTGAGGATTTAAAGGGTAAATATTTGGGCAGATATCAGACGTCTGACATAAAATCATAATTTTGCCCGGCTTTTTGTGGGTCGTGCCACACGTTAGCGCTTTTGGATTGATAAAAATTGTTCCAGTTCAAAACTATATACTTACCATGTCCTTCATAAAGTCTTAGGATGTTTTTCTTTGTTTGTTGGCTAATTTGGCTAAAAGTCTGTGCATTGATTGTTTATTAACAACCCATTTTATAATCTGTTAACTTGTATCAAATAACTACACATGATGGCGGTAATATATATTTCAAAAAAGGAGAAAATCTTGCCTGTTCGTCTTTCGATGTAACACCTAAAGATCGAAGCAGGTTTGTTACGATTTTATCTTTTGAAGGAAATCATTAAAAGTAGAGAAATGCTATTTTAACATAGAGTCCCATTCACAATTAATCCAAATTAATTGTGTAATGGAATCCCTACATTGAAGTAGATAATTATTTGTAACATGCGACTTTAAATATTGTCCCACGCTCTGCGGTACATATTCTTTGATCTCTCAATCGTAAATCTCATTTTTGTTAATTTTTTTTTGTAATTGCACATTGATTTAAATATCAATTAATACTTGATAAGTGTAAAAGAGATCACTTGTTTCTTTCTTTAATACCGCTTATTTTTGGTCTTTTTTTTTATACATATTAAAATATGTTATAATCAATATATTAAAACAAAATTTGCCATTTTTATTAGGCATCACGCGATGTTCTTTAAACTTTGTCTGGTCATAAGTGATTTTAAAGTTGTCAAGTTAAGTCAAACATTGTAATTAAACTCTCGAATATAAAATTATAATTACCAATACCGCACTTTTCGGCATAAAATATTGTAAAAGCACCCAATACAATACAATATTTGGGAAGTAAAGGAAAATTACGTCGAAAATAAAAGAAAAAACTCCAATTTTCCTGGATTGGTGACGCGATATTCTTGATTAGTGACAACGTGTTTTGCAATCCACGTGATTTGTCTCGCAACGTACTTGGTCACTACACTTGCCCCACAACGTGTTTTGTTACCCAATATTTCATTGATTTTCCATATACCATCAGAGGCGTAATTTACATCAGGCAATACATTCTACTGGTGAAAAAGTTATTTCCAGAATTAACGCAGGAAGCGTACAACTTACTGACGTGCCTAGTAACACCGATCACACTTTGTTCTGAACGTGTTCTTTTAATACCACGTGGCTCATTAACCTTCCAAAAGGTCGTGACGTAACCCGGACCCGACATACTGGATATTTGCCTAAGAATCAGACTCGTTTCCATTCAACACAATCTGGAATTTCCTAGGATTCAACAACAATTTTCGACATACCGGATTAAACACGGTTTTATAATCTGCAAATATTAAGTATAAACCAAGCTTTTTTTTATGTTATAAAACCTCAAATTTACTAATTATTCAGTTAATTATTTTAATTTTTCTTAACTAAAATTAATTAAAAACATTAGGCATTAATATAGTTTTTATTAATAATAAGAATAAATTATGCCCATTTGAGAATTATCATTAAATTCCAAAATAAGTTAAAATCTACTTTTTCTAATTAATTAATACCAAATAAGTTTTTTTTTTATAAACCGAATTTCATAACCAATTAATTTAATTACAAAATTAATTAGTTAATTATATTCATTATTATTTAATTAAATCATGGTTTAAAACTTAAATCTTAATTACAACAAATTTTTCATGTTTACAAAAACTACAAAAACTTTTTCATATTTCATATGAAAACAAACCTGAATAAACAAACATTTTACTATTAGTTAAAACTCAAAATCTTAAAATTTTTAAAATTCATCATTCATTATTTAAAATTCTAAATTACTATTTCATCCACCTTTTTTTTTTTTTCATATTTCATATAAAAATGAACATAATAGTTTGAATCAAATTAAATGTTAAAAAAACACAACATTTTTCTATGGGTTAAAATTCAAGTCTTAAAATGTTTATACAAAAATTATGAATTAAAATTTCCAAATCAATATTAAAATAACCTTTTAATATTTCATGTGAAAAGTATTATAAGCCAACTAATATTTTTCTATTTTCGTATAAGTTTAAACTTATAAAATGTTAATATTTATAATATTTTCTGAATTAAAATTCTAAATCAAATTCAGAACGAACTTTTTACATTTCTTATAAAAAAGCCATGGTAGTTAAACCAGTTTAAGCATCACAACCTAACATTGAAATCTATTTTTATATAAAATTTAAACAACTAAACTAACTATATCAAAATTAAGCCGTATCTATAATTTTGCACTTTAGTGTATTTATAAAACATGTAAAGTATCTTAAACGAGAGTTTACGGTTATCATTTAATGATATTTAAAGATTTCTAGTTTTTTTTCTAAATAGCACAACAAACATTCCATCAATTCCTTTGCTGGGCCCATCTATGGAACAACATAATATGGAACAACAGACTTTGTAATAAAATAAAATTGTAAGTAATGATCATTCATTAAAAGACCCTTTACTCTCAATATTAATACTAATTATATTATAAAGTCAGTCCGATTCAAAACATTCCAAGTTCCCAAATAAGCTAATTTTTGTTTTCTTTTACTTTTAAATTTAATTCCACATATTATTATTTTAATGATACTCTTGTTATTATCGGTTAATATTAATTTCTGTCTCATTAATTTTATTAGTTTCTCTTAAAATTTATTCTACTCTTAAGACTATGAATTTTATAGTAATAAATTGTTTTTGCATTTAATATTAAAATCATGAAAAACTAAATCTTTTGTTTTGGGAATGGCAATCCATTTGAAATGTAAGTTACAGATTTAACAACAGTCATGTCTATATATAAGGGACAGTTTTAATTAAGGGTACTTTAACTGTCTAGGCGTCTGACATACGGTCAGTTGGGTGGGAAAATTGTACCCCTACATGGCACACCATCTTGCCATCGATCAATTTTTATTTCATATTCTTTAAGCCATCTTTTTATAATTTTGCCTACCCTGTGGTATTTACTGGCACGAAGGGTAGGTTATGTGTAGGGCGTTATGAAGTCAGGGTTAAGAACAAAAATCTGCCAGATGAATAGCTAGCTGGGAAAAATCGTATTTCGTGCCACTTGACCTTCATTTTCATGCTTGGGTTAATTTTATGTTTAGGGTAAATTTTGAACAATTTTTATTCTTTTAGAATGTATCCAGCGCCTTACACTAATGCACCTTTACTTCAGTTGCCTGGCATTCAGTTATACCTAGTGAGTGCTGTAAGTTGCTTTACTTAGATGTCTCCTGGTTTATAATATCACACTGACAGTGCGGCAGCGGTTTTGTGGCAGCCCTGGCTTATAAAAAAATCATCCTCGATTTCTATATTTATGCTTGTAAATGAACTTGTCAACGATGCTAATAGTTGTTTTTCATTGTTGATGATGTTGGCCGTAATTCGACGTGAGAATAAGCTACATCAAAAATAAATTAAAATGTCAGCATAATGACGTTGTTATTGCAACTTTCATTGTCATTTTTTTATTTTTTCTTTACATGTACACTCAAAGAAAATATTTCATCAGCAAAGCAACCAGAAATATTATGTTTTTTCCCTTGCGTTTCATTTAAAAGTATTTAAGATATTAAAACAAATAATGCGCGTGAAGAGATTCACTTGGTTCAAGTGTCGTTTTAAAATAACCAAAAATATTGTTTCAGGTGTCGTACAGAAGGTACGACGACGTTGACTTTTCAAATACACTACACCTCCGCTTTTAGAGATCTTTTCTATACCTTGTTATTTTTTTTTTCTTTCAAATTTTAATTTTTAATGTCTTTAATATGTATACAGTGTACAGCAAAAGTCATGGACCCCATTAAAAATAAAACATCTCCCCAAATTTCTCAAAAATTACGTAACTGAATATGTAACACTTATTTTTATTTTGTGTATTCACTTGTATACTACCGCAAATCTAAGAAATATTTCAATTGTTTAAATAAAACTTATAAAAGTTGACCAATATAACTCAATATTTAAGCACAGCATAAGTCATGTTACCTCTAGTCAAAACGGTCTTATATTTGATTTCCCCATAAAATTATATTGCAAATCTGTTGGCATCCCTTAGACTTTAGTTGATTCTCTTTTAAAAACGTAACGGTAGTTTCCAAATTTCCAAGAATCATTTGTTTATGACAAGAAGTGAAGTAAAGTATTTTTTTAAAATGTCGAGAAAAGAATTAGCAATAAAAGAGCGAAAAATAATAATTAATAGTCACGAAATGGGTAAATCATACACCGAAACTGCACTCTAGAAAATGCATATAAAATTACTGGTGTTATGTGTGTAAATTTTAATTTAATATAGAGCAACTCCATATGAAAACGATCAAAATTGGCAAATTTTTGGACGACCCCTCTCCGATTTTAAAATAAATAGTCTCCATCGATTGCCCAGCAAAAAATAATGTACCTACATATTTTTTTTTTTTTTATAGTGACTGGTTTAGTGGTGGTGTACACCACTGTCATGTGACAAAATTGAAGAATTCTTCATAAGGGATCTCATTGAAAGTTGTTTAAAAAAAAAACTACTAAAGCGATCGCAACGAGTGATAGCTCGTTGCGACCGCTTTATTGAATCAGGTATTGAATCAGGCTTTAATTGAAAAATAAAATTTTCCTAATTTTTCTCAGAAATTTACCTTTTTTCCCATGAAAATTAAATTTTCCCATGAAAATTAAATTTTCCGATTTTCCACAGAAGCTCCTAAATTTTCCGGCTAATTTTATTTTTTTTGGATTCCTCATAATTTTTGCTTTAAGAATCAGCAATAAAAAAATGGGCCCCGACTCCTTGTTTGGACAGGAGAAGAGCATTTAAGAGACCACCTTGTTCTTATTGTTTTTATATTTTTTATAATTGAATTATTTTTAATTATTTAACATTATTTTATTATTAAAAATACATTTTAAAAATTATTTTACAGTTAAAAATACATTTATGAAGAAAAAATCTTTCTTTTTTTGCTGCTTATACTTAATTACAATATTTATTAAAAATTTCAATTGTCTTGGCATCATTATAAAATTAAAGTAACTTTAAATTTAGCACGTCGGCAGACGAAGAGTACCGCTTTACATTAATTGACATATCAGAAATATTTGGTATGAAGCAATGAAACTTTTGCGTTCCAGTTATAGTTTTGACATTATTATATCTGTTTTGAAGTCGTCGCTCCATGGCATCGTGTTCTTTTTGAGTGCATAAAACTGTGTTAATGGCAATTTCCTTGCTTTGAATCCACGAAAACCAATGTTGTAC